>BSBN01000111.1:18616250-20037500 GCA_027924645.1 Cunninghamia lanceolata | reverse complement strand
TCATATGCATTTCATATGTGGCCATTTCAACCTGCAACACAACACAAATCAAGAAAACAAAGAATGAGAAAATGAGGAAAAAAGAGAAAGAAAGATAAAAGTGAAAAACAAAGAGGAGAAAATGAGAAAAATAGGGTTAGGGCATTTTGTCCATAAAGAAAATTATATTTTATTGTTGGAAGAAATTAGGGCAAGGTGGAAATAAAATTATACAATTAAAATATTAATAGATATAGTTATTTTAAACAATCAAGTTAGGAAATCTAACTCTACAAGAATAATTTAAACCACAATGTTATTAGTTAAAATTTAATATTCTTTTTAATCCTTTTGGGGTAATTTAATTAATAGAGTTAAAATAGATGTTGATATAACCCAACCGAAAACCTAGCAAAACTATTTAAACGAAGTTAGTAAAACCTGTTTACAAGATCTAATCTACCAAGAAATTAGGAATAATGTAAATGATGCAGAGATAACTCTGATTGATCGAAAATGTGAAGGAGAACAAATTGATTAGACTTTGTTGAAAAATGTTTTAAATTATAGAAAACGTGAAGGAGAACAAATTAATCTTAAATTATAGAAAACGTGAAGGAGAACAGATTGATTAGACTTTGTTGAAAAATGTTTTAAATTATAGAAAACGTGAAGGGGAACAAATTGATCTTAAATTATAGAAAACGTGAAGGAGAACAAATTGATCGAGCTTTGTTGAAAAATGTTCAATTAATCTTAATCAACTGATTTACCAATTCAACTAGTGAGACAAGTAAATTATTAATCCAAATCAGTAAACCTCTTGATCAAATTAGTTTTAGTACAATAAACCCTACTCACGCCCGTGAGGCATTATGCTGCCAAATTTTCCCAGAATTTAGGGTTTAGATAGGTTAGTAAAGTTTAACCTTGTTTGGGATTATAGTATTGTTTTCACTGAGTATTGTCATTTAATTTTGATATTTTATCATCCCCTCATGCATTTGATTTTTGGCTATTGATTTTGACTTATGTCAAAATCCCTTCATTCACTTAGGTTGACTTAGGGTTACGATCATTAATCCTAACCCTATTGGCGATGTTAACCGCATCGCGTTGACCCCCTAGTTGGCCTTCATTGCGTTTGGTATGCGCATGTGTATGTATTACCATGAATTCAACTATTTTGTTTATGCCTTAAGTGTAACACCACCGAGCACACTTGCACGTGCGAGGGAGTTTTTAGGGAAGCGTGGAATTTTTTTTTATATTTTGTGTCATGACCACATGACAAATGTGGACATGACACATGTGATGCATGTCATGACCGCATGAGAAATGTGGGCATGACATTTGATGAAGAGGTGAGGGCTCTCTTGGTTTTATGTTCTTTGCCAAAAAGCTGGAATAGCTTGGTAATGGCTGTAAGTAACTCTATCTCTAGTTCAAACACTTTGAAATTTGATGTTATTGTTATCTTTAGTGAGGAAACGTGACAAAAAAGATCAGGAGGGTCCACATCAGGTAGTGTTTTGAATGCAGAAAGTAGGGGTATATCAAAGGATAGAGGAAAAGGTTCTGGAGATCATGGGAAGTCATGAGGAAAATCAAAAGACAAGAGGTTCCAATCTAGAGGATAGAAAGATTTCTCGTACTATGGGAAACCAGGTCATCTAAAGAAAGATTGTTGGTCTCGGAAGAACAAAGAAGGAGACAAATAAGAAGGCAATAAGGAGGCAAATGTGGTAAGTAATAAATCTGAAGATGATGCTTTGATTCTTTCCCTAGATAATGCTGATGATTCATGGGTTTTAGACTCAGGGGCGTCATTTCATGCTACGCAGCATAGAAGTTATTTTCTTGATTATGTCCAAGGGGATTTTGAGCTGGTTTATTTGGGAGATAATGAACCCTGTCAAATTGTTGAAAAGAGAAGAATCAAGATTAAGTTATAGAATGGGAATCATTGGCTACTACAAGAGGTAAGGCATGTTCCAAGGCTAAGTAGGAATTTAATTTCAGTAGGGCAGCTAGTTGATGAAGGTTGCATTGTTACATTTACTGATAAAAATTGGAAGATTTCAAGAGGTGCCTTAATAGTAGCAAAAGGTGTGAAAGTAGGCACCTTATATCTTTGTATAGGTCATACTATTCCTTCTACTTTAGCTGTTGCAGAGAAAAAATAAATAGGTTTAGGAACAGTTGCTACAAGTTCACAGGAAGAGACTAAAATAGTTGTTGCAGGTTCTGAGATAACACTGTGGCATAACAGACTTGGGCATATGAGTGAAAAAGGTATGAAGGTACTTCATTCTAAGAAAGTTTTACCAGGTCTGAAATGTATTAATATGGATTTCTATGAAAGTTGTGTGTATGGCAAACAAAAGAGAGTTAGTTTTCTCAAGGATGGGAAGCAAAAGAAAGATGAAAAGTTGGAGCTTGTGCATATAGATGTTTGGGGACCAGCTCAGGTATGTTCTCTCGGTTGCTCTCAGTATTATTTTACATTCATAGATGATGCAACTAGGAAGGTTTGGATTTATTTCCTTAGCAAAAATCTGATGTATTTGAAACATTTAAGAAGTTGAGAAGCTTGGTTGAGAATGAGATAGGTAAAAGATTAAAATGTCTTAGATCTGATAATAGTGGTGAGTATTGCAGAAAAGAATTTGAAGATTATTGTTCCTTTAATAGAATTCATAGGCAGAAAATAGTTCCAAGTACTCCATAGGACAATGGAGTGGCTAAACACATGAATAGAACAATAATGGAGCATGTAAGGACCATGAGATTACATGCTGGGCTACCTTTAAACATGTGGGTAGAGGCTATCAACATTGCTATATATTTAATTAATAGAGGTCCTTCAGTTCCTTTGGGTTGTGGTATTCCAGAGGAAGCATGGACAGGTAAGAAGGTGAGTTATTCTTTTCTCAAAACCTTTGGATGTGAAGCATTTGCACATGTAGATTCTGAAAATAGATCCAAGTTGGATGCAAAATAAAAAAGGTGTATCTTCGTTGGATATGGCATTGATGAATTTGGTTATAGGCTTTGAAATTTTGAAAATCAAAAAATTGTAAGAAGTAGAGATGTTGTATTTAATGAGAAGGTGTTGTACAAAGATCAGTTGTAGCAGCATGAGAAGAAAGAAAAGGATTATGTGGTTCTAGATGATACTCTAGATAATGATGTTCCAGTGGTTCCTCATGCTCCACAACATCAACAAGAAATACCACAAAGTCTAGTGAATGTCAGACAGTCAACAAGTCTAAGTAGACCTCCTGAAAGGTTTTCTCCCTCTTTATATTCTATTTTGTTAACAGATGCTGGTGAACTGGAAGGGTATGATGAAGCTATGTAGGTGGATACAAAGGTTCAATGGGAGCTTGCAATGAAAGAAGAAATGGACTCCTTGCTAAAAAATCAGACTTGGGAATTATGTAAGTTACCTGCAGGTAAAAAGGCTTTACCAAACAAATGGGTTTATAGGCTGAAAGAGGAAGATGGATGTAAGAAAAGATTTAAAGCCAAGTTAGTTGTAAAAGGATTTACATAGAAGAAGGGCATTGATTTTGATGAGATTTTTTCTTCGGTTGTTAAGATGACTTCTATTCGTACTGTTTTAAGTATTGTGGCTGCTGAAGATTTGCATTTGGAATAGCTAGATGTAAAAATTACCTTTCTCCATGGTGATTTGGAGGAGGAAATGTATATGGAATAGCCCCAAGAATTTGAGGTCAATGGTAAGGAGAAATAGGTGTGCAAATTGAAGAAGAGTTTGTATGGCCTGAAACAAGCACCTCAGCAATGGTATTTGAAATTTGATAGTTTTATGGCTGAGCAAGGCTACAACTAGTGTAATTCTGACCATTGTGTTTATTTTAAGAGGTTGGATAATGACAACTACATTATTTTATGTTTATATGTTGATGACATGCTTGTAGCAGGGTCTAACATGGATCACATAAGAGAATTAAAACAACAGTTAGCACAATCATTTGCTATGAAGGATTTGGGGGCAACAAAACAAATCCTTGGTATGAAAATTTACACAGATAGGAAGAACAAAAAATTGACTCTATCTCAAGTTGATTATGTTGAAAAGGTGTTGCAGAGATTCCATATGGAAAATCCAAAAGCTGTCAGCACACCTTTGCCTAGTCATTTGAAATTTACTAAAGAGATGTGTCCTAAGACACAAGAGGAAGAAAAAATATCTAAGGTACCATATGCTTCAGCTGTAAGAAGTTTAATGTATGCCATGGTATGCACGAGACTAGATATTACACATGTTGTAGGAGTCGTAACCAAGTATATGAGTCATCCCAGATTAGAGCATTATAATGCAGTAAAATGGACTCTCAGATATTTGAGAGGTACATCTAGTAAACACTTATGTTTTGGGGGCTCTAATACTAATTTAGCAGGTTATGTAGACTCAGATTTGGCAGGGGATATTGATACTAGGCAGAATACTATAGGTTATGTCTTTACTGTAGGTGGTATAGCAGTGAGTTGGATCTCCAGGTTGAAAAAGGTTGTTGCTTTATCCACCATAGAGGCAAGCAAGGAGATGATATGGCTGCAATCTTTCATGGAAGAATTGGGCAAACAACAGGCTAACAATTCTTTGTATATAGATAGTCAGAGTGCCATACATCTTGCAAAGAATTATACCTTGCATTCAAAGACCAAACCCATATAGCTCAGGTATCACTTCATCCAGTCAGTGTTAGATGATGGATAGTTAAGGTTGGAAAAGATACATACAGATGAAAATCTAGCGGATATGTTTATGAAGGCAGTGACAAGGGAGAAGTTGAGCTCCTCTTCATCTTCAGTTGGTCTTCAAGACTTAAAACCAAAAATTAGAACAGTAGAGTCTAGGGTGCTTATTTCTAGTGGGAGTTGCCTGTGCAGCGGTGTCATCCATGATCAGTCTCCAAGTGGGAGATTGTTTGGTGTAGACCCTAATTAGTCTCCAAGTGGGAGATTGTTGGTATGTGGTGACTGATCATGCAAGTACTTTACACTTGTCATGTATCCTCGTTGGGGTTCAGATTTGGTTGTTAATTATTTGTTAACCGACAAAAGAAAAATGACATTGTAAAACCCTAATTCTAAAAGCTTCCAAAAGGCTTGTTATAAGCGGATGGGATGTATGTTGTGGGGGATTCAGACATTGTATTGTAGCATTTTGCAGTGGTATTGAGTTGTAAGGATTGTTGGTTGTAATCGGTTTGATTTAATGATAATAATATTGGACTCTCTGTTAGTGGATGTAGCCTGGGTTTGGGTGAACCACGTTAAAACTTGTCTCTTGTTGTTATTATTTTTGTGTATTCCCATTCCTTTGTTTAATCTTTATTTGTATTTAATTGATATTTTCTACCAGCTAAACCTAACAATATGGTCTCATATTAACCATATCTAAATAACCTAAGCAAGCTTAATAAAATGTGTAGGAAAACTAATTATCCCCTAACATAAGGAAATTAAAAAACCTACACTAACACCCCCTTAAGAATAACTTAGGTGGTTGAAAAGATACGGGTCCCAGTAAATGAAACTTGATGATATACCCATGTACAAAGAATTCCCCCCCAAAAGAGAAGAAGCCCCCATAAAGGAATAGCCCCTCCCAAAATAGAGAAAGAAAATTCCCCCAGAGTAGAGAGAGTGAAAGCGAAGGACTAAGAAGCCCCTCCCAAAGTAGAAAATTGTCACACCCCTAGCAAAGCTCACAAATGAAGGAACTTGCTCTCAGTGAAGGGTTTGGTGAAGATGTCTATAATATGGTCTCACATCAAAAATTGATTATGTAGAGTAGTTTTCACTACCTAAATGGTGGATGAGTGACTCCTTGTGATCAATAAGTCATCAACATAGAGAACAGAAAATGTAAGAGCATTATCCTACTATAGAATGTATATGTTTAGATCAGAATGGCATCAATTGAACCCAACTGACAAAAGGAAGGAGTCCATCTTGGCATACCAAGCTTGATGAGCCTATTTGATGCCATAGAGAGACTTTCAAAGTTAGCAAACTAGTGAAGGATCCTAAACGAACCCTTGTGGTTGCTCAGTGTAGATTTCCTCTTGAAGGTCACCATGAAGAAAATAACTCTTCACATCCATCAGATGAACTTCCCAACGATGGGTTGCAACTATAGAAAGGACAAGTTGGATGGAATTCATTTTGGTAACTATTGCAAAAGTCTCAGAGTAGTCAATCCCAAGAACCTGGGATAATCCTTTGGTGACCAAGTTAGCCTTATGCTTGTCAACATACCCATCTGCTGCAAATTTTGTTTGATAGATCCACTTGCATTGAACAAGTTTCCTTACCTTAGGAAGGGGCACTAAATCCCAAGTATGGTTCCTTTATAAGGAATTACACTCTTCCTACATAGCAGCATCCCACTCAAGGATATTAGAAGCTTCCTAAAAAGACTGTGGATTGGAAGTTCAAGCAACAAAGAAATGTGGAGCCTATTGAAATTGTGACCTTGTTGTTCTAGTTCATCTAAAGGATGACCAACCCAATCACCTGTTGATTGTAATGTTTGACAAGCCCAAAGAGGCCCAGTGGCTGGAGAGTCTAGAGGAGAATCATTAACCTTTGAATGATGACTAGGCTCAAAAGAAGGTGGATCCTCATCATCATTATCATCCTCTAAAGTGGAGGAAGAAGACTTCTCATCATGATTAGGAGGATTAATATCCTCCAAAGAACTGCCATCATGCCATAGTTTCTCTAATATGATGGTGGATGGAGAAGTGGTAGGAGAAGAATTGGAAGAGGCCTCCTTAAAATGAACCTTCCTCTCAATAAACAACTCGTGTGGTAGGGTGGAGAAGCCTATAGCCTTTAACATTGTCTGGATACTTAACAAATATGCAAGGCTTGCTTTGCAGATCCATAGCCTTGCATTTATCTATTAGAATATGGGCCCATGTAGGAAAATTAAACACCTGAAAGTGCTTAATTGTGGGTTTCCAACCAACCCAAGATTGGAAAGGAGTTACCCCCTTCATAGCTTGGTGAGGAACTCTGTTCTAGATGTAACACACACAGTTGATGGCTTTTACCTAGTACTGAGGTGCTTATGATCTAGAATGAATCATACAATTAGCCATATCTTTCAAGGACCTATTCTTGCATTCTGCAACACCATTCTAGAAAGGACTATGTGGAACTGTGTGCTGTAAGTCAATACCTTCTGAAGCACAAAATCGTTCAAACTGATGGCTAACATATTCACCTCCAATACTTATGTGCAGAATCTTGATGGCGTTCCTTCATTACTTCTCTGCAAAAACTTTGAAGTCCTGAAAAGACTCAAAGACTTTAGACTTCTGTTTGAGAAAATAAACCCAAGTGTATCTAGAAAAATCATCAATGAAAGTCAAGACATATCTAGCCTTGTTGAAGGATGGATTGGAAATGGACCTACCAAGTCACTATGTACTAATTCTAGAAGTTATGTGGCCCTCCATGCTTTTCATTTGTCATATTTATCCTTGGGATGCTTACTAAGAATGAATCCCTGCCAAAATCCACCAAAAAATTGAATAGAAGGCAACCCTAAAATCATGTCCTATTGACCGAGTTGCTACAAATAGTGGTAATTCAAGTGGCCAAACTGTTGATGCCCATAAGGTATTTCCACCCCCAAAACCTCTCCTATTGGAAAATAAATAAATATATATATATATATATATATATGCACATGTTCTCATAAAATTTTTAAAAAAATAATTAAAAAAACTCAAAAGCTAACCCAAGTAAATTTATTTTTTAAAGTTGAGTTATATGAAATAATGTTTCTATTTTTTTTTGTTTTTTGAAGTTGAATTATAGAAATAGATCTTTATAAATTTTATTTTTTATTTTGAATTAAATTTTTGAAGTTGAGTTATAAAAATAGATGTTTCTAAAATTTTATTTTTATTTTGAATTAAATTTTTTGAAGTTGAGTTATGTAAATAAATGTATCTTTTTTTTTCCTAAATTTTGAATTAGATTTTTTTGAACCTTTTTAATACAAAATATAAATTTAACCCCCAATTTTTGTATTATATTCAGATCAAGATGATTTTTTTAATTATATATAATAAAAACCTTGCCACATAAATAAATAAAAATTAACTAAAAATAAATTAACATATTTTTTTATTAACTACTCCATATAAAATAAATTAAAATATTTTTTTATGTTTTTTATAAATGCTATTGTTTCATATAGAAATAAATAAAAATTAAAAAGTTGAAATTATTCCTTCAATTTTTTTAAATTAATATATATATACATACATACACTAATATGTATTATTTATTCATTTATTTTATTTTATAATAAACATTAGTAAAAATTAAAAATTCATAATTACTTGTTTAATTTTTTTATATTAATGTATACACACATACGTTAATATATATTATTTATTTATTTGATTTATTTTATAATAAACATAAATAAAAATTAAAAAGTTGCAATTATTATTTTTAATTTTTTTAATATTAATATATATACACATACATTAATGTATATTATTTATTCTATTTAATAATAAACTAAAGTTGGAGAATGAACTTTCTTTTATTGTTAGACTTTTTTTTCTTTTTCTTTTTTACTTTTTACTTTTTGTTTCTATTATAATTACTACAAATCAATTAATTAACAAATAAACTATAAGGACTCGGTTCAAGGATCTTAAGGGAATTTTTTTTGGTTATCTCTCTTAGGTGTGATCTAGGGTTTGGTTTCAGATAAAGTTTTTCATTTATTTTCTAACTAGGTGTCTAAATCTTAGCATTTGTTTTTTGAACCTTTTAGTTTAGTTTGAGTGCTTAGGAAGCATCAAGCATCTAATTCAGGCTAAGGTGTCCAAAATGGGACATATTGAGGTAAATCCAAATGGGTTCTTTTGTCATTTGGGCATACTAGTTCATACAAAATAGGGTCTTATTGACCATATCACTACCCAATACGAGGTAGATTAAGTAATGGCCAAACAGGCCTAAACTGGTCAAACAGACCAAAACTCTATCCAATACAAGATAGGTAAACACAACAGCGATACATGCTAATAAGGATAGGAATCATTAATATGCTCTAGCCAAAGACTTAGACTTGTCAAGATCAATTTGGATCTTGAGTCACTTACATAAAATTATGCAATAGGCCCATATATTGCACCGAGCAATTTCTGTAAGTTCATTCGATAAAAGTATTTTGAGGACCTTGTACCCTCCCTCAAATTTCAGCAACCAACTAGGTACAAGGTCAATCCTCTTGAGGATTTTTCTAAGCACTAGAGACTTCTTTAGTTTATCTAGTTTAATCTTCTTATGTTAAGATTTCAATTTCAGATAAAGTTTTTCATTCATTTTCTAACTAGGTGTCTAAATCTTAGCATTTATTTTCTGAACCTTTTAGTTTAGTCTGAGTGCTCAGGAAGCATCAAGCAGCCAATTTAGGCTAAGGTGTCCAAAATGGGACATACTGAGATAAAGCCAAATGAGCTCTTCTATCCTTTGGGCATACTGGTTCATACAGAACAGGGTCTTACGGAACATATTACTACCCAATACGGGGTAGATTAAGTAATGGCCAAATGCTTCTAAACTGGTCAAACAAACCAAAACTCTATCCAATATGGGATAGGTAAACACAACAGCCATACAGGCTAATAAGGACATGAATTATTAATATGCTCTAGCTAGAGACTTAGACTCATCAGGATCAATTCAGATCTTGAGTCACATGAAATTACACAATAAGCCCACATATTGCACCGAGAAATTTTTGTAAGTTCATTTGATAAAAGTATTTTGAGGACCTTGTACCCTCCCTTGGATTTTGACAACTGGCCAGGTACAAGGTCAATCCCCCTGGTGATTTTTCTAAGAACTGGAAACTTCTTTAGTTTATCTAGTTTAATCTTCTTATGTTAAGATTTTGGGATTACGAAGTTGATTACAAAAGAATATCCTATATCTCAGGGACCTGAGTACTAGAGGCATCCTTTGCCTTCCAGACTACCTATATACCCTGTATCCATGGGATCAAGGTACCCTCCAAATGTGACTAAATTTGGGATTTGTGAATATATAGTTCTATCTTGCACTATGTTTGATGCAACTGATTGGGTATGCAACCCTGTCTAGGGTGATTTCTCACCTTAGATAGTTCTTCACTAGTTGTCACCCACTCAGGTAAAACAGGGACAGAAATAGATCCATTATCACAAACACCTAGAAGGGGTGTTTGTCATTCACCCCTAGTGTTGAGGAATCCCTATCAGGTGTCCACTCAAAAAATTAAGTTTACTTCCACAAGTCAAATTGGGTATTCTGGTGACCAAGTCCATTTGAGATTCCCTAGTGCTTTCTGATCACCAAGATCCACGAAGGCGAGGTGAGAGCATACGACAATTAGGGTTTCTTGTTTGGACTAGTTTACCTTAATTGACATCCTACAAGTTATCTCTGAATTAGAATTGTGTTGTCAATAAGCCTCATTTTTTGATCACCAAGGTCCACAAAGGCGAGGTGAGAGCATATGACGATTACCTATCATCAACAGAAGTCTATTCATTAGGAATATTGCATGCCAACCAGACATGTAGTTTTTTCCATTTTCACAATGCTTTCCTAAATTTAATCTTCCAATCCATGGTTTAAAGGCATCTGTAAATCACTCTTGGTTATCCGAAAATAACTTGTCTATATATTGGTTTTCATGTACGTGCTACTCAAGGTTGGCGATACTATTATTCATGCAGTATCATAGAAGTAAAGTTTATTTGAACCTCATTACTATAATTAATTTAAAGATCATGGTTAGTTCCGTAACTTCCTAGGTCCTATTCTCTTGAATCCCTAAGTTGCGAGGATAAATTCCTTGAAAATATGGCTTGCAAAGGTAAGTTGCATTTCTAGAATACACTTGTTTAACACTAATTAAAATATTTGATTCAACTAGGTATAAAATACATGGTTGCGAAAAGTATTTAAATTGACAATACATATAAATGCATATACTTTTTTTTTATATGCTTCATGATAAAATAAAATCAAGCCTTCATGTTGCATATGATTGCCCAATTATCAAGCCACGAAACATAATATTATTTAATTTACACATTGCACTAAAACTTCCTATCACCCAATTTTATATATATATATATATATATATATATATATATATATATATATATATATATATATATATATATATATATATATATATATATATATATCTGATGTACAATATTTACATTCAGATTAACACAGTAGTTATCATTTAAACATACTATATTTACAATTTATATTCGGCATAATTACTTTACATTTCAATCTAAATACATGGTTTGTTATTTAAAAATTATAATTACTTTATACCATAATGGTTGTATTTGCCTAATATTTTACTTTTCTACAATGAAATTATCTTTAACTAACATAATAATGTCTATAAAGCGTGAACGGGGTTGTGCTTGAATGACAAAGGCCAAAGGTTCTCATGATGGAGATCCAAGTTTGAATCCCCCAAGAAACATCAGTGGCTTATATGGATTCTAAGTTGATTATGTGGCTTCTATGTTGGATATGTTGATGGGGAGGTGGTCCCCCTTGTGACCTCCATGCTTACAAATAAAAAAAATGTCTATAAATCAACATATTGTATTTACATGAAAGCATGGGTAAAAAAATCTAACACATTTTTATTTTCCTAATTTTTTTTGCATCCAGATTCCTACTAAATATGAGGACTATAAAAAAAAAGGCAATTGTTAATTCTATATTCCTCATGCTAATACAAGGTAATTTCATTCTAAAGTTTCTTCATTCACTTTGTTTTTTTTTACACAGCTCATGTCATAGAGAGAAAGAGAGGATACAATCCTCATGGATTTGCTTTTGGTTCCACATGCTAGAAGGTATATGAGCTTGCTGTTGGTTTTATTTTATTTCTTTTTGCTGATATACCGTATACTTGACATTTTTTTTTAATTTGTAGAACAAACAACAAAAAAATAATTTGACGAAGTATGTAAAAATTTGCAAAGTTTTTTTTGACGGAGGGGCAGCTTGTAACAACACGTCCCTCTCTGTAGGAGCATTACCACCATAGAAGGTGCCCCTCTATGACTGGGGTGCTACCCAATATAGAGGTGTGCCTCCATGGCTAGACTTCGCCTAGGCCAAGGGTAGTCTACCAACATAAATGCCTTAAATAAAATTTTCTCTCTTGTTTTTGTTCTTAGTCCTAAATTAATTCTCAGTGCCTCTTTTATCATTTCTTATCTGCTATTTTGTACAACAGTGCACTTTGTTGAAATGAATAGTATCATTTTGTATTGGTTTGTAGGTAGGGATTCAGTTGTGTGTGCAAGAATAGAGCAACTGGAGGGAAAACTCACACTATGGAATGTAAAGGATAATAGAATATGCAGATGCTTATGTGGCTAACAGAGTATTCTAGAGGTGTTGCAAAGATATTCAACCAGTAAATGACAATATAACAGGGAAAGAAGTGAGTAAATGCCAAGAAATGTAACCTAGCTATTGCAATATCAAACCTTGAACAAGATGTCTATAATATTTAACTCTCATGGATCCAAATGATTGATTTAGCATATCTAATATAGTTACATACTTAAATTTTAAGGCATACATGTAGATGAAGACTCACAACTAAATCATTTTTGAGGTCCCTCTCAATGGTTATCCTTCCTTTATTTTTCTTGGTCATCTCCTCTGTTCTTCTTTCTTTCTTTTTTTTAATGTTTCTCTGGTGTCTTTCTTCCTTTTTCTAACCTTGGTAAAGCTCAGGCAATGCCGATTGAATCTGATTTCCCCCAATTTTTTTCTTTTCCTTACCTCTTGCCATGTATCTACATTATTTTCATGTTTTCTCACACATAGCTACATAGAAGGAAATTCTATTCCTTGAAATGTATTTTTCCCACAAATACTCATGGTGGTTTAATTGTTACGATAATTAAAATGATAGTCCCAAAAAAATATTGCACTTCATATGTTAGAGGTCTGTATATATTTCTTTGATTTTAATTTATTGATTAAAATTTATAATATTAATATCATTTTGTAACATCAGAAAATGTCCCCTTGGGGGCTTTTCCCGCATAAGGTTTAGCTCCTGAGTCTTTAGAGTGCATTTAGGACATTTTAGTTCATATTTTAGCATCCTGATGGAATAAGACCTGGGTTTCATGGAAAATGGGACCTAGGAGGACCCCTTGAGTTGTACCCTACCCAAAATAGGGGGGAGAACTAGGGCACCTGCACCCTAGTCCTGCCCTATTTTGGGGCAGCCTCAATTTCTGTGTGTCAGTTTAGGAGGTTCTTTTGCCGACACGGTAAAGTTTGATTTTTAAAATCTTGGTGGGAATGCTTGTAGGTGCATATATAAGCATGTGTAGGAATTCATTTGTAAACTAGATTGTTATTGTGAACTTTAGGCATTCTCAAGGTGATTCAAGGCTTTCTATTGTGTTGCAAGAGCAGACTTGTATGTTTTATGTGTTGATATTTACATATTTGAGCATCAATCTTTTCATGGCATGAAGAGCATCTTCCTTCATGAGAGATTCACTACAAGATGACATAATGTTGTGTTTTTATTATTGTTTCCTTTGGTTTTTTCCTTTGCCTCACAAGGGCATGCACTCTTTGGCTAACAATGGTGTTTGGAGACTTAAGTATCCTCTAGGGTTTGACTGAGGCAAACCTCTAAACACCACAACCCGCAAACTAAGTCTTGTGATTGTAGGTTACAGGTGTCGCATTTGGGAAAAGTGGAGTTGTAGGAAGGAGTGGCAGGCATCAAGGATTCAGGATCTGAAGAGAAGTCAGACAAAGGTGCATTTCTAATACTAGGGTGCCCGTAAAAGTGTCCTCCACAGATAGTTTCTAAAAAATAGAAGTTATAGGGTTGATCAGTGTCGAAAGGAGGTCCAGATTCCCTGAAAGTAGGTACCTTGGACTTGGGCACCCGCACTAGTGTCCCTGATTGTTCCACCTTGGAACCCTAAAAATAGGTATTCTGTGATTTGTCATTTTACTCCCATCTGCAAGAGCTTTTTCTGTCTTTCGTCAATTTGTTGCCGTATTTGCATAATTAGGGTTGTAATGGTTAATTAGACATAAGAGAAGGAAAATTAATAATTAAATTCCCTAATCCAAGTTTCCCACATCTGAAAGTGACCTAGGGTATGATAATGCTTGCCATTCAACCCTAGATCCTTCAATGTTAGGGTGAAAGGAGGATTCAAACATCTAAACAACAAAAGATCAACAAATCCAATTCCATGCTTATGGACTTAAATTGAAAATTGATGAGTGTTTTTCTTTAGATTTGGTGTGATTTCATTCATTCATTTGGTCACTTAATTTATTGCATTGAGAAAAAGTAAAAAAAAAATGAAAATTTGGAAAAATACAAAAAAAAATTGCATTGTTAGGCTTACTAAATTGTGTCAGTTCTTCCTAAATTTTCCTATTTCATGATTTTTGCATCAGATCTGATATAAACTATAGAAAAATACAAAAATTCAAAATCTTCCTTTGCATTTTCATCATTTAATTGCTAGGGTTTTGTGAAAATTTTGTCAATTTTATATAACCTAGTAATTCCAGAATCTAGGGTTTGTAGGAAAAATCTTTTATCAAAATTTTATACTGATTTTAGAGGCTCATTCAAATTTTCATTTGTCTATAGTCTTGCATTTTGGTGTGAATTTGCATTTATATTTAAATTATTTGCAATTTTGCATAGAAAATTTCAACAAAAAACTAGCAATTTTGATGCATTTTCATTAAATTTGCATGGGCATTTTGCATGTTTAAAATTGAAAATCATTTTTAGATATTAGATTAATTCAATTTAATCATAAATCAAACTTCAAACCATTCACATAGAATATTATTCCAAGATCTAAAACCTAGGGCTTCAAAAACAACGATTTTCGCTAAATTTGGCCTTATCAACTCTCCAAACTTGCACTATAGGTGTGTTGTGAAGAATATTTTTGCATTTATTTTCTTTTATCAGGGTAATAATTTTTTTCCCCTCATAAAAATATTCACAACACCCTTTTAAAGGGCTCTTGTAGTGAAAACTGTGCAAAAAAAAAACTACACATTTTGGCTATTTTGGCCCTAGGGTCTGACCTAGTTTGCACTCCAAGTGTGTTGTGATCAGTTTTATGGATTGATGTGACTGATATTATTGATATTCTTTGTTTTATCTCCTAAAATTCCTTACAACACCTCCTTTTCTAGGTCTTGGAGTTGAAAAACCGTGAAAAATAGCCTATTTTTGCTATATTTTCACTAGGATTTTACCTTAAGTGGCACTGAAAGCATGTTGTGTTAGATATTTTACCACCAAGTGGCTATTATTTCTAATATTATTTTATTTCCATCAACATTTTCCTCACAACACCCTTTGTTATGCTCTTTTGCATTAAATTTTGGTGAAAAAGTGCCTATTTTTATATATTTTGACTTGGCATTATCTTGGATTTACATCAAGAGTGTGTTGAGAGTGATTATACTGCTATTTTGGAATGATATCAGACTTATAACTTTCTTCCCTTGACTAAAATCCTCATAGCATTCTTTGTTTCATTTAATTGCATTTGAAAAGAGTACAAAAAATCAAGCATTTTAAGATATTTTTGCTCTTATCTTTTGTACCAATTTTGAAAAGCTTTCAAAATATGATTTAGCATTAGTTTGAGCATAAAAGCATGGCCTCTAGTCATAACAGAAACAATAGGTTCCCTCCTAGACCTTACATGAAAAGAAAGGCTCCTGAACCTAAAATTGTCTTTACTCCTCATGATAGGACAACTGGAGAAAAAGAAGGACCTCTTTACATTACAATGAAAATAATGGGAAACCCTATGAATGGAACTCTTATTGATCCTAATTGCATGACTAATATTGCCACTGAGGAGTTCCTCTTTTCACATCAACTAATGCAAGGTTCTTATGATCTCTTGAGCATGATGATTAAGACGCATAAGGGAACCTTTATCAAGCCTTTGGGTAAGATATCTTTGTTAGTAACATTATTTAGAAAACATGTTGAATAATGGTTCGATGTTGTCCCTATTTCTAACCTCTTTCACATTAAATTGGGACATTCATGGCTAAAAGAAATGAAAGCTATCTCTTCAACAATACAACATTGTCTAAAATTAAAAATTGAATTACTTAGGGATAAAACTAAAGTACCTAGTCCTCCTACACAAGAAATGACAAAAGGAAAATGACCCGCATGTGACGGGCACTTTAGACCAAAAGGACAAGGTCCCTATGTTGAGGTTCCTCCCCTGAAATCCTTACAAGGATCAGGAGATCATTGTCAAAAACAAAATGTTCCACTGCAACAAATGAGGTTTGATCTTGGTGCTTCATCTTCTAATTTGCACAAGCCTATAAAAGAGAATAGTCCTATCTTACAAAAGATAAGTGGTAAAACAAAACGAAATAGAAAAGCAAGAGAAAGAAGAAAAAGAAGACAAGAATATGCCATAAACCTAGCCTCTCAAAAAGAAAACATTGATCCCAACATTCAACTAAACAAAGACAATCCTAATGATGAATAATATGATGAACAAGATATGAATTTGGCTATGGTACCATATGTCCCACTATCCTCCATCATTAGGGAATGGGACGATGACGATGACGATTTGCTTATAGACAATTTCTAGCCCAACAGAGGCCCTACAGGTAAGTATCTCTAATCTGTTATTTCACTTGTGATGTGCTTCCCCCGTGATGTGTTATATATTGTTTAGGCCTCCTGGGATGACCTTAGATTCTCCTGTAAGGTTCAGGATACTAGGAGACCACCTCTGTTGTGACCTTCTTCTATTTGTATAATCATTCTTCCAAATTGCTTCTCTCTCTAATTTCATTGTTGTGTGTTGTGTCTTACAGACATAGCATCATGGTTGGTGACTCGAGGGCACCCTCCTATGTGACCATCCCTAAGACACTTATTTTCTCCTCTCTTATTTATTATTTCCTTTCCTCTAGTATTTCCACCTAGCAGGCGGATGATGACAAACATTTATACTAATGCAGACCTAGTGTCCCTTTCGAGAGTAATAAAAAAATGGATTATAGTTCCTAATATGATGATGGGGTTGTATATCTTATCTAACACTTAGCTAGTGGAAGCACTTGTGCTTTCCGCGTAGTGAATTTTATGATGTTTCTATTACATTTACAAGCCTTAACAATACTTTTGCTCTGTGCACCTTTGTTTGCCTTTGAATCTGGCCTTGGCGATACTCAATTCAGAGAGCTTCGTGATATAACCCACAGTTATCCTTGAACTCTGAATTCATTGTATAACCTTGGTTCTTTGTGTGGTTAATCATATGCATTGATGTTGTTGTTTATCATGATATTGTAGACACTAACATGTTTCTTGCAGGGATGTGTTTGTGGGAACATTTGGTGATCGTAAAATACATGTCACCTCTGGTGGGCATGGGCTTTGCGAAAGTCGGTGTTCCCTTGTGTGTTTTCTTCCTACTATAATGTGCTTGATATCGATAACTGATATCAACCACCTTAAGGTGGGGGCATATAAGGTAAGCTATCTGTTATAAATGTTAGCAATGTGTTTGACCTTAGATGCAATGACCTGCACTCTTGAGTAGTGCATCGTGCATCTTGAATTTGTTTGCAATCAATCAATCAATCATGTAAGCTCTCTGCGGAGGCGGGATATCGAGTGTATCCTTTTTCTTAAGTCCTCTATAGAGGTGGGGATGGTGTATTTCTTGGAGCAGATTGCATTATCCTGTCATTTTCAAAAGTCCTCTGTAGAGGTAGGGAGTAGTTCTTTGACTAACTCAACCCTTAAGTGTGTCTTCGGTGATTATTGTGGTGAAGCCCAATCATCGGTGTGTGCCTGTAATGTGCCTTAGATGGTGATGAGCTTAGAAATAGGGAACACACCATCACTTGTCTGACGTGTTTTCTCCGTGTCTTCAAATGTGTGTGTTTATTGCCCCATATGCAGTGACCAACGCTCTTGGGGAGTGCTTTGTGCATTTTGGGAGGTTTTGCATGTCTTGCATGTGTGTTGCCCCATATACAGAGACCTACACCCTTAAGTGGTGCATCGTGTATTATGGGAGGTTTGTTTACTTTCTAGTACTTGCATTTGCATTTCATATATATGAGAAAAAGAAAAGAAAAGATATCATTTCTATTTTCCATGCATTAATGTGTCTTCTATGCATTAATTGTCCGCTCCATGTTCTGCGTGACTGTAAGTGTCTTCTTTGTGTTTTGTGTGCCTGTTACTATTTTCTATGTGATTGGCATGTCTTCTCCATGCTTAGTGTGTTTGTTGTATTTGTGACTTTACTTTAATGCCTGTATTGGCCTTGTGTTTATACATACATTAAAGTGGGGGCTAAATGTAATGTTAGAAAATGTTCCCTTGGGGGCTTTTCCCTCACAAGGTTTAGCTCCTGGGTCTTTAGAGTGCATTTAGGACATTTTAGTTTATATTTTAGTATCTGATGGAATGAGACCTGGGTTTCATGGCAAATAGGACCTAGGAGGACCCCTTGAGCTGTACCCTACCCAAAATAGGGGGGGACGACTTGTGCGCCCGTGCCCTAGTCCTACCCTCTTTTGGGGCAGCCTCAATTTCTGGGTGTCAGTTTATGACTGTTAGGAGGTTCTTTTGCCGACATGGTAAAGTTTGATTTTTAAAATCTTGGCGGGAATACTTGTAGGTGCATATATAAGCATGTGTAAGCATTCATTTGTAAACTAGATTGTTTGTGAACTTTAGGTATTCTCAAGGTGATTCAAGGCTTTCTATTGTGTTGTAAGAGCAGGATTGTATGTTTTATGTGTTGATATTTACAGATTTGAGCATCAATCTCCTCATGGCATGGAGCATCTTCCTCCATGAGAGCTTCACTACAAGGTGACATAATATTGTGTTTTTATTATTATTTCCTTTGGTTTTTGCCTCTACCTCACAAGGGCATGCACTCTTTGGCTAACAATGGTGTTCAGAGACTTAAGTATCCTCTGGGGTTTGACTGAGGCAAACCTCTAAACACCACAACCCCCAAACCAAGTCTTGGGATTGTAGGTTACAGGTGTCACATTTGGGAAAAGTGGAGTTGTAGGAAGTAGTGGCAGGCATCAAGGATTTGGGATCTGAAGAAAAGTCAGACAAAGGTGCACTTCTAGGACTAGGGTGCAAAAGTGTCCTCCGCAAACAGTTTCTGAAAAACAAAAGTTACAGGGCTGATCAATGTCGGAAGGAGGTCCAGATTCCTTGAAAAAGTAGGTACCTTGGACTTGGGCGCCCGTACCTAGGGTATGATAATGCTCACCATTTGACCCTAGATCCTTCAATGTTAGGGTGAAAGGAGGATTCAAACATCTAAACAACAAAAGATCAACAAATCCAATTTTACCCTAAACACATCTCAAAAGTCTAAATATTAGTTGAAGCTAATATAATAAACTAATATTTGTTAAATCAAATTTATGTTATATATATCTTATCTAGAATAAAAAATAATAATAATATAAATTATGAAATTTTGTCTAATGACCAATGATGAACTATATACAATACCCAAATTTTGAAATAACACATTTAATGTATATATATATCGTAAAAAAAATGCTATACCCTAATGTTTAGAGGGTCTAGCCAATTAAATCCTAACTAATCAATTCTTGACTGATACTAGTCTTTAATTTCTAATTAATTTGTGCATATAGCAACAAGATTTATACATAAATAGGAAAATTTATATTCGTCGTAAAATCTGGCACAAGTAAGAGCTACAAGAGTCATGTTAAGTCAAGGGACAACATTAACATTTTCTTTTTCCAAATTATCTACAGATCTTTCTATCAAAGATCATCTACCTAACATGGATTTGTACCCCAAAATAAAATTCACAAGTATATAACAAGCAAATTTAAAAGACAAAACATTAACATGAGAGAAGGAATGATAGAGTCAAAAAGTTCCAAATAATGACGACTGTGACACACTCCCTCCCTTAAGCCTTTGCATCATCTCGATGCACACAAGACTCAAAAGATTTGGTACTATGCATATGCAATTCCAAAAATCTATCATTTGTTAGTGCAAAATTAACATCCATTAAAATTCTTCACAAGCAACCTAAACTAAACAATTTTAAAATAGGTGGAAAGATCATAGTGTCATCCAAAACATAATCATTTTCAAGCAAAATTTGAAGCTTATTGATTTCATAGTTTTTAACTAAAGTTTTCAAAATAAATGTGGGTAAATTTGTTGCATTTCCATTGTGTCCTCCTAGGTAGCATTTTCAAGAGAGTACTAGTCCAACTAGACCTTAGATTGGTCCACTATCCTATTGCAAAGTTGGAATTGGCACCTCTCGATGATTCTACATGGCTCTATTGTTAATGTACTGGGTTCTTCCACCTACAGGGTGTTCCAGTTAACAATATGTTTAGGATCTAGTTTATACCTTTTTAGCAAAGGACACATGGAACACATCATGAATTTGGATCAGTGCTAGAGGAAAGGCCAAGTGATAAGCTACAAGATTCATTTCTTCAAGCACTTCAAAAGGCCCGACAAAGCGAGGAGCTAGTTTTGACTTTCTTCCAAAGGAGATGGAGCTTTTATGAGGTCAAACTCTGAGAAATACCTTCTCACCAATTTAGAATCTCCTTGGTATCCTATTCTTGTTTACATAACTTTTCTAGTGATCTGATGCCTCCTTTAACCTCTGTTAGATAGGTTGTACCTAGTTATCCATGTCTTTCAACATTTTAAGACCAACTAGGATCCTATCCTCTAGTTTATCCCAACTCAAAGGTGTTTGGCAAGGTCTCCCGTAGAGAGCTTTGAAGGGTGCCATACCTATAGCTGATTGAAATGAGTTGTTATAGGTGAGCTCAACTAATGGCAAATATTCCTCCCATTTGGTCTACTAATCCATGTAGTATATATGAAGGAGGTCTTCCAAAATTTGGTTGGTTCTTTCTGTTTGACCATCCATCTTGGGATGATAGGCCATGTTGAAGTTCAACTATGTTCCTAAGGTAGTCCTCAATGTGGTCCAGAACCTAGAAGTGAACTGTACATCTCTATCTAAGATTATTTTCTCAGGGGTTCCATGCAACCTAAAATTTTCTTTTATGAACCTTTTTGCTACTGCAGGTGCATTGTCTGTCAGGTTTGGTGGTATAAAGTGTGTCACCATAATGAGTTTATCCACAACTACCAAAATATAATTATGCATATGAGGTGTCATCGGTAGCCCTTGGACAAAATCCATACCTATGACTTGCCATTTATAGCGAGGTACATCATGTGGGGAAAGAAATCCCACCGGATGCACATGTTCTACCTTAATCCTTTGACACTCCAGACATTTGGAAACTGTGTCTACTACATCCTTCTTCATTCCTAACCAAAAATACAGCTTCTTGAGATTTGTATACATCTTATTCACCCCCAAATGCCTTGAATATGGAGCATTATGTGCCTCTATTAGGATCATAGTCCTTAGTCCCTCCTGGTCAGGGATGTATATCCTTCCTTGGTACCTCATTAGTCCATTGAAATCAAAAGCGTAGCCCAAATACTTAGGTTCCACAGAGGCATTAGCAAGAGATGCATTAACTTGAGTGTACCATGGATCATGTTTCTACTTAGAGATTACTTGTTGTTTTAGATCTATGTGCAAGTTGGATATGGCCATTATGTGTCTTCTCCTGTTGTGAGCATCAACCACCCTGTTTTCCTTGCCCTTGATATAATCAATCTCAAAATCATAGGAATTCTAGCCACCTTTGTTGTCTTGCATTCAAATGAGGTTGGGTGAAAATATACTTCAACCCTTGATGGTCTATTTTAAGCTCAAATGGTTTTCCCAACAAGAAATGCCTCTATTTTTGCAAAGCATGGACTATGGTTTCAAGTTCAAGATCATGAGGAGCATAATTGACTTCATGGATTTTTAGTTTTCATGATTCGTAAGCCACTACTCCTTCCTCTTGGAAAAGAACTCCTCCAAGCCCTTCTATGGATGCATCTGTTACTACTATGAAGTGACCATTAGGGTCGTGCACCTTTAGGATTGGAGATGATGTTAACCTTTCCTTTAGTACCTAAAATGCCTTATCACACTACTCAGTCCAAATGAATCTTTTGTTCTTTTGCACAGATGTAATTGGGTTGGATATCCTTGAAAAATCCTTCACAAACCTCCTATAGTACCCTGCCAACCCCATAAAACTTCTCACTTCAGTCACATTTTTAGGTATATGCCATTCAGTGATGGCCTTTATTTTATTAGGATCTATTGCTATACTCTTGGTTGAAATGATATGTCCTAAGTAGTGAACCTTGCTTTCAAAGAAGGAATAGTTGGATAACTTTCCAAACAACTTGTGCTTTTGTAACCTTTGTAGGACTGCTTGTAGATGAGTTAAGTGTTCCTCTTCATCCTTTGAATAGATTAAGATGTCATCCAGAAACATAATTACAAACTTATCCAAAAAATCATGGAATACATTGTTCATTAGATTCATAAAGGCAGCTGGAGCATTTGTCAACCTGAATGGAACTACAGGGAATTCATAGTGACCATACCTAGTCCTGAATGTTGTTTTTGGGATGTCCTCTTCTTTTATCTTTAACTGATGATAACCAGAGTGAAGGTTAATTTTGGAGAACACTGAGGCTCCCTTAATTTGGTCAAATAGGTCATCAATGCGAGGTAAGGGATATCTGTTTCTCATGGTGGCTTTATTCAACATCATGTAGTCAATACACAACCTTAGTGTCACATTCTTCTTTTTGACAAATATGACTGGTGCTCCCCAAGGTGATACACTAGGCCTTATCAACCCCTTCTCCAACAATTCTTGCAACTGTATTTTCAACTCTTGGAGTTCTGTGGTATTCAACCAATATGGGGATTTGGATGTAGGTGCGGTTCTAGGAAGTATGTCAATAGGAAAATCAAATTCCCTTTTAGGAGGTAATCTTGGTAGATCTTTAGGAAACACATCTTTGTAGTCCCAAAGAAATGGGCTATTCTCAAATGTAGGGGCTTCTTTCTCTTCTTCCTTCTCATCTAAGGATACTAGGAATATCTGATTTCCTTGTTTCTGCCTTACCTTCTTTTGTTGCATTGTAGAAATGGTCTCCACTAATATAGGTTTACCTTGGATTCTAACTTTATAGCCCTTATCATCTACACATTCCATCACCTTGTTATAGAAATCTATTTTAGCCTTATGACTTGTTAACCAATTTATCCCAATTATGGTGTCATAGGCTCCCAAGGGTGCAACATATAAGTCGACTTCTATTTCCATTTCGGGAAACTTAATGAGGGCTCTTCTTATGTACTTGTTTACTCTTTTTGTAGCCTTGCCACCATACTAAACTGTCCATGATAATTCCATATCCTTGGTTTACAAAAACATCTTGGCTACCAACTCTGGGGAAATGAAATTCTTAGAAGAACTAGTATCTATCAAAATAGAGATAGATTTACCAAAAATCATACCTCTTGTCTCCATAGGCACATTCTGATGATGAGTCTGTCAATTCCTTATGACAAGATGGATTTGGTCTTGCTGGGGTTTCCATGGCTGATTAGATCTGTACCTCTTTGAACAACCCCTTGCATAGTGATTGTCTCCACACATGAAACATCCACCAGGGGGTCCATTTGAATTCTGAGGTGTTGCATCCTAGTCATTTCTTCTGGCATTACCATTGTAATTTTTCCTTTGACTCTGATTACCAGCAGATTCTATTTTGTCCCAGTCTCCTTTTTTTTGTTGAGCTCCTCTGTTGTCCCTATTGTATGTTTTCCTTTCAAAGGAAAATTTCTTGTCTCTAAAGTTTTGTATTTCCACCGACAATGCCTATAGTTTCTTCTCCTATTTAAGGTCCTTTTCCAAAACTTGGTTCATGCTTTCAGGGGAAAACATATCCACTTCTACCCCAATATCAGTATTCAGTCCCGAAAGAAATTTTCTTTCTCGAGATCTTTCATCCCTCTAATAGATAGGAAAATATTTCAGCAACTTCACAAATTTGTCCTAGTACTGTTGGACTGTGAGATTCCCTTTTCTAAGATTTAGAAACTCTATCATCTTTTCATCATAAAATAGTTGTGGAAGCCATCTCTCATGGAAGTGGCTCACAAATTGCCTCCAAGTTAGGTTTTCCTTTGAATATCAATATTTTTCCTTTATGTTTATCCACCAACTCGTAACCTCTCCCACCGGTTGATAAGCTCCCAGATTGCTTTGATATTATCTAAATAGTTTCTTAATTCAAAGTATTTTTCTATCTCTATGAGCCATCCTTCCACAACATCTCCCACCTGTTTACCTTCAAATTTTAGGGGAGCTATCTTCTTAAGATCTCGTGATATGTCTAAGATGATGGTCTCCTGCCGAGACCTAGGAATTACTGGTTCAATAGTAGGTTGGGCTATGGGAACTTCCTCATTCCAGTGTTCATCTTGAGGTTCTAGAGAATTGTCCCCTATCTAACCTTCAAGTCTTGCATAATTTCCTCTAAGTTTTCCAATTTGTCTCTTTGCTCTATCAATAGGCCAATGATTGCCTCTATGTTGGTGTTAGAATTCTCAGGTGGATTTTGAGTTGATTTTGGGTTGGCTATTTCCTTGCACACAGATTTTAGGTTCTCACCATTTTGATTCTGAAAACAAGGAAAAATAATTTACCACTTAATACTGTATACACCTAAAAATGGTAAGTCGAATTAAATAAATATTTTAATATTTATTTTAAATTCTCATTCTCCTATCAATTAAATAAATATTCTAATTTATTTAAATGATTCACATTACTCCAATAATTAAATAAAATCAATTTATTTAATTCATATTCTCTAATTCTTCTAATGTCTCACATAATTAAATAATTCTAAATTATTTAATTAATCTCAAATTCCTCTATCCTAAGTCTAAATTCCATAAATCCACATCACCTTTCCACCTCACCATGTTGCACATGTAATTAAAATATTTTAATATTTAATTAGCTAATATTCCCTCACCCACATGTCCTATTTATCCTCCAGTCAAATTAGTTAACTCATCAATCAAATCAGTTAACTAATTAATCAATTGAGTTCACTGATCAATCAATTCAGTCAACTCCCAAATTAGCCTAGTCATCTAATCAATCAACCTAGTTAACTGATCAATCATCTCAATTAACTCTTCAATCTAGTCTAATAACTCCCATAACTCATGAAGAAGGTTTGGACACTCGCACATTTCCTCAAGCTTCCTCAACCATACACCTCATAGGTAATTCCTCCAGTCATGGATCTATTGACACTTGGATTTTGTCTTCCCTTAGCCTATATAAGCAAGGTCTTTGCACCCATTTTGCATATCCATCTAAGCTTAAGCAATCTTACTCTGCAGGAATCATACCAGCGTGCCTTTGGAAAAGTTATCTCCATTTGCATTCACACAACCTCATGATCATAATCCTCATCACCATGTCTCCATTATCAATCCATATACATCATAGTTGCGTTTGTATCTTGGTCTCCATGCATAATCCATATCATAGCTATTCTACTCTTGTCATCTTCAATAGTAAGGAAGTGCACACTTCTGAGAGCTCCATTACCATCAAGATCAAGAGGAGATAGGTGAACAATGGAAGCACTGAGGTAAAATAGTCTTCGAAGGTATATTCTTTATTTCCTTGTGTTTACTTCAATTTTCATTGAGTTATTGGATGATCAGTTGTTTATTGCTATTGTTCACATTTTTTTATAACATTTTTGGCACCCACAAACAACACAATAAAAAATTATAGTCACAAGAAAAAAAAATACACAACATTTTTTAGATGAGATTTTATTTTTTAAAAGCCACAATTAAAAAAAAATTAAAAATTAAAAATATAAAAAGAAAAAAGTATTTGTAGGACCAAAGCCCTGTGTGGCTTACTCCACTTGCTACCCCCTCCCTGCAACCCCCAACCCCATCCAGACCCCTCCTCCCATCCCTTTCTCCCTCTCGACCCACCCAAAACCCCTGCCTCCCCTCTGCGTGCATCCCACATAGCCCCCTCTGTCCCCCACGTGCCCCACTGCCTAACCCCAATCCCCCCTATCCCCCTATCCCTACTCTCACCGCCTGCCTACCCCCCGTCCCCTCTGCTCCCGCCACCCTCTTGTGACCACCCCTGTCTGTACTCCTCAACTGACCTCCACCCTTCCACCACCCGACCTTCGTTGCTCCTCCACCCTACACCTACACACACATCACCACAAAAATAAAAGAATACAAAATAAAAAACCAACTCAAAAACAAAAACAAACAAAAATTTTTAATTAGGGTTAGGTTAATTTTTAAAAAATGTTTTAGTTTAATTTATTAAAATTTTAAGTTTAATTTTTCTATTTAGTTTTTTTTTTAAGACTCTCAGCCCTGGTCACATGGGTGACTAGGAACTTTAACAACCCAACCAGCCAACGTAACCACTAGCCATTTGCACTTTCCATGTGACCACATTTTGCCTTAACCATTAGTTGTTTAAGTGACCTTCAGACTTGCCCAGGTTGCTCCCGCTTGCCCAATTAGGCAATTTTATTCTTTTTGGCATAACTTTTTGTAGGTACATCAAATTTTTACAAATTTATAGTCATTGGAAAGATAATTTGACAAACTTTGCAACGATATAGGTATCTTTAGTCCACTTGGTCAAAATCATCAGGTATTATCAGTCAAAGTCAACCTTACCTTGGAAACTTCAAACAATTATAACTTTTGCATTTTTTAACAAATTTTCATGAAATTTTGTTTGAAACAACATAGAATTTCATGTAGATTCTGATTTTAATATCTATTTTGTTGTCACAAATCATATTTCCATGAAATTTTCTAGATTATGTGTTTTTCATCTAAACATTTGATTTGCAAGCTTCTTGATTCTTTTTTGTTTTCATGGACTATAGGTGGACATCAAGACACTTTGCATATCATGTGATGAAAGAAATAATAAATAATTGAGACTACTAATCTGGTTTTAGTGTAGAACGTCCACTGAAGACAATCATTTTTACACTAAGTGTTGAATAGGCATGGTTTAAGCATTATCATACAATTTGAATACAATATTCACTTAGTTTTTAATTAGGAGGAAAGTAAATCATTTTGTTGCATCACAAATTTCATCTAGTCCCAACCTGGGGGTTAAAACTAAACAATTTCTTTATGTTTTTACTATCTTGCACTACAATCCATCACATAGCTTAATAGGGGAAAGTAACACTTGTTTATTTCTTCAAGCAACAATCTACACCTAGATTTGTTAGAAGGTTAAAATAAACAATCTTTTCCAAGTTATTGCTATCTTTTTATAAATTTCTATGCTTGGCAGAGTTAACAAATTTAGTTATTTTTCTTTTAACTAAGAAGATAAAGAACCACTATTCTCTGTGTTTTCAGAATGATAATAAGACTATGCTCCTCCCCTTTTCTGGGTGACCAAAATGGCAAACTTATCATTTTGCATGTTTAACCTTTAGAGAGGCCTACCCTTGGAATTCCTTCCTTTCAAGTGGGACAACCTTAAGTGATAACGGGCTAAAGCCAAGCCACCTCCAAGTCACTATAAATAAATTATGTTTGTGACGAAAGTTGCAAGCAACTGGTGTTGTTGTGTTACACTGACCAATGTTTTCTCCAAAACCTATGGAGCGTAACCTCTACAAGCTGGGAAGCCTCCTTATCAGAGCGAATGGTCGTACGTGTAACCACCAGAATGGATGCCTTGACTAAAATCCTTTTGTTCTAGTAAACCAAATTCCCCTATTTGGTGACACAGGAGGAGGCACCTCTAGAGCTGTCCAATGTCATACACTCATTTAGTGTGGAGAAAAAAAAGTTCAACTCTTCAGAGGAACTGTAACTTGGTATGCGTGAGAAGTGAGTGCCGTGGAGGGGAGCCGGTGCTACCAAGTTACTATCTATCATGCCTTTATGCAAGTGGCTAGTGTAAAAACAAGTTGGAACTCATCAAATACTATCCTTGCCAACCTTAGGATTGTGCTTACTTTTTGGTCAAAAATTTGTAATAACAAACATGGAATCTTCTTGTGTGTTGTGTTTTATTTCCACAAATTGATACAAATCATTAGCAAAAATACCAGACTTGCTTCGGGAAACATTTTTAAAACAAGCCAAAATTGAAAAACTGAAACAAAAAAAACAAAACCTTCTATAGAACTGCGCATTCACCCCATCTTGCTGTGCATTTTCTAAACATTGCTACATATTTGACCTACATAGTTGTGCATTTGACCATTTTTCCTATGCATTTGAAGCTGTGCATGTAAAACAGAGATATATCTCGTACACTTTTGAGAAAATTTTGAACTAGTTCTGGGTACCCATTATTGCATATACCTCGTTTGTGATCTTAGAAAAACTGTGCAAATCTATTTCACATCCTATTCCAAAAACATTTCCATTGGCCATACCATTCACAAACAAAAATGTCAAACGAAGCAAACCAAGTTTCCTACTAAGGTGTCATTAAGGTCTTCCAAAAACTCAAAACAAAAATCTAGTTGGTTTCATAACAGGATATAACATCCTTCATCTTGGAACTACACTAGTGTAACCCTGATAAAAGTAGTCCATATCAATAGCGGTGATCAACTCTCCCTACTTTGACTATCTTTTACCTCAGGAGCACATTTGTTTGAGCAAACAATAGATCAAACTTCAAACCTTAGGAAAAATCTTGTCATATCCACCTTTACACAAGCATTTTTCATCCAACATTCACCTCCACCAAATAGTTTTTATGATAACAACTAGATCAAAATCCAAAGAAAAGCAAGATATGGATCCTTTGAACAAAGACATACCATCTTCATCTCATAGTGATGGAGAGGAAGAAATCCCATATGAGGATGTCATTGATGCTATACAAGACTCAAAATTTCAAAAGATGATGGACAAGGTCTTAAACATGGACCCTCAAAAGTATTTCCTCATGCTAGCACAATAAGGGACCAAGCTTTTGGTAGATTTTGACACCTCCACATTAAAAGACACCACCTCTATGAATGACATGAAAACTCCCAAGATCACACAAGAGGTTCCTAAAATAGACAAGGCAAAGGATACAAATCCTCTAGATTTATTGACTAAACAAATGCAAGTCTTGCAGCAACAGCTCTCAGACATTCAAACCAGAGCATCCTCAAAACACTATTCTCTAGAAGATATTTCCCCATATCCTTTTGACAAAAGCTTGATCATGATACATTTCCCCTCAAAATTTGAGGCATCAAAATTTGACAAATATCTAGGAAAGGGTGATCCAAGAGACCACATCAGAGAATTTAGTGCATCTTATCTCGAAGTCACCCACAATGACAACTATCTCATGCGGCTATTCCCAAGGAGCTTGGGAGGACAAGCTATGGAATGGTTCTCTCAACTACCTCCTAACATCAGAACTTTCAACAAGCTAGTGGATAAGTTTGTCACTCATTTCTCTTATAACATTGAGCACAAAATCTCAATGTTAGATCTTTGCAACATGAAACAAAAGGGTGGAGAATCCTTCGCCGCTTTCTTGCAAAGATGGAGACAATTGGCCAACAAATGTCCATATCATATGCTAGAAAAATAATTACTTGAGATGTTTAAACATAACCTAAACGCTGAGCTTAGCTACCAAATCCAAATCCAATGTCCTACTTCATTTAGTAAGGTCATTAAGATGGGGTTACTCATTGAAAAAGCTTTGATAGCCAAAGGACAAGTCAAAATCTACAAGGAAACCCCTAGCTCCAATCATAACACGAACAAGCCAAGATTCTAGACCAAGAATTAAAACATTTTCAATGATGATGTCATGGATACAAAACAAATGACCCCAAAACAACTGATCTTCAACTTGTCCAATCTACAAAACAACACACCACAAAACAAGCCCCAAAACACTGTGTCATGACCCACTAACTTTCCTCCTTGACGAAAGTTCACACCTTTCAGAGAATCACTAGAATCAACCCTACGGAAGCTCATATCGGACAATGTCATAACACTTCCAACGCCACATGATTACGAACCTAAATTCAAACCTCCTTGGTGGAAAGATTCAGACTTTTGTGAGTATCATTAAAGGAAAGGACACAAAACCAATGACTGTCAAAGCCTCAAAAACTTACTTCAAGACTTGGTAGATCGAAACGTGGTTAAATTTAAGGGACAAGGATCCAATGAGGACCATTTGGCATATTAGAATCCACTCCCCAACTATGAGAAGGGAGGTTCTTCAAACCAAAGCAATAATAGGGGTAACAACACAAACTATACTAATGTGTCTTATGATTACATTCTTAACCACATTTCTGAAATTGATGCACATATCAATTTCATCACAATAAACAAAAACCCTGATTGTAATGTGACCACCCATGGTGGAAAAGTTACACTTCAAGGAGCTCCATCGCAAACCCTATCCTCGTCTAACCAGTACAATGTCTTAGAGCAACTCCACAAAACACCAGTACACATTTCCATTTTGGAACTCTTGCGTCTATCCCCATCCCACAGAGTCATTCTCGACCAAGCTCTTTCAGAAACCACTGACCCAACCAACCTCACTGAAGAGCAGTTTTAGACCATGGTAGGTCATCTTACCACACCTCATTTCCTATCATTCACTAAAAAGGATGACATGTCAATCACTCAACCACACAATGCGTCTCTCCACATCGAAGCCTTCATCCACAAGCATAAAATAAAAAGGGTTCTAATCGATGGAGGAGCTAGTTTAAATATTTACACCTTAAAGCTAATCCTTGCATTGGGGTTTTTGGAGAAAGCTATCGATCCTAAAAATAAAATCACCATCAAAGTCTATGATGAAGAGGAAAGAACTTCAAAGGGAACCATTATTTTTTCTATTAGAGTTGGACCTGTAGTAAAGGATGTAGTGTGTCAAGTGCTTGACATGGAACTTGCTTATAATATTCTCCTTGGAAGACCTTGGATACACACAATGAAGGCGGTGCCATCCACCTATCATCAATCTATCAAATTCCCCCATGACGGCCAAGCGATCACCATCCAAGGTGATCCCAATCCATTTCAATATTGCAACTCCATACAATCTAAACCTGATGTTGTAATTCCAAATAACCATGCCTCTCCTTCATCCTCATCTCGTGTCGACCCAGCTTCAATCCTTTCCACATCCAAGGTACCTAAAATCAACCTCAAGTTCAAAAACAATGGTGTTGGTGAATATACCATTGCATAATCCTTTTACCTAGCACAGTTACCACTCTCTCCCAGATCCTATAGAAATCCATCCATGAGAAAACCCAAGGCTTTAGAAACTCTTAAAGGTTCATTTGTTAAATGGGGAAGCCTAAAAGATGAGAGTGATGAGAAGGACATCCTACAATGGTTATATAAGGATGAAGACAGTCTATCCAAGCCACAAGACCATCAATCCACATTGAAAACCACTCAATATGGTCATGGATTCACAATACTACAAAGAATGGGATATGAAGGTCATGGGCCCATAGGATTGAGGAAAGAAGGTATCACTGAACCTATCTAACCTCCTTCATTAACAACTCAAGACACTACAGGGCTAGGTTACACCGGCAAAGCAAAGACCAAGGGAAAAGATAAGCATAAAGGAATGCAACCAGAAACAACTGCTACTAACCTAGTAGAGCAAATTCACCAACTACAAGGATGGAGTGAGATAGACTCCAATGAGTATGAATGGGATAGCCTCTCTGAACTATCTTGTGATGAAAAAGATGTTGATGTGGTCCATGAATATATCCCTCTCCATACAACTCATGAGAGACAAAACCCAAGGGCTAGACCGTTATAGTCTGATTCACATAATAATGATAGTGAGTTTCATGAGGAAAGAATGATACCACACTTGACAGATCAACTTGTGGAGAGAAACATCATAGGAACTGTCAATGCTTACAATAACCACCTTAACTCCTCCATCTTGACCCTCAATAGCCTCGAACTAGACCAATCTGATGACCCCTTACCAATAGTCCATCTGGAACTCATAGATTGGGATTTGCAAGACTCCCCCTTGAGCTAGATACCTTTCAAAATGATGAGGCCATCATCAATTTTCTAGAACTTCGAGACCATAGACTCGCAAGGGATCACAGAGATGGCTATGCCATAGAACTCAATGACAGGGCTTATTTTGGAGAGAGTGCCAAGTCTTTCAGTCTCAAAAATGTAAAAGTGAAAAATAGATCTAATGGTGAAAACTGCTCTGCGGTAGTGTTAGATCATGAAAATAGTAAAAATATAAAAGACATATCTAATGGTGAAAACCTCACTGAGGCACCAAAGGGTGAAAGGCTTGACCCTCTTCCCAATCTAACACATCAGGAGAGATCTACAATCTTGATAGAACTAGCATAACAGATCAACGTCGGCACTGGGGACAATCCAAAGATGCTCTATATGGAAAAATCTTTAACTGAACACTAGAAGCCAGAGTTGTCTAAATTCTTCAAAAATAAACAAATTAACTTTGCTTGGTCATACGTAGATATGCTAGGTCTAGATCCAAACCTTATAATGCATCACTTATCGCTAGCTCCAGTAGCTAAGCCTGTTAAACAAAAATTGAGGAAGATACATCCACATATTGCACTCATGGTAAAAGAAGAACTAATGAAGCTGCTAGATGTTGGGTTTATCAGACCAATAGACTATCCCAAGTGGATCTCAAATATATTGCCTTTCTCCAAACTAGGTGGGAGAGTTTGACTATGTAATGATTTCAAGGATCTGAACAAGGCTTGTCCCAAAGATGACTTCCCTCTGCCTAACATCGACATCATTGTAGATCTTACAGCAAGGCACACCATGTTGTCCTTAATGGATGGATTCTCAAGATATAACCAAATCAAGATAGCACCAGAGGATCAACATAAAACAACATTCACATGTCCATGGGGTACCTATTATTGGTGCGTCATGCCTTTCGGGCTAAAGAATGTGGGGGCAACATATCAGCATGCAATGACAACAATCTTTCATGAGATGATGCATACCATCATGGAAGATTACGTAGACAACATTGTAGCCAAATCAAAAACCAGAGAAGGGCATCTACAAGTCCTAGACAAGATATTTAATGTGTGCCTTAACCCGAAGAATTGTGTATTTGGAGTCACATCCAGCAACCTTCTTGGATACATCATGTCTGCCAATGGAATCAAACTAGACCCAGCTAAGGTAAAAGCCATCATGGAAATGCCGCCTCCCAAAAATCTTAGTTAGTTGTAGTCTCTATAGGGAAACCTACAATCTATCAGAAGGTTCATCTCTCAACTGGCAGATAAGTGTCATCCATTCATGCATCTCCTCCATTAGAACATTCCCTTCAAGTGGGATGACTCAAGTGAACAAGCCTTTCAACATTTAAAGGAGTATTTGATGAATCCACCTATCTTAATGCCGCCAATTCAGGGCAAGCCATTGCTACTATACATTTCAGCCACACCAACACCTCTGAGAGCTCTGCTAGCACAAAAGAACCATGAAGGAAAAGAACAATCTATCTACTACATCATTCGAACATTGGTAGGATACGAGCTACATTATACCCCAATCGAAAGAGCATGCCTCATTGTGGTCTTTGCTTCACAAAAATGGAGACATTACATGCTATCACATTCCATCAAGCTAGTAGCAAAGATTGATCCATTGAAATACTTGCTCAACAAAGCTATCGTAATAGGTAGAATCTCAAAATGGGTCATGATACTCAGTGAATTTGACATTAAGTATGTAGATATAGGAGCGATAAAGGGGCAATTAATTGCAAATCAGCTGGCAGATGTACCTTTAACATATGGCAATCCATTGATCTTTGAATTTCTAGATGAGTACATCTTTAACATCACAACAACACCCTAGAAACTATACTTTAATGGATCATATACTCAACATAGATCTAGAGTAGGTATCTTGTTGATCACACCCAATGGAAACACCATTCCTAAGTCATACAGACTACTCTTTCCATGCACTAACAATGTGGTGGAGTATGAAGCCCTAGTCATCGGCATCAACTTGGTAGTAGAATGGAAGATCACAGAACTTCATGTGTATGGTGACTCTCAACTTCTCATCAACCAAGTGAATGACGACTACTAAACAAAGGATAAGAAGTTAATACCATATAAACGTTTGGTAGATGACTTCAAAGAATACTTTGTTGTGATCTCTTTTGAGCAAATACCAAGGTTGGAGAACAAAGCAACATACGCCATGGCAACAATTGAATCTCTCCTTGATATCCCTGAAAACCAATCACGCTATGAGTTCTTGGTGGAGCCAGTGTCCCATCCTACAATGACACCCCTGAATCCCATGCCATATGCCACATAGTAGGATCTGATTTTCTCCTATACAAAAAAGTATTTGCCTATCTAAAAGAGAACACCCTACTCCCTAATCTATCAAATAACCAAAACCGAACCTTTATCCACCAAGCATCCCATTTTATCATAATCACTAACACCCTGTATCGATGAGGTCTCGATGGCACCCTTCTGAGGTGTCTCGATAGTGAGGAATATCAAACGGCTCTAAGCGAAGTTCACGACGGTATATGCAAGACCCACACTAGTGGTCCTACCCTGGCTAAGAAACTCATACTAATGGGATACTACTGGCCAACTATGGAAAAAAACTCCTATTATTTTGTGAAGCAGTTCAAGAAATGCCAAATCCACGGGAACCTAATACATGCACCATCACAAGAGCTATAGCCTTTAAAGATTCCTTGGCCTTTCTGTCAATGGGGACTCAACTTAGTGGGCAAGATACACCCTCCATCATCCAGCGGCCATAAATTCATAATCACCTCCACGAAGTACTTTACAAAATGGATTGAAGCTATACCCCTCGCCAATGTCACTAGCAAACAAATCACCTCTTTCATCCTTAATTACATCATTTGTCACTATGGCATCCCTGTATCCATTATCACTGATAATGGATGACCATTCAAAAACCAAGATGTCAAAGAGCTTTGTGACAAATTCCACATCCAACACTGCTTTTCCACCCCTTATTACCCCCAAGGTAACAACCAGGCAAAGGAATCAAATAAAACCATCTTAAAAATCTTGAAAAAGACTATCAATGATGCCGATCGTGATTGGCACATCCAATTGAATCTCGCATTGTGGGCCTACCACACAAGTATCCACACACCCACAAGTGCAACGCCATATTCCCTCATCTATGGCTTTGAAGCCATCTTGCCTATTGAAGTTGATATCCCATCCTTGCGAGTATCATTAAAAGGGCTCATATTTGATGAAGAGTATAGAGTATCTAGACTTCAAGAGTTAGAGTTGCTCGAAGAAAGAATACAACATGCCTTTAACCATCTCAAGGCTTATCAACAATGGATGTCCAGAAGCTACAATCATAGAGTCAAACCTCGGGTATTTCAAGTTGGTGACCTAGTCCTCAGAGAGAATCCCAGGAATCAGCAAGATAGAGAGAAGAAAGGTAAGTTTAAATCCAACTGGCTGGGTCCCTATGTCATCATTGCTACCTATGGATCAAGTGCTTATATTTTGGCTACATCAGAAGGTGAACTTCAATGATCCCATCAATAGCATGCATCTTCACAAGTTCTACACCTAAACCCCAATGCAAGGGAGTCAAAAATAACAAAAAAAATAAAAAAAATAGATAAATAACAAAAAAATCAAAAAAATAGAAAAATAGCAAAAAAAAAAAAAATTTAAAAGAAAAATAGCAAAAATTTTTAAAAAATGGAAAAACAACAAAAAAATTGTCCTCTGGTAAAAACTTGGTAAACAGGCACCTTGGATAGATACTATGATGAAAACTTGGTAAATAGGCGTCATGTGTATTTTAGCTTTCGTGCAAATAAAAGCAAGTGATGAAAACCTGGTAAACATGTGCTACTTGTGATAAACCGTATCCTCCATCTTTTCAGACCTTGTTCCTCGTCTATCCCTCCTAACTGCATCCACCCAATCACATCGAGATACCTACCATGGCTTGTTGTTCACTCATCCTTATTGCCTTCTTCTACCAGTCAGCCAATCCAAACCTGTGTCCAGCTTGTCATCTGTCCTGCACCAATCCATTGAATCGTTGTCAAACTATGTCACCTCTGATCTATCACGTAGGCAAGGCCATCATCAATGTACCCTCGAGGCTCCTTTCTCATCCATTCTGTCCCATTTCAGCCATCCTTTTGTCTTTCCAATCGCACATTTCCCATCGCCTAGGTCTTAGGTCCACAAAGTCCACACTCCGAACTACGTTGCCTCTACGTTGTCACGTAGGCAAGGCCATTTATCAATGAGCCCCTGAGACACTAGATCAGTCCCTTAGGGCCTGTTTCTTCATGTTTGTTGTCATTCCATCCACAATAAATCAATCCTTTCCTTGACTGGGGAGAAATCCTCGACCTAGTTGGAGAATTGGATTTTGGAATGTCACAAACCTCAAAGGATAACAATAAGGATCGCGATACTATCAGCAGACAGCAGGCAGTATTACAAACACACTATTTCAATAAAACGCTTGACGCAAGAACTAGACCTATCAACATAATGTAACAGACCTCAACCACCATGATGATTGTATCTATTTTCATTGCAATAAAACATAACTATGGCAAAAAAATTCATGCTTATTAAAAAGGTTTAAGTTACAGAGTCTTGATTTTTGTTATTATGTCTTTTTATGCTACTCAAGGATGTCAAAAACTAGAGGAGCTATGATGGGGGCATTATTATCTTATTTGTTTGTTGTTTGTGGATCAATCTTTAGTAATGTGATGACTTTGTCTACCGACATGATCAGCAAAAGATCATTGAGGATGTTCTAGGTCTAAACATAAAACAGGTGTAATCCTTGTCTATTGACACATGCAAGGCATACTCAAGTCATCTGGATTCAATTTTGACTAGATGCTTGTATTAACTTGCTAAATCAAAATCCATGTAAGTAATACTTAGGTCATCATGGTTTAATTATACCTAGATGCTTGTATTTTCTTACAACATGTTGGTGCCTAAATTGACTGTCAGTTTTCAAGCAAATTTTCATGCAGGCACCTTCCCAAAAAATCCAAAAACATTTCTAAGTTTTGGAGCCCCTCAGTGTTTTTCAGCATCAGCATCATATTTCTTTGGGAGGGGGTCATCATAATGTGCCATCAGGCTGACTGTTGTGAAGTATCATTGATGGTGTCATCGGTGTAGTGATGGCTATCGGCGAGGAATTTTTTGTTGGGCCGATGTTTGCGGTCACGCCGATGTGTTGTTTGGTTGGGATGTTTTCAACGCTGTTGTTCATCAACGTGATTTGGTGCGTCGGGCAAAGTGTGTAGAGTTTGGCCGACTAGGTTACTCTGGCCGATGAGGGTTGTGCAGTGTGGTCGGCAAGAGATTGGTCTATCGGCGAAGTTGTTTTTGGCTTCGCCAATGGGAGGGGTCACCCCGATGGAGGATGTTATCGGAGTGACATGGCTATCGGCCAAGCAGGTGAAGGGTCCGCCGATGGTTGGTATCTGGCTGACAGGGGGTGCGGAGGCTTCATCGGGGTAATTTTGCCTATCGGCAGAGGAATTTTGTGGTCCGCCGATGTGTTGGGGTTTGGCTGATGGAAGTGTCCATCGGCATGATGAAGGCTATCGGGCAGGCCGGCGAGGGTTTCTCTGACAGTCTATGTCTAGCCGATGGAGGTGGTTCGGGGCTTTCATCAGAGTAACTTGGCGTGTTGGTGAAGGATTTCTAGAGTGCTCTTAGTGTTTTGGTCTGGCCGATGGATGTCCATCGACGTGTGTTTGGTCGTCGGCAGAGGCATTTTGTTGTTCACCGATGGTCTATGGTCTCGTCGAAGACCTGGAAGTGGTGTACCGATTGGGGTGATAGGTGATGTCGGTGAAGGAAGTTTTGGTCACCCCGATGACCTTAGTCATGCCGACAGGGTATGCAGCGGCAGGAGTAGTGTGGTTGGCAGGGGAGTTTTTGGTTGCTCCAATGGTCTATGTCTGGCCGACGAGGGTAGTATGGAGCTGCGGTCGGCGTGACTTGGTGTGTCGGCGAGGGTGGAATGCATTGGGCCGATGGTGTTAGTCTCACCGATGGAGGTGGGAGTTGGGATGGTGACCGCTAGCGGTGGGTTCGTGGGTCAAGCGGGGCAAAATGATCGACACTTATTGAGCTCATGACCATGCTTATAAAATGACTGAATGGTCCATGCATGGTGAATGTGGGATAAATAGATCTCACTGGTTTTGAAAAGTTAGCGATGGAATGAGGGACGCTTGCGTGGCGCGATTGCATTGGCGATGGACTTTTCAAAGCTGTTGATGTGGATTTCCAACTTGTGTGAGCAGCTTTGGACCGTCAATTTTGTGTGTCTGGAGCCCGATCCGATGGCTAAGTTCAAATGATGAAATGACTGGATGTTGACGCCATTTTTGCATGTTCATTCTGCAGTCAATTAGCCCTGCTGCATGGTGATAGGAGGAATGTCACATCTGCCAGTTTACTCAAGGTCTAGGTTGCTTGCGCCGCAGGCTTTTATGGTGATTCTGATGGCTTCAGCGACAGAAATTTATGAGGATCCGATTGTTTTCTTTGAAAATCTAGAGGGAATGATCTCTGCATTTATGAAGTCTGTCAGTGTGTAGGTGGTCGGAAGCTTGTGTGCTCCTTGAAAAGGGAACCCATGGCCATTCTACAATTGTTGGATGTTCTTGGGCTTTCAACTCTGACTCTGAACACAAGGTGTTCACATTTTGAAAGGCATTTTTTGCTACAGATTCAGTCCTTGGTCTGGTGTATTAGTCTATCTTGTCTTGTAAATGAGAATTTCCTGTATGATGATTTTCTATGCAGATTGATTTTAAATGAAAAACACTTGATGTGTGTATTGTTTTTGATTGTCTCCTGTATGTCATTTGTTTTCCTTTCAAACAAGGTTGTCAAGGGCTTCCAAGTTTTTTAGTATATGCATACTGTGTGTCTGATTTATTGCGTCTGCTCAAGGAGTGGTTAAATAGGCTTTTGATCAGATTCAAAGGAAAATAGATTGCATCATAGGATCTATTAAGTATGATCATAAGTAATACTCTTTCTTGGACATGTTAATGTTAAGCAGTAGCATTCTTCTCAAGTCCTCTGGATATGAATTCATGTTGTCATAGGGAGACATTTACATTCTTGGATGTGACTCTGCTGCCCAGATAAGGCACTGGTTTGGGAATCTGTCTGTTTAATGGGTCTAGGAAAGTCCCATAACTCCAAACATCAAATCAAACCATTTCATCCTCCCAGCTGTTAGTTGTAGGATTAGGAGTAGGAAACCCTTGCATGCTCTCATCCCTAACCAGACACATATGTCCAAGAATGTTGCCAAACTTGTGATTTGTTACACAAATCTTGGTCCATACATGAGAGTATTCTGCCTGTTGCTATCAAGTTATATTCTTATGTCATTGAGCTAGTCAAGATCATACCTTTATCAAATAGGGATATCGCCCTTGGTGCGGTAGAACCAGAAGTGAAGGGGAGGAGCTTATGCAACCTCCTGTATTTTGTTGGCTGAATCTACCTGTGCATTAGAACTGGCAAACCCTAATGCTGATTTAGAAGAAAGACCAACACAACATAATAAAAGCTTAATGATGAAACAAAGTATTTCAAAAAATTGTATAAGAAGAAGACAAAATCTACTATCATACATACCAAATTGCATTTCATTTCATTTATAAGCATTTCATATATATCATTTTCCAAGTGGCTTAATATCCAAGTCCTTTCTTTATCTTCATCTCTTTATCTATTCACCCTTTTCTCTCTTTTCGTTTTGAGAGCACGCCAATTGTCCTCTTGAGGGGGCATCATCACCATCATTCATCTTATTTTCTAACTTACCATTATCTTTCCTTGTCACCCTCGCTCTTGCGTGATTGGGGCCTCACCAATCATCAATCCAAGTGTCAATCCGATCATCAAATCAATCCAATCAATCTAAGCAATTATCCAAGTGCAAGTCATCCTTAATCCATACCAATTGAGTAAATCAATCTTGTCAAATTATCCAATCACAATCAATGGTCTTGATCCTAATCTTGTCGTGAACCAAATCACTCAATCGTCATCATTAGTGGGATATGTCTTTCCCGCATCTTTGTGTTGATCAAGGGATATATCGTTCCCCACAATGAAAAACACTATCATCAATCATTATCAATTAATCATTGGTTTACAGCTTAACAGCGGCAATACCTTGTTTATTCTTGTTTCATTTGCGCATACTTGATTGCTTGCTTGTGTGTGTTATCATTTTATCTTGCATAGCAGTCATTTAACCCTTTCATCCATCCCTTATCTTGCATCCTTCATTTTTCTTATCCATCCTTTATCATTCTTCCTAATCGTGAGACCGTTCGTCATCCTGTCCAACCTGACTAATCTCCCGAGGGGGCATCCTATCGTCATAAACCTGTACCAGGGGCAAACTGGGGCATGTATCAATTGTAGAAAATTTTTAATTCTTTGAAACAACATGATAAAATACATTGCATCAAAGAGGGGCAAAATGTATACACCTAAAAATGGCTAAGTCAAATTAAATAAATATTTTAATATTTATTTTAAATTCTCAATCTCCTATCAATTAAATAAATATTCTAATTTATTTAAATGATTGACATTCCTCCAATAATTAAATAAAATCAATTTATTTAATTAATATTACTTAATTCTTCTAATGTCTCACATAATTAAATAATTTTAAATTATTTAATTAATCTCAAATTCCTTTATCCTAAGTCCAAATTCCATAAATCCACATCACCTTTCCACCTCACCATGTTGTACATGTAATTAAATATTTTAATATTTAATCAGCTAATATTCCCTCACCCACATGTCCTATTTATCCTCCAGTCAAATTAGTTAACTCATCAATCAAATCAATTAACTAATTAATCAATTGAGTTCATTGATCAATCAATTCAGTCAACTCCCAAATCAGCCCAGTCATCTAATCAATAAACCCAGTTAATTGATCAATCATCTCAGTTAACTCTTCAATCTATTATGTTAACTCCCATAACTCATGAAGAAGGCTTGGACACTTGTCCTCTTCTGATTCACGCACATTTCCTCAAGCTTCATCAACCGTACACCTCACAGGTAATTCCTCTAGTCATGGATCTATTGACACTTGGATTTGGTCTTCCCTTAGCCTATATAAGCAAGGTATTCACGCCCATTTTGCATATCCATCTAAGCTTAAGCAATCTTACACTATAGGAATCATACCAGCATGCCTTTGGCAAAGTTATCTCCATTTGCATTCACACAACCTCATTATCACAATCCTCGTCACCATGTCTCCATTATCAATCTATATCCATCATAGTTGCATTTGTAGCTTGGTCTCCATTGCATAATCCATATCATAGCTGTTCTACTCTTGTCATCTTCAACAGTAAGGAAGTGCACACTTCTGATCAAGAGGAGATAGGCAAACAATGGAAGCACTAAGGTAAAATGGTCTTTGAAGGTATATTCTTTGTTTACTTGTGTTTACTTCAATTTTCATTAAGTTATTAGATGATTAGTTGTTTATTGCTATTGTTCACATTTTCTGATAACAACTACCATTTTATGTATACAACATACAAAGTAAAAGAAATTAAATCTATCACAAATCCTACATATACATCTTTATTTATTCACAATGGTTACATGTACAAGTCCCTGTTTGGCTTGTATTTACAAAACTTTATGTACAATAATTCATTTCCACAAAAGTTCTAGAATCATTCTTCCTCTTCTGGTTCCTCCTCAGACTCTGGAGTTGGGCCGTTCAACATGGTGTGTGCCCTTGAATATTCATCAAGTGCTTCTGGGCTGAGGGGTGGGGCATTGTGCCCACATCCAAAAGGTAGATCCAGAAACTGTGCAAGGTTTAGGCTTTTTAGGAGTTACAGTTATTTCTTCTTTTATTATTTTCTTCTTCCCTTTTCAGAGCTTTAGCCAATTGACGGTTGATGCTAGTGTCTCGATATCTGAGATTTGAATTGAGCCCTCTGGGGAGGGCGGTTTAGCGACTTTGGCTTTTTCTTTTCTTTGTGATGCTTTCTTCATGTCTATCAGTAACAAGAAAATCATTAGATCACAAGGTAAATAAATATCTAGCATCATATTCTAACATCTTATATTCCAATTCTTGCCATTTTTAGGTTAGTAGACCTCCAGGCCAAGTGTTTGAGCCTCAGCTTTGATACCACATGTAAGGACCCAGTTTAGAGATCTTAGGGTTTTTTTTTTGTTATCTCTCTTAGGTATGATCTAGGGTTTGGTTCCAGATAAAGTTTTTCGTTCATTTTCTAACTAGGTGTCTAAATCTTAGCATTTGTTTTCTAAACCTTATAGTTTAGTCTGAGTGCTTAGGAAGCATTAAGTAGCCAATTCAGGTTAAGGTGTCCAAAATGGGACATACTGAGATAAAGCCAAACAGGCTCCTTTCCTTTGGCCATACTGGTTCATAGGGAACAGGGTCTTACGGACCATATCACTACCCAATATGAGGTAGATTAAGTAATGGCCAAATGGGCCTAAACTGGTCAAATAGACCAAAACTTTATCCAATACAAGATAGGTAAACACAACAACCATATGGGCTAATAAGGAAACAAATCATTAATATGCTTTAGCCAGAGACTTAGACTCATCGGGATCAATTCAGATCTCGAGTCACTTACAGGAAATTACATAATAGGCCCATAAATTACATTGAGGAATTTATATAAGTTCATTCGATAAAAGTATTTTGAGGACCTTGTACCCTCCCTCAGATTTTGGCAACCAGCTAGGTAAAAGGTCAATCCTCTTGAGGATTTTTCTAAGCACTGGAGACTTATTTAGTTTATCTAGTTTAATCTTCTTATGTTAAGATTTTGGGATCACAAAGTTGATTACAAAAGAATACCCTATATCTGGGGGACCTAAGTACTGGGGGCATCCTTCACCTTCCAGACTACCTACATACCTTGTATCCACGGGATCAAGGTACCCTTTGGATGCAATTGAATCTGGGATTTGTGAATATGTAGTTTGATCTTGCACCCTATTTGATGAAACTCTGAGTGGGTATGCAACATTTTCTAGGGTGATTTCTGGCCCTAGACAGTTCTTCGTCAGCTACCACCCACTTAGGTGAAATAGGGACAGAAATAGATCCACTATCACAAATACCTAGAAGGGTGTTTGTCATTCAACCCTAGTGTTGAGGAATCCCTATCAGGTGTCCACTCAAAGAATTAAGTTTACTTCCACAAGTCAAATTGGGTATTCTAGTGACTAAGTCCATTTGAGATTCCCTAGTGCTTTCTGATCACCAAGATCCACGAAGGTGAGGTGAGAGCATACAACAAGTAGGGTTTCTTGTTTGGACTAGTTTGCCTTAACTGACATCCTACAAGTTATCTCTGAATTAGAAGATCGTGTTGTCAATAAGCCCCGTTTTCTGATAACCAAGGTCTGTGAAGGCGAGGTGAGAGGATACGACAGTTACCTATCATCAACATAAGTCTATTCATTAGGAATATTGCATTCCAACCAGACATACAGTTTTTTCCATTTTCACAATGTTTTCCTAAATTTAATCTTCCAATGCATGGTTTAAAGAAATCTATAAATCACTCTTGGTTATCCCAAAACAACTTGTTTATATATTGGTTTTCATGCACGTGCTATTCAGGGTTGGAGGTACTATTGTTCATGCAATATCTTAGTAGCAAAGTTTAGGTTTCCTTAGGCAAGTTTATTTGAGCCTTGTTACTATAATTAATTTATAGATCATGGTTAGTTCCTTAACTTCCTAGGTCCTATTCTCATGAATCCCTACATTGCAAGGATAAATTCCTTGAAAGTATGACTTGCAAAGGTAAGTTGCATTTCTAGAATACACTTGTTTAACACTAATTTAGATATTTGATTTTACTAGGTATAGAATACATGGTTGTGAAAAGTATTTAAATTGACAATACATATAAATGTATATGCTTTTTTTTTATATACTTCATGATAAAATAAAATCAAGCCTTCATGTTGCATATGATTGCCCAATTACCAAGCCACGAAACATAATATTATTTAATTTACACATTACACTAAAACTTCCTATCAACCAATTATATATATATATATATATATGTATACATATTTCTGATGCACAATATTTACATTCAGATTAACACAATAGTTATCATTTATCCGTACTATATTTACAATTTATATTCGGCATAATTACTTTACATTTCAATCTAAATACATGGTTTGTTATTTATCAATTATAATTACTTTATAACATAATGGTTGTATTCAATGCCTAATATTTTACTTTTCTACAATTAAATTATGTTTAACTAACATAATAATGTCTGTAAATCAACATATTGTATTTACATGAAAGCATGGGTAAAAAAATCTAACACATATTTCTATTTTCCTGATTTTTTTTGCATCAAGATTCCTACTAAATATGAGGACTATAAAAAAAGGCAATTGCTAATTCTATACTTCTTCCTCATGCTAATACAAGGTAATTTCATTCTAAAATTTCTTCATTCACTTTGTTTTTTTTTACATAGCTCATGTCACAGAGAGAAAGAAAGGATACAAGCCTCAAGGATTTGTTTTTGGTTCCGCATGCCAGAAGGTATATGAGCTTGCTGCTAGTTTTATTTTATTTCTTTTAGCTGATATACCATATACTTGGCATTTTTTTAAAATTTGTAGAACAAATAACAAAAACAAATTTGACGGAGTGTATAAAAAATGTTGCAAAGTTTTTTTTGACAAAGAGGCAACCTGTAGCAGCACGCCCCTCTCTGGAGGGGTGCTGCCACCATAGAAGGTGCCCCTCTATGACTAATGCGTTTCCCAACATAGAGGTGCGCCTCTATGGTTGGGCTTCGCCTAGCCCAAGGGCAGCCTGCCTACAAAAATGCCTTAAATAAAATTTTCTCTCTTTTTTTGTTCTTAGTCCTAAATTAATTCCCAGTGCATATTTTATCATTTCTTATCTGTTGTTTTGTATAGCAATGCACTTTGCTAAAAGAAATAGTCTCATTCTATATTGGTTTGTAGGTAGGAATTCGGTTGTGTGTGCTAGAATGGAGCAAGCAGTGGGAAAAATCACACTATGGAATGTAAAAGATAATAGAATATGTAGATGTTTATGTGTCTAACAAAGTATTCAAGAGGTGTTGCAAAGATATTCAACCAATAAATGACAATATAGCAGGGAAAGAAATGAGTAAATGCCAAGAAATGTAACCCAGCTATTGCAATATTAAACCTTGAACAAGATGTCTATAATATTTACCTCTCATGGATACAAATGATTGATTTAGCATATCCAATATAGTTACATACTAAAATTTTAATGCATACCTATAGATGAAGAATCACAACTGAATCTTTTTTGAGGTCCCTCTCAATGGTTCTCCTTCCTTCCTTTATTTTTCTTGATCGTCTCCTCTGTTCTTCTTTCTTTTTTTCTGTGTTTCTCTAGTGTCTTTCTTCCCTTTTCTAACCTTGGTAGAGCTCAAGCGGTGCCAACTGAATCTGATTTCCCCCAATTTTTTCTTTTCCTTACCTCTTGCCACGTATCTACATTATTTTCATGTCTTCTCATACATAGCCACGTAGAAGGAAATCCTGTTCCTTGAAATGTATTTTTTCCATGAATACTCATGGTGGGTTAATTGTTACAACAATTAAAATGATAGTCCCAAAAAAACATTGCACTTCATATGTTAGAGGTCTGTATATATTTCTTTGATTTTAATTTATTGATTAAAATTTATAATATTAATATCATCTTAAAAGTCTAAACATTAGTTGAAGCTAATATAATAAACTAAGATTTGATAACTCATATATATATATATATATATATATATATATATATATATATATATTATCTAGCATAAAAAATAATAATAATATAAATTATGAAATTTTGTCCAATGACCAATGATGAACCATATACAATACCCAAATTTTGAAATAACACATTCAGTGTATATATATCGTAAAAAATGCTATGTCCTAATGTTTAGAGGGTCTAGCCAATTAAATCCTAACTAATCAATTCTTGATTGATACTAGTCTTTACTTTCTGATTAATTCATGCATATAACAACAAGATTTGTACATAAACAGGAAAATTTACATTCACCGTAAAATCTGGCACAAGTAAGAGCTACAAGAGTCAGGTTAAGTTAAGGGACAACATTAACATTTTCTTTTTCCAAATTATCTATAGATCTTTCTATCGAAGATCATCCACCTAATGCAGATTTGTACCCCAAAATGAAATTTACAAGTATATAACAAGTAAATTTAAAAGACAAAACATTAACATGCAAGAAGGAATGGTAGAGTCAAATAAATCATCACAGAAATGTAAGTTCTGAATAATGATGGTCATGACACAAACTGAAGTGAAGTTTAAGAAAATAAAAGAAATTTCATTCTCCAACTCCAACTTGCTATAAAAATTTAAATGTTTTACTTATATTTTAATAATATTTAACTCACATTTAAACCAACCTTTTCCATAAATTGTTAAAATGAATTATTTTTTAGAAAGTAAAAGAAAACATCTTTTGACAAAATAAAGAATCTTTTATTTTATAAAATTGATTAAATATTTATTCATTAGGAGAGCTTAATGAAGGGGATATAATCTTATGGCACAAATGACTCACCTTTGAGTGAGTGGGTAATACAATTGAAAGAGAGTTGGGAATGAAGTGAGAAAAGTGATATAGTCTTGACCAATGATCTACTTTCCCCACAACAACTATAGATCCACTATACAATTCACTAATTACCACTGTGTCTGCTGTGAACTTGACCCACTTGCTAGATCCAGTGTGAGTGATTTGATAAAAAGATAGGAGATTAGTTGACAAAGATGGAATGTCAAGAATATCTTGAAATGTTCCTTTGCCCACGTCAGTAGACCCTCTCCCATGCACTTCAACATGAGTCTCATCACGCATTAGTATGGAAAGCATAGAACATATCTCTAAGAAGGAAAAACCATCATGTGAGGAAGCCATGTGGTGCGAAGCACTTGAATCAATAATCCAAGTATTAGTCTATGAAGTAACAACTAGGGCCTTTCCCTTTCCTTTCCCCTTACTTTTATCTGTGTCCTTCAAAAACCTTTCTGATGAACTCTTCTTGATTGAGTTAGGCACCTTGATGTTGTTCTTTTCTAAAAGATGTGTAAGGTAATCAATCTGCTTCTTTAAACACTTGTGTTCATCATGGACAATCCTTTTATAGTAGGAACACTTGACCTTCTCCTTCTTAGGTTGTTCACCTTTTGATGAAGAGGTTTGATTAGCTACATTTGAGGCAACTAGTTTCTAATCTTTCTTTTTTTCTCCTTGGTTCTTTTGCTTCTTATCCTATTTGCCAGACCCTTTCTATTCTTTTATGCCTTTATTTGTAGTCAAGACATGTGAATTAGAGGGTTTACTTGTACCCATGTGAACCAATTTATCTTGTTCCTTAGTGAGTTCTACAACAAACTCTTCTAGAGGAGGCATTTTATAGTTGGAACTTAGAGCACATTTTATGGCATGAAAAGTAGAAACAAATACAGAACAATTTGGAACAAGTTTAGAAACAATACATAAGATCAGTTGTGTTTCTTTCTTTTCTATTCCACACTATTTTAACTGCAATCTAATGGCTTTTAATTTTGTGAAGAAGTCTTGTATTGTGTCAAAATTGCTAGTACTTAACCCTATGAGTTTGTTCTCCAATTGATGACCTCTTATTTCATCCTACTTAACAAAGAGGTTTTCCAACGTGGTCCACACATCATTTGGTGTAGCGGCAGATTCAATGTGAAAAAGTAAGTCAGGAGACACTAACATACATAGAGTACCAAATGTTTCATCACATTTATTAAACTATTTTATCTTTTCTGCATCTCCTGTGGGTTTTGTTTCAAGTCCCATAGTAACCCTATGCAATCCTTGCCTTTTGATGTAGATTGTCATTTTATATTTCCATTCAAAATAGTTATAGGGTGTTAAAACAAGAACTGTTGATGGATCTATTAGTGTAGAAAAGTAGATTGTTATGCAGAAGAAAAATGAGAAAAATAGACACACAAGAAACCCCCACTTTTCACTAGTTTTTGAAATGAATCCCCCAAAAATTACTGTGGAACTTTATAATTAGTGTGGTTTACAATGCAAATATTTGATTTTTAGACTCTTGCAAAGGCCAAAGTGGACAAAACACTAAATCTATAGCTCAAGTATAATATGAGATCAATTTAAGAGCACCAATATGGAGTACACAAAAATATAAACTCTAGAAAAAATGGGACCTGAAAAGGAGTTTGTTTGCACAAGTTATGGCTCTTAGAAGGTCTCAAAATGAGAACTATGCAACCAATTCTAAAAGGACATTCAATTTATGAAAAATAGAAGCATCAAATCAGAAAACCAATCTCACCACAACATAGAGCATTAAATTCTACCCCAAATAAAAAAAATTGCCAAAAAATACCTCTGTACGATCGAGAATGGGCAATGGTGAGGATGGATGACATCATGCTGATGTCATCAAGGAATACTCTAAAATACTCCCAAAATATTCTTTATCATCAGAATATTTCAAAACCACCCTTGAAATTTTTCAAAACCATTGTTAGAGGTCAAAACCACCCTTATTAAAATGAAGATTACCTATTTTGGGAGGGAAACCACTTTTTTGTAGGTATTGGTTTTTATTGTAGTTAACTAGCCACTAGTGGTTAGTGTAACTACTAGTATTAAATAAAGTGTAACCACTAATAGTTAACTAACACTATGTATTTTTTAAATAAAACATTTTGTATAGTATAACAATTTGTCTGACTTGAGAGTGAAAAAAATTGGCTCAAAGATTGTTCACTCTAATTTCAATGATTTTGTTGGAAACAAGGTAGATAACTGAGAGGGGGGTGAATCAGTTATCTTAAATATTTAACTTTCTTTTCTTCTTTAACAATTAGTGTAGCATCAAAACATATAAGCATACATAATCATGAGAGAAGAAAAGAAATCAACACACATAACACAAGGATTTTAATATGGAAAACCCTGTTAGAGGAAAAACCATGGGGTCACTAACCCAAGATTGTATTCTTCGTTAAAAGAATAAGAAGTACAAAATGGCACTTGCCAATTAGGGCTCACTACCTGAGCACACTGCTCACAAGAGGCACACTGCCTACAAGAGACTCACTGTCTACAATGTTTATAGAAGGTAACCAAGTGTTTGAACTGATGAGAGGCATCCACATATGTTGAGGTTCAGTTCTGGTTAGGCTCAATATACTGATCTACTGCACTTCATTCTTCCTCTGCTTTAGTGTTGCTATTATGTCACATATTGGACTTGTATTACTACTTCCACACTTATCTCTACCTTTCCTCACACACTCTACACTTCCACACACCCCTTCATATTGAAATCCATCTAGTATATATATCCGCATCAAGGATTTCAACATCTTTCTAGTCGACAATTGGAATACTCAAGATATTTTCCAAACACCGATCCGTCGGTTGAATCTATGCTTAATATGTGATGTGTATCAAACATATAGACATAAAAGTCATCAATCATGTCGACTAACCAAGTATGATCCCTCAAATAGCTTGTTCACCATCAATTTCTCATCCGGATTGAAGTCTGATGCTTTGTCGGCCAGTTCTTCCTCAGTCTACTCTACCTGTCAGGAACCCAACACTTAGATACTCATATCTTTTCACTCATTCATTATTGGAGGCTCAATCTCTGGAATATAGTAGTCATGATACTCCTCTTGACTTTCCCAAGTCTACACTTTGTTGAGTTACACCCTCTAAGAGATCCAGACCTGATTGTCGAACCTTGGTGCATGCTCTGTTCTTGTTCACCGGACCAGAACTTCTTCAATCTAACTTCTGGTATAGGCATACTAAGCTCTGTGGATGTGTGGGATAGAATTTGTTGCCATCAATGACAACAATCATGAAGCCACACAGTGTCTCTTGCCAACAATATCCCCCTTTGGCATCGATGGCAACACTTAGTGAAAAATGATTAAGTGTCGTAACAAACTGCCCCTTGGCCGATGCTCTATCTTATGTACACTTTTACCGGAGCTCCTCCTTAGCTAGATTCCACATTTTCACTACTCCTCACTCCCCCTTAAACATCAATGGCAAAGGGTGGAATCCGCACACCAAAATTTGCAAAAATTAACCTATACATAGTTGCATAAGTATCTATACATGTTATTGTTACCTAAATTTCACTACTAGCTCAATCAAGTTACATTATGAGTGGAGGGAAATGTGGCTCCCACAAGGGTTGATCCCAGCTCATAGACCTTATAGAACATTTCAGACCACGGTTGTTTAGAGCAATAACAGTCAGCAAGAAGGCAACCATAGAGCCATTGCACAATGAAGACAACAAGACAGCAGTCACGTGTTTTCACTATATCTAGAAAAGTATGATCTAGGTTCTTGAGATTTTTGGATAGAAATTAGGAAACAAGAAGAAGAAAAAATCAAATAAATTTCTCACAAACCCAGTTTATAGATTTGAAGAACTTTTCACCAGTCCTAAGGCAATATTTTCATTTTCAGATTAAAATCTCTGTTAAGAGAAGGGACAACCAACAAAGCTAGAGGTGGCAGTGATATACAGTAAGAATAAAAATTAGTCATAAGAGTAGTTAATAGTCCTTGAATGCCTGAAAGTAGTTATATTATCACTATCCAAATCAGTCCCAAAAAATCAGTCATAAGAGTGACTGTTCCCAGCATCAAAACCAGTAAAATTTGCGACCACAAAGGACCAAAAAATCTGCCAAGTTCGAACAGCAAAAGGTTCAAAGGTTCAAAGCTTCAAAGATCTGTTCGTTGAACTTAGAAAAGGTTTAGAAGGTTCAAAGGTTTGGAGGTTCAAATGTTCAAAGGTTCAAAGGTTCAAAGAGTTCAAAGGACCAAAAAATCTGCCAAGTTTCAAACAACAAAAGGTTCAAAGGTTTAAAGATCTGTTCGTCAAACTTAGAAAAGGTTTAGAAGGTTCAAAGGTTTGGAGGTTCAAAGGTTCGAAGGTTCAAAGGTTCAAAGTTCAAAGAGTTCAAAGGACCAAAAAATCTACCAAGTTTTGAACAGCAAAAGGTTCAAAGGTTTGAAGGTTCAAAGGTTCAAAAGGTTCAAAGATTCAAAGGTTCAAAGGTTCAAGGTTCAAAAGTTCAATTTTTGATCTATTATCCGTATCCGTTGTGCGCTCCTCATCAGAATTAAATGTTATGTTGTAAATGTCATTATTTTCTGCATGAGTTTATATAAATTTTAAATTGTAAAACATTAACTAAGATGATGTAATTATGAATCACTTAGTCAATGTTGAATGAATGCAGAAAAATTATGTATTTATGTCATTTATTGGGAAAATATGACACATTTATGATGCTGCAGGGTGGAGTTGACAAACAGGGGTAGGAGTTATTGCACAGATTTGACTTATTTTCATGGTCTTAAAGATCATTTAAAGGCATTTAAATACATTTTTAGGTGCCTTTATGATAGTTGATGACATGCCTTGACCATTTCTGCATTGGGAACCCATTTTGGAGATCTTTGGATAGATATTTTGGGGATATTTATGACACCCACAAAAATGGAGAGAGCTGATCTTTATCTGTGTACAGCTGTTTGGGAAGTATATAGTCTTCTTCCTTGTTCATTATTCAGCAGTTCTTGCTATTCACTACTTTGTATATTGTAATTTTCTGAGTTCTTTTGTAGAAGTGAACAGTCTTGTAACCTATTTTCAGAGATATACAACATTGTAAAACCTTTTTAGTAGTAATAAGCAGTTCATACCTTCCCATTTCTTCTAATATTGTGTGTCCTCAATGTTAGGGCAAATCTTTATGATGTTCTTTGTCCTTGGAGCTATATTTCATGTTGGTGCCTTGATGCAAGGATTATGATTTGCTGGGTTGTGTAAGGGAGCCTTATTATTACTAGTTTTGTAGTGTGTCAGTTTTGTGTAGTCTCTGATGATCTTTTGGTGCATCACCTTAGACATTAGGTTTTATTTTAATGCAATCCTTCTTACCCTTTTCTCTACAAAGACTTTAGTATAAGTAGCATAGGTGGAGTACCAATAGGAATCCAGCCTTCCCTGGAGGTTCTTTCCATCACAGGTGACCCACAAACCTTGGAAAGATCCCATGTTTCTCCAGATTGCTAAAGCTATATAACTGTAGCAAGGGTGTAAAATTTGGGTGATAATAGTTATACTTACATATACTTGAGTATATCCACAAAGGTTGTCTTCAACTGTACAAATTCTATCACCCAACTTTGCTTCATCCTATCCAAAATTGAGATGTGACCACTCAACAAGAATGCATAAGCTTCTGCCCTTCTTAAGTCTATTGGATCACTGGTCCAGGCTGTGGTCTGAGCATCAGTTAAGGCCTCATGCATGGACTCTAACTTAGGGATAATTATTCCTCTAAGTTCACTCATCCTACTTATTATATTCTTCCTCTCCTTTTCAAGCCTCTTTGTTTCATTTATAATAGCAATGGCCTGGCACTCTTGATTCATTATAGATGTGGTGAGGGGATCAAAATTCTGAGATAAACTTGACAGTTTATCTTCTTGTTCTTTCACCTTCTTTTCAATATCCTCTGTCGCTTTAGACTGGGATAGACAAAATTTATACATTTCTCCACCATCTTTAAGACCATTTTCTAGGTTCTTTATCACAATGTCTAGGGTCCTCCTGTCATTAGTTATGAGTCCCTATACTTCAGTGAATCACTTTCCCAAAAATTCTTTCCGGACTTTCTCTTTTGCCGATTTCTCCAAAGAATCAAAATGGGTGCTAACAAAGTTAACCAAAGATTTCAAGTTACTGGATGGAAAGGCCGAAGATTCCTTTTGGAAGGATGGCATGATCTTCTCTAGCACACCAGATGCAATCTCTATCAAGTCACAGTCTTCCATGTGAGATTTTAGAATTTTTTCTTTTGCTTTAGCTTGAGCAAAAGATGCTATCTTCATTGTCTGTATTAGAGAGAGGGAATCAAAATTGAGTGGTCCTTGAAAGAGTTCTGGTTCATCTAACTCCATCATCTCTTTGTTCAAGAATTTCTTCACTACCTCTATAGTGTCTCTTGCTAGAGACTGAGATTTTTCTTTAGGAATCTGTAAGTTGTCATCAAAGATCTTCTCTGTTTGCTCTTCTTCTCTTCCCTTTAGCTCTTCTTCTTGACTCACTTTTTCTTCTTTTCTTCCTTCTCCTTTAGCCCCTGAGTCTTGAATGTCTACAGTAGGATCCGGAGGAGAGATGTTGACTTCTTCATGGACTTCCTCTTCCGGAATAGAGGAATCCAAGTCCTTAGACTTCTCCTCATCTATCTCTTCAGACTCTTCTACATTTTTCTCAGTGGATTCTTCTTTTGATGCACTTAATCCTTTAATATCCATGGTAGAAGGTTCTTCATCTATTTCCTCTATAATAGGAATATTGAATCTCATGAAGGCATTCCGAATGATGTCTTTTGTTTCTTTTGCCACCTGATTAGTCTCTCCAAGCATAAGTTTGTTCATTCTAGCTTTGCTTTGGAACTCATCCTTACAGTCCTTAAAGATCATGGTAATTTGTTTTGGAGTAATGGAAAGATAGAGCTGAATTGTAATCTATTCTTGGATCTCTAGGTCCTTTGCCTTAGCATTCTCCTTTCTCAGTTCAAGTACCTTCTCTAGACTTTTGGGAATTAGAGAGATGATTTCAATGAATGCTTTATTATAAATGTTTAGATACCTGACTGTAGCATCTTCCAGAATCTTCTTGTCAGTATCACTATATTCATCATAAAATTCAATGATTGGTTGCAGGTTCCCATCCACTGTGACTGCCTTGATGATATCATCAATAGAGAGAGTAGGCCTTTCAACAAATTTTTCTGTCTCTTCTTCTTTGTTTGTACCGACAGAGGATTCCCTTGATGTTTTCTTCTTCTTCCTTATTTTCTTATCATCATCCTTTTGGCTTGTGTATGACCTTGTGGCCTTTTTCTTTGTTCTCTTCTCTCCCTTTTCGGATGTCTTGGCTTCCAATTTTGAGGTTTTTGGGCTCTTAGAGGTGGCAGGTGCAAAGCTCTTGGAGGATCTAGTCCGGGAGGAGGCTTGTACCGGAACACTTTCCTTTTCTGCTTCTTGCTTCTCTTTCTCCGCTCTTTCTATTTTCTCTCTATTTGCATCAACTGCCTCCTTTGATAAGCCATATCTTTTGGCAACTTCCTCTACTTCCCTTCTCACCTTTCTTTTCATCTCTAGTTGTCTCAGTTCAACATGTATTTTCACACTTAATTCTTGAAAGGTTCCAAACCTTTATGCCTCAGGGTCCTTAGGCTAACTCAGCAAGTGTTGGACATGCAGCTCCAAGATTTTCTCATCTACCTCATAGCCCATTGGCATAATCCAAACTGTTATGGGTTCCATTGCCTCCATTAGGCATTAATCAATGTCTACCATGAAACAAACTATATCCTTGTATTTTTCAACTAGAGATTGGGGGATTCTTTCTCTGGCCTACATCACACTTTGGAAGTTCTTGAAGTATCCCCAGAGTGCTGTACTTTGAGCCTTGGCATCACCAAGCCCATACATATAATCTCTGATTTGTATGGCAACCGGTCTGTTATTTTTCCATACCCAACGACTTGATCCAGGTAGCTCATTCGTATAGTAAAAGAATAAACACAATATTAAACCACCATACTTGAATGAGTTCTTCTTGTCCTTCTTGATCTTTTGCAAGTTTTCTAATAGTTGGTTCAAGAGAAGCTCTCATAGATCATAATCTGCATTTTCCCTTAGTATCTGATATGCAATATACATTGCAGTTCCGGACAAAGAATTCTCCTTGCTGGAGTGATAGATTTTATAGCCAATTATCATAGAGGAAAATTTGATATCCGGATCTATGATATCTTCTATTGTCATTGCTCTTTTGTCAAACTTTGATCTGGTAGCCTCACTTACTATCTGGTTCTTGACAAATTTGAGAGCAGGTAACCCACTGGATGAGTGCAATCTGGTTACTGCCCTAATGGCATCCTTTGTTATCTTGAATGGCCTCATCAACCACATGAAGTTGTCATGTATTCTACTAAGAACATACTGGACCCATTCATCTTCTGTAAAATAGGGAAAGTGGATGCAATGTCCAAAATGTTTATCTCAGAGGGCCTTGTATTGAGGTTTAAGTTCAAACGTTTCATCTATTAATTGTTTGTGATAGATATCCATCAGCTTGGATTCCCCAAATTCCTCAATATTGGCATGTATGTACACCCTAACATCTTCTACGTGCAGAACCCCATGTAGAATGCTTGAGAAGGCGCCTAAGGGATCAACTTCTAGGGATTTGTAGGGGTGTTTCTTGAACTTTGGGTGCGGCCTATCAGTGATCTTAACAACATTTGGAGTAGCCATTTTTAAAGATTTAGAGAGAGATATTCAAAAATGGAAATACCTTTTTACGCTTCTAGGGTTCACAAAATGAGCTAAAAAGATCACTGGTTGAATCATATTCTATGGTTGATCTTTGAGAAGGTTGAAACAATCTTGATGCAGAGCTCTTACTTTCTTCTTCTCGAATGCAAATGTGCAAATAATGAATAAAGAAACCCTTTTATCTCTGTGTAAACCCTAATTTCCTATTGCAATAAATGCACAACTTAAGTTATTCTAGTTGCCTTGTTCTTCCTTGTTCTGAGAGAGATCTTTCCGAATCACTGAGATGCACTTAGAATTATTTTTAGTAAAAATTTACAATGTATCTCCTTTCCTCCAATCATGCCATTTATCCGCAGATCAATATATTTCAATTTTGAATCATACCGGATCTAACTATCAAAATCCTGCTTGTACCGGATGGCTGTCAAACTAGATTAATCTTGGATGATAAAACTCTTCAAAACTCCTTGTGGATCTTTCACATTTTTATCGAGGGTTATTTGGACATTTCTTTGAGAACCCTTTAATCCGCAACATCCCATGTGCCAAATTTAGGCACTAATTGACTGGCTGGGGGAATTTATTTTCCTTTGTGACTCCCCCTGAGCCAAAGCTCATCTATTTTAGTTTTTGGAAGGAATATCAGCACCAAATTCTGGTGCGGATCCATCTCCAACATATTTTGTATTCCTCTTTACCCAAATCTTGTTCATCTCCCTTTGAATTTCATTCGCATTCACTTTGCCTTTTCCTTTGTCTTGATTTTGATTATGATGCACCACACCCTTTTTATTCTAATTCTTACTTCTGAAGAATTTGGCAATATGACTGGATCTATTACAATTGTAGAAAACAACATTTCTTTGCATATTTGACTAATATCCTCTTGATCTGCATTGATTAGCCATATGTCCCATTCTATTGCATGCAAAGCATCTACCATTGAATGAATTGCTTGTTTGCATATTTGTGCATTCAAGAGAATTGTGACCATACCTTTTGCAGTTGAAACACTATCCAGAGAAGGATGAATTAGTCTGATTCATTCTTCTTCTGCACTGAGTTGTCTTATGACCAAAGTTGTTGCAATTGTAGTAGTAACCATTGAAGGATGGATATCTTTGAGCATTTGGTTGCCTTACCAGAGGTCTTCTAGGCATGTTTCTTTGATTTCTTGATCTAGAGTTCTTCTGACCGGATTCGGAGCTTTCACCTTTCTCATAACCCAAACCATGCTTGTCATCTACCCTTTTTTGGCTTTCAAGAAGAACTTCAAGTTGAGCTGAGCTTATCTTGAATTTCTCTTTGTATTCATTTGATGTTTGAAGATCTTGTTTAAGAGTGTCTATCTGATTCTCAAGTTGTTCTTCATTATCTCTAGCTTCTTCAAGATCTGTCGGCTGAATCTATGCCTAATATGTGATCCATATCAAAAACATAGACATAGAAGTCATCAATCATGTCAGCCAACCAAGTATGATCCCTCAAATAGCTTGATCACCATCAATTTCTCATCTGGATTGAAGTCTGATGCTCTGCCAGTCAATTCTTCCTCAGTCTACTCTGCTTGTCAGGAACCCAACACTTAGATACTCATATCTTTTCACTCACTCATTACCGGAGGCTCAATCTCTAGAATATAGTAGTCATGATACTCCTCTTGACTTGCCCAAGTCTACACTTTGCTGAGTTACACCCTCTGAGAGATCCAAACCTAATTATTGGACCTTGCTGCATGCTTTGTTCTTGTTCACCGGACTAGAACTTCTTCAATCTAACTTCCGGTGTAGACATACTAAGCTCTGCGGATGTGTGGGATAGGCTTTGTTGCCATCAATGACAACAATCATGAAGCCACACAATGTCTCTTGCCAACAGATTTGACATTTAATCTTAGGTTTTTGGGTCTTTTGAGCACGATGGTGAGGTCTGTTTGGGCCAAAAATGCTTTGATTTGACAGCTACCTTCTAGAACCCTACTTCAAATCTATGTTTGCAACTAGATCCTCCGATCTCTAATTTTAGTGAAACAAAAGTCAATCTTGACTTTCTTGAGCCTTTTGGACACTATGAAACAATTGAAAATGCCTCTAGAATTACTAAAAATATGCAATCACTCAAATCTCACAAGAACACATATATGCAAACCAGAGTAATACAAATGCTTATTTTTCTTCTAAACTATTTTTATCCTCCAGATCATTTGAGGATGCAAGAGAAGAGCATACTAGGTTTTTGAGAAAATATTAGCAACTATTAGTCTCAAATCTCTTAAAAATAGAATAATAAAATGAGCTATATTAGACAACCAAGCTTTGATACCATGTTAGATTTTACAAAAATTGAGAATCTTAGCTGAGATCTGTTGATAGTCGTAGATCACATGCACTTCAATCAATAAATGATCAAATATCAAAATAGTGGAATGAAGAGATTATCCTGAAAGAGAGAACTCAAGAGATGAGAATTTAGAGACTTCTCACATTACTCTCACTGACTAGCAGGGGTGAGAGGTGAGTGTTGTATATATAGAAAAATAAAGGCATATACATCCAAGAGGTGTAATAACTCCAACTACCCAAAATAGGAAAAAAATTTACCCACTTGGTAAATGCCAATTTACATGGTTACACCTACTCAGATAAAGACAAACAAATGGTTATGGGATGTGGTATATAAATCCAAAAGAGGGTGTGAGACTCAACTACCCAAAAGTCGATGAGAGTGACACATGTAATAATGTATTATGCCATGTTGTCTCATATTAACCATGTCTAAATAACCTAAGAAACCTTAATAAAATATTTAGGAAAAATAAATATCTCCTAACATAAGGAAAATAAAAAACCTACACTAACAATAGAATGATTTTTTTTTTAAAGTCTTCCTGTACCATGCTCTAATTTCATGTATCTATCTTCTTTTCTTGATTGATATTCCATATTTTGACTTTGGGTGATAAGTTCTAGTACAACAATTGTACCCTTAATATTTCATCATATTCTTCATGTTATCACATTGTTTGATGCAATATCTCAAGTGTATCCTTGGGTCAATCTCTCTGCAATAATCTAGTGCGATTTGTAAGTCTCCTTCTTTAGGTAAGTACCTTGTTTTAATAAGTACAATTAATTCCTTCCATGTTGAAATGTTGGGTTTATGAGTGTGCCACCAACACATTGCACTACATACTAGGGTGTTGTCTAAATCTTCCCTTCTTAAGTCATCCTTTTCAAATATTCATTCCATGCATTCTGGGTAGCTTAGAAGATCATCTATTCTTGAGTAATGAGGTAGTTTGATATGGGAAATTCCCCATGTGATGTGGTATAATATATGGAATTGTAGTGTAGCTACTTCCTTTATACTAGTACTTTTAACCAATTGTTTTTACAACACATTTTTGTTCTATGGCACTATATTGAACTATTTTATTAACCCTTCTAAGATTATATACCTTCACTAGCTCGGAAAACCATTTTGGCTCTTATCTTTGGTTCATTTAGAAATCACTCTTCTATTGCATCCTCATTCTCTATGCTATAGTGGCTACCTTCTACTACAGTTTCCCTTTCTAAATTAGGATATTCATTTGTTTCTATCGTAGGAATTCTTACTAATGAGTATAAACCCTTATAATCCTCCCCAATATCTATATTCTCTTCTTCTGCTATCTCTTCCACATATGTGCCACTCATATCCATGAATAATGGTAAATGTACAACCTTGTCTTCATCATGAAAAATTAATGTTTTCTTTTGGGAGTTAAATACACCATGGCAATTTACAAACCATTCTTAATTCAATAAGACACTGAATAAATTAAAATGCTCTTTTTGTTAGCGTGAATAGGGTTATTACCTATTTGGTTTACCCTTGTGTGAATAATTCATATTATTTAACTATTAATTAGTTAAATAATATTCACATATCACACATAATTCACATGTTAAGTTGACTTAATGAGTGTACTAGATGTTTCTTGTTGTTGATAGTTGTCATCTTATCCTATAGTTGTCACATGTCATAGGATTATGACACTTGTCACATGACTACAACATCTTACATTTCTTCCTTGTCTTTATAAGCAAGGCATATCATGTACATTATAACAATCTTGTAACAATATTTTTCATTCATTGATAGAATGGAATTATTCTCTCATTTGATCTCTCTTGTGCTTTCATGAAGTCCTAGATCATGGGTGGCTCCAATCATAGCCAACTCTAACAAGGTATCAGAGCACATCAATCAACTCTAACATGGTATCAGAGCTCTAGGAAGAATCACTTTGTGTTAGTCATTTTTTGAGAGATCTTGATAGTTGAGTATGCTCTTCTCTTGCATCGAATGATGATCTAAAGAATTAGAAAGACTTGATGGAAATACTAGATTTGTGAGGGTTTCCTCTTTGTAGCCTTGTATTGCAAAGTTTATTTTGGATCATGCTGTTGCAAATCTAAGCACATCATTGTGTTCAGGAGGTCCAAGATAGTCAAGATCACATTTTGTTTCATCCAGATCAGACATCAGAGGCCAAATCTATGAGGGTTTGAAGTTGGGAGGTGCATGACAAATCCAACAGGTACCTAATTTTTGGAGTAGTTTAGGCAAAATTATACCCTACCGTTGTGCTCAGGAGGCCCAAAAACCCCAAGATCAACTGTCAATTTGTCAAAATCAGACAAAGTTGCAGGAAAAGGGAAAAAAATTTTACCTGATTCTGCCGTATGAAATCGCAGCAAAGAATATTCTCTGTGCCAGTGGAATCTAAGGAATCTGTACTATGTAGTGACTGCATCAATGCATCTTCTTTTATCCATTGGGTAAAATATTATATTTTTGGTTAATATTTTAATCTACCGTATAAAAATCTTTTTTCTGCGATCTAGTTTTTTTCTGTAGGGTACACTGTACTCTATCATAGGGTATGCAAGTATTGCAACCAATGTGGGGGTGCCATGTGGTGCAGCCCCCCACACCTTATCTCATGGAAATCAATAGTCACATCACCTAACGGAGATACATTCTTGGTGACCAGTAGTCTAAACAGCAGGCGATTACCAAAATCTGCCTGCGACCACAATAAACCTCGACAATCAAATAAATCATAGCCGACAGTTAATCAAACAACTGACCAACATTAAACAAGTTGGAAACTCTATATTCTGGCATCATCATTCTCACTTAGCAGCCGTTAACACTACCAGTGGACTCCTTGTCATCGGTGACTAGTAGGAAAATCAACACTATTCTATGTTGTAAAACAACTTATCAACTGAGAATTCACCTTCCAACGATTTCAAAGAAAATAGAGGGTAGTTTTAGATTTTTTGAGTGGTTTCGTGCACAAACCAACAAATTTTTTTTGCATTTTCTGATGTCATGTTGACATCATGATGATGACATAACTTAGTGGCTGACGTCACCTTTTTGACAATGATGTCATCTTTTCCTGCGACTGTACCTTATTGACGTCATCATTTCGTCAGTTGACATCATTTTTTCTGCATCTTACTAACGTCACTTCCCATCATACCGATGTCATCATTTTGGTGAATCTCCAAAGATTCTGCTGATGTCACACTAATGTTAGTAACCCTTGGTCCAATTTGCCCCCCCTCCATTGAGCTTTTTGTTTTGGCAGTCAAACTTCAAAGGCTCATATCTGGCTCATTTTCACTCCATTTTTCATGCAATTTTTTTGATTTGGGCTAGAATTTCGCAGGATTCATAGTGGTGGATCACATTTTGATTCTAGTACCTAGTTTTTCTAGAAATTGTAATTTCTCTCACCTATACCTAAGTAGTTCCTATTTTCTAAACTTCAAAGGCTTCATTCAGTCTGATACGATAACATTATTTAGTGAATTTTTTTTAAAGTGCATGATTTTTTTAGTACTTTCTAGATCGACTATCAATTTGATCTAGTTCTACTCAAAAATTGTACTTCCAGTTCTAACCTAATCTTGGCTTTTGCATTGTACCAAAATCAAAGACCACTTTGTTATTTTAGCTTGTGGCAATTGTAATTGAACTGATTATAACTTGTCCTGTAATCATTTTTTAATGAGGGTGATCTCATTGATTGAGTAACAGGGGGGTTGTACTTGTGTTGTTTTTTGTACTCTTGTATCATGGATTCAAACAAACTTGCTCTACTCACACCATATAACTATCATGAGTGGAAAACTAAAATGGAGATTCATTTAAGAAGTTTGAAAATAAATAGAGTAACAATGGGTACAGAAATTGAATCAACAATAGTTGTAGAAAAGAGAAAGTGGTATAATAGATGTGATCAATCCTATGGAACAATATGCTTGTCTATTTATCTTGATCTTATTTTTAATATTCAATCTTGTAAAACACCTAATGAAGTGTGGACTACCTTAGAGAATCTCTTTGGTAAGAAAGATACTATGAGAGGTTTCAATTTGGACAATGAACTAATTGATTTGAATCCAACCAACTTTGCAAGCATCCAAGATTTCTTCACAAACCTAAAATCACTTAGATTTCAGCTCAACAATGTGGAATTAAGAAAGAGGACACTCAATTGATTCTTTCAATCCTTGCCAAGCTTGATCTCGACTATTTAATTTTTGTTTCTACTTTTTATGCTACTATGGATGCACTTGGGAAAGCTTTGACAATGCCTTCACTTGATGAGTTTGCCCCATCACTCACAAGGGATCAAGCTAAGTTAGTACACATGGGCACATTGAAGTATCTTAGACCTCAAGAGCTTCTTGTTAATCAAGGTACAAAGGGTCAAAAGGCTTCAACTAACAAAGGAAAGAAATAGAAAAATAAGGATTTCAAGAACAATGAGCAAGCAAAGGAGTCAAATAATTCACCTAAGTCCTCATCCTCTCCCAAAGAGGAATCATCTAAGAAGGAGAGACCAAAGTGTGCATATTGCAAGAAACTAGGACATGATGAGCATAAGTGTTATGAGAAGAAAATTGATGAGTTGACTCACATTATTCAAAAACACAGTATCAAAATGCCATCATCCATGTCACCTAGTACATCCTCTTCTTCAATACCATCATCATCTACACAGATAGGGACATCAAGCATTGCTAATGGGACAAACAAGGGAAAGGACAAGAACTATTTTCTTCTACAAGTCTTCGGTCAGAGAGACGGCTTCTTGATTCTAGAGCTTCTCATCATATGGCATCTTCACAAGGGATGTTCTCTTCATTTGAGTGATAACAATACATACATGCATGCAACTAGAAAAGGGATCATTGATATTGGTGAGGGCACTTTCAATAATGTATTGTGTGTACCTTCCTTTTCAACTAATCTCCTTTCTATCTACCATATTACTCATAAGAGACTTGGAGAGTAGAGATATCATTGCTATTGGGATAGCTAATCATGCATCTCACTTCTATACATTCTCCCATTTTGCTTCTTCTAATGATGTGGATCCATTGATTGATATTCACACTCATGCATCAAGTGTGAATCATGTTTCTGAGGAGAAGTTTGGTCACTTGAACCTTGGTGTTCTTTCATCCACTTTGGTTCATGAGACTAGTGCTAGGCTTTCATCTCCTCAACCTCATGCTTCTTCAGAGATCAACATTGACATGGTTTCTTCTACTTTAGTTGAGCAAGATCATTGAGGTCTTTCAGACACAACTTTGTGGGATACTTTCTTGACAGGTATATCAGATTTGTTATGTGAGTCTCATATTGCAGACTTGGAGGACACACATGAGGGGATATCTCTCCTCTTTGATCAAAGTTACAACACAACTGTTATCTCATCTACTTCATCTTTGGAGGTTGTTCTTCATGAGTCTTCCTAGATTTTTGGATTGGTCACACCTCATTGTATAATGCCATTCTTTGATTTGGACATGTGGACATTTTAGTAGTTTTTAGAGACACCCATCATGAGACTTCTTCCCTCATCTCTCTTCTTGGAGATGGGGTTTCTTCTACATCAACCTTTGGATTGGTTTCTTCCTAAGGGGAGAAATGTTGTTTGCAGGTACAAGACACTTTCCACCATTCATCTTTAGGCATTCACCATCGGCACAGGAGCTACTTCATTATGGGGGGGCCTATAGTCTCACTCTTGCTCTCCTATGGGGGGTATTTGATTGTACATATGTGATAGAAGTAGTCCTTGGGGGGTCATGTTGAGTCCTCCTACTATCACTTCTTTCACTTTCATTGTTTTATGCATTCTCACTTTTGGAGAGGAGTTTTGTTCCATGAGGTTTTCTCCTTTTCTCCACTTGAGATTTATTTGTGCATGGGTACCTAACATGGTCTAGTAGGTAGGACCCATCATCTTCATCCATCATTGCATATTTTCTTTAGTCAACTAAGTCCCTAACTTGCATTTAAAGGGGGTATTGGTTTGAACAGGGTTATTACCTATCTGGTTTACCCTTGTGTGAATAATTCATATTATTTAAACATTTATTAGTTAAATAGTATTCACACATCACACATAATTGACATGTTAAGTTGACTTAGTGAGTCTACTAGATATTTCTAGTTGTTGATAGTTGTTGATAGTTGTTGATTGTTGTTATCTTATCCTAGAGTTGTCACATATCATAGGATTATGACACTTGTCACATGACTACAACATCCTACATTTCATCCTTGTCTTTATAAGCAAGGAATATCATGTGCATTGTAACAATCTTGTACAATCTTTTGCATTCATTGATAGAATAGAATTATTCTCTCACTTGATCTCTCTTGTGCTTTCATGGAGTCCTAGATCCTAGGTGGCTCCAATCATAGCCAACTCTAACACTTTCATTTATATTACTCCAAAATCCATCTTTTTTTAATTCCTTGTAAATTTACCTCTACATTTCAAAACGTTCCTATGGCACATACTGATGTTCCATTTGCCAACATGATGTTGTATGGGGTACATGTAAGATATATTTCCCTAATTTCTCCCAAACTCTCTTGGGCATGATGCTTATGTCTTCCCCTAGGTCTATTGGTACATTCCTCATCCATATATCATGGAGTCTTAATTCATTTAACATAGGGTATTTCTACCATTTTCTTACCATTTTTTGTGCTCTTCTTAAATGTGATTTAGGACTAACCTCATTACATTGGTTCTAGTAATTAGTGAATTATTTTAATTTTCTAGGATGCTTTCTTCCTTTGTAAAGGTGGCCAACTTCTTTAACAACACAACTTATTTTTCAAAGAAACATGCCTTATAGTAGTCTTCTTTTTTCTCTTTCTTCATTGATAACCCTTTTAGCTTCTCTACCACAAGGTCATGTCCTCTTTTTGTGGGAAACTCCTCCACATCCTCTTCTTCTAATTCATCCATGATTAATGTACCCTTTGTGGTGTCTATTTCACCTCTTAGAATGACATCCACTTTATTTTTCTTTTTATATTTTATCATAGCTTTCCCTCTTAATAACTCTTTGCTTTTTAAATACTCTTTTTCTAGTTGTTCTTCCTTTGTCAAGAGGTTTTCATATTTCTCCTTATCATTTTCTACCTCTATTCTCTAACACCTTCAAGTATTTAAGGGGTTTTCTTTAAGCATTCTCATAATTACTTTTTCCCCTTTTGGCACATTCAGCCCAAATAATTCTTCACTCTTAGTGGGTGCATGGATGTTCTTGTAATTTTATGCTACTCTTGGACAACTAAATGAATCATGGGTAGAATCCCCATAGAATCTGCAAATCTTTGTTTCTCTTACCTACAATCATTAGTATAGTGCTATGTCTCATTGCATTTATAATATGTGACCTCCTCTCTTCTCCTCTGGCATTGAACTCTATTTTTTCATGTCCTCTAAATTCATTGTTGTAGCTTCTACTATCATTATAATCATCCCTATATCTAGTAGATGATTTTCTCTCTAGGGCTTGAGGAACTATATTTTGTATTAATGTCACATTGATTTCTCCATTTTGGTTGATGGTACTCACAATCATGTCTATGTAAAGCTCATTTTTCTAGTCCTTTGACCCTTGCCATCCCCTTGTGGAAGTGTTCATTATCTTTTCATCTATGATTACACCAAGGCTCATGTTCCTCTTCATCTCTCAACTAGAACAATAATGAAGGGCAATCATCTATTTTATAGTCATTCCACTCTCCTCAAATGCCATAGAAAATACTTGTTAACCTCCTTAGAGGTTTTACAAAGTCCACTCTTAATGTTGTGTCTCTTTTCTTTCCCTTTAGAAGTTGGCATTCATTTCTTAAATGTCTTTCATTCGAGCAATAGGTACACCAAATTTTCTTTCTTTTGATAGATGGCGTATCCTAATTACTATCCCCTTTAGCTAAAATTTCTTGTTTAATCTTTAGTTTTTCTAGTTCTAGTTTCAATTTTGTTATTCTAGTGCTTTCTTTCCTTTCATTCTCCCTCCACCAAGGTCACCTTTCAATTTTGGAGGCTAACTCCACAACCTCTGCATATGTTTCAAAAATTCTCCCATCCAAGTATGCTCTAATTTTAGGTAGAAATCTAGAGACAAACCACTCCACTTTTTGTTTCTCTATCAGTGGTTCCTCAGGTTTTTCCACCACTCCTTTGAATCTTTGATCAAATTCCTTTATTGTTTCTTCTTTCTTTTGTATCATATCCCTCATCTTGATCACACTTTCTGAAGAGCCTTCTAGTGGTTGGACATTTCTTAAAATCCTTTCTTTAAATATGGCCACTCCTTATCATGATTTGGGCATACTTTCATATAGCACTTTAAGGATTCATCCCTTGATGTTCCTAAAAATTCATACAATTTGGTTTGATTTTCTCTCACTCAATTTCTTCTCCAAGTGGATTACAAGACAAATATATGTTCAACAACTTCTAAGTATCCTTGCCAAAGATTGGCAGCTTGATGTGGTATTGTTCTATTGTTTTAGTGATAAGCACATCTGATTAGTCACTATTTGGTGAGGTTGATCCTTCACTTTTTCTTCTGCCCACTTGGTTTGTCTTTTATTGTTTACATTCCTTATCCTTGAAATCTTTGACACTCTTTCCACACTTTACAATTCTTTTCTATTTTACCAACTTTCTCTACCCACCTTTATCCCTAGGAACTTCAAAATCAAATAATTCTTCACACAACAACTCTTCACACAAGATTATAAACCTTTATTTCTTTCTTTGTTCGGAATGGTTTGCTAAATATACCCTTAGTTGAAACCCTTCTTGACTTAAAAACAACATGGGGGATGACCCCTAGTCTGGGGGAGTCATCTCTTCGAGTTGTCACTTTATTTTAGGAGATGATGTTTTTGCTAATTTTCCATTAGTTAATGATATTTCATTAAATAGTATAGGAATCTCCCATCCTTCCTTGAGTGCTTCAATTGTGTTAATGGCTAATTCATTGAACAGGTCCCTTGAATCCTCTTTTTTGCATTCTTCTCTCTTTCTTATAATTCCAAGTTTTTCATCATCTTTTCCTTTTGTAATACCACACTTTTACTTATTGCACTATCTAATTATTTCATGTTGAAGTCCATAGGTTTTAATTTTGAGATAGGGTTTAATAAACCTTCAAACCCATTGTTAATGGTAACCCTAATATTTGATAGATTTGGTTCAAAGTATGGATATTAAGTCAACATTTCAAATAGGAGAGAACCCTTTCTTCTACATCCTAGTTGAGTGCTAAAACTCCCAAGCCTTCCCTTCAATGACTCCTTAAATTCTGTCACAATATTTCATCTAGTCTATTAATTTAGTCAATTTTTCTTCTAGTCTTCTAATATGGGTGATTATTTGTTCAGATGTATCATTGTAATTGAGTAGTATTATCTATCCTTTTGGTGGAAAAATCTCAAAACTCTTTGCATTCTCAATATTCCCAACACTATTGGGTGATCCCACAATAGTGTGTTCCACTTTTTGGCTAAGTGGAACATTGAAATCACCATTTCTAACCAAACTTTCACTTTCTATCACCTATAGTAACCAAGTCGTTAAGAATTTGAAGATGATGTGAACTAGTGATTTTTGAGATTTCGTGTGTAGATTATATATATATATATATATATATATATATATATATATATATATATATATATATATATATATATATATATATTGATTGATTGATAAGTTGCTGCCCATATGACATATAATATATTAAATAACATAGGAAAAGTATGCTCGGGCTCACTGTATGAGCACCTACATTGAGACTATAAAATTAGTATGAGCATATTTAACTGTTGTGCCAAAGAGTTCTAAGTCCCTTAGCCAGTTCTACAATCCTTTCTACCTAGGAAGGGGAAAGGAGATCCTCGTATTGACTGATGTAGTAAGAGAAAGATTCCATGTTGTTTCTTCTGATCCCTTCTCTGTATAACACCAATGCATGTGTTGAAACCTTGTTCTTCCTCACTGTCGCTACATCGAAGACCCCCACGATCATTCCATACTTGGGCCTTTTATCAAAGTTGGAGATTGCTTCAAGAGTTGTTATCCACATGTCGTCCTTGATGTAGCTAGTAGTCATGATCTTCCTACTAGATTTTCTTCCCAAAATGAGGATAGAATTCATTAGTAATTCTTCATACAGATATCCATCATGAATATGATCATCAGAGAACTCCTAGGAGCCAATCACTTTGAAAATGGCATCCACCACCTCCTTTGGATCTACCTTGAAAAGATGTTTGAACTGATCCTTCAGGTCTTTCACTGATTCTTCCTCCTGTTCTTCATCTTCTTCTCCTTCTCCTTCCTCCTCATCCTCAACTCATTCTTCCTCCTCCTCTTCTTCTCTTCATCTTCCTCAACTTGCCTTAGTTGACAGATGCATACACAGACTATCTCCATTCATTGCACCATTGTCTTTGTTATATTATAGGATTTCTCACTAGAGCATCTCTTATGGGGACCCCAATGAAGTTTCCCAATGCTCCTCCTAAATATTGGTAGGCCCATGTGATATTCTACATACCAAATCCTTTAATTATCATGATTGCATCATCGATCCCGTATGCTCCTGTGAGGCAATTGATATCCTATTTGTAGATTGTCTGTGATTCATTCTAGAAGTATTCTACTTGACTTGTGATTTCTATCCATAATCTTTGTTGGGAATCTTGAGTTTAGATTTTCTATCTAGTATAAATTGGAAGTGCCTTCCTCCTCCTCAAGATGAGTTCTGATTTGTCTAATCAATATTGGGGAGAACAGTTGTTCTAGTGGCTTGTTAGGAAAAACATCATTTTGAGGGGTTGTGTGCCCCTTATTAGATGGATTAATTTACAGAGGAAGGGGGATCACCAGCATTGATACCCCTCAAGAAATCTCTAATTTTAACCCCTTTGGTGCGGATGGCCCAGTCTTATTCAAATCTACCTCTGTATTTCCCTACATCTTTTCATTTTGGGACTTTGGCTCCTAAATTGAGGTCTTTTGCAGAGTACATACCTGGGAGTCAGGGTGATTTGGGGAGGATCCTATCTCCTCCCCACTAATGACTTGATTTCTTGATTCTCCTATCATCCTTGTTGCCTTCTTTATTGTTCTTTTATATCCACTCTCTCCTAGATGCTAAGTGTATTCGTCTATGATTGATTGTTCTTTTTTCCCCACCACTCATTTTTGAAATATCATTCTGGATGTTTTCCCTTAGAGTAGGAATTTCTGGTTCACTCGGACAAGCTTTCTCCTTCCCTTTTCTAGGGCATTGTTCAAGCCAGTGGTTCCGCCTTCCACATTCTAAATAGAAGAATAATGGTTCTTCAATATCCACTCTTTGAGACAATTGGTGATCTATTGAACACAAAACTAACTCCTCTGGGAAACTCTTGATTGCCACCACTTGTATTCTTGCGTATAGGTAGGAATTTTTGTCTAGAAGATCTATATCTATGCATGTTAAGGTTCCCAGGGAGTGACCTATCTTTGCTAAGTAGTCCTCTGTCCAAAATTCTAGGGGTAAGTTATATAACCAAATTCATTTGGGCTCATTATAGGTTTCGTAGCTTATAGGAATAAAATTAGGCACCCTTTTGCAAATATACAATGATGTGTCCCCCCTTCTCCATGTTTTACCCTTCAGGATCTTATCTCTATCAAATTATGAAAGGAACACAACAATGAAGAAACCCTTCAAGAGAAATTTTAGAACACATTGGGCCTTCCAAGTTTCCTCTGTCTAATTTCTTATTTGTTCCCTACTTAGCTTTAGACCTATGAAGTGACACATTATTTTTGTTTTTAGTAGCATGTCAATCTCCTCTTCGCATTCTTTGGAGATGTCTATTACATGGCTCATTGGAGGTTTTAGTTCCTTGGTTCCTACTTCTCTACTCTCTGTCGTCTTGATGGTGTTTTTAGCATGCAACAATGTAGGTAAGATACATGATATATCACCTCTCTTGAAAGGAATCTTATCCTAGAAAGCCTAGAAAAAGACTGCCCCAAGGTTTATACTGTCAGGTCTTGACTTGCAGGATAGTTCAATTGGATATGTTTTGTTGGTCATGATGTTAGTCACAAACAAACATAGAATAAAAGTACACATTAACCTTTATTCATCTTGAAAGATACAGTGAATTCAGAGAGTTCATGATCCCAAGTCTTCGGTGATTAGGTCTTAATCGACTGACGTTACTCAGTGGTTAATGTGAGTTGCTGTTTCCATTTTGGGGCCTTACGTGAAAATGCACTATCATCATGAAGTTCCTGCAGAAATTCCTTACAGAGAAGTCAAATTATGCGGTTATTTGATGAAAAGAGGTAAAATACCTAGATCTTTGCATGATATTTTCAATTGTGCATGCTTAGTGTTCAAATATGCTAAATATTTACGATTATCTACGAGATGTCTGCATATTTTGGGTTGTTTGCTTAAGATTATCAGTTTATTTGCAATTGTGATAGTGAGATGCTCTGAAATTGAGAGAATTTAAAGGAAATGCTTCTAATTAAGTTGAACCTTTAGCTTTTGATCCACATACATGCTTGATACTGTCATGAGGAGAAGAAATCAAACCATATGTTCACCAGGACATTCCACAGCTAGATACAGTTGATGCAAACTTCAGAGGATAATGAATGAAAACAATACATGCAACATGATGAGCACTCCAAGGGACGCAGCAAATCAAAGCACATATCCACAATTTAGACACAGATTACTCAAGATTTATGAAGATTTGTAATCAAAATACTCTTCCCTTTCATTAAGTATGCAAAAGACATGTACATATATAGCAGCTTTGAAATAAGTCCTGAATATTTCAACAATCAGATTTCAATTAAGTTTCGAATGAATATAACAAGGCATTCCACCACCTTTTATAGAATAAGGTGAGGAATCCGTTACAAAAGATCCACGGATCCGATTTATCAATGCAAATCAACGGTCATCACTTCATGACTTGTCAATTTTACAAAAAGGCACAAGTTGCCAGCTGGCAACTATCTATACTGCATATGCAAGATATTCCCCCCTTCATGATGTATCTTCATCATGCTCTTCATCTGATGCATGCGGGTCATCATCATGTGCATCGCTCTCTGAACTTTCGCTATCCGGATGATGACGCTACTACATATGGGGCTGCATGCTGCTCTGGATTTGTTCGTATGACTGCACAACTTGGTCTATTCCTCCGCCATCTTGAGTCTTTGCCTTGATGATGGCATGTTTGTGCGCTTCATACTTATCCCTGTTGTTGTCCAGCTTATTCTTTCTGTCCTGCAGTGTCTCATTATAGGTCTCCATCTTGACCTTGATCCTCATCATCTTATTTATTATCTCTTCTGTCAAGTGGACTAGCGGACCATCATCTTCCACTTGGAAGTTATTACGCAGAGCCTTGAGGGCAGAATCTTCATCTTGATTCTCTATCTTCCCTTCCACCTTGCCCTCTAATGCTTCGAGCATGTCTGCTTCAATGCCCATTAAATCACGTAACCTCATGCTGATCTCCCTCAGCTTATTATTGCATCTCTTGAGGACTCCGCATTCAAACTGTACATCCTTATACCAGATATCCACTAATAATGCAGTATTATTATTTAATACCTGCTTACTGATAAGCAGTTGTGGATTTATCTTCCTTATTTCATCCAGCAGGCTGAGGACTTTCTCCAATTTATAAGACCTTTTTCCGGTCTGCATCTGCAACCTGTCTACCTTGGTTTTGGAGTCACTCAATGTGCTCCATCTTTTCAAAGAACCCTTCATTATTTCAATGGCATCATCCAATGTGGATGACACCCATTTTCTGATTACGGACACCTCATGTTTCATGAGGTCCAGTTTATTTACCTCCTCTTGAGAAATGGCAGTCAATGGGACTGCAGCTTCACCTGTGGTATCCTCAGGGTTGGTTAAACCCTTAATGTATGCATGCAACTGAGCAATGTGCTCTTTATGTTGCTTATTCTTCTCCTTCTCTCTTTTCACTTTTTGAATTAGAGAGTCTATAATGTCTTTTCCCTCCTGACCTTCCTGCTCTTCGTTGGCAAAACCCAGATCAACTGTGCTTATCTGGAATTCATCCACAATGATTTTGCCTTTCTCTTTCTCTACTGCAGGCACAACAATCTGTGCAGTCCTTCTCCCTGTTGCCAGATCTCTTTTGATGGCCGAAGTCATCCTGGCCTTCCTCCTGGGTTTCATTATATCTGCGGCGAACAGGATGGAGACGTCAAACTCCTGAATCTCCAGTTCCTCCTCAACATTCACTTCCTTTTCTAACCATGGAGGCACCTGATCATGCTTCTCAGCATCATGATGCTGTTCACCTCTATCTCCTGTTTCCACCAACAAGCGTTGTGGAGATGGTGATTTTTCTTTTTCTTTCCCCTGATGCTCGCCTTGTTGCTGTTGATCCTGAGGTGCCTCCTCCTGTTGAGGAGCTTCCTTTTCCGGGGGAGCATCTTCTCTGTGTGGGGAACCTGGCGGTGTACCTATAGGTAGATCATGATGATCATGATCTTTTTCCTTCGTTATTTCACCTGTTCCCAGTTCTTCCCCTTGTGGAGGTTGGTCATCCTCCTTTTGCTTTTCTACTTCTGGTGGTATGTCCACCACCTTTAATATTGTAGGATCTGCCTGAGGTGATGGCATCTGTTCCGCAGCGGCTATCTGTTCTGTACCTGCAGCATCCACCTCTTGTGCCTTATCAACAGGATCCTCTATCGCTTCTTTCTCCTCATCATCAGCCTTTTCTTCTCAGACCTCTACTATAGCAGGTCCTGCTGATGTATCCTGTGGGCTCTGTTGGCCTGATTCAAGAACATGGCCCTCTGCTTCGGCCATCTCTATCTCCTTTGTCAGGTGGCCCTTATCAGGTGATCCTGCTGGCTGTTCAGGACTTGCATCCTGCTTCTCTGTTAAATCTACCACTGCAGGACTTGTCACCTCGGCAATCAGTGTGTCCAGCCCTATGTCCTGAGCTACCTGCTCCGGGCTCTTCTCTGGTTCTGGGCTCTTTTCTCGCTCCGCCTCTGTTTGTTTCATCTCCTCTAGCACCGATTGGACAGATGGAGGCTTGTGAGGAGTCACACTGATGCCAGCAGCCGCAAGTGTTTCCATTTCTTGTGCAGCTACATCCTGCACCACCTCATCGTCAGACAAGTTTATTGTCTCATCTAGCGAGACATGCTTTTCTGCTTGTGCTTGAGATGTTTCCTTTTGTTGCTCTTCTGCAAGTTTTGTTTTGAACTTGACAATGGTAGGAAGTGGAACATTGTGTTGAAGTTCCTTCTGCACTTCACTACCTGCCCCTTGTACTTGCACTGGGGGGTGACTCATCTCACCTCTCATGGAGGTCCTTGTTTTCTTAGGTGTGGTAGGAACCAACACCTGCGGAGCTCTCCTCTTTCTTCTAATTACTAGTGGAGCTTCCTCCTCTTCTTCAGGCTCTTCCTCCATGAGGATATCCTTGCCTGGTTGTCTGGATGATTGACCCACTTCTTGGGTCTCTGTGGTTCCAGCCTCTGCTGTCTTGGCTTTCTTGGGCTTGGGAGGAGAATCTGATTCTGATCCTGATCTGGCTGCCTCCTCAGCCGTGAATACTGCCCTTTCAATTATGACCCCTTTGGGTCCCTTTTCCACCTTCTTGCCCCTTGGGGCTCTCTTGCTTGGCTGCTGTGGTGGAGGAATCCTCTCTCCCTTAGTCTTCCACTTCTCCAGCAGGAAGTCATCATATTCGTCTGTGGGGATATCCTGCCCTTTCTTCTTGCTATCTATTGTGATGGCAACACCCTTTTTCTTCAATGCCTCTACCTGTGCATCTACCCAAGCTTGGGTCAAGTGTATGGTTCTGGCAAAGAATGGGTCCAAGGACATATCCTCCTGCATGGTGAGGTCAGGGGCAGAAATGGTATCATTGTATATCTTCTTCTGCTCGTACTCATCTGCCATGATCCTGCCGTCATCACTCTTCAACTGCTGAGGGAGGGGTATGCAGTCAAATGTCCTGATCTGGTTCAGAGTCAACCTCTGATACCTCCTCCTCCTGGCCTCTGCCTCATCTTCACAGTCAGCCCAGAAATCTTCTAGGTGCCTCTGGTGAATAGGCTTTCCTAGGATCTTCTGCATTCGGCCGTAAGGATCATATGGTCTTGTTATTGGGAAGGGCAGTAGATTCATCTTGTTCAGAGTGACCATCACCTTCTTAATATTATCCGAGTCAGGGCACATATAGTTGCCGATGCTAACTGGGAACAAAATTGGTGGCAGCTTCTTGGCATCCTTATACATCTGTATGATGGTGGAGCCCTGCCTGATAAACTCCATTAAAACTACTGCATCCGTAGGGTACCTTGGCAGCATCAGGGGATGCCCTTCAAAACCTTCTATCCTGATGTAGGAAAAGGTGGCAAATTGGATGTACCATGCCCCATGCCTGTATACTGCCTCCTGAGCTTCCATGCTTAGTCTTTTTGTCCTGTCATCTTCCATGGTCCTTACCAGATGCATAGAGAATGCATCATTGACCAGTTTATAGTCCTTGATATACTTGGTTCTTTGCAGCTGGGGATGATGATCCCATATATAGGCTGCATTTGTGCCTGTTAGCTTCCCATCTGTGGTTAAGGCATCAAACGTACCTCTATATGCACAGGAATAAACAATGTAAGAGGTCATATAGAAGGCACAATCTGAACCTCCCAGGTTCAGCAGCTGCTCATGCAGAGCATCACTTATGATTTGGCCCCACAATGGCTTGATGTATGCATATAGGCACATCATTATTATGTCGTACATCCAGTCTCTGAATTCTCCAGTATCAGGCTGGCCAGTCACCCTGTTCAGTAGGGCAATCACATACTAATATTCTTCATTAAAATCAAATTTGAACATGTGCACAGGGAGCTTGGCCGCTGCATTATATGTGCTGTTCTCGGCCCGCCAGGCATACATATTCTTTCTGGCCGTCTTCTTGTTGGCCTCATATTCTCTTTCAGACTTCTTCAAGTCTACAATCTTTACCTTGCTGCCCATTGGCAGTCCAAATGTTTGGGATAGACCTTTGATGGACAGGTCTGCATACACCCTCCCATGCTTCACCACCTGCCTCGTCTGAGGGTTGCAATTCTGGGCGCACTCAATAACCAGCTCCGGAGACTCCATGGAGTAGGGGAAGCCAACAGCGTTCCACATGCCGGATACAAACACGGCGTCCAATACTGGACTCTTATCTTGTCCATCATTCAGCTTGGCTGACCAAGCTTCCAGGTTGGTACTCCCCTGGTGGGTATCTGTAATTGCCCCAAATTTGAACAGGACCCCTCTCTGTGAAGAGAACATAGGCCTACTGAATTCCTCTTGATTCTTGACTGAGCGTTTTTCAGCCATGGGTACCTGCAATTAACAATCATTTCTTCTCACAACAGGATATGCATGTATACATATTGCAAATATCATGCCTACTGCATCAATTTCACATTACCTGCTTACATGGATATATAACCAGAACTTACAACATTATTTAGAAACAACATGATGAGGGTTTCATTTCACTTACCTGGTTATGCAGATTTCTTTCTATACCAGTATATCATTGAGATGCTCTTAATTCGGCTGCTGATCACCTTCCTTCCTCAGTTTATGAGCTCCAGTCGCGCAACGGTAGCTGCTATGCAAATATGGAGGCTAGTACTCTGTAAAACAATTTTAACGCAGGTGAATGTAACAATGGCGGTTGAATTACCTTTTAACCTCGCAGTTAGGGTAAACTTAGGGTAACTCTGACAAGTTAGATCACAATCTTTGATCATTCGTGCAAAAACTCAGGATCTTGCCAGACATTTCATTGGGTTCCGGGGTCGGCGGGAATCACCTACCATATCTGCGCGCATTTAATGGCAATGGCGACAAAGGGAGCAGGGGGATATTCATACGACAAGATATCATGAGGGCAGGATGATATTCATGAATATCAGGTTGAGTTTCAATATCATTCTCCCTAGTCTTGAAACTGCTATCGCGACAAAATTCGGGTGACAACGCACCTTTGTTTTCATTTTAGCACATCAGGAGGATATTTCGGTCCATCGGGTGATATTTCAAAATATGATGATGGCCTTCAAACTTACTCATTCTCCTTTCGGAATATCAGGATGACATCATCATGATATTTGTTCTTTGTATTGGAAATGTCTTATGACGTCATCGTCATATTGGGTGAACATGATCATGTTTACAAAATATCCTGTCGAAATGCAAATATGATGATGATGTCATCAGGATGTTTGTTTCTTTGTTTATCATATTCAGATGATGTCATCAGGATGTTTGTTAAGGGTGATATTTTGCATCAGGATGATATTAACGAATATCGGGTTACTTTCAAAATATGATGCTCGCGATACAAAAGACCGTTCGATGGGGAAGACTAACTATCACTTAAAGTTGACGTCTAGATATTTGAACCGCAGGATATTATCGGGGGGACGTTTCAAATATGATGATGATGTTCTTCAAACAGCATAACTGAGTTTATAAAATATGACCCTCTTCTTGCGAATATCAGGTGTGACCAAGACTTTGACTGTTCATAACTCTCACATCCTGATGAATATCAGGGTGATGTAAAAGGCAAACCTGCATGAATTTTAATGCTCTTTCAGAATATGTTGTCATATATATGAAATACGAATTTTGACAAACTGACCTCATATTGGGGCTTACCTCATCTTGACTCCACATGATGATGAACATGACTGATTTTACCAAACCGCCAGAAAGCAGACAACACAAGCCAAAAGAAAAGTTGGGTCCCTGTTTTGCCAAGTCAAAATGGGGTGTGTTGTGTAACTACACAACATGTTTTAGTTGTTCCAGTCATGGGGAATTACATGTAATGAAATTATGACAGCAGTAGGTACACAGAAACCCTAAGTGATGTAGACTTTAAGTATAAAATTTCCAGCGGATTGACAATATGATGCTACTTTGATACCCTAGGTCTAACAAATGTTTGTTAAAGAAAATGTAATAAGGTTAAAGGGCAAGGAGATGGGTATGAAACCTATGAATAAATCACAACTGGAATGGAATGCTGAAGATAGACAAACACCCTTAATAAACCAATTTCTGCTTAACCAGGTTCTAACCACAATGCTACAAAAATGATGCAATCTTCAAAGTTAACTTAATATTTTCAAATCACACACATTCATTAAACACCCAACTACTAGCGCAACTCAATCAATGTCGTGCAATCGAACTAAATTCTCTTAATAAGGTTCAGACTATCCATGCAAAGCTACAATTAGAAAGAACAAATGGTATGAACCAAAGCATTCATCAATTATCAAAGCATTCATTCACCATTGCAACTATACTTCATCTAATTTTAGATTGAAATGAATTATGAAATCCAAAACAAGATAACACAAGAACACAATTTCCAGCAACACCTATAAATTTTTTCTGTATTCATCAATATTTTGGCAGTCTCAATAATTCATTGTCCAATCTTACTTGCAAAGAGAGAAAATGACTACCCTTTTATAGATGGGCAAGCATACCAAGTTTTTGATGCAAGAGCATCCAGTGGTGTAAGGTCAATCTTGCATCACCCAAAAAGATGTTAATTCAAAATCATTGAAGTTGTTTTCATTTCTTTCCATAATTAGTATTTTTTATTCCATATTTTCTTTAATAATGTAGGACGTTCGATTTTTCCAAACTACTAAAAATAGCAAACTGCAATTTTTGGAAAGTTTAACTGACATTTCTAGAAAGTTTGCATTTGGGCATGGATTGAAGAAAAAATTTACAAGAAGCTTTGTAAATTAAATATAAGACCTTTGGTAAAGGAATCAAGCAAAGATAATTTGTGAGATGAAAAATATTAAAGTTTTTGTTTCCTGAAAAACCCTTGAAAATTTCCAAAACCAAATATGAGGCACTAAAACATCCCATAATGTCCTAAAAAGTTGACAAAAATTTGTAAACAGATTTTTCATGTGATAGTTCACTTCATGATCTTTCCAACGCTTAAAACGGTTCGTCAATCAGACACCCGGATCAAAAGTTATGCTTCCCGGAAGTTAACCTACTTTTGGAGGGAGTTGCAAATTTCAAAATTTAGCTAGAGGCCGCCGAAAAGGGCTATTGATGACTATTTTGGGAACCCTGGGCACTAGTAGAGTTAAGGGGGAAAGTATGGAGTCAAGAAGAGGTGGAAAACAGAAACCCTAGCTAATTTGGGGTTACAGAAGGCTGAAGATTCTAGAGTCTTGAGATAGGAAGTTGTAATGTGTTATAGCCTGTGGAGGATTGATACCTCGGATTGTATTTGAGCTTCTGTAATGTAATAAGTTATCTAAATCAATAAAATATCATTCTATTTTCTGTGTGCAATTTTTGTTGTTGTGTATTTTTTGATTTACCCCCTTCATCAGTTTTGAACGAATGGTGGAGATTAACTCAACACCAATGGCTCATATTTGATTACATTGAATATTAGATAGTGGGTTGTTACAATCTCAGGTTTGCTTTTTTTCTTTAGGAAAAATATGAAATACAACTTTACTATGCATTAGAATAGGACAAAATAGACACTTTTTGGGTTGTCTATAAAGACAAAACCCTTTTAGAATGCATAAATCAATAAAAAGAAGCACATGGCACTTTTTGGAGGAGGTAGCGATTGAGCTAGACTTGGCATTTGACTTATATGGCCCCTGAGTCACCTGGTTGCTGACTGTCTCCATCTAAATTAACTTTGTTCTTTTCTGTCTTCCTATTTTTATAGGTGAGCAAGGCCTCTAATGTCAGATTTATTTTTGTTGGCTCTAGATCCTCAACAAAATTTATTCTAAACTTCATTGTGTCTATTAACTAGGAGAATTTATGATACACCACCAACTTGGATCTTTTGTTCTTTGTGAAATCTTTGAATACAACTCTTAGATCAACAACTCTGTCTAGGTCTGCTAAACAAAATGGCAATGTGTCACCCTCAACTACCCCGTTGAGCTACTTTTTACATTCCTCAAGATCAATCGGGGTTGTATCATCTAAAGATAACTTCTTTGAGACTCTTAGAAGATCATTGAGTTGTATATCACCTCCATTAGTTGTGTCTTGGTTATTTCATCCTCTTCCTTAGCTGCATCACAAATTTCCTTCCAGAGTTTTAACATTTCCAGCCAATGCTCTAGCATCTACAGCTTATCCTTAGTCAAAATTTGCTCCTCCAACATAACTTCCTTAGATAATTTGCTCATCATTAATACCCAAGGATGCATGTGTGAATAATAATCATCATAGTTAGTATAATCTTCTAGCAACTCATCCCACTTAGAAGTGAGAGCACAAAAATCCCTATGTATCTCAGCTATATCATCAATCACTTCACATCCTTCTAAATAGACTCCCCTTACTCAATTCTCAGTGACTGAAGCAGTCAACATTATTCCATCAAAATTTGCAAGTTCTTCCTTGGAAAGGATAGATGGGGCTATGGTTGTTCCATCATCAGTATGAGAAGGCTTTATCATATATCTAATGCAGACTCTCAACTCCTCATTTTGCTCTTTGAGTTGTTTCTTTGTTAGCTCATCTTTATTTATCCTATCTAAAATATTTGACACTGAATCTTTGAATTCCTCCACAACTTGGGCCTTTGATGTAGGGCCTAGGTTGAGAGTAGAAATAGTATAATCTTCAAGTCTAATGTCTTCTATATTGCCTTGTGCAGGAGGAACTGCAACCTCTACTATATGAGAGCCTAAAGCATCTTTATATATCCTCGATTGAACTTTAGCCTTCTTCTCCTTCTTAGTCTACCCTTGCCAAAAAGTTATCCAAATTTAGCTCTACCACCTCGACCCTGGGAGGTTGAGTATTAATCCTCTGCTACAAGCAAGTGGGAACTACCAAAGAATGACTAGGAGAGCCAAAATGGATATCTCATTTATTCAAAGAATCTAAAAGAATAGTGCCAGACTTTTCACCTCTATCTGTGTTGTCTCAACCCCCAATAATCCATGCATCTACCTTTGGAGGTGAATCAAGCTAGCCTATTTATTGCAAATCTTGTGTTATGTTCTATTCTTCTATGTCAATAATAGTGTTATATGTATCTTCTTTGGTTGGACTATCATCCAAGTCCACTATCTCTATTGTGCTTGGATCTGTTGGAGGATCATTTGTTACATCTTCAATCACCACCTCCTCTTCTATGACAATATTCAATTCAACACATACCTTTTCAATCCCTTCCAGCAAAGGCACTTTGGGAGAGGAAGGTCTGGGCACATCCTTGGTATCCTGGAATGGCCAAGTCAAGGAGTTATTGATTGCCATCAAAGAATCTATAGCTGAATGGGAAACTTGTACATGGGATAGGTTTACAAATGTTACAAACCTAAGAAGGAATGGAGGGAGGTGAAAGCATTGAAGAAACAATGATGGGATTCTCAAGGTTCAAGGGTGGCAAGGAGAAAGGAGGTAAGGAAGGAATGACAAGAGGTGAAATGGAAGGAAGAGCAAGGAATGAAGATGAGAGTGAGATGGAGGGTGAAGGTGAAGAGGGAATGGGAAGACTGATGGATGAGAGGGAAGAAGAGGAAGATGAGATGGTAAGATTAATGAAGGGAATGGAAATGGAAGATAAAGAGGATAGAAAAATGAAAGAAGTAGATAGACCAATGGAAGACATGGTAGGAGAAGGTGGGGAAAGGGATGATGATGCAACTACAGGCAATATAGAGGAAGAGGATACAATTGTGTCAATTGAGGAGACAGGGGGTGTAGTACTGAACATAGTAGAATAAGAGGAAGTAACATCACTAGATTGTATAGGAGTAGAACAGGTGATAGGAGGTACTTTATCAGCAGCTGAAGGATCTGTTACTTACACATTTTGTTGTCATTTTACCTTCTTTGCTTTTGAACCTTCTTCCTTACCATTGGGCATAGCTTTTCTCTTAGAACTTCTTGTTTTTACTGGGGATTGGCTGCCCTTCTTCTACTTCTTAGGAGGTTCCTTAACAACCTTAGATTTCCCTTTCTTATCCGTAAGAGGGATATCATCATCTATTTCTTCACTATCTACCTCTTGGGTTGCACCTCCTGCAACTCCTTGCTCTGGCTCTTCTTCTATCTCTATGGGTTCATATTTTTCAGCATCATTATCTCGCTCTTGAAGTTGATGGGTGTAGTTTAAGGCTATGCTTGCTATAGTCAATTGATCCACCTTGTCTCTGACCCATAATCTACTGTACTGGATAGGTAATTTCAATACTTCCTCCACGGAGCTCTCCTCAACCTCATCCCAATTTGGTGGTGGGATAGGCTGTCCAAATACTTCCCTCCATGCCTCTTGTTGAACCACATCACCATCACCTATTAATTGATCTAGTACCAAGGAAATATTAAACATTCTTATATAATTGAGGGGCATCCTTGAGCATGTTCTTCTCATAACCTCATGTTCATCTAGATAGTTTGCCCAGAAGTCCTCCAAATGTTCCTTGTGGAATAACTTCTTACTCACATGTCTCTCAATGGTGCCAAAAGGATCAAAATGAGTCCTTTCTTTGTAAAAGTTCAAGTGTAGTGATTGGAGCTTAGTGTTTGAATGCTCTGTTGCTCCTATAATCACACAAGAGAAGAGACCTCTTCCTAAGAGGATAGGGAATTTGATGGAAGCCTTGTGCAAGTGCTTCAATTGTCCATGATAGGCACACAACTACCTTGTTAACTCTAGGAGCACCACCTTTTCAGTTGGGTACTTGGGTAGCTTGTAGGGTGCCCATGTGAAACCTTGAACTCTAATGTAGGTGAATTTGGGAAATTGTATATACCACCTACCATAGGTCTGCACCACATTGGTAGCCTCTAGAAATATTCTTCTAGACATATCTCCCTACAACATTCTTGTAATATGCATTGTAAATGCATCATTGACTCTCTTATAATGTACTAGTGATTGGGAGATTTCTAATTGAATATAGCATTCATATACTTTCACCTACCCATGAGCATTACCTACTTCTCCCACTGTAGAGAGACTAGCATAGGCAAAGTTCCTTGCTAACATATAGACCACATAGGAAGTCCATCTGAAAACCTCATCTTGTCTCAAGGCTACAAAAGCCTCATGGTTATTGTCACTCAAAATTTGGGCCCAGTGTATTTTCATCTCTCCAACAAGGATTTCTTCAATGTAAGAAAACATCCATCCTTCCAAAGTAGAGGTAGAAGGCAACCCCATGATTCTGCATATGAGAGTCACCAAGTCACCTACTTCTTCCTTGAAATCACTTCTATATAATACTTGTGGGAGATTAGACATGGTTTCTCTCTTTTGCTCTAACCATTTCTCATTAATGACCCTTCTATAGGCTTTTGGCCCTTGATTATACATATTCTGGTTGTCTGTTTTTCTCAATACTATCAGGGTTAGAGCAGGAGGGATGTCAAAGGCCTCAGCAAGGGCTAGTGCAGTGAAACTAGATATCACTCTACCATCTTGAGTTATTATTGATCTGGTCTCTGGGTGGTACCTTTCTCCACAGGCTATTATCAACTCAAGACATTGCACAGAGGTGGGAAAAGCTGCAACTTGTGTTATTCCATTGTCTCTTATCTTCTTGGCCCACTTGGTAGGATTGGGTCCAAAGATACAAAGTTTGAACTAATCAAAGTCAATGTGGCCTAGATCGGTATCTCCTATATTTTTCCATTCTTAAGTGATCTTGTTCATAGGAGGGATTCCCTTGAACTCATACTTCATATTTATAGCCCTAGAAGACATTTATCTTGTAGGACAAAACCTAAATGAATAACCTTTCAAAATAGTAGTTCATTGATCCAAACCTATGTTTCATGATGCTAGACAGTCTAAAGTTACTGAGAAATCAAGTATCTAAGTTTTTGCAACCATCTGGACTTTATTATGACTTTGAATGCAGGGTTTAGGACCAAAAGCAGGGTTTTGCCCCTTCACAAGATATGCTTATGCAGTGACTGAAATATCTAGTAAATCCTCAATTTATTGCTCATAACCTAGATTCTTATCCCTAAGGAGGTGCAATCTATCAAATTACTAACATTCCTTATGCATTTCATTTGCCTAAGGCATGAACTAAAGTAACTGTAATGAAAAGTGGGCCTTTGCCTTGTCATCAGATATCACCATGCAATGCATGAATAGATGCTAAATAGATGTTCTAAATTTATATTGAGCACAATCAAAGCATTTTAACATGATGCAATAGATTAAATGCAGACCAAATCCTTCAATTAAAACATGAATTATGACTAAAAAATGAGTTTTCTAGCCTTTACAAGAAATAACAAGAGTTTAGGGGGTCACTAGATTAGCGGGCAAGGCAAGGATCACATGACATATCCTATGAGGAAGAGCTTTAGTGCAAAGTGCTTTCAAAGTAATGTAACTACTAGACATATCTGGTACATAGTCATTTTAACACTAAGGATTTCTAAGTTGACGAAGCAGGTGAAAGGGCCTTCATAGGATCGATGGGAAAATGGAAGGTCACCGGTCATGTCTGGTGACATGAAGAATTAGCACAAACTCACCCTAAAATGTGTCAAAGTATTCAATAAGTCATAAACACTTCAAGGGTCGAGCGGGGAAAATACAAGTCACTGGATCGAATCTAAAGGAGGATGATTTCCGTGCAAGTGACCTAAATGCAAAATTCACTAAGTGATGAGTGCATAGTATAAATCTCTTTGGTAGTGTTTCTAAAGTCCATAGGATATATATGCTAAGGTTCTAAAGTCACGCCATTATCAATTATTTGTCCTAGGGCACATTCTGTGGGGCAAAATTTTGTAAAATTTAGCCTATTTATCTATACCCTAATTCTAAATTCTCTCCCATGAATATGATAACAAAAAAACATCAAATTGACTCAAAACATAGCATTTCTTCACAAAACCCTAATGATTAAGCTTAAACGAAATAAACGATTGAAACCAAAAATTAGGGTTTTACTTACATCTTCAAACATGCAAATTCAAATGAATAAAATCAATTAAGCTAATACAAGCAAATGATGAAATAAAAATAGACATTTCTAAATGAAATTTAAAGAAGTGAAATCAAAGACTGACATGTGTATGCTAAACTAATTGTGAGGACTTGCAGGCTGATGACAAGGTTCGCTCAAATTCACTCAAAAATCTAGGAAATTGCTTGTAGGGGATCGTTTTGTGTTCTCTTTGACTAGAGCTCAAGTCACCGAATAATTTTGAATACAAAGTAAGAGAAACAATGAATTCAGTCCTTTTTAACCCTTCTGACAATGCCATAAATGCCTCTGTCAGTCAATAAGGTCTTACGCACCCGAAGTCAAAAAAGTAGGGAAATGGCTCGAGACGGGATGTGCAGGGAAAAGGCTCATCACAGGACATGTCATGTGACATTAATATTTAGCACTACATCTGGTGAAGGGAGAAATGCCCACTAACCTTCACTTTTTCTGATGAAGTGACTTTCTAGCACAAAGTGCAGTGACATGCATTTTTAGCGTTGAGTCCGGTGAAACATGTATTTAGTGCTATATCCGATGACACGGGATTTTAGTACAAACTACAGTGAGGCATGATTTTAGTGCAAAAGCACTAAGGGGGCCTTTTCTCAAAATCAAATGCAATCAAATCATTCCAAATTTAGTGATCAAAGGACATTTAATCAAGCCAAATTGCCCAAGTACAAGATAAATCATCAAATAATCAAGACTTCATTCCCTCTCAAGCAAGAACATCAAAATTTGAGACTAGGCCAAAAGCAAAAAAGGGGGTCTCCATTGGCAAAATGGGGTGTGTGTGCAAGGCACAACACGTCCCTACTGTTGTTGATCAGTCGCCCTTCTTTTTTTTCACCTAGGCATATATATATATAGTTTTAAAAAATAATTTGTGAATTTTTTTACTTAACTTTTAATAACTTGTTTTTTCTAGTTAACAATATTTTTAAAAAGTGACATTTATTCCATCATGCATAACTTTTTTTTATGAAATAGATAAAATTATAATTTTTTTAAAATAGATTCATAACACCAATATCTAGTGCACACATATTTTAATTAATTTTTGTTGCATATTTAATTTTAATTAATTTTTGTTGTGAGATAAATTATAATTTAAACATAATTTTATTCCATCATGCATAACTATATATATATATATATATATATATATATATATATATATAAACTTTTTTTTGTTAAATCAAGGACATCAATACATATTGTTCAAATATTTTTTAGATTTTTTTTTCTATTTTTTTTATTTTTCCATGTGTGTGGAACAAAGACCTTGATGTTCGGTGAAAAACCTTTCACTAGAAAATAGAAAATAAATATAATAATTAAATTAAATATATTCAAAATTATACTTTTTGAAAAGATTATTCTGAGGGCTACAATCCTACAAAATTTCATGTCTTAGTGACTGAATTTTATGGTCCAACCCAAGCTTTGAAAGAGAAATTTCTACAGAGAGAAAAGTGAGAAAAAAAGGTCATGAAAAGGACCTTTTTGAATGTGAAAACATTAAAAAAAAAAAAATACATTCGAATGAAGGTTCTTACCTTCTTTTTATAAATAAAGGTGTAAAAACTTTATTGAAATTCAGAAAAGAGCATTACAAAACATCAAAGGCCAAGGCCCCAGGAACCCATAAGAAGCAGCCATAGAAAGCATGAAACAACATCATTCTTCACCAATACCATTCCCATCCTCGGCAAGAATTCACTCAAAGTCATGTCTGAGCACATGGGGAACCTGCTCCCACTCATCAATCTTCTAGCCATCTAAACGCTCAGAAGCCCACTTAGCCAAACAATCTGCTACCCTATTCCACTCCCTCAGAATATGGACAAAAGACACCATCTCCACCAAAGAACTTATCTGCAAAATCTGTTGCACCATCATAGCCAACTGCCAACTAACATTAGATACCTTCTGTTCATTCAACAAATTAATCAAAACCTATGAATCAGACTCACAGATAACCTTGCACCATCCTAAAGCATAAGCCCTCTCCAAAGTGTAGAGGATCACCAAACCTTCCATAAGGTTGATAGTCTTTAATCCTTCATGAATAGAAAAGAAAAAAACCATCGATCTTGAAAAACCCTACCAACCCCACCAATCCCAGCAGACCCAAGATTGCCCCTTGAAGAACCATCGGTATTGAGCTTCAAAATGCCAGCCAGAGGGGGTAGCCATCCCCCCACCCTTTGAACTTTCTTTTTCACCTGCCTTCCTCTCCTGACACAAGTAGAAGCCGAAGACAACCACTGAATACCCATTCTATCTACTAGCTCAGCATCCCCTTTCTCCAAAGGGAACACCACATCACACTTAGCTTCCACTATCTCCCAAATCATACCCATAATTTTGTGCCAAACTTGTTGAATCAACAACTTCTCACCATGAAATATTCTTTGATTTTGTTCCAACCAAATCTGCCATAGTATGAAGGAATGCCCAACATACCACACATCCTGTAAGAAAGAGGCCATAGAAGGAGGTCTACCTAGACTACTCCAAAAATCCACTAGGGAGGAAGCATGAACACAAGGGATTTTCCAAAATCCCCACCAGAAATGCCAAAGCTGCAAAGCCAAGGGACAACAGAAAAACAAGTGAGAAGAGTCCTCCTCTCCACATCCACATAAAACACACATAGAAGGACCCTAAAAACCCCGCTTCCAAATATTATCCCATGTCAAGGACCTATTCCAAGCCAAAGTTCAAATAAAGCAATTACACTTCGGCCAAGAAAACTTATTCCACACTTTCTTCCACCAGTGAACCTCCACCCCATCTAGCTGATGAGATAACAACACTTGATATCTAGAAGTAATAGTATAGACACCCTTAGGATTAGGAGACCAAGAAAGAACATGCCCTTCCTAGAGGGAGCTACAATGTCTATGAGAAAGGATACTATGAATCTCAGCACACTCCTCCTCCATACCAACATCAGGCAACTCATCAAGATTCTTCCATCTCACCACTACCAACTACCATGAGAAGATAAGGACTTAAATTCACTCACCCTTGACCATCCTACCTCACAAAACCTCTAGCACAGAGGCACCAAATTAGGAAACTGAGAAACAATGGGAGGAAAACCATCCCAAGAATCAGACCAAAAATGAGCTTTTGTCCCTCTTTTACAAACCCAAAATAAGTCATCCTTGACAAGCACAGCCTCTTTCTTGAGCGTACTCCAAATCACCAAACCTTTCCCCACCAGGGGATAATGAGGAATATTAATCTGAGGGATCCCTGGGAAGTATTTCTCGTTAATATCTTAGCCTAGATTCTAACCTACTCCACACACCACCGCCAATACAATTTAGCAGCTATTACCATCCCAAACAATGACGACTACCTTAACCCAAGACCACCAAACTACTTTAGGCTACAAACAATGTCCCATCTGACAAGGCTCCATTTAGAGGACAACAAGCTATCAGCCCATAAAAACTATCTTGCTAAGGAATCCAATTCCCTAACAAAACCCAATGGGGCCATCTGAATTATACATCTTTAAATGGGGAGGGCATGCACCACAAACATAAGCAACTGAACATGACCTACAAAGGACAACCAACGATGGGTCCAATGATTAACTTTCACACGAAATTTATCTAGAATGTTCTACCAAGAATCCCTAGGTAGTCTTCCAACAGAGATGGGAATATCAAGATAGGTCAAAGGGAGAACCCCAGTCTGAAATCTCAAGCTATGATTAATTTGCCTCTGAATGGAACCCAGAGTATTAAAGAAAAAGATGGAAGACTTATCTTCATTAATCAATTGGCCTGAAGCAACAAGATAAGCATCCAACACCTTGTGCAAATTCAAAGCTTCCCTAATTGTAGTCATACCCATCAAAGCAGTGTCATCCACAAATTGCAAGTGAGACTATGGAGGTAAACCACCTCCCCACCCCCACCCCTGAATGAAACCTAACTCGACATTCCTTCTTATCAGACGTCCCAGACCTTTAACAACAAGAATAAACAAGTAAGGAGAGAGGGGGTCACCCTACCACAAACCCTGAGAGACACCAAAAAGCTCAGAGTGCTCACCATTTATTAACATAGAGAAGGAGACTGAAGTAACACAACTCATAACCCAATAAATTCACTCATCCCCAAAACCAAAAGCACCCAGAACCTTCTGAAGGAAGGACCCCCAAACTCTGTCATAAGCCTTAGCCATATCAATCTTGATGAACATTGCCTTATCTTTGGAACTGGCTGTAGAGTGAATGGTTTCAGTTGTGATAACAACCCCATCTAGAATCTACCATCCTACCACAAAACTACTCTGTTCCTCAGAGATGAGCACTTTAAGCCATTTTTTCAACCTATCATCAATCAATTTAGAGATAATTTTATAAATCACATTGCAAAGAGACATAGGATGAAATTGACTTAACCTATCCACCCCTTCACACTTTGGGATGAGAGAAAGGAAGGTAGAATTCAAAGCCTGTAACATCTGTTTATTCTTTTGAGACTCCTGAACAACTACCAACAAGTCCAACTTGATAATCTCCAAGAATTCTTGAAAGAACTCAATTGCGAAACCATCAGGGCCAAGATCTTTCCCCCTCTTCATCTAAAACATAGTCCCCTCCAACTCCTCAATTGAAATATCACTCATAAGATGCTCATTCATCTCCCTAGATACCAAAGAAGGGATACAAGAAAGGACCTGAGCTTCCTCATCAGAACCCCCCTGCGAGTCCTCCTTGAATAAGGAAGCAAAATACTGCATAGCTTCACGTGTGATTTCATGAAAAGAAGAAAGAGTCTCACCCCTATCATTCACCAAAGCAGAAATAGAATTGCCATGTCTCCTGGCTTTCACCAAGTTGAAGAAAAAAGTAGTATTTTTATCCCCTTCCTGAAGCCACTCAATCCGGGCCTTTTATTTCCAAAAAACTTCCTCTCGTAACTCACACTCCTCCAGTGCTTTCAAAGCCCTAGTCTCTTCCTACAGCAGGTCTTTAGTCACTCCATCCTCCCTGATCAACCTCGTAATACCATCTAACTTATCCTGGGTAGCAGTCTTAGCATGGAAAATGTTTCTAAAGCATTACTGATTCCAACATTTAAGCTCATACTTGACAAAATGATGTAACTTAGCAAAAGTATACATTGTTGTACCATAAGCAGGTCTACCATACCTCCACCACTCAACAACATAGTCATGGAGAGAGGAGTCATGCAACCACATAAGCTAGAACTTGAAGGAAGGAGACTGAGGCACACAACCTGAAGAAATAGCTAGCTTGATAGGCCAATGATCTAAGCCCCTCCAATCCAAAATTTTAGAGCTAGAAGACCACAACCCACCAACCTAATAGCAAGAAACTAGAAAGTAGTCAAGTCATTCCACAATGCAATCATTCCCAACCCTCTGATTGTTCCAAGTAAACTGGCCATTAATGGGCTTGATATCAACAAGATTTAAAGATAAAATGTTATCTTAAAGTAGCAACGTAGAAGGCTCTAACCTTGGAATACCATCCCGCTTCTTAGCCAACTCAGAAATAGCATTGAAGTCTCCAGCCATAATCCATGGATGGAAAGGAACCATGCTTTAGAAAAATTGGATATGGGACCACAAAAGTTGCTTACCTTGAATCTCAGTAGGTGCATAGATATTGGAGAAGAGAACAGACTCCCTTGTCTCAAAACAAGACACAATCATAGAGATAGAAGACTGAAAGGAAAACCACCAAAGAGGGCAGATCTTCTGAGGATTCCATAAACAAGCCACTCCCCCAGCAGACCCTTGAGATTTGATGTACTAGCACTCTCCACTCCCCACAACTTAGGCACTAAACCAAACATACACTCCACTGATAACTTAGTCTCCTATAGAAAAAGAACATCAGGAGATTGACTTCTAACCAAATCACAAACAACTTTTTGGCAAGGGCCACTGTTCAAGCCCCTTACATTCTAGGATAGAACAATCATTTCAAGGGGCTCAAAAAATGAGAATCCAGAGTCTTAATAGACCCTGACTCTACCAAAGTTTCCCCTATTAATTTAATCTTTTCTAGATCCTTTGTTCTACTAAGCTTGGAAGAGTTCTCCCCAACCCCTTTTTTCAAATCCTTTTGATGAAGACCCAAATGGGAAGAAGAAAACTTATTATTCTTCACTCCCTCAGTACCTACATTCAAAACAAGAGGAGATCCATCCCCACCACCCTTCTTCTCTACTAAAATAGGAACCGATTCCACCTGGAATTCCATTTGAACATCTATGTCCATTTGCAAAGCACTATTATCCTGCAAAACTTGAGTAGCCTCAAAAAGAAGGCTCTCCTGTCCTGTACCCAAAGAACCCTGATCCAGATTCACCAAGCCCGAATTCATTTCTTGTTGGCTGAGATCATCTACAACTTTAAATTTGTTGAAATAATCTTCATCCTGCCTTTCCTTCAAAGTCCTCTTTTGACCCTGATTCTTGTTATGAGCCTTGACTAGAACGAAACCATCAGCCCCATACACATCACCAGGAATGGGTTCCTTCCCCTTTTCAACCCTAGGGAGATTGCAGGGAGGTTGAGAAGGCTAGGAATCCATAGGCCTATCCTTTGGGCATCTTTGCTACAAATGTCCATATTCATGACAGAGACGACATCGAAAAGGAAGAGTCTCATAGTTCAACTATTGCACCCAAGAGTAAGGACCCACACACATCCATCGAATCTGGCAAAGGTTTACTTAAATCAATCTCAACACAGATACAAGAAAAAGTCATCACCTTTTTAAGCTGAGTCTACTGTGAAGCACCAATCATTTTTCCTAGCATCGAAGCCAACAAGTGCAAAACATCATCTCGCTAACATTCCACAGGAAACCTCAGAAGCTTAACCCACACCGGAACCTAGTTTGAAAGATCTTCAGCAAGATTAAAGCCCACATGCTAAGGTTTAATAAATAACCCAATTTGATTATGAAAATAGGGGCCTCCTTCAAATGCCTTATTGCGATCTGCCAAGCAATTGAATGAAACCATGAAATCATTATTTTCCAAAAGCATAACCTCCATTTCTCCCTCTGGCATCCAAGTCCGTTGGGCCCATGATTCAAGAAATTGTAATGAAACACACATCCCCATAAACTTGCACAGCAATGTATGCTTCGAATAATAGTCAATATCTTCTACAATCATCTCCAGCAGGATAACCACTTTCAGCCTCTCCCCACAACGTTCAAGACATCCATTGATCTTTGTAATCTGTGTACTGCTAGACAAACCCGATCCAAGCAACCCCGGATCTAGTGAGAACAAGTTATTATTAAAAACCTTTGAAGCATGCAAAGGAGAATTTTCACCAACCGCTGCTGAGCAAAAATTCATCTTGGGACTAGCCCCCGAAGACTCCCCAATCGGCATTGAAACTAAATAAGACCCAAGGCGGGCATGCAGGTCCCTAAGATAAAATAAAGAACCACCACTAGGGTTTAACTGACCCACCACCCAGCACCACCTTCGAACTATAGACCCAAACCAACCAGGCACAAAACCCCCACCCGCAGCCTCCAACCAAGCACAAAACCCCCGCACGCTCAAGGAGAAAGAGACACCGATGCAAATGAAAAAAACTTTGTACTCAATGAAGGTTCTTATCTTCATTTGAAGGTTTTTTTTCATTTTTTGCTTCCTTAGGCTCTGTTTTTGCCCCATCCCACAACTAGGACACACTATTATAGGAACACCCTCTCACAATTCTCATCATTCCCAATGTTCTTACCAACAACCCTCCTGGCACACTCTATAGAGGCTTCCCTAGCCTTCTCCATCCTCTTGCGGTATTTTTCTTGTCTCTTCTAGACTTGCTTCAATCTCCTTTCATCCATGTTCATTTCCATTTCCATCTTGATCTCTTCCACAATTTATCTTGCTCTCTTGTTATTTCCTTTTGACATGGGCATTTTTCCTTTTATTTATCCCTAATGACTCAATTTATACATGCTTTTAGTAGTCACATCTCTTCGGGATTCCTTTCGGGATCACCCTCTTTCTATTCATCATCCCTTAGATGTGTGATCCCTCTCATAGGATAGGACCTAGTGTATGTTACCACAAAACATAAAAATGCTTCCTTTCTATTCGCAATCTTTTATTGTTGAATCCTTTCTTACCATAGAACTTTTCTCTAGGTTTTGTCCTTCCCTTGCCACTTAGTAGGGTCTTGATGATGGAACCAAAATGTTGACAAAGAGGGAGTGTACACCAAATTTTTGTGCCTATGCTCTTTTATGTTGTATTTATACCATAGTATAAATATAAGTCTCATGAAGATTATGATTATCTTTTACCTCATCTACACATGGTACATAAGCTTAATGATAGATGGGCTCTCCAATCTTTAGTTGGCACATGGAAGCATATAATTTAGATTATTTAGTGGACTATCATTGAACTAAAGATTTCTCATTTTGTCTAGTACATTTATATTGGGGTCTTCCTATTGGTTCCAAATTGATTCATTAGGGATCCGCAATTCTTGTTGCCCTTTTTGTGGGCACTAGGAAACTCTCAAACACTTTTTTTGGTTTTTTCCTAGAGGTCAAGCAACTTGCAATTGGAACTTTGATTTCTTCAAGCCCTTTAGACTTGAGCCTTTTTCCTAAGATGTGATTCTTTTAGGAGATTGGCCTAGAATCCTTGTTAATTTCACTCAAATATGACATGTTTTTTGAGTGGAAATATTATTTAGCATTTATTTTTGGTTTGGTAAACTTAGGAATTTTTAGCCTGGTCCAAGCCAAAGAGGCCACTTGCTCAAGGAACCTCTTCCCAATGGAACTATCACCCCACCCACATTAACATGATAGATCTAAACTTGTGAGCATAATGCCCTAGCAAAAGCACAAAGCCTGCGATCTTAATGGCCCAATGGGGGTTTGAACCGTAGTGGTTTTTATAACATTGCTAGGTTTTTACCAATCCACTAGATGCCCTTAATGGAAAATCTTATTTAACATTTGTAAATATAAGAATTTTTCTCTTTTTCTAGATGTATTGTTGGCAGTAATTTCTCCATGTATTCTAAATCTATGATATGTTCCAATGTGTTAATGCAGATATTGTAAGTGTAAGATTTAATAATGTTGCACTTGAAGTAGCTCACCTCTAGGGGCTTCTTGATCATTGGGGTAATGCACTTTGTATGGTCGCCAAAGTTTTGTCAACCTTCCCTCCTTCCAACAAGTGTTAATCCTCATCATGAGTGCATCAACATGACTTAAGTTAGAATATATGTGGGCCTAATGATTCTCATGCTCATCAGTGCAAATCTCATCGTCACAATGTTCATGTTTGGTCTAATCATCATGTGAATGATCAACTTCTTAGCGTTACACCAATGGAGCACTTGGATGGCTAGATAGTGGCAAATTCCCTCATCTTGCCTTGGCTATTTCTCATACTAGGCTACTAGTCAACCTCCTAAGGAAGTGCAAACTATGAGCATCAGGGGTAGGGTGCTCTCACTAGTTGGGAGCTTGTTCCTAATGATTAGGATCACTTGGATGTGTAGAAACCAAATGACCGTGACATACCTTTTACTACTAGTACTTTAGATCTTGCTGCTTAGTAGTTCTATTTTTCTCTTTAGATTTAAGGCTCCACCTTTCTTAAACTTTAGGGTGTAACTATCTTCACCCACTTTTTTATGATAAAGTGTATTTTAAAATATTTTTATAGTCAATAGAAATGACTATTATATTTTTAAGAAATAATAATAAGGATTTGGGTTTCAAATTTATTATCTAATAGGCTATTTAGTGGCAGAATGCTACCACAAAATCTTTTTTTCTCCCTAAAAATTGTCTCATAATCTGATGAGTTTGTTTTCCTCAGCACATTTTGATTAGATTAGCTAAAGATGAGTGATAGGTATGAGTGATTCGATCTTTAAACACATGTCACATCCTCAAATTGATACACACATAGTGACTTTATAGACAAAACCCAGCTGCCACTGCTTCCCCACCACCTAGTGATCAACTTCTTCTTCTATAAGTGGGCATCGGATTCATGGATAAGAAAAATGGGTCAAAGCCCTTCCACCCATGAATCATAGTGCCATGGAACATGCTCATCTTGTTACATGTATATAGGCACAATGTAGTTGGTTAAATCTATGGAAAGGACACTAAAACAGAGTAGGAAGGGATCTTAATAGGTTGTTTCCTCTGAACAAATCACCAGATTGCCATCTTCTAATAGGCATTTTATGTTGGCAACATCCTTTTTGTGGTTGTGAGTGAGGTGCACAATCCTGATAGGTGAAATGAGTTTTGAGAAGTGGATGATATTGTAGGACATGATGCTCACCTTTTACCCTAGGGTAGCTTCCATGACCGTCGAGTCCAATAGTGTCCTATGATCTTACATGAAGAGCATGCCCTTTCCACCCCTTTTGGGCATTGGTGGGGGTGTTCCTATCATCACTAGCTTTGCACATTAGTCTCATGGACTATGAAAACTCCATATCATATTAATTCTCAATTCTCTTGTAGTAAGAGTACCCTTAGATAAGTAGGAGGTATTTTTTGCAGCATGTCAAAATATGATATTTTATTTCAGGGTTTAACTGCGTAGTTATTGAGTCAAACACATTACCCATATTTCATGAGTAGTGGTTCACATGAACGCATCTCTCATGTTAATGAATGGTTAACTTAGCATTCATTGCATCTAGGGTGAAGCATCAAGACTTCCCAAGAGGTCACCCTCCCGGGAAGTCCCGATGCTTCACCCCTATGTGCATCGCCTAGATGCAATGAGTGCTAAGTGGAACATTCATTAACATGAGATATGGGTTCATGTGAATCACTACTCATGAAAAATGGGTCATGTGTTTGACTCAATAACTACGTAGTTAAACCCTGAAATAAAATATCATAAGAACACCCTTAGTTAATTTAAATTTGATTGGGCTATGTGTTTGACATTAAGAAAACCTATGGATGTTCAGTGGCAAGGAGAAAAATATGGAGAGAGAGGATGTGATGATTTTAGTAGAGAGATGTTGGAGTATTTATAATGATTTCTCCTTACATTGAATGGAAAAAATGGAGTTGAAATAAATTTAAGGAGACTAAGATCATGGTCATTTGGAGCTGCAAGGCAAGCTCCTCCTCCCAAGTTCAACCATGCCACTCTTGCATTGGCTTAAATCAAGTTGCTATTGTATGATTGTATAAGCTTATATTATATGTTGGTATATGTCTGTGATTTATGCACAGGTGATAAAAACACTAGAGGAAAAAGGAGCATCGATGAAGAAATTTAGGTTCTGTTTGTGTGGTAGTTAGAACAATTGCATAGCATGGTCTCTTTGGGCCGCATGTTACCAAAGACATCCTATCTCAATGGTGTAATCAAGGTTTCAGGCACAATCTATTTTTTTATTTTTATGGCAATTTGTTAAATTCTCCCAAAATTTTCAAAATTAGGTGCATCAATTGGTGAATAAAATGTAAGCATACTTGTTAAATTTATCAATTTTCCATGGAAAAGCAATTTTTCTATTTAATTATATCCTATAATGCTATCTTCAAATTGAACTATTGAAAATTAGTAATTTTTTTCTCCTTTCTTTGCTAACATGGTTTAAATTACAGACTTAGAAAGTTTCTACCACTCATAATAATTATTTCCATAATTTCAAGAGTTGAACCGATGCCTCATTTTTTCAACTATTAATTATTATTTTGGATTGTATTGTGAAATTAGAGGAAGTTGCTTTTGTAACTTATGCACAACAATACAAATCTTCATCTTTTATAATGTTTAAGATTAGTCATCATATCTCATCATCTTTTATAATGTTTCAGCTCAGTCATCCTATCTCTATTCACAAATAGAAAACACCTTGAAATGTTAAATCAATTCCAATTAACCTTGTAACTTAATGTAGAGGAACCAACAAAATTTGTGTCCTTTTTGTTTTCTTATCACATGGGTGTTCCATCATCATCTTGGGCATGTCTAGATATGTGAAATTTATTGGGATTCACACAAGCTAGTCAACTTTGAGCTGGTCATGCTCTACAAAACGTAATTATTTCTTCAAGTACATAGCCTAAGTGACTCATCTAGAATGAGGTAGGAAGAATGAAATAGGGCATGCCAATATTTGAATAAAAAATGTTATTTCCATTCTATCAAACCTAACATCTTATGGTCAATTTTTTTTTAAAAAAATTATAATTAAATTTCATATTTGAGATCATTCATCCATGATTTCTAATGTTTCCAAGGTGTCACTACTTCCCATCTATAATTTCATTTGTTTTGAAGTGAAATAGGGAGAGATAGATAGAGAGGGAGAGAGATGATGTTAAATTTGCCTAAGCTTGAATAATCAATGAAATTTGTGTCTTTTTTGTTTGCTTATCATATGGTTGTTCCATCATCTCTGCACCTTCCTAATCAATTTTCTTGGATGTGTCTAGATATGTGAAATCCATTAAGATTCACACAAACCAATCAACTTTGAGTTGGTAGTGCTCTACAAAACACATTTATTTCTTTAAGCACATAGCCTAAGTGACTCATCTGGAATGACGTATGAAGAATGAAATAGGGCATGACAAGATTTGAATAAAAAAAATTATTTAGTCTGTCGAACTTAACATCTTATGATCAAATTTTTTATTTTTTTTATAATTAAATTTCATATTTGAGATGGCCCATACACAATTTCTAATGTTTCTAGGGTGTCGTTGCTTCCCATTTGTAATTTTATTTGACTTGAAATGAAATGAGGAGAGATAGATAAAGAGGGAGAGAGATGATGTTAAATTTGCCTAAGCTTGAATAAATATAAAAAAATATTCTTAAGTATAAATAAATTGGACCCTCTTAAAAAGATATATACTTGTTTTGAAGCAAACATTATTGTCTTATGCTATGCTTTTCCAATTGAAACTTGTTGCACTTTCTTTATGTTATATAACTATGCTTTCTTTGGGTATTGCCCAACATGTTCTTTCCTTCCAATATGTTTCACTATATTGTCATTTGTCCATTATTTGTATTAAAGTTGTGCAACATGTTTGAAATATCTATATTCTTAAGTTCTTTTTTTTTAAAATAACCCAATTACTATAGTTAAATTTGATGACTATTATAATCTATAGAAACAAAAAGAAAACCAAAAAAACTTCTCTACTCTTAATATAATTACACCTTCATCCTATTTTTTTCCAAAATACAATGATTGCAAGATATGCAAGTGAGAAGGAATTTTCCAGCAAACTACAAATGGCAAATGGAGAGCCAAATTCTAATGTGTGAAACTAAATATCAAATGTTGTAGTTGCATTTGCCCTGGTAGACTTATATGCAAAGTTTGGAAAAACGGAGAAGGCATGCAGATTGTGTGACAGGAAGCCTCAAAGAGATGTCATTTCATGGAATACAATAATTGCAGGGAAAGTATAAAATAGATTTGTTGAAAAGGCTATAATATTCTACAGTGATGTTATACTTGGAATGCAATGATTGCAGGATTGCACAAAATATATATACTGAGTATGCTTTAGAAAATTTCAAGCAAACGCAATCAAAGTCAAATTCCACAACCTTTTCTAGCATCCCCTTTGCAAACATCAAGAAGGGAACTTTGGAATAGGGTAAGGTCATCCATCAAAGCATAGTTGAATGCAAATTGTCAAGTGTTACAGTGAGGCAGAAAAAAAAAATCCAATAAAGACATACGATAGCAAAAAAAGGGTTTTTTTTTGCTCTGCATTTTTTTAAATTTGGCCACCATTGTCTCTCTAGGTTCATACTGCACTCTAGGTGCAGGAAATATAGCCTTTTCTCCTATATGCCTGCATTTATTGCGGCTTCTTGGCCTTTTAAATGCCTCTTACCACTTCTAACCCAGCATTTGTTGCTAGTGTTGGTAGTTCTTCAGCTCTGAACAATGGCTCCTCCACTGACCAAGCATCCCTGGAAGTTTGTTCCAAAGGTGTTCCATGAGGTAATCCCTCAGACTCTCCTACTGATGTGATCTTACCATCACAGAAATTTGATACTGCTTGTTTATGGCTAGAGAAGCATACTTTCATTGGTTATTTTGTAGGGAGAACTCCCCCTGAATCTATGCTCAAAGAATGGGTCCAAAAGGCTTGGGTCCCTCATGGGGTCCACCTTGATATGGTCCAGAATTTGACCAAAGGCTTTTTCCTTTTCTGCTTTGTGGAAGTTACCCATGCTCAAGCAATTTTGAACCATGGCCCTTGGTATGTTCGGTCTTCCCTTTTGGTCTTCCAATAGTGGACATAGGATTTTTTGGCCTCTGATGATACCAAACACAGAGTTCCTATGTGGATTGAATTCCCTGGTTTTCCTTTTCCCTATCTGTATTTCCTACATGACATTGCCTCTTCTTTAGGAAGAGTTATTTGTGTTGAACCTGATAGGTGTTGCAAGTATGGGCCTAACCGGTGTTGTCATTGATGTCAACATACTCCTGTTGCATTAATGATAAGGATTGGATGATTTGTTTGCTGAGGATATTGAGAAAATTGGTCACATCAGGATTAGTGAAGAACAGTGAAGACAGTAAGGTAAAAGTCCAAGTTAATATGAGTATCAGAGGATATGGTTTAAAGGGTTTGTAGATATGCGTCTTAAGGTGATCTAGTAAAAATTTTAGAGGTCCGCATGAAGATCTGAAGAACTTGTGGCCGCTCAAGTAAAATTGGTTTTGGTAGATGTTCAGAAGTGACAGAGTGATAAAGATAGGTCCGGTGAGATCCAGAAATACATTGTCCTATTCTACAGATTTGAGGGAGTGTTCATGAAGTCTTTGTGAAGTGTCAACTCATTTGGTTCATGGTTTGAAGGTCCGCAAGCATCTATTCCTTTGTGATAGTGATGACAGACTATGTTCTTAAGGTTCCGGATGAAGGAGAGAAAGATTTCAGTAAGCAGACGAAGTGTGGATGTTCTTGGTGATTCAAGTAAGCTTGTGGAGGTCTTTGGATCGTGTCCAGTTCATTTTGGTGGTCTGCATTGAAGTTTAAGCTCGCATTGGAAAAATTATTTCCAGAGGAAGGTGTTCTTCCTTAGACTGGCCAACTGAATGAGTTACTCATCCTGCGGATGCTCTTGTAGATGTTTACTGACTTAGATGATTATTCCTAAGTCGATGTCTTGTATAAATAAGGAATTGTGAAGTCATTCCAAAGTGTGTCTTATGGAGATGAGTGTGTGGTAGCGAGGAGGAGAGTGAAAGGCAGAAAAAAAGTATTAGGCTTAAATGGAACTGAATCAAGCATGGTGAAGATGCTATTCTCCAGTTCATGTATGTGATACTTACTATTTTGTAGACAGTGTGTCTCTTGTAGGCAGTGAGCCTCTTATGAGCAGTGTGCTCAGGCAGTGAGCCCTAATTAGCATGTGCCATTTTGTTCTTTCTATTCTTCTAACAAAGAATACAATCTTGGGTTAATCACCCTGTAGTTTTTCCCTTAACCAGGTTTTCTATGTCAAAATCTTGGTGTCTTTTGTATTAATGTGTTTCTGCTCTTGGTTTAATGCATTGTGTTTCCATGATTGAATTATTATTATGCTGCTGAATTACAAAGTGGATTTAAGTGTGTAAATTGCAAGAAAGTTTTGGACAACTAATTAACCCCCCCTCTCAGTTGTCTGACCTGAATCTAACAATTGGTATCAGAGCCAAGTTCCTCTAAAAAGAGCTTAACCGCTTGAGGAGATCCAGGATGTCATCCTACAAGAAGGATAGTTTGAAGTTTGATGGAACCAATTTTAATCTTTGAAAAAGTCGCATGAAATGTCACTTGCAATGTATGGGAATGCAGTACCAGAACATGGCTTTAACGAAGTATACTCCTCCATAGGATGGCCCAAAATCTCCAAATAAAATCACTGATGCTAAAAACAATCTACAGACTATAGAGGCTCTTCTAAGCGCATTATATGATTCAGAGCTTTCAAATGTTGTTGATCTACCAACTACTTTTGAGATTTGGCAAAAACTGAAACTTCTACATGAAGAAGACAAGTATGTTAAATGTGCAAGGTTACAGAGTCTAAAAGGGAAATTTGAAAATCTGAAGAAGAGAGATGATGAAAATATCACTACTTTTATGCCAAGAGTAAATGAGATTGTCTGTGGCATTAGAAGTGCTGGTGGAGTCTTAGATGAAGATGAGATTGTTGGCAAAGTTCTCAGATCCCTTCCTGCTTCTTATAAAATCAAAGCTGCTGCCATTGAAGAATTCAGAGCCCATACAATTGTCACAAGAGATCAATTGGTTGGTAAACTGGCTGCATTTCAAATGACTGAGTTTGAAGATGCCCCCCCAAAGACTGAATCAACATTTAATGCTAGTGCCTTTATAAAAGGTAAACAAAGGTTTGATCCGAGAGAGAACTCTTCAAGGAAACTATCATGGTATGAAAAAGAAAGAAAAGACCTGGAAGAAGAAGAAGCTAAAACTGCTCACCTTGAAGCTCTTATTGCAAACTGCCAAGAGGATCTGGTAAGTATGAAGGGAAATTGTCTTTTAAGTGTTTTAACTACAATAAGATTGGTCATTTTGCCTCAAGATGTCCGGAAATATTTTCAAGGCCAAATCCTAACAGATCAAGGTTCCAAAAGAATTGTTACTATGTTCATGAAGGAGATGATGAAGGAGTAACAAATGATGAATCAAAGACAGGAGACAAATCCGGAAGTGACTGGGTGTTCTTTGCCATCAAGGAAGAAGATCCAATGCCCTCTGAATCTGTCAATCATAAAGTTGAAGAAAGAGCTCTGGATGCCCAAGTTGAAGAAAAGGATGATTGGGTCATTGATAGTGGATGCTCTCACCATATGACAGGTGACAAAAATAAGTTCATAGATTTGGAAAGGTATGAAGGAGGAGTGGTAAAATTTGGTGATAATTATGTTGGTAGAATCAGAGGTAGAGGAACTATTTATTTTGATGGAAGGAACAAAATTGGTAATGTACTATATGTTGAAGGATTGAAGCACAATCTTCTCAGTGTTGGACAATTGGTGGACAAAGGCTATGATCTCCAATTCAAGAATGGAAAATGCATGATCTTTGAAAGTTTCGGAACAAAGATTGCATCTGGTACTCAAACTAAAGGTAATATCTTCCACTTGGTTGGTACTGGTAAAAATTATTTATTTGTTCAAGCTGATCAGAGTTGGTTATGGCATAGGAGAATGTGTCATGTGAATTTTGATAATATTATCAAGATAAGCAATACTCAGGCTGTAAGAGATCTTCCAAAACTGGTGAAACCTACAAATAGTTTGTGTAAAGAATGTCAATTGGGAAAACAAATCAGAGTCTCATTTAAAAGCAAGGAACAATCTTCTACCAGATTATTGGACATAGTTCATATTGATCTTTGTGGTCCGGCAAGAATTAAGATTGTGCAAGGTGATAGATACTTCATGTTACTAATTGATGACTATTCACGGATGATGTGGGTAACTATTCTGAAAGAGAAATCAGAAGCTCTTGAGAAATTCAAAATATTCAAGGCTATGGTAGAGAATGTAACTAGATTAAAATTGAAATGTCTGAGGTCTAATAGAGGTGGAGAATTCACATCTGGTGAGTTCATAGATTTCTATGAGAAACATGGAATAAAGAGACAGTTGTCTGCTCCTAGGACTCCACAGCAGAATGGAGTAGTTGAGAGAAAGAACTGGACCATCCAGGAAGCATCTAGGACCATGATGATGGAAACAAATGTTCCTTAGATCTATTGGAGAGAAGTTGTCAGCACTACAATCTATACTCTTAATTGAGTTCAAATTAGAAGTAATACCGGTAAGACTCCTTATGATCTTTGGTTTGGCATCACTCCTACTGTGAGGTATTTCAGAGTCTTTGGTAGCAAATGTTACATCAAAAGAGATGAAGATCTAGGCAAATTTGGTGCTAGAAGTGATGAGGGAATATTCTTGGGTTACTCTACTCAAAGAAAAGCATATCGGTGTTACAACAAGAGACTGAGAAAGATTATAGAAAGTACTAATGTAAAGGTTGATGAAAGAATTGAAAAACCCTCAAAGTTTTATGAATATGATGAAGATGATCAGAATGGTGTTATGATTCAAGGAGCCCAAGCCCCTTCTGAAATTTAGATTCAAACTGATCTGATAAATTAGGAAGAAGAGATGAGTTTTAATGAGCCTGATCAAGAATCAAAAGTGCAAGAAACTCCCAAAGTTCCAAGGTATGTAAGACTAAACCACTCTAAAGATCAGATCATAGGTGACAAAAGCAAAGGTGTACAAACTATAAGAAGAATTGCTCAAGATTTAGATGAGTATTGTCTGATTTCAAAGATTGAACCTAAAACAGTGAATGAAGCTTGCAATGATGAAAACTGGACTAAAGCAATGGAGGAAGAGTTGATGCAAATTGAGAAAAATCACACTTGGGATCTTGTTCCCAGACCTAGAAACAAGAATGTGATTGGAACCAAATGGGTCTTCCAGAACAAACTGAATGAAGTTGGTGAAGTAATTAGAAATAAAGCTAGATTAGTCTGCAAGGGCTATTCTCAAATAGAAGGAGTTGATTTTGAAGAAACTTTTGCTCCGGTGGCAAGAATTGAAGCAGTCAGATTATTTCTTGCGTTTGCTGCCTTCAAGGATTTCAAAGTATATCAGATGGATGTCAAGTCTGCTTTCTTGAATGGTGACTTGGAAGAAGAAGTATACATTGAGCAACTGGATGGATTTTAATTGTCTAATCATGGTGATATGGTCTGCAAGTTGAAGAAAGCACTATATGGACTCAAGCAAGCCCCAAGAGCCTGGTATGAAAGATTGGATAAGCATCTTTTGAAGATTGGTTTCAACAAAGGTGCTACTGATAGTAATTTGTATTTCAAAATTGATCATGAAAACATCTTGATTGTTGAAGTGTTTGTTGATGATATCATTTTTGGAGGAAGAGATAGTATGTGTAAAACCTTTGCAAATCAAATGAAAAGTGAATTTGAGATGTCCATGCTTGGGGAAATGAATTTCTTTTTGGGTCTACAAATCACTCAAACAAAGAAAGGAATCTTCATTTATCAATCCAAATATGTGAAAGAATTGTTGAAAAAGTTTGGGATGGAAGACTCAAAGCCAATGAATACTCCCATGGCAACTGGATGCAAATTAAGCAAAGATGATGACTTACCTAAGGTTGATCAGAAAAAGTATAGGTCAATGATTGGAGGGTTGTTGTATCTTACTCAAACTAGACCAGATATTATGCAGGTTGTTGGTCTCGTTGCTAGATTCTAGGCTGATCCTAGAGAACCTCATGTCATGGCAATCAAGAGGATTTTTAGATATTTAAAAGGGACAGTTGAGTATGGATTGTGGTATCCCAGAGATCATGATTTCTCTCTTCATGCATATACAGATGCGGATTAGGCAGGAGATGTGGATGACCAAAAGAGTACTAGTGGTGGAGCATTCTTTTTAGGGAAGAGGTTGGTTTCTTGGTTAAGAAAGAAACAAGAGGCAATATCTCTGTCCACTGCAGAAGAAGAATATATTGCAGCAGTAGGTAGTTGTACTCAAGTTTTGTGGATGAAGCAAATGTTAAGAGACATAAGAGTGGAATATGAGGAGCGTATCACAATCTTCTGTGATAATTCAAGTGTAATAAATATATCTAAGAATCCGGTGTTGCATTCAAAGACTAAACATATATCCATCAAGTTTCACTTTTTGAGAGAGCAAGTGAACAAGAATGAAGTTAGATTGGAGTTTGTGCCATCCAAGGATCAAATTACAGACATCTTTACTAAACCTCTACCTAAGGACTCTTTTGAGTATCTCAGGGAGAAGCTAGGGATTATTGTCCCTCTAGTGATAAACTAAGGTGCACTGATGTGCATTAGTTCGGTGGTTATCACAATCATATCTTGTGGTCCAGATTGATGGTGGGACGCTGCCACTCAGGAGGAGCAGCTAGTATGATTATGAAGTAGTGGAATTGCAAGTATGTGCCCTTTGCCATTGATGTCAAGGGGGAGAGAAGACATGTGAAAAATAAGTGGTTGCTGATCAAAGGGGGAGTAGGAAAGAAAGAGAAGACATGTGAATGGTTGTTGCTGATAGGGGGAGTTGTGACAATAAGGAGAAGTTCTTGTCTTGATGGTCAAAATAGTTTTTCGCATCATATGTTGCCATCAATGACAAAGGGGGAGATTGTTGCAAGTATGGGACTAACCGGTGTTGTCATTGATGTTAGCATACTCCTATTGCATTAATGATTAGGATTGGATGATCTATTTGCTGAGGATATTGAGCAAATTGGTCACATCAGGATCAGTGAAGACAGTAAGGTAAAAGTCCAAGTTAATATGAGTATCAGAGGATGCGGTTTAAAGGGTTTGTAGATATGTGTCTTAAGGTGACCCAGTAAAGATTTTAGAGGTCAGCATGAAGATCTGAAGAAGTTGTGGCCACTCAAGTAAAACCATTTCTAGCATATGTTTAGAAGTGACAGAGTGATAAAGATAGGTCCGATGAGATCCGGAAATACATTGTCCTATTCTGCAGATTTGAGGGAGTGTTCAGGAAGTCTTTGTGAAGTGTCAACTCATTTGGTTCATGGTTTGAAGGTCCACAAGCATCTATTCCTTTGTGACAGTGATGACAGACTGTGTTCTTGAGGTTCCAGATGAAGGAGAGAAGGATTTCAGTAAGCAGATGAAGTGTGGATGTTCTTGGTGATTCAAGCAAGCTTGTGGAGGTCTTTGGATCGTGTCCAATTCGTGTTGGTGGTCCGCATTGAAGTTTAAGCTCGCATTTGAAGAATTATTTCTGGATGAAGGTGTTCTTCCTTAGACTGGTCGACTGGATGAGTTACTCATCCTGCGGATGCTCTTGTAGATGTTTGCCGACTTAGATGATTATTCCTAAGTCGATGTCTTGTATAAATAAGGAATTGTGAAGTCATTTCAAAGTGTGTCTTGTGAAGATGAGTGTGTGGTAGCAAGGAGGAGAGTGAAAGGCAGAAAAGAAGTATTGAGCTTAAATGGAACTAAATCAAGCATGGTGAAGATGCTATTCTCCAGTTCATGTATGTGATACTATTTTGTAGATAGTGTGTCTCTTATAGGCAGTGAGCCTCTTGTGAGCAGTGTGTTCGGGCAGTGAGCCCTAATTGGCATGTGCCATTTTATTCTTTCTATTCTTCTAACAGAGAATACAATCTTGGGTTAATCACCCTGTGGTTTTTCCCTTAACTAGGTTTTCCACGTCAAAATCTTGGTGTCTTATGTGTTAATGTGTTTCTACTCTTGGTTTAATGGATTGTGTTTCCATGATTGAATTATTATTATGCTGCTGAATTACAAAGTGGATTTAAGTGTGTAAATTGCAAGAAAGTTTTGGACAACTGATTCACCCCCCCTCTCAGTTGTCTGACCTAAATCTAACAATAGGTTCTTTCAAGCACACCCTCAAAAGCATGTCTGTGTTGAGGTGGATCTTTCGAAAGACCTCAAGGACTTTATTGACATTCAAATTGGCTCCCTTCGACACACCCAGAAAGTCACATACTTCAATTTGCCCAATACTTGCTATCATTGTCAGTCAACAAAGCATAAAATTAAGGATTGTCCTCTTGTTGTGCCTAGAACACGGGTTCCTCCTAGGGAGACTGAACAGGTACACCCTATAGCAAACCATGTAGCACCTATGCCCAAGGATGTGGTTTCTAAACTAATGGACACTTGGGCTACTGTTACCAATCGCAAAAATAGAGTGAAACCCTCTGCGGATGTTCTTAAACCCTCTGAAGAAATTAAAGAGGTTTCAAATCTTTCTATGAATGGCGGGAAGGACAACAATAAGAGTCCTCTTGTGCTGCCTTCGCAACCAGCATCACCGCCAAGGGCAAGAGCCCATGTCAATTCCTCTGTCATGCCTCGTAGGCGCTCTCGTAGCCGTGAGCTTCCTAATGAGGGAGAAATTGTCCAGGAGCTTACAAAACATCAAATCCCTCCTCTCCAATTTGGGTCAAACCCCACCAACTTTCTTCAAAATAGTTTTGCTTCATTTGGAAGCCTAGATTCCGTGGAGATGGTGGAGGATTTTAAATGATTTTTCTCTCTTGGAATGTTAGAGGTCTCACTAACCTCTCTAGGAAGTACTTTGTTCGTGATGCTCTCCATCATTATGTTTCTCTTGATGTTCTGTGCCTACAAGAAGTTAAAGTTACAGGCTTTCTTTTGTCTTCGGCTTGCCGTTGTATTTGGCCAGCCAACAAACTTTTTTCCACTGCCCATGAGGCTGGCAAAGGTGGTGTAACTACTCTTTTGTCCCCTCGGTGGCATGATTCAGTGGTGGATCATGGGGTGGATCCCATCAACTAGTTAGTCTGGACACTTCTTAATATTAATAATTACTCTTTTGGGATTATTAATGTTTATGCTTCAAATGATGCGTCAGAAAGATCTACTTTGTGGCGATGGATTGTAGATTCATTGCCCGTGGCCACGTGACTTATTTGTGGAGATTTCAATATGGTTGAAATGGCTACTAACAAGGATGGTGTTCTGCCTTTTCGATGGCCAGCTGGTGAAGGAGAGGCGTGGTTCCATATGCGCAATAAATTGGGATTTTTTGATCCCAACGTTGGCTGCCATCACTCCAGTCCTTTATGGCATACTTGGTGCAATTTTTGAGCTGGAAATGACAGGGTCTTTAAATGCCTTGATCATGCTATGATTTATGCACAATCTTTTTTTAACTTCTCCATGTTATCCAACCTTCCTGTGCTATCGTTAGTGGATGTGACGTTGTCAGATCACTTTCCAATTTAGTTTGCCATTGAGTGGCAGCCCTGTGCTGTCGTTAGTGGATGTGACATTGTCAGATCACTTTCCAATTCAGTTTGCCATTAAGTGGCAGCTTACTCAGCCACGCGCCATGAAATCTCAATTTTTTCTGAACACTTCCTTGCTTGCTCATCAACCCACCTTGGCACACATTTCAACTATTTGGAATTTAGAATGCTGGTTGTTGCATGCTACTGGTTGGATTAAGTGGTGGAATGATGCTATTACCTGCACTGCGAGGTTTCTTCGCGTCTATGGCTGTCAATTGGCCAATTTCAGGAGAAGGGCTTATGAAGCTACTGTCACTGCTTTGAAATTTGCTTCTGAATCCTTGGCTGTTGAGCCTTTTTCTCCTTCTAAGAAAGTCCTTGTTGCCAATTTACAGCATCAAAAACAAATGGCTGACTGCCATGCTGCTAGAGGAGCGCAACTTAAAGCCAAAATGCACTGGCTAAAAATTGGGGACCGTGTTTTTAAGGAGTTCTTTCTTGCTCTTCGAGCTAAACATTCCTCACATGGTATTAATCAAATCAAAGAGGACAATGTTGTTCATACAGATCTGCCAGACATTCTCCAGGCTTTTGTAAGACATTATGAAAAAGTTTTCACTGCTCAAGATTACACTCCTGAACGACAAACTGCTTTTCAGGATTATCTTGTTGTTGTTCCAAACAGGCTGTCCTCAGCCCAGACTCACTTCTGTGATCAACTTTTGACCATTGAAGACCTTAAAGAAGCTGTCTGCTCTATGGAAGATGGGAAAGTGCCTGGAATTGATGGCTTTCCTTGTGAGTTCTACAAAGCCCTTTGGGATTGTTTAGGAAAAGATTTACACAATGTTTTCCTTGAAGCATTTCATTCCAATTCTTTAGGTAATATTATAAATCAAGGAAACATTAAGTTCATACCTAAAGCTGGCGATCTGGAGGATATTTGCAACTAGAGGCCCATTACCCTCCTCAATGTGTCCTACAAAATCATTGCTAAAGCCCTTTCGCTCAAACTCCGCAACCTGCTTCCTTTTATTGTTTGCCCTGAACAAACAGGCCAGATATATATTAGATAATATCATTGCAGTTTGGGAGGGAATGGAATGGGCCCAAAAATCAAACCAAAAAGCAATTTTAAAAAAAATTGATTTTGCGAAGGCTTATGGTCGCATTGAATGGCGCTTTATCCTTGCAATGCTTGCAACATTAGGGTTTGGACCCTCTTTTATTCAATCTATCAAAATGCCCTTTTCAGATGCTTTTGCTTGCATCACTATCAATGGTCACCAGTCTCATACTTTTGGCCTTTTCAGATCAATTCGACAAGGATGCTCTCTTGCCCCAAGCCTGTATGTTCTTGCAACAGAAGGTTTTGGTTATCTTCTTGCTCATTCAGTTTCCAATAGGCTTGTTCATGGTATTTCTTTACCAAATTCTTCCAGCCAACTGGTTAATGGTCATTTTACTGATGACTCCTTTTTAACTTTACTGGAAGAAGAAAATTCAATTAAAAATACTCTTGGTTGTCTAGAGACCTTTTGTTTGACCTCAGGTTCTTCCATTTAGTGGCATAATACATTATGCTACAGACAGTCTATACTTCCCACTCCTCATTGGCTCTAGCAATATGGCTGGCGCTGGGTTGGCCATGGTGAAATTTTTTAGATTCCTAGGTATTCCTTTTGCATTCTAGGGCACTTTTGCCACCCTATGGCAAACTGTTCTTACCCGTGTGGAGCAAAAACTTGCAGTCTGGATTACTAAGCCTCTTTCATTGGCTGGTAAATTCCAGGTTTGTTCTAAGATATTGGCTGCAACCCATGTTTATTATTCTTCTTGTTGGGCTCCTTCAAAAAGCTCTTATGCCAAACTGGGAAAACTCTTATGGGATTTCCTATGGACCTCTTCTGATACTCGCCATGGTTTTCACCGAGTTGCTTAGGAATTTTGCTGCCTTCCTAGAGATTCTAGAGGACTTGGTATTCTTTCTACTCATCACCAAGGAACTGCATTGGTTGTCAAATGGATTGTTCGTGCGCTCATTGGTTGTGAGGCATGGAAGGTTTTACTCCGGCATAACATTGAAATGGAACATCCTATGCATAAACCGGCTTGGAAAGGAATTGGTTTTTCTACTCTCCTTGTCATGAGAGAACCAATTCAAATCTCAGGAATGTTTGTGGTTAAGAACATTTGGAAAGCCTGGAAAAAAATTAAACCTTGGTTATGCTGGTCTGGTGATGGTTTTCGTGCTGGTCTTTTATTCAATCACCTTAATATTTGGTGGTCACCTCTCCTAACTTCTGCATCTCAACCTTTGGCTAAGTTGCAAGGTTCAAAGGCTCTCAAATTTCACAAAAAAGGTGTTTAGACCATTCAGGATATGTTTCATAGGCCCACTATGAGCCTTTTGGCTTGGGAAGCATTTCGTGTAAAATTTTCTCTTTCAAAAGATGATAAGCCTACTTATGACAGAATCATCATGGCTATTCCACCTGAATTGTTGCATAAGTTTGGAATTCAGTCCAACAAGCCATGGTGGAAGGAATGGAAATGGTATCCAGACATACCTTTGCATCATTTCAAGCCACAAATGGCTTACAGGTGGCTTTCAGCTCATTTACCCATGGCTGCCACTCTTAATAAGCGTTGGCTTATTCATAGCTCTTTAAGTCTTTGGCATTCCAGGTTTAAAACTATTTGGTCTGCCATTCTTGAGCCAAAACTTGCTCATTTTCTCTGGTGCATTCTCTTTCAAGGCTTGCCTATTGGTACTAGGTTGTTTCACATTGGGGCCCAGGATCCATGTTGTTCTTTTTGTGGACAGGCTAAAACGATTCAACATCTCTTCTGGTATTGCATCAGAGCTCAGCAATTTTGGTTATGGAATTATGATTTTTTTCACCCTTCTAGACCTGAGCCTTTAACCTGGCAAATCATCCTACTGGATGATTCACCCAGGTTTCTTGAAAAATTTACTCAAATCTGGCATATTTTTAGGGTGGAAATTTTATTTGTTTTATGGAAAGATCGTAATTCTTGTATATTTTTAGAAAGCAAAATTGGAACATATGTTTCTCTGTACATTAAAACTATTATCTGTTCTAATGTTCTTCTGCAGATTTAAGTGCAAGCTAACAAAGTTCCCTTGGAACTGGCTCACTTACAAGAGTTGTTGGATTATTGGGGGAATGCTCCCTGCACTGTGGCTCGTGTTCCTCCCTCACTGTCCTCTGTCAGAGCTCGCTCTCCTAACAAACGCAGAAGTGGTTCGGCTAGAGATTCTCAGCCTCGCTCCCAACGTGCTCCGCGTTGCGGTGCTCACCGGCGTAGGCACTCGGCCTCTCCATGTTTGCATGGATGGACCTCTAGCCGTGCTGCTAGTGCAACTGGGGATAACCCAGGGTGGCCGTTATGGATAATGCAGGTAATGTTGGTTGGCTTGCAATGGACAATGCAGGCTGGAATGCTCCTGGTTCTTCTCATCCACCAACTACAGGGTGGGATAATACTAAGGTTTTTTCTTGGTTAAATTTAGCTATATCACCTCAACACGAGGAGCCAAATGTTCAGAATGAAGAACAGGAAAATGAAGATGGTTGGGCTATGTCTGATGTCAACTCGGACCCCGTGGACATTTGGAGGAAACCGGATGACATGGATCCGCCATCTGCAGGAATGACATTGGCTACATAATTATGTTTTTTCTTTGTTTTTATATGGGCCCTGTACCCTTTGATACTTTGTTCTAGATCTTTCTAGGCTTAGCCCATGTGACTCTCGGGGTGTGCCTTTTAACCACCCGTTATTTTTTTGTGAAGTGTTATTTTATTTTAATAGATAACTTGCATTTTCATCACAAAAAAAAATGGGTGCATATCAAGGCTTAAATTTGACAATTGACCCTGCCTGTCAAGCAATTTTTTTGTGACGGTCATTTATTTGAAGTAGCCTTTCAAGTTTACTTATTTTAATAAAAAAATATAGACTAAAAATATATATAGAATAATTACATAAAAAATTTGACAATTTACTTGAAATCTAACCTTTCGAGTGATACAGTCTTCCTAAAATTTTAATTGTATTTTATGGCTAAAATCACTAAATACGGCCATACGGCCATCAAATTTAAGCCTGGGTGCATATTAACTCTGTTTTCCTATTTCAAAAATGGATGCATATTAACTCAGTTTTCCTAATTATTTTTAAACATGAGACTTATTTAAGTGTGACCGTGCACCAATTTTGACTTGCTTGCTCGGTGGCACACCAATGTCTTTGTGCTAAAGTTGAAGTTTCTTTTACGTTACGAGACCGACCGCAATTGACAGAAAATTTTCACGATGGTAATTTAAGCCAAGCTTAAACTCGTGGGAAATCAGAAAGCAACATTTAACTCACGCTTAAACAAATTGCCTAATTGCCTGGTGGGCAGGATCGCCCATCTAATTCAAACCCTAACCCTGGTATAAACAAATTCCCTAAATTTGTAGATTTTGAGGGAAACTTAAACCCTAAACCAGAAATCTGTGTTTCTTAAATGTTAGCCTGTTAAAACCCTAGTGCAGAATAATATTCAAACATGGCGGAATTTGTTAAAGATATTAGATTTCCACATTTCAAAATATTATTCAACAGTGTTTGTAGATTTAATTGTGCCAAAACATTTAACATCAATATTTGGGATCACACTCGATGATCCATGATCAATGTTTCTACATTTAATTGTAAGAAAACATTTAACATCAATGTTTGGAATCACACTAGATGATTAATGTTTTTAGATTTAACTGTGAGAAAACATTTAACATCAATGTTTTGAATCATTCGTATCACACTGATAAGGTTCAAATTCTAAGCGAGGACGAATACACCTATCCTTGCCTGTTTAACGCCACTCGCTTCCATTCACACTTTTTCCATTGATGTTTCTTTTCGTTTGCCATCAAATGTTCCAGTAAAGCTGTGAGATTGTGATGGCTGCAGCTCGGCTTTCCGGCAAAAAGCTATTATAGACAAGAAGAAAAATAAACAAAACGGTGCATTTGAAAGCCAATCATATTTCAACAAGGAGCTCAAATTGCCAGACATGTAAGGTGCATATTCATTCAAGCGAGGTTGGAATATGTTTGAGAGAGCATAGTGAATGCAAAAACATATCCGGGAATTTATTTTATGGCGTCCTACAATTGTCTGGCCTGACACAGTATTTTGGGCTAAATTCCAAGACTTGAAAGCTCACGCAAGAAGCCTTTCGGCTAATTATTATTCTAAATACAGTTACAAACATACATAGAGTGTAATTCACACCTCCAGATCTCGCCAATTAAATGAATTAAAAGACAAGGGAAAAACCAAAATCTGGGTACTAGCCTTCCTTTCCATTTCCCTTAATCACATAAGATGTAAGAGCAGGTACGTTAGTAGCTACAATTTCGGCTCTTGCCTTATCTACTAGGATATGAAATTGCATCTTTGAGATTTGCCATGGTAACAGAAAATATGGTGATTCTGTTTGCAAGTAGGGCCGTTTTGAACATATTAGGTTTTGTACATGGAATTCTGCAGTTTTCTTGAAGGCCTTTCATATTGTATTATCTAACTTTTGATGCAAGTTGATGGATAGAGATCTGATAACTTAATACTGCAAGCTTCTGCCTTCTGTTGCAAAGTTTTGAACTTTAGGTTCTTAGTTGAAAATGACGGAAGAGCTTAAACCACGCCGACTGTTTACTGTTGGTGGAAAATGACATGGTATAGTGGCATAGGACTTTATGATTTGGTTATGTAAGAATCTTTCTTGCATTCTCAGTGCATAGTTAAAGAGGGGAGCTTGTATCAGGTAGACTATGATGAAAAACAATGATATTCTATAATATGCTTTAAATGTTTTTCCTGTGTGCTTTCTCCATTTAACTGCTGGTTTAATTGAGGATCCATCAATGACATTTGCTCAGGACCCAGTTTGACCCTCTTAGTAAATGTTTCTTAATTTATCACTAATGTTAAAATGATTATACAACGCTTTGCAAGTATATTGGACTCTACTTTTTCAAATTGATTAAATTTACCTTTAACTTCTTAATCAACTCAACTCTTAATGCTTAACAACAGAGTTTTCAACATAATAACATACACCACAAATACTACTTACCATACTCATTTTGCAGAATGAAACAAACCTTACTAAAATGTTAATAGTCAGATATTTTGTTTTATACAGCAGTGCGCTCCAGAATGCTGAAAGAACGTCATAATATGTATAAATTATGGAGAATATGCAATAAGTTTTTTACATTCCAAAAATATCAATGTAAATCAGCATGAAAGGAATGAAGATGATTTTAGTGAGTCTAAGCCTTTGAAGCCAAACACAGTACAATTAAAATTAAAATTGTTATGTTTTTAGTTGAATCCAAAACTTTTGAAGTAGAACAAAAGTTAAAACAAATCAATAATTTATAGAGTGAATAAATAATAGAAATAATAAATAATAGAAATTTCAATTCTCACCCATGGTAAATAGTTGTGACAACAGTGACACAGTTAGGCTGTTAGCCTGTTAGCATACAAAACATACTTCACAGTAACTGTAATGAAGATAGTTAACAGAGAGTTTAGGTGTGAGGCAGGTTTTACTAAGGCTTATCACACACCCTTTCTTTTGCTTTATACTGCAAAAGATTGAAACTCACAAAGAGCCAACACCAGTTCTCATTAGGCTCATATACGATCTTCCACTCGGTACACACAACTTTTATAAATAACAAAACCTTGTGCATACAAGAACTCTTGAAAGAATTGTGAAAACAATTACTAGAAACAAATGAGTTACTAAAACAGACACTGTGATTAATGTTCTGCTGAGCAACAGATGCACTGGGTGAAGATAGACTTTGTCTTTTGCTTCTCTTTACTAGGTGGAGTAGAAACAAGTTTTGCAGGTGATCCCCAAATGTCTTCGACAGATTTTTCTTTAGCGTTCCCTTGCTCTTTTGGCACAACAATTTGTTCAGACACTGCAACAGTAGAATCATCTTTAAAAAGATGGTGCAGAGGAGTCCGAATTTTTTCAGAATCAGTTCTTTCTAAGGACACCTTGGGATCATCCATGTCTAAATTACCCTGCAATCTTGATTCCTTCTTTTCTTCAGGTGATCCTGGAGCTGTAGCAAGTAACGGTGTCTTCGGATCATCTTCACTTTCTTCGTGCCATGATTCTAGTGTCGGACAACTCATATAATCTGAAGGGTACAGTTCACTGTCCGAAGTTGTTGTATGCTTAGACTTGTCCCCTAGTTGAATTGGATCTTCCTTGCCTATGACTGGGGGAGGTTCATCCATTGTACCAGCTGCTCAAGAAACAATGGTAGTAAGAATCATTTTTGGCAAGTAGAAACTTTATATCATATGGTGGCCAGAGCCCAATACATACATTGCTTGAATTGCCATTTTACACTGAAATTATAAGCTACTGCTAACAGAGAGAGCTGCTTAACACTTTAGCACAGAGTTCACTGAATAAAACAATGCACAAAAAGAACAATGTTCCATTTACAAACTTTTATAGATTAGCCCATATTTGTAGAACTTACCAGCTCCTCTTATTCTTAAGATCCCTTCTATATTATGGCACCTAATATTTGTAGTAGACCAGGGTAAAAGCTATAGATACAAAATATTCTCTGTATGTATTCAGCTCTTGCTTACCATGCTATAAGAGACTCAAGATGCTTTTCCAATAATACCAATATAAAAGCTATATATAAAAAATACCCTCTGTTTGCACTCAACTATTACCATGTCATAAGGTGATCAACACCGCCTTGTCAAAAACCAATTAACAAGGTGGCTTACACAGACATATTGGCCACTAGCTTTCAAAGGTAAAAGTTAGTATTTTAGATCACTACACATGCATTATAATTTGTATCATTCCAATCCAAAACGTACCTTTAGGCAATAGATCAACACACAAAGTCTGCATGTTAGATGGAGTTCCATTCTTGATTAATAAGCCACATATACATATGTAAGTGCTGGCTGTGGAACCTAGTGGACAGAACTAGTTTTCCTCTGTGAACCTAAAACGCAATTCACAATGCTTTCAATTTATAACAGAACTCCAAAGCTAAGTTTTCTTAGACTTCATTAATTTGCTGCACTTCAGTAAAACATAAGAATTTTGCATCGGCAAGGATGCCATTTTAAGCTTGAAATGGATTGATAAAGTGAAGGTGGACTAACTTGGATTGTATTTGTTGGTTAAGTCAAACAATACCTGTTGATGTAATGTTAGTAGCAGGCCATGTTGGAATTTCTTTATCCAAAATGGTCAGCATACCATTCTCTGCACTTCTGTTCTTGGTATCTACCCCATTCACATCTTGCTTCTGCATTTCATTGTGTGAGGCTTTGCTTACATTTTCCTGTTCTTGAGCTGAATCCACTTTAATAGAACTACTTGTATTCTGCAAGATCTCATTTGATTTTTCTTCAGTTTGGTTCGAAGTAAATTCACTATTGGAGAGAGAATCTTTGTAATCATCTATCTTGTTAACCTCAGGTTCCAAGACGTCTCTTTCATCTTTTTCAGTCATCCCATTCAATTCTTCTTCAGTGTGACAGTCATTTTGGCTTTGTAGAGCTTGCTCTTTCTTTTCAAAATTGAAGGTGGCAATGTTTGTTTCTTTGTTTTGAATATTGAAATCCTGTCCTTCAACTTCAATTGTATACATAGAAGCAGAGGACTCTGGAACCACAATTTCTGTTAGCGGGCTTACTTCATTAGCTGGCACAGTGACAGAAGTGCTGTATGGTTTATCCTTAGTTTCAACCAACAATACAATATTTCTTTTGTCAATATATTCCAAGTGAGGTGTTCCTTCCATTGTTCCATTTGCAGCATCCATTTCCCGAGCTTTGTCATGATCATTCTGAAGAAATTCATCAGTAAACTGCTTGAAAGCAGGTTTTTCCAGCTTTTCCACAACAGGGGAAACTTCTTCATTGGATGCGTCAACCTTCAATTCCTGCAGAAGGGTCGTATCTGAGTTCTTCATATGTTCTGAAGGAGATAACAAAGTGAGAGACTCCTGAATCGCATCAGTTACAGCCAAAATTGTTTCTGTACTACCTTGATTGTCTTGAATTGGTTCCAATTTAGACTGCAAGCAATTGGGATTTTTGAACACCCCAATTTCCACTTCAGGCACAGTATTGTTCTTATATTCTTTTCCTTGGTGAAGGATAAATGAATTATTCTCCTCCAGAATCTCCAAATAAGATTGTAGCTTCACATTCTTTTCCATAACCTCCACAGAAGTAATGTCCACTCCCTGTTTCTCTGGTTCAATTTTCTCCGAGGGCACAACAGTAGAACTTTCAGATTTTTCCACTTCTGATGTTAATTTTTCCTCTTTGGCCTTTATGTTTTCATCATTCAGGAATCCATTGCTCACCTCAGAACTATTTATTTTTTGATTTTCAGTACCAATCTTTTCTTCCTTGATTTCATTTAGTATGATGAAATCTCCACTGGGTTCTTTGACTGATTCTTTTAAACCGTTTTCTTCAGTTGACATTGTCTTCTGTTGCATGTGCATTAGATGTGCATCCTGTTTATCTTCTGAAACAGGCTGTAAGCCATTTGGTATCTTAGTTGGTTCAGCATTACTAGAACATAATTCAGTTGAAGAAAATATTTTATCTTCCGTGGACTTCTCTTCAAACCCTGTGATTTTGGGCCGGCAAAAAACCATTAATTCAGGTTTAAGCTCATTAGTTTCTCATGTATTAATAAAGTTTTATAGCATAGCTTTTAATCAAAATCTTTGATAAGTAAAGCCAATTACTTCTTTCTTGCATGCCATGAAACTTCCTAATATTTAGACAATGCAAACCCAAAAGCTCTGTCTTTAAAGATCAGAGATAATCTTGAAGATTTTGTTCAAAAAACAGTAATGGGTGATCAAAGTGGATTGGTTTATAATAATCATCAACCTAAGGAAGGAAATTTTTTAGATAAGGTAGATCATAAATTGCTGCATTTATATCAAACAAATGACATGACATTACCATGTTGTTGGGAAAGTATTTGAAGTGCCATGACTGGAATGTTTTGGATATCCTTTGCTCCTGCTGCACCTGCATTTCATTGAAACTGTCATTTTAAGAGGATGCACATTCTCATAAAACAACTTAGTGAAACTTAAAACGTTTCTGATGAAAAAGAAAAATCATACTGTAAGCACCTGAAGCTTGTGGAGATGGCATTTTCTGTATGTTCTCTAATGGTAAGCTCATAACGAGAGGTTCTTGTGTTCCACTTTGCAGAGAAACCTTATCCACACCTTTCTTGTCTTCATTAAATTCCAGATTTGGATCTTTCTTGGCACCAACTTCACTTTTAGCTTTGGAACTGCTCATGTCTGTTATATCCTTGCTCATATCTTTCTTGGCAACAACTTCACTTTTAGCTTTGGAACTGCTCATGTCTGTTATATCCCTGCTCATATCTTTCTTGGCACCAACTTCACTTTTAGCTTTGGAACTGCTCATGTCTGTTATATCCCTGCTCATATCTTTCTTGGCACCAATTTCACTTTTAGATTCACATGCATTCATATGAGCAGGGAACATTTTTTCATTCACACTCATGTGATTTGGACTGCCAACATCAGTTTCTGTTTGATTGTCATTGATGATGAATTCTGATTCAGGGCAAGGTTGCTTTAACTCAGCAAGTGAGATCTTGCTTGACTCATCAAAATGCTTATCCTCAACTTGCATTGCAGCAATTTCTAGTTTTGGTGGTGCGGTGCTTCCATCCTTGTTGCACTTGTATTCTGCACCCAGATTCAAATATTAAGAGGATGCACATTCTCATAAAACAACTTAGTGAAACTAAAAACGTTTCTGATGAAAAAGCAAAAAACATACCGTAAGCACCTGAAGCTTGTGGAGATGGCATTTTCTGTATGTTCTCTAATGGTAAGCTCATAACGAGAGGTTCTTGTGTTCCACTTTGCAGAGAAACCTTATCCACACCTTTCTTGTCTTCATTATATTCCAGATTTGGATCTTTCTTGGCACCAACTTCACTTTTAGCTTTGGAACTGCTCATGCCTGTTATATCCCTGCTCATATCTTTCTTGGCACCAACTTCACTTTTAGCTTTGGAACTGCTCATGTCTGTTATATCCCTGCTCATATCTTTCTTGGCACCAATTTCACTTTTAGATTCACATGCATTCATATGAGCAGGGAACATTTTTTCATTCACACTCATGTGATTTGGACTGCCAACATCAGTTTCTGTTTGATTGTGACTGATGATGAATTCTGATTCAGGGCAAGGTTGCTTTAATTTAGCAAGTGAGATCTTGCTTGACTCATCAAAATGCTTATCCTCAACTTGCATTGCAGCAATTTCTAGTTTTGGTGGTGCGGTGCTTCCATCCTTGTTGCACTTGTATTCTGTACCCAGATTCAAAATATGAACTTTTCACATGGAATTCTTTAAACAATAAAGCATATTGCATAAGTCAGTATGCATACATTTTTATTTAGTTTGATATTAATCTCTCAGGAGAAAAAGTACAAACAGATGGGTAAATAAAATGAAGGAAATAGATTCATTTATTCTTTTTAATATCCTTCTTCCCACCGAAAATCATACTTTTCTCCTCCCATAAGCACTCTTTGCAACTTGAATGTTGTGGACTCTTTACAGATCAGATACCTAGTCTGCTACAAATCACTGTTGACCTGATCGTGTTCCAATTGCTAAAGGCTTTAGGACTTGATGAATGATAAATAAAACCCCTGAAAAAATTCAATGGTTGGGAGAATGATTTTGGCATAACACATATCTAGCATTAACAAATGGCCTTCCGGATCTAAGTTGTAATAAAGGCTTGAAAACAGAGTAGTTCAATAAGAAATGAGAAATGAATAGAGTAAAATAAGCTGGTGAATTTCTTTGGATACAAGAAGCCCTCAATGGAGAATTGTATTTCTGATTTGATCAACACTCAAGGGTCAATATAGACAATCTAAACTCTCTAGACATCAAAAATGGTTTCATTAGCTATACTTAATGGCAGCTGATGTGAACTAGGCTATTGTAATGATTACTTTCATTCCTGTTTGCAACTTGATTAATGCAGCTTTATTGAATTGCCCCGGACATCAAGAAATAATCCAATTTCCATCCATTAATCGGTTTTATTTAATATGCTCTCGATGGGTGTGGCTTTTTACATAGATTTTCAGTTGGATTGTTCCAAAACAATCATCTTTAAACTATGTTTCACATATGTCTTGATGGATCATTTCCAATGTAAGAAACAATAAGGATCCTGAGCCTAAAACCAACATACTGCAGCATCCAAATCAAAAATTTCTATAAAACAAGCATAATGGACCTGATTGCTAACCAAATTGGCAAATGCTCAATAGAATCTGCATCAAAGAAGATGTCAGTCAAGAATAACTTGCCTGTGTCATTGGGAAGCACTTCCTCATTCTTTGACGACCCTTCTTGTATTTTGATAGATTCTTCAGCTGGCACTACTGCTTTCTGGGGCTCAATGCTCTTGCCATCTAACACGCGTGCTGCGGCAGCTTCATGGCTGATTGCTGATTTTTGCGTATCCTCTTCAGCTTTCTTGTCTTGAACTTGCTGATCGCCTTCTATAGCAGAAGTTTTAACCTTCGAAACCATAGCATCCTTATTAGTTATGGCTTCTTTCTTTGACCCTGAGCCTGAATCATCTTCAGGGACTTCTAAAGGCATCGATTTGGGCATGTTCTTCTCAATTGGAACTACAACACCATCTGAAGAAGATTGTTGGGAAGTCTGATTCTGCATACTGTCCTCCTCTGATTCGCCACAGACAGAATTTTTCCACATTCAAAACTTTAATCAACCTTATCTGAGTGCTTACCAAACATACATCACATATAAATATATGAAGCAATACGAGAAAAAGTATAAATTATCAAAACATATTCTACCTGGACCAGCTTGGATATTTCTGTTAGGCATCTCGTTACCCATCTTGAGAAAGCCCAAATCTTGATTCCCAACTGTACTTCAAGATGTTGTACAGATGTAGCAGATCCGGCTATAGGATCTTGGTCTCTTGGAACTAATGAAGAATTCACTAAGTAATGATAAACAAACAATCCGATACCAAGGTCCCAATGCTGAGAACTTTGTAACAGTTAATGTCTGGAATTCCCTTATTGTTTTGCTAATGCGCAAAATGGGCCAAGTGTAGCTGGAAATCAGTAAAAGAAATAGGTAGGACCAATTAAATGTTCTCTCGGGTCAATAGTGCTACAAAAACTCTTTAAAAATCATAAAATACAAACACTAAAATGCAGCACACATTACCCCCATTCTAGATTGTGCAAATTCACATGTATAGGCACAAAATCAGTCTCTTCGTCAGAATTGAAAACAAGCGTATATCAAAAATGGGATTAAGATCACATGGATATTCCCAGAACTAGACATAGAGTAACCAAGAGCCAGCTTAAACTCCCTTGATCACAGCAACAACATGAACTGTATACTACATATCTTCTTGGAAACATAAACTCAAAGATATGATTGCACAAGCATTTTGGAAAGTACTCTTGTATTCAGGAACGAAAACCAAGATGAAATCCATCCAAAACATAAAAATATTCATCAACCAACAGTCATGAAGAAGAAAACTCTCAAAAGCATGACAGTCTGCACAGGGTGACACAGCCTTAAACATATATTATTCTTTTGAGAATGTAAAGAAATATCCCATCGGAAGCACCTTTTTTAATGGAATGGAATTCAAATATTTTTGTGGGACTAGTTTAGCTGGTAATAGAAAAAGATGATTAAGATGATTTATCTGACAGAGAGATATAGCTTGACAAGTTTATATGCTTGACAAATATCAAAGTCATGAAAGTGAAATAGGATCAGAACCCAAGGTTTATGGGTATCCATAATGTTGATTCATTATGCATTTGAATTATATAATAGAGGCAATTAAGCATGTGGGTCCTTGATTTAGGCCCATATTCCACTTGCTTCAGATAAGCTCATCATTACCAGAGATTTAGATTTCCATTCTTTTCTCTTTTTCCTGCCCTTGCTTTTAGCCATTTCTCACTTTTTCATAGGACTGCACCTGTTACCATTTTTCTTTGAGGTGTTTATATTATACATATTAATCAGAGTCCTCTTTTTCCACCACCAGCTGTTCACTAGGCTTTTTGACTTGGATATTAGGGAAAAAGCTGGTATATGAAAACTACAAATCCTTACTTCAATACCAAGGAAGCCTCGATTATTTTAACAGATTGGATTTGAAAGTGGTAGGACACTTACATAGTCCATATGTATTTATTGGATTGCACTTATACTTACTAGACAAACTTATAAAAAACATGATTGAAAATAAGTTTATTTATTTTCGCCTATATACCAATTTATGTCAACACACTAAATCAAGGAATCGTAAATGGAGTGAAGTGTTTTTTTTGGGGGAGTATTTAGTAGGTGAAATTATAAGATGACTCGAAATGATTTGCTAATACACACAACTTTTTTTAAACTACTATATGACCATACGAAATGCTAATCATAAGAGACAAGGTTGACATTTATTTAATAGATAATATTAAAGGTAAGAGGTAAATCTTTAATATGTAAGAACAAAGGTCAAAAGTAAAAGTAATTTATTTTAATTGGAAACTCTTTTATTAAATTATATTAAACAATGGTTTATAATGAGAGTTGAACATCACACGGTTAGTAGGCACATCGAGCAAGGAGTTTTTTTGCTTTGCTAGGTTTTTTGTTCTACCAATGTTTTTTGTCATACCACTTCCGTAGGATATTTCTCAATTTGCCTGCATTTATTGCAGTGTGGGAAACATCGCTTAGCTTGCGGGCATTTTTTGCCCACTTTATATGGCCTCAACCTTTCATTCCTTCGCATCTACTATTGGAGTTGAAGGCTTGACGACGACTTGCAATGGCTTCGCCGCTCAAATGCCCTCAGAAGTTTGTCCCCAAGTTGTTCCACGAGGTATGTCCCCTGAAACACCTTTGGATGTTACTCTTCCCATTCTTGATTTTGATAATGCTTGCAAATGGCTAGATAATTTCACTTTAATAGGGTACTTTGTGGGTAGAGTCCCCCTTGAAAGCATGCTCAAAGAATAGGTTAGTAAGTTTTGGACCCCACATGGGATCCGACGTGATGTCGTGCAAAACCTTACCAAAGGTTTTCTCTTTTCTGTTTCGCTAAGGCCAATCATGCAGAGGCTATTCTCAATTGGGGCCCTTGGCTTGTCTGTTCCTCCATGCTCGTCTTCAAACCATGGACCCGTGACTTTGTCATCTCTGACGAAAAGTTTGTTCGAGTTCTCGTCTGGGTTGGATTCCCTAGTCTATTCCTACCCTATTGGATTTTTTTGCAACAGGTTGCTTCTGCCTTAGGCATTGTGGTTTGTGTGGAGCAGGAGAAGTTTTATGCGGCTCGCCCCCACTGACGAGTCTATGTCGAGATAGATCTCTCTAAGGACCTCAAAGACTCTATGGACATTCATGTCAGACCAACCCACTACTCTTAGAGGGTTCAGTATATCAACTTGCCCAACACCTATTATTGGTGCAAGTCCTCTGAACAAAAAATTCAAGATTGCCCTTTGGCCTCTCCACATCCAAAGCCCTTGGCTCAGCCCTCATCAAGGCTAACACCTCCTGCTAAAAAAGAGGAAGCCTAGTCTATTGTGACAAATAGATGCAACAAGAACTAGGGTAGCTCCAAACCTGCTCCCAAAACCTCTGGTTTAGGAACCCCGGCTTCGAAGCCTACTTCAAAACCCCTTGATGGTGGAAAGTCTTCTGTGGCCCCTCCCAGGGAGTTGTCTAGAGGGGCAAATGCTATTAAATCCCCACAAGCAGTAGGGTGGTCATAGTTGTTAGCCATCTTGACTCACCACTCTTCCCCTCCTCCCGTTGGTTAGAGGAAATCTCACAGGCCGATTGGGCACTTGGAAGAAGGTAAATTTGTGCCAACGAAATGATGACATGTTCAGTTCAACTTCCAAATTGGAAGCTTTGCGGCAGACGAGGCTTTGCTACAGAATAGTTATTCTACTCTTGAAGAGCTAGATAATGAGGAGATGACCCTCGACCCCTGTTTATGAATTTTATATCTTGGAATGTTCAAGGTCTAATATACCTCTTGCAAGAATACTCTGTTAGAGATGCAAGGATTCAATTCCTAGATCTAGACATTCTTTGCCTTAAGAGGTCAAAGTGTTTGGTTTTTTGCTTTCATCTGCTTGCTGGGTTATTTGGCTAGCCAACCATTTTTCTGTAGTAACCATGAAGCTAGTCACAGAGTGGTTGCCACCTTCCTCTCTCCTACATGGCATCAACTATTGGTTGATCATGGATGTGACCCCATTGACTAGGCACTTTGGACGCTTTTCAACATCAACAATAATTCCTTTGGGGTTATTAATGTTTATGCTCCCAATGATGTCGTAGATAGATCTTCTCTTTGGAAATGGATTTCTCATTCAATTTTGGTTGTCACTTGGGTTTTGTGTGGGCATTTTAATATGGTTGAGTGTGTATATGATAAATGCAATGCCTTGCCTATGTGGTGGACAACTGGTAAGAGATAGGCTTGGTTTATTATCTATAATAAATTAGATTTTTTTGATCCAAATGTTGGCTGCCAGTAAGATAATTCACCATGGTACACATGGAGCAATTTACGGGTGGGCCTTGATAGAGTTTTAAAGAGGCTGGATTGGACTATGATTTATGCCCAATCATTCTTATCTTTTTCCAGTTGTTATTCCTTGCCAGTAGAGCCACTTGTGGACTTTATCCTATCGGACCACTCCCCAATATGGTTTCACAATGATTGAACCACTTCCATGCCCAAAGCGGTGAAGACACAATTTTTTCTCAACACCTCTCTCCTTCAACATAAGGCCACATTAACTCACATTCAACGTGTTTGGAATCTTGAGCCCCACCCCATACATGGGACTAATTGGATAACCTAGTGGAGTGATGGAATCACTCGCACCTCACGCTTTCTTTGCATTTATGGGAGACATCTCGCTCGATTCTACTGCCGCTCTTATGAGACCACCACTAAAGAGCTCTACTTTGCCACCACCATTCTGGAGGCGCAACCTTTTGATACTGTCGCTCAGCTCTAGGTGGTGCAACTTTAGCAATAGAAGCATATTGTTGATGCCTACTTAGCCTAGGGGGCTCAAATGAAGGCTTGGCTCCAGTGGCTTAAAATTAGGGACAAAATGTCCAAAGAATTCCTCCAAGCTTTATGGGCCTACCATACCTCCGAGACCATTCAAAGGATTTGAGAAGGGCAACAACTATTTCATGAGTTGCCTGACATTTTTGTAAGCTTTTGTTAGACACTATGAGCAAGTCTTTGCAGCTCAAGCTTGCACCTCAGATAGAGCGACTGCTTTACAACAATGTCTTGTTGTTGTCCCTTCAGATTTTCCAATACTCAATGTATTATATGTGATCAACTTCTCACTCAAGATGACCTCAAGGAAGTTGTATCTCTATGGCTAATGACAAGGCCCTTGGCCTTGATGGCTTCATTTGTGAGTTTTATAAAACTTTTTTGGACACTATTGGCTATGACCTATATAAAGTCTATCTTGAAGCTATGCAAAATGGCTCTTTGGGCCCAAATATAATAAATAAAGGCAATATCAAATTCATACCTAAGTATGGGGATCCGAAGCAGATTTGTAATAGGCGGCCTATCATGCTTCTCAATGTCTCGTACAAATTCATTTCCAAGGCTCTCACCCTGAAGCTCTACTCCATGCTCCCTTTAATTATGCAGCCTAAACAAATAGGATTCATCAAATTCCATTTCTTATTGGATAACATTATTGTTGTCTAGGAAGGAATGGAGTGGGCTCATCGCTCTCAACAACTAGCCCTCTTCCTCAAAATTGAATTTGCCAAAGCATATGACTGCATCGAATGGCTGTTCATTCTTGCCATGTTGTAGGTGCTTGGGTTTGGGCTATGCTTCCTCCAAATGGTTAGGATGCTTTTTGCAAATGCTTCAGATTGGATCACCATTGTTGGGAAATAGTCTAGCTCCTTTGGGCTTCACAGATCTATGTAGCAAGGATGTCCCCTCATTCTGGCTCTTTATGTTTTAGCTACAAAAGGATTTGGATACCTTCTTGCTTAGGCAGTTTCCCAATCCCGAGTCAAAGTGATTTATCTCCACAACTCTTCTCAACAACTTGTTAATGGGCATTTTGTTGATGACTTCTTTCTCACTCTCTTTGAAGAGAAGAATAATGTTAAACATGTTCTCCAATGCTTAGACATCTTTTCCCAGGCTTCAAGTTCTAGCATCTAATGGAAAAAACTTAATGTTATCAGTAATCCTTCCTCCCCAAGCTCGGTTGGCTTGTTTCCTTTGGGTGGAAATGGATTGATCATGGAGAAATTTTTAGATTCATGGGGATCCATTTTGCCTTCTAGGATTCTTCTATCAATCTTTGGCAGGTTATGGTTGCTAGAATTGAGAAAAAGCTTCAGTATTGGATAACCATGCCTCTCTCTTTAACTGGTAAAATTTAGATTTGTTCTAAAGTGCTCACCGCCATGCATGTTTAAGTATGCTTTCTATTGGGTCCCTCCTAAGGTCTCCTACTCTAAGATTGAGAAGCTTCTTAGAGACTTCCTTTGGGATTCTAGCGATGGGCACTAGGGATTCCATTGCATTGCTTAGGAATATTGTTGCCTTCCCCATGAAGTTGGGGGGGATTGGCATCATTTCTATTTGGTGACAGGGCATTTCTCTTTGTGCCAAATGGGTCATCAGTGCCCTTGAAGGCAATGAATCTTGGAAAATTCTTGTCCACCACCGCATCAACATGGGAGTCCCTTTAGGATGTCCTACTTGGAAAGGCTTGGACATGGGCACACTCCTTACCATGCAGGAGCCTGCCATTATTTAGGGTACTTTTGTCATCAAAAGTATTTGGAGGGCCTGGGAAACCATCAAGCCCTGGCTTCGGTGGGTGGGTGATGACTTTCACAATGGCTTAATCATTAATCAACAACCCATTTGGTGGTATCCTATTCTTAACTCTCAAGGCTGACCTATAGCTAAAATACCTTGGATCCATGCTCTACATTTTTTCAAACACGGAGTGCACATGCTGTCTGATTTTATTCATAGGGCCACCAAGAATTTTTTTACCCTAGCCCAAATTCAAGCTTAGCAATCAAGACCATGAGACTTTTCAGGCTATTATTGACTCTATTCCCCTTTAGATGATTCACAAGATTGGGGTTCAATCCATCAAACCTTGGTGGAAGGATTGGAAGTGGTACTTGGATACCCATTTCAAAAGTTAAAGACCTCGCAAAGGCTATTTGTGGAATTCACCACATCTACCCATGGTGGAGTAGCTCAACCATTGTTGGCAACTTCAATCCTCTCTTGGAACTTGGCATCACCAATTCTAGTGTATTCGGTTTGCTATGCTACAACCCAAGTTGGCTCATTTTTCTTGGTGCATTCTTTACCAGTGGCTCCCAATGGGGGCTCGAATCATCCATATGGGCATTCCTTGCCCTCTATCCTTTCTATGGATAGCTTGAGAGCCTTAAGCATTTATTTTAGTTTTTCCCCTGAGCTCAAGAAGCCTGGAACTAGATTCATGATTTTTTTAGCCATTTAAGTTTGCCCCCTTATTTTGGCATATGGTTCTTTTAGGAGACTAGCCTAACCTCCCATATAAGTACACCCAAATCTGACATGCTTTTAGGGTAGAGATTCTATTTAGTATTTGGAAAGACAGAAAGGTTGCCTTGTTTTCCAATTGCATTGTAGATGATCATTTCTCTCTATACACTAAAGCTATGGTTTTCTCTAATGTGTTAATGTATATTCAAGTGCAAGTTTGAACAAATTTGCACTTAAGGTTACTCATCTTCAAGAATTATTGGATCATTGGGGAAATGTCCCTTGCACTATGGCTAGGGTTCCGCCAGATTCCACCTCTCCCCCTAGAGGTCGAAGGCATGGGCACATTTGATCTTCTAGGAAAGATCGAGACCATGGCTCCCACTCCTGTGGGGCTCAATCTCAGCCTTCTCATGAGTTTACTTCTTGTGGTTGGTTGTCACCCTCCAAACAACCCTCAACCTCTTGTCAAGGGCATGTAGGTGCTAGTTGTCGTAGCTCTGATAAATTCCCATGTCTCCAACTTGTTATCTCTCCTGTCCATGCCCAACTGGTGGAGGATAATCCTGAACATGATGGTGCTCTCTGGTTGGGAGCCAATAGATGATTCTACCCCACTAATGTATGGGGGAATAATCCCGATGATCAAGATCTACCTTCTGTTGCTATTGCTTTAGTGACTTAATGTTTTTGGGCTTTGCCCTTTGTTATCATCTTTATTTTGGCCATAGGGCTTGTTAAGACTTTGGGGTGTGATTTGTTATCCACCCATCCCTTTTTTGTGGATATTTTACTTGTATATATATATATAGAATAATAGGAATATTCATAAAAAAAGAAGGTTTATAATAAAAAGTGATCTATTGGTATGTATGGCTTCAAAATATAGGTGTTTACAAGACAAATAATTATAAGAAACTAAGTACAAGCAACAAGACTCAAGGGCGTGTTGGTGATTTTTCCTATTCAGTATTCTTAATCTATTCTAAGAAAGCTCATTGAAGAATTTGTAAAATAACCTCCAAGGAATGTTAGGTCTTGGCATAACAAATATAAGCTTCTATAATCAAACAAACTAAATAAATAGGCTCAACTATGAGAGAAGGCTCCTCTCTCCTTCTTTGAGCTTTACAAGGCCCAGGGAGGTTTTTGATTATAAGATCCATTGGATAATTCTTAGTTCAAGACTCTTCAGAAAAACAAGCTGCAACAAAAGTTGGTCAATTATTATCAATTCTTTTGAAACTATTTGTTAAATAAGATATACCTTTGAGACATAAACACAAACCCAATTTTACTATCACTAATCCATATTGTGTTAACCATTAGCAAGATAATAATGAGATCTCTTAATTTCGAGAAAGACACATCCACAAGTTCACACTTGCAGAGGGTAAAAGATTCAAAGTAAGCTATAGTAACCCTTTGTACCATTATACATTGTGGATGAATAATTAAAATAAATTACTCTTCATGTGATTTTCATTTTAAAACTAAGGTGTGTGATTAGAAACTTGTTGATTGGTGCCTATTCCTATGCATAGAGTCATCTTTCATTAGACACATGTGAAGATGATGTTCAAGAACTTGAAAGGAAATTCAAAGTACTGCTTGACTTATCATGGTACTGGTAGAGTGTTGAGTGTATAGGGATTTGTAGATTCTGACTGGATTGGATATCTTGATAACTAAAGGTCCACAAGAAATTTTACTTTTATTCTATTTGGAGGAGTAGTGAGTTGGATGATAAAACGACAATAGATAGTTGTGTTATCCACTATTGAAACAAAATATGGTTGCAACACATGCTTGCAAGGAAGTTCTATGCTTGAAGAGATTAAGTGACAATCATGGTTTTAAGATTCACATATTGGTGAAATGTGAATCATAGAGTGTAATGTGTCTAGATAAGAATTCTATTTACCATGCTAGAACCAAGCATATTGATGTCTAGTATCATTTCATGATGGAGATGGTTGAAAGTAGGAAAGTTTAGATGGAGAAAATTGACACTGGGGTAAATTTTATTGATTCTTTAAAAAAAAATTGTAAATTCTTCTAAATTCTTATGGTGTAGGGATGAGATGGGCTTGTCCCATTCTTGACCATGAGGTTAATTTCTTCGATTGAATACTAAAATTTCTCCTATGATAAATATCATGTTGGAGAATCTTGGTACTTGGGTGATATTCACCTATAGAGAGTTCCTCTAGGAAGATTTTATTTATATACCTAAATGTGGCATATGTTGTGAAGTTATAGATGTTGTGATACAATAGACATAATGATTTCATGTGGCAATGCTATGGAAAATAATGCAATATAGTATAGCATGTTTTTTCACATGTGGTGATATTGAAGTAGTAACCACGATTCATTTGGAGAAGAACTTACAACCACATATGAATGACAATTTTTGCTAGAGCGTGATTAGTTCAATGCCAAAGCACATGCAACAAAACTAAAGTTTATGTGGCATAATATGAGAGTAGGATAATATTATAGAATATGACAGAAAGTACCACAATTAGTTAGAAGTGATGTAATGTTTATATGTACTACCACAAGCCTTGGACCTGGTAGTGGTGGCTATACTAAAAACATGAATGTGCTAATAGTGTTAAGTGTGCAATTATTATTTCAGAGTGTGTGGTAGTAACTATGTATACAAGGTTACTATCCATTTGGTGACATCATACTTGGTGTTATGCATGGTATGCTGATGTCATAATATTATGAGAATATAGTTGTGTGACTCTGTTGGCAAGAGACACTGCTATGTTGAATAATTGAGTGTTGTCATTGATGGAAACAAGGCAAAGAAGACATCACTCTGGAAGACCAACTTGATCTGGCATCAAGGCACAAGTGTAGAAGGCCAAAATGACTAAGTATGGACAATGTACAGAAAGTAGATCAGTATGCCTCCACAAAAGAAGAGCTTCTAATGTAGATCAGGTATGATAAATCCAGCTATGTGATGATGATTCAGTCCAGTATTCAAGTCATGACTTCCTCCGGAAGTCATGTGAAGGAATTGTCTAAGTCTGGACAAACAGAGGTAGGACAAAGATAGTGAACAGGGCATAGTATAATGGTCTGCATTCCTCTGCAAATGTATATTGTGCTCTGCGGTTCTAAAGGTATGTTAAGTGGTCAGTAATGAACATTGGATATGATTTGTGAGGTCCCATTTGGTCCGCAGTGCGAGTTGTGATGTGACAGATGAACTTGTCAAGTATGTTCTTAAAGAAAAGGCCAACTGGTATGTTAGATCTTTATGCAGAGAAGATATAATGTTTGGATAATCAATTTGAGTGGTCATATGACTAACACCAACCTATTTGAAGACTTGTCCATGATTGTTTAAGTCTACATTGGAGATTGTACATAAGAACAAGCTGATAGAGTATGATATATTAGCTTACACATTTTCTTGTTTAGTTTGCCGACTTGATCAAGTAATAATTCTTGTTGCGGATATATATATATATATATATATATATCCGATGGATTTGAGTTTTGAGGATGATTGTGTTAGTGATGTGATGTATGTGATGCGAATGTGAATGTGCGACATGTGAAGAGTGATTGTATAAGAGTAGAAGAAGAGAGATTTTGTTCCTATGTAAAAACTGAGCGGTTAGAGATGAAGAGTTTTGAGATAGTAGTTCTATGTTTCATTGGAGCTATAACCATGCATATGTAGATGCAATTAGAGAAGTTCAAATTGGCAATGAGCCATTCTTCTTTCTTCTTTCTCTTTCTAGGCAATGAGCCTATTTTGGTAGTGAGCCTTTCTTGCAATGAGCATTTCTCTAGGTAGTGAGCCCTAATATAGTGAGCCTTCTTATAATCTGGTATTGTACTATATTAATATATTGTGAGCTAACACTCATTGTGGTTTTTCCCTTTTTGGAGTTTCCACATAAAAATCTTGGTGTTCATGTGTTATGTCTTTATGGTTGTTGTTCCTATGTTTTTCATGTTATTAACTTTGGAAATTGGATAAATAAATTTGTGAAGAAGTGGTTTTGTGAAATATTGATTCACCCCCCCTCTCAGTATTCATTATTATCAACAGACTCTTAGTATTCCATGGGTTGGTTGAATAGTTATGTAGTTAGAATGTCATGTGTACATCTATATGTATCATCTTGTGTGGAGGTGCCAAGGTTAGACATTTGTTTATATTGAAAAGGTAGCATTGGAGTGAACATTGATTAGTGTGATTTCAAAAGAGTATTCAATATATTGAGACTTTGTGAAAGACCTTGTTGTATTGAATATTTGATTCTAAGTAATATAATCGTAAATGTATTTTGGTGGTGGATTTTCTCCCGTAAGGGTTTCCCATATAAATATTTGAGTCTCATGTAATCTTGTGTATGCGTACTATTCCATTTACTTCCATGAATGTTGTTAGATAGATTTTGTAAGTACTATTAACTATTTTATAATAATTAAGTCCTAAGTTCTTTATACCAGTTGTCATCTAGAATAGGGGTCAAAATCCCCAATGGATAGAGCCTCCCATATAGATAAGTTCTTTGGAAACCTCTTCATTAGTTTGACTATGTTTAAAAGTGAAGGATATATAGATGCCTAGATTGCATGGACTCACTATGGCTTTTCTAAAAGGGGAAGAAAATCTTAGGGAGTAACCTTAGGAGGGGGAACAGAGCTTGCATATTGGACATCGATAGTTAGAGTGGCCCTCTAGACCAAGTTAGGATAAACTGTAATACTTGCTATCACTTTTAGGGGAGGTAGGGGAGCTACCTTAGGACTTTAAAGAACCTTATATCTTGATTTTGAAGACTATGATGAAGCCAAGACATTTCTAGGGTATCTTGCTTCATCCAACACTCTTCTTTTAGCCTAGGTGAAGTGGTCATGAGCAAGTTCATTGATGGACACACTTCTGTTTGGGCCAAGGACATAATTATCCATAAAGTTCATTAGACCCACATTAAAGGTACTTGAGGAGCCTCCCAGGAGACCCTCCTATGAGATAGAACAATAATGGTCCTACATGGTGAGTCCTCTAAAAAAAACCTCATATGGTCCTGGCATTATGTGCAGGTGACTAGGTAGTGTTTGACATTGTAATGAATGCATCGATATTTAGGAGTTGGGACTTCATTTGCTATCATGTTTAGCAATGAAACTAGTACAATAGCCTTGGATGGCTTGTTGTTTCTTGGTGGATGTGGATTCAAATAAGGATAAGGGTGAAGGGGATAAATTTTGTGGCTTGTCATTGTGGCATTGGGAAATTTGGTTGACAACCCATGTGGTTGCCCAATTGATATCTTTAGGGTTGTTGACCCTAATATCTTTCAATGTTGGTGATTCCTCACATTGTGTTTGTTGTCCTCAAAATTAGATGCACTCATTTTGTAGAATGACCCCCACGAAACTTGTCCATTTCGTGGCCTACACTCTAAGTTTGCAAATCGAGGCAAAGTCTTCTTGGCCTCGTGCGAAGTCATTTGATGTCTTGGAACCACTTATGACATTCACCTCGGTTGGTTTTTTGAAATTCATGAAATTGATTAAGTCATAATCCAGTTAGAATATCAATTCTGACTTGTTCAAGGTGTTAGTCATTTTTCAAGGGATACATGCACAAGCGGCTAATACACCCGCTCATGCATGTCTTATTTCATCGACATGTATTAGCGGTCATTTTTTTCGCTATTGCATGTTTATTTTGTTTTGTTTTAAGTAACATGCACGAGTGGTAGTTATCACCGCCATGACATGTTTGTCTTTTGCTTGTATATGCTTGAGCGGTAAATACGACTGCTCATGCATGTTGTCCTTGTGATATGTAGGGGCAAAAAAATCTGTCACTCAAGCAAATATTCACATATCGAGTGAACTTAAGTCACATTAATGGCACTCATGCCATGGTTAATGCTACTTTTAAAAACCTTTTTAAATCAGTTTAGTCATTGTGTTTTGTTTATTTTTCAGTCTCTATCTTTAGACAAATCATCGAACCCCCCTGTAAGGTCGATTGGATTGCATAGATTGTAGATCAGGTGAATTCATTTCCATGGTCACACCTAGGGTTTTTGTCAACTCCTATAGGAAGGTTTTTGTTTTTTGTTTTTTGTTTTACTTTCCTATAGGGTTTTTGTGTCTAAGACAAATGTTTGTATATGTTTTTGTAATTGATTATTGTTTTGATTAAGTTTTCATATGAGTCGTTAGTTGTTAGTTTTTCTTTATGTATTGTTTTCAAACCCTAGTTTCTGAGTGTAGGTTTGTCACGATCATTTTATTGGTGAAATTCGCCTATTTTAGCAAAACCCTAAGTTCTTGTAAAATTAGATTTCAGTTGTGTTTCAAAAACTTAGGAAATTGTTGCCTTTGTTTAGACCCATGTATCATTCATCTTTTTCGCCGCCGATGCACATCTTTAGAAAAGCTACCTTGTGTAAGGGCAACGAAATTTGCCACCCGTACATGAAACATATTTGCCCAATATGTATTAGTGGTAAAACCACTGCTGATACATGTAATTTATCTTTGGCTTTACCCGGATATAGGGGCGGTTAAAACTACAGCCCCTACATGAAAACTTTGAATATTTAACCTAACATGCTCAAGCGGTGGATTTGCCCACTTCTACATGTGTTAAGAGGTTTTCAAATTTTAATGCTAGAGCAGTCATTTTGATTGACTTGACATCTAAATTTATTCTTCCAATATGCACTAGCGGTCATTTTCGCCGCTTATGCACAAAGACAACTTGCAAATTTACTCACATGCAGTATCAGGTAAAACAACCGCCCCTACATCAAAAGTTCAAATTTTACCCTACTTGCAATGGTGGTCATTTTGACCGACCTTGCATGTTAATGATCTACCCCACATGCAAGAGTGGTCATTTTGGCCGCCCATGCATATTTTCCTAAATTTTTCCTAACACTAGGAATTTTTGCCAAATGATACTTATAGCCCACTTTTGCCTATTTCCTCAACTTGCGTGCTCTCAAGCCCTTTCAAGCATGATCTCACATTCATGATCATCAGTTTAGAGTAGCCCTAATTTGCCTATTTTTCCACTAACTACAAGATCATGAACTTTTGCAGTTGCATCAAACATCTGTGGTCGATGCCATTTCCAGTTTTCTTCTCAAAGATGATGTCAGAGTCGTCCCCATCAAAGGCCAAGATCATGAAGTATAAGTACCAAGGGGTTTTCCCTGTTACTTCATTGCAATCTAACGTGAACGAGATCAGAGACACAGAAATTGGGCATGTAGACATGGTTGAGTTCGTGGAAAGGACAAAACAGTCTAATCCTTCTCACTACGTGCAGAAGATTGTTGAGTAATATACACCTGGTAGCATCTTTTCCCGTCGTAGCTCATAATCTAGAATTTGTTCTTCAAGTGGCAAGCCACTATAATATGGATACCAGGACTGTGTTTGATTCTCAAGGGAATGTAATCATGAGATTAGATGCAGAGTTTCTTGATAAGTTTTTCATGTGTCCACCTATAGAAAATGTTGGACAAATAGTTTTTTCTCGAGGTCAGAGAGATTTTGAGAAAGATGTGGAAGCTGCAAAGAAACATATCAATGGAAAGTGGCTAAAGACTCCTAAGAGAAATTTATCTAGATGGCCTAAGGAGCTCCCAAAAAGTGATTTTGTTGAGGAGGTGAGTGATTTGATCACATTGCTGAGTAGAATCAGAGGCCTTCCTTCTTCATCCAAATTTCATGAATGGATGCATACATATATCAAAGTGATTCTTAAGGGACAACATAAGATCTTCTGGGGAGAGCAGATCAATAATGCTCTACACGATCAATTGATCAAGGTCAATACAACTTTTAAGTTTTATATGACTTCATATCTGGTATATGCTACTGCAAGTATGAGGAGTTTTCCAGTTCTAACTCAAAATGGTGATCGGAGGTTAGTTCCAGTTTTTTCAATACTATCCACAGATTACTCTCAAAGGGTCAATTCATCATTTCTGCAGAGTCAATGATGCTGTCTTTTCAGTCTTTATGTGTTTATGGGATAGTGAGCTTGAGCAGAAGAGAGTATCAGATGAGGTCTGGGAAGTGGTCAATTCTTTTAGTTGTTTGTTTTTGTAATTGTTGATCTATTTTCCTCTGTCCAGAGTTAAATATTTCACCTTGTATTTTCCTTGAAAATCCTTTAGAAAATGACCCTACAAGGCTTAATCCTTCAATACTCATGCTATGCCTTACAAAAAATCCCAAAATCTCACCTTCAGAATCCTTGTAGAAAACCTAGAAAAACCCAGAAACCTTTTGTCCTCAAGTGCTTACCATTGCAGATAATTCTCACTTTTATTTTTGGTCATTTTTATATGCATATACAATTGTATGTTTCGTTGTATGTTCACATATACATGAGAATATACAATGGTATATACAAGGTCAAAAGATACAAAGCAAATGATACAAAGGCAAGATACATTGGCTATATACAAGGGGGAGGATACAAAAGACATATCGCCAAGACAATGACCAACGGTGGCTCAGTTTGTGGTCCCGCCGATAGGCCAATGGAGATGTAAAGAATATACAAGGGATTTTCAGCAAGACTTTGCATGTTGGAGACTCAGCTGATAGTCTCCCTGATAGCCCAATATGTGCAAACAAAAGAATATACAAAGTGTCATCGGCGAAACCTTGCATATCGACGGTTAATTTCGAGGTCTCCTCGACAGCTGATGAATTTGCATATACAAAGGGCATATACAAAGCGCACATGCAAGGGAAAGATACAAGAGAAATATACAAGGAAATATACAAAGCGCACATGCAAGACAACATACAAGGGGAAAATGCATGTGCAAAGTCAATATGCAGGGAGAGATACAAAGGTTGGGGCCCACCAATTGCATGTATATGCGATTGTGTCTTTGAACATACAATCGCATATACAAGGGGCATATGCATTCTTGACATACAAGTCCTAGACCCAAAAGGAATATGCAGTCTGGTTGATAAAGGCACAAGTGATTTGTATGCATCTTTTTTTTGTATGTTCACATTGCATGTATGCGATATACAAAGGTTAGATGCAAGGAGCGATATATAAGGCGGACTCGACTGGGAAATCAAATTTGGCAAACTCAACGGTGGGGTCCGCAGTTTGTATATATAAGTGCATTGTATATGCCGATATGCAAAGGGGAAAGTATACAAAGGCCAAACTTGTTCTAAAGTCCAATATGGCTGATAATCTTTTGAGTTCCACATTGTATGTATATTTGCGAATGTATGTTTGCATATACAATTAGATATACAAAGGGTCACATGCAAAGGATTTCAGCGAGACTTAGTGTATTGGTGACTCATTTTTAGGTCTTTCCAACGGCCGATAAGAAGATGCAATTTTTTAATGATGGGTCCAAGGATCAGTTCAGCGACCAATGGAGTGATGACACGTGGCAGGGGCATACATACAAAAGGTGATGTAAAAGTCAAGGTCAGTTTTGTATGTTGGTGATTGTATGTATATACATTTGCACATACAAGCATATACAAAAAGCACATGTAGGGGCATTGGCGAGACCACAGTGTATCAGTGGCTCAACTCATATTCTACCTGACAGCACAATATATACCATAGTTGTATATGTGATATGCAGATGCAAGACGCAGTTGACCATAACTTTGACCATGAATATCTTTCGCATCCTGGCAAATTTTGACATGCTTCAAAGGCAAATATACTTATTTTTGCCTCCTCTTTCATCTGGCGAGCTTTATGGAGGATATTTTCACTTTTAAAATTTGGATCTAGATTTGCATGCTTGATCGACTGGACATTTTAGCGTCCATTTTTGGGATATGCAGATGTAGATATTTGTGGCATTTATGAGTGCAGGTCGATGATTTGGCAACCCACATTGAAGATTCAAAATATCTTCTATCTACCCCAGTTCTAGATCTTTTATTCCATAACTTCTTGCAGATGGACGTGCCTTCAGATGCAGATATTTTCCTGATGCAGTCCATGGGGCAAATTTATTGTAGCTGCCTTAGGTCAAATTGTAAATGCTATATATGCATAAAGATGAGATGTAAAAAAGGTTGGAAATTTTTAGTATTCAGTCTTTCTGTTTCCAAACAGAGCATTCCTCTACTGTAACTATGCCTTCTTATTGAATATATGCAAGTTATTTTACCTCTTTTACTGATTTTTTTAGTTTAGTGTGAACCTACATATGATTGTCTATAAACATTTTGTTCCTCTCAACTATTTTATTTCTCACCTCTGCTAGAATCATCTAAATTTGTGTATGTCCACTTGTTGTATCTAGTTATGTTGTGCATCTTCTCAGTACTATGAGGGTTCTTTTATTCAACTTGGTGAATCACCTTTTCTTTTCAAGTTTTTCTGTTTCATCTTTCATTTTAAAAGCATTCCTTCTCCCTTTTCCTCGCCAAATTCAATAGATTTTAGGTGATAACCAGTTAAGGAAGCTGGCCTTCTCCGGAGGTCTAATCTCATTTCACAAGGTCCCACACTTCGAGATCATTCCCATGTTTCTCCAGATTGCTAAAGTTTTGTAACTGTAGCAAGGGTGCAAATTTGAGAGACAACAGTTTCTGGCATGCCCGGTGGAACCTAACAATCATTTTACTGGTTATGATATGCTACCAACATTATCAATTTTTTAAGAGATAATTTTTTGCATAGTTGGCGACTCATACTGAGGAAAGACAAGTAGATCAGTGCTGCTATCACATTTTATGAGAAAAATACAACCTCAGAGTTTGATTTCATTTGATTACTTGCAGCTGTCTCCATCTAGAAGATAGAGTAGAGCTGTGGTAAGGAGTCCAGTTTCCAAAAGAATACAATCAACTCCACCGAATTTCAAGCCAGTAGTACCTGCACTACTTGTATCGTTTCAAGCGAACCTACCTCTAGCTGTTCTAATGGCAAGAAATTAGCCATTTGTAGCTTTTGATGGAGGTAGCCCATTGAATTTGATAGTGCATGATAATATACCCATGGCAGCTTTGAAGAGCCTACATTATTTCACTGGGGAGGATCAAACTACCCCAATTGAGCACATTAGAGATGTAGCTTCTCTATGTGGTGTTCATCATGTAACTCAAGAAAACGTAGCCATCAGGCTGCTGGCTGCCTCTTTTAAAGGAAAAGAATTATAGTGGTTTAGGAGTTTACCAGTGCAGACCATAGGAACCTGGGATGATCTGGGTGATAAGTTGAACAAACAATTTCAAGTTAAGTCAGATAACTTATCACTAGTTGAACATATGACTACAATAAAGAGAGCTCCCCAGGAGCAAATGATGAATTTCAATTTTTGGTTTCAGAAGACATGGGACAGAATTCCTACCACGGTAAGGCCTCCATCAGAGTATGCATTTCTATACTTTTTAAAAGCTCTAAATAGTGATATTTCAGTAATGATATAATAGTTGGGAGGTACAAGTTTACCTGACGCATATGAAATAGCTATTAGAGCAAAAAACAACCTGTTCAAGTTGGGAAAATAGCACCTAGACCATCAGTGCCCATTTTTCCTGAGATTCAAGCTTCAATGCCTTTGCCGATTCCATATTTTGCCCCTTTACCTGCTGTAGCAGCATTGCCAAGTACTACCAATCCTGAGACTACTATTTCTAGCTCATCACAAGAGTTAAGAGAGATAAAAAATAGCCAACAAAAAATAGAGGACATCCTGCAAACTTTTGGGAATGATCTGGTGAATATCAAAAGATAGCAGTCCCAGAATAGATAGCCTTATTAGCCACTTAGCCAAGGGCAAAATCAGCCTTATCAAGGGCAAAACTAGCCATACCAAGCTAATAGGCCACCATATCAAAGCAATTACCAGGGTACCAGGCAGGATGTGAGCCAGAGACCTTTTCAGCTTTACAATCTGGCACCCATTAATGCAGTTAGGGACCTTGTCCCTGTTCAGAATAACCTTGCAGCTGAGTATGAATGGTGTTTTCCATGCAATCAGCCACACAGTCAGGAAGCCTGTTCAAATGGAGTGATAAATCAGGCTCTAATGGTACAAAATGTTGTAGTTTCACAGCCAAACACACCTAATGATTGGGCTATACAGCAGCAAGAATAGCCTCAGAATGATACTGCCTTCATAAATTGGTAGGGAGATGAGTTTTGTGGTGTAAACAGAGATGATGCCTCAGTTGTGGCAAATACCAGAGCTAAAAAGAGGGGTTATGAGATAGATCAAGTAGCAAATAAAGGAAAAGGACCTGCTGATTCTTCTGCATCCCAGATTCCCCATATCTTGCAAAGGAATACTCAAGCAACTGCCAGGGAATAGCCTTATTTGCAGGCTGATATTGCTATTGCAAAGTCTATCAGAAGGTAAGTGTCACTCCACCTTTCAATATCATTGAAAATATGAAGAAGATGAATGTGACAATATCTATGTGGGATTCCCTAGCTATCCTAGGTCAAAAGGACATGTTACAATCTACTTTGTTTGATTTAAAAGTGTCAAATGATGCAACTGTTGACCCAACTAGGACTGTTCTTACCAATTCATCCCAGGACAATAGTAAACAACCACATAAGATTGCTAAACCACTTCCAATTTTCGTGTCATTAATAATTGGAGACAAGTTAGTACATAACTGCATGGTGGATAATGGTGCAAGTAGTTCTATAATGCCAAAATAGATTACAGACCAATTAGGGTTGAAATATCAACCCCTTGAAAAGGGTGTGCTCCAGCTAGATGGCACAACTATTAACACTGTAGGTGTGATAAAAGATCTAGGTCTCACTCTGCATACCTGTCCCAATGTTTCCATTTCTCTAGAGTTGTTCATCATAGATTTACCTCCTCATTTTCCTATGTGTTTTTCAAGAGAGTTCATAGCTAAGATAAGACCAGATATGGCACAAAAGTGACCCTAAAATTTGAATTGCTTGCCAAATATCACATAGAGCCTTATGTCCCAAGTGCTGTTAATGCAAATTGTATTATTTATGATGATCCTGAGCTTGTTGCTGCTCAAGAACTACAACCTGAAAGTATACCAGAGGTGCAGTTAAAGGAGTGGGCCTTAGAAAATATTGTAGATGATCCTGAAGGACACATTCAAGAAACTCGTATGGGGGTTTACATACTGCATGAACCTGAAACAAAAATTCCAAACCTGGTAAAAAATGTAGAACAATAGATAGAACAACAAACTGAAGCATGGAAAATGTACTTTGATGGCTCTAGGAATACGAATGGATCTAGTGGTGGTGCAATGCTTATGTCTCCACAAGGTGAAAGATATTTTTTTCTTTCCATTTTTTTTTTCATGTACAAATAACACTGCTGAATATGAAGGGTTGATTCAAGGTTTGTAGTGGGCAAGAAAGAGGAAAATTGGCTGTTTACAGGTGTATGTGGACAATGAACTCATTGTAAATCAGGTGAGAGGGCTGCATGTTACACAGAATGATGCTTTGAAATGCTATAAACATAGGGTATGGGATATGATTAAAGAGTTTGATGCTTTCAATCTAACATCTATTCCAAGAAATTAGAATAATCATGCAGATAGGTTAGCTGCAATTGGGGCTTAGTTTGATATCCCTAGTGATATTCAAAGAGAAAAAGTATAGCCTCATGTGAAAATAGTTGATAGGCCCTCTATTCCTGACAATAACATTCATTAGCAGGTTTTTGAGAGTGATGAGCAGATTCTACATTTCTTGTTAGAAGAGGATGAGGTTTCTGTGATAAATCAGAACAAACTCAAACAACAATATGATGATAATCAAGTTGTTCATCTAAGGACTAATAAGCTGCCCAGAGGATTGGTAACCTTGGAATCCATTTTTGGTACTGATGATCAACTGAAGAAGAGTAAAACCAACATGCAGGTCAAAGAGGAACATTACGAGGAGCTGGAATTTTCAAGGATAAGCTCCTCAAAATTGGTAAAATCTATTCACCTAAGGATAGGAGAGCTTTTATTGCTCTTTGTTAGGAATTTGAGACTGTATTTTCCTGAGAATACTCAGACTTAAAGAGGTTTGATCCTCATATTGCCCAGCATACTATAGAGTTAGAACCAGGGGTGAAAACTATGAGGCAAAAACAAAGACCTTTAAATCTAAAACTTGAGCCTCTGATGATTAAGGAATTAACCAAGCTGATCGAGGGAAATATCATTTTTTCAATCAAGCACACTTCTTGGGTCTTGAATCTTGTTCCTGTAAGGAAAAAGAATGGAGCAATTAGACTATGTGTTGACTTTAGAGACCTTAATAGAGCCTCCCTAAAAGACCACTACCCGTTGCCCTCAATGGAGACAATTCTGCAAGTAGTAGCTGGTTCAAAAAGATTCTCCTTGACAGATATTCTGGTTATAATCAAGTGCTAGTCAAGGAGGAAGATCAGTTTAAAACCGCTTTTACCACCAAATGGGGCACTGTGGCCTATAAAAGGATGCCTTTTGGTCTGTCAAATGCTGACTCTACTTTTCAAAGAGCCATGGATATGGATTTTAAGGGTTTGCTTTATAAATTGGTACTTGTGTACCTTGACGACATCATAGTTTTCTCTAAGGATGCAGCTGAACATTTGTCCCACTTAAGGCAAGTATTTGAGAGATGTAAAGAGTTTGTGATATCTCTCAATCCTAAGAAATGCATTTTTGCTGTGCATGAAAGCAAGCTTTTAGGACATATTGTGTCAAAAGAGGGAGTTACAATTGATACAGAAAGAGTAAGAGCTATTTTGGAGCTACCTTTACCCAGTCACAAGAAGGGACTGCAAAGTTTTATTGGCAGAATTAATTTTCTACGAAGATTTATACCTTACATTGCAAATTTATTGAAGCCATTGACCTCTATGCTAAATAAAAATGTAGTTTTTAGTTGGACGAGAAAGGGCAAACTCATCTTTGAGTCCATAAAAGAAGCGTTATCGGCTGCACCAACTCTGGTAAATCCTAATTTCTCAAAAGATTTTATTTTATATGCTTATGGCAGTGTAGATACAATTTCTACAATTCTGGTACAACAACAAAGTGATGGCTTTGAGTAGCCAATTGCTTTTTTTAGTCAAGGACTGGAAGAGTATTAATAGAGGTATAGTTTCATTGAAAAACATGTCCTTGCAGTGGTAAAGAGTCTCAAGAAGTTTAGGCATCTTATTTCTAACAATAAGGTACATTTAATGGTTACTCACCCTAGTGTGAAAGAGTTCTTGTTAGGTAAGGATGTTAATGAGAAAAGGGCTGGTTGGATTACCAAAGTCATGGAGTATGACGTAGATATCAAGATAACCAAGCTTATCAGAGGTAGAGGACTCAGTGAACAACTTGCTACTAGGCTTGAAAGTGAAACAGAGAAGGAAGAAGAGGTGCTTATGACCATTGAAGATGAACATCAGGATGATACAGCAGCAGTTGGAACAAGTTGGGTTAATGACATGACTCAATTCTTGCAAACTGGTGAATGTCTAGCAGGTTTAGATAGAACCAAGAGAAGATATTTTAGATTGCAGTCTATTCCATATATTTTAATAAATGATATCCTTTTCAGAAAAGATTTTAATGGTGTGTTGTTAAGATGCATTAATAATGATCAAACTGACAAGGTTCTGCATGAGTTTCATGATGGAACAACAGGGGGTCATTTTGCCCCAAGGACTACTACTTGGAAAATAATGAGAGCTGGATATTACTAGCCCAGTTTATTCAAGGATGCTCATGCATGGGCCAGAAAGTGTGTAAAATGTGCCATTTTTGTAGGCAAAGAAAGGCTGCTAGCTTTACCTCTGTAGCTAATTCAAGTAGAGAAGCCCTTCATGAGATGGGGCATTGATTTTATAGGTCCTATTAACCCACCGTCAAGTGCAGGCCACAGGTGGATACTTACAACAATAGACTATTTCACAAGGTGGACTGAAGCATTGGCTTTGAAGGAATCCAATGAGAATGTTGTTTTGAACTTTTATCATGACTTGATATCCAGATTTGGAGTACCTGAGTAAATTATCTCAGACAATGCTTTAGCCTTTGTTGGATTGAGGATAACTGATTGGGTTGTGAAGAATGGAATCTATTTGAACACTTCATCAAATTATTACCCACAGGGTAATGATTTGGCTGAATCTACTAATAAGAATCTCATAAGGATTATCAAAAGATCAATGGAGGACAACTAGAGGACCTGACACACCAATTTGAAATCTACTTTATGGGCAGATAGAATAAATCCCAAGAGGTCTATTGGAAACTCCCCATATATGTTAGTTTATGGGAAAGAGGCAAGATTGCCTGTATCTGTGGAGCTGCCAGCACTTGATATCATGAATCAACTGGAGATGTTTGAAGAAGAAGACCCCATGGCTGTTAGATATGCTCAACTTATGGAGCTTGAAGAAATCAGAGATAAAGCTATGAAAGCTATGGAGTATCATCAGCTTCATAAAAAAAGAGTTTTTGATAAGAGAGCCACTCCCAGAATTTTTAGGGAGGGTGATATGGTACTCAAATGGGATGAGTTGAAAAGCAGGCCAGGGAGGCACTCCAAGTTTGACAACATGTGGAATGGCCCATTTATCATTACTGAATGCAAAGAGCACAATGCATTTCAGTTATCAAACATGGATGGAGAAAATTTGCCTATCCCAATTAATGGGATACACCTAAAGAGGTGTTTTGAGGTATGACTTAACTTGTAAATCAGTAAATTAGGTTTCTTTCTTTCAATAAGTGCTACTGCACAATAGTTTAGTTCCCTTTTTGTTTTCCCTAAGTGTTGTCTAGCACAGTTAGTTGGGTTGCTTTCAGTATTTTGTTTTGGTTTTGGTCTTCCAAGTGTTCTTCATTGCTACTATGCTGAATTACTAAGGGCATGATTAATTGTTAAAGATATATTTTAAGTCTCTGTATGACCCTATTCCCAATGGATCTATAAGGCCACTGATCTTATGTTTAGTAGGCAAACATCCCTTGGAGGTCACCAAAATATTGACCTATTTTCCTTTGTCTAGAGTTAAATATTTCACCTTGTATTTTCCTTGAAAATCCTTTAGAAAATGACCCTACAAGGCTTAAATCCTTCAATACTCATGCTATACCTTGCAAAAAATCCCAAAATCTCACCTTGATAATCCTTGCAGAAAACCCAGAAAAACCCAGAAACCTTTTGTCCTCAAGTGCTTCCCATTGTAGATAATTCTCAGTTTTATACTTGGTCATTTTTATATGCATATACAATTGTATGTTTCGTTGTATGTTCACAGATACAAGAGAATATACAATGGTATATACAAGGTCAAAAGATACCAAGAAAATGATACAAAGGCAAGATACATTGGCAATATATAAGGGGGGGATACAAAAGACATATCGCTGAGACAATGACCATCAGTGGCTCAGTTTGTGGTCCTGCCGATAGGCCGATGGAGATGTAAAACATATACAAGGGATTTTCGGCAGGACTTTGCATGTCGGAGACTCAGCTGATAGTCTCCCCGATAGCTCGATATGCACAAACAAAAGAATATACAAAGTGTCATCGGTGAAACCTTGCATATCGGCGGTTCATTCCGAGGTCTCCTTGACAGCTGATGAATTTGCATATACAAAGGGTATATACAAAGTGCACATGCAAGGGAAATATACAAGGCAATATACAAAGCGCACATGCAAGACAACATACAAGGGGAAAATGCATATGCAAAGTCAATATACAGGGAGAGATACAAAGGTTGGGGCCAACCAATTACATGTATATGCGATTGTATCTTTGAACATACAATCGCATATACAAGGGGCATATGCATTCCTGACATACAAGTCCCGGACCCAAAAGGAATATGCACTCTAGTTGATAAAGGCACAAGTGATTTGTATGCATCTTTTGTTTGTATGTTCGCATTGCATGTATGCGATATACAAAGGTTAGATGCAAGGAGCGATATACAAGGTGTACCCGATTAGGAAATCAAATTTGGCAAACTCAACGGTGGGGTCCGCAGTTTGTATATATAAGTGCATTGTATATGCCGATATGCAAAGGGGAAAGTATACAAAGGCTGGACCTGTTCTAAAGTCCAATATGGCTGATAATCTTTTGAGTTCCACATTGTATGTATATTTACGATTGTATGTTGCATATACAATCAGATATACAAAGGGTCGCATGCAAAGGATTTCGGCAAGACTTAAGTGTATCGGCGACTCATTTTTAGGTCTTTCTAATAGCTGATAAGAAGATGTAGTTTTTTAGTGATGGGTCCAAGGATCAGTTTAGCAACCAATGGAGTGATGACACGTGGCAGGGGCATACATACAAAAGGTGATGCAAAAGTCAAGGTCAGTTTTGTATGTTGGTGATTATATGTATATGCATTTGCAGATACAAGCATATACAAAAAGCACATGTAGGGGCATCAGCGAGACCACAGTGTATCAGCGGCTCAACTCATATTCTCCTCAACAACCCTATATATAACACAGTTGTATATGTGATATGCAGAGTGATATGCAGATGCAAGACGCAGTTGACCATAACTTTGACTGTGAATATCTTCTGCATCCTGGCAAATTTTGACATGCTTCAAAAGGCAAATATGCTTTTTTTTGCCTCCTCTTTCATCTGGCAGGCTTTATGGAGGATATTTTCACTTTTAAAATTTGGATCTGGATTTGCATGCTTGATCGACTAGATGTTTCAGCGTCCATTTTTGGGATATGCAGATGCATATATTTGTGGCATTTATGAGTATAGGTCGATGATTCAGCAGCCCACATTGAAGATTCAAAATATCTTCTATCTACCCTAGTTCCAAATCTTTTATTCCATAACTTCTTGTAGATGGACGTCCCTTCAGATGCAGATATTTTCCTGATGCAGCCCATGGGGTGAATTTATTGTAGCTGCCTTAGGTCAAATTGTAAATGCTATATATGCATAAAGATGAGATGTAAAAAAGGTTGGAAATTTTTAGTATTCAGTCTTTCTATTTCCAAATAGAGCATTCCTCTACTGTAACTATGCCTTCTTATTGAATAAATGCAAGTTATTTTACCTCTTTTACTGATTTTTTTAGTTTAGTGTGAACTTGCATATGATTGTCTGTGAACATTTTGTTCCTCTCAACTATTTTGTTTCTCCCCTCTGCTAGAATCATTTGAATCTGTGTATGTCTACTTGCTATATCTGGTTATGTTGTGCATCTTCTCAGTACTGTGAGTGTTCTTTTATTCAACTTGGTGAATCACCTTTTCTTTTCAAGTTTTTCTGTTTCATCTTTCATTTTAAAAGCATTCCTTCTCCCTTTTCCTCTACAAATTCAGTAGATTTTAGGTGATAACCAATTAAGGAAGCTGGCCTTCTCCGGAGCTCTGATCTCATTTCGTAAGGTCCCACACTTCGAGATCATTCCCATTTTTCTCCAGATTGCTAAAGTTTTATAACTACAACAAGGGTACAAATCTGAGAGACAACAGTAATTTCCAACTTTCACTTACCTAAGAGTTGGATATTATCCTGTATATCCATATATGCTTCCACAATATCCTAGCGATAAGATTGTTCTAATGGAGTTATGTAGACAATTGATTGTTGTGCATAATAAATAGATGGAACTAAAGAAGTTAGGAATTAAGTTTCCAGTGGAAATTGGTAGGTACTCAGTACAATCAGCTACTAAGGCTAAGGCCGTTGAATCAGAAATGCAATTGGTGATGATCAATAAGTTCAAGAAAAATGATCACTTTGATTTTCAGAAGGTACAAGATAAGATCAAGAGAAAGGAAGTATTTCATGTTCCTATGGTTAAGGATATTTGGGCTAATCTGAGAACCCAGAATGAGATCAGGAAGCTAGATTATTGCAGACTCCACCTGAGTCAGATTGAGGAACTGGGATTGGCTGATGTTCTAGAAGATATGGAGGATGAAGATGATGTTCTAGACCCCAAGTATGACATCAACAATATTGAAGCTTTAGCTTTGTCGAAAGTCAAATGGTTAGTGAAAGAAGAAACTTCTATTAGGAAGAGATTTCAACCTATACTAGCTAACACCAATATATGGTTTCAAAGCAAAGGTCTCAGTTTGAAAGAGTTCCTCACCGGATCAGAGACAGAGATTCAGGAGCAAACCAGAAAGAAGTTAGAAAATAGGAAAAAACAACAAAAGTGATGCTCCTTCTTCTTCTAAGGTGCATAAACCAAAGATTAAGATTGTATCAAAAGGAAGGAAGGCAAAAGAGATTAAAAGAACTTCTACTGTTATAGATTGAGGTTCTGGAAAAGTAGATGTTGATAAAATGGAGGTTGAAAATACTGAGATGGAACAAAAAAATGTTGAGGAACTTGATGATACTGAGCAGGTGGAAATGGGTGAGAAATTTGATGAGGAAGGTAATAAAGAACAAGAAAAAGGGAAAGATGTGGAAGAGGAACAACTTGGTGGCTCATTAAAATCTCCTCACAAAGATCTTTGACAAGGGCCAAAAGTTTCTACACCCTTACCTCATGTTTCTATTTTTGATAATCCTCCAATAGTTTCTAATGTTCCTATTGTCCTTATATCTTCTGATAATACTCCACCCTCTGTGAGAACAAGCTTTGGAATTGTTTTTGATTCTTCTGGTTCTATTCCTAGTCTGTCTTCTCCTTCTTTTGATATTGGGGAACAAAATGTTCTGGATCATTTACTTGATGGTTTAGAGAAAAATGTTGATACAGGTACAGTTTTCACCAACACCTCTCCTATTGTCACTATAACAGGTGTTAATATGGATCCCGCTAAGCAGGTAGTTGATCCTTCTCCAAATGTTAGTACTCCAACACTACCTCCATGGTTGTCTGCTTATACTCCCAAAAGGAAAAAGTAGGCTATTTCACTAGATGATATTGACATTGAGAAATTGTTGCTTGTTAAACCAATAAATTAGAAGAAAAAGCCTAAAATTGTTTCTAGGCTAATTGATGAAAAAGGAGTCAGGTATGCAAAAATTGCTAAGTCACCAGATGATGCTACTACAGATACCTTTGATGTGAATGATTATATTGTTTCTAGAGTTGAGTTAGGTAAGCTGACTCATGAAGGTATCAAGTCAGATTTTCAAGCTACAGCAAGCTCATTGCTTGTAAAATTTGATGAGGTAAAGAAGGAAAAAGAACAATACAAAGTAGAGGCTGAACAACTTGCTGTTGTCCTTCAGAAGATAGTAAAATCATTAGAGATCATGGAACCAATGGCAGTTACTGTAGAAGACCCTTTATTCAAAAGGTTGAGAAAGTTCAAGCCAGAGGAAGAGTGGTTGGTGACATTGTGGAACTATTGTTGGCACAAGGTAGAGTTCTCTTGAAGACCATAGTGGAAAGGAAGGAAAAAATGGCAAAGGCAAAAGCTAAGTTAGATGATATTGTTGATTCATTATCTCAAGAACTTCAAGATCAAGAAGATAATTTAGAGGAATGGATTGAGATGAAGAAGATCAAGATAAAGAATTTGATTGCCATTGGTGTCATTTCAAATTGAGAGTCTTATCTAAAGACCAAAGAATCTATGACCCATCGCATCAATGTGATAAGAGGTTTACTTGATGATTTGTGCCGAGTACGAGAAAACAGTAAAGATAGTGATGTCTCACTTCTACACAGGTTAGAGAAACTACCATACACTCTAATAGGTGAAGATCACAAGTTTCTCTCTGCAGAAGAAATGATTGATGCTTTTGAGAAGATGGTTTAGCAGAAGTTTGAAGATGAAGTGCCTACAGTGGTTTCAATGGATAGTCTTTATGATCATCATTCAAACTTTGAAAATCTGAAGGATAATCTTGAAAAACATGAGAAAGTGATAAAGGTGGTCAAGGATGTAGTTCTCAGGGCTTGTACCATTTCAGATAATACAGCTGGGCCTAATGTATGTGATATGGCAGTAGTGCGGACCATGTACCAAGACTTCCTAAAAAAGAATGATGGTGGCAGTTGAAATTCTTTTTCATGCCTTAATTGATTTTCATTTTTGTATGTGCAATTTGTGTTTTTTTTGGACATATTCACATGTATTTTCTCAAAATGCAATTACATGTGAGACAAAAGAGGTCACAAGTCAAATAGGACTCTTTTGTTGAATAAGTCAAAGTAGTTAGGTTTTTCCTAAATTTTCTCAAGGCCTCTCCCTATAAATAAAGAGGACCTCTATTGTAATTTCTATCTTTTATCTATTGCAAGAAAACTCTGGCAAATTGAGAAGCAAATCAAGACTTTGTGCTTGTTGTGAAAATCAATTATCAAACATTTATCAATACAAGAAAGCAAGTTCAATTCCAATCTTTGTCTTGGGATTAGTTGTGTTATGATAGCATTGTTCTTATGTCTTTCTATTATAATCTTCTTTGATAATAATTGAAGTGTGGAGATTATTTCAGGTGATTGAAGAGCGTTCTTAATTTGATTGTGATAGACTTTGTGTTATTAAATCATTTGTGAGGGTTGAGTTTATGTTCGTGAGGATAAAATAACTTGAAGACTTTGTGCTGCAAGTTGTATTAATTTACTTATACAATCTTGGAGAAGAGTGGAGAGTTTTAGCTATATTTAACTTCAAATAGCTCTATTTACAATTTGTAAGTGAAGCAACATAAGACTTTATGTTTCTATGGTTTTGTGATAGTTAGTAAGTTCTTTAATATCAGTTTCATTGAAGTTATCATTTTGAAGTAAGAACATCTATTCTGAAAAAAGAGAATAGGATGAAATGGAATCACCATGAAAATAGTGTTTAGTGTAAATAAGATTTGTAAACTATTGTTTGTAATAGTTAAAGCAAGTAGAGGGAACCTCCCCTTGCTAAGAGGAGAGACTCTGTCTCATCATAGCTGTGGTGATATAACCATTTTACTGTTAGTTAGTTAATGACAAAATATTCACCCAACAGTTTTTTGGTGACTCTACTAGGGAAGAACACGTAACTTGGAGCCTCACGCTTTGAGTTGAATCATTTCGTCCTCATTCATTGTTTTAAGTTGTTTCTAAATCTTTGTTGAGTACATTGCATTCTAGTAGACTCAAGGTATACAAGAAGTAAGAGAGCTCAAGGAATTATTGATCCTATGTTCAAGTTAATGCAGTAAAATAATTTTTGTCTTTTGCGTCCAAAACCTCAGCTTCAGTGAACAGGGAGTTTTCCTCCTACCAACACCAATTCTCCTATACCAAGTGAACCTTCCAGCTCAAATACTAACATAGTTTTATCTATTTGAGTTCCATGAAGGTTTGTTATCCCACATTTCAATTAGCGCACAATGGCAACTCAAGTCCTTTGGGGTAATACTTTTGGACCTTTGAATTTGACACCACCATTGCATGAACTACCCCATAGTTCAAGGAAGAATTTCCCAAAATTCTATGGTGATGGGAAAGTCCATCCTAATGAACACATTGTAGCTTTTTGTATAGCTTGTGGTTTGCTAGGGGTGGAACATGAAGATGTAGCTATGAGACTTTTTGTAGAAACGCTTCAAGGTGTTGCTGTAGATTAGTTTTATCATCTTCAAGCCCAAACCATAACCAATTGGAATACTCTTAAAACCAAGTTTGAAGCTAGGTTTAAGCCCATAGAAGATACACATGTTTTGTTAGCCCACTTAACATAGATGAAGAAAGAACCATATGAGCCCATACGAGGTTTCATCGCCAAGTTCAATAAATTGACAAATAGGATTCCACCAACTACTCAACCAACGGTAGAGAATCTTAAATTTTTCTTCATCAACACCTAGCTTCATGAGGTAAGTTTTCTGTTAAGATGGGCTAATTCTGCTAATCTTCCTTTAGCTCAAAGTTTGGCTATGGAAGTTGAAGATGATCTTATCTTTGTGGGTAAGATAAGAAGGGATTCAAACATAAATAGAGGTTAGTCCTCTACTGATAATCTTTCCACAAGCACCACATATCCTATGGTGCAGAAGTTAACAAATGATTTTCTAGCTTTGAAAAAGAAAATGTCCCAAGGTATGTCCACTCCTTATAGGGACATACTGAGAAGGACATTTCCTAACAATTCATATCAAGGCAATGCCGTGAGAAATCAAGGGCAGAATAGACTTCGGCCAACACAAGGGAAGCATACCATTGAAGCACCACCAGTCAACTCAGTAGTTGGCTACTATGAAGCGGAATAGGATAATTCTTTCCAACTTGATTTGGATTAGGAAAATAATGCTAATCTTTTTACAGAAGGAGAAGAAGAATTAGCTGGTGACTCTACTATTGGTTTACTGAACTATCAAGATGAAGCAAAAAGAGAAGAAGATGTATATGGTGGAGCGTATGCTGTTTTCACCAGGTCCCAATCAAATCAACAAGTGGCTAATAAAGGAAAGTCAAGAGAGGAGCCTCAACCTATGATTTCAATTTCCAAATGAGGAACTCCATTTCCTTTTCAATCAAAGGATCCGGTTGTCAATAAATAAGTAAGTTCATCTAACAATCCTATTTCTTCTACTTTTGTTCCTCAGACTAGTACTACCACAATCAAACCCCAGAATGATGGATTTCCTACCTCTGTATCTAATTCATTTCAGCTCTTTGACATAATTGATCATGCTAGGAAAACCAAAATCTAGATGTCTGAGGTAGAATATTTACAAGCTAACCCTAACCAATTTGAGAGGTTAGCTAAGTATGTTAAAAATAAGACTGCCCCTATAGGGCAAGATTCTCCTAAGACTGTTCATGATTCTTCAAAGAATAAGTCCACCCAAAATAACCTAGTTACTACTCCTCTTGTTGCTCCAAGGAAAATAGAACCTTTCTATGTTTCTTTGTTAGTCAATGGCCACAAGCTAAGCAATTGTATCATAGACTCAGGAGCTTCTGACAATGTCATGCCTGCCAAGGTGGAAGATGCTCTTAGTCTCACTTTGACCAAGACCTTTAGGAGATGTTTTTCAATGGAAAATAAGCAAGTGCCTTTCTTAGGCCAAATCAAGGATGCACAATTTGCATTCACAACTTTTCCAGAGAAGAGGATCAAGATGACTATCCTAGTTGCTGATGTTCCATCTTCTTATGGCATTTGCTTGGACGTAATTTTTGTAAGGATGTGGGAAGAGAACTAAACATGGATTTATCCGAGGCAAGGATACCTATTAAAGGTGTCATGTAGAAATTGCTTCTTGAAAAGGAGACAAAATATATTGTTACTCAAACTGAAGATCCAAAAGCTCAAATTTTATTTGAGTCCTTAGGAATGGGTAATTATTTCTTGACCACTGAAAATACTTCTAGTTCATCAAACAAAAATTTAGATAATTCAGATGAAGATTCAGAAGAAAATTCAGATGAAAGTTTAGACGAGAGCATAATGATGCTGGATTCTTCCTTCTCTGATAAGGAAGAGTTTACTAGTCAGAGAAACATCAAAATGGTAAATTCAAATGATGTTTGGATTTTAAAATTTGATGGTAGCTATTCTTCCACTGGATTTGGGGCTGGAGTAGTTCTAATATCTCCACAAGGTGATATTTTTCCTTTCTCCTATAAGCTGCAGTTTTACAATACTAATAACACCGCTGAGTATGAGTCATTGTTACTTGAAATGGAGGCTACTCTTGTTAAAGGTATTAAAAATATTCATGCATAGGGTGATACAGAACTTGTTGTTTGTCAAGTGAGAAATCTTTACCAAACCAAGAATGAAAGGCTAAGACATTATTGCAATCATGTCTAGGATTGCATTAAAGGTTTTGATGCTTTCAACATCTCTGTGGTACCGAGAAAGTTTAATGATCATACTGATTCATTAGCTATCTCTTCCACCCTTACGGTCCCTCACAAGGATTTTAAAGGTGATAAGTACACAATTGAGTTGGTTTTTTGACCAAGTGTACTAGATAATGCCGACCATTAACAGGTCTTCAATGGTGATAATTAGATCATAGCTTTCTTAGGGAAGACATATAGTTTTGATGAGCTCTATTTTGAAGGTAGTGATTCTCCACCTTAGGAATATGTTTCCAAAATAGATTCACAGACTGGTGAGGAGATTCTTCAGCTAAAAGGAAATAAGATTCTGAAAGGTTTGGTTTCTCTTAAAAAGTTATTTGACAAGCTTGATAGATATATTAAACAACAACAACAACTTGATTCAAGTTCATCCATGGAATTTAAGCAAGTAAATTTGAGTTCAGAAGCAGATCCCAAGATGGTTAACACCAGGAAATGTTACACTGCTGATGAGAAATTCAAGTTCATTACACTTCTTCGCCATTACATTGATGTGCTGGCGTATTCATATGATGATCTGAAGTCTTTAACACCCAAGGAGATCCAACATGAGATTCCTCTCAAGATAGGATCGTTGCCTCACAAGCAAAAGTATAGGCAATATAATCCCAAGATATCAGGTACTATTCTTTCTGAAATCCAAAAAATGCTAAATGCTAGGATCATCTTTCCTATCCATCATTCCACTTGGATTGTGAATATTGTTCCTGTGAGAAAGAAGAATGGAGAAATCTATATTTGTATTTATTTCAGAAATTTGAACCAATCTTCTTTAAAAGATAACTACCCTCTGCCTATAATGGACCAAGTGCTACAAATTGTAACTGGTTCAGAGATGCTGTCTATGTTAGATAGTTTTTTAGGCTACAATCAAGTAGAAGTTAGTGAGGTAGATCAATACAAGACTACTTTCACAACACCTTGGGGCACATTTGCATACCGTAAGATGCTGTTTGGTTTGATTAATGCTGGCGCTACTTTCCAAAGAGCAATGGACCTTGCCTTCAGAGATAAAATGGGGAAGTTCATTGTGGTGTACCTTGATGACTTGACTGTTTTCTCTAAAAAGCATCAAGATCATGCCTACCATTTGCGACAAGTTCTCGAATGATGTTGTCAAAATGGTATTTCTCTTAATCCTAAGAAGTCAGTTTTTAGGGTTATAGAGGGTAAGCTTCTTGGTCACATTGTGACCAAAGAAGGTACCAAAATTGACTCTAAGAGGGTTAAATCCATCCAAAGACTTACTTTTCCTACTAGTAAGATAGTAATTCATTCTTTCTTTGGGAAGGTGAATTTTTTGGGGAGGTTCATTCCAGAGTTCATAGAGAAAACTCATCATATCGTTAATATGATGAAGGGTAAGACCACTTTCCATTGGAGCGTGGAAGGTAAAGCATCTTTTGAGGATATTAAAAGAGCCATAGCTCATGCTCTAGTTTTGGTTTGTCCTGACTACACTAAAGATTTCATAATGTATAGTTATGCTTTGTAGCATACACTGTCAGCACTTCTGCTTTAGTAGAATGAAGAAGGTGTGGAATCTCCAATTTGGTTTATGAGTTGCCCATTGAAGGCTCATGAAATTAAGTACTCAAATATGGAGAAACATGCTTATGCTGTAGTCAAAGTGGTGAAGCATTTCAGGGTTTACATTATGAGTTCACATACTATTATTTTGGTGCCAGACACAACAATGAAATCTATCTTGACACAACAAGAATTTGGGACTAAAAGGGTAATTAGATTGCCAAAATTCAATAATTTGACCTTGATATCAAACCCACCAAGCTTGTGCATGGGAGAGGTTTGTGTCAGCTGATTGCTGATAATGTTCCAAAAGAAACAGGTGATGAAGAGGTAGAGGCTGAAGAGGTTCCAACTGTTCTCTTTGTTACTACAAAAGATGAGTGGTATTCCAATATCACTTATTTTATCATGTATGGTGAGCATCTTTCTCATTTATCTTATAAAGAGATGTGAACTATCAAGCTAAAGGCTGCAAACTATGTCTTGTGGGATAACAGTTTGTATAAAAGAAGCCTTAATGGAGTTTTTCTCCGTTGCATGGATAAAGCACAACAAAGCAAACTTTTAGAGTCTTTTCACAATTTGGCATGTGGAGGACATTTTTCTGCACCTGTAACAGCTCATAAAATTTTGCGGGCTAGGTATTATTGGCCTACATTATTTCAAGATGCATACAACTAGGTACGTAGATGTGAACTCTGTCAGCAGTTTGTTGGGAAGCCTAAGTTAGCTGCACTACCACTAAAGCCAGTTGTGATTGAATAACCATTTTAGCAATGGGGCATTGACTTTATTGGTGCTGTGAATCCATCGTCAAGTGAAGGACATAGTTTTGTTCTCATTGAAATGGATTACTTCACCAAGTGGGTGGAGGCAATTCCAGTTAAACATGCTACTTCTGAGGTAGTATGTAATTTTCTGAAGGAGAATATTATTTCCCGGTTTGGAGTTCCAAACAAAATTGTAGTAGATAATGCTACATGTTTTTCTTCAAATGAGATCACTAGTTTTTGATTTGAATATGGGATCATTCTCTCTCATTCATCAGACTATTATCCGCAAGGGAATGGTCAGGTAGAATCTAGTAATAAAAATTTGGTTACAATTATCAGGAAACTGGTGGAGGATAATCAGAGAACGTGGCATAAAGCTTTGTTTGATGCTTTATGGGCTGACAAAATTACCCCTAAGAGGGCAATAGGTATGTCATCATTCCAGCTTCTATATTGTTTGAATGCAAAAATACCTATTACTTTGGAATTGCAAGCTTTGAAGTTGGCAAAAGCAGTGGAAGATAGAACTTTTGAAAGTTCTATTGACAAAAGAATAATGTACCTTTCTGAACTTGAGGAGTAGGGGGTTATGGTAGTAGACCGTATTGCTGAGCATCAAAGTTAGGTCAAGAAACTTTTTGACAAGAAGGTGAAGGCAAGAGAATTTCAAGTTGGGGATCAAGTCTTGTTATGGGACAAGAGGAGGGAACCAAAAGGAATGCATGGGAAGTTTGATATCCTATGGAGAGGCCCATTCTTTATTCACCAACTTTGTGGTGAGAATAGTTTCTTGCTGGAGTATCAAGATGGGACACCATTCTTGTTGCCCCATAGTGGACAACATCTAAAGCACTTCAATCCATGAAGCGTCAGATCAGATCACCTGTATATTTTTATAGTTTGTGTTTTTCTTTTTCATTTTTCTTTGTCTTTTTGTCTTTTTATTTTGGTAGCTAGACTCTATGGCCCAATGGCATGGATGAAGGCACTTAGAGACTAGATTCTTCTCCCTTTGATCGTTTCAAAGAACAATCGAAGGAAGTTCCCTAGTTAGAGCTAGCTGTTGTCCTTAAAATTAGCTGCGCTCATTTTGTAGGATGACCCCTATGAAACTTGTCTATTTTGTGACCTACACTCTAAGTTCGCAAATCGAGGGAAGTCTTATTGGCCTCATACGAAGTCATTTGATGGAACCGCTTATGACATTCACCTCAGTTGGTTTTTGAAATTTGTGAAATTGATTAAGTCATAAGCCAGTTAGAATATCAATTCTGACTTGTTCAAGGTGTTAGTCATTTTTCAAGGGATACATGCACAAGTGCTAATACACCCACTCATGCATATGTCTTATTTCATTGACATGTATTAGTGGTCATTTTTGCTGCTATTGCATGTTTGTTTTGTTTTTTTTTTAAGTAACATGCATGAGTGGTAGTTATCACCGCCATGACATGTTTGTCTTTTGCTTGTATATGCTTGAGTGGCAAATACAACTGCTCATGCATGTTATCCTAGTGATATGTAGGGGTGGAAAAATCTGTCACTCGAGCAAATCTTCGCATATCAAGTGAACTTAAGTGGCATTAATGGTGCTCGTGCCATGATTAATGTGGCTTTTAAAAACCTTTTTAAATCAGTTTAGTCATTGTGTTTTGTTTATTTTTTAGTCTCTATCTTTAGACAAATCATTGAACCCCTTTGTAACGTTGAGTGGATTGCATAGATTGTGGATCGGGCAAATTCATTTCCATGGTCATGCGTAGGGTTTCCGTCAACTCCTACAGGAAGGTTTTTATTTTTTGTTTTTTGTTTTACTTTTTTGTAGGGTTTTTGTGTGTAATACAAATGTTTGTATATGTTTTTGTAATTGATTATTGTTTTGATTAAGTTTTTATATGAGTCATTAGTTGTTAGTTTTTCTTTGTGAATTGTTTTCAAACCCTAGTTTCTAAGTGTAGGTTTGTCACCATCATTTTATAGGTGAAATTCGCCTATTTTAGCAAAACCCTAAGTTCTTGTAAAATCATATTTCGGTTGTGTTTCAAAAACTTAGGAAATTGTTGCCTTTGTTTAGACTCGTGTATCGTCAGTCTTTTTCGCCGCCAATGCACAATATCTTTACCAAAACTACCTTGTGTAAGGGCGGCAAAAATTTCCACCCCTACATGAAACATATTTGCCTAATATGTGTCAGTGGTAAAAACCAGCACCGATACATATACTTTATCTTTGGCTTTACCTTGATATAGGGGCGATTAAAACTGCCGCCCCTACATGAAAACTTTGAATATCTAACCTAACATGCTCAAGCAGTGGATTTACCCTCTTCTACATGTGTTAAGAGGTTTTCAACTTTTAGATGCTAGAGCAGTCATTTTGACCGACTTGACATCTAAATTTATTCTTCCAATATGCATTGGCAGTCGTTTTCGCTGCTTATGCACAAAGACAACTTGCAAATTTACTCACATGTAGTATCAAGTAAAACAACTGCCCCTACATAAAAAGTTCAAATTGTCCCCTACCTGCAATGGTGGTCATTTTGACCGACCTTTCATGCTAATGATCTACCCCACATGCAGGAGCAGTCATTTTGGCCCATGCATATTTTACTGAATTTTTCCTAACACTAGGAATTTTTGCCAAATGATACTTATAGCCCGCTTTTGCCTATTTCCTTGACTTGCGTGCTCTCAAGCCCTTTCAAGCATGATCCCACATTCATGATCATCAGTTTGTAGTAGCCCTAATTTTCCTGTTTTTCCCCTAACTGCAAGATCATGAACTTTTGCAGTTGCATCAAACATCCGTGGTTGACACCATTTCTAGTTTTCTTCTCAAAGCTGATGTCAGAGCCATCCCCATCAAAGGCCAAGATCATGAAGTATAAGTACCAAGGGGTTTTCCCCATTACTTCATTGCAATCTAACATGGACAAGATTAGAGACACAAAAATTGGGCATGTAGACATGGTTGAGTTCGTGGAAAGGACAAAATAGTCTAATCCTCCTTGCTACATGCAGAAGATTGTTGAGAGTAATATACACTTGGTAGCATCTTTTCCTGTCACAGCACATAATCTAGAATTTGTTCTTCAAGTGGCAAGCCACTATAATAGGGATACTAGGACTATGTTTGATTCTCAAGGGAATGTAATCATGAGATTAGATGCAGAGTTTCTTGACAAGATTTTCATTTGTCCACCTATAGAAAATGTTGGAGAAATGGATTTTTCTCGAGGTTAAAAAGATTTTGAGAAAGACTGGAAGCTGTAAAGAAACATATCAATGGTAAGTGGCTAAAGACTCCTAGGAGCAAGTTGTCTAGATGGCCTAAGGAGCTCCCAAGAAGTGATTTTGTTGAGGAGGTGAGTGATTTGATCACATTGCTGAGTAGAATCAAAGGCCTTCCTTCTTCATCCAAATTTCATGAATGGATGTATACATATATCAAAGTGATTCTCAAGGGACAACAGAAGATCTTTTGGGGAGAGTAGATCAGTAATCCTCTACATGATCAATTGATGAAGGTCAATACAACTTTTAAGTTTTATATGACTTCATATCTGGTATATGCTGCTACAAGTATGAGGAGTTTTCTAGGTCTAACTCAAAATGGTGATTAGAGGTTAGTTCCAATTTTTCAATACTATCCATAGATTACTCTCAAAGGGTCAATTCATCATTTCCCTAGTGTTAACGATGCTTTCTTTTTAGTCTTTATGTGTCTATGGGATAGTGAGCTTGAATAAAAGAGAGTATCAGATGAGGCCTGGGAAGTGGTCAATTCTTTTGGTTGTCTGTTCTTGTGATTTCCAACTTTCACTTACCTAAGAGTTGGATATTATCCTGGATATCTATATATGCTTCCACGATATCCCAGTGATAAGATTGTTCTGATGGAGTTATTTAGATAATTGATTGTTGTGCATAATAAACAGATGGAATTGAATAAGTCAGGAATTAAGTTTCTAGTGGAAATTGGTAGGTACTCAGTGCAATCAGCTACTAAGGCTAAGGCCGTTGAATCAGAAATGTAGCTGGTGACAATGAAATAGTTCAAGAAAAGGGATCACTTTGATTTTCGGAGGGTACAAGATAAGATCAAGAGAAAGACAATATTTCATGTTCCTATGGTTGAGGATATTTGGGCTGATCTGAGAACCCAGAATGAGATCAGGAAGCTGGATTATTGTAGACTCCATTTGAGTGAGATTGAGGATCTGGCATTGGCTAATGTTCCAAAAGGTATGGAGGATGAATGTGATGTTCTAAATCCCAAGTATGACATCAACAATATTGAAGCTTCAACTTTTCCAGAAGTCAAATGGTCGGTGAAAGAAGAAACTTCTATCAGGAAGAGATTTCAACCTATATTCGCTAACACCAATATATGGTTGCAAAGCAAAGGTCTCAATTTGAAATAGTTCCTCACTGGATCAGAGACAGAGATTCAAGAGCAGACCATAAAGAAGGTAGAAAATAGGACAAAGAACAAAAGCGATGCTCCTTCTTCTTCTAAGGTGTATAAACTGAAGATTAAGTTTGTATCAAAAGGAGGGAAGGCAAAAGAGATTGCAGGAACTTCTATTATTACAGATTCAGGTTCTAGAGAAGTAGATTTTGATAAAATGGAGGCTGAAAATACTGAGATAGAACAACAAAATGTTGAGGAACTTGATGATACTAAGCAGGTGGAAATGGGTGAGAAATCCGGTGAGGAAGGTAATAAGAACAAGAAAAAGGGAAAGATGTGGAACAAGAACAACTTGGTGGCTCATTAAAATCTCCTTAGAAAGATCTTTCACAAGGGCTAGAAGTTTCTACACCCTTACCTCATGTTTTTATTTTTGATAATCCTCCAATAGTTTTTAATGTTCCTGTTGTCATTATATCTTCTGATAATACTCCTCCCTCTGTGAGAACAAGCTTTGGAACTATTTTTGATTCTTCTAGTTCTATTCCTATTCTGTCTTATCCTTCTTTTGATATTAGGGAACAAACTATTCTAGATCATTTACTTGATGGTTTAGAGAAAAATGTTGATACAGGTATAGTTTTCACCAACACCTCTCCTATTGTCACTATAACAGGTGTTATTATGGATCCTGCTAAGCAGGTAGTTGATCCTTCTCCAAATGTTAGTACTCCAACACTACCTCCATGGTTGTTTGCTTATATTCCCAAAAGGGAAAAGTAGGCTATTTCACTACATGATATTGACATTGAGAAATTGTTGCCTGTTAAACCAATAAATTAGAAGAAAAAGCCTAAAACTGTTTCTGGGCTAATTGATGAAAAAGGATTTAGGTATGCAGAAATTCCTAAGCCACCAGATGATTCTACTACAGATACCTCTGATGTGAATGATTATATTATTTCCAGAGTTGAGTTAGGTAAGCTAACTCATGAAGGTATCAAGTTAGATTTTCAAGCTATAGCAAGCTCATTGCTTGTAAAATTTGACGAGGTAAAGAAGGAAAAAGAACAATACAAAGCAAAGGCTAAACAACTTGCTGCTGTCCTTTAGAAGATAGTGAAATCATCAAAGATTGTGGAACCAATGGAAGTTAATGTAGAAGACCCTTTGATCCAAAAGGTTGAGAAAGTTCAAGCCAGAGGAAGAGTGGTTGGTGACATTGTGGAACTGTTGGTGGCACAAGGTAGAGTTCTCTTAAAGACCATAGTGGAAAGGAAGGAAAAAATGGCAAAGGCAAAAGCTAAGTTAGATGATATTGTTGATTCATTATCTCAAGAACTTCAAGATCAAGAAGATAATTTAGAGGAATGGATTGAGATGAAGAAGATCAAGATAAAGAATTTGATTTCCATTGGTGTCATTTCAAACCAAGAGTCTTATCTCAAGACCAAAGAATCTATGACCCATTGCATCAATGTGATAAAAGGTTTACTTGATGATTTGTGCCGAGTACGAGAAAATAGTGAAGATAGTGATGTCTCACTTCTATAGCAGTTAGAGGAACTACCATGCACTCTAACAGGTGAAGATCACAAGTTTCTCTTTGCAGAAGAAATGATTGATGCTTTTAAGAAGATGGTTCAGCAAAAGTTTGAAGATGAAGTGCTTATAGTGGTTTCAATGGATAGTCTTTATGATCATCATTCAACCTTTAAAAATTTGAAGGGTAATCTTGAAAAACATGAGAAAGTTATAAAGGCAGTCAAGGATGCAGTTCTCAGGGCTCGTACCATTTCAAATAATATAGCTTGGTTTGATGTTATTGAGATGGCAGTAGTGCAGACCATGTACCAAGACTTCCTGTAAAAGAATGATGGTGGCAGTTGAAATTCTTTTTCATGCCTTAGTTGATTTTCATTTTTGTATGTGCAATTTGTATTTTGTTTTGGACATATTCATGTGTATTTTCTCAAAATGCAATTAAATGTGAGACAAAAGAAGTCACAAGTCAAATATGACTCTTTTGTTGAATAAGTCAAATTAGTTAGGTTTTTCCTAAGTTTTCTCAAGGCCTCTCCCTATAAATAAAGAGGACATCTATTGTAATTTCTATCTTTTATCTATTGCAAGAAAACTCTGGTGAATTAAGAAGAAAATCAAGACTTTGTGCTTGTGAAAATCAATTATCAAGCATTTATCAATATAAGAAAGCAAGTTCAATTCCAATCTTTATCTTGGGATTGTTTGTGTTATGGTAGCATTGTTCTTACATCTTTCTATCATAATCTTCTTTGATAATAATTTAAGTGTGGAGATTATTTCAAGTCATTGAAGAGTGATCTTAATTTTATTGTGATAGACTTTGTGTTATCAAATCATTTGTAAGGATTGCGTTTATGATTGCCAAGATAAAATAACTTGAAGACTTTGTGCTACAAGTTGTATTAATTTACTTATACCATCTTGGAGAAGAGTGGAGACTTTGGGTTGCATTTAACTTCAAATAGTTCTATTTGCTATTTGTAAGTGAAGCGACAGAAGACTTTGTGTTTCTGTAGTTTTGTGATAGTTAGTAAGTTCTTTAATATCAGTTTCATTGAAGTTATCATTTTGAAGTAAGAACATCTATTTTAAAGAGAGAGAATTGGATGAAATGGAATCACCACAAAAATAGTGTTTAGTGTAAATAAGCTTTGTAAACTGTTGTTTGTAATAGTTAAAGCAACTAGAGGGAACCTCCCCTTGCTGAGAGGAGAGACTCTATCTCATCATAGCTATGGCGATATAACCATTTTGTCATTAGTTAGTTAACGAAAAAATATTCACCCAACAGTGTTTAATAACACTTTACTAAAATCAACATTCTCATGACCAACATGTTGGTGTTTCAAATTGTACCCCACCAATTCTAAAACTATTTTTCTTTTGTTTATACAAAATTAGTGGAAAATGGCCAATGAATAGGATATTTATCTAAAAGACAATATCCTCTGCACTTCAGGCGCTGCAAATCCTAGGTGGGTTTCCCCTTCTAAATATTGGTTACAAAAATATGACTTGACTGATACACACTGTGTTGGATAACATATTTCTTTCACAAGGAATGTGGAAAGATTAAGATGTCTAGACTTAGGAATAACACTCTTCCATGACCTTTAATTAGTGCTGTGAAAGTCATGAATAATTAAGATAAGTAACATGGTGAGCATGATTTGTCATTTTGAATATATTTGGGTGGTTGGGAGGTTGACTAACATTTAGACCAGTGCCTGTCTCAGGAAAATAGAGTTGATGTGATCTACAGGGATTTATACTGAAAATGTCACAAGCTAAAAATTAATTTATCCTTTTACAGATATCAATGCCTCAATGTCAATATTGATTATCAATGTTGGCAAACATGATCCAAATCATTCTTTAAAATCCTTTTGCACTATGAAAATAGTATTATCTAGCATGAAAGAATTAAACTACTTACTTTAAATAGATAATGACACATAATAATCCATAACAACAAATGTGTTACAGAAAAATCAACAAATCCTTGATTGTATTAATTTTTAACTATTTTTTATAGTATATAGAAGGAGATGAAGAGAATACAGTTTGCATTCTATCATTAAAATCAATTGGTGAAGTACATTACAAAGACATTTACTAATCAAAATCCCTTATCTTTCTAAAACGTAGATGACCATAATCTAAATGTTATATCCCCCTATATTTTCACCAACCAACCCTTTGCAACAATGAGTCCATCCCTTTTATAGAATAAGGGGGCCCCTTACAATTTATAGATGAATGCAATGTGCATAAAATCATGATCATTATTTGAGGTGCATAGCACATGAGCAGTTATATTATTCCATTAGTTTGTTGAAACAATTGTATTCTATTTGAAATGGCATGATGACTGATCATGGGAAGTTAGGTAGTCGTGGGAAAAGGCCATGAATTATTCTTCACCTACCCAAGCTGAGCTAGCATCACCCACTCACTGTGAAGATGGGGATGAAGAGGAGGCCAGGTGCTTATCACACATTCCCTTGTACTTGCGAATAGATACCCAAACAATTACCTACTTCTAGACCACCTAAACACCATACCCTTTTTTTGTTATGCACCAAGGAGGAGGAAGGGAACTAGAATGGAGTGGCCTCACCCACCCATCTAATTTTGCCAATCAAAGTTGGCCATTTGAAATTAAGACTTCTCTATGCAGTCCAAGGAGCAGCTACATGCATTTGGAATGGTTGAGAAAAAATACCCATTATCCATTAAATCCCGGCTATTGAAAGGGGAAATTGATGAAAAATAATGGTTGACACAGAGACAATCTTCTCATTTTCCCTAAACCCTCCATCCCATAAGGAGGTATTTTGTTTTCTTTTTCTTGAAGGTGCACAATTGCAACCAAGAATACTTAGACATTATTTTTCTGAACAAAAAATTCACCTCAGGGATGTGGAAGATGTTCATAGCCATCATACTAAGAATGATAAATGTTTTTATGCAGAATACTTTGTTTCATTTTACAACCAAACTTGTGAACCAATGCTGAAGACACAAAAACCAATATACCTGCATTTCCATAAATGAATCTTATATGGAGAAATGTGCCATCCTAAACTCCATCATTCAAACCACCTGATTAGTTTATCAATTTTGAAATGGATAGAAACATTTCATCATGCTTTGGATATACTATCACATCACACATTCCTGTATCATCCTCTAGTTTCCATTATATAGCTACTTGAACTAGAGTCCAAATTTAGCAATTTATCCATTTTATAACTGCAACTGGCCCTTTTTTCTCATGTCCTCAGATAAGACTGATTTGACAACACTTATGGTAATAATTTCAAATTTCCCTTTTTATTTTGACAGAGTCCTCTTCAGTCTCATCATTGCTATGAACTAGGGGCAAGGAGTACACTGCAATTCGTACCTCTTTAAAATTCCTCCACAGCTTTGATTATGTTCTTCTTCTCTATACATCTTTCCTTACTTTGCAGTTTACCAAAATTAACAATTCTAAATTTCAAATGCTCAAGGGGAAATACTGATGGAGAGAGCATCAAATTTTAGCCCAAGTCACTTTTGGAAATTTCTAAAAATTTAGCAGAATGAGCAAGTTATTTCAGCCAGATGTTCCAATTGGACATTCTAACCAAGCATGATGTTAGCGAGCTTGATGATCCACATATAGATCCACATATGGATGATGATACCACAACATGGCATATTGAAAAGCTTCTAGAGGGTTGTAGTTCCTTAAGCACTTGAAATAACTCTTAAAAATAGGCTTTGAATCTGATGAAAATCTCGAATGCAGTTTAATTCTATGGAACAAAGCAATTCATAACCCAATCTTCCAATCGGACATGATATTGTAAATACATAATATCTAGTTCACTTGGAAGATCCACATCCAATTAATATATAAAGCAATTCATATCTAGAAACTTTCTCAACGAACACTATATACTAACATGAACCCCATCTTCATCTAGATATCTAGCAATTGGTATGCAGTGAACATCAACATCCAGTTTGGCTTTTCAAAATTCATAACGAGTGGGCAAATCATCATGACGTTACATTCCAAGCCGATCTGTCCTACCCGATACATCCATCCTGGTCAAACTTAAATTTGTCAAACCAAACACAATATTGCAACCAGAATTGGATATCTAAACACAACTTGATATCCACTTAGAAATACGAAGGAATCTAACTAGATCTGGACATGAAATTGACCCGATAGTAATATACATAAGCATAATAGGATACAGACATCTAGGTAGAGTGATGATCATAACTTAGCCAAAAAACATCAGATTTTCACCAAATTTGAACTACAGATACCCATTTAGCTTCTTAAAACATGATGCACTTCTTACTTTGACATAATTTCAACTAGACCTACAAGATCCTAAACATTTTACTTAGGCAAATAATTGAGGAACTTGGACAAGACTTAGCAGATTTTAGGCATGAAAGTATGAGTCTCAACACAACATATGGAGAGGCTTCCTTTGGAGGGGCTAAAGAAGTAGGTGTTAGGTTAAGGGGAGGTCACTATACCTATGTAGAAACCACTTTAAATTGAAAGGGAAAAGGGAAGCAATATTTGGGAAGAGGGATGGTTGGTCTTAGAGTAATCTTTCTAGCCAAAACCAAGTTATATTTATCTTGTAAGGATAGATCAAAATAACTATTGATATTAGTAGCCCCAATGGATTAAACCATTAGAGTTAGATCACAGTCAATGACTCTAAGATAGTAGATGAAGATCAAACCAACCAATGATCAAACCCTAAGGGGAATCCTCTCCCAAGTCTTTTGAAAGTGAATATTGAAGTCAAAATGAGATTCTACTAGGAATCACTAGATGTTGGAGATCTAATGGGTGAGTGCAAGATAATCATGGGCCAAACAATGAAAATAGGTAAAAAAAATGCGTCTATACTTAGCTAAAATCTTGAAATGGATATTTGAATTTTTGTTGGGGTCAGATAAAAGTTTGATTTTGGCTTGGTAATAACAAACCAAAATAGATATATGTTAGTAGCAATATATATCTATTATCTACTCCCATTTTGTAGTAGCAATATATCAACGACTTGTGGGTTTACAAAAGAAAAATATATATTAGAGATAACAACTAAAAACATCCAACATTCTCCTAGTATTCAACAATTTAGAGATAAATTTTAGTTTTTCTAAATTATATCAAAATTATTGTATCATTTGGGGTTTTCAATTTTTCTTGATTCTAAGCAAGTTTTTTTATTCTATTTTTTTGAGGCATTAGTTTTGAATTCAACTTCAAATGTAATTTAGTAATTTTTATTGTGTTCTAAATGCTTAATTTAAACTGTATATGGTTTAATAAAATTTTGTTTTAAATCCTAAATGTGTATATTTTAAATTTGAAATAGGTAATATGGATGAGTAACCTCAAAACCAAACCCTCCCCCATTGAACCCTCCTCCATTGGACCCTCCAACAATTCAAGAACAAATTTAAAAATATTAATGAAATAAATAAGATTATAGAAATTTATTGTCACCACCCTCGATTGACTTCAATGACATCCACCTCAGAGGGAATTGTCACCCATGTTCATACCCTCATAAGCCAACATGACTCATTTTGGAAACGACGAGAAGCTAAGAGGGTAGAATATTCCATTAGTTTATCATATGACCAAGTGAAAGAATTGGATATTACCAAAGCCATGTTGGTGCAACATTTTGTCAACCCTAAAACTGGATTGCATGTTGATGTACTTAAGCCTAAATTTTCAATCAAGTGGTGCACACATTAGGGTATCACTAATTTTTTTTGGGATCATTGGTGTATAGTTTTTGATAAACCAGCCAACAACAATCATGATGTACATTTATATTTCCTTTATAAACTATATGTGGAGTTTATATTAGGTCACCATGTGAACTATTTTGATTTTAGAGATTTCTAAGGAGTAGGTAGAGGAATGCCTCAAGATAGACCTAGAGTAGTGTAACAAATGCAAGGTCCATTTATCCTCCCTTCTCCACCTCCTATTTAGCACCTTGTCATTGTCACAGATGCAACACATTAGAGCCTCTCTACCATAAACTCTTTGAATGAGATTTTTATCACACAAAATTATTAGCTAGCACAACCACATGATATTGATGGTCATAGTGGATCACTTGAGATTACTAGACCCTCCTTGTCCACACATGTTTATGTGCCTCATTGTTGCATTATGTACAACCAGTTGTGCTTAGGTCCTCTTAAAGAGACAAGTGAGCCACCCTTAAACACACTAGAATATGATGTCCCTCATATTTCACCTTCACAAGTTGAGGTAGTAGTGCCTAGAACACAAGTTGAGGCATTAGGGACTAGAACACAAGTTGGGGCATTAGGAACTAGAGCAGAAAAGGAGCAAGGTCAATCTTTCTTTAAGGTAAAATTAAAATTTATTTCACAATGTATTCCATTTGAATTTAATATAAACAAATATTAGTACTAATGTATCGAAATGAGATAACAATTGATGATAGAGGAAGAGCTTATAAAAGTTCATCATGGTACAATTTCTACCATTCAATTTGTCTTAGACTTGACAAAATAAATTATTTTACACATCTAACCTTTTTTTATTGTATGCATTTAATTTTTTATTAGTAATTATATGCTAATTTATATCTTGATGTTATTTTACTTTTATAGTCTATTAAAAATGTGAGTGATGTGGCACCTTTGCCAGCATGCTTTAGTAGGACTCCTAATCATCCTAAAAGACCATCATTCACCGAATGACTCTTTGAACATCAACGAAGAGTCAAGGTAATTAAATTGAATTTTTCTTTAATTGGTAGTTTAGATAAATTATAGTTGATTATAGTGATTTAGATGTTAATTTCAAATTTATTATGATTATACATACATACCATCTTACATTCTTGTCATTTTTCATACAAGAAATCTTAGTTGGTTCATCCATGATGAGTCCTTCTTAGTCAATGCTAGAGGCCTCATTGGTGGTATATGCTTGTTTTATAGTAGACAAGTTTCTATTTAGTAGTCTAAATTGTTTATTTACACATCTAGAACCTCTTTTTATTGTATACATTTCCTTTTTTGTTATTAATTATATATTAATTTATATCGATGTTACAATTCCAAATGTGAGTGATTTCACACCTCTTCTCGCATGCTTTAGTAGGACTCCTGATTGTTCTAAAAGGTCATCATTTTTAGAACGACCCTTTGAACGTCAACAAAGAGTTGAGGTAATTGAATTGAATTTTGTTTTAATTGATAGTTTAGAGTTTAAAGTGAATTAGATGTTAATTTCAAAGTTCTAAATTGTAGTAAATAATTTTTTGTTTAATAGTCTAAATTGTTTATTTACCAGTGGACTAATTAATCAAATTTGGGGTTTGACTTTTTATTGCATTCAACTTTGTATCCATCAACTACTAAGCATTGTGGCACCAAGAGGCCAATTTTTGAGGATCCACCATAGGTTGAGGATTCACTATAGATAGAGGGTCAAGTGGACCTTTAGGATTTGATGTATCTATTTGACATGTAGATTATATATAGATTTTGAGATGTTATATGCCACATTTTGTTAAAAATGTTTTGAGTTGGGATATATGCCAAATTTTTGTATATGTATATCATTATCCAAGATTTTAATATATACACCTTGATATACAGTATAATTTAATCCTTGTGTGCATGTATTCCTACTTTAAAAATTAAAAGTCAAATGTATAATCACTTTAGGATGGGTGAGTTATGAACAACAATGCTATAGATTGATTCCTTGCATTACAAATACATAATGACATTAATAGGCACATAAGACTAGTTAATTAGAAAATAATGTATTCTTGCTACAACATTTAGAATGAACTAAAATTGATGACCTATAAATTACTATAATCTTGCTACAATATTCTCACATAACACTCTAGCAAATAAATTTTTCCAATCATAGAATCTCTATCTCTATAGTTTATCTATAAGCTAGGTAGGTATGCCAACATCTATAGCTATCATATTCTCATTCCTCAGAGTGAGCATCTTTATCTTGTCTTCCTTTTGAAGTAAGTGATTATGTTTTGTAAGATGACTATCTAGGTCTGATATGATTATATTTCTTGGTAGAAAGATCATGCGTAGTTACCTACCTCAATACATAACAATCTTGATTGCCATGATGGTAGTAATAGTTAGCTATAGGATTGTCTTAGAATTACATGTGACCATTTATCCATCAAATGATGATGCATTGTCCAAACACCATTAAGAAGACCTTCCTATTTTTTTGATAGTAGTGACTATCTTATTACTAACATAAAACCAAAGATTTGTACATAAGTAGATGTTGTGAGTTACTATACATTTATCTATGAATACCCAAATTAGTAAGAATTAATTAAAAAGAAATATAATGACAATCATATGAAATCTATATTTAACATTTCATTTTAATTTATGCTAAATTATTATATACTTGTTTAATATTTGTTTTGGTTAATTTAAATCTTGGGTTAAATGTATCCCTAAAATTCTAAGTGATAAGAGCAGTGTTACTTCATAGATACCTACTTGTGACACAATTGCCATGTAAGTTCAACTCCTAACCAAGGAGCCTTATTGACTTATGTGTGGCAATTCTATAGAATACTAAGAATACCATTAACTTTGAAAGCATTACGTACCTAACATTTATATTATAAATATGACTAATATTGAACATTGTGATAAATGTTTGATGTCAGTGAATATGTTTGTCATGATTGGACCTTAATGTGAGTCAACGATTGAAGAGCCTTTATTATACTACCATGTTGATATAAATTAAATTGGTTTATTAGGAGATTTATACATGACCCTAATTTCCTTCTTGGGATATGTAGGTAATCCACTTGACATGGATTCTTAGTGTTAACATATTTGTTGTAATTTTATTTTTGTATACATCTCATAACAATCATGATATAGAAACTACTAGATTTTATATAGAAATTACTAGATTTGATATGATAATCATATTCAGTTTCTCCTCTTACATGTTAAACATGCAATAAACATGTTAAAAATGTGGAAATCTATGATGTTTTTAATTATACCAAAGGTATTTTCTTGTGTTAATGAGCAAAGACATGTTTTCATGTTTACCCATTTTTCTATCTAGTTTATGCAAAAAATGTCATCCACAACCCAAATTCACCTAACATTGCATTTGAAAATGTAAATAGGTGTATCTTAAATGAAGTATGTTTCAATATCATATATTCCATGTAACTTGTACATGCCAACACCCAATTCTAGTTGGTACATCTATATCACCTTATGACCTAGGGTGATCTACCAAAAATGGTTACTACAGTAATATCAATGAATATGCATCAATCTAGAATTGTCAAATGATTAAATGGTTCATACACAATCAGGGTACCTTACCAGGTAGCCCAATCTTGCAGCCAACGCAACAAAATCAATCTTGCAGAGACTCTTTGCTCAATATAATCTCATACACCAAGCTTACACAATCAAATCATACATTAGTTCATTTCAAGTTATCAAATAAAAATTGAATTACAACAACACAATGACTTTCATAGCCTCTCTATAGAAAACACTCTTCTTCCTCTCATACTCTCACAATACTCTTCCTTTTTTGTGCAACACACAAACTCAAACACAAAATAGAAAAAACATCTTTTATTTTATTTCAACTTAATACATTTTTTTTTGCGTAATCATAGATTTATATTAAACTGAGAAAAAAAGTTTACACTATCATATGTCATATCTTGGATAATTGAACAAGTCTGTTGCTACCTATATGCTATTTGACTTCCTAGACTTTCAAAACATGACCATGTAGGGTCACCTAGCCTGTTAAGGACCATGCAGGGTCTATTTGATGCCTAAAGTCTATACAATTTAGGGATTCCATATGCAAAATGAAGCCATTTGCAGTAAACAAAAAATAATAGTAAGGATTTCTATGAACCTAAACACTACTTATGCCTTGCCATAGTCTATTAGTTGCAGATTAAAAGTCACCACCCACTCGAACCCTTCCACTAGCACCAGTCCCAAGATCTTCTTGATGAAGTCGACAACAATTTGAGCCTATTCCTTGGTGACCAATAGTTCAAAGCCTCTAATATCCAAAATAAATGGATACAACTTCACCATATCATCCGGATCACTAAGTAGAACCATGTCTTCGGTCTTAGAGCTCCCACTCCCATACAAACCACTTGAAGAATGGTATCCAAGTCACCCAGATGCTTAGGAAAGAAGATGCATTTCATAATCACCTTAGCCTCTACTTTTGGAGTTTCCAGTTCTAATAGCATTGCCAACACCCTCAAGAAGATGTTTGTATCTACCCAATACCACTCATCGTTGAACATGAATTATCTCCCAAGAATCATTCTGTCCGCTCCTATCATCAGTTCATCTGGACGACAACACATTCTCTACAACTGGAGATTGGTTACCTGTCCAAGGAATGCCATTTGCATTTTGCTGCTTACTAACCTTACCAGTGTTTCCATCCCTTTGCAGAGAAGATGACTACAAAATAGGAAGGCATCAAAACCAGCTATAGTTCATATTGCGATACTGCCAAATGCTTGCCTTCTTATTAATGCCACTTGAGGGGAAGTTTCTCAATGCATGTCCTTTGTTACCTATTCATTATTACAATCCAACTCCACCAGCTTGCCCATCATCATTCCAAAGACATCGAGATCTTCCTCACTTGAATTGAAGGCCTCGGCCTTGCCACCTATGATGAGGTAGCAAGGCTCCCACCTAACCTCCCCTAGTATTTCAACTTAATAATTACATCAAACTCTACAACAAATTTACATTTATGGTCTTCATTGGCCTCTCCTAGACATTCCATCAAATCTTCCATCTCTTTGGGTTGAGTCTTCACACAAAAAACTCCCTACCAATCTGCACACTTCTCACTCTCTCTGGTGCTCATTCTAGGCACCTCTCCTCTCTTGCTTGGGCGGTGCCTTTTACAACAATCTCTGTTCACTATATATTTTAGGTGTTTTATGTTCCATATTCCCTTCAAATATATGCTTATTTGCCCAAAAGGAAAATGATTCAGTTTCTTAAAATTTTCTAACTTCATTTTTAAATGGTGTCCCTTCCAATCCAAAGGCAATTAAATTTCAGCTTTTAAAAATTTGCAACAAATTCTTCAACACCTACTTCCTCCACATTAATAAAATCAAATAAAGAAGTGACACCTACTTTTGTTTCAACACCTCATAAAGGAAGGCAGTTAAATAAGGTTTGTATTACTTGTTTTTCAACACCTCCAAGAATGGGAGTGGTCACATATTAAATTATATATTAAAACTAAAGATAATTTGCCTCTTTACAATTTCCCACATTTTCTAAATGTACTATGGTGAAATCAAATTCTTGAATAATAACCCCCTTTAATGCTCATCCAGAATGAAATAATCAAACTAAAGCTCTGGATGTGCAGGATCAAGTGACGACAGGCAAAAAACTCAAAGTTCTTTTTTTCACCCAAAAATTGATGAGTATGCTTGGAATGACATCCCAAGGTCCCCTGTAGAAGGATTTCTCTCCAGTATTCAAGGATTTCAAAATTTTAAACTTTTTGTAAATTGCCAACACAAACTTATGGCATTAAAATCTCCCAAACGGTGAAAAATATGACCTCAATTATTTTTGCAAATTTGGTGAAATGCCTTCAAGAACATGCCTGCCAAAGGATTTGTCACCAAACCTCTAGGATCTCCAAAAATAGTTGTTTCTGTAAAATCAACATGTTGTGTGCCAAAACTACAACCTCGTGGAAACTCAATTCTTGCAAATCTAATTACATGAAGTGTTCCCAAAGTTGAGAGATGCCAAATAATGACCACCAAAATTGGAAGAAACAAAATAAAATTGTTTTTGGTTGATGTCGATTGCGTGTGCACCCAGATGCTTCTGCATCATTAAATCATCATTTAATGTATCATCCTTGTTTCTTCTTAGTAGTTTAAATTAGATTAGGGACAATTATATAGACTTAGAGAGATAGTATCTCTCAGGGAGAGAGATACCATGCTTTTATTATTCTCATTCCATGTTCGCATTCCATCTTCTATATGTTTGACAATTATAGAAACTTAGGGAGAGAGACTCGGGGAGAGGAAGAGAGGAAGAGAGTGAGAGAGACATGTTTGGCATGATTTTCATATCCTCATTTCACATTCTATATAGTTTCCATGCTTTGCATATCCTCATTTCACCTTCTACATGTTTGACTTGATTTGCTTATCATCATTTCACCTTCTATAGATCTAGCATATCCTTATTTCACCTTATATATGTTTGACATTATCTATTTAGTTAGGGAGGGAGAGAGAGAGATTATATATTTAAAATTATATCCTCATTTCACCTTCTATATGTTTTAAATTATTTTCTTACCTTCATTTCACCTTTTATATCTTTAACATTATTTTCTTATCCCCATTTCACCTTCTATATATCTAGCATACCCTCATTTCACCTTCTATATGGGTTAGAGAAAGAGCAGAATGAGGAAGAGAGGATAAGGAGAGAGAGACCATGCTTTTATTATTCTCATTCCACCTTTGATATGTGTGAAAATTATAGACTTAGGGAGAGAGAGACTCGGCGAGAAAAGAAGAGGGAGAGAGAGACACGTAGGGAGAGAGACACATTTGACATGATTTGCATATCCTCATTCACCTTCTATATGGTTTCCATGATTTGCATATCCTAATTTTACCTTCTATACATTTACCATTTTTTTCTTATTCTCATTTCACCTTCTATATGTTTTCTAGGTCTTTTTCTGATGGCCAATCATCTCGATCCTTTTGGGCTACATTGGACCAAGATAGTCTCTTAAGAGCCCTAAGACAAAAAAGGTGTCAAACTTTGAATTGACTGTTCTCTCAAACTATGACACCTAGGAATGTCTTTTTTACATGTACAGTTGGATTTAGGTCCACCTACAAATACCTACCTTAATTTTTCTAACTCAAATTCATTTTCCTGTGGTGACGAGGAACATTATGTTTTAAAATGATTCAGTTTCATCTAGTGAAAAGGTGTTAGGAATGAAATTTTACATTATGCAACTTGTGTGACTAAATTGATGGTGCAAAAACAATGTGGTGGACATGTGTATGCTAGAGAAGACTCCATTTCATTCCCCAAGTGTCCCAATCCTTTCGAGATACATGGTTCTATCAAAGTCTCTTAAGAGACCTAAGAGAAAAAAAATGCCAAACTTTGATGGAGTAGTTCTTATACTCCATGGAACCTAGGAATAATATGTTTGGACCTACAACTAGATGTATGGTCCCTCCATAATAACCTCTCTCAATTTTCATCAAACTCAAGACCATTTGATCGTGCCAACAATGGATGCATTCTTTCAAAATATCTTAGTGGCATTGAGTATAAAAATTCCAAGAGTTATATTTTGTATTTTTCACCTCATGGAACCTAACTAATTACACCAACACATTGGGGGTGGGTTGGTGTATGCTATCAAATTCCCCATTTCATTGCCCAAGTGTCCCAATCCATTTGGGCTAAAAGGTTTCGACAAAGTCTCTTAAGAGACCTAAGAGAAAAAAATGCCAAAACTTTGATGAAGCAACTCTCTAAGTCTATGGAACCTAGGAATGATATGTTTGGACCTAAAATTTGATGTCCAATCCCTCCATAATAACCTCTCTCAGTTTTCATCAATTCAAGATCATTTGACCATTTCAACAACGGATGAATTCTCGCAAAATGCCTTACTGACATTTAGTGTAAAGGTGCCATGATTCATATTTTGCATTCTTCACCTCATGGGACTAAATTGATAGTTCCAAAACATTGTGGTGGGTGGATGTATGCTAGAGGAGGCCTTTTTTCATTCCCCAAGTGTCCTAATCCTTCCGGCCTACACAATTCTGACAAAGTCTCTAAAGAGATCTAAGAGAAAAAAACTACCAAACTTTGACATAGTGGTTCTTGGAGCCCATGACAACAAGAAATGATTTTTTTGGACCTACAAATAGATTTTGGGTCCCTCCACAATAAATTCTCTTAGTTTTAGTCAACTTAAAACTATTTGACAATGCCAACAATGGATGCATTCTTGCAAAATGCCTCATTTACATTCAACATAATGTTTCCAAGAACCATATTTTATGTTCTTCACCTCATGAGATTGAAATGATAGTGCCAACATGTCAGGGTGGGTGGTTTTATGATAGAGGATTCCCTTTTTCATTCCCCAAGTTTCCAATCCTTTTGGGCTACACGGTTCTTACAAAGTCTTAAGAGACCTAAGAGCAAAACTATCAAACTTTGATAGATTAGTTCTTGGAGTTCATGGCACCTAGGAATGATTCATTTGGACCTATAGCTAGATGTTAGGTACCTAAAAAATAACCTCTCTTATTTTTTATCAACTGAAAACCATTTAACGATGCCAACAACAGATGCATTCTTGCAAAATACCTCATTTGCATTCAACATAATGTTGCCAAGAACCAAATTTAGCATTCTTCACCTCGTAGGACCAAACTAACTATGCCAACACATTTGGGTGGGTGTGTTTATTCTAGAAGATTCCCCATTTCATTTCCCATGTTTCTCAATCCTTTCGGGCTACACGGTTCTGACAAAGTCTCTTAAGAAACCTAAGAGCAAAAAACTAAAAAAAATTGATAGAGTAGTTCTTGGAGTCAGTGGAACTTAGGAATGATCTATTTGAACCTACATCTATATTTTGGGCCCTCTATAATAATCTCTCTCAATTTTCATCAAGTCAAAACCATTTGATTGTGCCAATGATAGATGCATTCTTGTAAAATACTTGTGGTATTTAGTGTAAAGGTGCCAAGTGTCATATTTTGCATTCTTCATCTCATGGGATTGAACTACCAACACTAACATGTTGGGGGTGGGTTGGTTCATGCTAGAGGATGCCTAGTTTCATTCCCCAAGTGTCCCAATCCTTCTATGCTACATGGTTTTGGTAAAGTCTTTTAAGAGACCTAAGAGCAAAAAAATGTCAAAATTTGATAGAGAAGTTCTTAGAGTTTGTGGAACCTAGGAATGATCTTTTTAGACATACAATTGGATGTTAGGCCTTCCAAAATAATATATCTTAGTTTTCATCAAATCAAAAGTATTTGACCGTGCCAACAACAAATGCATTCTTACAAAATACCTCATTTGCATTCTACATATTGTTGCCAACAACTATATTTTGCATTCTTCACCTCATGGGAATGAACCTACTATGCCAACATGTCAAGGTGGGTGGATTATACTAGAGGAGGCCCCATTTTGTTCCCCAAGTGTCCCTATCCATTTGGGCTACACAATTCTGACAAAGTCTCTTAAGAGACCTAAGAGCAAAAACTGTCAAACTTTGATGGAGCAATTCTTAGAGTCTGTGGCATTGAATAATGATTTGTTTAGGCTTATAGCTATATGTTGGGTCCCTCCACAATAACCTCTCTTATTTTTTTTCAATTCAAAACCATTTGATCATGCCAACAATGGATGAATTCTTGCAAAATACCTTAGTGACAATTAGTGTAAAGGTGCCAAGAGTCATATTTTGCATTCTCCACCTCATGGGACAAATTATAGTGATAAAATGTTAGGGTGGGAAAGTGTATCTTAGAGGAGGCCATGTTTTATTCCCCAAGTGTCTCAATTTTTCTAGGCTACATGGTTCTGACAAAGTCTCTCAAGAGACCTAGGAGCAAAAAATCTTCAAACCTTGATGGAACAGTTCTTTGAGTGCATGGCACCTAGGAATGATTTCTTTAGACCTATACATAGTTATTAGGTCCCTCCACAATAACCTCAATTAGTTTTCATCAACTTAAAATTGTTTGACTATGCCAACAACAGATGCATTCTTACAAAATGCCTCATTTGCATTTAGCATAATGTTGCCAAGAGCCATATTTTGTGTTCTTCACCTTGTGGGCCTAAATTGGTTGTGAAAACATGTTAGGGTGGGTATGTGTATGCTAGAGGAGGCCCCATTGGTTTCTCCAAGTGTACCAATCCTTCTATGCTACACAGTTTCAGCAAAGTCTCTTAAGAGATCTAAGAGCAAAAAACTACCAAACTTTGATGGAGTAGTTCTCAGAGTTTATTGTAGATAGGAATAATCTGTTTAGACCTACAACCAAATTTTAGGTCCATTCACAATAACCTCTCTCAGTTTTTGTCAACTCAAAACTGTTTGATAGTGTCAACAATGGATGCATTCTTGCAAAATGCCTTAGTGACATTTATTGTAAAGGTGCCAAAAGTCATATTTTATATTCTTCACCTCATGGGACCAAACTAACAAAACTAACATGTTAAAGTAGGTGGGTGGGTGTATGATTAGATCAGGCCCCATTTCATTTCCCAAGTGTCCCAATCCTTATGGGCTATATAGTTCAAACAAAGTCTCTAAAGAGACGTAAGAGAATAAAATTGCCAAAATTTGATGGAGTTGTTCTTAGAGTTAATGGAACCTAGAAATGATTCGTTTAGACCTATAGTTGGATGTTAGTTACCTCCATAATAAAGTTTATTAGTTTTTTTCAATTCAAGACTATTTGACCATGCCAACAATAGATACATTATTGCAAAATGCCTCATTTACATTCAACATAATGTTGCCAAGAGCCATATTTTGCATTCTTCACCTCATGGGATTGAAATAAAAAAAACCAACACACCAAGGTGTGTGGGTGTAGGCTAGAGGAGGCCCTATTTAATTCTGCAAGTATACCAATCCTTCTAGGCTACACAATTCTGGCAAAGTCTCTAAAGTGACCTAAGAGCAAAAAACTTCCAAACTTTGATGGAGCAGTTCTTAGAGTTCATGGCACCTAGGAATGATCCGTTTGGACCTATAACTAGATGTCAGGTCCCTTCATAATAACCTCTCTTTATTTTTATCAACTCAAGACTATTTGACCATGCCAAAAATGGATGCATTCTTGAAAAATGCCTTAGTGGCGTTTAGTGTAAAGGTTCGAAGAGTCACATTTTTCTTCCGCACCTTATGGGACAAAACCAATAGTACCAAGATATCAGGGTGGGTAAGTGGATGCTAGTGGAGGCCTTGTTGCATACCTAGGTCTCCCAATCCTTCTGGGCTACATTGGACTAGGAAAGTCTCTTAAGAGCCCTAAGAGTAAAAAAATTGTCAAATTTTGACACTATGATTCTTAGAATCTATGGCAACTAGGAATGTCTCATTTGCACCTATAAGTGTATGTGAGGCTTGTATACAATATCCTATCTTAGTTTCTATCAAATCTAGACTATTTGACCATGCTGATAATGAATACATTCTTGCAAAATACCTCATTTGAGAGCAATGTAAAGTTGCCAATAGCCATATTTTTTCTTCCACACCTCGTGGGATTAAATCAATAGTGCCAACACATCATGGTGGGTCAATGAATGCTAGTGGAGGCCTCATTTCATTCCCTAGGTCTCCCAATCCTTCCGGGCTACATTAGATCAAGAGAGTCTCTTAAAATCCCTAAGATTTTTGTGTCACTCAACCTTTAGTGGATTAGTGTTCAATGCACATAAAAGCTACACCAGATTGTGATTGATGCCTATTATTAAATCATTTTAAGATCGTTTTTTATTCACTTTAACATTATTACAAATGTGGTAGAAATTGGACTATCATGTTGTCTTTGTTGGCACCATTTGGGATAAGAGATTTGGAAAATGTAATGCTTCATGGCAAATCCAATGCTTCTATTTTGTGTTGCAAGGAGCAATCAATAAAAGCTCAATCCAACTCATTATAATAGGAAATTTCTAACTCTATAATATAATGCTTTACAAATCGCTAACATATTACTGACAACTCAATTATTCAAAACATATTATTCACAACATATTATATTAAATTAGGCAATTTTTTACTCTATTATTCACAACTAAATAATATATGATAATACATTCTCACCTTTACATGTTCAAACATCAAATAATCCTTTTTAACTTTCAAACATGAAATAATCCTTTTTAACTATCTCTATTAAAGATTTTAAAAAAATCTTAAATGTTAAAAATATATAAAAGTCATTGTATCGATATTATACCAAAAGTCTCCACGATGAAACCTAAATGCTTTAAACACTTGATCTCAATCCCTTGAATACAATAGATTTATTCTCCATTAAACCTGCATTTATATTTAAAAATGTTAAGAAAAATAAAGAACATCAACTACAACTAACCTAACATTTGTTATAAAAAATTAATGGAAGATTAAGAATCACTACTTAGAATTATATCTTAGATGTCATCTTAGAAATTATATCGAATCTCTCCACAATGAAAGCTAAATTCTTTAAACACTAATCTCAACCCCTTGAATATAATAGCTTTATTCTCTAAAACACTTGCATTTATATATTAAAAAAATTGTTAAGAAAAATAACCTCATCATACTCATAGGACAATCATGGTCTTGGTAGAATACACAAAATGTTATTTACAACCTCATAAGAAGATCTAAGTACTCCAACCTTATGTGAAATACTAAAAATATTGTTTCTAGGACCATTGCATAGACATGACAATCATAACATAGTTATAACAATAGAGAGGATACAAATAAGGGCATAAATAAGGACAACATGATGAATAAGTAGTCATAAAATTGTTATAACAATAGAGATGATAGTCATAAATGTAAGGGACTAGATCATAAAGGGGTAAAGTCATCCATCAACTCATAATAGTCATACACTTGGGAGTGCTTATGATTGTTTAAATGACACCATCTTTCATAGGGCAGTCATATTATTTGTTGCCATACACATTTAATACTTTAGCTAAGCAACCTTAGCCATGGTCCCACCAAAGAAATATTCTTCTCTATTCATATAAACTTATTTTTATGTTTTCATATACACCTTTATGCCTTCCCATCGAAATCCTACACCTTTTTCTTCTTTCCCCTCCTATTTCTTCTCCATGTTCAACAGGTCTTCTCTTATGTTCCTTATTCCCCCATAAATAAATCATACATTGAGGCATGGTGTTTCCACAACAAATCATACATTGAGTCAACATGAAATAGAAAACACAAGAAACCCAATGAGACAACAACATCAAATGAGAAAAAGATACAAGACATCTCAACTTAGGACTGTACCACTATTTTTCCCTATGATAGATTACCCATGCAACTATATTAGTTATTTGTACCACTACACCCTAATTGAGTGTAGGAAAATAATGTTTACCCTAACATCAATGAACATATATTATATCTGTTTGTATGAATAGGGGTATTTCCTATCTGATTTCCCCCTTTGTAGTATGAACAAGGTACTTTATCTAACTAGTTCTTAGTTATGACTTATTCACACATGTTCACATGTTAAGTCGACTTAGGAAACTTTCTAGATGTTTTTGTTGTCATGTGATCTTATCCTATTGTTGTCATCTTATCCTCTAGTTGTCTCATGTCATAGGATTAAGACACTTTTAATCATCCTAGTTAGTCCTACCTCTCAACCTTGCCTATATAAGCAAGGTCTCTCATTGTACATTTTGTGCAAGTCAAGTTGTTCATCTTGTATATTATATGCATCATTATTTTTCCTTGGCAATAAAGTGTTGTTATTACTTTTCTCTCATGTTGTGGAAGATTTTTTTGGTTGCAAGTGATCCTAGGCTTCCTTGAGTCCATTGGTGACTCTTACATGGTATCAAAGCTTGAGATCTATGATCTCCTTCCCTCTTTTAGAGAGTTTCTATCAAGAATATTTTTTGGTCCATTCTAGTGCAAAATGGACCTCAACATTGCATCTGGAAGGTTCGAGAGATGAATTTTGACATATAAAACTATATTTTGGAGTAGGTTGAAATTCAACCATTTTTGGGGGTTTGAAGTAAAATCATCGCAAAAAATTCAGTATGATTCGTACAAAATATGTATGGCCATATAGGTCATACCATATGACTTTGCACAATCATGTGGGTTACTTGTATCTTCAGTTGATAGAGAACTTGAATTTTGTCTAGTGGATATTTACTTTATCCAGTGGTCGAACCCATTATCCATAGGTTTGCAGAAGAATTGTCTAACAATCATGGTATATTCCTTAAAATATTTTGTGCCCTGCATCATCTTTGCACTAGTTGTATAGTGACATCATTCCATGGCCTACATAGGGGTTTTCTTTTTAAGTAGCGGTGTCTTCATTTACATATAAATCATTGACCAAAGATTTTAGTTTCGGGTGGGAGAATTTAGTTTGGCCATAGTGGGTAGCACACTAGTAACACCACCACCTATTCAGAATAACCATCCAGCCTAGGCCCACCACCCTTGGTAGCTCTACTAGGGTTTCATCACTACCAATGACACCAAACACTCGTTCGCTACCCCTAGTGCCCTCTACAACCATTGGTTTCTGTGGATGATCCATCATTTCCACCAATAAGACCACTCATTTCTACTACCAGTCACTAGCCAACCACCCATGGGTCACCACTGGGTTGCCATTTGGCCACTAGGGGCTATTTTTGGACCTATATAATCCTTAATAGGGCATTTTTTGGGAGCCATAACTTTTCACCATAGTGTTAGATTTTTAGAAATGAATAGGTGTCAGAAATTTGGTTCTGAGCACTTCATAGTGGCATTGGTATCTTTTACTAATTTTGCTGCAAGTACTAGATTTTACTTTTTGATGCCCATACTTGTATTTTTGGCCTCTGAGCTCATAACTTGCACCCACACTATCAAAATTTCAACTTCTTATAGGCATTGGAAAGGTATTTCTAAGATCTATAGATCTTGGCATGCCATTTTTCCAAAAAATTTCTTCGATATCAAATTTTTAGTTTAAGGTCTATTAGGTACTTTTCACTCATTGCTTTGAAAATTTGGTAAAATTGGTGGTTGTTTTTTCTTTGGGGGGCTTCAATTTCAGTATTGATTCAAATTTGGGAGGTTTCATATCAGATCATTGCTATATATTATCTATTTTTCTCTCTTAGTATTTTTCTCTCATGGCTAATATAAATTCATTTGAGCTCCTCACACCTCATAACTATCATTCATGGAAATGCAAAATGCAACATTTTCTTTGATCTCAATGTTTACAGTTTGCATTGGATTAAGATAAACCTAAATTTCATAAGGAAAATGAGAAAATTGATCATAGAAATAAACTTGATAAGGCTATGGGATTGATTGCTTTACATATTTCTGATAGTTTGTTGTTTCATATTGAGGACTATGAAACACCTAAGCAATTATGGGATAAGTACATAGATCTATTTGGAAAAGTTAGTGATTTCCATGCTTTGAAAATAGAGGTAGAATTGACTTCTCTTTATCTCGATACATTTCTTTCCATTGAGGATTATTTGGTTAAGTTCAAAGTTTTGAGATCTCAATTGGCAGGTTGTGGGGAATATAAATCTAATAGGGAATGCATTCTCTTGATTTTGTATAAGTTAAAAGGGCCATATGTAGTTTTTTCTTCTACCTTTTATTCCACTATGGATGCCTTAGGTGATACATTAACTAGACCTTCTCTTGAGTTGTTTTGTGATCGTTTGACTAGAGAGCATGCTAATCTTGTTGAGTTAGATGTACTTCCCAAGAGTTATGCATTGGTATCTCAATCATCAAAAGGCAAAGTTAAGAAGAAACTTAAACCTAAGACATAATCAAAATTAGTTAATGAGCCTCCCACCTCTTCCAAAGAGGACAAATTGAAAAAGGATAAAATTACTTGTGCTTATTGTAAGAAAACAAGGCATGATGAATATAATTGTTATACAAAATAGATTGATGAGTTAAAGTATCTTTTGCAAAATAACAATATTCAAATGCCTGGTTCTTCTTCTTCTTCTTCTACATATAAATAGTCAGGATCTTTTGAAATAGGCCATGTAGGCTTAGCTAATGGGGAACTCAAACAAAAAGGTAAAGCCCTTTGTGTAGGTACAAGCTATGGGTTATTGATTCTAGAGGCTCTAATCATATGGTTTCATCTAACTCTATGTTCTCTACTTTTGAGGCTTGTGATATGCCACCTATATTGATGGGTAACAACACATATATGAATGTAATTGGTAAGGGAACTATTGATATTGGTAAAGGTACTTTAAATGATGTACTTTATGTGCATCATTGTGTTAGTAATCATTTATGTTTAGGGTTTTAGGCTTGAGCTACTGGTGGTGCCTGCATAAGTATTCAGGTTTCAAGCATTTAAACATGCAGGCATCCTCCCAAAAAATCCAAAAAAGGTCTAAGTCTTTGGGCCTCCTCATCATATTTCAAATATCGGATGATCTTAGTTAAGATCACCCCGGCGTTGTTTTATCACCCGATGCTGCTGACGTCAATTTTATTTATGAGGGTGATGTGTGCATGTCCACCAGCTTCATCATATTCCGAAGGTGGGGGTGATATTTCTAATATCAGTCATATTCACTATATCACCCTGATGTTACAATGAAGCTACAATGTAGCCTGATATTTTGCGGGGGGTGATATTCTAAAATATCAGGTGATCTTGCGAATATCACCCCGGTGTCAATTTGATGGTGACGTCATCAAGGCCCAAAGGGGTCATATTTTCCAACATCAGTCATCTTACAAAGATCCCCCTGATATTGCAATATGACGATGACGTCATGTTGTGTGGTTACACAACACGCCCCATTTTGACTTGGCAAAACAGGGACCCAACTTTTTTGGCTTGGCTTGTGTTTTCTACTTCCTGGTGGTCTGGTAAAAGTAAGTCATGCAGATAACCCTCTATAGGAGGATGTGGTAAGTCATCATCATGAGGTTAGTTTGTCAAAGTTCTTGTTTCATGACATTAACCTCATATTTGGAAAAAGCATTAAAATTCATGAAGGTTTGCCTTTTACATCACCCTAATATTCCTTAGGATGTGAAAGTTATGAGTGGTCAAAATCCTAGTCAAACCTGATATTCACAAAGGGGGGAGGATCATATTCCTTAATATCAATCATCTTTCGAAAGATCACCCTGATCCTTTTTATCACCCGATAAATCATTTGATTCGCGACATGCAGACGTCAAACTTAAGTGGTAGTGATACTTACCTGTCAACAACATCATATATTTCATGGGGATGATATTTCAAAACATCACCTGATATTCTAAATATCACCCTATATTTCAAATATCCCCCAGTCTCGAAATATCACCCTGAAGAAATTATCATGATGACATTATCTGATCCTGATAACAAAAGAAAATCAACATGATGATGATGTCATCATCTTTACCTCGCGGAGGTATATTTCCTAAAATCACCCTGTCACCAAAACATGATGATGATGTCATAGTGCTTCAGCGATGGACTCAACCATTATCATGGTGATGTCATCATGACATTTTGAGAGGGGTCACTTAAAGAACACTTAGGGTCATCATCCTTTTCAAAATATCACTTGATCTATATAACATGACCCAATGGTCTAAACATAACCCGATATGTTTTCCCGCCATGGTGCGGATGGTCATATTACGAGGGATGATCATATTTTAAATATCACCCGATATTTCAAATGATCCTCCTCCTCGTCCCGCCGCATGAACATTGAATGCCCATTAATGCGGTAGGTGCTTCCCGCCGATTGTCACCGCAATGATCACACCTGGCGAGATTCTACGTTTCTGTGCATAAAATTAACGATTAAGGTTGATTCAGTCAGATTATGCCCTAATTGACTAGATGAATAGGTTTAAAATGGATTTGTAACATCATTATTCATTTACCTTGCGAAGAATTAAGTGTTTACATAGAGTCGAGCATCCAAACCCTGCTACGAGTCACCTGCGGAGGTACACATCCTGAACAAAGTGAAGAACATGATTACGATCAATCTCAGGGGTATTTCCATAAAATCATCAACAACATAATTCAAAGGATAAACGTGTCAGGTAAGTAGTGGATCCCTTATGCTGTGTTTTATAGGCATAAACAGATAATATGATGTTACTAGTTTGAAATTGTAAGTTCTGTATATCATGATGAAGTAATGCTTGCAAACACTGCATAGAAGTCATCAAATGTAATATATATATGCATGTATGAGATAAGGTGCACAATTGTGAGACCAGTTCTTGTCATTGCAGGAATCCATGGTGGATAGGCAACTGATGAAATCTGAGGTGAAGTTCGTTAAACTGATGTTTGCACAGCCTAAAGGGGTGCAATTCAAATATGGAGTTATTGGGGATACACACCAAGGAGGCATAGATCTGGCTGCATGGACGGATAGGATGCACAATCAGGAAGATAATCCTTTGCTTGAGGCTGTTTTAATATCCAGAATGGGAAATGCTGCTGGTTTTCCATACAGCATGGAGGCTCTTGAACTGGTTATAGAGTGCGCCAGAAATTATAATTCACAGATGAGAAGAGTTGAGAAACATGGAAGGGTGTATGCGGATTTCTCCATAAAGAGCCTGTCCACCATGTTTGGTTTGCCATTGGGCAAAGGTGTGGTTAGCATAAACCTGAAGAAGCTGGTAGTAGAGTATGAAGCTAATAGGAAGGCTGCCAGGAAAAGAATGTATGGTTGGAGAGCTAAGAATAGTACATATCCAACTGCATCCAAGCTCCTTGTCCATTTATACAAATATGATTTTGATGATGAATATCAGTTCATGATTGCCTTACTCAGTCAGGCTACAGGTCAGCAAACAGTTGGAAGTTTTAAAGACTGGATGTATGGGATCATCCTAATGTGTATATATACTGATAACAGGCCATTATGGGCCAAGATAATAAGTGATGCTATTGATGAGCAGCTGTCGAATCTGGGAGGTACAGATTGTGCATTTTATATGACCTTGTACTTGGTTTATGCATGTGCATACAAAGGCACATTCAATGCACTGACAACAGTGGGGAGGATTGGTGGCACCACCAATGATGCACATACCTGGGATCACTATCCCCAATTGCAAAGAGTGAATTATCTACAGGACTATAAGCTAGTAAATGATGCATTTTCAATGCATCTGGTAAGAACCATGGAAGAAGACAGAACAAAGAGACTGAGCATGGAAGCTCAAGAAGTCATCTACAGGCATGGAGCATGGTATATATAGTTTGCAATCTTCTTGTATATTAGGATTGAAGGATTTGCAGGACAGCCACTCATGCTCCCAAGATATCCAACTGATGCAGTAGTGCTCATGGAGTTCATGAGGCAGGTTGTAATGCTACTGGATGCTTATAAAGCCAACAACAAAATTCCACCAGTATTGTTTCCAATGACAATGGGCTATTACATGTGCCCAGATAGTGAAAATATTAAGAAAGCCATAGCTGGCTTGACAATGATGAAGTTACAGCTTTTCCCATTTGTAAGGTCATATGATCCTTATGACAGGATGTAGAAAATCATGGGGCAGCCCATCCACAGGAGGCATCTTGAAGATTTTTGGGCAGACTGTGAGGATGAGGCTGAGGCAAGAAGAAGGTATAAAAGGTTAACCTTGAATCAAATCAGAACCTTTGGTTGCATTTCCATCCTAGCACAAATGAAGAGGGATGATGGAAAGATAATGGATGAAGAATATGAAGAGAAGAAGATATGCAATGACACCATATCGGCCCTGGACCTTACAATGCAGGAGGACATCTCCTTGGATCCATTCACGGGCAGGATATTACAGCTAACCCAAGCTTGGGTTGATGAATAGGTAAATATACTAAAGAAAAAAGGTGTGGTCCTTACCATAGATAACAAAAAGAAAGGACAAGAACTCTCTGCTGATGAATATGATGATTTCCTGAATGAGAAGAGGAAATCTAAAGGAGACAGGTTGCCACCTCCGTAGAAACAAAGCAAAAGACCTCCTAGAGGCAAGAAAACGGAAGAAGAACCCAAAGGGGTTATTATATAAAAAATAGTAGAGACTACTGCACAGGCACCAGCATCAGGAGAAGCATTAGCTTCAGGACATGTAGGACATGCTTCAACACCAGCTGCACCTCTGCCAGGAGATGGACAGAAGTCTAAGAAAATTCAGAGGGCAGAGGTAATAGTTACTGAGACCCATGAAGAGGGTCAGACCTCATAGAAACAAATAGAGGAAGATATTCCTTTGGAAGAGGAGCCTGAGGAAGAAAAAGGCCCTTTATTGTTCAAAAGGAAAAGAAAGGCGCCTCAGGTGATAGCCCCCACATCGAAGAAGACAAGGACCTCCATGAGAGGTGAAATAAGACAATCCCCTATAATGTTGAAAGGAGCAGGTGGTGAAGTGTTCAATAAGGAATTGCAGCACAATGTTCCACTTCCCACCATTGTAAAGTTCAAGACTGAACTTGCAGAAGAGAAAATAAAAGAAACCTCTAGGATAATCCAAAGTGGCATTGTCTCATTGGATGAGACAGTAGACCTATCTGATGATGAGGTAGTGAAGGATGTAGCTTCACAGAGGATGGAAACCCTTGCTACTGACACCCAGACAACTCCTCATGGAACTCCATCAATGCAAACAGTGTTAGAGGAAATGAAGCAAGTGGAGTCAGAGAAAGAAAAGAGCCCAGAGAAAATTACAGAATAGATAGGGCTGGATACATTAATTGAACAGGTGACAAGTCCTGCAGTTGTAGATTTGGCATATATAGAGGATGTGAATCCTCAGGATGTGGCAGGAACACTTGATAAAATGGAAAATGTTGAAGAGCTGCAATAGAAAGAAGTGGAGAGCAAAGCTCTAGATATGGGTCAGCAGTAGCATGATACATCAGCTGAACCTGGGATCGTAGAGGTAAAAGATAAGGGAGAAGAAGAAAAGGATGCATCAGCCGATCCTACTCTCAACGTTCAAGAAACAGTCATCACAGATGCAGAGAAAGATGTGATAAAAGATCAAACAGAACCACCTAAGGAGGATGAAATAGTAATCACAGATACTAATATACCTCAAGAGGAGGAAATAAATAAGGTAGATGAAGTCAGAGTGGAGGAAATAAAAGATAAAGATCATGGTGCACATGTAGATGATCAACAAGATCAACCTCCAGAGAAAGATGATCCTCATTAGAAGGATATATCAAAAGATCCCCCTCATGATGAATATCATGAGGAAGAGAAAAGAAGATCACCCTCCCCATCGAATATGGTGGTGGACACAGGAGATCAAAGTGATCATCAGGATGATGATACTGGAAACCAAGGACCCAAGGATCAAGTTCCTCAATGGTTAGAGACTGAAATTGGCATGGACTCAGGAATGCAAATGCCAGAATTTGATGTATCTACTTTGTTTTCAAAAAACTTGATAAAACCAAAGAGGAAGGCTAGAATGACTTTGGCCATTAAAAGAGATCCTACAATAGGAAGAAGAACTGCACAGATAGCACTCCCTACTGTAGATAAAGAGAAAGGTAAAATTACCTTAGATGAGTTTCAGATCAACACAGTGGACTTAGGGTTTGCTAATGAAGACCGAGAGGGTCAGGAAGGCAAAGACATTATAGATTCTTTAATTCAAAAGGTTAAGAGAGAAAAGGAGAAAAATAAGCAACACAAAGAGCACATTGCTCAGTTGCATGCATATATAAGGAGGTTAACCAATCCTGAAGATAATGCTACTGATCATGCGGTCCCATTGACTGCTATTCCCAAGAGGAGGTAAATAAGTTGGATCTCATGAAACATGAGTCATCCATATTGAGAAGGTGGATGTACTCCACATTTAACACAGCAGAGGAAGTAGTAAAGGCCTCTTTGAAGAGGTGGAGTTCTCTTAGTGGCTCTAGGAAAAAGGTAGATAAATTGCAAATGGAGATAGGGAAAAGGTCTTTCCAATTGGAAAAGATATTGGATGTCCTGGGAGAAATAAGGAGGATCAATCCTCAGGTACTTACATAAGCAAGTACTAAATAATAAAAATGCATTATTGATAGATATATGGTATAAAGACATCCAATTTGAATGTGATGTACTTAAAAGATGCAACAATAAGTTGAGAGAAATAAGCATGAAGTTACATGATATGATGTCTTTTGAGGCAAAAATTCTAGAAACGTTGGAAGGAAAGGTGGAAGGAAAGATAGAGAATCAAGATGAAGAGTTTGCAATCCAAGCTCTACATAATAACTTCCAATTCGTTGCTGATGATCCACTAGGCCAAATGACAGAAGAAGTCATGGATAGACTGGTGAAGATCAAGGTGAAAATGGAAAATTATAATGAAACATTATACAATAGAAGGAATAAACTGGATAACATCTGAAATAAATACCAAGCACATAAACATGCCATTATCAAAGCAAAGACTCAAGATGGTGGAGAAATAGATAAAATAGTGCAGTTGTATGAAAATGTCAGGGTAGTCATGCAGGCTCATATACGGGGTCAAGGTCATCAGGATGATGAGGGTACTGAAAGCGATGCACTTGATGATGGAGCGCGTGAATCTGATGAAGTAGATAAAGATGCAGTATAAAGAAGATATCAGCATCTGACACTTAAGGAAAATAAGTATTTCAGATGGTTGCCAACTGGCAACTTGTGCCACTTGATGGATTTGACAAAGTCAAAGGAGAATATTCACCGTAGATGTTCATAGATAAATCTTGATCGTAGATCAATTGTAACAGATCCCTCACCTTATTCTATAAAAGGTGCATGGATGCCTCATTTTAAACATTCAAAACTTAATTGAATTCTATTTGTTGCAGTATTCAGGACTCATTTCAAATCTATTATATATGTACATGTCTTTTGCATGCTTAATGAAAGAGAAGAGTATTTCGATTACAAATCTTTGTAAATCTTGAGTAATCCGTGTCTAAATTCTGGATATGTGCTTTGGTTTGCTGCATCCCTTGGAGTGCTCATCATGTTGCATGTATTGTTTTCATTCATCATCCTCTGAAGTTTGCATCAACTGTATCTAGCTGTGGAATATCCTGGTGAACATATGGTTTGATTTCTTCTCCTCATGACAGTATCAAGTATGTATGTGGATCAATAACTGAAGGTTCAACTTTAATTTGAAGTATTTCTTTCAGTTTCTTTCAATTTTAGAGAATTTCATCATCACAATTGCAAATAACTAACAATCTTAAGCAAATAGTACAAATATGCAGACATCCCATAGATAAATGAACATATTCAACATATTTGAGGTTAAAGCATGCCACAATGACAAATATCATGCAAAGTTTTGAAGATAGACATAATATTTGAAGTATATTCTATGTAGAATAACTATCTTTGCAGCATCATTATAGGAAACAATATCTTACTGATGAGATCTACGTAAGGCCCCAAAATGGAAACAGCAACACACATCAACCTCTGAGTAACGTCAGACGATTAAGACCTAATCACTGGAGACTTGGGATCATGAATTCTCTTAATTCATTGTATCTTTCAAGATGAATAAAGGTTAATGTGTACTTTTATTCTATGTTTGTTTATGACTAACATCATGACCAACACGTCATCTGAATATGAAGGAGTGCATGGTTTGAATTTCTGGGAGGATTATTTTATGATGCAATAGGGTGATGTTTCTTGTGGGATGATATTTCCTACAGGTTGATATTTCACATCAGGGTGATGTGAAACATCGGGGTGATATTTTCATGTCGGGTGAGCAAGCATGGGGCTCGCCGATATCAAGGGTCTGGCTGACGGGATATTAAACATGAGGATCATCAAGGTGGCAAGTAATATCAGGGTGATGTTCAATATCAGGTAAGGAGTGTTGGCTGGCCATTGGCGCAGGTCATGATGATGAGGTTCAGGGTTGGTGCCATCAGAAGCAAAATCACCGGCATCATATATGTTCGCGGCCCAGTTTACAAAGTGTTGAGGAGGTCACCGCAGGGTGCATGTGGGATAAATGACTCCCACATGATTTGAAATATTAGGGTCATATATCTTGGCAGGAAAGTTGCAAGCACATAGTGAACTATTTTTCCCAAGGCCGCAGGTTGGTGCACCATTAATGGTGGATGTTATAGGGTATGGGGGAAGGCGTGGACGGATCAAGTACCCGATTGAAGATGTGAATCCCCAAGTGGTGGTGCAAGGCTCAAGACCTCCCCTGTCTCTTCCTCTACTTGCTGCATTCAATGTTGAGCACCATTCTCTCATGGAACTATATCTGGCAAATTTTGAATCGCCCAGTAATTAATGCTGAGTACCTCTCTGCTGTATATAGCAGACTGTGTTACTCAGTCTGTTGTTGTTGAAGACTTGGGTATTTTTGTGTGAATAACAAAATATAGAGCATTTCATGTCTATTTTATCTCTGTGGAGTTTATGTGTTGCATCTGAGTTGTATCTTGCACATATGTTTAGTTTCAGTGTTAATGTTATATGAAAAATGCATTATTGCATGTGTTTATCTGTTTGTCTCCATTTGTTGTATGCATTTTCTTCTTTTGAATCTGGTTGCTAAGGGTTTCTCAGATTCCAGGGTATAGTCTTGCTATACCACATGCTTAATCTGTAACTTCCATTCAAGGAGTGGATTAAATTGTTTTAGGTTAAAGTGTGGAGAAGATTGTATGTCAGTTGGGATATTCATAAGTAGAGACAGTTAAAAACCCATTCTTGGGTGATGTTTGTAAGGCAAGCATTAATCTAACCCCTTGAAATTCAAATGCCAGTTGCAAGCCACTCTCATGTATACGTCTATGCGACTCCTTGCCCTGAGATAAGCATCGGTCTGCCCTTGTGAAGTAGTTATGATCCAAACCCCCTGTCTTGCATCTAAACCATCAAACCAATCATTCCATATTTCCAACCTGTTAGTTGTAGGAGTAGGATTAGGAACCCCTGTATACTCTCATACCTAACCAGTCATATATGTCCAAGAAAGTTACCAAGCTTGCGATCTATCATTTAGATCTTGGTCCATGCATGAGAGTATTCTGCCTGTTATTACAAAGTTAAATCTTTCTGTCATTTGGAGAGTAAATGTTACATCTTTATCAAATAGGGACACCCTCTTGGTGCACTAGAACCAAAAGTGAAGGGGAGGTAGCTCACACAACCTCCCGTATTCGTTGGCTGAATCTACCTGTGCATTGGAACTAGCAAACCCACTACTGATTTAGAAATAAATACCAACAAATTGGCGACTCTGCTGGGGACGATTTGATGAAAACATAATTTATTTTTATCCATCCGAGTCACCAACAGATTTGGTGACTCTACTGGGGAAGTGATTTGAAAGTGTTATCCTGCAATCTCTGGTGAAGTTTTGCTCTCCTGAGTCACAAAAAGATGGCAACTCTGCTAGGGACAAGAGTCAAATAGTGTGAAATCATTGCTGCATATCTGGTTCTTTCATGTGAATATGGTTCTCTGCTGGTGGAATGAACTAAAAAAAATATTTGATGAGCTTTCAGTTATTTGAAAATTTTATCCTCTCTGGAGAGGTGGCGACGCTGTAAAAGTTTTTAAGTGCACATGAAAGGCTGATGTATGTTATTGTGATAAAAGAATGTTCTGTTTAGATTGCAACATCTGGATGAGAAAAGGTACTTGGTTTCCTCCCACTTGTATTTGTTGTTTTATTGCATAAGTTAGATGCCAGGGGAAGCCTTAGGTCTTAGGCAGACAAAGGATGTCTAAGAGTGAGATTTATATGAATCCAAATATGTATTCACCCATACTCAGTCATGAGGGGGATGAAATGTTGAGTAAAAGAATGGAAGAGATAAAAAATAGGTTGATATAGTTAGAGGCTCGGCAAGGTCAGTTAAATAGTAATAACCCTGTTATGTTTGCCAGTCAGAAGGCTAAACCTCTTGCCAACCCTTTTGATCCTTTGTATGACCAACTAGATTTGTCATGGGTTGACTATAAAATTGAAAGTATGCCTACCCAAGTGTACAATCAGATGCCTAGATTTAGTGGACACAGTGTGTGTGATTGGGGTGCACATATCCAAAATTTTCACAATTTTATGGAGAAACACTCATTTAGAGATGATGATATGTGGATGAGGTTTTTTGTTAGATCCTTTGATGCAAAAGCTAGAGATTTGTATTTGAGCTTTCCAAAGAGATCCTTTGCCTATTGGGATGAACTTTTTGACTGTTTCAAAGAAGAATTTGCAAGAGAACCTGTTGATCTTGTTGCAAGATTAATGGAAATCAAAAAACAAGATAAAGAGCCCTATATTGATTTCAGTCATAGATTTGCAGTAGCCCTTTCACAAATCCCAGAAGTCTTAAGACCTGATATTTCAGCCTATGTTGGCATATATTTTGAAGCTTTTGAGGAGGGCTCTAGTGCATTGTTGAGCGAATTCAAGATAACAAGTATGCAGATGGCATACAAGTTTGTAGAATACATAGAAAAAATGAGGAATGAACACATGCTGAATTCCTTGCCCACAGGCTTTGGTATAAATAATAGTTGTATAGTTGCAAATGACCAACTGATCATGGCATCATGTGAGGATAAATGTGAAAATGAAAGCATAGAGGTTGAGACTACTGTATTTGAACATAATGCTGATAACAATGCTCAACTGGATTATTCACCAGTTGAGGATGCTAAAGAGAGGATCAGTGGTGACTCCCATTGCAAGGTTAAGGTATCTGATTATGAAAATAATGATGTGGTTATGGACAGCAGTGAATACTTGTTTGAGTGGGTTTGTGGAGATGATTATGAGTGTTGTGCACAAGATAGAGAAGATATAAGCAAACAGAGGAACAGTCCCATTTTTGAATCACTACCTTTTATTCAGACACATGGAGATGATGAAGAGCAATCAGGGATTGAAACAAGTGCTAGTGTAGAGCGTGATTGTTCTTTATTTGATTATAATTTTGCTTATGATACATAGGTTGATACTCCTCCACATAAGGAATTCACTAATAATGAAAAGGCATGTTTTGCTGCCCATGAACTAGTGGCATACCATGATGAAGTTGAAACACTTGGATCAGCCTTTTTTGACACATATAGTGATGAGGATCTATTTGAGTATGGTGAAGATCAGGGCACTGTTGTTGATATGGATTCTAGTTCTCATCCTGATGAAAGAGAAACCAACATACATAATGAAGGTTATTGTAGAGAGGTTCCAGAGCCTGATTCTTTCCAGCATGGTGTAGCTAATGGTTGTGTGCATGATGTGCACAACTGTGAATCTGAAAGCTTTTTCTTTGATATGCCAGCTTGTGATAAGATGAGCCCTGATGTTCCTAGCTGCATGATGGACTTTGACTGCTTTCAGTTTTTAGTCCATCTAGGAGATCATTTTGCAATGCATAATGCTGATACAGATGATAACATGTGTTATATTTCATTTAAATATGCATTATTTGATAAATATTGCATTCACATGTTGCCTGATGTTGAAGGTTGTTTGTATAAGGTTGAGAGGAGCCAGCTCAATGAGATAATTGTATATGCAAATGACAAGGTTTGGTTGTGGTCAGATCATGGCAGCTTCTTCAAGCCTAATCCAGTGATATCAGATGAAAACAAGGTATTTGACAAAGGAAGATACAGGTTTTTCCTTTCTTGGTGGCCTTAGGCCACCAAGTGTGATTGGTGATGTAGATTGGTGCAGTATTTGACTCTGTGCCCAATGGATAAGGACTGGTCTGCATCCCAGAGATCTGAGGTTCTCGCCATGCCTATAAGAGGCATGCATCCCCAAACAGAGCCTATGTTAGTAATCATTTATGTTTAGGGTTTTAGGCTCGAGCTACTGGTGGTGCTCGCATAAGTATTCAGGTTTCAAGAATTTAAACATGCAGGCGTCCTCCCAAAAAATCCAAAAAAGGTTCAAGTCTTTGGGCCTCCTCATCATATTTCAAATATCGAGTGATCTTAGTTAAGATCACCCTGACGTTTTATCACCCGATGCTGCTGACGTCAATTTTATTTATGAGGGTGATGTGTGCATGTCCACCGGCTTCATCATATTCTGAAGGTGGGGGTGATATTTCTAATATCGGTCATATTCACTATATCACCCCGATGTTACAACGAAGCTACAGTGTAGCCTAATATTTTGCAGGGGGGTGATATTCTGAAATATCAGGTGATCTTGCGAATATCACCCTGGTGTCAATTTGATGGTGACATCATCAAGGTCCGAAGGGGTCATATTTTCCAACATCGGTCATCTTACAAAGATCCCCCTGATATTGCAATATGACGATGACGTCATCTGGATATGAAGGAGTGCATGGTTTGAATTTGCGGGAGGACTTTTTTGTGATGCAATAGGGTGATGTTTCTTGTGGGGTGATATTTCCCGCAGGGTGATATTTCACATCAGGGTGATGTGAAATATTGGGGTGATATTTTCATATCAGGTGAGCAAGCATGGGGCTCCCCAATATCAAGGGTCTGGCCGAAGGGATATTGAACATGAGGATCATCAAGGTGGCAAGTAATATCAGGGCGATGTTCAATATCAGGTAAGGAGTGTTGGCTCGCCATTGGCATGGGTCATGATGATGAGGTTCAGGGTTGGTTCCGTCAGGAGCAAAATCGCTGACATCATATATGTTCGCGGCCTAATTTACAAAGTGTTGAGGAGGTTGCCACAGGGTGCATGTGGGATAAATGACTCCCACATGATTTGAAATATCAGGGTCATATATCTTGGCAGGAAAGTTGCAAGCGCATAGCCAACTATTTTTCCCAAGGCTGCGGGTTGGTGCGCCATTAATGGTGGATGTTACAGGGTATAGGCGAAGGCGTGGACGGATCAAGTACCTGATTGAAGATGTGAATCCCCAGGTGGCGGCTTAAGGCTCGAGACCTCCCCTGTCTATTCCTCTACCTACTGCATTCAATGTTGAGTGCCATTCTCTCATGGAACTATATCTAGCAAATTTTGAATCGCCCAGTAATTAACGCTGAGTACCTCTCTGCTGTATATAGAAAACTGTGTCACTCAGTCTGTTGTTGTTGAAGACTTGGGCATTTTTGTGTGAATAACGAAATATAGAGCATTTCATGTCTATTTTATCTCTGTGGAGTTTATGTGTTGCATCTGAGTTGTATCTTGTACATATGTTCAGTTTCATTGTTAATGTTATATGAAAAATGCATTATTGGATGTGTTTATCTGTCTGTCTCCATTTGTTGTATGCATTTTCTTCTTTTGAATCTGGTTGCTAAGGGTTTCTCATATTCTAGGGTATAGTCTTGCTATACCACATGCTTAATTTGTAACTTCCATTCAAGGAGTGGATTAAATTATTTTAGGTTAAAGTGTGGAGAAGATTTATGTCAACTGGGATATTCATAAGAAGAGACAGTTAAATACCCATTCTTGGGTGATGTTTGTAAGGAAAGCATTAATCTAACCCCTTGAAATTCAAATGCCAGTTGCAAGCCACTCTCATGTATACGTCTATGCGACTCCTTGCCCTGAGATAGGCACTAGTTTACCCTTGTGAAGTAGTTATGATCCAAACCCCCTATCTTGCATCCAAACCATCAAACCAATCATTCCATATTTCCAACCTGTTAGTTGTAGGAGTAGGATTAGGAACCCCTGCATACTCTCATACCTAACCAGTCATATATGTCCAAGAAAGTTGCCAAACTTGTGATCTATCATTTAGATCTTGGTCCATGCATGAGAGTATTCTGCTTGTTATTACAAAGTTAAATCTTTCTGTCATTTGGAGAGTAAATGTTACATCTTTATCAAATAGGGACACCCCCCTTGGTGTGGCAGAACTAGAAGTGAAGGGGAGGTAGCTCACACAACCTTCTATATTCGTTGGTTGAATCTACCTGTGCATTGGAACTGGCAAACCCACTGTTGATTCAGAAATAAATACCAACAAATTGGTGACTCTGCTAGGGACGATTTGATGAAAACAAAATTTATTTTTATCCATCCGAGTCACCAAAAGATTTGGTGACTCTATTGTGGAAGTGATTTGAAAGTGTTTGTAATGACAGAACTTGCACAATAGCTGAATATAATAGTAATATGCTGCAAATACTTGATAGTAATATGCCACTTCGAGGGGGCAACCTCCTAATCCTCTTTGAGGGGGATACCTCCAATAGTCTTTAGTAAGACCACAATACTCAATATGATGTGAAATGAGACTCACTACCTCCTATATATACCTATTTATGGCTAGGATATCACCCAAGCCGACTCAGATAGCCCTATAGAAGCCTTAGGCTGACCTAAACAACTAAATAACAATATAATAATGATAATATGACTTAATTAAGAGTTAAGATAGCCACAAGCTAACTATTCATAACCCTATGTACACCAATATTAAGGGCATAGCATGCCCCCCTCTTCAAAGAAGCATTGTCCTCAATGCTAACCAAGTGTGGATTCTTTTGAATGAACTCCTCATCCTCCCATGTGGCCTCTTCAACTAGTAAATTCTTCCATTGGATGAGATACTGAGTGAGGGTTCTATTCCTCAGCTTCTTCATGCGTGTTTAAAGAATGTCCTCTAGTTCCAAATATATTTTTCCTTCTTCATCGAGCTCTGGTAGTACTGTTTGAGTAGGAATATTCTACCCAATTACCTTCTTCAAACAAGAAACATGAAAAACTGGATGTATCTTTGTTGTTGGTGGCAACTCTAGCTTGTAGGCAACACCACCAATCTTTTGCATAATTTGGTATGGCCCATAATATCTTGGAGACAACTTATTATTCTTTTTTTGTTGCTTCATTAAGATTTGTTTATAAGGCTACAATCTCAAGAAGACCTAATTCCTAACTTCAAAATTTCTTTCACTACGATGTTGGTCCAGTTGTTGTTTCATTCAATTTTGTGCCATAGCTAAATTCTCCTTGAGTCTTGAAAGTACCTGTTGTTGAAGAAGCAAGTGTTCCTCTACTGCCTGAACTCTTGGTGACACCTTTAATGATGATGTGGTGGAAGGAGGATGATATCCATAAAGTGCCAAAAATGGAGACATTTTTGATGAGCTGTGAGAAGAAGTGTTATACCACCATTCTGCCAGTGGTAGCCAATCTACCCATTGAGATTGTTTCTCTGAAGTGAAACAACGTAGATATCCTTCCAAACATTTATTAACAACCTCAGTTTGCCCATCTGATTGAGGATGGTATGAAGAACTATGAGGCAATTGAGTACCCAAACATGAGAATAAATCTTTCCAAAAGTGACTAGTAAAGATAGGATCACGATCACTAACAATAACCTTAGGTGTACCATGTAGCTTTTGGATATTCTCCAAGAAAACTTTTGCCACTACACTTGCTATAAAAGGATGTGATAATGCAATGAAATGTGCATATTTAGTGAGGCGATCAACTACTACCATGATGACATTATGACCTTTAGATTTGGGAAGCCCTGTGATGAAGTCCATGTATACTTCTTCCCAATGCTGGCTAGGAATAGATAAGGGTTGCAAGAGACTTGGTGTCTTAATTGTCTCCCCCTTATATCTTTGACAAACCAAACATTCAGACACAAATTTTTGTACCTCACCTTTTAGCCCTTCCCAAAAAAAATCTTGCTTGACCTGATGATATGTCTTCAAAAATCCTGAATGACCACCAACTGGGGACTCATGTAGCTCTGTGAGAATCTTGTGTTTAAGAGTGGAATTCTTGCAGAGATACAAGCGCTCTTTATACCAAAGAATATCTCCCTTCAAACAAAACTTATCTGAACTACTAGGATCACTTTTTAATTGTTGGATGAGATTACTTGTTGCAACATCATTTTGCCACTCTGCTTTGGCTTCTTCCACCCAATTTGCTTGTAATATTGAAAGGGCACACAATAAGGCTTCATCTTTCTCATCCTTCCTAGAAAGTGCATCAGCCACAATATTTTCCTTCCCTTTCTTATATACAATCTCAAAGTCATATCCTAACATCTTAGTGACCCATTTTTGTTGCTCTTTAGAGGATAGTCTTTGTTCCAAAAAATATTTTAGGCTATCATGATCTGTCTTAACCTTGAAGTGTCGGCCCATTAAATAAGGCCTCCATTATTTAATTGCGTGAAAGATTGCTAGCATTTCCTTCTCATAAATAGGTTTGAGCTGATTTTTACCCTTTAATTAACGACTCTCAAAAGCAATTGGTCAACCTTCTTGCATGAGAACTGCTCCTATCCCATTTCCAGAAGCATCACATTCCACAATGAATTCCTTGGTGAAGTCCGGAGTGGCAAGCACTGGAGTTGTATACATAGCCTCCTTCAATTGCTCAAATGCTACATTAGCAGACTCATTCCAATGAAAAGAATCCTTCTTCAAGAGAGCAGTGAGGGGTGCTGCTATACGACCATAATTCTTTACAAATCTTCTATATTACCCTGTCAATCCCAAGAAACCCCTCAGTTTCTTGATGGTTTTTGGAATAGGCCATTCCATGATAGCCTTAATTTTGTTAGGGTCCACCTTTACTCCTTCATGTGAAACTATGTGTCCCAAATACTCCACCTCCTTAAGACCAAAAGCACACTTGGATGGCTTAGCATAGAGTTGATGATTTTTGAGTAATTGTAATGCTTGATCTACATGCTGCAAATGTTCTTCCCAAGTCTTGTTATAAATCAATATATCATCAAAGAACACTAACACAAACTTTCTCAAGAACTTCTTAAAAATGGAATTCATCAAACTTTGGAATGTAGATGGTGCATTGGTAAGGCCGAATGGCATCACCAAAAATTCATAATGACCCTCATGAGTTTGGAATGCTGTTTTACAAATATCTTCCTCCTTAATCCAAATTTGGTGATAACCAGATCTAAGATCTAACTTGGTAAAATACATAGCTCCATTCAATTCATCTAGCAAATCATCAATGACTGGAATAGGAAACTTATCTTTAATGGTGTACATGTTGAGCACTCTATAATCTGGACACATGCGCCAAGTTTCATCCTTCTTACACACCATCACCACAGGCAAGGAGTAAGCACTTTGGCTATGCCTGATAATTCCTGCCTCTAGCATCTCCTCAACAATTTTTTCTATCTCACTTTTTTGTATGTGTGGGTACCTATAAGGCCTGATGTTTGGTGGTTGGCTACCTGGAACTAGTTGTATGGCATGGTCATGATCCCTCTTAGGAGGAAGTCCTTTAGGCATATCTCCAAGAACCACTAAGTGACAATCAATTATTGCTTGTAAATCTGGACGAGTAGGAGCATTAGATTGAGAGACTTCTAATGAACATAGCTGGGCCACAAATCCATCCACTCCTTTCTTAAGCAACTTTTGCATTTGATGAGAGCTTACCATCTGTGGGGATTTTGCCTTCAACCCCCTTAGCTCCACTAACTTTCCTTCTGATTGAAATCTCATGAATAGTTCTTGGAAGTTCATCTCAATTGTTCCCAATGTAGTAAGCCATTGTACTCCTAAAACAATATCTGCTGCACCCATGGATATTGCATACATTGGGGTATCAAGTTGATAATCTCCCATGGATAATTTAATGCTATGACACTTCCCCAAACAACTAACTGTACCCCCATCGGCAATCAAAACCTGAAACTATGGGGCTGGATATATAAAATAATTTAGACGAGTTGCCAACTTTTTGTTGATGAAATTATGAGTACTACCCGAGTCGATCAACACTGTTACTTTCTGCTTCTTTAAGAAACCCACTACCTTGAGAGTTTGTGGTGCACTGAAACCTGAGAGTGCATTACAAGAAATGATTGGTTGAGAATCATGTGATTCCTCACTTGACTCCCTATCCTCCTCTAATATGGGTTCCTCCTCTTCTTCCTCATTTGGATCTTCAATATAGAACAATTTCTTTTCACTACATTTATGTCCTCGACTGTATTTGCTATCACAATTGAAACACAACCCTTTTGCTCTTTTCTCCTTAATTTACTGTGGAGTCAACCTAGTAGGTTGAGGAAGAGAAGGTGTTGAATATCCTTTCTCTCTTGTCATATTAGCCCCTTGCTTTCTAGGAATCAAATACTTCTCCTCTACCCTGCGTGCCAAGATAAAAGACTCATTTACTGAGCTAGGACTAAACATGCGTACCTCATGTTGAATGTGATCCTTGAGACCACACAAAAATAAATCATTTAAGTTCTCCTCTGTAATTGTATCCATTCTTAAGGATAGATTTTGGAATTTTTGAATATAATCCTTAACTGATCCTATTTGTTGAATTTTAGCAAGCTGGCTGAAGAAGTTGTCTGTCACACTATTGCTATATTGTGCTTGGAGTTCTTCTGTAAAAATTGACCATGAGACGGTGAGACCCTTTTTTCTCCGATGAGTACAAAGCCAATGATACCAAATGAATTGATCTAGTTCTAGATATAGGGAAGCCATCGTGACCTTTTGTCCATATGGGATTTGATGTACTTCAAAAAAATTCTCCATTTGGTTTATCCATGTTAGAGGATCCTTACCATCGAACTTGCACATATCCACCTTTGGAAAAAAATTCCTAGATCCCATAGGAGTATTAAAATTTGTGTCATTATTAGCCGACTTGAAGGTTTCACCTTGGTTGCTTGAGAACTCCTTTCTTGGTTCATTCATAAAGGCGCTTAACATGCTTCGTATATCTGATATATCTCCTCTTAGGTCACACATATCCCTCTTAACCTCTTCCTTGAACTTACTTATTTCCTCATTGGGATTACTATCCTCTATTATTTCCTCATCCTTATCAGAGGATTTCCCTGGTGTGGCAGCATTCTTTTTGCCTCTTGTTGCAGGCCCCGTCATGATGGAAACCAATATTTTTGAAATAAATCCTACAAATGAAATGTAAATTTTCTGAAATTTTTACTGTAACTTACTAAGGCCAAGATACCACTTACCTAGAAAAAAATCCAAAAAATTAGCAAATTTGCTGCCTTGAGAGCGAATTTGTTGGAAACCCTAATTTTGCAATAACTCGCTTATTTTTGCTTCAATTCCTTTGAAATCTGGATTGTATCTTCTTTAATATGGTCTTCAAAAACCCTTTAAAAATATTTAAAAAATTCACTAAAATCTGAAAGTTATGCTCTTCCAAAAATCGCCTCCAATGTTGAGAAAAAATCTTGCCTCTACGGTGCCAAGATCATGCTCTGATACCACTTGTAATGACACAACTTGCACAATATCTGAATATAATAGTAATATGATGCAAATACTTGATAATAATATGCCACTTTGAGGGGGATACCTCCAATAGTATTTAGTAAGAACACAATACTCAATATGATGTGAAATGAGACTCACTACCTCCTATATATACCTATTTATGCCTAGGATATCACCCAGGCTGACTTAGATAGCCCTATAGAAGCCTTAGGCCAACCTAAACAACTAAATAATAATATAATAATGATAATATGACTTAATTAGGAGTTAAGATAGCCACAAGCTGACTATTCATAACCCTATGTACACCAATATTAAGGGCGTAGCAGTGTTATCCTGCAATCTCTGGTGAAGTTTTGCCCTCTTGAGTCGCAACAAGATGGCAACTCCACTGGGGACAATAGTCAAATAGTGTGAAATCATTGCTGCATATCTGGTTCTTTCATGTGAATATGGTGCTCTACTGGTGGAATGAACTTACAAAAATATTTGATGAGCTTTCAGTTATTTAAAAATTTTATCCTCTCTGGAGAGGTGGCGACTCTGCAAAAGTTTTTAAGTGCACATGAAAGGCTGATGTATGTTATTGTGATAAAAGAATGTTCTGTTCAGATTGCAGCATTTGGATGGGAAAAGGTACTTGGTTTCCTCCCACTTGTATTTGTTGTTTTATTGCATAAGTTAGATGCCAGGGGAAGCCTTAGGTCTTAGGCAGACAAAGGATGTCTAAGAGTGAGATTTATATGAATCCAAATATGTATTCACCCATACTCAGTCATGAGGCGGATGAAATGTTGAGTAAAAGAATGGAAGAGATAAAAAATAGGTTGATATACTTAGAGGCTAGGCAAGCTCAGTTAAATAGTAATAAACCTGTTATGTTTTCTAGTCAGAAGGCTAAACCTCTTACCAGTCCTTTTGATCCTTTGTATGACCAACTAGATTTGTCATGGGTTGACTATAAAATTGAAAGTATGCCTACCCAAGTGTACAATCAGATGCCTAGATTTAGTGGACACAGTGTGTGTGATGGGGGTGCACATATCCAAAATTTTCACAGTTTTATGGAGAAACACTCATTTAGAGATGAGGATATGTGGATGAGGTTTTTTGTTAGATCCTTTGATGCAAAAGCTAGAGATTTGTATTTGAGCTTTCCAAAGAGATCCTTTGCCTGTTGGGATGAACTTGTTCACTGTTTCAAAGAAAAATTTGCAAGAGAACCTGCTGATCTTGTTGCAAGATTAATGGAAATCAGAAAACAAGATAAAGAGCCCTGTATTGATTTCAGTCAAAGATTTGCAGTAGCCCTTTCACAAATCCTAGAAGTCTTTAGACCTGATATTTTAGCCTGTGTTGGCATATATTTTGAAGCTTTTGAGGAGGGCTCTAGTGCATTGTTGAGGGAATTCAAGATAACAAGTATGCAGATGGCATACAAGTTTGTAGAATACATAGAAAAAATGAGGAATGAACACTTACTGAATTCCCTGCCCACAGGCTTTGGTATAAATAATAGTTGTATAGCTGTAAATGACCAACTGATCATGGCATCATGTGAGGATAAATGTGAAAATGAAAGCATAGAGGTTGAGACTGTTGTATTTGAACATAATGCTGATAACAATGCTCAACTGGATTATTCACCAGTTGAGGATGCTAAAGAGAGGATCAGTGGTGACTCCCATTGCAAGGTTAAGGTATCTGATTCTGAAAATAATGATGTGGTTATAGATAACAGTGAATACTTGTTTGAGTGGGTTTGTGGAGATGATTGTGAGTATTGTGCACAAGATAGAGAAGAAATAAGCAAACAGAGGAACAGTCCCATGTTTGAATCACTACCTTTTATTCAGACACATGGAGATGATGAAGAGCAATCAGGGATTGAAACAAGTGCTAGTGCAGAGCGTGATTGTTCTTTATTTGATTATAGTTTTGCTTATGATACACAGGTTGATACTCCTCCACATAAGGAATTCACTGATAATGAAAAGGCATGTTTTGCTGCCCATGAACCAGTGGCATACCATGATGAAGCTGAAACACTTGGATCAACCTTTTTTGACACATATAGTGATGAGGATCTATTTGAGTATGGTGAAGATCAGGGCATTGTTGTTGATATGGATTCTAGTTCTCATCCTGATGAAAGAGAAACCAACATACATCATGAAGGTTATTGTAGAGAGGTGCCAGAGCCTGATTCGTTCCAGCTTGGTGCAGCTGATGGTTGTGTGCATGATGTTCACAACTGTGAATTTGAAATCTTTTTCTTTGATATGCTAACTTGAGATAAGATGAGCCCTGATGTTCCTAGCTGCATGATGGATTTTGAGTGCTTTCAGTTTTCAGTCTAGCTAGGAGATCATTTTTCAATGCATAATGCTAATACAGATGATAACATGTGTTATATTTCATTTGAATATGCATTGTTTGATAAATATTGCATTCACATGTTGCTTGATGTTGAAGGTTGTTTGCATAAGGTTGAGAGGAGCCAGCTCAATGAGATAATTATATATGCAAATGACAAGGTTTGTTTGTGGTCAAATCATGGCAGCTTCTTCAGGCCTGATCCAGTGATATCAGATGAAAACAAGGTATTTGATAAAGGAAGATACATGTTTTTCCTTTCTTGGTGGCCTTAGGCCACCAAGTGTGATTGGTGATGCAGATTGGTGCAGTATTTGACTCTGTGCCTAATGGATAAGGACTGGTCTGTATCCCAGAGATATGAGGTTCTCACCATGCCTACAAGAGGCATGTGTCCCCAGACAGAGCCTATGTTAGTAATCATTTATGTTTAGGGTTTTAGGCTCGAGCTACTAGTGGTGCCTACATAAGTATTTAGGTTTCATGCATTTAAACATGCAGGCATCCTCCCAAAAAATCCAAAAAAGGTCTAAGTCTTTGGGCCTCCTCATTGTATTGGTCATATTCACTATATCACCCTGATGTTACAGCAAAGCTACCGTGTAGCCTGATATTTTGCGGGGGGGTGGATGATATTCTGAAATATTAGGTGATCTTGCGAATATCAACCCGGTGTCAATTTGATGGTGACGTCATCAAGGTCCGAAGGGGTCATATTTTCCAACATCGATCATCTTACAAAGATCCCCCTGATATTGCAATATGAGGATGATGTCATCTGGATATGAAGGAGTACATAGTTTGAATTTTTGGGAGGACTTTTTTGTGATGCAATAGGGTGATGTTTCTTGTGGGGTGATATTTCCCGTAGGGTGATATTTCACATCAGGGTGATGTGAAATATCGGGGTGATATTTTCATATCGGGTGAGCAAGCATGGGGATCACCGATATCAAGGGTCTGGCCAATGGGATATTGAACATGAGGATCATCAAGGTGGCAAGTAATATTAGGGTGATGTTCAATATCAGGTAAGGAGTGTTGGCTCGCTATTGGCGTGGGTCATGATGATGAGGTTCAGGGTTGGTGCCGTCGGGAGCAAAATCACCGACATCATATATGTTCGTGGCCCAGTTTACAAAGTGTTGATGAGGTCGCCGCAGGGTGCATTTGGGATAAATGACTCCCACATGATTTGAAATATCAGGGTCATATATCTTGGTGGGAAAGTTGCAAGCGTACAGTTAACTATTTTTCCCCAGGCCACAGGTTGGTGCGCCATTAATGGTGGATGTTACAGGCTATGGGGGAAGGCGTGGACAGATCAAGTACCTGATTGAAGATGTGAATCCCCAGGTGGCGGTGCAAGGCTTGAGACCTCCCCTGTCTCTTCCTCTACTTGCTGGATTCAATGTTGAGCGCCATTCTCTCATGGAACTGTATCTGGCAAATTTTGAATCACCTAGTAATTAATGCTGAGTACCTCTCTGCTATATATAGCAGACTGTGTTACTCAGTTTGATGTTGTTGAAGACTTATGCATTTTTGTGTGAATAACGAAATACAGAGCATTTCGTGTCTATTTTATCTTTGTGGAGTTTATGTGTTGCATCTGAGTTATATCTTGCACATATGTTCAGTTTCAGTGTTAATGTTATATGAAAAATTCATTATTGCATGTGTTTATCTGTCTATCTCCATTTGTTGTATGTATTTTCTTCTTTTGAATCTAGTTCCTAAGGGTTTCTCAGATTCTAGGGTATAGTCTTGCTGTACCACATGCTTAATCTATAACTTCCATTCAAGGAGTGGATTAAATTGGTTTAGGTTAAAGTGTGGAGAAGATTGTATGTCAGCTGGGATATTCATAAGCAGAGACAGTTAAATACCTATTCTTGGGTGATGTTTGTAAGGCAAGCATTAATCTAACCCCTTGAAATTCGAATGCTAGTTGCAAGCCACTCTCATGTATACATCTATGGAACTCCTTGCCCTGAGATAGGCACTGGTCTGCCCTTGTGAAGTAGTTATGATCCAAACCCCCTGTCTTGCATCCAAACCATCAAACCAATATTTCCAACCTATTATTTGTAGGAATAGGATTAGGAACCCTTGCATACTCTCATACCTAACCAGAAATATATGTCCAAGAAAGTTGCCAAACTTGTGATCTATCATTTAGATCTTGGTCCATGCATGAGAGTATTCTGCCTGTTATTACAAAGTTAAATCTTCTTGTCATTTAGAGAGTAAATGTTACATCATTATCAAATAGGGACACCCCCCTTGGTGCGGCAGAACCAGAAGTGAAGGGGAGGTAGCTCACGCAACCTCTCATATTCGTTGGCTGAATCTGCCTGTGCATTGGAACTGGCAAACCCACTGCTGATTCAGAAATAAATATCAACACATTGACTAATAATGTTCTTTCCATATATCAGATTACTCATAGTGGTGTAGGGAAGGCTATTGAGTTCACACCTGATTTAGTTATTATTAGAGGCTTAGAGAGAATACAGATTATTTATATATGGTTGGTTGATCATACATCTCAACTATACACCTTTTCTTGTTTTTCTCTTGATGATGGTTCAGATCCTTTGGCTGATATTCACACTTCATGTGTGAATCATATTTTTGATGAGAATTTTGGTCACTTGAACCTTGGTATTCTTTTATTCACTTCAGTTCTTGAGATTGTGCTAAGCTTCCATATCCTCCACCTCTTGCTTCTTCAGAGTTTAATGATTCAACTTAGCATGATGTTTATTGTCTTTCAGATTTCTGTTTGGGGGATGAGTACTTGATACGTATTTTATATTAGTTTTTTGAGTCCTATCTTATTGATTTGGAGGACACATTTGAGGGGTTATCTCTCCTCTTTGATGAATTTATAGCATGACTGTTGTCACACCATATTTGTCTTTGGAGATTGATGATCTTGAGTTTTCCTATTGCTTTGGATTATCATATTCTTTGATTAGACATGGCATTCCTGATTTTGTGGTATCTCTTGGTTGTGACATGTGGACACTTGAGAAGTTTTTAGAGGTATCATGCTTCATGAGACTTCTTCCCTCATCTCCTTTTTTGGAGTTGGAGTTTCTTCTACACACACTAGTGGATTGGTTTCTTCCCAAGGGGAGAAATGTTATTTGCTAGTTTTCGATTCTCTTTGGTATTCTTCTTTGAGAATACACCATTAGCCCAGGAGCTACTTAATTATTGGGGGGATATCTAGTCTCATTCTTTCCCTTTTATGGGGAGATTCTGATTGTGTATGAGTGATGGATGTAGTACTTTGGGGATCTTGGTGTTGAGTCCTTCCATCACTCCATCACTTGTACATATTTATTTGCATGTTTTCTCTCTTTTGTAGAGGGGTTTTTCCAATGGGTTTTCTCATTTACTCCATTTCTAAGAGATCTTTTGTACATGGGTACCTAACATAGCCTTGTATCTAGGACCCATCATCTCATCTTTCCATTTTTCTACTTCTTCCTAAGTTGAACTTAAGTGGGGGCGGGTGTTGGTGTGAACATGGGTATTTCCTATCCAGTTTCCCCATTTGTAGTGTGAACAAGGTACTTTATCTAACTAGTTCTTAGTTAGGACCTATTCACACATGTTCACATGTTAAGTTGATTTAGGAATCTTTATAGATGTTTTTTGTTTTCATGTTCATTGTCATCTTATCCTCTAGTTGTCTCATGTCATAGGATACACTTGTCATCATCCTAGTTAGTCCTACGTCTCAACCTTGCCTATATAATCAAGGTCTCTCATTGTACATTATGTGTAAACTTGTCAAGTTGTAAATCTTGTATATTATATGCATCATTATTTTTACTTGGCAATAAAGTGTTGTGATTGCTTTTCTCTCTTGTTGTGGAAGGTTGTTTTGATTGCAGGTAATCCTGAGCTTCCTTGAGTCCATTGGTGACTCGTACAATATCTACACAGGCTAATTAGAAATAAAATCTAACAACACTGAATACACCAATAACCTTTACTAGAATATAACCAAATGTAGTTTATGCATTAATATTAAACTTAATGTTATGTATCCTCCATGGCGAGACATACCAAGTTAGTACTAGAAAACACACCAAATAATTTGAAAATATGATATTAAGTTAGAATATCAAAAAGTATTGCCATTTCAAAACTTACTACATCAAAATTTGGGGTTATGATATTATATCCCTTATATGAATCCCCTTAACTTATTGATGCAGAGGTAGGAGGACCAAAAATATCCTCAATAACATTAACAAATCAAAGAACTAATCCAATTGATTTGGTCAGGTTGAAGAGAACATTAATACATATTTTTCCTCTAATTTTCATGAAGATCCAAATGGTAGGAGAGAAAGTTATGACTCTTTTCCCAAAACTACAAACCCTAGGCAGCGTTCAGACCTGCCCTTACCAAAATTGTAATATCTCTCACAAAACTTAATGAAATTATATCAAACCAAAATAATTGTAAACTAGAAACACATATCTTTCCATCCATCTATTATATGCATCAATGTGAGGTCATACCAAGTCGTACCATGCATATTTTCAGATTGTATTTTTAGAAAATTAAACTCTGCAGACCTACCCTCAATAAAAATGCCATAACTTATTCAAATCTTAATAAAATTTGATGAAACAAAAAGAAATGGAAAGTAGACTCAATAATATTTCTAACCATATATGGATTTCTCCTGTATATGTCTGTACAAAACTGTACCAAACACTGCAACAGGACTGTTGTAGGGAAAATCAGAAAATTACAATCCATAAAATACTCATATCTTTCACAAAAATAAATAAAAATGCATGGGACAAGAAGAAAATGGAAGGTGGTTGAAGGATCTAACATTTTAAATCCATTAGGAATCCATTCAATTCCATAGAGGGCTGTACAATAGCAAAAGACAGCAAATTTCTGAAGGAAAATACAGGAAAACATTATTTTTTCTCATTCCATGGTCAAATCTTCAACCACCCACAAATTATTCATGGTTACAAGGCCTTTTAATGGCATTAAAACATGTCTCTTCAGTTCATAACTGATTTGGAGCGAACCAAGAGCCAAATGACTCTTCACCTTCCAAGTTTGCATGTTTTTTCTAATTTTACATTGACAACCTTTACATGGTTTGCAATATTTTGCATTTTTGAAACTCCTAATGACCTAAACACATAAAAATGACTTGATAAACCTCATTACAATGTGGAAGCATACAAATTTAATCAAACTCAAAGATTTGTCCAGGGCAATATTAATTTGCCAAGGTGCTCCTGCACCATACAACCAACCAACAAAATTTCTAAGTCCCTTGGAAATGTATCTGTAACAAAAGTCTCTTTCCTCTGTCTTTATCTTCAATCTTCTCAGCTACAATCTTCCAATCTATAGAAATGGTGACCAACCAACCAAAAAAACAAACTACCATCTTCACAGAGCATCCTCGGGCTCCTTCTACTCCCATCAGTGGAGTACTCTTCAGGCTACAACCTCAAGTGCTTCTTCATGTATCCATCTCTCTCACTGCTTCACAATAAACCAACTCACCAAACCATTCATCTCACCCAACAACAGATCCTGGTGATGCACCTACCACTCTCTCCTCAGTGGTTTCTCTATGCACCCTTATCCAGCTTAATCTCCATTGGAGAATGGTCATGACAGACCTCATCTTGTCTGCCCACACACACAACCTCAGACAACATTCTTCTGCAGCTAGATGGATAAGCACCTACAACCAAACAACTTAGCAAATAACAATAACGATCACCAACACAATCATATTCTTCAGTTCTTCACCTGCCTTCTTAGTGACAGGAATAAATACAACATCTCCTCCCAAAACTTTTGCTAGCTTTGATACCAAAATGATGTAGAGGTAGGAGGACCAAAAATATCCTCAATAACATTAACAAATCAAAGAACTAATCCAATTGATTTGGTCAGGTTGAAGAGAACATTAATACATATTTTTCCTCCAATTTTCATGAAGATCCAAATGGTAGGAGAGAAAGTTATGGCTCTTTTCCTAAAACTACAAAACCTAGGCAGCGTTCAGACCTGCCCTTACCAAAATTGCAATATCTCTCATAAAACTTAATGAAATTATACAAAACCAAAATAATTGTAAAATAGAAACACATATCTTTCCATCCATCTATTATATGCATCAATGTGAGGCCGTACCCAGTTGTACCATGCATATTTTCAGACTGTATTTTTAGAAAATTAAACTCTGCAGACCTACCCTCAATAAAAATGCCATAACTTATTCAAATCTTAATCAAATTTGATGAAACAAAAAGAAATGGAAAGTATACTCAATACTATTTACAACCATATATGGCTTTCTCCTATATATGTCTGTACAAAACTATACCAAACACTGCAACAAGACTGTTGTAGGGAAAATCAGAAAATTACAATCCATAAAACACTCATATCTTTCACAAAAATAAATAAAAATGCATGGGACAAGAAGCAAATGGAAGGTGGTTGAAGGATATAACATTTTCAATCCATTAGGAATCCATTCAATTCTATAGAGGGCTGTACAATAGCAAAAGACAGCAAATTTCTGAAGGAAAATACAGGAAAACATTATTTTTTCTCATTCCATGCTCAAATCTTCAACCACCCACAAATTCTTCATGGTTACAAGGCCTTTTAAAGGCATTAAAACATGTCTCTTCAGTTCATAATTGATTTGGAGTGAACCAAGAGCCAAATGACTCTTCACCTTCCAAGTTTGCATGTTTTTTCCAATTTTACATTAACAACCTTTACCTGGTTTGCAATATTTTGCATTTTTGAAACTCCTAATGACCTAAAGACATAAAAATGACTTGATAAACCTCATTACAATGTGGAAGCATACAAATTTAATCAAAATCAAAGATTTGTCTAGGGCAATATTAATTTGCCAAGGTGCTCCTGCACCACTTATCCTACTGCATATGTAGTCTGAATCCATAATACATAATCCACCTAATGTGTCAAAATTAAATGTTCTATTATGATCTAGCACACATTTATAGTACATGATCTTATGCATGGTGGTAGGATGCCTAATAAGCATAGTTCCTTGAGGATCCATCAAGAAAGGACTCACTTATGTTTTGGCACAAGTCATAGAACTGTTCACTCTATATATTGAAAATTCTAAAACTACATTAAGCTAGAATATAAGTTAAGTTGTTTTTGAATGAGATAGAATGATTTTCTTCCATAGGCTTGTGCCTTGATCACATGGGTAACTAAGTCAAGATTTAGATTTCAAATACTAACACATATGTAAGTCCTTATATGGGGAACTGGATATGTATTTAGAATCTAAAAACTATGGTTCTATAATCATCCTTGGAATATACTCCCAAATACTAGAAACATTCATAACTAAGCATTCTTTGATAATCCTAACTGAATGATAAAAATACCATATGATGTATCAAAAATATTTGTTCAAATACACTTTGAAATAGTTTTATAAATTGTTGCAAGGACTAACTAATTAAAAGCAACAATCAAAAGTCATAATCAATCCAAAGGTTAGTTACATCTATCAAAGTAATAGATAATGCATTCATAAATGGCTTAAATGTTAGTAGTAGGGGACTATCACATAAAAAACACTATCAAGTCATCCTTGAATTTTATGATACACATTATTGAGGATTTACGTGCATAAAGTCATTTGTAATAGCCATAGGAGGTTTAAAAGTAACTTGAGTAATAATAAATTTTTATCACAAAACATCTAGGACATATTAGGTATGTATTCCAACTATTATACCAACACATGTTAGTTATGCTAAATAATCTCATTACAAGGACATTATGACACATGATTGGTAGGTCACCATAACAATTATGAATTGGAAAAATTCCTATCAAGAGGCCATAAGATGGACACAATAGTGTATACGGGCGATGTTAGGGACTCTTTAAAACCAAAATGATTCTTAAACCTAATATTTGGTCCCAAAATACAAATCAAACTCTCTTTAAAATATAAATTAGAACAAAAAATGCTAGAAATAAAAATATTAACAAAATGTGAACATCAAAATGTATTTGAACACAAATGCACACTAAAAATTGTACTTGACATCTAGGATGCCATGGTAGATAACCTCATTCATAGACATCGATATTCAAAAGCATGCATTATAATTAAAGAAATGAGATTTTAAATAAAACAATTTCAAAAAAATAGAAAAAACAAGAATCTAACTAAGATGAAGATTTTCATACCTCTCCAATCTAGAAGTTTATATGCTAGTCAAGCATACCTAAGGGGCCATCTCTTACCTTCAGAGTATCTAATATTGCTTCATAATCAATATTTATAATTTTCCATAGTTATTTGTTATTGGTTTTGCATGATGCTTCACTAACTTAACATTTGTTGCTATGACTAGGTATGAATACATGAGTATGGTTTTGTGCTCCTCAAAGTCTTCAAATGTAGGTATGCTATTCTTTTGAATCATATATATTCTCAACCATGTCCCAACAATAATAGATAATCCTATAGGATATGCGAACTCATCATCATCTATCATAGTCTATGTTGGATTTTGTCCTCCCTATACACATTGTGCCAACTAATAGTTTGATCTCTCTTCATTCCCATGTGGTGCAACAATAACATAAACATGACTTGGTTGTTCAAGGTCAGAAACATGTTCATAGTCAAATGAGCTCTCCATGTCATTGTGTAAAGATGAATGAGCTTGAGATAAAGGGGTTAGATATCATTGAATAAATGTATCTACCCACTCACTTGACTCCCAATGATCCCAATCACATTTAATACAAATTTGACAAAAATAAGCTAATTCTTGCATTCAAATACTCCATGTACTTGCATCTAAGATTCAAAATGAATTCATCTTTGATGATTCACTGATTCTATGACAACCCAATTTCTCTCCCACTATCCCCTCATCAACCAACCAAAAAACCTACACTTTTGAATCAAGTGCCACTCCTTGTGACAATGTGTAGTTACACCACTTAACAATAGAATCTACATCACTAAATGTTTCCCTACCTTGAATCTTTAGTTGTTCTTTATCTAGATCTCTATTCACACATGCACCCACTTTATAATGCTCCCCTTTCCATGCCTATCTTCAAAATAATTCCAAATATGAGGTATACCTTTCTCTTCAAGCATTCTTCTCAACTGATAGAAAATACAAGCATTCTTGAATTAATTAGTGTAGTTATCTAACCAAATGAGATGCTGAATCATTCTAATATATTTTTCTTGCAAGAACTCATAAATTTTGTGAAAATAATATTGCATATACTGTGATGAATGAGATTGACTCTAACTCATGTAAAAATGGTATGCTTTGACTATATTCCTATTCTCTTCTATACTCTCAAGGGAATGTCTATATGTGATGTGAACAAAAATAGTAATATGAATATATTTGAAGTATTGGAATTGGAATTCATTTGTGGCTACAACGTGTAGTTTTCTAAAAAATCAACTACGAAGACAATGGTTTCAATTAGGAAAAATATTTACACATCCTGTATTGTTGATCTAACCATTGATACCTATGGCTATGTTTGGAATACTTGTAAAAAAGATTTTTCCTAAAATAAAAAATAAAATTAGCAACACTTCTCCTATAATTAATTCACAAATGGGACCTTCACCTCCACTCTTCAAATTGTATTTTAGTATTTCAGTATCTCATATCTATTTTTATCAACCACTTGCTTTCAAAAATTATGATCACTGTCCTTATGAATACATCATATAAACTTTGATAACCCCCCACATTGTAAACAATTTTCATTTAAAGAATCATTTTTATATAAAATACAACCATCATCTCTAGCACATAAAAATAAATCTAATAAGGCCTTAGACAACTTTTGTAGTTGAATTGTACCACACTCCTATAACATTTTGTTAGTGTGAAAAGTAGAACAAATATTACAAAATAGTTCATGATACATAGAAAACTCCACGTGGTATTTGCAACATGTACTAGTGCAGTCACAGTAGGAGGGTTCATAGAATGAACTATTCAGACCGTGCAACAAGAGTAAACACAATAGAAACAACTCAAAGAAATGGGACAAATGCAGATTTAGTCATTTAGTATATCATAGAATTCAAATACAATCTAGCTGACAACATGCGAGCTTACAATTAGGGCTCACTGGTCTGATTACATACATGCGCAAGATAAAGCTTTGAAGCTCCTTCACACAAAACTAAACTATGAACTTATTCATCACTTTTGAACTACTTTCCTAAGGATCTATTACATCATTCTATATCATTTTCAGACCAATAGATTCCTCCGTGTCAGCCAAGGAAGGTCACAAACTCCAATGAAGAGTTATAACATGTACATAGATAGGTCAGACCTAAATGCATAAAACACTTCCTCAAATGAATGGAATAATGTGTGGATCTTCAGGAAAGGTCAGTCACAAACTGAAGATCATTGAGTGATGTGTTATTAGGTTCCACAAGTCAAGGGATGCTTCACAAGTCTTCTCCTTCAGTTGATTGTCTGAGACTGTCAGGATGCTCTGCTATGAGAAAATAATTGATCTTTTGATAGCGATAACTTTCCAGTAACTGATCCAAATGCTCTAAATTCTAGATATGGTGTAGATGAATGAATGTAGATGCTAAGTCCAAATCCACAAGATGTGAAATGCAACTACGGTAGAATATCAGACCAAAGAGTAGAAACTACTTCTAATTGAACTGCCTGAACTGAACTGGAAAATAAAAGAAACAAACTGAAATGCAAATATTTTTAGCTGATACAAGATTGCTCTTGAACTAGGGATGCTCCTGCATCAGACATCTAGGGTTATTGAAAAAGTGAGTCCCTCACTTTGTTGGGGCTAGGGGAGAACCAAGACGGTCAACCTCAGCCTAAGAAATCCATGATGAATATTCTTACAGTCTGCCTTTCCACTTCACAAGATATTCTTTATATTGTCTTCCTCTAGTGTTGCGTCCAACTTTGATGTCCAAAATGTTTTCAATCTGCTCCAGTGCTTTGTGTGGTAACTATTTCTTCAAGTCTTCTTCCATGCTGTCATTGAACTCTACTTTATGATACTAATAAAGGTCTGCAATGTTGAAAATAGGTGATATACCCAAGGTCTTTAGTAACTCCACTTCATATGCATTTCCTGATTCAAATTTCTTGAGTATCTTACAAGGTCCAAACTTCTTCATCTTTAACTTGTTATATGTCCCAACTGGAAATCTTTCCTTTCTCAAGTACACCATTACTTCATCTCCCTCTTCAAATTCCTTATGTCTTCTCTTCTCATCTACCTTCTCTTTGTACATATTGTTCATGTTTTCTAAATGCTTCTTCACCTGGTTATGCACTATCTTCATGTGATCTGAAAATTCTTCTACTTTTGCACTCCTCTTTTCCTCTGTACTAATATCTCTCAATTCTACAACTCCTCTAGGGTTTACTCTGGCAACAATCTCAAAGGGTGTTCTTCCTGTACTCCTATTTACTGTATTATTGTCTGCAAACTCTACTTGTGAAAGAATCAAATCCCAACTTCTTGTCTTCTCTCCAACCAAACATCTCAACAAGTTTCCCAAACTCCTATTCACTACCTCTGTCTATCCATCAGTCTGTGGATGAAAAGTTGAACTGAACTTCAAATCTGTCTTCATCTTCTTCCAAAGTGTCCTCCAAAAGTATCCAACAAACTTTGTGTCTCTGTTTGAAACTATACTCTTAGGTAATCCATGCAATCTTACAATCTCTTTGAAAAATAGGTTAGCTACATGCACTGCATCAGTTATTTTCTTGCAAGGTATGAAATGAGCCATCTTTGAAAAACTGTCAACCACTACAAATGTTGAATCATGTCCTCTCTATGTTTTCGGCAATCCCATTAAAAAATCCATGCTTATGTCTTCCCAAGTTCTCTCTAGTACTGTCAAAGGCTTATACAATCCAGTATTCTGACTACTCCCTTTTGCAACTTTACAAACTCTACAACTCTGCACAAATCTTTGAACATCCTTATGTATTTGAGGCCAAAAGTAGTTTTCACTCACTAAAGCCACTATCTTATCAATGCCAAAATGTCCTGCTAGTCCTCCACTATGTTTCTCCTTGATCAAATTATCTTTCATTGAACTTCTAGGTATGCACAACTGATTTCCTTTGAACAACATGTCTTCTTGAATGAAATACTCCAACCACTTACTCCTATCTATCACAATAGGTTCCTTACATGCTTTCCAAGGTTCTGCAAAATTAGTGTCTCCCTCATACATGTTATTCAATTCATCAAAACCCAACACTTCAATTCTCATCTCTGTCAACAGGTTTCTTCTCCTACTCAATGCATCAACAACTTTGTTTGACTTTCCACTCCTCTGCTTCAACACAAAAGTATAACTTTGCATGAACTCTAGTTTACCAATAGACTCTTCCTCTGTGGTGGTTCCTCATTTGTCTCTACTTGAAATAGTGCTCTCCTCATCACAAGAGATTCTCCTTTCTCTGGTTTACCAACAGAACTGGGTGATCCAACAGGTTCTTCTTGAACATGGGCTGCTCTTCCATTGTTCTTTGTCTTCTTACTTGTACTGCCCTAATTACAATCAAATGCTCTATGTCCTTTACCTCCACACTTGAAACAAGTACCTCTGAATGTTCTCTTATGAAGTCCTCTTCCTTCTCTTGTTTATCCCTCATTTCGGTATGCACTAGGGTTTCCTCTCCAGTAAAATTTTCTGTCATCTCTCTGGTAAGCATTTTTATCTCTATCATCCTTCTTAAATGGGTTGTCAAACTGGTTCTGCTCTTGATGTGATCTATCTCTTCCAGAAAATGTCCTACCACTCTGAAATTTACCTCCTCTACCACTTTGTCTCTAATCATGTTTCTTATTCAGTTTCTCTTCAACTTTCAGGGCAAACTAATATGCTTCTTCCAAAGATGTCATCCTTAACAGGCTTAGCTCCTCTTGAATGTTCAATCTTAGTCCATTGATGTATCTAGCCACTTTCTCCTTGTTTGCTTCACTATGTCCTGTCCTTATGGTTATTTTATGAAATTCTTCAGTGTACTCCTTCACAGATTTCTCCTTTTGTCTCAGGTTCTGTAATCTCTTCAATAGCTCTAACTCATAGTCAACAGGTATAAACTAATTCTTCAACTTTGTCACCATCTAGTCCCACTTTGTAATATTTTCTTTTCCTCTTCTATTTCTTTCCAACTGAACTTCTTTCCACCATATAGAAGCATGTCCTTTCAATTTTGTCTTTGTAAATTTCATCTTCTCTAGATCTTCAATTTCCTCATATTCAAAGCATTCTTCCATGTCGTTTATCCAGTCAATCAATTCTTCAAGGTTCAAATTACTAGTATAGTTTAGCACATCAAATCTAGGTCTCTTTCCAATCTTTGAAATAGCTTGCAACATCTTTACTTGATTTGATTCTTCCTCTCATCACCTCCTGGGGTTTCACCAGTTTGTTCAATAGATTGAAATTCTTCTTCCTCATCGCTTTCAACATTAGGTCTCGGTGTCAATCCTCTATGCCTATCTTCTTCAACAACATCCAAATGAATTCACATTGTTTTCATCATCTCCATCATCTCATCCATTCTACCAGCCATTTTTCTAATAGAAGCAACTCTCCTCAGCAACATTCTTCCTAGGATCAAGTGTAAACTGTGTCAAGTTTGGCGATCGGGCTACAAGGTGACAACAACGTCTCAATCGATAATTGATTGAGACACAAGTAACCTACCTCAATTCAACGATCTGTCCACAACAAGATCTTATGGAATTCCCTTTCCAATTTCACTCAATTCACTCCCAAAGATTCAAAATTTCACTCTAATACCACTTCGTGCAGTCACGGTAGGAGGGTTCACAGAATGAACTATCCAAACCGTGCAGCAAGAGTAAACATAATGGAAACAACTCAAAGAAATGGGACAAATGTAGATTTAGTCATTCAGTATATAATAGAATTCAAATACAATCTAGCCTGCAACATGCGGGTTTACAATTAGGGCTCACTAGTCTGATTACATACATGCACAAGATAAAGCCTTGAAGGTCCTTCGCACAAAACTAAACTATGAACTTATTGATCACTTATGAACTACTTTCCTAAGGATCTATTACATCATTATATATCATTTTTGGACCAATAGATTCCTTTGCGTTAGCCAAGGAAGGTCACAAACTCTAATGAAGAGATGTAACGTGTACATAGATAGGTCAGACCTAAATGCATAGAATACTTCCTCAAATGAATGGAATAACATGTGGATCTTTGGGAAAGGTTGGCCATGAATCGAAGATCATTGAGTGATGTGTTATTAGGTTTCGCAAGTCAGGGATGCTCCATAAGTCTTCTCCTTCAGTTGATTGTCTGAGATTATCAAGATGCTCTACACTAAGAAAACAATCGATATTCTGATAGCGATAACTTTCTGGTAATTGATCCAAATGCTCTAAATTTTGGATATGGTGTAGATGAATGAATGTAGATGATAAGTCTAGATCTGCAAGATGTGAAATGTAACTATGGTACAATACTAGACCAAAGAGTAGAAACTACTTCTGGCTAAACTGCCTGAACTGAACTGGAAAATAAAAGAAACAAACTGAATTGCAAACAGATTGAAATGCAAATGTTTTTGGTTGATGCAAGATTTCTCTTAAACCAGGGATGCTCTTGCATCATGTACTACAAATTTTAAGAGGCACACAATAAAAGGGCTTACATTCAAAGTCTCTTTGTGAGATTGTCAAACATAGATGTGTTTCACAAAATATTTTGTACAATGTTGTTTGGCTACATTCCATTGGGTCTTGAAACTATAGGTCCATAATCCTAGAGTATATTCTCACCTTCAAGGCTAGGGGATACCATTGAGAAGGAAAATAGGGGCTCATCAATAGATTGAGGATTGATAGAGGCCAATTAATGAGAGTGGATGATCTCTCTTACACTTTGATTTTACCTAGGTTTAGGATGGTATTCCTAGAGGTAATCCTTAACAAGATTTGGTCACAATGGAAGGTGAACAAGATGAAACATTCCAGTAGTATCTAATGTATGTTCGACCCCAAAAATCATCACTAGGTCACAAACTAACCTACTACACACAAAACCTATAACTAAGCTAATTATTACACCTTGTAGATGCACCCATGGATGATAACAACATGATATCCCAATAAAATAATCCACTTAACATTAAATATACAATTTGAAAGGAATAATCACACATGATATGATTCTCTTAGATAAAAAGCTTTTGTAGTTTTCTTATGATGTTCTTCCCTAGTTTGTAATATTGAATCATGAAATGCATGTGGTACCCTAATCTAATCCTACCAGTAACAAGAAAACAGTTTTCTAGAATGAAGAGTATTTGATGCTTCACCAATATGGATTGGTGCCTACTCCATTGGGCAATAGAGTCATAGAATGCAACGAAGGAGATACATTTTCAAAACATCAACAAAAATAGAAATGCATTCTCATACAAATCATAGATACATCACACGTAATACACATGCTTAATAATCCCAAGAAGAATTGTAATAACCCATATGCAACAAAGGAAAGACCAATACAAAATATTTGTCTTGTATTAGATGCTATCACACATACATCTAGCCTCAATTACAATCGTGCCAATAAATGTGACAAGAGAAAATACATAAATGTGATTACATATTCCCCCTAAATCATCACAAATACCATGGAGATATACCATTACATGAAGATGTGTGTGGAAGATCCATCCTATGGATTGTGAAATGCATTCCACCATTTATAGACTAGACATGCAATGCTTGATGTCCTAGAATAACCATGAGGCACTTTACAGACGAAAAAATTGGCTCAATGACTAACTATTTGAATGAGAGATGAACTTGTATTTATAGCCTAAAAAATAAAATGTGCCCTAATCCACTCATGAGAATCTGATGGAGAACTATAGGTTTGAACAAAAAAACTACATTAATGGCGATCCATGTGAAAATAATCATCTGCCATTGAAAATGCATATGGAAGCATGCCCTTGAGATGACTGATGGCATTTGGCTAGGAAAAATAGTTGTAGGGGTTGAATCAAGGTAATAATGGAATCTTGGGTCATGCAGGGAGCTAGGTAGGACTTTTGGGATTTTGTATACTAGTGCACTTGGAGGTACAAAATACTTTGGAGGTCTAGTAGGAGGGAAATATGTTAGGTATTGAGGCTCATACTTATTGCATGCCAAATATCTTTGGGATAAGGGTAAGGGGAAGCCCAAAGGCCTAAGATAGAGGAGGAACGGGTGACATCAACATGACATCATCATTATGTCAGCAAGTGAGGGGCGTCGAAAAAGGGGGAAAATGAGAAACTTGGGGATCGAGGTTTGGGCCAACCACATACCACATACCTTCAAGGCATGCCAATAAGGGGAAGGTTGAAATATTGATCCTGAAAGAATAGGTTGGGGATTGGGTAAGTGAAGGAAATAATGCAAGTATAGAAAAGTCTAAAACCCTAATAGATGCTACGAAAAGATCCAACAACCTTACACTTATAACCCTTTTGATATTTTGGTGATTTGGGTACATGAATAAAGTGTAAGGAGAAGCAAAATCACAACACCAAGCATATATATGAACAAAAAGAGGGCCCTTGGAAGATTTCTCTGATCGACTATAATTCATGGGCAATATAGGGCCAATGTAACAAAGGAGCAAAGACTTGGGAATTTTCAAGTTTGGAGGTCTGTGGAACTGGGCTCCAACACATTCCAAGTAATGTTTAGGATGTGGTGTGTGGTCTTGATCACCAATTCTTAATTTTAAAACATCTTTTACATTGGGTGATTCTCTATAGTTAGAGTGCCCAAATCATTCAATTTCATCCCTTGTTCTATTAATTAACTTCTTATCAACATGTGGAATCCTATCACTAAAAGCCTAAGTATCATTTTCAAGAGGAATATCTAGTCTTGATATTAATGCTAGTGCTTTTGACAATGTTTTACTATTTAGGCTTAAGTCAAGACAAGTTTGCCTCATTAATCAATCCTTTCTTAATTTCTCGTCTACTATTGAGGTTGTTATTAGTCTATGAGAATCTCTTTTATCTTTGTACCTACTAGCCTTTTTATAATATGGTGAAAAGATGGTCTATTCAATTATGAAGTAATTAGATTAATCTTTCCTCATCAAACACTGAAACACAAGCCACCAATGGTGCTAGGATAGACTGCTATCCCTGGAGAAGAGCCAATCTATGGGGTTGGTGGGGAATCCATTCCTTTGTTGTAATGGTTAAGGATTGATGACAAGTGAGTTGATAAAATTATACAATATGGAGACCTAATAGACTAACTAAATAATTATATAGATGACAATTATGAATTATAGAAAATAAGAGCAAAATTGGAAAGGGAAGATTAGAGGGAACCTGTCGGAGATGTCAGAGCCAGACATAGGCATTGGGCACCCTAGTCCTAGGGTTTCTATGTAGACAAAGTTGTGTGCAACAATCTCTGTCCCTGTATCCTTCATCTTCCTGTCACTCGTTAATATTTGAAACCTTCAATCTAGACCTGTACACACAAGAGAGGAAAAATGATTGTGTTGTATAGGGGCTTGCCTTGGTTAAACCCCGTGTTGGTGTTCCCACCTCCACAACAATAGATGATAGAGAGTGCGTGTTCATGATGAATAGAGGTAGATCATTGATAAGGATTACAATAATCAAATATAATGAAATATACTCACAATTATCATGAAACCCTAGTTGGATTGGTGTTGCAACACTAGTCACACACTAGGAGATGTTAGAGAAGGAAGAAGCTTCCTCAAATGCTTGCAAAGGTTAGTGCAATAACAATAATAATATTTCACTAGTAGAGAGCTTCAAATTTGTAGAGAGAGCTTGTTGAGAGATCAATTATGTATATATATCCTTGTATATCAAAATGAGGGAGAGAGAGTTGTATATATAAATCATAAGTGCTTTTTAGAAGAGTTGTGTTAGGTCGAAAAAGGTGTGTTATTCAATGTAACAAGGATAACACCTTGATATTCAAATTTGTTCAAAGATAAAGAGTAGGACCTAGGCGCTAGATGCCCTAGTCCTAGCTAAATTAGCTCCCAAAATCTTAGCAATCAAAGGACTTAACATTATTTCTTATCAAGGTGTTAAAAAAAGAACTTCACAGGTGAATATAAACACACATGCTAAAAAGAGTGCTAAACCTAGTGTGAAATTGTAAGTGGTAACAATTTACGACACTACATTTAGCCTTCACTTTAGTGAGGGTATGAGCTTACATTCATATGCACACTAAAGTACAAGGAAGACAAATCTCTTCATTAAACATTGAAGACGTAGGATGTCACTAAGTCGAGAGATGCGATAGCCCCCAAGCTTAGGATTCTACGAGTCTACAATTCTTAGATAAGGAGGTTGCATAAACACAAGGCACATAGCAAAGATCACACATACACACATACACATATATCTGAAAACATCATAAACACGAGATGAAACTAAATATTATATGCTAGGACAACTATGGTTAGCAAAATAATATGGTCAAATCTAAACACACACAAAGCATACATGGAGCATACATAAAAAACACAAGCATACAAGGTATGATTCTCAGGCTAGCAAGCTACGTTATTCTAGGAATCAAACCAAAAGCACACATCATGAGCCATAGGCTAGTAAAATCCATTGTTTACTAGGCGGTCATGACTACGTGGTAAAATGAAAACATCATAGGCTAGTAAGATCAACAGATTTACCAGGTGAGTTCCATGTCAACAAGTAGAAAATGAAAACATCACGGGCTAGTAAGATCCATATATTTACTAGGTGAGCTTCATATCAACAATATAAAAAGTTACAGTCCAAGAAAAATGTGTTGTTTGCTGGGTAACTCTGATAAAGTGCTACAAAGATGATCAAAAAGTTGTTGTGATAGAAAGAAGAACCATGTGGTGTGTGAACAAAGTGAAGCAGATAGTTGAGTGTATGCCCCCACATTAAATTAACTACTAGCCCCCACCTTAAATTAATTACTAATTCCATCAAGGAGAAATTACCTTTAAGGTAGAGAGAGAGCGATACATGTAAAATAGGCATGAGAGATTTCTAGAAGCGTATGCCCAAATGATATGTTTCCAAAAGCTACATCATGACAAGGGGTTGCCCCAGGCATGACGTTGAGTATTAAGTAATATCATACAATAGTACCAAGGGATCTACTTGATTGGAGTCAGTATATAAATGGTTATATAGAGGGACACTCATTTTTGGAATTGTCATCATCCTCTAGCTAGTAGAACTATGGAGACAAAGGAAGAAATATCACATGAAATTAAAGAAAATAAACTTTAGGTCAATGTAGAAGGATGCTAAATCATCCAATGCTTTGCATCATCTGAAAAAGGCATAAAATTACATTCATGACAAATACAAGAATGAAGATATATAAAGAGGAATGTCACAATAGATTTGTCCCCCTTGTATCCTTGCACTAACAAGAATGTCAAGGGTCATCCAAAGAGAGCTAACAAACAAAATACATGCCAAGAAGCACATACGGGGAATACAAAGGTGCTTTGATAAATCAAAAATATCCTTGATAAAATTGATTTAAATAATAAGGAAAAACCAAGTTGGAGACAACTAGATAAAATTTCAGCAATGAATTTAACAAACAATTGAGACTAGAAATCAGGCACCAGATTGATGCAATCATTCTATTATTGTGCTTTAGAAAATCAGCCTTTACAGTGTTCTGCTTGTCCAAAAATCAAATCCCCTTTCCCTTTTTTCCCACGGTCTTGGTTTCCCTCTTATAGAAAAGTGAGGGAAGTGACAAGCTTCATACCATTTACATTCAATGGCTTTTCACATTTCCAACCCTTCATTAGACATTTTACAACATCTTCTTTGAAAAAAATATTTATTTTCTCTTCTTTTATTTTTCACATCCCCGTGAAAAAAATATTTTTCCCATGACCATTATTATTCCCCTTTTCTATATTCCTATTTAAATTTACCTGTATACATTTTCATAGAATTTTATTACACATATACTTTGCATAAAAATGACATTGGTGAAATTTTTCTATTACTTTGCATTTCCCACAAGACCTACTAAGATCCATCATGGGACCACGAGAGCTTAGATAGTTACATTCATTTTCACCACTTACTACCACCCTGCAAGCCTTCTTACACATCATTGCAGGATAGTGGGATACATGTTATCCCTTATGTCTTTTTACGGCACCACTGCCAACCAACCTTTCACCTGATTGTCCCAAGATTGCGAGAACTCTTTGGCATCCCATTTTACTTTTTACTACATCATCACAAGCATTGGATTTGACTGTGGTGGGAGTGTGGGACAAACATTATATCACTTTCACCACTTACTACAAGCCTGCAAAACCTTTTCAGAACTATCACGGGGCTGCAGTATGTTGTCTTCTTTTGACTTATCTCTTACCGCCATACTGTCAATCATCTTTTTGTCCACCGTGGGGCCATGGTAAAGTAACACATATTTCCTGAAGCTTTCACTGCATTACTGCAATCCTTCCTTGGAACCATCGTGGGGCTACGATATTCAACACATAGACCACTTGAACTCCTTTTACTGCGATACTGTAAGCTCTACTTAAGACCACCACACGAGCACGGTGAACACTTTGCCTTTGCTCCTTTCTCCAATGCCACTGGTCATCTTCCTACTTGCCGTGGGAATGCAGTGAGATATTATATGGCACCCAAGTTTATATTGCTAGCCTACCATTCACTTTTGGGACCGCTGTGGGGCCACGGTAACCAACATATGTCACTTTCTTTATTCCACCAGCCCGCAAACTTATCTCGAGACATCTGTGGGACTATGATAATCATTATCTTAACCATACGATACCACAACTAGATTCTTTGCATGCTGCGGGGAAGTGGTAACTGCCATTTGTTCTCCTCTAGTTCCTACACACCCACCAAGGTTGTTTGAATGTACTGCGGGGCTGCGGTAAGAGACAAAAACACATAAATGATCAAAAATACAAATATCTTTCTCATGGACCTAATAAGGGATGCTTGTGAATGAATGCAGGAACAACTTTAAAAGGAATATGGACCCCTAAGATGGAGTTATAGAAGGAAAATGTATGAAACCAAGGGACTATGGAAATTTTGAATAGTCCTAATAGAACTTTTGATAAGAAAGGAACAAAACATCATTGCGAGCCAAACAAGCCCAAATAGTTGTGGCTAGAAGTAATTAAGTGAAAAGTTTCCTTAGAGTGACAAGGGTTAGAACCCACTATGATATATAGTATGCACATGTCCCTGAAATGGAATCTTTAGACACTTATGAATTACAGAGGGGACTGCCTTCATGGAAGCGAGCCATGGATGACCCAACTTCACACAAAATTGATCCGAGGTTGGAATTATGGAAAAAGACACATCTAGGACTATTGGTCTAACCTAGATAGAGAGGGTCAAGGAATTGAGAGTAGGGCAGGTGGAACTATCATGTACTTTGACTAAGATTTATGATTTCTCATACTTATCTTGGTATAATTCATGCACGTAGAGGAACTCCTTCGTAACTACATTTTTTAGGGACATAGTATCAATAAGTACTCCCCTTGTGGGTTTGTCGTTAATACTGGTAGTAATGTAAAGAGGACCATCAGGTGCATGAATAAAGGCATCACAATGGGTGAAAGAGATGTCTGTCTTAGGTTCAACTAGCTCTCAACAAGGGTGAGCATTCATCATGGAAACTAGGATGTCTAGGTTTTTGTCTTGATGATCATAAGTTATAGAAGTAGGTACTCTATCAACAGATGGTTCCACAAGGTTAGATGAATGGTGCAACAATAGATTCATGTAAATTTGCATGTTTTGGTTCCACAGAGCTAGAAATTTATTGCCTTTGTCATTCTCACTAGCCACTTAAAATAACATTAGAGTCAATGAGGTCTTGCACTTCATGTTTAAGATACATGCATCACTCAATGCAATGCCTAGGTGTTTGATGATATTGACAGAATGCCTTTGGGTTGAAAGAAGGAGGTAGTAGTTTGGAAGTGTCAATAGGGAGAACAGGTGGAAGCTAGATGAGGTTATTATTAAGAAGCTACAACATGATGGAATGAAGAGATTCAAAAAGTTGGGAAAAATGTTGAGTTTTTGATGATATTGACAAAATGCCTTTGGGTTGTGTTGACTTTTTCCCAGACTGGATGCTTATTCCCAGATTTCCCTACAAGGTAGCCATCAGTGATCAACAGGATCTTTGGGCCAGGGGCCAACAGTGTAGGAGATAGACTCTATATTTTATCTCCTCTTCTTCTTCAGGCTCTGCAAGACCTAGGGGGGTATTCCCTACTCAACATCCATGAGGATATGCATACAAGGCTGGGATGCTGACAGAAAGCAGATAAGTCCTCCTGTAAGTAGACCAAAACTGAAAGATAAGAGCAAAGGGGCTAGCTTTGGGCCTATTTGCAGTTGTAGACAGAGGACTGAGGATCCTAAAACTAATTCTAATGTCCTAAAGATTGTTTTAGATTTAGATTTTGATTTTAAGTTTGGATGCAAAGCTGGACATGGTTGTAACACAAACACAAAGCAAGATTGGTGCCTATCCAGGGCCTGGAGTCAGTAGACATACACCTGTGAATGATCAGCATGAACAACTAAAACTGGATTTCAGGGGGATATATGTGATACCTGCCTTACAGATATCTCCCAATACAGAGTGTTAAGTTATCTCTACTTATGGCATCCCTACTGCAGTATACCCTTCCCAATGTTCAACCTGAAAACAGTTTAATCTACCCCTTGAGCGGAAGTTAAAAGATCAGACATTCAACATAAGAATTCTATGCTCTAGAATCTAAACATTACCCAAATATCCAGATTCAGAAGAAGAATACATGCAATACTGGAGACAGAATTAACAAAACACATGCTAAGATAGCATTTCTCATATAAGATTAATCATGAAATCAGTGGGTTCATGCCAAAACATACAACAAGAGATACATAGACTCACAGGTTAAGCTGTACAGAGCAACCAGATCAGCTTGTTTTGAATTACAGAGCCAAAAATCTTCAACTTTCAACAACCACAAATGAGCAACACAACCTACTATATATAGCAAGGAGGTGCTCAGCCTTAACTACATAGTTGACCAAAAATCCCGCCAGATACACAGTATCAAAAAAATGGCGCTCAAACATTTAATGCAGCAGGTGGGAGAGGAGACAGGAAGAAATCTCGAGCCTTGCACCGCCGCCTAGGGATCTAGATCTTCAATCGGGTACTAGATCCGTCCACGCCATCGCCCATACCTCTGCAACAATCGCCATTAATGGCGCACCAACCCGCGGCCTTGGGAAATGCAGAATACTATGCGTCGCAACTGTTTCCCACCAAGATACATCGTCATGATATTTCAAATATGTAGGATATCAATTATCCCACATGCACCCCGCGGTGACCTTTTCATCACCTTATATACTAGGTCGCGAGCATATATGATGTCGGTGCTTTTGCTCCCGACGACACTAGTATAAACCTTCATCATCATCCTCCAGCAGCATGATATCCTGTTGCTTAAAAAATCACCCTGACGTCAGCATCATCATCGCAATATCACCTGCATGATAATCGCCTTCATTGGCACAACCTGATCCATCGGAGGAAGATCCTCCTGCTTAGCTGATACCAAAAGTCTGGCCGATGAACATCCTGATGACGTCATCGTCATATCCTGCTGATGTCATCAGCATATCTGCCTACTGCGCACCTCCTCATATCCGGATGACGTCATCATCATATCGACATCAGGATGATATTCGGAAGATAACCGGATATTTGGAAATATCATCCTGATGCACAAATATCATGCCGCACTGTAGCTCCACTATAAGATCGGGGTGATAGATGAATATGCCAGATATTTGAAAGGATCACCCCCACTAGATAATGCACGAAGCCGATAGGCGGATATCTCCCTTCGGAAATATCATGATGCAGACAAGCAGAAAACCGGATATCACCCTGACGTAAGAATGACGTCAACATCATCAGGGTGATAAAACAATGAACATGAAATGATACAACAACATCAGGATGATATTGACTAAGATCATCCTGACGTCCAAAATATGATGACCTCAATAAAAATCGGGTCACACTTAGAACTTTACAGCAACATCATCAGGATGATCTTAACAAAGATCACCCGATGTTAAAATATCACCCCGGTGAAAGATCATGCAGGCAGAAAATATGATGACCCTCGCAAGCAACACGGTGATAACCGGAAATATGATGATGATGTTGAAGACGACCCTTAAGAAAAAATAGGCCGGGTTGAACAACTTAGAAAATGACCCCCTCGGAAGATCGGGGTGACATCATCATCATAAAAGGGCAGGGTGATAATTGGAAGATCACCGGATATTTGAAAAATCACCCTCCGCAAGAAAATTAAGGCACATTGTAGCTCATCAGCAGGATCGGGATGATATCCAAACATCACCCGATATTGAAATATGATGATCCTGATGAAAAACAAGTCGACAGAAAACATGATGATGCGGACCATCATCGAAGACAATATGATGATGATGATCTCCTCCTCAAAGAAAATATGATGATGGAGCTGAAAAATGCCGAGGAGGTCCAACACTTAGGAAAATGGGCAAGAAGACATAGGGTTCAAATGAAGAAACCCCCTAAACATGAAAAAATCAACCTCCAGGTCAAAATGAGTGCTAACAGGTTGAAAGAAGGAGGTAGCGGTTTGGAAGTGTCAATAGGGAGAATGGGTGGAAGCTAGATGAGGTTATTATTAAGAAGCTACAACATGATGGAATGAAGAGATTCAAAAAGTTGGGAAAAATGTTGAGTTTTTGGTCTAAACTTATAGGGGCCACAACAAAAGGTGTTTTGGTCACAACTTGTGATTGAATATTGTTCAAAGAATTAGAGTTAATTTTGATAAAAAAATTATCTTGTTTCTTGAATGATTGATAATGTCAAGCAGCTACTCTAGATTGGCCAATGGGAGCCGATGAAAAAGAACCCTCATACTGGCTAGTTGATAGTTGGTAATCATGGAGAGTCATGCAAAGATTTGTAAATGAAGGATAACACATCAACAATATCTTGTCACGAATGTGCAACTGTAGGTTTTTGATGAAAACCATTTGCACGTCAACACCTAGAAGAGAATATGGAATTTGAGAGAAGAGGGCTTGGTAAAACCCTATAAATTTAGTCACTTTATCCTTCACTCATTGCTTACAATGAACCAAATCAGTCAATGTGACTTGAGGTCTGATATTGGCTTGAAAGTGTTGGAGAAATTGTTTGACAAGTTGTTGAAAAGAATGAATCGAGTTATCTGGTAATGAGAAAACTTAATCCAAGGCCATGTATTTTAGTGACCGAGGAAAGAGTTTATCCAAAAGAGACTGCTCAATGCGGTAAAGACCAAAACATGGTTATTAGGATCTCCTTTTCTAGTGTATTTCTCAAAACTAGGTGGTAAAAACTTGTTAGGAATTGGAGTGTTTAGGATAGTGAGTGATAATGGACTACGTGTGTAAGAGGATGAAATGGTAGGTTGGGATTGGCTTTGACTCATGTTTTCTATTTTTTGTTGTAGGGAATTGACATTTTTTAAGAGTTGGTTTATTACAGGATTAATAGGTGCAGTGGCTTGTGAATGACTAGAATGTGAAGAAGATGAACTAACAAGAGGTTAAGAAACAATGTGATTGACATTTTGGTAAGTGAATCATGGATGAGACTAGATAAAAACATGCTAGGAAACATTTAGATTAGCATTTTGATAAGTAAACTAGAAGCCAGAGGAAGGTGGGACAAAGGTAAGATTCCCACTTGTTACCATAGAACCAATGTTAGCACTATTACCCAACTATGTAGTGGTGGTGATAATGGAAGAAGTGAATATTAAAATAGAAGATGTAAATATGGGTATCGACACTTGCATCGCCATTTGGTTTTGAGAAGACGTGTTGTTGAGGAGCTCTGCACAACTAGCCGATGACATAATGTTATTATACACTATGTGAGCAAGGATATGTAGAACTTCCCCACTTTTTGGATCATCAAGTAACAATCTTCTTATATTCTCTATAAGAGGAATGACCTTCCTAGCCAAATATTTCATGTCCAATAATTACTGGAACCTAGCCAACTTGTTGTCTAGCTCTTGAATTTGGGCCTTAGGAACATGGGCCGTAGAGTTGTCTATCTCAAGAGAGTTGGTAGAAGGTTGTATCTAGGAGATCATTGACAAGGTGGGGATGTGATCTAAATATGGTCATGTTCCATAACTTCCTGGGGTGAATAGGTTAATGAAATCAAGTTCTGATGTTGAAACACTAGAGATACTCAAAGCATAGGAACCCATTAAAATTTGATAACTTCTTCTTACATGATGTTTGTATTTAGAGCACTGGCTCACAAAACTCATAAAGTGACTACAAGTTTTATGACACTCAAGTGCTCCTAGGAAGTGATAGAGAAGAAAGAGTGATGACAAGATAGATATGTTGATTAAGGTATAGAAGAATGAGAAGATTTTTTTTATGTTTTTGTTATCTAATCTAAGAGAAAAGAAGAATGTTTAGTGTTTTTGCTTTCTAAACTAAATTTACAAGATATATATGCAATATAAGTGTTTAATCAATTTATAAGCTAATTAAACACATTAGATGTAAACAAGGTTGCATAAATGTAAGATACGTCGGGTTCACCAAAATGTAAGATGGTGCAAAGATGGCCTAATCAATCATGAAGTAATTAGATCAATCTTTCCTCATCAAACATTGGACCACAAGCCACCAATGGCCTTAGACTAGGCTTCTATCCCTAGAGAAGAGCCAAGCTATTGGGTTGGTAGAAAATCTATTACTTTGTTGTAATGGTTAAGGATTCATGACAAGTGTGTTGATAAAATTATACAATATGGAGACCTAATAGACTAACTAAAGAATTACGCAGATGATAGTTAAAAATTATAGAAAATAAGAGCAGAATTGGAAAGGGAAGATCAGAGGGAACCTATCACAAGGAGGAGGAGCTATCAAAGTCACACATAGTTGTTGGGTGCCCTAGTCCTAGGGTTTATGTGCAGACAAAGTTCTATGCGACAATATCTATCCCTATATCCTTCATCTTCCTATCGCTCATCAATATCTGAAACCTTCTATCCAGACCTACACACACACGAGAGGAAAAAGGGTTGTGTTATATAGGGGTTTTCCTCAGTCAAACCCCATGTTGGTGTTCCCACCTCCACAATAGTAGATGATAGATAGAGTGCGTGTTCACAATGAACAGAGGTAGATAACTGATAAGGATTGCAATAATCACATATAATGAAATAGACTCACCATGAGCATGAAACCCTAGTTGGATTGGCATTGAAACACTAGTTGCACACTAGGAGATGTTAGATAAGGAATAAGCTTCCTCAAATACCTTCAAAGGTTAGTGCAATAACAATAATAATATTTCACTGTTGCAAGTATGTGCTAATCGATGTTGTCATTGATGTCAACATGTTTGTGTTGTCATTGGTGTCAACTGTATCTTCTAATGTTGCTATTGTTGGTTGGTTAAGTTATTGTGTTAAGATTATTTGAATGAATTGTAGAAGTGCTAATGATGTCAGTATATTACTCTTGTTGCTAAGTTTCTAAGTGCTTTTGAGAAAATTTGATAAATACTGAAGATAGTGTTGTGAAGAAGTATTCTGGCTTACAGGATATTGTCCGAGTTTTTTCTCCACATTTCTCCTGTGTTGAAGGCTAGAGTGTGAGGTTTGTATATGTTTTAGAGAATTGGTCAAAGATGTTAAATCTAGAATTTGGTGGTCCAGAACATTGTGGCATGAAAGTTATATTCACCAGTTTGAAGACTATGCCTGGCAGCATTTACAGTGTGATAGGGAGAAAGTATTTTTCTTTGCATTCCTCTGTAGTTTAGTTTTTGGTCTTGTGGTTCTGGATGAGTATTCCTAAGATCCATATCTATGTTCCATTCAAAGGAATTGTGCTTTGGTACTCTAAAATGTATTTTTCATGAGTAGCAGAGCTTGGCAGTGTTGGTTGTGAGCAGTCTGTGATTTGTCTTCATGTGAGATTTGTTGTAGCTAGATTTGTTGGTTCCTAGGTGATTTCATGTTGTTTGTAGATCTCTAGATCATGTTGAAGGCTTGTACTTGGTCTGGAAGTCATGTTTGTGTTCTTGGAAGCATGTGCCTAAAGATCCTAGTGTCAACACCAGTTTTGGTCGACCTGGTTGTTTACACTCTTTGCAGATGTGCTTCGTGGATTTTGGAAGCATGTGAAGATGTATTTAGGTCTGAACTAAGTTGTGAGGTATTTTACCTTCATTCCTTTGCTCTATAGAAATGTTTAGGTCTAGACCTAATTTGAATTATGTATGTTTGCCAACCTTGGAGACTATTCCAAAGCTTGTAGAATGTGTTTCCGACCTTGATGAATGTTTCAAGATTGATGATTGATATAAATAAGTGTAAAGGATTTGTGTGTATGTGTGAAAATGTGAAGATGAGGATGTTTGTGTTGTGAGGTTGCGAAGGCGATATGTATTGTGCATCTTCATTGGAACTGAACTCAGGCATGTGGTAGATGTTGTTATATTAGTTCATGGCAGTGAGCCACCCCTTTTGGTAGTGAGCCCTTTTGGAAGTGAGCCTATTGTAGTGAGCATTCTTTTGGGTAGTGAGCCTCTTTGTAATTTGATATTGATACTACTTTATATTGTGAGATACTCCTCACCGTAGTTTTTCCCTTTTAGGGTTTTTCCACGTAAAAATATTGTGTTCTCTTGTGCATGGTATTGCTATGATTAAGTATGTTATCTATTTTTCATGTTCAATCTTCATAACAGAAAAAGGGTTTAAGTGAATTAATATGGATGTGTTTCTGCTTGTGAGGGTTTGAATTTTTTGATACAACTAATTCACCCCCTTTTAGTTGTATTGTGCATTCCAACAATTGGTATTAGAGCGAGGGTTCCTTTGAAGAAAGCTTAACAGCTTGAGGTAGATCTGGGATGATGCACAAAAGGATGTTTCTTTGTTTGATCTTTAAAAATGAGGATAGTAAGAGATTTGATCTTTCTTGTATATGAAGTTTGGAACTTAGTTGTAACTACACTCAGGACTAGAAAATCTAAGAAGATTATGGAAATGGATCAGAAGTTTGCTAATGATATGGAAGCTGACTTTGAGAGAAGAATAAAATTAGATACTGATAAGCACATGGATAAGTTGTCTCTCAAGTGTTTCATCTGTGGCAAGATTGGTCATTATGCATCAAGATGTCTGAAAAGCATTTTGAGAGGTAAGAATAAGGAAAATGAAAGCAGAGTGCCTAAGAAAAGCCACTATGTGAAAATGGATACAAGTGTATCTAAATCTAATGTTGAAGACAATGAAGATAATGTTTTCTCGCTCACTAATTCAAAAGATGACACTTGTTGTGCTAACCCTGAAGGATGTATGAAAGAAAATGCTCTAGAGGTAAGTCTTGATAGTGAAGATACTTTTTAAGAAAATAACTATTGGGTTATTGATAGTAGTTTCTATCATATGATCAGTGATAGAAGCAAGTTTATTAATTTTGAGAAATGTAATGAAGGATCAATTATATTTGGTGATAATTGTACAACTAAGATATGTGGAAGAGGCTTAATCAATCTTGATGAAAAACATATTACTAATGATGTACTTTATGTTAAAAGTTTAAGCAAAAAGCTCTTGAGTGTTGGATAGTTGTGTAGAAAAGGATACAACCTTGTATTTTAGGATGATGGTTTTGAGATTAGAAAGAAGTCTAGAATTGTGATAGCTACTAGAAAGAGAATAGAAGGAAACTTTTATCATCTCAGAGAAGGTGACAGTTATTGTTCTTTGACTCAAATCAGTGAAATTTGGCTATGGCATAGGAGATTGTGTCACATCAATCTTGATAATCTGGTGAGGTAAATTCAATTCAAGCTGTGAAAGATCTACTAGAGATTATAAAACCTATCAATATCATCTGCAAGGAGTGTCAAGGTGGAAAGCAAGCAATATGAAGTTTACGAGATGAAGAAAAATCTTCTATCGGATTGTTGGAGTTGGTTCAAATAGACCTTTATGGTCCCACAAGAGTAAGGAGTTTCCATGATGACATGTATTTTTAGTTATTCATTGATGATTATTCTAGAATGACTTGGATTACTTTTCTTAAAGAAAAATTGGAAGCCGTAGATAGGTTTAAATCATTTAAAGCAATGGTTGAAAATGAATTCGATATGAAGATCAAATGTTTGAGGTTTGATAGAGGAGGAGAGTTTACTTCTGATGAGTTTAATGTGTTTTGTGAGAACATGGGATAAAGAGGTAGTTATCTACTCCTAGAACTTGACAGTAGAATGGAGTGGTTGAAATGAAGAACGAGACTGTTCAAGAAGTTGCAAGGACAATGATAAAGGAAGCAAATCTACTGGAAGGGTATTGGAGAGAAATAATTCATACTGTTGTCTACATATATAATAGAGTACAGTTGAAGGAAAATGATACAAAGACTCCCTATGAGCTATGGTATGCAAGGACTCCCACTACTAAATATTTCAAAATTTTTGGAAGCAAATGTTTTATCAAAAGAAAGGAATAAATAGGAAAGGATGATTCAAAGTATGATGAAGGTATTTTCCTTGGGTATTCTACTAAGAGCAAATCTTACCAATGCTATAACAAAAGACTAGGGAAGATGATTGAAAGTACAAATGTTAAGGTTGATGAAGACATATAGAAGTATTCAAAAGATTATGAATATGTATCAGAATCAGATGGGTTCACTTATAGAGAAAAGGAAAATGCTAAAAAAGGGGAAGTACAAACTGAAGAAAAAGGAATGCAAGTTGAAGAACAAGAAGCTCTGGAAAGAATCTTTGAAACGTCCAAGTACATGCAAAGGCATCACATTGAAGACTAGATCATGAGTGATAGAAGCAAAGGAGTGTTGATAGGATGCAGAGTTGCTGATAAATAAATAAATCTGTGTTTAATTTCTAAAGTTGAACCTAAAATAGTGACTAAGTCTTGTAATGATGTTCTTGTAGAAGATGAATTCATGTATGCTAACATTGAAGAACTCAAAATTGCTCTTCAAGACCTAGAGAGATCTGAAGAAGAAAACATGGATTTGAAGGAAAATGTCAAAGAAGCAAATGAATGTATAAAAAATTTAAGAGAGAAAGTCAAGAAGCTTAAACAAAGACGTAAAGAGGACATTGAAAAATTGAGGTTAGAAAATGAATCCATGATTGATCTAAAAGTTAAAGTTGAAGAAAAAGAAATAATTGAGGAATGTCTAAAAAATAAAATTGAAGATTGTACAAAGCTTGAACAAGAAGTTGTGAACCCAAAGTCAGACTTGGAAAGGGAAAAGATCTATGAAGAAAAGTTCAAGATAAGTTATGTAAAACTTGATGAGATGATTGCTAGTCAGAAGAGCCCTGATGACAAAGAAGGCTTGAGATCTAAGAAAGGTGAAAGTTTTAAATTAGGTCAAGTAGTGAATACTAAGAACAGGAAGGACATAGGCAAGCAAATATAGAATCAAAGGAATAGACCTAGAAGAACACTAGTCAGGCAACCAAATGCTTAAGATACTCATCTTTCAATGGTTACTATTATTTATGCAATAATTTTGGTCATAAGGCTACTCAATGTAGAAGTAGAATAAACCAAAATGTTTCATCTTTCTCCGATCAGTACTTTACATGCAAGAGAGCTAGTCATAGAGCTAGTGAATGTGGAAGTCAGATAAGGCATGGCTATAACAATGGAAGGAATGCTTAATCTTTCAATGGTAACTTCTTTACATGCAATAGATTTGGACATAAGGCTAATCAATGCAGATCTAGAATGAATGGAAGGAACAATAGTCAGAGGAATGTTGTGTGCTACAATTGTAATAATCTAGGACATATTGCAAGGTTCTACAGAAGCAAGAACATGAAGAAGGATAATCTGATAGAAAAGAAGAAACCAGTGCAAAAGGTTGATCCAACAAAAACCAAGAATGAAATGAATAAGATATGGATCAAGAAGGATGTCAATGAAGTCAAGGATGTGCCTATGCCAGCTTCTAGTATAGATGTTTCCTCTGGGAACTCAGTTGGATGCTACCTCTTAGGGGGAACAGGTACTAGCATTAAAGAGTGTTGTAATTAGGGGGAGTAAGAGTTGGTATAGGATGGTTCAAAGCAGTTGAGATCAGAGCAAGTATGTGCAGTGTCATACTCAAGGGGATAAAGATTGAAGAAGATGTGTCACCCTTTACCATTGATGTCAAAGGGGGAGAGAGTTCATGTAAAAAGAAAAGGAAGAGTAAGATGTGTAAAAGAAAGGGGGAGAATGAGATTAGTGTAGAATTGTGTCATGATGGTTTTTCACATCATATGTTGCCATCAATGACAAAGGGGGAGATTGTTGCAAGTATGTGCTAATCGGTGTTGTCATTGATGTCAACATGTTTGTGTTGTCATTGGTGTCAATGGTATCTTCTAATGTTGTTGTTATTGGTTGGTTAAGTTATTGTGTTAAGGTGATTTGGATGACTTGTAGAAGTGATAATGATGTTAATATATTGATATTATTGCTGAGTTTCCAAGTGCTTTTGAGAAAATTTGATAAATACTGAAAATAGTGTTGTGAAGAAGTATTCTAGCTTACATGATATTGTCCAAGTTTCTGCTCCACATTTCTCCTTGTTGGAAACAAGGTAGATAACTGAGAGGGGGGGGGTGAATCAGTTATCTTAAATATCTTAACTTTCTTTTCTTCTTTAACAATAGTGTAGCATCACAACATATAAGCATTGATAATCAAGAGAGCAGAAATAAACTCAACACACATAACACAAGGATTTTTACATGGAAAACCCTGTTAAGGGAAAAACCACAGGGTGACTAACCAAAGATTGTATTCTCTGTTAAAAGAATAAGAAGTACAAAATGGCACTTGCCAATTAGGGCTCACTACTCACAAGAGGCACACTACCTACAAGAGACTCACTGTCTACAAAGTTTATAGAAGGTAACCAGATGTTTGAACTGAAGAGAGGCATCTACATATGCTGAGGTTCAATTCCGGTTAGGCTTAATACACTGATCTAATACACTTCATTCTTCCTCTACTTTAGTGCTACTATTATGTCACATACCAAACTTGTATTTCTACTTCCACACTGCTCTCTACCTTTCCTCGCACACTACACCTATACACACACACCTTCATACCAAAATTAATCTAGTATTTATATCCGCATCAAGGATTTGAACATCTTTCTAGTTGGCAACCAGAATACTCAAGCTATTTACAAAACATTGATCTATCAGCTGAATCCATGCTTAATATGTGGTGCGTATCAAAAACATAGACATAAAAGTCATCAATCATGTTGGCCAACCATGTATGATCCCTCAAATAGCTTGATCACCATCAATTTCTCATCTGGATTAAAGTCTAATGCTCTGTCGGTCAGTTCTTCCTCAGTCTACTCTACTTGTCAGGAACCCAACACTTAGATGCTCATATCTTTTCACTCATTCATCACCGGAGGCTCAATCTCTGGAATGTAGTAGTCATGGTACTACTCTTGACTTGTCTAAGTCTGCAACTTGCTGAGTTACACCATCTGAGAGATCCAGACCTGATTGTCAGACCTTGCTACATGCTCTGTTCTTACTCACCAGACCAAAACACTCTTCAATCTATCTTCCGGTATATACATACTATGTGCTACGGATGTGTGGTATGGACTCTGTTGGCATCAATGACAACACTCATGAAGCCATACAGTGTCTCTTGCCAACAATCTCCCCCTTTGGCATTGATGGCAACACTTAGTGAAAAATGACTAAGTGTCGCAGCAAACTCCCCCTTGCCTGATGCTCTATCTTGTGCACTGTTTTACCAGAGCTCCCCCTTAGCTAGATTCCACATTTTTCACTACTCCTCACTCCCCCTTTGACATCAATGGTAAAGGGTGGAATCTATACACCAAAATTTGCAAAAATTAACCTATACATAGCTGCATTTAAGTATATATACATGTTATACTTACATATACTTAAGTATATCCAGAAAGGTGGTCTTCAACTATACAAATTCTGTCGCCCAACTCTGCTTCATCTGGTCCAAAATTGAAATGTGACCACTCAACAAAAATGCATAAGCTTTTTCCCTTCTTAAGTCTACCGGATCATTGGTCCGGGCTATGGTCTAAGCATCAGTTAAGGCCTCATGCATGGCCTCTAACTTAGGGATAATTATCCCACTAAGTTCAGCCATCCTGCTTATTATATTCTTCCTCTTCTTTTCAAGCCTCTTTGTTGCATTTATAATGGCAATAGCCTAGCACTCTTGATTTATTATGGATGAGGTGAGAGGATCAAAATTTTGAGATAAACTTGACAGTTTATCTCTTGTTCTTTCACTTTCTTTTCAATGTCCTTTGTCACTTTAGACCAGGAGAAACAAAATTTATACATTTCTCCACCATCTTTATGAGCATTTTCTAGGATCTTTATCACAATATCTAGGGTTCTCCTATCATTTTCTATGAGTCCATGTATTTCAGTGAATCTCTTTCCCAAAAATTCTTTCCAGACTTTCTCTTCTACCGACTTCTCCAAAGAATTAAAATGGGTGCTAACAGAGTTAACCAGAGATTTCAAGTTACCAGATGGAGAGGCCAAAGAATCCTTTTGGAAGGATGGCATGATCTTCTCTAGCACACTGCATGCAATCTCTATCAGTTCACAGTCTTCCATGTGAGACTTCAGAAGCTTTTCTTTTGCTTCAGCTTGAGCAAAATATGCTACCTTCATTGTCTGGACCGGAGAGAGGGAATCAAAGTTTAGAGGTCCTTGAAATAGTTCCAATTCATCTATCTCCATCATCTCTTTGGTCAAGAAATTCTTCACTGCTTCTACAGTGTCTCTTGCTAGAGACTGTCTTCTTTCCTTTTGCAACCTCAGAACTGTCATCAGGGATCTTCTCTATTTGTTCTTCTTCTCTTCCCTTTACCTCTTCTTCTTGACTCAATTTCTCCTCTTTTCTTCCTTCTCTTTCAGTTTCTGAGTTTGCAGGGGGATTCAAAGGAGAGATGTTAACTTCTTCATGGATTTCCTCTTCCGTAATAGAGGAATCCAAGTCCTTAGACTTTTCTTCATTTATCTCTTTTGATTCTTCTACAATTTTCTCAGCAGATTCTTCTTTTGATGTATTTAATCCTTCAACATCCATGGTAGAAGGTTCTTCATCTATTTCCTCTATAACAGGAAGATTGAATCTTTTGAAGGCATTCCAGAGGATGTCTTCTATTTCTTTTGCCACCTAATCTATCTCTTCAAACATAAGTTTGTTCATTCTTGCTTTGCTTCAGAACTCATCCTTGTAGTCCTTAAAGATCATGGTCATTTGTTTTGGAGTAATGGAAGTATAGAGTTAAATTGCAATCTGTTCTCGGATCTCTAAATCCTTTTCCTTGGCATTCTCTTTTTTGAGTTCAAGTACCTTCTCTAGACTTTTGGGAATTAGAGAAATGATTTCAATGAATGATTTATTATAAATGTTTAGATAACTGACTGTAGCATCTTTCAAGATCCATTTGTCAGTGTTACTATACTCATCATAAAATTCTATCATTGGTTGCAGATTCCCATCCATAGTGACTGCCTTGATGACATCATCAATAGAGAGAGTAGGCCTTTCAACAAATTCTTCTACCTCTTCTTCTTTGTTTTTACTGGCAGAATATTCCCTGAAAGTTTTCTTCTTCTTCTTCATTTTCTTAACTTCCTCATCAGAGTTTGTTTCTTCATCATCCTTTTGACTTATGTAAGCCCTTGTGGCTTTTGCTTTCATTCTCTTTTGTCCCTTTCTGGATGTCTTGGCTTCTGGTTTTGAGGCTCTTGAGCTCTTAGAGGTGGCAGGTGTAGAGCTCTTTGAGGATCTGGTCCAGGAGGAGGCTTGCACCGAAACACTTTCTTTTTCTGTTTCTTGTTTCTCTTTCTCAGCTCTTTCTATTTTCTCTCTGTTTGCATCAACTGCCTCTTTTGATATCCCATATCTCTTGGTGATTTCCTCTACTTCCTTTCTGACTTTTCTTTTTATTTTTTGGTTTCCTTAGTTCAACATGAATCTTTACATTCAATTCTTCAAAGGATCCAAACCTTTCTACCTCAGGGTCCTTAGGATGACTTAGCAAGTGTTGGACTCCAAGATTTTCTCATCAACCTCATATCCCATTAGCATAATCCAAACTGTTCTAGGCTCAACTGCCTCCATTAGGCATTTATCAGTATCTACCATGAAGCATACTATATCCTTATATTTTTCAACTATTGTTTGAGGAATTCTCTCTCTGGCCTGCAACATGCCTTGGAAGTTCTTAAAATATCCCCAGAGTGCTGTGCTTTGAACCTTGGCATCACCAAGCCCATACATGTAGTCTCTGATTTGTATGGCAATTGGTCTATCATTTTACAATACCCAACCACTTGATCTGGGTAGCTCATTCATATAGTAAAAGAATAAACACAGTATTAAGCCACCATGCTTGAATGAGTTTTTCTTGTCTTTCTTGATTTTCTGCAAGTTTTCCAGCAGTTGGTTCAGGAGAAAGTCGCATAGATCATAATCTACATTTTCCCTTAGCATCTGATATGTAGTATATATTGTAGTTCTAGACATAGAGTTCTCCTTGCTGGAATAATATATTTTATAGCCAATTATCATAGAGGCAAATTTGATATTTGGATCTGTGATATCTTCTATTGTCATTTCTCTTTTGTCAAACTTTGATCCGATAGCCTCACTTACTGTCTGGTTCTTGATGGATTTGAGAGCAGGCAACCCACCAGATGAGTGCAATCTAGTTACTGCCCTAATGGCATCTTTTGTTATCTTGAAGGGCTTCATCAACCACGTGAATTTTTCATGTATTCTACTAAGAACATACCAGATCCATTCATCTTCTACAAAATAGGGAAAGTGGATACAATGTCCAAAATGCTTATCCTGGAGGGACTTGTATTGAGGTTTAAGTTCAAACATTTCATCTATTAATTGTTTATGATAGATATCCATTAGCTTGGATTCCCCAAATTCCTCAATATTGGCATGTATGTACAAATGATGTAGAGCATTCAACGGAAACGTGGTTTCAATCTAACATTTCCCTTTTTGACCCTTCGGTGAGACTAACTCATCAGCGGGATCTTGCATTTGTGTCTCGATACTACCACACACACCGATATGGAAAACTATTGTATATGCAACACATGACTTGCCATCATCGGTTCTCCTTACCAGTTCTACAAGTCACTTCTTGTATCCGTCACAATGTACATGCGCAATGTACATTCGCAACAAGCATTTTGAATATGAATTCAGTGGGACTGAACGCTGACTTCTTTTATAAGATGATACACTATCAGTCAGACTTCCCAGATAGGAAGCTTTCAACTTTCTTGCTCCAACACCTTTTGTCACCCTGATGCAGAACTAAACCATTCACCAGAAGTTTTTGCGACATACACACAAACATACAACTACGATATACACACAGAATGTATATCTGATGAAACAACACAAGTCTTACGCCGATGCACTTGTTCACTTCAACTACTCTTTAGGCAGTCTACTACTTCTGAATAAGCAATTCTTGCTTTCTTGGCTAGACAACCATCATCTGGGCCTTCTCCGACGGTTATTGTTCTACTGATGACAAACCTTACAACGCAGGCACTTTCTCTCTTCTTAGAACCTAGCACATAGAGATGCTAGGCTCAACTAGCACATCCCACACTCGATCCTGACACTGGACATAAACAAAAACAAAAAGAACACTAACTGTACAAACAAACCCATTCCACCAATTTTGAAGAAATCTCGTCGGTGGAATGGCTCAGTAATCCATCCGAATGATAAAATGGAAACTAATTACCGTGACATAGTGAAAGAACTCAAAACACAATAGGATCTTTATTTATTGATGCAGAGCGGGCAGCGGATCGTGGCAAACTAATTTTTAGTCAGTTGCTAACATACAATTTTCTCTATATGTTTTTCCATCTACAAAACCCATTCCATTGGCCAGACTAAAAATCCTCACGCCGATATGAGTATTTTGCTTTGGGTGAACCTCTGAGCCAACCGTATCATTGAACCAGTACTATCGGTTAAATTACTTAGTTCAAAGTGTTATTGGCAACTCATAGTTGTACTTTTGAACCGTAGGAACCCATTGGCTTCAATAACTATTGAATCACCGGCCCGTTGAACTGTTGAACTGAATTGGTTCAACTATCGCTAGCTCTTAAGCATTGTCTCCATCGTCGAACGGTTGAACCAAACGGTCGGTTGAATCATCGACCCATTTGAACCATTGAACTGGTTCAAAGGTTCAATCAAACACTTAACTGATTCAAAAACTCCTTCGAAGCTTTACTTAACTTCTTACAAGCATTCATCAAGCCAAAATGAACCCGATTACTTGTGAACTATTGAACCTTTCGCCAAAGGTTCAAACGAAGACTTTTCTGCCTGACTTCAATCAACTGCGGAACCTAATGTACTATCTACTATCACCGTTGAACTGAAAACCCATTGAATCGTTGGAAATGGATCAAACATAGAAATTTTTAATTATCTGTGATGCCGCTACACACGACTAAAACCCACGTGGCTTCACCAAACTGGTTCTCCACAAACATACAGATTTAACTTTCACAACCTAGCACATGAGGATGCTAGGGTTCATCTAAGCATGCTGTAAAACTTGATCCTGCAAAAACAAAATGAACAGAAACAGAAAAGAAAACCTAATCTAATATATACAGCCATTCCACCAATTACGAAGTAATCAACCGGTGGAATGGATTAAAGAACCCATCTCGGGTACAAACCAAAAGATTGACTACAATAGTAAATTAAGCACCAAAAAAAAAACAACACAAATAGGATCTTTTATTTTCTTTCAGGAATGAAGTACAAATATCCGAGTTCACAACTTTAGAACTTCTCTACTTCCTACAACAATCTCCATCTCTATCTCCAATCGATCTGAGCTGAGCTATTTATCTACTTGCCAGCAGTAGCACTGACATGATTCCTAGCGGCTGGGAGAGATAATCAACTAACAAACTCTTAACAAACTAACAACCTTATCATGACAGCTCGATAAGGGTCCTAGGGAATTATAAACAGAAACCAAATACAAATACCAATGACAAATCTGGTCAAACAGACCTTATTACATTAAATATAGAAAATGTATAAGACTCTAGTCTTCTTGGGGTGGTCCTACACCATACTCCCTGAGAAAAGAAATCTCAAGTCCACTTGAGATGAGAGTTTGAAGATCTGCACCCTGTTTGATGATCTTCTCTTCAGTCATCCAAACTACCTCTAAATTAGGTTTCCCTTGCCAAGCTACTAAGTACTCCATGTACTCTTTGTTCCTGGTCTTCTTTGCCACTCTTGAGTCTAAAATCTTCTTCAATTTTGGCGGATCATGTTTAGGAATATCATCTTCTGCTGCACCCTGCAATGGTTCCTGTTCTACATCTGCATTATGTTTGTATGGAGTTAAATCACATATATTGAAAATAGGTGACAATCCAAGATCAGAAGGAAGTTGGATTTCATAAGCATTCTGTCCACATTTCTTCAAAATCTGACATGGTCCAATCTTCCTCTGCATGAGCTTAGTATATTTTCCTTCTTCAAATTAACCCATACCAAATCTCCAACATCAAACTGTACATCTCTCTTCTTTTTATCAACATATTCTTTGTACTTCAAATTAGTTTGCTAGAGTTGGGTCTTGACTTGATCATGCACCTCTTTGATTGTGGATGCAAAAGTTTCTCCATCTGCACTAATAGACTCTCCTGTAGGTATATCTCTTAACTCCAAAATACCTCTGAGATGGATACCATATACTACCTAAAAAGGTGACTTTCCTGTACTCCTATTGATGGTGTCATTATAAGAAAATTATGCTTGTGATAGGATGTTATCCCATTTCTCTCCATGTTGTCTTGTCAAACATCTGAGTAGATTTCCCAATGACCGATTGACCACTTCAATCTGTCCATCAGTTTGAGGATGATAAGCTGATGAGAAGGACAAATTTGTAAGAAGCTTCTTCCAAAGAGTCCTCCAAAAATGGCCAATAAATTTCACATCTCTATCGGACACTATGCTCAATGGCAATCCATGTATTCTCACAATTTCCTTGAAAAATAGATCTACAACATAGGAAGCATCACAAGTGGTTTTGCATGGTAAGAAATGTGCCATTTTACTGAATCTGTCTACTACCACAAAAACACTATCATATCTTTTCCCTGTTTTAGGTAAACCTAACACAAAATCCATGCTTATGATTTCCCATGGTCTAGAAGGAATGGGCAATGGCTGATATAAATCTACATTAGTAGATCTTCCTTTTGCCTTCTGACAGATCACACATGTCTCCACAAATTTTCTAACATCTGACTGTAGCTTTGGCCAAAAGTATGTTGATAACTGAGAGGGGGGGGTGAATTAGTTATCCTAATTATTTCTTCTTTCTGAACTTTATTAGTAATCAATGTAACATTAATTCAAATGAGCAAACATAACCATGAAATGGAAATACACATGACACAATATTTTTGACATGGAAACCTTGTTAAGGGAGAAAACCATGAGGTGATTAATCCAAGATTGTATTCTCTGTTAGAAGAATGGAAATACAAAATGGCACTTGCCAATTAAGGCTCACTGCTTGAGCACCCTGCTCACAAGAAGGCACACTGCCTACAAGAGACACACTGTCTACAAAAAGAGTGTTATACAATACTTGAATTGATTGGTAGCATCCACATATGATGGAGTTCAGTTTCGGTTAGGCTCAGTACACTGATCTGCTGCACTTCATCTTTCCTCTTCTCTTATGTTGCTTTCCTTTCACATACTGGACCTTTCTTACTGCTTCTGCTCTGCTCTGCTTTTATTCGCACATCAATAACAACCACAACACCTCTCACAACTAAATCCATCGTGTATATATATCCGCACAAGTGATTTCATCACCTTTCTAGTTGGCACCTGGAATAGTCAATCTTTTCACAAGCTCTGATCTATCAGCTGAATCCTTGCTTACCAAGTAATGCGGATCAAGCATATACTTGTAGAAGTCATCAATCACATCGGCCAAACATAACTTATGCCTTAAGAATCTTTTCCATCATCAGTAACACATCCAGAATAATGTCTGATGTTCTGCCAGTTAGTTCTTCCTCTAGCCACACTGTCACTTGGGAACCCGACACTCAAGCATTCATATCTCTTTATCCTTTCCAAACCGGAGGCTCAAACCTTGGAATCTATCAGTCAAGATACTACTCTTGACTTCCCCAAATCTGTACTTCACCAAGATACTTCCTCTGAGAGATCCGGACCTGTCTGTCGGACCTCGCCACATGCTCTGTTCTTGTTTACCAGACCACAACATTCTTCACTCTGACTTCCGGTAGAGACATACCATGTCCTGTGGATGTGTGGGATGAACTTTGTTGCCATCAATGACAACATTCATGCATCCATATAGTGTATCTTGCCAACAATCTCTCCCTTTGGCATTGATGGCAACACTTAGTGAAAAATGGCTAAGTGTTTACACTATGCTCCCCCTTGGCTGATGCTCTATTTTTATATACATTTTCCAAAGCTCCCCCTTAGTTGGATTCCTCATTTTTCATTGCTCTTCACTCCCCCTTTGACATCAATGGAAAAGGGTAGGATCTGCATACCAAAATTTTGAAAAATTTAACTATACTTAGGCACATATACCATACTCACATAAATTGAAGAATGTCTACAAAAGATGTCTTCAATTGGATGAGTTCTGCAGCCCAACTCTGTTTCATCCTATCCAAAATCGAGATGTGACCACTCAATAGGAACGCAAAAGCTTCTGCCCTCTTAAGATCTGTCAGATCATTTGTCTGGGCGGTAGTCTGAGCATCACTTATGGCCTCATGCATGGCCTCTAACTTAGGGATAATGATCCTTCTAAGTTCACCCATCCGGCTAATTATGTTCTTCGTTTCCTTCTCAAAATTCTTTATTGCATTTGTGATTACAATAGTCTGACACTCTTGATTTACTATGGAGGATGAGAGAGGATCAAAACTTTGAGACAAACATAATAGTTTATCCTCTTGCTCTTTTATTTTCTTCTTAATCTCTACTATTGCTTTGGACCAGGAAATACAAAATTTGTATACTTCTCCGCCATCTTTAAGAGCGTTTTCTAAGCTCTTTATCCCAATATTCATATTTCTCCTATCATTAATGATCAACCCTTGTACCTCTAAGAATCTCTTATCCAAAAACTCCTTCCAGACCTTTTTCTTCAGCTGACTTCTCTAGAGAATCAAAATGTGTACTAACACTGCTGACTAGAGTTTTGAGATTACCGGAAGAGGAGGCTGTGGGATCCTTCTGAAAAGATGGCATGATATTTTCCAAAACTCTGGATGCTACCTCTATAAGCTCACAGTCTTCCATGTGAGATTTCAGTAGTTTCTCTTTGGCCTTCACATTTGCAAATGAAGCTATCTTCATTGTTTGCACCAGAGATAGAGAGTCAAAATTAAATGGTCCTTGTAGAAGCTCCGGTTCATCAATCTCCATTGTTTCTTTGTTCAAGAATTCTTCGATAGTTTTTGCAGTGTCTCTTGCCGGAGATAGATGTTTCTTCTCTTCTGCATTCTTAGAGTTGTCTCTTGAAGCTTTCTCTCCTTCTACATTCTTACCACTAGCAGTTGTGGTCTTCTCTATTGAAGTCTTCTCTCCTTCTGCAGCCTTGGTACTGTCAGCCTCTTTTTCCTTCACCTCTGCTTCTTTCTTCTCCTTTAGATCCAGAGACTGTAGGTGAAACCAGAGGAGAAATGTTAGTTTGTTCAGGGCCCACCTCTTCTGTCATTTTCTTAGTAGATTCTTCTGCAACACTAGTGGTCGAGGGGTCAGTACCCAAGTCCTCTATAATAGGAAGATTAAATATTTTGAAGGCCTTCCAAAGGATCTCTTCTATGTCCTTGGCTACTTTGTCAGTCTCACCAAGCATCAGTTGATTCATCCTTGCTTTAATTCTGAATTCATCCTTACAATCATTGAATATCATATTCATTGTCTTGGGGTCGATTGAAGGATATAGCTGAATTGCTATCTGTTCCCAGATCTCAAGGTCTTTTGCCATGGCATTAGTCTTTCTCATTTCTAACTCCTTTTCTAGGCTCTTGGGAATAAGAGATATAATTTCAATAAAAGCCTTATTATATATGTTCAGATGCTTAACTGTAACTTCCTGCAAGATCTTTTGGTCAGCCTCATTATAATCATCATAGAATTCGGTCATTTGTTGAAGGTTTCCATCCATAGTGACTGATTTGATTACACTTTCTAAAGACAGGGTGGGCTTTTCAACAAATTCCTCTGACATTTCTTCCTTGTCTTGACCTATGGAAGGTTCACCAGATCCTTTCTTCTTCTGCCTTTTTATTTCCTTTATCCCCTCATCAGATTCAGTTTCCTCATCATCCTTTAGGCTAACATAGGACCTTGTTGCCTTTTTCTTTGTTCTCTTTTCTCCTTTTCCAGATGCTTGGACTTCCAGTTTTGAGCTTATTGAGCTTTTGGATGAGACAGGTGCTGATCTCTTTGATGATCTTGTCCAGCTGGAAGATTCTACCGGACCACTTTCCTTACTTCCCTTTGCTTTCTTCTCTTCCTCAGCCCTTTCTATCTTCTTCCTGTGGGCATCAAGTGCCTCCTTTGAGATGCCAAGGCCTTTGGCAATATTTTCTACTTCTTTTCTCACCTTCGTCTTGATCTCTGGTTCTTTGAGTTCCACATGAATTTTTACACTTAGCTCCTCAAAGGTTCCAAACCTTTCTGCCTTTGGATCCTTTGGCTGACTTAGCATGTGTTGAACATGCAGCTCCACAATTTGTTCATCAACTTCATACCCCATGGGCATGATCCACACAGTTCTTGGTTCTGCTGCCTCCATTAGACATTGATCAGTCTCTACCATAAAACAAACTGTGTCTTTGTATTTCTCAACAAGAGACTGGGGAATCCTTTCTCTTGCTTGCATCATGTTCTAGAAATTCTTGAAGTATCCCCACAGGGCTGTATTTTGTGCTTTGTCATTACCAAGTCCATGCAAATAATCTTTGATTTGGATAGCTACTGGTCTATCATTTTCCCACACCCAACCATTAGATCCGGGAAGCTCATTCATAAAGTAGAAGAATAAGCACAGTATTAATCCACCATACTTGAATGAATTCTTTTTATCTTTCTTTATTTTCTGTAGATTCTCCAAGAGTTGGTTCAAGAGAAGCTAACAAAGATCATAATCTGCATCCTTTCTTAGCATTTCATAAGCAGTGTAGATGGCCATTCCAGGTACTGAATTTTCCCTGCTAGAATGATATATTTTATATCCAATGATCATGGAGGCATACTTGACATCTAGATCAGAGATGTCATCTACTGTCATTGCTCTTTTGTCAAACTTGGATCCGGTAGCCTCACTCACAGTTTGATTCTTCACAGATTTAAGAATAGGAATCCCACCGAATGAGTGTAATCCGGTAACTGCCCCGATGGCATCTTTTGTGATTTTGAATGGTCTATTTAACCACATGAAGTTGTCATGTATTTTGCTCAAAATATACCTGACCCATTCATCCTCAGTAAAATAGGGGAAATGTATGTATTTTACAAAGTGCTTATTTTGGAGCCCCTTGTATTAGGGTTTGAGCTCAAATGAATCATCTAACAGTTGTTTGTGATAGATATCTCTTAGTTTGAATTCCCCAAACTCTTCAACATTAGCGTGTATGTAAACCATAATATCTTCATTGTGCAAAACACCATGTGGAACACTAGAGAAGGCTCATAGGGGATCTAGCTCCAAGGATTTGTATGGATGCTTATTAAATACAGGGCGAGGTCTATCAGAAATCTTTACTATATTCAGAGTAGCCATCATCAAAGAATCTTACTGAGAGATATCAAGAATGAAGAATACCTTTTATGCTGTTTAGGGCACACACGATGAAATCTGGATTGAGCTATATGAAGAATCACCTTGATCTTTGGGAGAAGTAGTTGCAGAGCTCCTTTTCTCTCTTCTTCTTGAATGTAGAATGAACAAGTGATTAATGAGAAAACCCTTATATTGCTCCGCAAACCCTAATGTTAGGTTGCAATAAATGCTCGACCTAAGTTATTCTGGTTGGCCTTATTCGGATGACTTGAAGAACCGGATCAGTCCTGATCTTTAAACATCATGCGGATCTTCCAAATCTTAACCATAGTTTGCTTGGATGTTTCCCTTATGAGCCCTTCAATCCGCAACTCTTCTTGTGCCAGTTCCGGCACCAATTGACTAGTTGGGGGAACAAGGTTTTCTTTGAGTCTCCCCCTGAGCCAAAGCTCACTTTTTAATTTCCAAAAGGAATTTCAGCACCAGAGTCTGGTGTGGATCCATCCTCTACATTCTCTGTAGTTTTCTTCACCCAAATCTTGTTCATCTCACTTTGCACTTCATCCGTATTTACTTTTTGTTTTCCCTTATCTTGATTTTGATTATGATATACCGGACCTCTTTGGTCCTGAATCTTGCTTCTACAGAATTTTGCAATGTGACCGGATCTATTGCAAATTTGACAAACAACATTTCTTTGCATATTTGATTGATATCCTCTTGATCTGCATTTATTAGCCATATGACCCATTCTATTGCATGCAAAGCATCTACCATTGAATGATTTGTTCATTTGCATATTTCTGCATTCATGAGATTTGTGACCATACCTTTTGCAGTTAAAACATTGTCTGGAGAAGGATGAATTAGTCTGATTCATTCTCTTTCTGCACTGATTAGCTTTATGACCAAAGTTATTGTAGTTGTGGCAGTATCCATTGAAGGATGGATATCTTTGAGCATTAGGCTATCTTATCGGAGGTCTTCTAGGCCTATTCCTTGGATTTTCTGATCCAAAATTCTTTTGACCGGATCCAGAGCTTTCTCCTTTCTCATATCCCAAACCATACTTGTCATCTACCCTCTTTTGACTTCCAAGAAGAACTTCAAGTTGAGCAGAACTTATCTTGAATCTCTCTTTATATTCATTTGTTGTTTGAAGATCCCTTTTGAGAGAGATAATTTGATCCTCAAGTTTTTCTTCATTATCTTTAGCATCTTCAAGATCAGATTCAAGATGTCTGATAATTCTATCCATCTTGTGACAATCTTCTGATTTCTCTTGGAGGGATTGTCTTAGATTATCTTCAGTTTTTCTTTTCTCTTCAACTTCTTGGGTAAACTTCATAACTCCTGATTCCATTTCATGTCTTACCATAATGATTTCTTTTGATAACTTTTCACATAACTTGGTTTTCTTATTCAGCTCTTCATTTGTATCATTTGCTTCACTTTGTCTTGCCAATTGCTGAAGCAGCTCCTTTCTCTTTTTCATAGAGAGACTTAATTTGTCTTTTAGTTCTCTCATGAAATCATCAGCCTGTTTGAGTCTTTCCTTTAATTCATTGACTTCAGAGTTTGACTGTTCAAGATCATCAAGGGTAGTCTTGAGTTGCTCCCTTAAACCATATGCATCCATTTGAATTTCCAGATCTTCCTCAAGCTGTTAGACTCTGATAGGAGGAACTTGGCTCTGATACCAATTGTTGATAACTGAGAGGGAGGGGTGAATCAGTTATCCTAATTATTTCTTCTTTTTGAACTTTATTAGTAATCAATGTAACATTAATTCAAATGAGCAAACATAACCATGAAATGGAAATACACATGACACAATATTTTTGATGTGGAAACCTTGTTAAGGGAGAAAACCATGGGGTGATTAACCCAAGATTGTATTCTCTATTAGAAGAATGGAAATACAAAATGGCACTTGCCAATTAGGGCTCACTTCCCGAGCACACTGCTCACAAGAAGGCACATTGCCTACAAGAGACACACTGTCTACAAAAATAGTGTTATACAATACTTGAACTGATTGGTAGAATCCACATATGCTGGAGTTCAGTTCCGGTTAGGCTCAGTACACTGATCTGCTGCACTTCATCTTTCCTCTTCTCTTTCGCTTCTTTCCTTTCACATACCGGACCTTCCTTACTGATTTTGCTTTGCTATGCTTTTATTTGCACATCAATAACAACCACAACACCTCTCACAACTAAATCCATCGTGTATATATATCCACATAAGTGATTTCATCACCTTTCTAGTCAGCACCCAGAATAGTCAATCTTTTCACAAGCTCTGATCTGTCAGCTGAATCCTTGCTTACCAAGTAATGTGGATCAAGAATATACTTGTAGAAGTCATCAATCACGTCGGCCAAACATAACTTATGCCTTAAGAACCTTTTCCATCATCAGTAACACATCCGGAATAATGTCTAATGTTTTGCCAATCAGTTCTTCCTCTGTCCACACTGTCACTTAGGAACCCGACACTCAAGCATTCATATCTCTTTATCCTTTCCACACCAGAGGCTCAAACCTTGGAATCTATCAGTCAATATACTACTCTTGACTTCCCCAAATCCACACTTCACCAAGATACTTCCTCTGAGAGATCCGGACCTATCTGTCAGACCTCGCCACATGCTCTGTTCTTGTTTACCGGACCACAACATTCTTCACTCTGATTTCCGGTAGAGACATACCATGTCCTGCGGATGTGTGGGATGAACTTTGTTGCCATCAATGACAACATTCATGAATCCATATAGTGTCTCTTGCCAACAAAGTAATGCCTCTTCACTAGATCAAGAGTCTTATCGAGACCAAAATGTCCTGCCATGGCCCCATAATGTTTCTCCCTAATAATGTTTAGTCTCATAGAACGTCGTGGAATACACGACTGTCCACCTTTGAAAAGTAATCCATCTTGTATCAGAAATTTAGAGTATTCACCATGATATTTGTCTTCAAAGGAAGTACATACTCTATAGATCTCTCCAAAGTCTTCATCAGCATCATACATAGTCTTTAAGGAATTAATGCCAACACTCTCCAACTGTATCTGATTTATTGTTAGAACCCTCCTGCTCAAAGCATCTGCTACCTTGTTCTTGACCCCTTTCTTGTGCTTGAGTGTGAAGGTGAAAGCTTGTAAAGTCTCCACCCACTTCATGTGCCTATGGTTCAGTTTCTCTTGACTGTTTATGAAACTAAGGGCCTGATTATCTATAAACACTATGAATTCTTTTGGCATCAAGTCATGCCTCCACTTTTTGAGTGACTGGACTAGAGCATACATCTCCAAATCATAGGATGAGTATCTCTTCTTAGCATCATTGAGTTTCTCACTAAAAAATGTAATAGGCCTCCCTTCTTGACTGAGTACTGCTCCAATTGCCATGTGACTTACATCACATTCAACCTGAAAAATCTTGTTAAAATCAGGAAGTGTCAGGACTGGCTACTGTGCCACTTTCTTCTTCAATGTTTCAAATGAATCATCTACTTCCTTTGTCCAAGTAAATTTGTACTTCTGTCCTCCTTTTATGGTGTCAAGCATGGGTGCACAAACATGACTAAACCCTCTTATAAACTTCCTATAGAAGGTTGCTAACCCATGGAAACTTCTGACATCATTCATGGTTTGAGGAGTTGGCCAAGATAATATGGCACTTACCTTCTCTTGATCCATTTGCTATTTGCCATGTGAGATGACAAAACCCAAGTAGATGATCTCCTCTTGCATAAACAAACACTTCTCCAAGTTTATCATTAGCTATTCTTCATGTAACCTTTTGAGAACCAGGTCTACATGTTTGAGGTGTTCTTCCCTTGTATTACTAAAAATTAGAATGTCATCTAGATATACTATGACAAATTTGCCCATAAATTCTCTCAAGACCTCATTCATCAATCTCATAAAGGTACTAGGTGCATTCGATAAACCAAAAGGCATGACCTTCCACTACAACCCTTCATTGGTTTCAAATGCCATTTTCCATTCATCTCTTGGCCTAATCTTAATCTGATGATAGCCACTTTTCAAATCTATTTTTGTAAAATATTTGGAACCTCCTAAATAGTCAAGCAAATCCTCTATCCTAGGTATTGGGAACCTATACCTGATTGTGATCTTGTTAATAGCCCTAGAATCAGTACAAAGTCTCCAAGTGCCTTCCTTCTTTGGTGCTAGTATAGCTAGTACTGCACATGGACTTAAACTCTTGCCAATTAGGCCTGTGTCCAATAATTCCTCAATTTGTCTTGCTACCTCTGCTTTCTATTCTGGGGTGAGCTTGTATGCTACTTTGTTTGGCAGTGTAGATCCTGGAATCAGATCTATGCAATGGCTGATATCTCTTATAGGTGGTAGAGACCTTGGCATTCCATCAGAGATGATGCCTTTGTATTTGTCCAATAGCTCTTGGATAGCTGGATCTATAAACCTTTGTCTTTTCTTTCCCTTGACTTCTTGCTGATGTTCCTCGTTCACTATTAGGCATGGAATTAGAGCATATGCAATTGCTCCTTCTTCTGCTATTTTTGTCATGAACTGTTTGCCTTCTACCAGCATTACCTTGACTTCTTTTCCTTTTGATTCTACCTCCTTCTCCATCAATGGTAGTGATTCTATCACCTTACCATCATTGGTGATTGAATAAGTATTTCTAACTCCATTGTGTTGTGCTCTCAAATCATATTGCCATGGTCTTCCAAATAAGAGATGGCAAGCATCCATCTGAGCTATGTCAAGCAATAACATGTCCTTATATGGTCCAATTGGAAACTCCACCCAAGCCTATTCTTCTACAACTGTTTGCTAACCTTGAGTGAGCCATGAAATCTTGTATGGGCAAGGATGTGGCAGCCTCCTAAGCTTAAGCTTTTCTACCATTTCAATAGACACAAAATTCTCAGTAGATCCAGAGTCAATCAGAACTTTACATACCTTACCTCCGGCCTTGCAAGTAGTTTTGAAAAGAGACTTTCTCTGTGGGGGTTCTTTGTCAGGCACCTTCATGGTGGTCATTGCTCTTCTAATCATCAAAGATTATCCTTTTTCCGGATACCCATAACCATCAGGAGCATTCACACTTTGATAAGTGTTTGAGCTTGTCATACTTTGACAATCAGATTCTTGGATCAGATTTGTCCTCCTGTCTCCTATTGAAGTTGTTGCTTTTTCTAGACATCTGCTAGCTATGTGGCCTTCTTGATTACAATTGTAACATCTGAGAGGTCCTCTGCCCTGAGATCTCCCTCTAAATGGTGGTCTTCTACCTCTAAAATTTCTTTTTTGATTGTAACTTCCTTGAGTTTGATTTCTATCTCCTTTGCTGCTTTCTTGGTTTGATTCACCTTGGTGTCCAAATCCATTTCCTCTACCTTTGAAAGGACTTCTTTCCCCTCTTTGTTGTCTTCCTCTTCCTCTGCTATTCTATTCTTGTCTTCTCTTCAATTTCTCTTCCACTTTGAGTGCCAATTGGTAGCACTTCTAAACTATATCTGGACTATGTAGATTTAAATCTTCTTGGACGGCAAATCTCAACCCATTGAGATACCTTGCTACCCTCTCTTCCTCATTCTCCTTGACCTTTGTCTTGACACAGAGTTTCATGAACTCTTCAGTGTATGAACTAACATCTAACTCCTTCTGCTTCAAATTTTATCTCCTCTTATGTAGTTGGATGTTGTAATCCAATGGAACATAGGCTTCCTTCACTAAAGCCATCATCTTCTTCCAAGTAGCAACTCTGTTCTTTCCTTCTTTCACCCTATCATCTTGGATGAAATTCCACCAAGTTAGTGTGGCCTCTTTCATCTTGGATTGGGCCATATTTACCCTTTGATGTTCTGATATTTCCTCTATTTCAAAGAAATCATTCAAGGAGTCTATCCACTCCATCACTGAATCAGGATCCATCTTGCCTACAAATACTAGCAAGTCTATTTTCATGTCCATGGTCCTTCACTCCATGGATTTGAGGGCATTTACTAAGGGTCTCTGGTCTACAAGAACCTCTATCTCTTCCTGCCTAGGGATCTCTTCTTTATCCCTATCTTCCTCACCAGAATCTTTTCTTCCCTTTCCTACTTTATCCCTTAACTTATCTAACTCATCCTTCAAAGCCTCATTCTGAGCTCTGACTGCTTTGCTTTCTACAATCTGCTTCTTTACCAAGACAGCCAATTTAGCATTGGTCATCCTTGCTAGAAACTCTGATGTTCCCTCTGTATCAGACATTTTGTCTTCACCTTTTCCCAATCGCTACAATCCTTCGCTCTAATACCACTATGATGCAAAGTGGGTAGCAGATCGTGGCAAACTGATTTTCAGTTAGTCTCTAACATACAATTTTCTCTGTATGTTTTTCCATCGACAAAACCCATTCCATTGGCTAGACTAAAACTCCTCATGCTGATATGAGTATTTTGCTTTGGGTGAACCTCTGAGCCAACCGTATCATTGAACTAGTACTATCAGTTCAATTACTTAGTTTAAAGTGTTATTGGCAACTCGTAGTTGTACTGTTGAATCGTAGGAACCCATCGGCTTCACTAAACTATTGAATCGCCGGCCCGTTGAACCGTTGAACTATTGAATTGGTGTAACGAATTGGTTCAACTATCGCTAGCTCTTAAGCATTGTCTCCGTTGTCGAACGGTTGAACCAAACGGTCAGTTGAACCGTCGAACCCTTTGAACCATTGAACCAGTTCAAAGGTTCAATCAAACACTTAACCGATTCAAAAACTCCTTTGAAGCTTTACTTAACTTCTTACAAGTATTCATCGAGCCAAAATGAACTTGATTTACTTGCAAACCATTGAACCTTTCGCTAAAGGTTGAAACGAAGACTTTTCCGCCTGACTTCAATCAACTGCGAAACTTGATGTACTATCTGCTATCACCGTTGAACTGAAAACCCATTGAATCCTTGGAAACAATTCAAAGACAAAATTTTTTAATTATCTGCGACGCCGCTATGCACGACTAAAACCCGTGCGGCTTCACCAAACCAGTTGTGCACAAACATACGGATTTAACTTTCACAACCTAGCACATGAGGATGCTAGGGTTCATCTCAGTATGCTGTAAAACTCGATCCTGCGAAAACAAAATGAACAGAAAAAAATAGAAAACCTAATCTAATATATACAGCCATTCCACCGAGTTTGAAGTAATCAACCAGTGGAATGGATTAAAGAACCCATCTCGGCTGCAAACTAGAAGATTGACTACAACAGTAAATTAAGCACCCGAAGAAAAAACAACACAAATAGGATCTTTTATTTGATTTCAGGAATGAAGTACAAATATCTGGTTTCACAACTTTAGAACTTCTCTACTTCCTACAATAATATCGATCTCTATATCCAATCGATCTGAGCTAAGCTATTTATCTACTTGCCAGCACTAGTACTGACATGATTCCTAGCAGCTGGGAGACACTTCCAAGTGGCTGGGAGAGATAATCAACTAACAAACTCTTAACAAACTAACAACCTTATCATGACAGCTCAATAAGGGTCCTAGGGAATTACAAACAGAAACCAAATACAAACACCAATGACAAATCTGGTCAAATAGACCTTATTACATTAAATATAGAAAATGTATAAGACTCTAGTCTTCTTGGGGTGCTCCTGTACCATTTATATTGGGAACTTCTGCACTGGAAAACAACTCTTCTATCTTCTCGCTATTGTTCTATCACAACCCACACAATTACTATCCTACTCTTCCTTCTACTTCTGTTCACGGAACTGTTTATACATATTCTTGTTCATGACAGTTTGCATCAGTGGGAATGCCAACCGTTCTGCAACTGTCAACCCATTCAGTTACAATGTGTTTGCTCTTCCATACCAGACCCTATGACTTGTCCTATTCCACTCAGACTCACACATGGCATAGGCCTTACAATTGGTCACATGGACCTTATACAACACGAAAACATCAAAAAGAACATGAAATATATTAAAGTAACTAGGTGCCCCTGCACCATACTCCCAGGGTTTAAAAGAACTCAAGTCCCTTGAGGAACTAAGTCTGAAATAGTAACCCCATGTTTGATGATGTCCCCCTCGCTCATCCAGGTTGCATCCTCATCAGGTAAACCACACCATTTGACCAGATACTGTTTGTAGGTCTTATGTCGAGTCTTCTTCTGAACCTTGTGTCCAAAATACATTCTAGCTATACTGGATGACTCAGTGTAAGATCAGAAATCCATTCTACCTCCCCTACTTCTATCACATCTGAACCAGCAACATTGTCTCCTCTGAATGGAAATAGGTCGGACACATTGAAAATGGGTGATATTGCTAAACCTGGAGGAAGTTTAATTTCGTATGCATTAGGCCCAAACTTGTGTACAATCTTGCATGGACCTATTTTCTTCATAAGAAGCTTCATGGGCTATCCCTTCGGAAGCCTTTCCTTCTTCAAATATGCCACACCAGATCTCCAACTTTGTATTGGACATCCCTTTTCTTGTGATCAGCTCACTCCTTGTATTTCCTTGTGTTCTTCTGGATAGTTTCCCTTACAGTATCATGGATATCCTTCATGCTGACTGCAAAATCTTCTCCTTGTGCATTCCTTTTCTCCATATTCTAGAGATCTCTCAATTCCAAAATTCCCCTAGGGTGAATCCCATATACAACTTCAAAAGGACTCTTTCCTGTGCTCCTATTAACAAAATCATTATATGCAAATTCTACCTATGGGATGATCATATCCCATGCTTCTCCATGTTGTTTAGTCAAACACCTAAAAAGATTACCGAGTGATCTATTCACCACCTCAGTTTTTCCATCCGTCTGAGGGTGATATGCAGATGTGAAAGAGAATTGGGTGCCCAATTTCTTCCACAAAGTGCGCCAAAAATGTCCCACAAACTTGGGATCTCTGTCAGTGACAATATTCAACGGCAAACCATGAATTCTTACTATCTCCTTGAAGAAAAGACTAGCAATATGTGAAGCATCGTTAGTACATTTACATGGCACAAAATGAGCCATTTTACTAAACTTGTCAACAACCACAAACACACTATCAAATCCTCTTTGAGTCCGGGGAAGACCCAAAATAAAATCCATACTGATGCACTCCATGGCCTTTGCAAAATTGGAAGTGGTTGATAGAGACCTGCATTTGATGAAGTCCCTTTTGCCCTCTAGCAAATGTTGCAACTGCCTACAAATTTCCTGACATCTGTTTGCATTTTAGGCTAGAATTAAAGCCTTCTCACTTGTTCCAATGTCTTATCCACTCCAAAATGACCTCCAAGACTACTGCAATGCTTTTCTTTTATGATGTTCTCCCTCATGGAACACCTAGGTACACATAGTTGGCTGCCTTTGAACAATAGCCCTTGCTGTAACAAATATTTAGAAAAGTTAGAATGATAGGAATCTAAAAATTGTGAACAAACTGCATATATCTCTTTGAAGTCCTCATCATCCTGGTACATATCCTTGAGAGAATCCACTCCCAGACTTTGCAACTGGATTTCCTGTATAGTGCACACTCTTCTACTCAGAGCATCTACCACCTTGTTGGCTTGTCCCTTCTTATGTTTGATGAAAAAAGTATACACATGGAGTTGTTCAACCCACTTCATATGCTTGTGATTTAGTTTCTCCTGTGAATTTAGAAAACTCAAAGCATGGTTGTCAGTATAAACAATGAATTCCTTGGGCAAGAGATAATGTCTCCATTTTTTCAATGCTTGTACCATTGCATACAATTCTAGATCATATGTGGAATACTTTCTTTTAGCATCATTCAGCTTTTCACTAAAGAAAGTAGGTCTACCTTCCTGACTCAAGACAACACCAATAGCAAGGTTACTGGCATCACATTCCACAGTAAACAACTTATTAAAATCAGGCAAAACCAAAATGGGTTTCTCTACTATTTTTTGTTTAAGAATCTCAAAAGACTCATCAACTACTCTATTCCAAACAAACTTACATTTTTGTCCTCCTTTTATGGTATCTAGAATTGGTCCACAAATATGACTGAATCCTCTTATGAACTTCCTATAAAAGGTTACCAAACCATGAAAACTCCTTACATCACTTATTGTTTTAGGTGCTGGCCAAGACAGAATAGCATCTACCTTTTCCGGATCCATTTTCAAATTGCCCTGGGATATCACAAATCCAAGGTATGTGAGTTTTTCCTTCATGAAGACACTCTTCTCCATATTGATCATTTGTTTCTCCTCATGCAGCTTCTTCAACACCTGTTCCAAATGTTGCAAATGTTCTTCCTTTGTCCTGCTGAAAATCAGAATATCGTCAAGATAGACAACAACAAATTTGCCAATAAAATATTTCAATACCTCATTCATTAGACGTATGAAAGTTCTTGGAGCATTGGACATTCCAAATGGCATCACTACCCATTCATAAAGACCCTCATTAGTCTTAAAGGCTATCTTCCATTCATCCCCTTGTCTAATCCTGATCTGATGCTATCCACTCTTGAGATCAATTTTTAAAAAGTATCGAGTTCCTCCTAAACAATCGATGAGGTCCTCCATTTTGGGCATAGGAAACCTATATCTGATGGTGATCTTATTGATGGACCTTGAATTAGTACATAACCTCCATTTGCCATCCTTCTTGGGAGCTAAAACTGTAGGTACAACACACAGACTAAGACTTTTCTTCACCAAGCCCTTATCCAACAGTTCTTGTACTTGTTTAGCAATTTCCTCATTCTGATTAGGTGTCATTTTATAAGCTAGTTTATTTAGCAATGTGGATCCTAGGATGAAGTCAATCTGATGACTTATGTCTCTCACAGGGGATAGTGTATTGGGCATATCCTCCACCATGATACTTTTATACTTGTTTAACAATTCCTGCACTTCCTTAGGGACTTTTTCCTTGCTGTTTTTAGACAAATCAGAAATGTCTTTAGGTTTCAAAATCAAAGCATACCCCTGGGTTCCCTCTTCTTTCAAAGTATGGAGAAACTCTCTCCCACTCACTAACATGACACTTGATTCTACATTCTTGTCTACACCCTCTTTTGGTAAAGGATACATCTTATATTGTCTACCATTCTTGGTGATAACAAAGTAATTGGATTTACCATCATGCTGGGAATGTACATCATACTACCAAGGTCTACCTAATAGTAAATGGCATGCATCCATGGGAATTATATCACACAACAGTTTATCCTTATATTCCCCTATCTAAAATTCTACCCAAGCTTGTTCATCAACCAAGACTTGTTGCCCTTTGTTCAGCCAGTACACTTTGTATGGACTAACATGTGGCAATCATTTCAAATTCAATTTCTCTACCATTTCTATTGAAACTAAATTTTTAGTTGAGCCAGAATCAACAATTACCTTACACCTTTTACTAGAAACTTTGCATAGAGTTCTGAATAGTGTCTTCCTCTGGGGTGGTTCCTTGTTCTATGGCACTTTCAACATTGTTCTCATCATGAGATTCTCTCCATCTTGTGCTGGAGCTGCGCTTCCCATGGGTGAAGTCACACTCTGACAATCTTCTTCCTGAATCAGCTGGCTCCTTCTCTCTCCTCCATGAGAGCTTGAGGCTTTCTTCAGACACTTGCCTACTATGTGCTCAATTTGGTTACAATTATAACATCTTCTCGTGAAGACATTAGGACCTCTGCCTAGTCCACCAAATCTACCTCTTCCATTGTCTCCTTCCTCTGAAACCCCCTCTGGAACCAGATTATCCACCATGTTCTTGTTGACTGGACTCCCCTTGATTCTTCTGGAACTGATTTCTGCCACTGAAACTATTTTTGCCTCTGAAGTTCCTTCCACCTCTTCCTTTGTTCTGCTGTTCTCCCTTTCTTTTCTATTTCTCTTCTACTATCAATGCCACTTGGAAAGACTTGTCCATGGTTTCTGGTGTCAAGATGGTAATCTCATCTTGTATGCTATATTTCAGGCCATTAATATACCAGGCAATTCTTCCCTTTTCATCCTCAGTAAGCCCATGCCTTAGAGACAATTTGTGAAATTCCTCTGTATAGGTAGATATGTCCATATCCTTCTGTCTGAGATTCTATATTTTCCTATATATTTGCACTTCGTAATCCACTAGTAGGAACTGAGCCTTGATCCTCTCTACCATCCGACTCTAGGATGAGATCATGCTCTTGCCACTCTTCACCCTTTCTCCTTGGGTGTAGTTCCACCATGTGAGTGTAGCACCTTTCAATTTCATCTTTGCAAACTTGACTCTTTTATTCTCTAGCACCTCCTTGTACTCGAAGTAATTGTTCAAAGCCTCGACCCATTTGATGACTTCTTCTATGTCCATCTTTCCTCTAAACATTAGAATCTCCATTTTTACCTCGGATGACTCCTTACCAAGTGATTTTATGGCCTCCAAAAATTATTTCTAGTCTACAGATATATCTACCTGTTCTGGGGTTGTTTTCTCTTCCCCATCTTCTTCTTCTCCATCAGATTCACCATCTGATTTATTTCCTATCTTTAGTGCCTTCAACTCAGCCTGGAGTGTTTCCTTGACTCCAACCTTGATCATTTCTTCCATCTCTTGGAACTTCTTAAGCACTTCTGCTGTCATCCCCTTTGGAGGCATGGCACTGGCCTCTCCTTCACTCTCTCTGTTTGACATAAACATTCATAGATCTTCCAGAGCATGTCACACATGGAACGTCCAAAGCTCTGATACCAAAATGATGTAGAGCATTCAACGGAAACATGGTTTCAATCTAACATTTCCCTTTTTGACCCTTTGGCGAGACTAACTCATCAGTGAGATCTTGCCTCTGTGTCCCGATACTACCACACACACTGATATGGCAAACTATTGTATATGTAACACATGACTTGCCATTGCCGGTTCTCCTTACCGGTTCTACCAGTCACTTCTTGTATCTATCACAATGTACATGCACAATGTACATTTGCAACAAGCATTTCGAATATGCATTCGGTGGGACCGAATGCTGACTTCCTTTGTAAGCCAATACACTGTTGGTCAGACTTCCCAGATAGGAAGCTTTCAACTTTCTTGCTCTGACACCTTTTGTCACCCCAATGTAGAACTAAACCATTCACTAGATGTTTTCACGACATACACACAAACATACAACTGCGATATACACACAGAATATATATCTAATGAAACAACACAAGTCTTACGCCGATGCACTTGTTCACTCTGACTACTCTTTAGGCAGTCTACTGTTTCCAACTTAGTACTTCTTGCTTTCCCAGCCAGACAACCATTGTCTGGGCCTTCTCCGACAGTTATTGTCCTGTCGATGACAAACCCTGCAATGCAAGCACTTTCTCTCTTCTCAGAACCTAGCACATAGAGATGCTACGCTCAACTAGCACATCCCACACTCGATCCTGACACTGGACATAAACAAAAACAAAAAGAACACTAACTACACAAACAGACCCATTCCACTGATTTTGAAGAAATCTCATCGGTGGAATGGCTCAATAATCCATTCGAATGACAAAATGGAAACTAATTACTGTGAGAAAGTGAAAGAACTCAAAACACAATAGGATCTTTATTTATTTTGGGAACTTCTGCATTGGAAAACAACTCTTATATCTTCTCACTATTGTTCTATCACAACCCACACATTTACTATCCTACTCTTCCTTCTACTTCTGTTCACGGAACTGTTTATACATATTCTTGTTCGTGATAGTTTGCATCGATGGGAATGCCAACCGTTCTACAACTGTCAACCCATTCAATTACAATGTGTTTGCTCTTCCACTACCAGACCCTATGACTTGTCCTATTCCACTTGGACTCACACATGGCACTAGGCCTTAGAATTGGTCAGATAGACCTTATACAACACCAAAACATCAAAAAGAACATGAAATTAATTAAAGTAACTAGGTGCCCCTGCACCAATGTACACCCTAACATATTCTACGTGTAGAAGCCCATGCGGAATGCTAGAGAAGGTGCCTAAGGGATCAACTTCTAGGGATTTGTAGGGGCGTTTCTTGAACTTTAGGCGCGGCCTATCAGTGATCTTAATAAAATTTGCAGTAGCCATCTTTGCAAAAGATTCAGAGAGATATTCAAAAATGGAAATACTTTTTTACACTTCTAGGGTTCACAAAATGAGTCAGAAAAGATCGCTGATTGAATCAGATTCTGCGATTGATCTTTGAGAAGGTTGAAATAATCTTGATGCAGAGCTCTTCCTTTCTTCTTCTCAAATGCAAATGTGCAAATGATGAATAAAAGAACCCTTTTCTCTCTACGCAAACCCTAATTTCCTATTGTAATAAATGCACAACTTAAGTTATTCTGGTTGCCTTGTTCTTGTTCTTCCTTATTCTAAGATAGATCTTTCTGAATCACTAAGATGCACTTAGAATTATTTTTAGTAAAAATTGACAATGTATTTCCTTTCCTCCAATCATGCCATTTATCTGCAGATCAAGATATTTTAATTTTGAATCATACCGGATCTAACTGTAAAATCCTTCTTTTACCAGATGGTTGTCAAACTGGATCAATCTTGGATGATTAAACTCTTCAAAACTCCTTGCAGATCTTTCATATTTTTACCGAGGGTTATTTAGATATTTCTTTGAGAACCCTTTAATCCGTAACATTCCATGTGCCAATTTCAGGCACCAATTGACTAGCTGGGGGAATTTACTTTCCTTTGTGACTCCCCTTGAGCCAGAGCTCATTTGTTTAGTTTTTGGAAGAAATATCAACACCAAATTCTAGTGCGGATCCATCCCCAACATTTTATGTACTCTTCTTCACCCAAATCTTGTTCATCTCCCTTTGAACTTCATCCACATTCAATTTACCTTTTCCTTGATCTTGATTTTGATTATGATGCACTGAACCCTTTTTATCCTGGTTCTTACTTCTGTAGAATTTGGCAATATGAATGGATCTATTGCAATTGTAGCAAACAACATTTCTTTGCATATTTGACTGATATCTTCTTGATCTGCATTGATTAGCCATATGTCCTATTCTATTGCATGCAAAGCATCTACCATTGAATGAATTGTTTATTTGGATATTTCTACATTCATGAGATTTGTGACCATACCTTTTGTAGTTGAAACACTGTCTGGAGAAGGGTGAATTAGTCTGATTCATTCTTCTTCTACACTGAGTTTCTTTATGACTGAATTTGTTGTAATTGTAGTAGTATCCATTGAAGGATGGATATCTTTGAGCATTTGGTTGCCTTACTGGAGGTCTTCTAGGCCGGTTTCTTTGATTTGCTGATCTAGAGCTCTTTTGACTGGATCTGGAGCTTTCACCTTTCTCATAACCCAAACCACACTTGTCATCTACCCTCTTTTGGCTTTCAAGAAGAACTTCAAGTTGAGCTAAGCTTATCTTGAATTTTTCTTGTATTCATTTGTTGTTTGAAGATCTTGTTTAAGAGTGTCTATCTGAGTCTCAAGTTGTTCTTCATTATCTCCAGCTTCTTCAAGATCAGATTCTAGATACCTAATTATCCTGTCCATTTTGTGGCAGTCCTTTGACTTCTCCTTGAGAGATTGTTTTAGATTATATTCAATTTTTCTTTTCTCTTCAATTTCTTGGGTGAATCTCATAACCCCTGATTCCATTTCATGCCTTACCATAATGACCTCTTTTGATATCTTCTCACATAGCTTATTTTTCTCATTCAAATCTTCATTAGTATCATTGGCTTCACTTTGACTTGCTAATTGTTGAAGAAGTTCCTTTCTCTTTTTCACAGAGATACTTAGTTTTTCTTTTAGCTCATTAATGAAATCATCAACTTGTTTGAGTCTTTCTCTCAAGTTATTGACCTTAGAGTGAGATTGCACAAGATCATCTTGGGTAGACTGAAGTTGTTCCTTCATACCATACATATCCATTGAGATTCCCAGATCTTCCTCAAGCTATTAGGCTCTGTTTAGAGGAACTTAGCTCTGATACCAATTGTTGGAAACAAGGAAGATAACTTAGAGGGGGGGTGAATCAATTATCTTAAATATCTTAACTTTCTTTTCTTTTTTAACAATAGTGTAGCATCACAACATATAAGCATGCATAATCATGAGAGCAGAAATAAAATCAACACACATAACACAAGAATTTTTAGGTGGAAAACCCTGTTAAGGGAAAAACTATGGGGTGACTAACCCAAGATTGTATTCTTTGTTAAAAGAATAAGAAGTACAAAATGACACTTGCCAATTAGGGCTCACTACCCGAGCACACTGCACATAAGAGGCACACTGCCTACAAGAGACTCACTGTCTACAATGTTTATAGAAGGTAACCAGATGTTTGAACTGAAGAGAGGCATCTACATATACTGAGGTTCAGTTCTGGTTAGGCTCAATACACTAATCTAATGCACTTCATTCTTCCTCTACTTTAGTTTTGCTATTCTGTCACATACCGGACTTGTATTGCTGCTTCCACATTGCTCTCTGCCTTTCCTCACACACTACACCAATACACAGACACCTTCATACCAAAATTAATCTGGTATATATATCTACATCAAGGATTTCAACATCTTTCTAGTCAGCAACTGGAATACTCAAGATATTTACAAAACACTAATCTGTCAGCTGAATCCATGCTTAATATGTGATGCGTATCAAAAACATAGACATAGAAGTCATCAATCATGTCAGCCAACCATGTATGATCCCTCAAATAGCTTGATCACCATCAATTTCTCATCCGGATTAAAGTCTGATGCTCTGTTGGTCAGTTCTTCCTCAGTCTACTCTGCCTGTTACTAACCCAACACTTAGATGCTTATATCTTTGCACTCATTCATAACCGGAGGCTCTGCTGACTTTTTCCTAGACTGGATGCTTATTCCTAGATTTCCCTACAAGGTAGCCATCAGTGATCAACAGGATCTCTGGGCCAGGGGCCAACAGTGTAGGAGATAGACTCTGTATTTTATCTCCTCTTCTTCTTTAGGCTCTGCAAGACCTAGGGGGGTATTCCCTACTCAACATCCATGAGGATATGCATACAAGGCTGGGATGCTGACAGAAAGCAGATAAGTCCTCCTGTAAGTAGACCAAAACTGAAAGATAAGAGCAAAGGGGCTAGCTTTGGGCCTATTTGCAGTTGTAGACAAAGGACTGAGGATCCTAAAACTAATTCTAATGTCCTAAAGATTGTTTTAGATTTAGATTTTGAATTTAAGTTTGGATGCAAAGATGGACATGGTTGTAACACAAACACAAAGCAAGATTGGTGCCTATCCAAGGCCTGGAGTCAGTAGACATGCACCTGTGAATGATCAGCATGAACAACTAAAACTGGATTTCAGGGGGATATATGTGATACCTGCCTTACAGATATCTCCCAATACAGAGTGTTAAGTTATCTCTACTTATGGCATCCCTACTGCAGTATACCCTTCCCAATGTTCAACCTAAAAACAGTTTAATCTACCCCTTGAGCAGAAGTTAAAAGATCAGACATTCAACATAGGAATTCTATGCTCTAGAATCTAAACATTACCCAAATATCCAGATTCAGAAGAAGAATACATGCAATACTGGAGACAGAATTAACAAAACACATGCTAAGATAGCATTTCTCATATGAGATTAATCATGAAATCAGTGGGTTCATGCCAAAACATACAACAAGAGATACATAGACTCACAGGTTAAGCTGTACAGAGCAACCAGATCAGCTTGTTTTGAATTACAGAGCCAAAAATCTTCAACTTTCAACAACCTTCAAATGAGCAACACAACCTGCTATATACAGCAAGGAGGTGCTCAGCCTTAATTACATAGTTAACCAAAAAAAACCCGCCAGATACACAGTATCATCAGATTGGCGCTCAAACATTCAATGCAGCAGGTGGGAGAGGAGATAGGAAGAAATCTCGAGCCTTGCGCCACCGCCTAGGGATCCACATCTTCAATCGGGTACTAGATCCGTCCACACCATCGCCCATACCTCTGCAACAATCGCCATTAATGGTGCACCAACCCGCGGCTCTGGGAAATGTAGAATACTGTGCGTCGCAACCGTTTCCCGCCAAGATACATCGTCATGATATTTGAAAATATGCAGGGTCGAATTATCCCACATGCACCCCGCAGCAACCTCCTCATCACCTTATATACTAGGTCGCGAGCATATATGATGTCGGTGCTTTTGCTCCCGACGACGCTAGTATAAACCTTCATCATCATCCTCCAGCAGCATGATATCCTGTTGCTTGAAATATCACCTTGACGTCAGCATCATCATCGCAATATCACCTGCATGATAATCATCTTCATCGGCACAACCTGATCCATCGGAGGAAGATCCTCCTGCTTAGCCGATACCAAGAGTCTGGCCGATGAACATCCTGATGATGTCATCGTCATATCCTGCTAACATCATCAGCATATCTGCCTACTACGCACCTCCTCATATCCGGATGACGTCATCATCATATCGACATCAGGATGATATTTGGAAGATAACCGGATATTTGGAAATATCATCCTGATGCACAAATATCATGCTGCACTGTAGCTCCACTATAAGATCGGGATGATAGATGAATATGCCAGATATTTGAAAAGATCACCCCCCACTAGATAATGCATGAAGCCAACAGGCGGATATCTCCCTGATATCAGCATCATCATGATGCTGGAAGAAACATACATCCGGGTGATATTCAAATATGAAAATATCACCCCCTCCTTCAGAATTATCATGATGCAGATAGGCAGAGAAATAGATATCACCCTGACATAAGAATGACGTCAGCATCATTAGGGTGATAAAACAACGAACATGGAGTGATAAAACAACATCAGGATGATCTTGACTAAGATCACCGGATGTTCAAATATGATGACCCCGATGAAGATCGGATCATACTTAGGACTTTACAGCAACATCATCAGGATGATTTTAACCAAGATCACCCGATGTTCAAATATCACCCCGGCGAAAGATCATGCAGGCAGAAAATATGATGACCCTCGCAAGCAACACGGTGATAACCGGAAATATGATGATGATGATGACGACCCTTAAGAAAAAATAGGTCAGGTCGAACAACTTAGAAAATAACCCCTTCAGAAGATCAGGGTGACATCATCATCATAAAAGGGCAAGGTGATAATTGGAAGATCATCGGATATTTGAAAAAATCACCCTCCACAAGAAAATTAAGGCACATTGTAGCTCATCAGCAGGATCGGGATGATATCCAAACATCACCCGATATTGAAATACGATGATCCTGATGAAAGACAAGTCGACAGAGAACATGATGATGCGGACCATCATCGAAGACAATATGATGATGATGATCTCCTCCTTAAAGAAAATATGATGATGCAGCTGAAAAATGCTGAGGAGGCCCAACACTTAGAACATTTTTAAGGAAGGTGCTTGCATGAAAATTGCTCAAAAACTGTCAGTCAATTCAGGCACTAACACTGGCTCTGTCTGGGGACGTGCAGGTGCAAGACTGCAGCGAGAACCCCAGATCTCTGGGATGCAGACCAGTCCCTTATCCATTGGGCACAGAGTCAAATACTGCACCGACTTGCATCACCAAACACACTTGACGGCCTAAGGCCACCAAGAAAAGAAAAAACATGTATCTCCCTTTGTCAAATATCTTGTTTTCATCTGCATGCACTGGGTCAAGCTTGGAGATACTACAGAGATCCACCCACAAACAAATCTTGTCATCTGCATATTCAACCCTCTGATTTGGCTTGTCATTGTCACCCCTATGCAGACAACCTTCAGCATCCGGCAACAAGTGGATGCAGAATGTATCAGGCAATGCATACTCAAAGGGAATATAACACATGTTATCATTTGTATCAGCATTATGCATTGCAAAATGATCTCCTAGCTGGATTGAAAATTGAAAGCACTCGAAGTCCACCACACAACTAGGAAAGTCGGAGCTCATTTCATATGCTGGCCTCTCAAAAGAAAAGCTTTCAAATTCACAATTGTGCACATCATGTACATAACCATCTGGTACACCAAGCTGGAAAAGATCAGGCTCTGGCACCTCTTTCAAATCAGGCACATTTTCATAGTCACTTACCTGATGTATGTTGTTTCCTCTTTCATCAGGATGAGAAACAGAATCCAAACCAAAAACAATGTCTAGGTCCTCACCATACTCAAATAAATCCTCATCACCATATGTGTCAAAGATGGGTGATCTAGGTACATCAGCTTGATCATAGTATGCCATTTGTTCATGGGCAGCAGAACATGCATCTTCATCACCAATGGATTCCCTTTGTAGAGGAGTATCAGCTTGTGTGTCATAAGCAAAACAGCCATCAAATGAAAAACAATCATGCTCTGAACCAGCACTTGTTTCAATCTCTGCTTGCTCTTCACGATCCCCATGTGTTTGAAAAGAAGTCAATGGGTCACACATAAGACTGTTTCTCTGTTTGCTTATATCTTCTCTGTCTTGAGTACAATACTCACAATTATCTCCACAGGTCCATTCCAAAAGTTGTTCATTGCTGTCCACAACCTCGTTATTGTTTTCATGGTCAGATGCCTCATCATTGCAATGGGAATCCTCATTAGTCCTTTCACTAGCACCTTCAATGTTCATCTTTTCATCTTCACATGATGCCTTAATTATTTGGTCATTTGCAGCTTCACAACTATTTTTCACACCAAGGCCAGGGGACAGGGATTTCAGCAGGTGCACATTTCTGATTTTTTCTATTTTTTCTATGAACTTGTATGCCATCTGCATACTTGTCACCTTGAAATCCCTCAGTAATGCACTAGAGCCATCCTCAAAAGCCTCAAAGAATATGCCAACACAGGCTAAAATATCAGGTCTGAAGACTTCTGGGATCTGTGAAAGGGCTATTGCAAACCTATGACTGAAATCAACACATGGCTCTTCATCTTGTTTTCTGATTCTCATCAATTCTGCAACAAGATCAGCCGGTTCTTTTGCAAATTCTTCCTTGAAATAGTCAGCAAGCTCATCCCAACAGGCAAAGGATTTCTTTGGAAAGCTCAAATACCAGTCTTTTGCTTTTGCATCAAAGGACCTAACAAAAAACCTCATCCACATATCCTCATCTCTGAATGAATATTTTCCCATAAAACTGTGAAAATTTTGGATATGTGCATTCCCATCACATACATTGTGACCACTAAATCTAGGCATCTGACAGTATATCCTAGCAGGCATAGTTTCTACTTTATAATCCACCCATGACAAATCCAGTTGGTCATACAAAGGATCAAAAGGGCTGAGAAGAGGTTTAGCCTTCTGACTGGCAGACACAACAGGGTTACTGCTTTTTAACTGGGCCTGCTCAGCCTCTAAGAATATCAACCTATTTCTTATCTCTTCTATTCTTTTATTCGACATTTCAGCACTGAGTATGGGATAATTCATACTTGGATTCATAAAAATCTTACTCTTAGACATCCTTTGTCTGTCTAAGACCTAAGGCTTCCCCTGGCATCTAACTTATGCAGTAAAACAACAAATATAAAGGGGAAGGAACAAGGTACCTTTTCTCATACAGATGCAGAAAAATGAACAACACATTTTTGTCACATCACATACATCCATCTTTCATGTGCATTCAGATCCTTTTTGCAAAGTCGCCACCTCTCCAGAGAGGACAAAATTTTCAATAGCTGAAAGCTACTTTTCCAGGTTCATTCCACCAGCAGAGCATCATTTTGTTGGTGACTCGGATGGGTCATAGATATAAGCCTTTCTCAAATTTCTTCCCCAGCAGAGTTGCCAATTTCTGTTGACTTTTTCCCAGACTGGATGCTTATTCCCAGATTTCCCTACAAGGTAGCCATCAGTGATCAACAGGATCTCTAGGCCAGGGGCCAACAGTGTAGGAGATAGACTCTGTATTTTATCTCCTCTTCTTCTTTAGGCTCTGCAAGACCTAGGGGGGTATTCCCTACTCAACATCCATGAGGATATGCATACAAGGCTGGGATGCTGACAGAAAGTAGATAAGTCCTCCTGTAAGTAGACCAAAACTGAAAGATAAGAGCAAAGGGGCTAGCTTTGGGCCTATTTGCAGTTGTAGACAGAGGACTGAGGATCCTAAAACTAATTCTAATGTCCTAAAGATTGTTTTAGATTTAGATTTTGAATTTAAGTTTGGATCCAAAGCTGGACATGGTTGTAACACAAACACAAAGCAAGATTGGTGCCTATCCAGGGCCTGGAGTCAGTAGACATACACCTGTGAATGATCAGCATGAACAACTAAAACTAGATTTCAGGGGGATATATGTGATACCTGCCTTACAGATATCTCCCAATACAGAGTGTTAAGTTATCTCTACTTATGGCATCCCTACTACAGTATACCCTTCCCAATGTTCAACCTGAAAACAGTTTAATCTACCCCTTGAGCAGAAGTTAAAAGATCAGACATTCAACGTAGGAATTCTATGCTCTAGAATCTAAACATTACCCAAATATCCAGATTCAGAAGAAGAATACATGCAATACTGGAGACAGAATTAACAAAACACATGCTAAGATAGCATTTCTCATATGAGATTAATCATGAAATCAGTGGGTTCATGCCAAAACATACAACAAGAGATACATAGACTCACAGGTTAAGCTGTACAGAGCAACCAGATCAGCTTGTTTTGAATTACAGAGCCAAAAATCTTCAACTTTCAACAACCTTCAAATGAGCAACACAACCTGCTATATACAACAAGGAGGTGCTCAGCCTTAATTACATAGTTGACCAAAAAAACCTGCCAGTTACACAGTATCATCAGATTGGCGCTCAAACATTCAATCAGCAGGTGGGAGAGGAGATAGGAAGAAATCTTGAGCCTTGCGCCGCCGCCTAGGGATCCACATCTTCAATCGGGTACTAGATCCGTCCACACCATCGCCCATACCTCTGCAACAATCGCCATTAATGGCGCACCAACCCGCGGCCCTGGGAAATGCAGAATACTGTGCGTCGCAACCGTTTCCCACCAAGATACATCGTCATGATATTTGAAAATATGCAGGGTCGAATTATCCCACATGCACCCCGCAGCAACCTCCTCATCACCTTATATACTAGGTCGCGAGCATATATGATGTCGGTGCTTTTGCTCCCGACGACGCTAGTATAAACCTTCATCATCATCCTCCAGCAGCATGATATCCTGTTGCTTGAAATATCACCTTGAAATCAGCATCACCATCGCAATATCACCTGCATGATAATCGTCTTCATCGGCACAACCTGATCCATCGGAGGAAGATCCTCCTGCTTAGCCGATACCAAGAGTCTGGCTGATGAACATCTTGATGACGTCATCGTCATATCCTGCTGACATCATCAACATATCTGCCTACTGCACACCTCCTCATATCCGGATGACGTCATCATCATATCGACATCAGGATGATATTTGGAAGATAACCGGATATTTGGAAATATCATCCTGATGCACAAATATCATGCTGCACTGTAGCTCCACTATAAGATCGGGATGATAGATGAATATGCCAGATATTTGAAAAGATCACCCCCCACTAGATAATGCACGAAGCCGACAGGCGGATATCTCCCTGATATCAGCATCATCATGATGCTAGAACAAACATACATCCGGGTGATATTCAAATATGAAAATATCACCCCCTCCTTCGGAAATATCATGATGCAGATAGGCAGAGAAATAGATATCACCCTGACATAAGAATGACGTCAGCATCATCAGGGTGATAAAACAACGAACATGGAGTGATAAAACAACATCAGGATGATCTTGACTAAGATCACCCGATGTTCAAATATGATGACCCCGATGAAGATCGGATCATACTTAGGACTTTATAGCAACATCATCAGGATGATTTTAACCAAGATCACCCGATGTTCAAATATCACCCCGGCGAAAGATCATGCAGGCAGAAAATATGATGACCCTCGCAAGCAACACGGTGATAACCGGAAATATGATGATGATGATGACGACCCTTAAGAAAAAATAGGTCGGGTCGAACAACTTAGAAAATAACCCCTTCAGAAGATCGGGGTGACATCATCATCATAAAAGGGCAAGGTGATAATTGGAAGATCACCGGATATTTGAAAAAATCACCCTCCACAAGAAAATTAAGGCACATTGTAGCTCATCAGCAGGATCGGGATGATATCCAAACATCACCCGATATTGAAATACGATGATCCTGATGAAAGACAAGTCGACAGAGAACATGATGATGCGGACCATCATCGAAGACAATATGATGATGATGATCTCCTCCTTAAAGAAAATATGATGATGCAGCTGAAAAATGCTGAGGAGGCCCAACACTTAGAACATTTTTAAGGAAGGTGCCTACATGAAAATTGCTCAAAAATTGTCAGTCAATTCAGGCACTAACAGGCTCAATCTCTGGAATGTAGTAGTCATGGTACTACTCTTGACTTGTCCAAGTCTGCAACTTGCTAAGTTACACCATCTAAGAGATCTGGACCTGATTGTTGGACCTTTCTACATGCTCTGTTCTTACTCACCGGACTAAAAGACTCTTCAATTTGTCTTCCGGTATATACATACTATCTGTTGTGGATGTGTGGTATGGACTTTGTTGCCATTAATGACAACACTCATGAAGCTATACAATGTCTCTTGCCAACACTCCTATGTTGAAGACCAGAGTGTGAGGTTTGAATATGTTTTAGAGAAGTGGTCGAAGATGTGAAATCTAGAATTTGGTGGTCCAAAATGTTGTGGCCTAAAAGTTATGTTCACTAGTTTGAAGACTATGCCTAGTAGCATTTGTAGTGTGATAGGGAGAAAGTATTTTTCTCCACATTCCTCCATAGTTTGGTTTTTGGTCTTGTGGTTTTGTATGAGTATTCCTAAGATCTATATCTATGTTCCATCCAAGGGAATTGTGATTTGGTGCTCTAGAATGTATTTTTCATAGTAACAGAGCTTGACAGTGCTGGTTGTGAGCAGTTTGTGATTTGTCTTCAAGTGAGATTTGTTGTAGCTAGATTTGTTGGTTCCCAGGTGATTTCATGTTGTTCATGGATGTCTCTAGATCATGTTGAAGGCTTGTACTTGGTCCACAAGTCATGGTTGTGTTCTTGGAATCATGTGCCTAAAGATCCTAGTGTCAACACCAGTTTTGGCTGACCTAGTTGTTTACACTCTTTACAGATGTGCTTCATGGATTGTGGAACCGTGTTGAAGCATGTGAATATGTATTTAGGTCTGAGCTAAGCTGTGAGGTGTTTTACCTTCATTCCTTTGCTCCACGGGAATTTTTAGGTCCAAACCTAATTTGAATTCTGTATGTTTGCCAACCTTGGAGACTATTCCAAAGGTTGTAGAATATGTTGCTGACCTTGAAGAATGTTTCAAGGTTGATGATTGATATAAATAAGTGTAAAGGATTCATGTGTATATGCAAAAATGTGAAGATGAGGATGTTTGTGTTGTGAGGCTGCAAAGGTGATATGTATTGTGCTTCATTGGAACTAAACTCAGGCATGTGGTAGATGTTGTTATATCAATTCATGGTAGTGAGCCACCCCTTTTGGTAGTGAGCACTTTTGGTAGTGAGCCTATTACTGTGAGCATGCTTTTGGGTAGTCATGAGCCTTGGGTAGTGAGCCCTTTGGAAGTGAGTCTCTTTGTGTTTTTGTATTGATACTACTTTATATTGTGAGATAATCCTTATTGTGGTTTTTCCCTTTTAGGGTTTTCCACATAAAAATCTTGTGTTCTCTTGTGCGTGGTGTTGATGTGATTAAGTTTCTGTTATCTATTTTTCATGTTTAATCTTCATAACAGAAAAAGGGTTTAAGTGAATTAATGTGGATGTGTTTATTCTTGTGAGAGTTTGAAGTTTTTTATACAACTGATTCACCCCCCCTCTCAGTCGTCTTGTGCATTCCAACATTCACAAGTAGAGAGATTCATAATTGTAGAGAGAGCTTGTTGATATATCAATTATGTATGTATATCCTTGTATATCAAAGTGAGGGAGAGAGAGAGAGAGAGTTGTATATATATGAACCTCAATTGCTTTTTCAGAGGAGTGGTGTTAGGCCAACAAAGGTGTGTCATTCAATTTAACAAGGCCGACACCTCGATATTACAATTCATTTGGAGCTAAAGAGCATAACCTGGGCATTGGGTGCCCTAGTCCTGGGTAGCTCCTGAAATCTCAACAATGAAAGGATTTAACATTTTTTCTTATGAAGGTGTTAAACAAGCACTTCACATGCGAAGATAAACACACATGCTAAAAGGAGTGCTAAGCCTAGTGTGAAATTGTAAGTGGTAACAATTTACAACACTACACTTTCCAATAGAATTGAGTGCATTAAAAAGACTTTTAGCAATAATTTTATTTGGATTGAACACTTTGTTTACCTAAAGCTTTAATTTCTTTAGTAAAGGTCTCATTTTGTACATTTTTAGTAATTGTACAAAAAGTTGACAATGTTTGGTTGATTTTTATTTGTAAAGTATTCATTGAAAAGTTTTGAAGCCCATAACCAAATGGTTCATGATGACCTGTTGCCTTCAAGTCTTTCCATTATGTTCTCATCAATTTCAAGTAACCATTTTGGGGTTATTGGATGTTTTACAATTTTATCAGGCTCATTGGAATATGAAGGATGTAGGATTTAATTTTATTCTTGACAAAGGTCCTCTCTTCTTATGTAATTTGGAGATACATTGATTTTCATTGTTTCATGTGTGTTATCAATTTCATTAATGTTATGGACAATTGGATTATGGAGTGCAATTTCAATATCATGCAGTTCATATCCATAATCTTCAAGTATATGTCTACATTGTTCTTCTTTTTCCCTGATATTACTCTTATAAATATGAGTTTCATGAATTTTTGTAACATTTTCACTTTCATGTTCAACCTTTTCATTTTCAATATCATGGTCAATTTTATTTTTATCAAACATTTCATTATATTCAACAATTTCATTTGGTGATTAAAACTTAAAAAATTAAATTTACATGTCATTTGAGGGTAAAGAAGAACCTTTTCCTTCATGAGTATCTACCAAACCTTCTCTTCCGATCCTCTTTCTTGCTCTATCTTTCTCCTTAATTGCTTCAATTTCCTCCAACTGAAGTTTCCTCCTTTTTTTCTTTACAATGACTATCATTGCCCATTATAAAAATAAAAACTATTACCTTAATGATTGATTGAATCAAATTATGTGTCTATGAGTGTAGAAAAACATATTTTTTCCTATAATGTGCATAGATTATGTTTTTTTTAAGAGCAGGGCATTTGTGGGGTTTGTTATTGGGCCCAACAAAACTTTTTGGGCTTTTAGGTAATGTATATATTTTTTACCATAATAGATATTCATTATGGTAAAACGAATATTTTTTACCAAAACCACAAACTCTTTTTTAGTGCTTGTAGGTAACGAATATCTGTTATTCAAAAATAAATATCCATTAATAATGCAATTTGTTCATAATGGATATCTATTTATTTTTGCTAAAAGCTATTCCCTTCTTTTTTTTTCCTTAAGACTACATTGGATTTAGGCTTGGGAATGTCAAGTCTAGGTTTTCCATTCTTCCAATGTGTTTAGAGGTTTCATCCTCTTTTCGTGACTTCACCCTTCGTTCTAATGAATTTTTTTAATCTAAATTTGATGAAAGGAAAAGGGTTTACTCATGAAATTATCAAGATTCTAAAAATATAATAAATTCCCGATTATAAATTTAATAGGTAATTATGATTTTTTTTCTACATATAGTATGTCTAAATTCCTGATGGACATGGTGATTGAAAAACATCCATAACTTTCAAACTATTTCACCCTTTTCAAATTTGAAAGATGTGTCACACTATACCTCACTAGATATAGGTCTATTTTTTTTGAATTTCATATTTTTTGACCAAGTTAGGTTGGTTGGAAGATTATTTTTTAATATTTTAAAAAAGTCATAGTAAAAAATTCATAACTAATTATTTACTTACAAAAAAATTCACAAAAATATGCATCACATCCAAGCATGCGTCCTTTACTTATATTTAAAGATTCAATAAAAAATATTTTTTTGGCTCATACTTAAGTTAGTCATAATGACACCTACTTTTTATTTTTTCAAAATTTTTAGTAGTGCTTGATTGAAATATCCAATTTTCACTGAATAAATTTAATTTTTTCAAAAAAAATGGATCCCATAAACTACATTCAATTTTCTTAAAATTCTTTGCCTACAGATTTTTTAAATTGTGTAGATAACCCATTCAAATTTTCACGTGAAGTTGCTTAAGTTTATTTTTAGGATTTTCATTACCACTTATAGGTATTGCTTTTCCCATGATGATCTTGTACTCATCCTAATCTAAAAATGAAATAAGGTTTCCTTTTTCCTTGAAATGCTCACAAAGGAGCCTCCCAAATCTATCCAAACCTTGAATCCTCATGGGTTCAAGTGTGTGGAAGACATTTCTCTCATGATGATCTCACACTCACCTAGAAGGTAATTCCCAGGACGACATTGCTCTATAATTTTTTGAACATGAATGACATGAAGTTTAATGAAGAGTCCACAAGTGCCTTTGTCAACATGAGGGAGTTGGGTGTCAAACTAGCATCTACCTCCCATAAATTATAGTTTAATACCATCTAAAACTTGTTTTCTAGACTAGATCCACCATCTATATATTATGAGATGTCTATTCTTGAATAAATGGGATGATAGTTCAAGGTTTTAGTAACCTAGACCCTAGCCATGACCACTCACCTCCAAATATAAGCTTAGAGGGAAGAAATAGGGTCATGATAGATATACCACCAAATAAAATAATATTGCATACATGCACCATAAAAACTACTTGGCAACTTTGAAAGAGTAGAGCACAAACACAATAGTCCCAAGACCCTTCCATTTCCCTTCCGCCAACATTTCCTGAGATTAATCATCTAATGAAATGATTTGTGTTGAGGAATTGAGTCTCTATCTCTTATATAACTTGAGAACTTTATTATAGCATAATGGCCACTTAAGAATTATTTAACCTTTTTGGTAATCTTAGATAGTACCTTGAATCATCTTATCATTCTATCACATAGTACCATATGAATTGGTGAAATTTCACTATTCAAGCATTACATTTTACAATTATCCTTCACAAAACTGAAATAAAATAAAGCATACTTATGAGAAAGTCCTACACAAAAGATTTTCTATCTTAGCAATAACCACCTCGACGAATTTATAAAATTACCTTTCCCATTTTGGTGCTCTTATTAGTCAAATTTATATCTTGTTCATGACCTTATTGTCAACATAGATACAAGTGAACACAATGATTTAACTTCACAAATGACTTACAATGCTACAAAAGAACACAAAATATAAAATTCTACAACCTTAACTATAAGTCCTTGCCCATTCTTTATATTTATCCTCTATCTACCAATCTATATCCAAGATGATTTTTAATTTATATTAGATACATATCTAGCATCTAATGTAATATCTATATCTTTAATAAAAATATCCACCCATGTATCTAACTTGAGCATTTTTTTGAGTTGTGAATTGCACAAGATTGGATCAACCTTTCCTTCTTTAAATAGGAGGTTAATAAAAATTGATAGAATTGTGCCACTCACATTTCCAACACTAGAGGAGTTTCATTGTATTGTTTGTGTCCTACAAAGAAGGCAATCACATACCCCCAAATGCATTAAAATCATCCCTTATTTCTTTAAGGGAATTCACCACTTGACCCATAAAAGTTGAAACATCATATAGGAGCTTAGTAGCCTCATATGTAGATGAAGTTCTATTTGGTCTTACAAGATTATATTTGGCATTTTAGTGCATGGTTTTCATTGCTGACACCCTAGGAAGCCACCTATTATTTATTTATATCTAAGTAGGACATTGGATTTGGACATGATCTATTGCAAAGTTGGTTGCCATTGCACCAAAAGATTGACCTGTTAATGCCTGATACAGCTGCTAGAGTTAATGAATCCATGGGAGGTGGTTAAGCCTTGTCACAAACCCAAGCACTACGCTGTACAACACAAGGATACCAAGGACGCACACCTTGCAACAATCCCCCCAATGCAAGTGAGGGGTCTGAACTCGTGACCCAGGCTCTGATACCAATTGTTGCAAAGATGGTTGCTATTGCACCAAAAGATCGACCTATTAATGCCTGATATAATTGCCATAGTTAATTAATCCATGGGAGGCAATTAAGCCTCGTCACAAACCCAAGTGCTACACTGCACAACACAAGGAGACCGAGGGCGATCAAGTGCCTTTTGAATGTTATTACAACATTTCCATGTAGCATCAACCATTTTAGTGTGATTTGAAACCCTGACCTTAAAGATACATTTTATGAGCTCCTCAATCTCTTGATTTACCTTGGATGCCAATTCTCTTTCTTCATCATGCAAGGCTTTTACCCATTCCATTAACATATCCACATCTTCTTGTGACACATTCCCACCTTGATATGTATTGGGAAGAGACATTATTGATCTTGATCTCAAAGGCTAGATTTAAGATAAATAATTTTCTAACTCAACCTTTTCCTCTGCAAGCTCTTGGTTCAACCTAATGACATCTTGTAAAAATAATTCATAATCCCTTTTTAATTTCTTAGTGGAAACCTCACTAAACTATTCAATATGTATAACCAAAGAGGCTACCTCTAGTGTTGGGGTATCCCCACTCATTTGACAATTAGTTGCTTGATCAATCCTTGAGTATCATGAAATACCCTAGCTTATCATAATCAAGGTAAGTAACCCATAATGCTAGATTTTTGCGATTGGGGAAATATTCAAATCTTGAGTATATTTTCCTTGCTTTTTAGTGCTCTAAAACTCATCACTAGCTTCAATACTTCTTAGAGTATCAAAGGTAATAGTTGAGGCCAAATCCTAACCTAGAAGTAACAAGTATCCAATTTCTCTCACCAATTTCCTAGCTTTCTTAGGTGATATATCCTCTACATTCACATGAAAAATAGAAGCACTTTCATCTAAATTAGGATCATTTCCTACTATTTTAGCAAATTCTATTCTTGCTCCTAAATCTTTGCTAGCATTTATTTTTAGTTTGAATTTTTTTTTCTTAAACTCCTCTATCTTGACAAAATTGTCATTAATTCTCTCACATAGTTTACTCCTTACATAACTTACTAACTCATCCCCCTCAAAATCTCCCAATATATTAGCAACTGAGGGAGTAATAGCCTCAATTCTCCAAATATGTTCTAGGGATTTAACGACATTCATAATAATATATCTCTATCAAGGACAAACTCATCAAATCCTTCAATTTCATCATATGACACCAAGGGCTTTGGGGGAATCAAGAATTCTTAAGGACCTATAATATATCCCAACTTTGGTGGTTGATCAGAAGATTCTTCCACCATAGGCACCTTTCCTTTTGTTTGTCCTAGCTAGGGAGTACTATTATGTTGCTTCATTGTAGCCTCACCATGGATAAAATAGTAGGATTAGGGGTGATTAGTCTTTGAACAAGAATTTTAGCTAGTTTTACCCTAGGTGGCATTATTTTTAGAGTATCGACATTTACTAGCATAATTCTCATGTTCTCAATAGGGTCCCGACTTATAGCATTTGACCCCTTGAAGTTAGGATCATTTTATTTTCTTCTTGTTTTTTCCATTCTTATTCTCATCCTCATGTCCTTCTCCACTTTATTTTTTCAACTTTTTATAAGATCCTCCCCTTCATGATATTGTTGTTTATATCTATCTCTTCCTACTTACTTTCTTATTGTATGAATAAATCCCTCAAGATCATCAGGTTTCACCTTGTCAAATTCAATATTATATTTTCATATAATGTCACTTATCTTATCATAGACTTCTTTCCCCAACACAATAAAATATAAAAATTTAGTTTGAGGGGGAAGAATATATTTTCTCTTCTAAATTTTAAAATTCTCATAGTTTGCATTGTTCATTTGCAACATACCCTCTAAGAAAGCAATTTTGTTTAGAACTCATGTTGGAAGTTTGCATGGTATGAAAGTGGCACCAAAAACTCTAATAATAGTATACCTTTCTTGGAGAATCCAATCTCCCCAATAATTTCTGTCTATTGGATTTTGCTTGAATTCCATAGGCCAAAGAAATCCAAGGAGCTCTTGTGGCAACCTTGTCCTATGAAATCTTAGTCTTATTAAAATAAGAGTGACAAAATAATACTTAAATATACTATTCTGGGACTTGGGATCATACCTATTCAAATGAGGGGTCCACCATTGAACTAGCTCCAACATTCCTTTTGGTAATATAGGTGAAACCATTTACACTTCTAGCTTTATATCCCAATCCTCGACCAATAAATGTGGCATAACAAGGAGTACCATATAAAAGATTTCTCCTTCCAATATTTCTTCACACTTTCTAGTCCTTTCTAGATAAGTTTTGTTAGAAATCTCCCATAGTCATAAAGGCTATTCAAGTGGGTATTCTGAATGTGGGATGCAAAAACCAATGCACCTCTTGGAATCATTGGTTGGACATGAATTCCCATAACTCGAGACATGCATTGATATGTATCTTGATAATAGTTTACAAATGACTACATACTCAAGGGATCAACTTCTCATTTGGGATTGGTTCCAACTTCTCACCCTCTCCCTTGTCCCTATAGTTTGGGAGCCATCTCACCCTATAAATCATCACGTGCTTGATTTGTTTTGTGGCCAAAGACTTCATATCTAGGGTGAACTTGGTGCTATGGTCCAATTGGAAAATACTTTGAAATAATTCCCTATTCTCAATGAACAAATTGTTTCCTTGAGCATCAAAAACAACATGAGTCTTGGGATTGTATCTCTTCACTATTGACTCAACTAGATCTAGGTTGATAAAACAATTAGGCACCATTACCCTTGGAAGGTCAAATATCCAATCATTGAATAAATGGATTCAACCACCAGATTTATTAAAGAATGTATCAAACATAACTCCACCACTTTTGAAAGTTATGGTGTCATGGACATTACCCATGCAATCCTTAAGTTGGTATGTTAAAATCACCTTTCCTATGGATTTCTTGAAAGTCTTCATATCCCATGGGCACAATTCTATCAAATTGTAAGTACATTTGCATTTGGATGACATACCAGATTTGTTGAATGAGATCGATTCACTAGGGTTTCATGATTTATTTAACTAAATTAGAATATAAAAACCTCTTTTATGACTTTGTACTATGACATAAACCAAAACAACAAAACTAACAAGATTCACAACTCGATTTCAAGAGAAGGGAGAAAATATAGAGATTTTAAATCACTTGTTTGCAAATGCATATGTGGGAGTGAAAATCCTATCACTTCAAACCCTTAGATAATAGGTATGGATGATCACTATCTATTGCTTGTTCTTCAATGTAGTAATCTCTTATCAATATTGGAGCATTGGATGAGTTATGGCATAACACTGGATTGATAAGGGTAATCTCTTTATGATTCATAGAAAAAGAAATTAATAATATAACTCATTAGTAGAGTCACTCATGTGTATGTCCTTAGAGTTGGTCATAATGTTAACTTGTTAGCTAGGAATCTACTAGTAACCATTGATGGATTTGTTCTTGAGATCAATGGTGTCACATCAATATACTAAGTGGTACCACATGGATAGAGTATTTAAAAGGAAATAAGCATGTGCTAAAATGGTGGGACTTGACAACTTTGCATTTTTCTAGGATAATATTGGTCTAGCAAGGAAATATGTTAACCAATTTGAAGATGCCACATGTCAATGAATAGGAACAATTTTTCCAATGCATTGAGTGCTATTCATTGAGCATTTCTAGGCTTAGAACAATAAGGAATGCTAACACATTCAATAAAATAGAGCCACATGGACAAATATGAATGGACACTATGCATAAGGGATTATGAACTAGCAATGAGAGATTCAAGTTTGACTTAGTAGCCAATATAAATTTTGCATATGCTTTCAGTAGGTCTAGGAATTTAGATATATGTGGTTTCATGCCATTGGGTATGAATCAACTGAGTTAAGGAATATGACCACCATTGGGTCATGCATTAGGATATTCTTAAATCATTTGCACCAATGCACTAATATAGGTTGTAGTGGGTAGCTTGGTCTTGATGCAATGGCAGGGATCCAAAAAATTTTATGCTTGAAGGATTCATGAGCACTAGAGAGAAAAAGGGAGTCAAGGGTTAAGGTGTAGGGATACAAGAAAAATAAGGAAGCAAAGGACCATTGGCCTGAGAAATTCAAAGTACACAACATTAGGGAATTATAATCCCTACAATTTTGCAAAAGGTAAACTAGCATTAAGAACTTTGAAGGCCTGTGAAAAACAGGGGAGTGAGGACTGGGAATTAAGATAATGGGTTGCTAAGTGCCATCAGAGAGTAGGGAATGAGAATGTTAGTGGGTTCACAGATGAAAAGGAAGTAGGGAATTAGGGACTAGGATTTTGACATACCTAATACCACATCACTAAGGGAAAGGAAAATGTGAAATCCCATTGGGGTGTTTGAGATTGAGATTATTGTTACCTAATTTCACTACTAGCTCAATCAGGTAGAGCTTTTCAGTTTTCGTAGAAGAGAAGGATACATTTTTATTTCTGCTATATTATATCCATGTGCATATATTATACAAATTAAGATTATAGTCTGATGTTACATTATAGATGCATTTCAGATTTAAGAGATTGTACTGATCTTTTGAAAGGAATAGTAATCTTTATTGAAACAATAAATGTATAAGGTCTCAGACAAGCCATGAGACTAACTGTTTGACTGCAAATGAAAAGAGAAACTATACATTTATAGAAAACTAAAGAGATAAATATGCATATGACATAGGGTGACTTGTCATTGCCTGAATGACGAGTCTTGGTCCTATTTGTCGTATCTAGTGTCATTCCATGTTGTCCACTTGTCATACACTCAACTGCTATCTCCTTTCTGCCCCTAGTCACATGCATAAAATGTTGAAAATTGATGTTAGAGAAATGACGGGGGCATCATATATCATATGATATACATCTACAAATATACAATTTGACTTTCAGATGTAGAAAACTAGTTAATATCATGTGAACCTTTGAGGAAGCAACAAGATAATCAAGGATGAAATCACATGCTCATGTTTTTCTAACATGTTTGTTTCATGTGCACATATAGGTGTAATTTAACACTCTTCTCATTTTAGCATGTGGATAAAATGTGGCTCCCATGAGGGTTGATCCTAGGATGTCTAATTGAGACACATTAATGCTTTCAAATAGTATAAAAGGAAGAGATACAATTATAGAAAATGAAGTGCAAGAACCATCCTATAGCTGCTCATGACAAACATAATCTATAGTTACAACATTTGATAAGAACAACATGATTTATTACTAGAGCTGAAAGATTACCACTATCCTATTAGGTTGTGAGTAACTATGTCTCTAAGGTCTTTAGCACAAGGAAAACTAACTATGCAGATGAGGATCTCTGCCCATATACTGAGAATAACACATAGAAGAATAACATCTTAAGATCAGTCACAATAATGATAGAGTCAGTCAACATGGAAGGAGACTATCATAGCAGTCTTAGAATAAGAAAATAAAGTATGACATGATTGTCATTGTCAAAGTAGTTGACTGTATATAGAGACAAGATGGGCAGTCAAATGACTACACATAAATTGTAGACTAATGGCTGCATGCACACAATTATTGTCAAACCTTTGAAAATGATAGTCATGGTATCACTGTAAGCAGTCATGACAGTCAATAACTGGAGGAGAGTCCATACCATAAAGACAATGATAGAGATTGTCTTAGAATCTCATCTAATACACAATGAAATTACATGCTCATAGTAAACTACAAGTGAATTGAATGAAGGACTAAATGAAGCTTCTACATGAGCATTACGAAGGAGCTATACGCAGTTTATTCATAAGCATGAGGTATGTATACAGTAGACCAAATGATATGAATGAAAGTGTTATCCAAATTATAAACATTTCATAATGTATATTCACAAGTCATGAGAAGAAAAATGAACATCCATAAGTTTGATGCTACTGAGACTACTCAGAGTTATTCATCAGAAGACACAGCTTCAAGAGATCTCATGAAGAGTTACTACTATAATTGATGCCTTAGATGTGAATAACAATGCAAATCAAATGAAAACCCATAGTTGATGAACATATATATATGCTACTATAGAACAAAAGTACAAGATCTACAGCTACAAGAATCATGAGATATGGTTCAAATATACAGTGAAGGGTTTTGTTTGTAAACCCTAATGAGATCAAAGAAATATAGTAGTGTGTTTTCATTATCAGTGACAGAATGTGTTCAAACTTTATAGAGATCTGGTATATTCATTATTTCATAATATATGTAGGATATGCTAAATGAAAAGTGGATCCACAGTTCTGAAAGCTATAAGATATGCTCAAGCTTTGCAAGGAAGGTTTTTTTTGCATTCAAAATGTATACAGAGAATGAGAGACAAGGAAAGTATGCACACAGTTTGTCCAATTTGGAGAAAACCCATGAAGTCAAAAATATAGTGATGAACTAGCTCAGGAGCAAAATGTCCAGAATGATACAAAAATACAGAAGATGATCACCTATAGGTAGGGTATCAACAAAGACAGAGGAATCCTAAGTTATGCCTTGATAGTCATCATGAAGGAGGAATTTGCTTTCAAAATCACAGTTATGAGAAGTGTGCCATTGTATACCCAAGTTTCCAAGCTTATTATTTTCAACAGAAGCTACCAAATGTACAAGAGATACTTAAAAAAGACTAAGGGTTTGTTTCCTTAAAACCCTAGGTTGAAATTAGAAGCAACCTTGTTTCTTCATTGCCAAGAGAAAAAGAAAATTTGCTAAGTATCTGTAAATCTTTTTAGAAGTATTAATAGCTGTAATATTTCATTGCTATTCACAAAATAAACTGAGGGTTTTATAAACCAAACCCTAGTGAGATATAGCCTTGTTTGTCAGTGTTTTCAATACCAAAAGCTAGAGATAGGAAAATGTCATGTACAGGAGCATTTTGATACATAAATGATAAACTTTGCTATTTTTTGTAGAAAATACAAATTGTTTTAACATGAAGTACAATATTTGGCCACAACCATGAAAGAAAATGAAATATTTGGCATATACTGAGTAGTATTAATAAAAGAAATGATAGAGATTTGTAGATTTTGTTTCAAGAAAAACAATTTGCTGAACTTACCCGTGGCTATTGAAGCCTTTTGATCAGAAAACCTAGTGAGAAATACGTTCAAAAATTCATCAGAAGATCTATAGAGTGCTCTGGAAGAAGACGTACATGGTGGCACATATAGCAAAGTTACAAAAATGCAAAAGTGCAAATGAGGGGTGAAATGGTGTCATTTTGTTCTTTTAGGGTTTCAACCCTAAGAGCCTGACGAGCTTTTTGATCATTTTTTTGTTTTTGTTACTTTTCCTTTTAGCCCATGGTAAACACTTGGAGTATCTCATGCTAAGCATTTGCTAATGGTTTTTTTCTTATGCCCTAGGACCAGCACATAGGTGTTTGGTGTTGTTTATTACTTTTGCATAGATTGGAAATGTAAAACATTTAAATTCAAATGATGGTATTATAAATCATTTTGAGTTTGTTGTTATCCTTAAATGCAAAAGAGGTTATAAAGCACCTGTGAAGTTAAGTGATCTTCTCATGCCTTGGTATATGCCCAGTATATAGGAGAATGGAGGAGTTGGAAAACACATGCCAAACATATAGCCTTTTGTTTTGCCTTGGAGTGAAGATAGATTGATTGGGTTTTGAGATAGTTATTGATTGAGTTGAGTGTTAGAGAGCATCTAGGAGGTTTTTATTGCTTTTAGAGTCTTTTTGGAGTAGTTTTCATGAGTCATCATGTTGGACTAGGTCATGATGGAATTTTTCCTTCATTATGAGCTCTTGTGGAGAGGATATAGGCCCTATATTCTAGGCTTTTTGTGGGCATCCGACCCAGAGTTGTTTCTAGCTCATTGTATGGTGGAACCACTTGGATAGTGTTGGATATAGTCACTTATGTGACTCATTTGTACTCAGTTCTGATTATACAATTTGGAGAGACTTGTGATTTTGATATCCTTGCTAAGATTTTAGCATTTTTTTGTAACTCATTTTCAGTTTACTTGATACGAAATATAGTGGAGATCTTGTACGTTACTGATTGAGGATTGGGCCTACTTGCTATCTACATCTTTGTGTTTAATAACTAATTTGATAAAGCTGCCTATGAAGTAAGTTTTGCTTCCTCTTAGTTTTTGTATTAGAATTAGAAACCTTTATGCAGAAAATACTAATGCAGGTTGCAATTTGTGTTACAAATGTGTGTTGTTGTTAAGTGTGAAACTATTTTTCCTCTTTAAAACCTACACATTTAAACCTTTTTGTGAAACATTTATGCAAAAGTATAAGAGATAAGTTGTGCAAGCATTTCTTCAGTTATTATGACAAGTGTTTAAATCTATTTTTCATATCCCTCATTCAGTTAGGTGTATCACCCATTAGAGTTCATTTTCAATTCAATACATATGTTTTCTTATCCTTTTTCCTTGTCAAAACCATAGCATAGTGAGTATTAGGTGATGTAAAGTTAGGAAGCTAGCCTTCTCCAGAGATTCATTCCAATTTCTAGGTGACCCATAGCCTAGGAGTGTTTCCATGTTCCTCTAGAGTACCTTTTTTCAGCAAATTGGTAGGGTGCAACTTTTAGAGATAACAATTTTTGGCACGCCTAGTGGGACTATTGAATCACGATAGTTTTAGTTTTTTCAATCTTTGCTGGTTTTGATATGTAGCCAGCATATTTTAGCCTATAAGAGGTGTTTTTCTTGCATATCTGGTGACTCTTACTGAGATTAGAACAAGTACACCAGTGTTGTTTTACTTTTATGAAAAAGATACAAACCAGAAGTTCAAGTTCTTTTAAGTATTTACAGTTGTCTCCACCTAGAAGTCGAAGCAGAATTGTGAAAAGAACCCTAGTTTCAAAGAGAGTTCAGTCAACTCCACCAAGTTTTAGACCAACAGTACCTGTATCTCCTGTACCAGTCCAAGCAAATGCACCTCCAGCTGTTCCAATGGCAAGGAATCAACCATTTGTGGCATTTGATGGGGGCAGCCCATTAAATTTATCACAACATGATGATATACCCATGGCAGCCTTGAAGAGTCTACCTTTTTTCATAGGGGAGGATCAAACTACCCTGATTGAGCACATTAGTGACATGGCTTCCCTATGTGGAGTTCATCATGTAACATAGGAGAATGTAGCCTTCAGGCTGCTAGCAGCTTCACTGAAGGGAAAAGCCCTGCAGTGGTTCAGGAGTTTACCAGTGCAAACCATTGGAACTTGGGATGAGTTAAGTGCCAAACTAAACAAATAATTTCAAGATAAGTCTGATAACTTATCACTGGTTGAACAACTGACCACAATAAAAAGAGCTCCTCAGGAGCAAATGATGGACTTCAACTTCTATTTTCAAAAAACATGGGACAAAATTTTGGTCATGGTAAGACCCTCATTAGAATACACCTTTTTGTACTATTTGAAAGCTCTTAATAGTGATATTTCAATCATGATACAATCAATGGGAGGTACTAGTTTACTAGATGCTTATGAAATAGCAATTAGAGTAGAAAATAGCCTGATTCAGGCTTGTAAGATAGCACCGAGGCCACCAATGCCTATTTTTCCTGAAATCTAGCCTTTTGTGACATTGTAAATTCCATATTTTGCCCCTTTACCTGCTATTGCAACATTACCAACTATTGTTAATCATGAGGTTGCTACTTCCAGCTCATCACAAGAGCTAAGAGAGATTAAAAATAACCAACAAAAGATTGAAAACATTCTTTAGACTTTTGGAAATGAACTAGTGAACATAAAGAAATAATAGTCCCAAAATAGATAGCCATATCAGCCGGTAAATCAAGGGCAAAACTAGCCATACCAAGAAAATAGGCCACGCAACCAAGGAAATTATCAGGGTACAAGGCATAATTTAAACCCAAGGCCTTTTTAGCCTTATAATCCTACACTAGTTAATGTAGTTAGAGACCTTGTTCCTATTTAGAATAACCTTGTAGCAGAGTATGAATGGTGTTTCCCTTGCAATCAGCCACACAGTCAAGCTACCTACTCAAATGGAGTTATTAATCAAGCATTGATGGTACAAAATGTTGTAGTTTCTCAGCCTAACACACCTAATGATGGGCCTATACAACAACAAGAACAACCTCAAAATGATACTACCTTCCTAAACTGGTAGGGTGAAGAGTTTTATGGAGTAAACAAAGATGATTCTCTGATTGTAGCAAATACAAGAGCTAAAAGGAGGGGCTTTGAGATGGAACAATCAGAAAACAAAGGAAAAGAAGTTGCTGGACCATCCACATCTCAAATTCCTCACATCTTATAGAGAAATGTCCAAAGTTCTGCCAAGGAACAGCCTCATATTCTGGCAGATCCTGCTGCTGCAAAGTCTCATCAAAAGGTAAGTGTTACTTCACCTTTCAACATCATTGAAAATATGAAGAAAATGAATGTGACAATTCCTTAGCCATCCCAGGCCAAAAAGACATGTTACAATCTGCTTTGTCTAATTTGAAAGTGTCTAGTGATGCATCAGTTGACCCAGCTAGAGCTATCCTTACAAATTCACCTCAGGACAGTAATAAACAACCAGGTAAAGGTGTTAAACCTCTTCCATTTTATGTCTCATTGATAATAGGAGACAAATTAGTACATTACTGCATGGTGGATAGTGGGGCAAGTAGTTCAGTCATGCCAAAACAAATTACAGATCAATTAGGACTGAAATACTAGCCTCTTGAAAAGGGAGTACTCTAGTTAGATCGGACTTCTGTCAACACTGTAGGTGTGATTAAATATTTAGGTCTCACATTGCATGCTTGTCCAAATGTTTCAATCTCTTAGGAGGTGTTTATCATTGATTTACCCCCTACTTTGCCATGTGTTTGTCAAGAGAGTTCACTACCAAAATAGGAGGATATTTGTCCTCAGATTGGTCCCACATGTTTTTTAAGACCTGATATGGAACAAAAGTGACTATAAAATCTAAGTTTCTTGCCAAAGATCACATTGAGCCATATGTGCCAAGTGCAGTTAATGCTAATTGCACTATTTTTTATGATAGTGAATTTGCTACTGCTTGAGAATTGCAGGATGAAAGTGTACCAGAGGTACTTTTAAATGAGTGGGCAGTAGAAAATGTGGCAGACAATCCAAATGAACACATTTAGGGAATAGGTATGGGTGTTTATATGCTGCATGAACCTAAAACAACAAAACTAAACCTTGTAAAAAGTACAGAACAACAAATTGGACAACAAGATGAGTTATGGAAAATGTACTTTGATGGCTCTAGGAGTAGAAATGGAGCTGGTGGGGGTGCAATGCTTGTGTCCCCACAAGGTGACAGATATTATTCTACTTTCCATTTTGCTTTCTCATGCACTAACAATAATGTTGAATATGAAGGTTTGATTCAAGGTTTGTAGTGGGCAAGAAAGAGGAAGATTGGCTACTTGTAGGTATATGGTGATAGTGAGCTTATTGTAAATCAAGTGAGAGGGCTGCATGTTACAAAGAATGATGTTTTGAATTCCTACAAGCATAGAGTGTGGGACATGATTAAAGAGTTTGATGCCTTTAATCTGGTTTCTATTCCTAGGAGTCAAAATAAGCATGCAGATATGTTAGTTGCAGTAGGGGCTCAATTTGATATTTCTAGTGATATTTAGAGGGAAAAAGTACATCCATATGTAAATATTGTTTCTAGGCCTTCTATCCCTGACAATAACATTCATTGGCAAGTGTTTGAAAGTGATGAGCAAGTGTTACATTTTCTATTGGAGGAAGATGAATTTTTAATAGTGAATCAAGACAAGCTCAAGCAACAGTATGGTGATGATTAAGTCATTCAATTGAGAACTAACAAGCTACCCAAGGGATTAGTCACCTTGGAATCTATCTTTGGCACTGATGATTAGCTGAAAAGAACAAGACCAACATGCAGGTCAAAGAAGAACATTATGAGGAACTGGAAATTTTCAAAGGTAAGCTCCTTAAAATTGGTAAGATCTATTCACCTGAAGATAGGAAAGTATTTATTACTCTTTGTTAAGAATTTGAAGATATACTTGCTTGGGATTATTCATATTTAAAGGGATTTGATCTCCAAATTTCCCAACATACCATAGAATTAGAGCTAAATGCAAAACTTGTAAGGAAAAAATAGAGGCCTTTAAACTTGAAGCTTGAGCCTTTAATGATTAAGGAATTAACCAAGCTGATTGAGGGAAATATCATTTTCCCGATCAAGCATACATCCTGGGTCTCCAATCTTGTTCCTGTAAGGAAGAAAAATGGATAAATTAGGCTCTTTGTTGACTTTAGAGACCTTAATAGAGCTTCTTTGAAGGATCACTACCTGCTACCCTCAATGGAGCAACTTCTGCAAGTAGTGGCTAGTTCAGAAAGATTTTCTTTACTTGATGGCTATTTAGGTTATAATTAAGTCTTAGTCAAGGAGGAAGATCAATTTAAGACTACTTTTACCACAAAATGGGGCACTATGGCCTATAAAAGAATGCTTTTTGGTCTATCCAATGCTAGTTCTACTTTTCAGAGAGCCATGGATATGGCTTTTAAAGGTTTACTTTACAAATTAGTGCTTGTGTACAAATTAGTGCTTGTGTACCAAGTTGATAAAGTGCTTTATGAGTTCCATGATGGAACAAATGGGGGTCATTTTGCCTCGAGAACAACTTCTTGGAAGATAATGAGAGTTGGATATTATTGGCCCAGCTTATTCAGAGATGCCCATGCATGGGCTAGAAAATGTGTAAAATATGCCATTTTTGTAGGCAAAGAGAGGCTGCAAGATTTACCTCTACAACCAATACAAGTGGAACAACCCTTTATGAGATAAGGCATTGACTTTATAGGTACCATTAACCCACCATCTAGTGCAAGTCATAGGTAGGTACTCACAACAACAGATTATTTCACGAGGTGGACTAAAGTAGTGGCTTTGAAAGAAGCTAATGAAAGTGATGTCTTAAACTTTTATTTTGATTTAGTAACCAGATTTTGAGTTCCTAAATCAATCATTTCAGACAATGCTTTAGCCTTTGTTAGATTGAGAGTAAGTGATTGGGCTATGAAGAATGGCATTTATTTAAATACATCATCAAATTATTACCCTAAGGGTAATGGTTTGGTAGAATCCACAAACAAGAATCTAGTAAGGATTATCAAAAGAACTTTGGAAGTTAACTAGAGGACCTGACACACCAAGCTGAAATCTGCTCTATGGGTAGATAGAATAACTCCCAAAAGGTCTATTGGGAACTCTCCATATATGCTAGTTTATGGCAAAGAGGCAAGGCTGCCTCTATCTATTGAGTTGCCAGCTCTTGACATCATGAATCAACTAGAAATGTTTGAAGAGGAAGATCTAATGGCTGTTAGATATGCTCAGCTCATGGAGTTAGAAGAAGTAAGAGATAAGGCAATGAAAGCTATGGAAAATCATCAGCTTCAAACAAAAAGAGTATTTGATAAGAAAGCCACTCCAAGAATTTTTAGAGAGGGTGACATTGTGCTTAAATGGGATGAACGGAAAAGTAGACTAGGCAAACACTCTAAGTTCGATAGCATGTGGAGTGGCCCATTTATCATCACTGAATGCAAGGAGCATAACGCATTCTAGTTATCAGACATAGATGGAGAAAAAATTCCTATCTTAGTTAATGTGATACACCTGAAAAGGTGTTTTGAGGTATGATTTGCCTTTGTGAATAGTAGGATAGGTTTCTTGCTTCCAATAAGTGTTGCTGCACCATAGTTTAGATGCTTTGTGTTTTCCTTAAGTTCTGTCCAGCACAGTTAGATAGTTGCTTTTTTGAATTTTTGCTTTTGTTTAGGTTTTTCAAGTGTCTTTAACTTTGTTCTGTTGAGTTGTAGAGGTCAGAAAATCTATTTATCCAAGTGTTTTAGAAGTCTCTGAGTGACCCCATGCCCAATGGATAAGGTCTAGGCAACTGGTCTAATGTTTAGCAGGCAAACATATAGTAGATTTCACCAAAAATGTTACCTAATTTCACTACTAGCTCAATCAGGTAGAGCTTTTTAGTTTTTGAAGAAGAGAGGGATACATTTTTATTTCTGTTGTATTATATCCATGTGCATATATTATACAAATTAAGATTACAGTGTGATGTTGCATTATAGATGCATTTTTGATCTTTTGAAAGGAATAGTAATCTTTATTGAAACAATAAATGTATAAGGTCTCACACAAGCCATGAGACTAACTATTTGACTGCAAATGAAAAGAGAAACTATACATTGATAGAAAAATAAAGAGATAAATATGCATATGAGATAGGGTGACTCATCATTGCCTGAATGACGAGTCTTGGTCCTATTTGTCATGTCTAGTGTCATTCCATGTTATCCACTGGTCATGCACTTAGCTGCCATCTCCTTGCTGCCCCTAGTTACCTATATAAAATGTTGAAATCTGATGTTAGAGAAATGACGGGGCATCATAAATCATATGATATACATCTACAAATATACAATTTGACTTTTAGATATAGAAAACTAGTTAATATCACGTGAACCTTTGAGGAAGCAACAAGATAATCAAGGATGAAATCACATGCTCATGTTTTTCTAACATGCTTGTTTCATGTGCAGATACAGGTGTCATTTAACACTCTTTTCATTTAAGCATGTGGAGAAAATGTGGCTCCCACAAGGGTTGAGCCCAGCATGTCTAATTGAGAAACATTAATGCTTTCAAATAGTATAAAAGGAAGAGATACAATTATAGAAAATGAAGTGCAAGATCCATCCTGTAGCTGCTCATGACAAACATAATCTACAGTTACAACATCTGATAAGAACAACATGATTTATTGCTAGAGTTGAAAGATTACCACTGTCCTGTTAAGTTGTGAGTAACTATGTCTCTAAGGTCTTTAGCACAAGGAACACTGACTATGCAGATGAGGATCTCTGCCCATATACTGAGGATAACACATAGAAGAATAACATCTTAAAATCAGTCACAACAATGATAGAGTCAGTCAACATGGAAGGAGACTGGCATAGCAGTCTTAGAATAAGAAAATAAAGTATGACATGATTGTCATTGTCAAAGTAGTTGACTGCATACAGAGACAAGATGGGTAGTCAAATGACTACACACAAATTGTAGACTAATGGCTGCATGCACACAATTATTGTCAAACCTTTGTTGTCAAACCTTTGAAAATGATAGTCATGGTATCACTGTAAGCAATCATGACAGTCAATAACTAGAGGAGAGTCCATACCATAAAGACAATGATAGAGATTGTCTTAGAATCTCATCTAATACACAATGAAATCACATGTTCATAGTAAACTACAAGCAAATTGAATGAAGGACTGAATGAAGCTTCTACAGGAGCATTACAAAGGAGCTATATGCAGTTTATTCAAAAGCATGAGGTATGTATACAGTAGACCAAATGATATGAATGACACTGTTATCAATAGTGTAGGGTTTGCTTTGCAAAACCCTAGATTATAAACATTTCATAATGTATATATATAAGTCATGAGAAGCAAAATGAACATCTATAAGTTTGATGCTACTGAGACTGCTTACAATTATTCATCAGAAGATATAACTTTAGGAGACCTCATGAAGAGTTACAACTATAATTGGTGCCTTAGATGTGAATAAAAATTCAAATCAAATGAAGACCCATTGTTTATGAACATATATCTATGCTACTATAGAACAAAAGTACAAGATCTGCAGCTATAAAAATCATAAGATATGGTTCAAATATACAGTAAAGGGTTTTGTTTTGTAAACCCTAATGAGATCAAAGAAATATAGCAGTGTGTTTTCATTAATAGTGATAGAATGTGTTCAAACTTTATAGAGATCTAGTATATTCAATATTTCATAATATATGTAGGATATGCTAAATGAAAAGTGGATCCACAGTGCTGAAAGCTATAGGATATGCTCAAGCTTTACAAGGAAGGTTTTTTTTGCATTCAAAATGTATACAGAGAATGAGAGACAAGGAAAGTATGCACATAGTTTGTCCAATTTGGAGAAAACCCATGAAGTTAAAAATAAAGTGATGAACCAGCTCAGGAGCAGAATGTCTAGAATGATACAAATATATAGAAGATTATCATCTACAGGCAGAGTATCAACAAAGATAGAGGAATCCTGAGTTATGCCTTGATAGTCATCATGAAGGAGGAATTTTCTTTCAAAATCATAGTTATGTATAGGAGATACTTAAAAAAGACCGAGGGTTTGTTTCCTTAAAACCCTAGGTTGAAATCAGAAGCAACCTTGTTTCTTCATTGCCAAGAGAAAGAGAAAATTTGCTAAGTATCTGTAAATCTTTTTAGAAGTATTAACAACTATAATATTTCATGGCCATTCACAAAATAGACTGAGGGTTTTATAAACCAAACCCTAGTGAGATATACCCTTGTTTCTTAGTTGTTTCAATAGCAAAAGATAGAGACAAGAAAATGTCATGTACATGAGCATTTTGATACAAAAATGATAAACTTTGCTATTTTCTGTAGCTTTTCACCTAAAAATATAACTTGTTTTAACATGAAGTACAGTATTTGGGCACAACCATGAAAGAAACTGAAACATTCAGTAAATATTGGGTAGTATTAATAGCAGAAATGATAGAGATTTGTAGATTTTGTTTTAAGAAAACTAGTTTGCTGAACTTACCTGTGGCTATTGAAGCCTTTTGATTAGAAAACCTAGTGAGAAATGCCTTAAAAAATTCATTAGAAGATCTACAGAGTGCTTTGGAAGAAGACCTCCATGGCGGCACATAGAACAAAGTTAAAAAAATGCAAAAGTGCATATGAGGGGTGACATGTCATTTTGTTCTTTTAGGGTTTCAACCCTAAGAGCCCGATGGGCTTTTTGATCATTTTTTTGTTTTTGTTCTTTTTCCTTTTAGCCCATGGTAAACACTTGGAGTATCTCATGCTAAGCAGTTGTTAATGTTTTTTTTCTTATTCCCTAGGACCATCATGTAGGTGTTTGGTGTTGTTTATTACCTTTGCATAGATTGAAATTATAAAACATTTAAATTCAAATGATGGTATTATAAATCATTTTGAGTTTGTTGTTATCCTTAAATGCAAAAGAGGTTATAAAGCACTTGTGAATTTAAGTGATCTTCTCATGCCTTGGTATATGCCAAGTATATAGGAGAATGGAGGAGTTGGCAAACACATGCCAAACATATAGCCTTTTGTTTTGCCTTGGAGTGAAGATAGATTGACTAGATCTTGGAGACAGTTATTGAATGAGTTGAGTGTTGGAGAGCATCTAGGAGGTCTTTATTGCTTTTAGAGTCTTTTTGGAGTAGTTTTCATGAGTCATCATGTTGGACTAGGTCATGATGGACTTTTTCCTTCATTATGAGCTCTTGTGGAGAGGATATAGGCCCTATATTCTAGGCTTTTTGTGGGCATCCGACCCGGAGTTGTTTCTAGCTCCTTGTATGGTGGAACCACTTGGATAGTGGTGGATATAGTCACTTATGTGACTCATTTGTACTTAGTTCTGATTGTGCAAATTGGAGAGACTTGTGATTTTGACATCCTTGCTCAGATTTTAGCATTTTTTGTAACTCATTTTCAGTTTACTTGATACAAAATATAGTGGAGATCTTGTATGTTACTGATTGGGGATTGGGCCTACTTCATATCTGCAACTTTGTGTTTAACAACTAATTTGATAAAGTTGCATGTGAAGTAAGTTTTGCTTACTCTTAGTTTTTGTCTTAGAATTAGAAACCTTTATGTAGAAAATACTAATGCAAGTTGTAATTTGTGTTACAAATGTGTGTTGTTGTTAAGTGTGAAACTATTTTTCCTCTTTAAAACCTGCACATTTAAACCTTTTTGTGAAACATTTATGTAGAAGTATAAGAGATAAGTTGTGCAAGCATTTCTTCAGTTATTATGACAAGTGTTTAAATCTATTTTTCATATCCCTCATTTAGTTAGGTGTATCACCCATTAGAATTCATTTCTAGTTCAATACATATGTTTTCTTATCCTTTTTCCTTGTCAAAACCATAGCATAGTGAGTAATAGGTGATACAAAGTTAGGAAGCCAACCTTCTCTGGAGATTCACTCTAATTTCTAGGTGACCCACAGCCTAGGAGTGTTTCCATGTTCCTCTAGAGTACCATTTTTTTTGCAAATTGGTAGGGTACAACTTTCAGAGATAACAATTATAAGATACTATCTCATTTAAGAAAGATGGTAGGGAAAATTTTGTGTACCCACAACATAGTAGAGATTAGGACTCAGGGAGACCAAATCATCTAGGACTAAAATGGAAAGAGGGAGGGGAAATTATAAAAGCATAAAATTGAGACATGGGAGAAATAGGGAAATAGAGACTTAGGGAAAAAGGCACTAGGTAGGATAACATGAGAAAGCATGAAATCCCAAACCATGAGGGACCAAGGAATCAAAAAAATTAAGGAAATGGAACCAAGTTAAGGGAAAACCACAAAACCTACCCAATGCTAGAAACTAGCCCAAAGACCCTCATACTTAGAAATTTTTGACATTTTTGAGATTTAGGCACATGATAAAAGTATGAGGAGAAGAAAATAACAACACTTATGCATGAAATTATAGAGGAGGGCCATTGAAAGAATTCTTTGATTAGATATCAATGATGGGCAAAGTAGGGCCAAGAAATAGTGAGGGAAGAAGACTTAGAAAATTTCATAGTTTTGGCATAGGTTCCAATAAGGTGGAGGTGATAGATCATTACACCTTAGGAACATCCAATAGGCATGCTCATCAAGAATTTGAATAGCATCCCACCCAACCTACTAATCTTACATAGATAAGGGGACAAGGACACCCCTTCCTAGTGGTAGAGTCATAACTATTGTCTTAGTGCCACTATCTTAACCCATAATCATTACCACATAGAAAATCAAACCAACCAAATTGATGCATGGGAGGTAGAGAGAAATGACTATGTTGTTACATAGGAGGTAGAGATAAATGGCCTTGACTCTAAGAGTGACTATTCCTTCATATATTAGGTGAAGTAGTAGTCTAAGTCATACCATTGGAAGGAATTAGATTTATAGTATAAGGGGAAATCCCCCAATGATTAAGAAAATTTTGAAGATGTTGAAATTACAAGGTGACCTTTTTAGCCTAGGCCTATATTTATAAGTACATAGAGGAAACCACATCCACTTTCTTAGTTAGAGAGAAACTAAAATCAATCTTAGAATCAAAATAGCTTATCTTTATTTTTAGACTTCCACAGCTGAAAAAGAATAAAATCTCTAATAAATTCCAAAGTTTAGCAATATAACTAGGCTAGGGAGTTGTATCACAAATAAGAGCAATTATCCAAGAAAAAACATGATGAAATAGAGAAAAAAGGTGTGAATCTATTTCCAAGATTTTTGACCACAACAATCAGTCTCAACAAAATGTTTGAAAGTCTCAAAACACTAACAAGTCAAACACTAGGGATTAGCCACCCCTAGGTGAATTGTTGTTTCCCTTGTGGGAAATCCCCAATAATCAAGTCATCAAAGAAAATGAGCAATCTTGGCATCCAATATCAGTTGCCAAATTCTTTAGAGTCTAAATAGTCAAATGTAGGGAGAATAATGGAGGCCCTAATGCTAATTCAACTTATTAAGAGATAAGGAGAAATGATTGAGAACTCGATATAGAAGAGTCAACATATAATTATTGAAACCCATATTACAAATACATCACCAATATTTCCATCAAGATCTAAGAGGTTGATGCCCTAGCTTGTTAAGAAGAATATTAGGGATAAGATCATAAATGTGAAAAATATGTTAGATTTAGAAATAAATTGAAGCTACCTAAAACCTAGTGTAAAAAATAGAACAAATGAAACTATTCTAGTAAATAATATTGAAATCAATGTAGCAAAATAGAGTTAGTTCCCACAAAGAGATATGAAAATTCTCAAGAAGCAAAATAGAATTATGAGAGATCATAATAATATGAATGAATTATAAACTAGAGGAGGATACATATATAGGTAAGAGGGGAGGAAAAACTAAACCATGAAAAAAATAACTCTAACTACCAAAAATAGGTGCGAGTTACACTCATGGAAAATGCCATACATCTTTATTATGGTCCAGTCACTACAATTACATAAGATAAACTAGATGCATAGGAAAATACATAAAAGATCCAAATAAGGAATTTAAAAACATACATTAACACCCCTCTTGAACACAACTTAGGTAGGTGAATGATGTATCCTAACAAATAAAGCTTGATGAGGTACCCATGTACACATATATCCCCTCGAAGGAGAAGAGACCCCTTAATAAGAGAGATAGAAGTCTCCCAAATAGATAGATAAAAGACCCTCCTAAAATAGAGAGATAAAGGAAGGACACAATAGCCCCCAAAAAACTAGCCTCTCACACTGAACAAAGCTCATAAATGAAGAAACATGCTTTCTATGAAGGGTTTGGTGAATATGTCAAAAATATTCTTGGATGTTGGGAAGTAGCAAAGATCAATGACCTATCAATGCATAAGATCCTAGATGTAGTGCATGTGATCCTCTATGTGCTTGCTTTGTTCATGGTGGACTAAGTTTTGTGAAATTTGTATGGCACTCTAGTTATCACAAAATAAAATATATGGTCATCTAAATTAGATACCAAATTAAGTGAGAATATGTTGAAGCCAAATGGTCTCAGTGGTTGTGTTAATAGCCCCCTAATACTTGGCCTCATTGAAAGATAGATAAATATAAGAGTACTTCTTGTTTGACCAACATAGAAGACTTGAACAAAGTTAGAAGCTATAACCTGAAGTGGACTTGCAATCCTAAGAATTACCTACCCAATATGAATTTTTATACCCCACCAAGTTAATATCAATACCTTCTTTATAGTGAATCCTAAATCTATGAGTATTGTAAATTAATGGAAAATTCACTTATCTACCTTTTAGTGTAGCTCATGGGGCTTCTAGATAAACTAAGAGTCCATGCCTATAACATATGAAATATCAATCCTTGTGTGAGTAAAATAAATGAGGCTCTTGACAAGCTATCAATACAAGGTACCGTCATCCAAAAGCGAAGAGCACTAAGCCTTAAATTTGAATCTAGAAAGAAAGGGAGTTAGAGTAGGCTTGCAATTAGCCATGTGAAACTACAAGAGAAAATCAAGAGAATAATTAGCTTGTGCAATGGTAATCCTAAAAGTAGATTGAGATATCTCAATCTCAAGAAAATAATGCAATAAGACAAACTTATCCATCATAAACCTATCATGAAGGATAATTTTCATTTCCATAATGTGATGCAGTCATGGGCAAAGAATCCAGTGAAAGATTATTCAACCATGTAGTGAGATTCAAACACACAAAAATCACAGTGACAATTCAATAAAACAACATGATCTTTATTGATTTAATAGTCTTAAATGATTACAATATTTTGGAATGGGCTTTCTACATGCTAGGATATAGCTAGTTGATTACTAAACATGAAACTATACTACTCAAATGAAACTTAATACATTCCAACATTTTGTGTTATTTGTATCCTCATTATCACCATCAAACTCCATTATGAACCTTCATCCTTTTGTTCACACTCAGACCTCCAACTTTTTGTTGAATTATTCCTAAATCTAGATCTTAGTGCCTTAAAATGATTGTGAGTGATATATATATAGCAATCTTGATCCTCCAAGATGATTTGCATCAACTTCAAGGTGACACAAAATTCGATGCCTCATGATACATGTAGTCGGCCAATGTGTCAACAAATTCCTCAATCAATGTGGTGATAATAGAATGAGAAATCTCCATGCAGTTCTCTTTGCACATCCTCTTATATCCAATGAATATTCATATGTATTCCTTTTCTAGAATAAAATTTAGAAAACACAGTACAAGTGGGAATAGTTGAAACTATGTAAGTCTATTAGCCCAATAGATGTTAATGAACCAAGTTATGCTTTTTTGGTGATCCAATTATTCTAAAAAATATATATGACATGGATGCATCTTGTTCAAACATCTAAAAACCACAAAACTAGGTGCTAACTTGTGGTGATGTGTGGTGGATTCTTATACAACTAATTAATGGATGGAAACCTACAAACAAACAAATAAAGTGAAAGAAAATATTTTTGGTTGATGTAAGATTGCTCTTATTCCTTGGGATGCTCTTGCATCTGACACTTGTGGTTATTTGAAAAGTGAGTCCCTCTTTCTAGTGACTAGAGGGAAACCAAGATGGTCTACCTCATCCTTGGAAATCTAACTAGAGTCTTCTTCCATCCTTTCTCTCCATTTCACCAAATACTCCTCATACTACTTACCCCTAATGCTCCTTCCAATTCTACTATCTAATATCTCTTCGATATCCTCTTTGGCTATGGAAATATGTGGTTTTTCTATTGTTATTTTGTGCTACTATCTGTTGAGTCTCCATGATATTGGTATAGGTCCACAATGTTGAAAACTGGAGATATGCCCAATCCTTCTGGTGGCTCTACTTTATATGCATTTCGTGAATCAAATCTCCTCACAATTCTACAAGGGATACACTTCTTCATCTTCAATTTATTGTATGTCCCAACTAGAAATATTTCCTTTATGAGTTATACCATCACTTCATCTCCAACCATAAAATCCGTGTCTTCTTATCCTATTAGCCTTTTCTTTGTATCTGTCATTCATCTTCTCCAAGTGGCTCCTTACTTCCACATGCACTTTCTCCATGTGTTCTATGAATTATTCTACCTGCACAATTATTTTGTCTTCCTTACTAATGTCCCTTAACTCTAATACATTCATTGGACTATTATGACATACAATCTAAAATGGTTCTTTTATTGTACTTCTATTTACTAAATTGTTATGTGCACAAACTCTTCCTATGATAGAACCATGTCCTATTTTCCTACCTTTTCTCCAACCAAATACATCAGTAAGTTCTCCAAGCTCCTATTCACAAACTTCTATTTGTCCATTAGTCTATGGGTGATATGCTAAAGTAAACTTCAAGTATGTATTCATAATTTTTCCATTCAATGTTCTCCAAAAGTATCCAACAAATTTAGTATCCCTATCTAAAATTAAGCTCTTTCATAAACCATTAAATCTTACAACTTCTTTGAAAAATAGGTTATCTATGAGTACCACATCATTTCTCTTCTTACATGGGATGATATGTGCCATATTAGAATATTTGTCCACCACAATTAAAATTGAATCATTCCTTCTTTGTGTCCTTGGCAATCCTAATAAAAAATCCATACTTATGTCCTCCCAAGGTTTCTTTGGTACTAGTAATGGTTAATACAATCAACATTCTAACTATTTCATTTGGCAATTTGCAACCTTGAACAAATTCCCTTACATCCTTGTATATTTTTAGACAAAAATATTTCTCACTAATTGAGGAAATTGTCTTATCTACCCCAAAATCTCTAGCTAAACCATAACAATGCTTCTCCTTGATTATTTTTTCCCTCATAGAACCCCTTGGTATGCATAATTGACTACCATTGAATAACATCTCTTTTTTTATCAAATAATGTAACCATATACTCCTATACATGCTTACTAGTTCTTTATATGATCTACATGCCTTCACAAAATTAGGATCAAATTCATACAAATGCTTTAGCTCTTCAAAACCAAGTACCTCTACTCTCATCTTTGTCAGTAGATTTTATCTCCTACTCAAAGAATCAACAACCTTGTTTGACTTTCCATTCCTATGCTTCAACATAAAGTATAACTCCACATGAATTCAACCCATTGCATATGTTATTAGTTTAGCTTACCTTGGCTATTTAAGTACTATAGTGCTTGGTTATCAATGTACAACACAAACTCCTTGTGCAACAAGTAATGCCTCCATTTCATCAATGCTTGAGCTATGACATAAAATCTTGGTTATGGACTAAATATATTTTCTTGGAATCATTCAATTTTTTATTAAAGTAGGCTACTAGTCTTTCTTCTTGGTTTAGTACTACTCCAGTTGCATTTCCACTTGCATCACAATCAACTTGGAAGATCTTATTGAAATTTGGTAAAGCTAGCACTAGTTATTCCATCAACTTATTCTTTAGAAAATCAAATCTCCTATTTTCTCTAATTGTCCACTTGAATTCTTTCTTATGCCCCCTCAATATCTCAGTCAATGACACACAAATACTATTGAAATTTTTGATGAACTTTCTATACAAACTTAACAACACATGAAAAGGTCTTACCTCTCCCACATTTGGTAGTGTAGGTCATTACATAATTTTTATAACCTTCTTTGGATCTATCTTCAAGCCTTTGGATGAGATCACAAATCCCAAGTACACCAACTCTTCATGAAGCTATAGTTATTCAAATTAATTAGCAACTTATCTTCTTTTTATCTTTGTAACATTAGTCTGATATGTTCTAGGTGTTCTTCACTAGTCTTATTGAATATCAAAATATCATCCATGTAAACAATCACAAACTTACACAAAAACTTCCTTAGTACCTCATTCATTAGCCACATAAGGTGCATGAGTCAATCCAAAGGGCATAACTAACAACTCATACAATCCTTCATTAGTCCCAAATGTTGTATTCCACTCATCTCCCTCCCTTATCCTAATTTGATGGTAACCACTCTTCAAATCAATCTTTGTAAGGTACCTTGATCCAGTCAAATAATCCATTATATCATCCATCCTTGGCAATGGGAATCTATACCTTACTATGATCTTATTGATTTTTCTAGAATTTGTACACATTCTCCATTCACCATCCTTCATTGGTTCTAGTACTATGGGTACTGCATATGGACTCAAACCATCTTTGACCAAACCTTTCCTTAGTAATTCCTACACCTATTTGTTTAATTCCTCATTTTTTCTAGTGTCATCCTATGTGGTGCCTTATTTAGAAAATTGGATCACATAATCTGGTCCATGTGATGACTGATACTCTTTACTAGTGGCAATCCTTCTAGTATGTTATTTGATATGATCCTTGTATTTAGTCAGCAACTTTGAAATCTCATGTAGTGCCTCCTCATTACTTACGGTGATGTTTCTACAGCTAAAATGTTGCATACCTTAAGAATCAATCCATCCAAGAATCTTCTTCTATCCACCATACAAATTCTAGAATTGCTACAAACTTGAACTTTTATGTCTTTTAGTGGCATTAACCTATGTCTCCGAACATTCCTTGCTATAGTGTATGTGTTTCCGCTTCCATCAAGTATAGTATGTTGGTTAAATTTCCATCACCTTCCCAATAGTAGGTGGCATACATCCATCAACATTATATCACATTGGGCTTCATCATGCTAACCCCCTATCTTAAATTTTACCCAACATTACTCGTTGGCCATCACCTTTGCTTCTTTCTATGGACAAGAAATCACATACAGGGTTGGGTGTCTCAACCTCTTAAAATTTAATTTCTCAACCATTTCCTTAGATACCAAGTTATTTGAACTTCCACTATCAATGAAAACTTTGTAGCACTTGCCTCCTATTTTGTATCTAGTTTTGAACAAGTTCTTTCTTTGTATTGGTCCTTCTTTCTCATGGTGCTTTAGAAAGGCCCTTCTCATGACTAGTGATTCTCCATGTTCAGGGTCATCCTTTGGATCATAAGATCTCTGAGGTTCCTCGTCCCCAAATATATATCTTGTGCTCCCTTCCAATTGATTTGCCTAACCTTGAGAACACTCAAATGCTCAATGCCCTTTTTCTCCACACTTGAAACATTTTCCTTTGAAACATCTCCTCTCATATCCTCCTCTACCCTATTGATGTCTATCTATGGTATGTATCAATGTCTTCCCTATCCTTGTAGTATAAATTATCATCCTCCTAGTCTTTGTGTTAGGTATTATGACTCCCTCTTTCATTATGGTAAAATGTACCACTATCCTTGCAGTAGGTATTGTCAATCTTTTCTTCGTCTCTATATGGTCTTCTATCACCTCATCATGGTCTTTCTATATGGAGTTTCTTCTCTCTTCCTCCAAAGATTTTAATCGAATTCTATTCTCTTACCTCTTTCAATACTTCATTCAACATTCTAGAAATGTTAGTAATACCTTGGACTCTATGTAATGACATCTTTCTTGGGATTTGTTGAAAACTACCTTAGGTCAGTGGTCCGCTTACAATCAACCCTTGCAACTACCTCTTAGTTAGTGATATATTAACAAGCTTCTTGTAGGTTCTCTCAATTTGGCAATTTATTCACAAGTAGAACCTTTGAAATATTGGCTTACTCTCAAGATTCCAACCTTATACTCTAATACCACTTGATGTAGTCATGGGTGGAGGATCTAATGAAGGATTATCCAACCATGTAATGAGATTCAATGACACAACAATCATAGTGATAATTAAATGAAAAAACAACATGATCTTTATGTTGCAATTATGTGTAATCGGTGTTGTCATTGATGTCAACAAGCTTGTGTTGTCATTAGTGTCAACTATGTCATTTGTGTGGGTTGCTTATGGTGAAAGAATATGAGTAGTTAGTGTTGAGTGGATACTATCTCTGAGATGAGGTTGTTGCAATGGTGTGAGCTATTTGGTAGAGTTGCTTTGCTGAAGATGATGTGGTTACCTTGAAGAGATTCTGAAGTTATTAGGAATATGCTTCTGTTGGTTAGTTTCCAAGTACTTTTGAAAAAAATTAATTAATAAAGGAAACAGTGTAGTGAAGTAGCATTTTGGCTTACATAGTAGTGTTATTCTTTTTCTCCACATTTCCTCTTTGTTGAAGATATATCTTTGTGGTTTGGATATATTGTTTATAGGTGTTAAGAGTTGTTATATTCCAAGTTTGGTGCTCTGGTTCATTGTATAGAGAAAGTTATGTTCACCAGTGTGTGGATTGTGGTTCTGAGTCATATAGAGGTGTTTGGGAGAAATGTCTTTTCATTGCATTTCTCAGAAAGTGGTTTTAGAACTTGTGGTTCTAGAATTGTGCTTATAAGGTTTATATCTTTCTTCTATTGAATTTGTTCATGGTTTGGTGCTCTGGAACTTGATTTCTAGAGATACAGTGTATGACAGAGATAGTTAAGTATACTGGATAAATAGGATAAGGTTATGCGGTAGGTGAAAGTGGTTGTAGGGGAATTTGTTGGTTTTTTAGGATGTTTCAGGTTGTTCATGGAATACTCTAGATTGTGGTGAAGCCTTGCATGTGGTTCGTAAGTCATTTTTGGGTTTGAGGAAGTGTGTAATTAAAAGTTCATTGTGTTAAAACATGTTTGGCTGACCTTGGGTGTTTACACTAATTGTAAAGTTTCTTTGGTGATTGTGAAAGTGTGGAGTAGTGTGCTTAGATGAATTTAGGTCCAAGCTAAGATGTGTTATGGTCCACCTTCATTCCTTTCCATCACGGGAGTGTTTAGGTCCAGACCTAATTTAAATTTTCTAGGTTGAGGTGATTTACCGACCTTGGAGAATGTTCTCAAGGTTGATGATAATATAAATGAGTGTCAAGGGATCATGATCAAGTGTGCACGTAATGGATGTAATGTGAGTAATAGTGTGGTTGAGCATGTGGAGCAGTACAAACCTTCATGTGTTAGATTATTGGATGCAGTGAGTAGAAGGTATCTACTATTCTTCAGTGATGCTGCGGAGGTGATGTTGATGTTGTAGTGAATTTTGAGCTTCATTGGAACTGTACTCCATGCATATGTTGGATGCAATTATAACAACTCAAATCTTGGTAACGAGCCACTTATTCTATCTCTTTCTCTTTGGGAAGTGAGCCTTTTGTAATTCGGTGTTGTTACTACTTTAATTATATTGTGAGCTAATCCTCACCATGGTTTTTCCCTTCCTAGGTTTTCCACATAAATCTAGTGTTCTCTTGTGTATGGTGTTGCTGTGATTTAGTTTATGTTATTTTATTTTCATGTTTAATCAACATAATAGTTAAAAGGTTAATTGGATTAATGTGGATTTGAATGTGTGTGAGGGTTTTAGAATTTTAATCTATGATTGATTCACCCCCGCCTCTCAGTTGTCTTGTGCATTCAACAATTGCTATCAGAGCAAGGTTCCTTGGAAGAGAGCTTAACTTCTTGAGGTAGATTTGGTATGGTGCAAAAGAAGGATGTTCCCCTATTTGATGGATTTGACTATGCTTTCTAGAAAATAAGGATGGAAGGTTATCTAATTTCTCTATGATACGACATCTAGAAGTCTGTAATGACTCAATATATAATGCCTGAAAATGGTCTGAATACTACATATGAGGTCAGGGCATATGAAATCAATGGTAAAGCAAGGTATGCTCTTTTAAGTGGTCTTTCTAATTCTAAATTGGTGAAAGTCATGGATCTAAAAATTGCTAATGACATCTGGAAAAAAATAGAAAGTATTCATGAAGGAGATGATAAGGTCAAGCAAGCTAAAATGCAGAATTTAAAGCTCATGTTTGAGACCATGCGAATGTATGAAGATTAAAACATTACAAGATACTTACAGAGGAAGGATGAAGTTGTCAATGGCATCAAAGGTCTTGGTGGAAAAATGGATGAAAAAGAAGTGATATTGAAGGTACTCAGAACTCTTCCTAAAGCTTATAGTCATAAGGTTTCTTCCATAGAAGAATTACAAAATCTGAATTAGTTTACCAAAGATTAGTTGCTTAGCACCTTAACTACTTTTGAAATAAGAGAATTCGGTACAAGTATTGCAAAGGCTAAGACTACTTTCGCGGCTAGCAAATCTGAGAAGACTAGAATTAGATCAGGAGGATACATATGATTTGGAAGCTAATTTTGCAAGAAGAATGAAATTGGGTACTGGTAAGTATAGTGGTAAGTTGCCTTTCAAGTGTTTCAGTTGTGGTAAGATAGGTCATTATGCTTCAAGATGTCTAGAAAGAATTTTGAGGAGCAAGAGTAGGGAGAACAAAAGTAGAGTGCCTAAGAAAAGATACTATGTTAGAGAGGATGCAGGTATATCTGATGATGAATTTGATTTTGAGAATGATGAGGATAATGAATGTCCATTCATAGCTTTAAGAGATGATATTGTTTCTACTAATTCTGGGAAATGTGTGAAGGAAAAGGCTCTGAAAGTAGGTCTTAACGCTGAAAGAACTTTGATATCTTATTTTCATACCAGACAAGAAAAGAACCATTGGGTTATTGACAGTGGATGCTCAAATCATATGACTGGTGATAAAAGTAAGTTTTTCAAACTTGAAAAATATGATGGAGGACTAGTTAGATTTGGTAATGATAGAGCTACTAAGATATGTGGAAGAGGCTCAATTAGTTTTGATGGAAAGCATAATACTGATGATGTTCTTTATGTCAAGGGTTTAAAGCATAACCTCTTGAGTATTAGACAAATGTGTAGCAAAGGATACAATCTTGTGTTTCAGGATGGTGGTTGTGAGATCAGAGAAGTTTTCAGAACTGTGATAGCTATTGGAAAGAGGATAGAAGGAAATATTTATCAGCTCAAAGGTGGTGATGGTTATTGCTTCATGACTTAGATCAGTGAAAGTTGGCTATGGCATAGAAGATTGTGTCACATCAATTTTGATAGCATGGTAAGGTTAAGTTCAATTCAAGTTGTGAGAGATCTGCCAAAAATTACAAAGCCCATCAATGTTGGCTGTAAGGAATGTTAGATTGGAAAGAAAGAAAGAAAAAGTTTTGAAGTCAATGGATATGATTCATATGAGTTCTCTTGCCAAAAAGAAGAAAATGCTAATGAAAAGGATATACAGATTGAAGAAGAAGCTCTGGAAGAGACTCCTAAAACTTCCAAGTATGTGCAGAAGCATTGTTCTGAAGATCAATTCATTGGTGACAAAAACAAAGGTGTGCTGACAAGAAGGAAAGTTATTGAAGAACAAGTAAATTTATGTTTACTCTCTAAAGTTAAACCTAAGTCAGTGATTGAAGCATGCAAGGATGAGTATTGGATCAAGGCTATGGAAGAAGAACTAATGCAGATTGAAAAGAATCAAGCTTGGAAACTTGTCCCAAGACCATCAAACAAGAATATGATTGGAACTAAGTGGGCCTTCCAGAACAAACTAAACAAGAATGGAGAAGTGGTAAGAAACAAGGCTAGGCTTGTGTGTAAAGATTACTCACAAGTAGAAGGAATAGACTATGAGGAAACTTACATTCTAGTGGCAACAATGGAGGCCATTAGGATGTTTTTGGCTTTTGCATTATTATACTTAATTTCTAGTAGATAAGATATTATGCATGCAATTTGTCTTATGGCTAGATTTCAAGAAGATCCTAGAGAGTCACATGTTGCAGTAGTGAAGAGGATATTCAGATATTTAAAGGGCACTCTAAATCATTGCTTGTGGTATCAAAAGGATAATGACTTTACTCTAAGTGCTTACACAGATGCAGATTGGGATGAATGTGTTGATGACATGAAAAGTACAAGTGGTAGTGTATTCTCTCTTGGAGACATAGTGGTGTCATGGCTAAGTAAAAAGTAAGATTCAATATCTTTATCTACTATAGAGGTAGAATACTTTGCAGTAGCATCTTATTGTACATAAGTGTTGTGGATGAAGAAAACTTTGGAGGATATCAATGTTGTATATGATGAGCCAATTCCTATCTTCTATGATAATACCAGTGCTATTAACATTTCAGAGAATCCAACGATGCACTCAAGGACAAAACATATCTGTTGATGGTGATTTTAGTACACAACAACATAGGTATTATTGTTGGTATCACACCTCTCTTGAAAAAGGTATCCTATCCAAGATAGGACTGCCCCAAGGATAATACAACTAGGTCTTAGCTTGCTTGGAATAACTTCAGTGGAATGTCTAGCTATGTTGACAAGGGGTCTTACATAAAATGCAGGGTTTATGAAAAGATGGCAGCAATGCAAGCGCAAAAACCCTAGGTGGTTCAGACTGTGAAGTCTGAAATTTCAGCAAATGATCAATGTAATGCTGCTCAAATCCTAAATCTACGAAACTTTATGTAAATAAAATGCAAAAGGAAAAGGAGAGAGAAAGGGATAAGAGATCCTATATACAATTGCAGGAATGATCAATAACCAAATAGATAGATTCCCAATAATAAACAAATCTCTGCTTAACCAGGCAGCCCACAATGCCACAGAGAATGTGCAATCTTCTAAGGAGATGTAATGATTTTCAAATTGTAGAGGGTTCATCAAACACCTAATCCTTGGCGCAGCTCAATGAAATCATACAATCAAACTTATCTCATAAACTATGCCTAGACTAACCATGCATAATGACATACAATCAACAAGCCATTAATGGTATGGACAGGAAATCCATCAAATATCTGAATAATTAATTGCAAGTACAACTGAATATCAACTAATTTCAGATTGACATGAACCATGAAGACCAAAATAAGACAACACATAATCACAAATTCCTAACAACTTGTAAAACTTGCTTTGTATTGACTATATTTTGGCAAAATCTCAACAATTCAGTATCTAATCTTACTTGTTACAATGAGAGAATGATGGCCCTTTTATAGACAAGGCACCATACCAAGTTTTCCAATGGACGATGGAGATTAACTCGACACCAACGGTCTAGATTACATGGCATTTAATGAGATACATCAGTTAGTTACATTTTCATATTTGCATTTGTCCTTTAAGAAAAAGACAAAATACAGCTTGCAAATACATTGAATCTGGACAAAATAGATACCCATTTGGTTATACATGATGAAAAGTCAACTTTCAAGGCCTAATAAAGCCAAAATAGAGTCACATGATGTTTGAAAACTTGAGCTGATGAGGATTCAAGTGCTGACTAGATCAAAAGGAGTATTTTGGTGAAGGTATATGCAACTAGATGCTTACTGGACTGATTCTTGGTGACTGGACTGATGGGACAACTGTACGCATGTCTTGGTGATCCAATCTAGCATTTAAGTGGTATTTTTGGGAAAATATCAAAAATATAATTTTTGGTCTTTTCTACATCGTAGTAAATTGCATTTTCAGAGGCCTTCGAAGTGGAATGGGAGCTCGAAACTTCTTGATTGCTTAGCATTAAGCCTTAGCAATCAGACAATTCTAACTAGATAATCAGTTTATCTTTCCAACAAGTCCAAGAAGTTTAAATTCTGATAAAATAGCTAGGAGTTATGACCCTCGGACTGGATCACTTAGACATTGGACTGGATCTGCAGGAACAACAGTGATTTGGCATGATCTTCTATGTCTTCAGCTCCTGAGACTCATCTCCATCATCTTGAACATCATATTCACTTCCTCTTGCATGTACATCATCAATTTGGTTGATAAAATGAAGTTTATGCATTTCTGGGTCAGTAGGGTACGTCTGTATGTTCATCCTTCCAAGACGGCTCCAGTTGGCTCCTTTGCGGTCTTAGACCTACAATAAACAAGACCAAGAATCAATTTCATCATAAACAATTCATTTTCCATCAATTTGGATCAAGATATATCCATTTGCAGTCATGGATTAGTCGAAAACAGCCCATTGTCAATGTCACCTTCTTATAAACAACCTCTTAAATCTAGTGATTTTTGCATGATTTTATGTATTTTCTACCATTTTCAAGTACCCATTTGGCCAATATGATGATTAGGGAAGTTCTTATGGTCATTTGAATCCATTTGAGGACTTTTATTTCATGTTTTTCTAGCCTTTTTCTGCAAAAAGCAAGATTTTTGGGGGTCACGAACCTTTCATGTGCAGTGACATTAATTATCGTAAAACGTGCCTAAAATCAACACAAACTTGGTAAAATGTTCATCATGATGTGACAACTAGTTGTACAGTTCAAACCCATCAAGAAAATCCCATTTACACCTTGAAAAACATAATTTTTGGCCCAAAATACCAAAAAACGTTAATTTGGGGGGTCACTGACTTAGCGGGGATTTTAGGGTTGTTCGACCTTGCATGGATTTTGGAGTTGTCCGACCTTGCGCAGATTTTGGAGTTGTTTGACCTTGCGTAGATTTTGGCTCCATCCGATTAAAAGTCAGTCAGAGGTCATTTTGCTAGCTTTGATAGATGTCGCCGGCGGGGATTTTGGTCCTGACCATCTTAATAGTAGTTTGAAGGAAGTCAGTCGGAGGTGAATTTAGCGCTAAGGTTGGAGGATGATGATTTTCACACAAAAGTTTGCGAGCGAGATTTTTAGCACCGAAAGTCGGTAGCGACTGTTTTTAGCGCAAAGTCAGCGGATTCAATTTTTAGTGCTAAGGTCAATAGAGGCTGTTTTTAGCACTTTTTATAGTTGGGGTCATTTTTAGCGCTAGATTTCAACTTGGCCAGGGTGAAAGTATATTTAAAAATATATTTAATATACTTTCAGGATGTTTGAGATAGGTTCCAGATCCATAGGATTTCATATGCAGATTCTAGAATTTTGTGGTTCCATCAGAGTTCAGACTTAGCCATTTTTCAGGATCTTCAGGGTTTCAGACTTAGCCAAATTAGGGCTTCAGGACTATGCATCGGGGTGAAAGCACATGAACCTCTTAGTGAAATCTAATGGAATTTGACACAATTTTGTAACTGTAAGATTTGGAACTAAGAATTTCAACATGAAACATCCTGTAGAAGCTCTTTCAAGGGCAATATCCAGTGACATGGGATTTTGGATCAAAATACAATAACACCCAATTTCAGCACAAAAGGCAACAAATGGCAATCTTTTAAGCACAAGACCACTCAAGACACTTCCAAATCAATGATGAAAAACATCAAATGACTCCAAACATGCAAAATACTAAAATTTGAAGCAAATCATGCACTCTAAGTACAAATCCACCTTCTCATCATCATAAGTAAGAGAGGTTGAGACTCCGAGCCAAAGCAAAAGAGGGGGTCTCCATTTGGAAAAATGGGGTGTGTGTGCAAGGCACACCAATATCTCAATCCGGTATCACTTTTAGAGAGAGAAGGTTGCAGAGAATGAAGTGAAGCTTGAGTATGTGCCTACAAAGGATCAAGTTGTTGACATATTCACCAAGGCTCTTCCTAAGGATACATTTGAGTATCTCTAGGAGAAGTTAGGGGTTATTGCCCCTCATTCTTTGAACTAAGGAGATGCATCAGTCCAGTGGAGTTCAAGTTTCATTTCTTATTCTGGACTAATGTTGGAGGCTACCTCTCAGGGGGAGAAGGTAGTGGTCATGATGGTTGTTGTAGTCAGGGGGAGTAAGTTCTAATGTTGGTTGCTTCTAAGGGGGAGCATGCAGAATAGTAAAACAAATGATGTTGCAGAGCAATAGTAAGAAAGTACAAGTTTGAGTAGTTGTCTAAAAGTAAGATTGAAAGTGAGATGTGTAACCCTTTTCCATTGATATCAAAGGGGGAGAAAGAGAGCAATGTGAAAAAGAAAAGATTTAGTGGTTAGAGAAGAGAGTATGAGTTGTAAAAGAAAGAAAGAAAGGGGGAGAGTATGAAAGAAAAGAAATTTGGTGTAGAGTTGTGTCTTGATGGTTTTTCACATTATGTGTTTCCATCAATGACAAAGGGGGAGATTATTGTAAGTATGTGCAATCAATGTTGTCATTGATGTCAACGAGCTTGTGTTATCATTGGTGTGAATTGTGTCATTTGTGTGAGTTGCTTATGGTGCAAGAATATGAGTAGTTAGTATTGAGTGGATACTGTCTCTGAGATGAGGTTGTTGCAATGGTGTGAGCTATTTGGTCGAGTTGCATTGCTAAAGATGATGTGGTTGCCTTGAAGAGATGTTGAAGTTGTTAGAAATATGCTTCTGTTGGTTAGTTTCCAAGTGCTTTTGAGAAAATTTGATTAATAAAGGAAATAGTGTGGTGAAGTAACATTTTGGCTTATAGTGTAGTGTTATTCTTTTGCTCCGCATTTCATCTATGTTGAAGATCTGTCTTTGCAGTTTAGATATGTTGTTCAAAGGTGTTAAGAGTTGTTATATCCAAGTTTGATGCTTTGGTTCATTGTATAGAGAAAGTTATGTTGACCAGTGTGTGTACTATAGTTTTGAGTCATGCATAGGTGTCTGGGAGAAATGTCTTTGCTCCACATTTCTCCACAAAGTGGTTTTAGATCTTGTAGTTCTGGAATTATGATTATAAGGTTTATATCTTTCTTTTGTTGAATTTGTTCATGGTTTGGCACTCTAGAAGTAGATTTATAGAGATACATTATATGACAAAGACAATTAAGCATACTGGATAAACATGATAAGGTTGTGTGGCAAGTGAAAGTGGTTACAGAGGAATTTGTTGGTTTTTAGGATGTTTCTAGTTGTTTGTGGAATACTTTAGATTGTGGTGAAGCCTTGCATGTGGTCCACAAGTCATTTTTGGGTTTGAGGAGGTGTGTAATAAATTTTTTTTTGTGCTAACAGAGGTTTGGCCAACCTTGGGTGTTTACACTAATGGCAGAGTTGCTTTGGTGATTGTGAAAGTGTGGAGTAGCATGCTTGGATGAATTTAGTTCCAAGATAAGATGTGTTATGGTCAACCTTCATTCCTTTCCACTGCATAAGGGTTTAGGTCCAAACCTAATTTGAATTTTATAGGTTGAGGTGATTTGTTGACCTTGGAGAATGTTCTCAAGGTTGATGATAGTATAAATGAGTGTCAAGGGATCGTGATCAACTGTGTGCATAATGGATGTAATGTGAGCAATAGTGTGGTTGAGTGTGTGGAGCAATACAAGCCTTCATGTGTTAGATTACTAGATGTAGATGCAATGAGAAGATGGTATCTACTATTCTTCAATGATGTTGCGGAGGTGATGTTGATGTTGTAGTGAATTTTGAGCTTCATTGGAATTGTACTCCATGCATATGTTATATGCAATTATAACATCTCAAATCTTGGCAGTGAGCCACTTCTTCTATCTCTTTCTCTTTGGCTAGTGAGCCCTTTGGCAATGAGCCTTTCTTTTGGGTAGTGAGCCCTTTGTCAGTTAGCTTTTTGTAATTTGGTGTTGTTACTACTTTATATTGTGAGATAATCCTTACCATGGTTTTTCCCTTCTTGGCTTTTCCATGTAAATCTGGTGTTCTCTTGTGTATGGTGTTGTTGTGATTCAACTTATGTTATTCTCTTTTCATTCTTAATCAACATAACAATTAAAATGTTAATTGGATTAATGTGGATTTGAATGTGTGTGAGGGTTTTGGAATTTTAAGCTACAACTGATTCACCCTCCCCCCTCTCAGTTGTCTTGTGCATTCAACACTTTATTGATTTAATAATCTTAAATGACTACAATCTATCATAATGGGCTTTCTACATGCTAGGACATAAACATTTGGTTACTAAACATGAAATTATACTATTAAGATAAAACTCAATATATTCCAATATTTTGTGCTATCTACATCCTTATTATCACCATTAAACTACATTTTGAATCTTCATCCTTTTGTTTGCACTTGAATCTCCAACTCTTCAATAAATTATTCCTAACTCTATCTTGGTTCCTTCAAATGATTGTGAGTGATATATAGTAATATCAAGCCTCCAAGATGATCTACATGAGCTTCAAGGTGGCACAAAACTTGATGCCTCATGATATGTGTAGTCAACTAGTATGTTGAAATAAGTACCTTAATCAATGTAGTGATAACAAAATGGGGAATCTCCATGCAATGATTTGAAGTCCTGAAAAACTCAAAGCACCTCATACTTCTATTAGATAATGTACACCTAAGTATACCTAGAAAAGTCATTGATAAATGTGAAAAATATCTAGCCTTACTAAAGGAAGGATGTAAAAAAAGAGTAGCCAAGTCATTGTCAACTAACTCCATAATTTGTGGATCTCTCCATGTCTTACCATTGTCAAAATTCTCTTTGTGATGCTTACCAAGGATGAAACCCTAGGAAACACCATTATAAAAGAAAATAGAAGGAAACCTTATAATTGTGCTCCACTAGCTAGATTGTTGCAAGTAGTGGTAGTTAAGATGTCCAAACCACTCATGCCATAACTTACTTCATTAGAATGAGTGAGTAGAATAGTTAAAGGAGGATCAAGAATAAAGTGAGAGAAGATATATAACTAGGACCAATGATCTTCTCTCCCCACTACAAATGTAGAACCATGGTGTACCTCATCAAAAACCACTAAATCAAGAGTGAACTCAACCCACTTCCATGAGTTGGTGTCACTGATTTGATAAATTGATAGGAGATTAGTTGACAATGAGGGCACACAAAGAACATCCTAAAATATCCCTTCCCTATGTCAAAAGACACTCTTCCACACACCTCAACATGAGTTTCCTCATCCATAAAAATAGTTAATGTAATACAAGGCTCCAAACATTTGAAATCATCTTGAGATGTGTTTAATAGGAAATGTGATTCTAACTAAACTATCTTTAATCAAAACAACTCCCTATTACACATTAGGATACTAGCCATCAAAGATGAATATCTTGCTACTATCTAATCTGGAAAAGCAAGATTATCTAAGCCATATCCCTTTGTTGCAATCAAATTTGAAATGATTAAACACTACTAATTAAAACTAACTAAGACAAGAGAAAACATTGGAAATATAGAGATAGATGTAGTAATTTATAGAAATGAATACATAAATAAAAATGATAGATCATGAAGAACTTGACACCAAGTGGACAACCTCACTGCCTAGGACGACAATGCATGACACCAATGTTTGTGCTTAGTTTTATGGTCTATACGACACTAGAAACCCAAAACCATGATTTGTTTGGTTCAACATGGATTTTGATGAATTCCCGTTGACAACAAATATAGTTATTAGTACACATAAATTGACAGGTGAAGTAAACAGACAGAAATGATATGAGAATAATGAAATTGACAAGGAAGGGAAAAGGGAGTGCAAACACTTGTGCATTTGAAGCCTTTTCTCATGCAACCTACAATCACAAATAGGAGAGAAGGGTTGGGTTGTATAGAAGTTTGCCTCAGTCAAATCTAGTTTTTGGTATTTCTACCTCAATGACAACAAAATATTGATATATTGATAAAAGAGTGTGTGCTTTGAATTCTAAGTGTATCTAGAATTGTAGGGAGGAGTGACAAAATGATATTGCAATAAATAAATGAGATCCAATAGTAAGATAGATATTAATCTAGATAAATTGACAAAAGTTTGAGAAAGAGATTATAGGGGTCTTGTTGGAAGACTATTGTGTAAAGGAACAAGATGGATCTTTGTTTCAAAGGATAGTAATCTTGAATAAGAGCCTTTTAGATAGCACAAGATACAATAGTAAATCACATTAGTTGATTTTCTCAATAACTTGCAATGAAAAGAAACATACAATAACAATAACACAAGAAAGATGGTGATCAATAATAATTTTGGCAGAGCTTCACTTATACAAAGTATTTGATGTCAATTTTAGCAAAGATTTGCTATGGAAAAGAATCAATCATTTCAATGACAAAGTAGAAAGGTTTTCTAGAAGAGGGAAAAGGTCAAAAAGATGGGAAAGGAGCCGTTTGGGAATGGATAGACATAAAAAATATGTCGGAGTGCCACACAAGTGAAAATGTATCTTCTAAAAATGGTTGAGAAACTGAAAGATGCTATGGGGATGCCAACCCGTGGCATAGATGTCCATGCTTAGCACTTTGGTCCATGCAACTCTAGTTTTCAAAAGGTTCAGATTACTCAGGGCATTACCAAGGCTAAGACACTTTTACAGTTTCTAGGTAGGACAAGTAGAAAGGGTCAAAGTAGTGTTTGGAAAGCACACTAAGGGAGTGGACACTAAAGTGAGTGCCAAATAAAGCATGAAATTGTGGGCGAGCACAATTTGTGACACTACATTAGCCCCCACTTTAGTGGGTGTATGACTCTATGGGCATATGCATGCTAAAGTAGACAACATGAGAAAAAAGGAGAGAAAACCTTTTTAACCTATGGATATTGTAAAGGATGCAAAATATCAAGCTATGTGAGAGATCTGAAGCTCCCAGCTTAGGATTCTACAAAACCACAATGTTAGGCTAAGAAAATCTACACATGAAACATATGTTAGATGCACATGTATATATATGTAAAGCTTATAAAAGGAGGATTAGACTAAATATTATTTTCCAAAACCCTTATGGTTAGAAAATAATATAGTCTAATGCACATTAATCTAATGCAAACACATAGAGAAGGAAGAATATAAGGGTATGGTTCTAGAGCTAGCAAATTCTGTTGTTTGCTAGGAACCATACTGAAAAGCTTCCATACGTAACTAGAGATAGCAAAGTCTATTGTTTAATAGGTGGCTTATGGGAAGTGCTAATAGAAAATGAAGCATCATAGACTAATGTTACTTTTCTAGGTGAGCTGCATGTCAAATAGTATCAGAGATTACATGACTAGGAAAACCTATTGTTTTCTAGGTAATTTTGATAAAGGTGGTTAGTTTAAACAAGTTTATCTACTTAAGACCACAAATGCTATTAAAAGTGTTGTAGAGAGCATACCTTTTCTAAAAATCCAAAAAGGGACAAAAATATTGTCTTGCATTCATATAGGCTTGCATACATTCAAAACCCCCCCAAAAAAAAACACTAGCACCACAAGAAGATTGCAAACCCTCGATTTCATCATGAGGTCAACATTGGTCAACACTAGTCAACCAATGCAAAGTAAAGCAAGTTAAACCTTAGGTCATAAACCCTAAGTCAAAACATAACTAAAATTGAGGTCAAATCCAACCAACTCTCTCTCAGTTTGGGCTCGCGAATGTGCCCTAGGTTTAGAGGCGAGTGGGTGTGGTGCAGGAGCACCAACACCATCTTTTGCAAAATTTGATCATTTGAAGGTCTTGACAGGTTGAGTCTAGATGTTTTGAAACAATTTGAGTCTTTTTGTATCAAATAGGGTCATTGTAAACCATGATACATGTAATAAGATCAAGATGACCAATTTTCTATGTTTTGGAGTCATGTTGAGTCATGTCTAATCCAATAAAGTCATGTAATACAAAGGTCTCTAAGGGTTGTTTTAAAAATGTAATGTATACATGTATTGGAGAGTTGGAAAACAACCATGTAGTTGGTTTTGGCAGTTGTAGGTTGTTGAAAACTACTTCAAACTTGTACAAATGCCTTCTCCCAGATCAAGGAGTGTGGGTTTTCCAAATTTCAACATTTCTGCCATGTTTCTTACATTTCTATGAAATCTTTAGTCTCTAAAATTGATTGTATTTGATGGTGCTTTGATTCTTCTTCCAATTGCAAGTGGTTTGAGCAAAATCCATTAAGTTTAATGCATTTTATAAGTAATTTACTAAAACTACCTGTAGAAGACTAGTGAAGGGTTTGAAGGCTTGAAAATGTGTTTTTAACTCATTCCACCAATTGTGTACCTTGTGGCTCAGTGGAATGAGTCTAGTAGGCTATATTAATAAGGTAAATCATGATTTTTGATCAGGGGAAATGAATTGGATGAATTATTGATGTTGTCCTCGAGAGTTCTGAGTGAGTTAGTATGTGAAAATGGTGGTTTAAGGTGGTGTTTTGTTGAAATCTTGGTGGTCAAAGTTAGGTGAAGGTTTAAGAAGTATGTGCAGACCCTATCCAAGGTGTTTGAAGTGCTAGTAGAGTTTGGGAAGGTTTGGAAATAGGTTTTCCAATAAACCTTCTAAGAAAAAGGCTAAAAATGAGGGTTTAGTGGTTTGGTGGTCTTGTGATAGTTTTTCCTGAGGAAAGTTGTGGATTTGGTGGTTTTGTAACCTATTGAAGGACTCTCCATATAATTTTTGGGTTTGTGGTGAGTCTCTAGGGTACTTCCTTTGTAAAGGAGGCCTAATAGGCCTAGTTGCCAATAGGACTGTCAGCGATTTTCAAGATTTTGTTCTAAAACACCTTATACCCATTGTGGGATATGTTGACAAACATGATATTGGGTACTCTAAAATGCTTTTGTTTCATTGGTATCATGCCCATAGTGAAAGTTGTGGTCTGACAGACCCTTAAGTAGGGCTATTAGGATTTGAAGGCTTGAGGCAGACTTGTTGTCAAGAAGGGATCATTGTGACTTGAGAATGGTTTAGTTGTGTTTGGTTAGTGAACTTAATCTTGTTAGATGCCTCTTCAAGCCCCTGTGAAGGTTTGAACCCTTGAGTGTAAGTTAGTGACCTTGGAGACCTAATTCATTGAAAGGTCAAATTCCAAGTTTGTTGACACCCCTGCATTACATCAAAGTGGTATCAAAGCATTAGAGAGTAGGTATTTTGATTGAAATTGCAGGTTTGTGAAGAACAAGGGATAAGTTGAAGAGACAAGCTATCAAGATGCCTCCAAAATGCAAAGATATGGCAAATGAAATGAAGGAGTTGAAGGATAGACATGCTAGAGAGATGAGAGAGTTGGAGGAAAGAATTGCAACCTTGGAGACAAACAATAGAAGAGATGTGAAAGAAAGTGAGTCAGAGGAAGAAGAAGATGAAGGATATTAGGATGTAGAAGAAGAGTTAGACCTTGAAGATCATAGAATGACCAAATTGTTGAAGGTAGTAAAAGAGGACAAACACAAGGTGAAAATAGATGTACAAAAGTATGGAGGAAGTCTCAATGATGAAGAGTTGCTTGACTGGATTGCAGCTTTGGATAATCACTTTGAATGTGATGATGTTCCTGAGGAGCAAAGAGTGGATATTGCAAAGACCAAGTTGACAGGTCATGCTTTGGTATGGTGGGATTATCTTCAATTAGAAAGGAGAAAGCAAGGAAAGTCAAAGATTTCTTCATGGGACAAGATGGTAGAAAAAATCAAAGGTAAGTTCTTACCCAAAGACTATGAAGTTCAAATGTTTAAAAAGATTCAAAGTTTATGACAAAAAGAAATGGATGTGAAATCATATATTGAGGAATTTTATAAATTAAGAATGAGGTATGGTCATCATGAAAATGAAGTTGAAAAAGTGGATAGGTATCATGGTGGTTTGAGATTGAACATACAAGATGAATTGGTTTTGTTTAACCCTAGAAGTGTAGAGGAATGTTATCAAATGGTAGTTAGAATTGAGGAGAAAATGAAAAGAAGGCAAGACAAAGAAGTTAGAGGCAAAGGTAATACATCTAGGGGTAGAGGATCCTTTCCTAATTCAAAACAAGTCACTAAGAGTCAAGAAGAGGTGAACAAAGGTCAAGAGAAATATAATTTCAGAGGTGGATGGAGAGGCACAAGAGGCCGATTTGGTGGTGGAAGAAATTCAAATTTATTTGCAGGAAGATGTTACAAGTGCAATGAGTTTGGATACCCCTCATTCAAATGTCTTGAGAATCAAGGATCTACATCAAGTGGTGGAGAGAGGAGAAGTGAACGAAGGGCTCAAATAGTCCAAGAAGATGAATGTGAAAGTGTTGGTTCATCTAGTATTCATGCAGCCCCTAAAGTTGGTGATGCACTCTATTGATAACTGAGAGGGGGGGTGAATCGGTTATCTTAATTATTTTGACTTTCAGTCCTTCTTTAACAATTAGTGCAAAATCAAATTATACAAGCAAGCATTACCATGGAAGTAGAAATAACATTAGTACACATGACACAATGATTCTGATGTGGAAAACCCGGTTAAGGGAAAAACCATGGGGTGATTAACCCAAGATTGTATTCTCTGTTAGAAGAATAGAATAGTACAAAATGGCACTTGCCAATTAGGGCTCACTGCCCGAGCACACTGCTCACAAGAGGCTTACTACCTACAAGAGACTCACTGTCTACAAGAAAAGAAGGTAACAAAATACTTGAATTGATGAGAAGCATCCACACATGCTAAAGTTCAGTTTTGGTTAAGCCCAATATACTGATCTGGTACACTTCATTCTTACTCTTCTTAGGTGCTGTTGTCCTGTTACATTCCGGACCTGTCTTACTATCTTCATACTACTCTTCTGCTATTCTTCACACAACACCACACACAACACACACATTCATATCTAAATCCATTTGGTATATATATCCGCACCAAGGATTTCATCCACTTTCTAGTCTGCATCCGGAATACTCAATATTTTCCCAAACTCTGATCTGTCGGTTGAATCTTTGCATACCAAGTAATGCGGATCAAAGAGATGCTTATAGAAGTCATCAATCATGTCAGCCAATCATGAATGATACCTTAGGAAACTTAATCACCATCAATATCACATCCGGATTTAGGTCTGATGCTCTGTCGGTTAGGTCTTCCTCTGTCCACTCTGCCAATCAGGAACCCAACACTCAAGTGCTCATATTTGTTCACTCTTATATCACCGGAGGCTAAGTCCTTGGAATATATTAGTCAAGGTACTCCTCTTGACTTCCCCAAATCTGCACTTTACTAAGATACTTCTTCTGAGAGATCTAGACCTGACTGTCGGACCTTGCTCCCTGCTCTGTTCATGCTTACCAGACCACAACATTCTTTCGGTAAAAACACACCATGTCCTGCGGATGTGTGGGATGGACTTTGTTGCCATCAATGACAACACTAATGAAGCCACACAGTGTCTCTTGCCAACAATCTCCCCCTTTGACATTGATGGCAACACTTAGTGAAAAATGACGAAGTGTCACACTATACTCCCCCTTGGCTAATGCTCTGTTCTTATGAACATTTTCCAGAGCTCCCCCTTAGTTGGATTCCTCATTTTTCACTGCTCCTCACTCCCCCTTTGACATCAATGGCAAAGGGTGGGGTTTGTACACCAAAATTTACAAAACTCAATCTATACTTAATCACATAAGTATATTATCTGGTTATACTTTACATATACTTTAGTATATCTGCAAAAGTGTTTTTCAATTGTACAAGTTTTGTTGCCCAACTCAGCTTCATCCTATCCAAAATTGAGATGTGACCACTCAACAGGAATGTAAAAGCTTCTGCCTTCTTGAGATCTGTCGGATCACTGGTCTGGGCTGTGGTCTGAGCATCAGTTAGGGCTTCATGCATGGCCTCTAACTTAGGGATAATGATCCCTCTAAGTTCACTCAACCTGTTTATTCTATTTTTCTTCTCTTTCTCAAGTGTCTTTATTTCATTTATGACTGCAATAGTCTGACACTCTTGATTTACTATGGAAGAGGATAGAGGATCAAAACTTTGAGATAAACTTAACAGTTTATCCTCTTGCTCTTTTACTTTCTTCTCAATGTCCTTGGTCACTCTAGGCCAGGATAAACAAAATTTATATATATCTCCCCCATCTTTGAGAGCATTTTCTAGGTTCTTTATTCCGATATCCATAACTCTCCTATCATTTGATATTAACCCTTGTACCTCTGATAATCTTTTTACCAAAAACTCCTTCCGGACCTTATCTTCTGCTAACTTTTCTATGGAATCAAAATGTGTGCTAACACTATTAACTGGAGATTTGAGATTACCGGATGAAGAGGCTGAGGGATCCTTCTGGAAAGATGGCAAGATCTTCTCCAATACACCAGATGCAATTTCTATAAGCTTGCAGTCTTCCATGTGAGACTTCAGAAGCTTTTATTTTGCCTTTGCTGAAGTAAAGGATGCTAGCTTCATGGTTTGAACCAAGGAGAGGGAGTCAAAATTGAACGGTCCTTGAAGAAGTTCCGGTTCATCAAATTCCATCATCTCTTTGGTTAAGAACTCTTTGACTACCTCTACTATGTCTCTTACCGGAGACAGAGTTTTCTCCCCTTCTGCAACCTTACCACTATCATCTGTGGCCTTCTCTGTTGGCGTTTTCTCTCTTTTTGTAGCCTTACTACTGTCATCTTCTTTTTCCTTCTCCTCTGCTTCTTGACTGATCTTCTCTTGTACTCTTTCTTTTTCTTTGGATCCGGAGTCTGCAGGGGAAACCGGAGGAGAGGAATCTAAGTCCTTACCTTTTTCTTCACCTATCTCCTTTACCTCTTCTGCCACTATCTCAGTAGATTCTTCTTCAACATCTATAGCCAAGGGATCATCACCTAAGTCCTCTATAATAGGAATGTTGAATCTTTTGTATGCATTCTAGAGGATCTCTTCTATCTCTTTTGCTACTTTGTCAATTTCTCCGAGCATAAGCTGATTCATTCTAGCTTTTCTTTAAAACTCATCCTTACAATCTTTGAAGATCATATTCTTTTGCTTAGGAGTGATTGAAGAATATAGCTGAATAGCTATTTGTTCTCAGATCTCAAGATCCTTTGCCATAGCATTGTTCTTTCTTATTTCTAATTCCTTTTCTAGGCTTTTGGGAATAAGAGATATAATTTCAATAAAAGCCTTGTTGTAGATATTTAGATACCTGACTATGGCTTCTTGCAAGATCTTTTGGTCAGCTTCATTGTAATCATCATAGAATTCAACCATTGGTTGAAGGTTCCCATCCACAATAACTAATTTTATGATGTCATCAATGCACAGAGTAGGCTTCTCAACAAATTCTTCTATTACTTCTTCAGTAGAGGGTTCACTGGATGTTTTCCTTTTCTTTACTTCCTTAGCTAATTCTATCTCTTCTTCATCCTTTTGGCTTGTGTAAGACCTTCTTGCCTTTTTCTTGGTTCTCTTCTCTCCTTTTCCGGATGTCTGAGCTTCCGGTTTTGAAACTTTTTGACCCTTGGAAGTGGCAGGTGCAGAGCTTTTGGTTGATCTAGTTCGGGAGGGGGCTTGCACCGGAGCACTTTCTTTTCCAGTTTCTTGCTTTTCTTTATCTACCCTTTCCATTTTCTCTCTGTTGGCATCAAGTGCCTCTTTTGAGATTCCATGCCTCTTGGCAAATTCTTCTACCTCTTTTCTCACTTTTCTCTTCATCTCCGGTTGTCTGAGCTCCACATGGATTTTGACACTTAATTCTTCAAAGGTTCCAAACCTTTCTGCCTTAGGATCCTTGGGCTGACTTAGCATTTGTTGAACATGCAGCTCTACAATTTCCTTATCAACTTCATACACCATTGGCATGATCCACACTGTTCTTGGTTCCACTGCCTCTATTAGGCACTGATCAGTTTCTACCATAAAGCATACCTTATCTTTATATATTTCAACTAGGGATTGGGGAATTCTTTCTCTAGCCTGCATCATGCTTTGGAAGTTTGTGAAGTAACCCCATAGTGCTGTGTTTTGTGCCTTGGCATCACCAAGCCCATGCAAGTAATCCTTGATTTGTATGGCAATCGGTCTATCATTTTGCCACATCCATCCACTAGATCCGGGTAGCTCATTCATGTAAGAGAAGAACAAATAGAGTATCAAGCCACCATATTTGAAGGAATTCTTCTTGTCCTTCTTTATCTTCTGTAGATTCTCCAAAAGTTGGTTTAGGAGAAGGTCACAAAGGTCATAGTCATCATTTTATTTTAGCATCTGATAGGCTGTGTAGATTGTCATTCCAGGTACTAAATTTTCCCTACTGGAGTGATAAATCTTGTAACCAATTATCATGGATGTAAATTTGATATCCAGATCAGTGATATCTTCAATTTTCATTGCCCTCATGTCAAACTTTGATCCGGTAGCCTCACTCACAGTTTGGTTTTTGACAGATTTGAGAATAGGCAGCTTTCCAGATGAGTGTAAACCAGTTACTACCCTAATAGCATCTTTTGTGATCTTGAATGGTCCATTCAACCATATGAAGTTATCATGCACTCTGCTCAAAATATACCAGACCCATTCTTCTTCTGCAAAACAAGGGAAATGAATGCATTGTGCAAAATGTTTGTCCCAGATGGCTTTATACTGAGTTTTGAGTTCAAATGAGTCATCTATGAAATGCTTGTGATAGATATCAACCAGCTTAGATTCCCCAATTCTATAATATTCACATGAATATATGCCCTAACATCTTCTACATGCAGAACCCCATGCAGAATGCTTGAAAAGGTGCCTAGGGGGTCAACTTCTAGGGATTTATATGGATGTTTCTTGAATTTAGGACGTGGCCTATCAGTGATCTTTACAACATTCGGTGTAGCCATCTTCAAAAAGATTTATAGAGAAATATTCAATAACGAAAAATACCTTTTGCACTTCTAGGGTTCGCAGAGTGAGCCGGATTGATTTGCTGGATGAATCGACTTCAACGGTTGATCTTTGAGAAATTTGAAACAATTTGTTGTAGAGCTCCTTTTCTTTTCTTCTCGAATGCAAATGTGCAAATGACGAGTGAATGAACCCTTTTATTTCTGAGAAAAACCCTAAATCCACACTGCAATAAATGCGCAACTTAAGTCATTCTGGTTGCCTGGTTCTTCTTATTTTGAGAAAGATCTTTTTCTATATCACTGAGATATACTTAGAGTTATCTTGGTGGTTAATAACAAACTATCTTACTTTCCCCAAACATTTGATCTATCCACAGATCAAGATGCCTTGAATTTGAATCATACCGGATCTAACTGTGATAATTCTGTTTTACCAGATGACTATTAAACCGGATCAATCTTGGAAGCTTAGACTCTTCAAATCTTCCTGCAGATCTTCCATATCTTTATCAAGCTTTCTTTAGATGTTTCTCTGAGAATCCTTTAATCTGCAACTTCCCATGTGCCAATTTCAGGCACCAATTGACTGGCTGGGGGATTTTTTTCTTAGTGACTCCCCCTGAGCCAGAGCTCATCTACTCAGTTTTTGGAAGGATTATCAGCACCAGATTCTGGTGCGGATCCATCCCCAACATTCTCTGTGCTTCTCTTCACCCAGATCTTATTCATCTCCCTTTGAATTTCATCCGCATTCAATTTTCCCTTTCCTTTGTCTTGGCTATGATTATACTGTTCCAGACCCCTTTTGTCTTGATTCTTACTTCTACAGAATTTGGCAATATGACCAGATCTATTGCAATTGTAGCAAACAACATTTCTTTGCATATTTGACTAATATCCTCTTGATCTACACTGATTAGCCATATGTCCCATTCTATTGCATCCAAAACATCTACCATTGAATGAATTGTTCATTTGCATATTTCTACACTCATGAGATTTGTGACCATACCTTTTGCAATTGAAACACTATCTGGAGAAGGATGAATTAGTCTGATTCATTCATCTTCTGCACTGATTTTCTTTATGACCAAAGTTATTGCAGTTGTGGCAATATCTATTGAAGGATGGATATCTTTGAGCATTTGGTTGCCTTACTAGAGGTCTTCTAGGTCTGTTCCTTGGATTTCCTGATCCAGAGTTCTTCTAACTGGATCTGAAGCTTTCACCTTTCTCATATCCCAAGCCATGCTTGTCATCTACCCTCTTTTGACTTTCAAGAAGAACTTCAAGTTGAGCAGAGCTTATCTTGAATTTTTCTTTGTATTCATTTGCTATTTGTAGATCCTTTTTAAGAATGTCTATTTGATCCTCAAGTTTTTCTTCATTATCTCTAGCATCTTCAAGATCAGATTCTAGATGTCTAATTATTCCATCCATTTTATGGTAGTCTTCTGATTTTTCCTTGAGAGATTGTCTTAGATCATCTTCTATTTTTCTTTTTTCTTTAATTTCTTGGGTGAACTTCATAACTCCTGATTCCATTTCATGTCTTACCATAATGACCTCTTTTGATAACTTTTCACATAGCTTGGTTTTCTCTTTTAGGTCTTCATTTGTATCATTGGTTTCACCTTGACTTGCTAATTGTTGAAGTAGATCCTTTCTCTTTTTCATAAATATACTCAGTTTCCCTTTTAATTCATTTATGAATTCGTCATCCTGTTTAAGTCTTTCATTCAATTCATTGACTTTAGAATTAGATTGTTCAAGATCATCTAGGGCAGACTGAAGTTGTTCCCTCATACCATATATATCCATTTGAATTTCTAGATCTTCCTCAAGCTGTTAGGCTCTGTTTGGAGGAACTTGGCTCTGATACCAATTGTTGATAACTGAGAGGGGGGGTGAATCAGTTATCTTAATTATTTTGACTTTCAGTCCTTCTTTAACAATTAGTGCAGAATCAAATCATACAAGCAAGCATTACCATGGAAGTAGAAATAACATTAGTACACTTGACACAATGATTTTGACGTGGAAAACCCAGTTAAGGGAAAAACCACGGGTTGATTAACCCAAGATTGTATTCTCTATTAGAAGAATAGAATAGTACAAAATGGCACTTGCCAATTAGGGCTCACTACCTGAGCACACTGCTCACAAGAGGTTTACTGCCTACAAGAGACTCACTATCTATAAGAAAAGAAGGTAACAAAATACTTGAACTGATGAGAAGCATCCACACATGCTAAAGCTCAGTTCTGGTTAAGCCCAATATTCTGATCTGCTGCACTTCATTCTTACTCTCCTTAGGTGTTGCTGTCATGTTACATTCTGGACCTGTCTTACTGTCTTCACAGTGTTCTTCTACTATTCTTTGCACAACACCACACACAACACACACATTCATATATAAATCCACCTAGTATATATATCTGCACCAAGGATTTCATCCACTTTCTAGTCAGCATCCGGAATACTCAATATTTTCCCAAACTTTGATCTGTCAGCTGAATCTTTGCATACCAGGTAATTTGGATCAAAGAGATGCTTATAGAAGTCATCAATCATGTCAGCCAATCATGAATGATACCTTAGGAAACTTAATCACCATCAATATGACATCAGGATTTAGGTCTGATGCTCTGCCGGTTAGGTCTTCCTCTGTCCACTCTGCCAATTAGGAACCCAACACTCAAGTGCTCATATCTATTCACTCTTCTATCACTGGAGGCTAAGTCCTTGGAATATATCAGTCAAGGTACTCCTCTTGACTTCCCCAAATCCTCACTTTACTGAGATACTTCCTCTGAGAGATCCGAACCTGACTATTAGACCTTGCTACCTGCTCTGTTCTTGCTTACCGGACCACAACACTTCTTTCGATAAAGACACACCATGTCCTACGAATGTGTGGGATGGACTTTGTTGCCATCGATGACAACACTAATGAAGCCACACAGTGTCTCTTGCCAACACACTCATGATTAGAAAGACCATACTTAAGGCATCAAAGAAGAAAGAACAATTGCATAGAAAGATTCTCTTCAAAATCACATGTAAGTACAAGAATAAGGTATGCAAAGTTGTAATTGATTTAGGTTCTGCTAAAAACATGGTCTCAAGTGAAATGGTTAGTAAGTTGAATTTGCAAAAGTTTCCTCATGAGTTGCCATATAAGGTGTCTTGGTTGAGTGATAAGAAATCTCTTTTAGTCAATGAACAAGTTGTGGAATTTCAAATTGGTGATTACAAGCACAAAGTAATTTGTGACATTCTACGCATGGACTGCTATCATTTACTTATTGGAAGACCCTGGCAGTATGACAGGCATTCACTTTATGATGGAAAGGAAAATACATAAACCATAAGTAAGGATGGGCAGACATTTACATTGACTCCACTTGTGGAAGATGACAAGGGCAAGGGTAAGGAATCCAAGGTAATCATGTTTGGGAAGAAAGAATGTACAAAGATTGAGGAGACATATAAGAATGCTATGGCAGTAGGTGTGGAGATGAAATCAGAATCAAAGGGTAAGTTGATAGTTGATTGGCATGCTACTGTCATGGTGGGAACAATTGTGTGTCCCTTAGTTGAAGGTAAGGTCATAAAGCAAGATGAGTTTGTAGACACAGTGGTAAGTAATGCTGGTAAAACAGTAAGTCAGATGACAGGGGTGAGAGGACAGAGTGACTAAAGGATTAAGGGCAAATGTGAGATTGAAGATGCAATCAAAAAGAAGACATATCAAAGAATAGTTAGTGAGAGTTTGTATGAAGGTATGAAGCCTAGAGTATTGTTAGGTTTTGGTCAGAGGGTAGTTAGCAGACCATCATTAGGTCTAATTGTAGAGATACCATCATGTTTATGTGCAAACAAGGTTATGGATGCAGGATATGATGCAAGGTTTCAGTGTCTACACCAAGGAAAGAGTTTGTAGGTGAACATGCATGTGGAAGGCAAGTTAAAGCAAGAGCAAATCATCACTCATGTGACATGAGTCTTTTTTAATGTGGGTTGTATGGTGCAGGAGCACCAACACCATCTTTTGCAAAATTTAATCATTTGAAGGTCTTGACAGGTTGAGTCTAGGATGTTTTGAAGCAATTTGAGTCTTTTTGCATCGAATAAGGCCATTGTAGACCATGATACATGTAATAAGGTCAAGATGACCAGTTTTCTATGTTTTGGAGTCATGGTGAGTCATGTCTAGTCCAATAAAGTCATGTAATACAAAGGTCTCTAAGGGTTGTTTTGAAAATGTAATGTATACATGTATTGGAGAGTTAGAAAACAACCATGTAGTTGGTTTTGGAAGTTGTAGGTCATTGAAAACTACTTCAAACTTGTACAAATTCCTTCTCCCAGATCGAGGAGTGTGTGTTGAAGACATTTTGAATAAAACTTGGCATTAAGAAAACCTTGTTTTTCTAGATTTCAACGTTTCTACCCTATTTCTTGCATCTATACAAAAACTTTAGGCTCTAAAATTGATTGTATTTTATGGTGCTTTGATTCTTCTTCCAAATGCAAGTGGTTTGAACAAAATCCATTAAGTTTAGTGTATTTTATAAGTAATTTACTAAAACTGCCTGTAGAAGACTAGTGAAGGGTTTAAAGGCTTGAAAATGTGTTTTTAACTCATTCCACCTATTGTGTACCCTATGGCTCAGTGGAATGAGTCTAGTAGGCTATATTAAGATGGTAAATCATGAGTTTTGATAAGGGGAAATGAATTGGATGAATTATTGATGTTGTCCTAGAGAGTTCTAAGTGAGTTAGTATGTGAAAATGGTGGTTTAAGGTGGTGTTTTGTTGAAATCTTGGTGGTCAAAGTTAGGTGAAGGTTTAAGAAGTATGTACAGACCCTATGCAATGTGTTTGAAGTGCTAGTAGAGTTTGGGAAGGTTTGGAAATAGGTTTTCCAATAAATCCTCTAGGAAAAAGGCTAAAAATGAGGGTTTAGTAGTTTGGTGGTCTTGTGATAGTTTTTCTTGAGGAAAGTTGTGGATTTGGTGGTTTTATAACCTGTTGAAGGACTGTCCATAGAATTTTTGGGCTTGTGGTGAGTCTCTAGGGTACTTCCTTTGTAAAGGAGGCCTAATAGGCCTAGTTGCCAAAAGGACTGTCAGCGATTTTCAACTTTGGTTCCAAAACATCTTATACCCATTGTAGGATATGTTGATAAACATGATATTGGGTACTCTAAAATGCTTTTGTTTCATTGGTATCATGCCCATAGTGAAAGTTGTGGTCTGATAGACCCTTAAGTAGAGCTACTAGGATTTGAAGGCTTGGGGCAGACATGTTGTCAAGAAGGGATCATTGTGACTTGAGAGTAGTTTAGTTGTGTTTGGTTAGTGAACTTAATCTTGTTAGATGCCTCTTCAAGCCCTATGAAGTTCTGAACCCTTGAGTGTAAGTTAGTGACCTTGGAGACCTAATTCATTGAAAGGTCATTTTGAGAATTTGAGAAGTTAGTCAAGTCCAAGTTTTTGAAACTTTGTATAAACCAAGTTTGTTGACACCCCTACATTACATTAGGGTGAGGGAAATCCTTGAAGAGATTGAGAAGATTCACCCAAGGATACAACACGATCAATTGATGATCTAGGAACAACAACATAGGTTGAGATTGATCCAAACACAAATTATCATACAACAATTTCAAGAGCAACTCCAACTTAACAAAAGCATAAACTAGAGCAATCATCAACCAACTCAACATTAGAATCTTTAGAATCCAAATAGGAGAATAGTAGCTAGTGACCCTTTAGGTCATATAGTTATTTCAACTACAATGGTCACAGAGCACCATATTAGAATCAATATGTAAGAAAGGCCCCAGGACCAGCTAACCACTCTCTGCAAAATCCATCTCTCAAGTGAGAAGGACCACCCCCATGTCTCGCCTCCTCTCGAATGGCTACTTCCATGAGAGTGAGAGTGATGTGGAGGTTCACCTCATGGTAAAGAGAGGGGTCCATGTGCTTGCCAAAGCCAACTCAACCACCCCGAGATATCAAGTCATGTTTTTGAGTGTATAGGTGGTTGTAATCTAGAGTTTCCCATTGAGAAGTTAAAGATGTCTATTTTTGGCTACGTGGAGCTAGAGCTACTAAGAGCACAAGAAGCCATGAACAATCTTAAGCTTCTACAAATGGTAAATTCTAAGTCGGAGGACTGGGTCGTGAAGCTCATAAACCACTAAGATCTCTACAACACACAAGTACCCTAAAATTTAAAGATTAGAAGAAAACTAATTATTTTGAAAGTGGAAGTTTTGGTTTTAGAAGAGGTAGAAAGTTTTGTTTTGTTTTTTTAAGTGTTTCAAGCATGTCGGGTTCACCAAAATGTTTAATAGGAAATGCGATTCTAACTAAACTATCTTTAATCATAACAACTCCCTATTACACATTAGGATACTAGCCACCAAAGATGTATATCTTGCTACTATCCAATCTAGAAGAGCAAGATTATCCAGGCTATATCCCTTTGATGTAATTGAAATTGAAATGATTAAACACTACTAACTAAAACTAACTAAGACAAAAGAAAATAGTGGAAATATAGATATAGATGTAGAAATTCACAAAAATGAATACAAAAATGGAAATGATAGATCACGAAGAACCTGGCACTAGGCAGGTAGCTTCACTGCCCAGAACGACAACATGTGGCATGGACTTCTGTACTTAGTGCTATGGCCTATACAGAACTGCAAACTAAAAAACTTGATCTGTATGATTCGGTATAGATTTTGATGAATTCTTGTTGACAACGAATACAGTTATCAATACATAGAAATCGACAAGTGAAGTAAATATACATAAATGATATGAGAATAATGAAATAATGAAATTGACAAGGGAAAACAGAGTGCAAACATTCATGTGTTTGAAGCCTTTTCTCACACAACCTACAATCACAAACAAGAGAGAAGGATTGGACTATATAGAGGTTTGCCTCAGTCAAACCCTATTTTTGGTGTTTCCACCTCAACTACAACCAGATATTGATATAATGATAAAAGAGTGTGTGCTCTAAATTCTAAGTGTATCTAGAATTGTGGCGAGAAGTGACAAAATGATATTGCAATAAAGAAACAAGATTTAATAGAAAGATAGATATTAATCTAGATAGATAGACAAAAGTTTGAGAAAGAGATTACAAGGGTCTCACTGGAAGACTAGCATGTAAGGGAACAAGATGGAGCTTTGTTTTGAAGGATAGTACTCTCAAATGAAAGCCTTTCATATAGCACAAGATATAATAGTAAATCACATCAGTTGATTGTTCTCAATAAACCTACAATGAAAAGAAGCATACAATAACAATAACACAAGAAATATAGTGATCATTAGTGATTTTGGCAAAGCTTCACTTATACAAAGTATTCACTATGGAAAACAATCAATCATTTGAATGGAAAAACAACAAGGTTTTATAGAAGAGGTGAGAGATCAAAAAGTTGGGAAAGGAGTCATTTGGGTGTGGACAAACATCACAAAATGCTTAGAGTGCCATGCAAGTGAAAAGGTACCTTCTAAAAATGGTTAACAAACTAAAATATGCTATTGAGACGCCAATGCATGGCGTAGATATTCATGTTTAACACTTTGGTCCATGCAAATTTAGTTTTTAAAAGGTTTGGATTACTTAGGGCATTGCCAAGGATAAGTCACTTTTACAGTTTCTAGGTAGTACATGCAGAAAGGGTCAAAGCAATGTTTGAAAAACATATTAAGGGAGTGGACACTAAAGTGAGTGCCAAATAAAGCATAAAATTGTGGGCAAGAACAATTTACGACGCTACAAGATGAAGCCACATGGTGTGAAGCATCTAAATCAAGAACCCAAGTGGATGGTGGAGACACAACTATTACAAGGGACTTTCCCTTTTCTTTTCCCTTGATGTTATATTTTTCCTTAGAAGACCCACACGAGAAGAACTTTGTTTCACTGACTTAGGAACATTGATGTTACTCTTTTCCAAAATATTCATCAAGTGATCAATTTGTTTCTTTAAATACTTATGTTCGTTATGACTACATTTTGTAATAGGGACACTTGGCCTTCGTTTTCTTAGGCTTATCACTTTTAGAAGACAAGGTCTCTAAAGCTAATTTTGAGGAAAGAGGTTTTTGCTCCTTTTTTTTCTTTCTTGCTCTTGTCTTTTTATTTAATATCCTTATTGTTTGATCCTTTTTATTCTTTTGTGTTTTGGTTGGAAGCCAACACATGTGACTTAGAGGATTTGAGAGTACCCATCAGGATAAGCTTAGCTTTCTCCCTAGTGAAAGCTATGTAAAAGCCATCTAGAGATGACAATATGAATTGAGCTTCTAGGGCACCCTTGGTGGCATAGAAGGTAGAAAAAAATACTAAATAGTCTGAACCACATTTGGAGAGAATGCTAACAATCAACTAGGTGTCTTCTTTTTCAATTCCACATTATTTTAATTGTATTCTCAATAATTTCAATTTAGTGAAGAAGTCCTAAATGGTGTTAAAACTACTAGGACTCAAGCTAATGAGTTCATTCTCCAATTTGTGACTTCTCATGACATCACGAACCCCAAACAAACTAGCCAACTTAGTCCAAATATTTTTGGGTGAATCTATGGACTCTGTCAAAGAGAATAGAAAGAGCTAAAAATAAAAACAACAACCCATAGGGCTCATCACATTTGTTAAACCATTTGATTTTATTTACATCTATAGTAGCATCTACCTCTATACCCATAGGTATTCTAAATAATCCCTTATTTCTTAACATGATTATCATTTTAAATTTCCATTCATAATATTTGTATGGAGTAAGATGAGAAATTATAAATTGATCCATAGTGTAGAAAAAGAAATGTAAAAATACAAAAAATAAGAGAACACATGACAAATGTGTGTTGCTAGTTGTGAATGACCCTCTCTAGAAATTATAGTGTTTGACACTTGATGATTAGTGTGTGTTACAATGTCGAATAATAGATTTGTAGAGTTTTAATAGAGCCCAAAAGTGACCAAAAGATTAAAATTATAGTTCAAATACAAAATAAGAAATAGAGAGCACTAGTATGAAGTAAATGGAAAGATACACACTTTCAAAAAAATGAACCCAAAAAGGAAACCATTTGCACAAGCTATGACCTTATGAAGGCCTCAAAATGAAAACTATACAACAAAACCTATGAAAAACTCAATTTATGAAAAATAGAGGAGCCAAATCTAAAAATTTATCATACTACTATCAAGTATACAAAATTCTACCCCATTTCAAAAAACATTGCTTGAAAAACTTCTTTTTTGAGAAAGTTATGGCCTCCTAAAGTTGGGCTATTAGACTAAAAATGTTAATGGAGGGGAGGCAGAGGTCCCCATGGTAGGTGGGTGACATATAGGTAGTAAATGGGTTTCTTTACTATAGGTAGTGATGATTAGGATGAGATCTAGTAGCAACTAGGCAATTGACTGGTAATGCTTGGGTGGAGATTTGTAGGGGTAATAGACCAACACAAAAGGGTGGTGGACTAGTGGCAAAGAGGCTACAAGGATGGATGAGTGGTGAATGGTTGGTGGTGGCTTAAAATGCACATTGTAGAGGTTGGAATGGGCTAGTTGGGATAGTTTTCCCAAACCCCTAAGGGCCTACAATCCCATTTTAGGGGTTGAGAATAGCTAGAATAGGTTGCAGGCCTACTATAAAGGGGCCATGCAGATAGTTGGCCTGGCCTCAATAATTCATTTTATTATTTTTAACAAAATATTAAAAATGGTACATCTGCATAGTATGCTATGACTATACAATAGAGTTGGTTAAAAATATTCTACCATAGATGCACCTAACTTGGATTTTGACAAATTTTATATTGATTCATATATTTTGGCACCTTCTAGACATAATGACGCTATTTGTTTGGCCCAAAAATAGCTTCTTGCATGTGGCCATGTTCAAACCACTATTGTAAACTAGCTTCCTAAAATCCAATTTTGGTGAAATGATTCAATCAAAATTTGACTTTGTTGACCCTCCTGTGTATGTAGAAATATGGATAATCAAATAAGGAAACAATACAATAAAGATCCTATTCCATACTTGAACAAGACCTCATCTAGGGATAAAGGACTAAGTGATATAATGAAAATCATAAAAAATACTATGATATTTGATAATGATTTTATGTTGGTTGCTCAATTCTACAACATAACAACTAGATAATGATAATGGAAGAGCTAGGATGATTTTGACAACATAGTGTTGTATAAAGATGTGATGATAAAATGGCTTTGTTGAGATTTGATTTATAGAGGCTGGATATGATGAATGAAGGGCTAGGATTAAAAGATTAGATCAATGGCTAAGATTGGTTGAGAGAACATTAGGGCAATGATAAGGATTTCTAGAGCAACAAAGGAAGATTCTAGGACTTATCCTTATGTGAATGGCTAGGATTAGAAGATGTGGTATGAGATGCATGGTTGAGATGAAAAGTTCATTTATTGATTGTGGCAACTCATTTATTGATTGTGGAAAGTGGATGAGGACAAGGACAAGCTAGTCATGTGACTCTCAATAATTAAATTAAATAATAAAATTATTTAATTAGTTATTGGAGAGGGGATGATGGGATGATAAATTAATTAAATAAATAAGATTTATTCAATTAATTTTGGCAACAAGGGATAAAAGGGATAAATTAAATAAATATAATTTATTTATTTAATTTGGGTGATGGAGGAAATAGATTAATTAAATATTTATTTAATTTATTTAATTAATTTGGGAAAGGGATTAAAGGGGACTCTCAGGGCAAAAGTGTCGCAAGGTGGTGTCGACAAGGTGATGAAAGTGACATGGTCAATTTTAGGTGTTTACTTTTTTCCCCTCTTTGAGATGATGTTGCAACTAAGATAAGTAACATCATTTCAAAGAAGATAAGGATGATAATGGAAGAGCTAGGATGATTTTTTTTTTCATTACCGATTGACAGCATGGTGATGTATAAAGATGTGATGATAAAAATGGCTTAGTTGAGGCTTGATTTATAGAGGAACTAAATATGATGAATGAAGGGCTAGGATTAAATGATTAGATCAATGGCTAAGATTGGTTGAGAGCACATTATGGCAAGGATAAGGATTTCTAGGTCAACAAAGGAAGCTTCTAGGACTTATCCTTATGTGAATGGCTACGATTAGAAGATGTAGTATGAGATGGATGGTTGAGATGAAAAAATCATTTATTGATTGTGGCAAGTGGATGAGGATGAGGACAAGGTAGTCATGTGACTAAATAATTAAATTAAATAATAAAATTATTTAATTAGTTATTGGAGAGGGGATGATTGGAGGATAAATTAATTAAATAAATAAGATTTATTCAATTAATTTTGGCTACATGGAATAAATTAAATAAATATAATTTATTTATTTAATTTGGGTGATGGAGGAAATAGATTAATTAATTAAATATAATTTATTTAATTAATTTGGGAAAGGGATTAAAGGGGACTCTTAGGACAAAAGTGTCACAAAGTGTCGCAAGGTGGTGTCGACAAGGTGATGAAAGTGACATGGTCAATTTCAGGTGTCTACAACTCCCAAATATAATAGAACAACAAAAAATGCTACTCAGGTTACCAAAAAATTGCAAACACCGAGATTGCAAAAAACTAAGAATGAAAACTTAGAGATGTTACTATTTCTTATGAAACTTTTTGAATTCTATAGATCATCTAAAGATGCAAGAGAAGAGCATATTGGGTTTTAAGGAAATCTGCATGCAAGTTATTAGCCCCCCAAATCTCACAAACAAGAAATTGAAATATCTATTCAAGCACAACAAGCTTTCATACCATGTTGGATTCAAAAATAAGTTGAAGCTACCCAAAAGATAGTGCAATATTTATAACAAATAAAACTATTCTAGAAAATGATATTGAAATCAAATTATTAGAATAGAGTTAGTTCCCACAAACAGATATGCAAATACTCAAGAAGAAAAATGGCACTATGAGAACACACAATAGAATGCAAGAATAACATGCTAGAGGCGTGGATATATATAAGAAAAAGGGAAGGAAAAATTGACCAGTGAGAAAAGTAACTTCAATTACCAAAAATAAGTGGGATTTACACTCATGGAAGATGCCATATACCCTTATTAGGACCCACTCACTACAACTAAGAAAGATAAACTAAATGTGTAGGAAAAAACATAATATCCAACTAAGGAAAATAAAAAACCTACACTAACAAAATGGAGGACAAATCTAATGCAACAAGAGGAAATTTCAGTTACAAATAGGCCACATGGTTCAATCTTAGGAAGAGATGAGATCCCTAATGGTGTAGATGCCTTTTTCAAATAGTGTAAGAGCTTTGATCCCAAGAGTTTCCATGAAAGGCAAATTAGAGGTTCTAATAATTGGGAACCACTATATATTGTGGTCATTGAAAGAGAGCCCATTTTTTAGCCCATAACCAACCCATTTGAGGAAGGGTTTAATAGTCTCAAATGCTTTACATATTCTTTGAGCAACAAAATAACCTTGAATCTTAATAGGCACATTAGTAATGAAAAGAGAATAGAAGTTGATTCCATTACAAAACTATTTGCCATAAGCTTTTTCAACATATTTTTGCTTCGTAATAGTTTGGATTATAATGATATGGAAATAAAAAGTTTACATATCAGTTTGTATTGCTTGTAGTTTAAACCAGGATTTTCCTACCTTATCACTACTAGACCGCACAAGGTCACCAGAGAAAGAAAAAAGATCATGCAAGGCCTGCCACTGGTATCTACTTGACCACACAGGGTCACCAAAGAGAGAGAGATGGCCATACAAGGCCTTCAAACTAACTAAAAGGACACATCCAAAATTGACCTAATAGCCAATAGACAGCTTCATATATTCCTTCAGGGGAGGAGCAAAAACCCTGCAATGCTACTAACCCAAAACACTCGCCGAACATAAAACATATAGAAACTATTGTATCCGACAGAACCACTATACTTAAAGGTTATATCATTCAAAACCAAGATTGATCAGCCTTACACTAAATTCTTCAATCCATTCAAAGGAGCCACCATGTGGATCAATCTGCACCAGCTTCAATAGAAATTCTACCCCCACCACCACATGCTCTCTATGTAGAAAGAGCGGCCACTCTTTAGGTTCAAGCAGGAAGGGGAAATATCGCACCACTGCCTTATCATCCTCAAGCAAATGAAAATCTACAGGCCTAAGAACCCCCACCCTTGGCTTGGCTGCCTTGACGATGTCCTCCACACCCACGAATAGGTTACTGATAACGAGTCACCGCACCAAGAGGATAGATTTCTCCTTTACAATGCCTATGTCCAAAAGAGAAACTAAGAACCGGGACACAACAGAGGTGTCAACTCTATAGAATTCTCCCTCCTTCAGAAATTTCTTACCCAGGATGACCTTCACAGCCAAAAGGATGAATTCATCACTAGAACGCAGAATCCTTTTCAATCTATGATCTGAAACTGGACCCTTGAAGGCTAACTGTCTCATCGTACTCTCCACCTGTATGGGAGTATCCAAACCCAGGCAAACCAATCCTTCCGTTGATATCTTCATAATAAAGTCAGACCCATCTGCCATTGGAAACAAGAGACGCAGAACAGGGAAAACAATGTGAAATCCCCTGCGTTCGGCTTCATTATAAGACTTAAAGGCCTCTCAAAACTTGAAAGCAACAATTGGGAGAAAATGAAGAGTTAAAGGGAGTGCTCTCCATAATGATGACTTGCTATTATTTATGAGTATGCCAAAGCCAAACTTCAGTTGGCATCCTTCAAATGACATACTCCTTAATGAACATTTGATGCCTCAGTCACATCAAGACCTTACCTACCAAGTCACTTGCCACCTAAGCTGCTCCAAAGACCTCTGATGTTGCCACCAAGCTAGCTTGGTTGGCAACACATAACCCCGATCCTTCCATACCCAATGTATGGAATGACTCCCTCCCATCCACCCACATAAGCTTTTTCAACTTTAACACAATGTTTGAGAAGGATATTTTAGGCCTCTAAGCCTTCAATGACATAAATAATCCACTTAGCACATAACACAATACTTTGCTTGTAAACATCAATAACACCCATACTACCTTATCTTGAGGAAGGTAACAAATATCCTACGCCACTCTATGAAAAACTTAGAATTGTTTGTTACTAGCCCAAAGGAAATTTATCAGGACTTTTACCAACCTATAATAGACAACTTTAGAAGGAGCCCAAGAAGACAAATAATAGAATGTTTGGCGACAAGAACTTTGGTACAAATATAACTATTATATGAGAGAAAGTGGCTTGTTAATCCAAAAGGAAATCCTTTTTTCTACTCATTAAAGGACATACTAGAAAAGAGTGGTAGATGTACTCTTGAAACTAAAAGGAATTCCTAGGAATTTGAGCATCTCCCTTTTATCTATCTATTTCCATTACTTGTCCTTTAGCTAACTCAACATGGGGAATGCACCCTTCCTATAACAATAGATTTTGTTCATCCATAAGTTGGAACCAAATGTTAGGGTTGGGTGTACTATTCGCCTTGCAAATCATAAAGTCTATTGTAACTTAATCTATTGTTCATAGATGGTAAATAATGCATGTATCTCCAAAAATCATGGAGTGAGAAAAATGGGATGCCCATGTGAGAGTAGGGACACATGAAGTTAATTTAATATTCTTTAGTTACTTGAAAATATTATTGCATGAAGGCATTGAGTAGGGGTTACATTGCAAAGTTCAAAATTGGGAGTTATAGAACATTTTCTATTATTAGTAGATATGTAGATGTAATTAGTGCACCTATGGAGTGCTTTGATGTAGTTTCAGATTGAGAGTCTAGTGAAGGACCTCAATTCTAAACAACTCTTCTCATAAAAATGTTTCACAATAACAATCAGAAGTGGAACAATAAACTTAGAAACTATTGAAAAAACATTCCGACAGTCCCAAAAATTAAGAACAACAATAAATAATGAATAATTTGAGCATTAAGATAGCACTTCAGCTGAATATATTTGAATCTCTAATTGTCATCCAACAACTATTATTTTAAATATAAGCAGATATTAGAGTCATCACTAGCTAATATAGACTTAGAAAAGAAGGGACTCAATCTCAATGACTTGAATTATAAACACTGCTCACAGTAACTAGCTCAAGAAATATGACCTCCTCGAGTCCTTCGAACCTTAAATCTTCTAGATCACCCATTGAATCTTAGCATGACCAACTTAGCAGTTTGGAACCTTACTCCATAAGCTTCAAGAAAAATGCATAGCAGCAAGAAACTTTATGCCCAGCAACAGATTGATTTTATTATATTAAGAGACTTATGATTTCTTTATAGTAAAAGACTCCATTACAAGCCACCAAGTGCAACAATTAAAACACTCATGACTTTATTAACTATGACATTTTTTTTTAACGTGACCAGATTGGGATACAACTCCTTATAACATTCCTCCTATTCACAGATATCTTCTTCTCCTGAAATTCCCAACCTCGTCAATTGTTTTTGTTATCATATATAAGAGCAGATGGTTCTAAATAAGGTAAAACACCTCCACTAAGAGCTGCCATGGGACAAATGCCAACAATAATGAAAAAATGCCTCCATTATGAGTCACCATAGATCAGTAGCTACCAATAGAAAACCATAATCAAAGCTATCAAGAATATTTAAGTCGTCCTGATTCAGAATTTTAACTATCCACCACATATAAAGAAAATGTAAAAAATGAATCCCCTCACTGCGAGTGTTAGGTGTGTGTAGATCCCAACACCCAAAAAGAGTTTTAGGTAGCAAAGAAAAGATCTGCGGGTCCCAGCACACCAATATGTAGTGCCTAGAATTTGAATAACTATTTCTTTAAACTTTTTCTTGTCTTCCTGTCCAATCTTCCTACGATACCACTCAACATGAGACTTATAAATTTGACCAGCAAAGAATTTTAACAGGGCAAAGACAAGTAAATTCGCAGGATAGAAGACTTCAATCTATAGCAAAACACTATTAGGACAGGAGTAAGCCGGATGCCCTTGCATCAGAGTTCCATTATACCAATTGCATAGTGGAGGTCAAATGTGATTTCCCGTGAGTTACTTTCTATTTTTGGATGCCTTGTTATGTGAGTGGGGGAATTGGATTTTTGCATGTGGACTTGTACATCTAGTTTTAGGCGTATCATTTTGGTCACTTGTTTTGGATAACACTTGTGGTTTCTAGTTTTCAAATTCTTATTTATTGAAGGTATGGGATAAAAGTCTGATGTATGTTTTGCAAGTTTGAGGAAGGTTATGCTATAATAATATTATTAGCTTGAAGTGAGAAGTTTGATGTTTTGAAGTACTCACATATTTGAAATTAATACAAACTTGTACATTCTTTGGTGGCGGGGTTTTTCCCAAAAGTGTTTTTCCATGTATATCTAGTATTATCTTTGTGTTGCATTATTTTATTGTAGCTCTTGTTTTTGCATTTCACGGTTCATCTCTATATTGTTAACAGATTTGGTCATATTGTGCTATCTACTTGGTTTTTCAATATTTGGTATTAGAATCTTGTTGGCTTGATTGGAAGAGAGGGACACCTTGCTTTGTATGTTATGGGTTTTTTGTGGTTGTGGTGAGAACATTTGGTGATTTAGTGGAAATTAGATCTGTGTGATAGAGATCATGGAAAGCACATTCTATATGGATATTGAGAAGTTTAATGTCTCTAATTTTGGACTTTGGAAGTTTAGAATGATCTCTTGGAGGAGAGAGATTAATGGAGATTAGTGACACATAAAGAAAAGCCTACAAATGTATTGGATGAAGACTATAATAAGATTGATAAGAAATCTTTTAGTAATATTATGTTGTCTTTGTACATTTATTCTTTTTGAATGTTTCCAAAGAAACTATTGCATTTAATTTGTAGAAAATAATATGAGAAATTCATCAAACTAAGAGTCTTGTTAATAAGTTGTATCTAAAAAGAAAACCTTATTCATTAAAAATGAAGAATCGAGACTTGATTGTTCAGAATTTAAATGCCTTTAATATGATTTTGAGTCAGCTAGGTTTAATAGATGTGAAATTGAATGAAGAGGATAAATGTATCATATTACTTTTGGCCTTTACTTGACCCTTGGGAAAATCCAATTGTTGCAATTACTGGTGGTGCTATAGAGCATAAGCTAGACATTCTTGTTGCTACTTTGTTAAGAAAAAAAATGAGAAGGAAATCCATAGATGAAGGTTCCAAGGATGCACTACATGTTCAAGATAGGCCTAAGGAAAAAAATTGGTAAAAATAAGTGTGATGGGAAGATATCAAAATTTAAGGGTAGATCTATAACCCCTAGAAAGAGCAAACTAAAATGTTGGAAGTATGTTAAAATGGGCCACTTAAAGGAGTGTAAAAATAAGAAAAAGAATCTTGATGACTTCTCTATTAAAAAATCCTTGTATGATGATGTTAATTTTAATGTGTTTTTTATATGGTCTAGCATTGCTAGTGATGTCACATGGATAATTGATTTAGGTGCCTCAAATCACATAACTTGCTATGCCCTTAATCTTACATTGGTATAGGGTTATTAGAAGTCAGTATTGACGCTGATAATTGAGCTTGTGCTATGTTTGAATGTGATTCATTAATAGCTTCTGCGCAACTAGCTAGTGATGGAAAATTGTTATTCACAATGTGAGATACGCTACGTAGAAGCTCCACACCATGCGGATCACTGGTTAGAAACTTTTGGAGGTTTTCCACGAGCAAGAAAGCCTCACCGGTTAGGTGCTCCATACCCAAGAAATCTTGAAAGTCAGCCATGTGACTGTTCAACATCTGAATTTGGGTTTGGGATACACTAGCTGTGAGTATGTTTGTATCAAGAGTCCATCTAAAAGATTATGGTCCAAGGATCACAAGTGTGTTAGAGAGTGAGAAGAGAGGTGGTTGTACTCTAGAGTTTCCCATTGAGAAGTTAAAGATGTCTATTTCCAGCTACGTGGAGCTAGAGCTACTAAGAGCACGGGAATCCACATGAACAATCTTAAGATTCTGGGATTGGTAAATTTTGAGTTGAAGAATTGGGTCGTGAAGCTCATAAACCACTTAGAGATCTATAACACACAAGTACCCTAAAATTTAAAGATTAGAAGAAAAATAATTATTTTAAAAGAGGAAGTTTTGGCTTTAGAAGAGACAGAAAGTTTTCTATTATTGTTTTAAGTGTTTCAAGCATGTCAGGTTCACCAAAATGCTTAATAGGAAATTTGATTATAACTAAACTATCTTTAATTAGAAAAACTCCCTATTACACATTAGGATACTAGCCACCAAAAATGTATATCTTGCTGCTATCCAATCTTGAATAGTGAGATTATCTAGGCTATATCCTTTTGTTGCAATTGAAATTGAAATGATTAAACACTACTAACTAAAACTAACTAAGACAAGAGAAAACAATGGAAATATAGAGATAGATGTAGTAATTCACATAAATGAATACATAAATTAAAATGATAGATCACGAAGAACCTGGCACTAGGCGGGCAGCCTCACTGCCCAGGATGACAGCACATGACATGGATATTTGCGCTTAGCACTGTGGTCTATATAGAACTAGAAATCAAAAACCTTGATATGTATGATTTGGCATAGATTTCAATGAATACTTGTTGACAACAAATACAATTATTAGTAAATAGAAATTGATAGGTCAAGTAAATAGACAAAAATGATATGAGAATAATGATATAATGAAATTGAAAAGAAAGGGAAAAGGGAGTGTAAACACTCATGTGTTTAAAGCCTTTTCTCACACAACCTACAATCACAAATAGGAGAGAAGGGTTGGGTTGTATAGAGGTTTGCCTCACTCAAAGCCCATTTTTGGTGTTTCCACCTCAACAACAGCCAGCTATTGATATATTGATAAAAGAGTGTGTGCTCTGAGTTCTAAGTGTATCTAGAATTGTGGTGAACAGTGACAAAATAATATTAAAATAAAGAAACAAAATTCAATAGAAAGATAGATATTAATCTAGATAAATTGACAAAAGGTTGAGAAATAGATTACAGGGATCTTGTTGGAAGACTATCGTGTAAGGGAACAAGATGGAGCTTTGTTCTGAAGGATAGTAGTCTCGAATGAGAGCCTTTCAGATAGCACAAGATACAATAATAAATCATATTAGTTGATTGTTCTCAATAACCTATAATGAAAAGAAGAATACAATAACAATAACACAAGCAAGATGGTGATCAACAGTAATTTTGGCAAAGCTTCTCTTATACAAAGTATTCACTATGGAAAAGAATCAATCATTTGAATGTCAAAGAGGAAAGGTTTTATAGAAGAAGTGAGAGGTCAAAAATATAGGAAAGCAACCATTTGGGCGTGAATAAACATCATAAAATGCTCAGAGTACCACACAAATGAAAAGGCACCTTCTAAAAATGGTTGACAAACTGAAAGATGCTATTGGGATGCTAGTGCATGGTGAAGACATTTGTGCTTAGTGCTTTGGTCCATGCAATTTCAATTTTTAAAAGGTCCAGATTACTCAAGGCACTGCCAAGGCTAAGGAATTTTACAGTTTCTAGGTAGGACAAGTAGAAAGGGTCAAAGCAGTGTTTGGAAAGCACACTAAGGGAGTGGACACTAAAGCGAGTGTCAAATAAAGCGTGAAATTGTGGGTGAGCATAATAAATGATGCTACAGGATGAAGCCACATTGTTCAAAGCATCTAAATCAAGAACCCAAGTGGATGGCGGAAACACGACTATTACAAGGGACTTTCCCTTTTATTTTCCCTTGATGTTATATTTTTCCTTAGAAGACCCCCATGAGAAGAACTTTGTTTCATTGACTTAGGAACACTGATGGTACTCTTTTCCAAATTATTCATCAAGAGATCAATTTGTTTCTTCAAATACTTATGTTCATTATGACTACATTTTGTAATAGGGACACTTGACATTTTTTTCATGCTTATCACTTTTAGAAGATGAGGTCTCTAAAGCTGCTTTAGAAGCAAGATGTTTTTGCTCATTTTTTTTCTTTTTTGTTCAATATTGTCTTTTTATTTAATAGCCTTATTGTTTGATCCTTTTTATTCTTTTGTGTTTTGGTTGGCAACTAGGGCATGTGACTTAGAGGATTTGAGAGTACCCATTAGGATAAGCTTATCTTGCTCCCTAGTGAAATCTATGTAAAAGCCATCTAGAGATGACAATATGAATTGAGCTTCTAGGGCACCCTTTCTAACATATAAGGTAGAAATAAATACTAAATAGTATGAACCACATTTGGAGAGAATGCTAACAATCAACTAGGTGTCTTCTTTTTCAATTCCACATTATTTTAAATGCATCCTCAATAATTTCAATTTAGTGAAGAAGTCATGAATGATGTTAAAACTACTGAGTTCATTCTCCAATTTGTGACTTCTCATGACATCCTAAACCCCAAACAAACTAGCCAACTTAGTCCAAATCTTATTGGGTGAATCAAAGGACTATGTGAAAGATAAGATCAAGAGATAAAAATATAAACAACAACCCATTGGGCTCATCACATTTGTTAAACCATTTGATTTTATTTACATCTATGGTAGGCTCTACCTCTATACCCATAGGTATTCTAAATAATCCCTTACTTCTTAACATGATTATCATTTTAAATTTTATGAGTGCCAGGTAGCACCCATGAAATACACCTTTTAACCCCTTTTTTCCTTCCTTCTTATTCCATTGTCCCGATGACTGCACCAAAGTAGATTAACAAGATAGTTCTAATTATGATTAATAAGAGATGAATTACTTAAAATCATGATTTCTGATTGAGGGACTAATGTGCACTGAATTAATGGAAATATGCAAAAACTATCTCTTTTTGAATCTACAGGTGCAGATGTTCGGGCAAAGACAATTTTGGTCATCTCCGAAGGTGGTCCTAATAATCTTTGGAGCTAACAGATGGATACCACACCAGTCTCCAATATTTTCCAATATGATTGGAGAGATTTTGAGATAAAGGGGGAGAATCATATCTGGAGCTAGATTGAAGTCAAAAGCATATCTCTAGAGCTGATGGAATTGGATTGAAAGGAAATTGTGATATTGTCTTCTTGTGTTGATTCATTGCTTTGGTCTTTAGCCTTAAGGGTGTGGAGCAAGGGCCCACTCCCACCACCAAGGCAGAAGGCTAGTATTGTTGTTTATTATTTTGTTTTAGATTCTGTTGTTTTTTGTTATGTTTTAGATCCTGCTTAAGAAAATAGTTACTATTTTCTCATAGATAGATGTATGTTTCAATTGTGTGGAATAGTATAGATCTACATTAGCAATTCATTGTTTTAGCTTTGTTTTCAATATTCCTAGAATTCATTTTCATAGTAGATAGATCAGTAGGAGTAGTTTCTTCAATTAGTAGAGATCATCAAAATTAGTTAAATAAACTGGCAACTATAGGATTCCTAATTGCAGACAACCAAGGACACAACCCTAGATTTGACACATGAAATATGATTAAATGCCGAGGTACAACGACCCTTGTCATTTTTGGCATCGTTTCCGAGGAACTTCTATGTTAATTAGGAAAACTTAGTTAAAAAAAGTTTTATGATAGATTGAATTTGTATGGTTAGAGCTAGGGATTCAAAAGGAAGATACATAAAACAAACACCCCATCAACAAACTATAGGAGAAAGTAGTGGGGTGGCACAAGATCTTTTTGAAGAGAGGCACCTAGAACCTACCTTAGAAGCTACACCTCAATTCAATAATCCCTTAAATCCTCCAAATCTTCCACTCGCTGACTATATCAAAGAATTGCAACAGAAATTCCAGGCAGATCCTTTGACTGAAACTAATTCCTCAAAAACTAATTCTTCAGAACCTCAACCAATATCAATCATGAAGATGAGGATAATCAAGCTCCAAGAACCTTCTCATATCCCATTGTTCTGGCTATTGGAGATAATGCCCTTATGAAAAATATTTCACTTGCCCACTTGCCAAATTTTAGGGGTCTTGCTTCTGAGGATCCATATCAATTTTTGTTTAAATTCAAAGTGGTATGCTAGACTTATGATTATGGATCAGATAATCAAAAACTCAAACTGTTTCCCTCAACCCTGAAGGATTCTGCAATGAGATGGTTTATGGGTTTGCCCCAAAACTCCATCCATTCCTGGGATTAGATGGAGACAGAATTCTTGGGAAAATACCATGACAACTATAGAGTTAGTGATAAGAATGAGAAATTATTCAAAATCAAATAGAGAAAGGAAGAGACCTTAGATGATTATGTGGATAGGTTCAACTTTGCTTTGAGAAGGTATGGCAACCCTGTAAATCACTCTTTGGCCAGAAGCCTGTTTGTAAAAGGATTAGACAAAAAATAAAAACAGGCACTGGATCTAATGGGAAAAGGGAACATCAATAAAATGGATATGCTTGCTATAGAAGAACTCTATAGGAACTATTCCAGAACCCAAGATGGAGTGAGAACACCTTAATCTTTCAAAGGGAAGAATGAAATAGGACAGTTAATGGAGGAAATTGTAAATTTTAAAACAGATATTCTAGTCCAACTGAATACCACATTAGATGGGATTCAGGAAAAAACTAGAACAAATGATCAAGATAGAACAACTGAACCACTCTCCATCTATTGTCCTAGCTGTAGAAACAAACATATGTTGAGAGAATGCCCTCTGGATAAATTAGAAATCTGTCAGATCTATGACAAGGAACATCCTACCAGTTGGTGTGATCAACTTCCAGTCTTAAAAAGGCTAAGTAAAAAGAATGCTGTTATAGAGGAGTTGAACTATGTAGGATAAAAACAAGTTAGAAATTTTCCTTATAATCAGTATCCAAACCAGGCTACTTATAGGGGTCCTTCTAATTGGGGAAATAGTCAATGGAATCTAACTTGGCATGGACCTTAGAATAATCCTCCTTGGGGACTACAAGATTGGCCAAACCAACAATGGCAGAACCAACATTGGCAAAATCAGCCCTGGGGGAATCAACAATGGCCACAATAGTTTGGATCACAAAACATGCAGCCTCATTAGGGTCCTCAATAGGGATATAATCAACAATACCAAGGACAACCTCGATGTTTCCAACCTCAACAACAAGCACTGCTAACTGGACCCCCCAACACACAAGGTCAATCAAAAAATGGACTAGTTAGCCAACCACCCTTACTAGCTCAACCTATACCAAACCCATGAAATAAGCAGGGAGTAGCTGTTTACATGACAGAACAAGAAAACATGGCTGGTATTAATGCCATATATTCCAATAATCTCCAGCTGTGTTCTAGGAAAGCACTTCCAAGACCATCTCCTCCAACTATAGTTGAAGTAACCAATGATGAAGAACCTGAAAATCCATCCACTTAGCTCCTAGAGGAGATTACTATAGAAACAGTGCTAAAAGAATCATCCTTGGATAACTCTAGAGTTCCTCCTAAAAGAATGACTCTGGAGAACACCCCTAGAAACATTTCTGCTAAGAGCTCCAGAGATGCTCCGGAGATAGAAAAACTAGCACCATACCTAGACCGGCTTAAACAACATGTCCCTTAGAAAAAGGTTTTACAAAAACAAGTCCAACCTACCCTAGAATCAGAACTTTTACAAGAAATTAGACAATTGAACATTGAAATTTCACTCCTACAAGCAATCAGAGATGTACCTGAACTGAACCAATTCATCAAACAACAATGTGTTAAGACCCAGGGAAGAAAGAAAAACTTTCCCTCCACCATCCAGGTGGAAGGAAAAGTAGTAGACCACCTAATGGGAGAAATGCTCCTCCCAAAAAATGGAGATCCTGGAAATCTTGTCATAATTGTTTACATCTCAGGGGTAGAAATTTCAAATATTTTGGTTGATTTGGGAGCAACAATAAATGTAATGACAGTTCATACAATGGACAAATTAGCCCTAATAGGTATCCAATCCACATCTACAATCCTCCAACTTGCCGACCGGTCAATAGCTATTCCAAAAGGGGTGAATACTGATGTTCCAGTTGTGATAGAATCATGGGAATTCCTAGTAGACTTCCTGATATTAGAGCCAAGAAACTAGAGAAATGCTTATCCATTGATATTAGGAAGACCATGGATGGCTACAGTAGCAGCATACATTAATTGTCGAACTGGGGATATGGTCATTTCTAACGGAATAGATTTGAAGAAAATATCTTTGTATCCACCAACTAAACCATCAATACATTATTCAAGAAGAGTATGGGTAGATGAGCCAGATAACATGGAAAATAGTGCCTCAGTAGCTATTGTTATCATTAGAGAACATTTGGGTGAGTTAGAAGAAGAAATCCACTATGATACAGCAGAAGATATCACCCACATTCTTATTAATGAGGATATAATGGAGCTAGCCCAAGATTCAAGGAGAGAACTTCTCACTTTTGCTCATTGTACCCTAGCAAATATCATTCCTTGTGGAGAGACCTTTTAAAGAGACTTAGCCACATTCCACATGTTGCTTCCACATTCTTGCCCCCTTAATACCATGACTCCAGGATATGGATTGAATACATCTATGGATCAGATCACAAAATAGGTCATGATTTTACCAAGGAAAACACTGAATATCAACACCCAGTTAGCAGAAAAATAGGAAGAACTTATCAAACTCCTAATTTCCCATTTAGTAGCTTTTACTTGGGAATACCAAGATATGAAGAGCATCCCTCCTAAGATCTGTACTCATCATATATACACTGAATATGTTAAACCTGTCAGACAACCCTAGATAAGATTGAATCTTATTTTAAAAGACATTGTTAAGACTGAAATAGAAAAATTGCGGTAAGTATGGTTTATATATCCAATCTTAGACATTCAATGGGTCTCACCCTTACTCATAGTGCCTAAAAAGAATGGGAAGTGGAGAGTGTGTATTGACTATAGAGAGATAAACAAAGCCATAAAGAAGGACTACTTTCCCTTACCATTCATTGACCAAGTGCTGGACAACCTTGCAGGGAGGAAGTCTTTTTATTTCCTAGATGGGTTTAGTGGATATAACCAAATCCAAGTAGCACCTGAAGATTAGGATAAAACCACTTTCACTTGTTCTTGGGGAACTTTTGCCTACAAAGTTCTTCCTTTTGGTCTATGTAATGCTCCAACTACATTTCAGAGGCTTGTTTTAGCCATTTTTTCTGAACTAGCTAATGAGTGCATAGAAATCTATATGGATGACTTTACTGTGTATAGGGACAACTTTGGAGAAGCTCTCATAAACTTAGAAAAGGAATTAAAATGCTGTGAAAAAAACTGACTATCCCTGAGCCATGAGAAGTGCTTCATGATGGTAGAGGAAGGAATTGTATTAGGACACCACATTTCAGCAAATGGGATCAAAGTGGACCCAAAAAAAATAGAAGTGATCAAGTAGTTGCCTTCACCTAAAAATCAGACAGATGTTAGAAGTTTTCTGGGTCATGCAAGCTACTATAGGAGATTTATAGAAAATTTCAGCAGAATAGCTACTCCTATGTTTACCCTGCTTAACAAAGACACAAAATTCTTATGGACAGGGATTATCAATCAGCATTTGAAACCCTTAAGGAGAAACTTACTGTCACGCCTATTTTAAGAGGACCCAATTGGACTCTACCATTTCACATACAAACTGATGCTTCAAATGAGTCCATTGGAGTAGTCTTAGGATAGAAAGAGGAGGGAGAAAGTATGCATGCCATCTATTACATCAGTAAAAACCTCACCTCTGTAGAAAGAAATTATACCACAACTGAAAAAGAATTATTGGCAGTCATCTATGCTATAAACAAATTCAGGCATTATATCACTGGATACAAAATATTTGTACATACTGATCATGCAGCCATCAAATACGTAATGAATAAGCTAGTAGTGGATGCAAGGATAATTAAGTAGTTATTTCTATTGCAGGAATTTGACATTACCATAGTTGATAATCCAGTAAAATTTAATTTGGTTGCTGACTTTCTGTCAAGATTGTATATAGGTGGAGAGAACCAGCCAATGGAAGACAAGTTTCTAAATGAACATCATTTTACTATCTCCTCTACTACACCTTGGTTTGCAGACATAGCTAATTTCTTAGCTACAGGCTTGTTTCCATCCCATTTTACCTCAAAACAGAAGAAACACTTACTTAAGGAAAGCTTATCTTAGAAATGGTTAAATGGTTTATTGTTTAAATGTGGTCCTGATTTCATTTTACGTAGGTGTCTAAAAGTTGATGAAAGTTTTTATGTCTTAAGGGTATGGCATGATGAACCATTTGGTGGGCACTATTATTCACACAGAACCATCCACAAGATTCTGGGAGCTAGTTACTACTGGCCCTCTATTCATAAGGATACCAAGAAGTATGTGCAGTAGTGTGATCAGTACCAAAGGATGGGACAACCAACTTTCACCTAGGAAATGTTACTTCATCCTCAAGTAATGCTAGAACCATTTGAGCAATGGGGTCTAGACTTTGTGGGACCAATTTCTCCACCATCATCAGGAAAAGAGTACATTTTGGTATGCACAGACTATGTGACTAAATGGGCTGAAGTTCAGACATTGCAATTTGCAAGAGAAGAGAAATTTGATGATTTCCTTTATAACATAATTTTCTTGAGGTTTGGAGCTCCAAGATCAATAGTTTCAGACAGAGGACCTCAATTTACTTCATAGGTAATTAGAGAATTCACAGACTTATATCAAATTAAGCACAGAAAATCTTTACCTTACCATCCCCAAGCCAATGGGCAAGTAGAGGTGACTAATAGAGAACTAGAGAATAGTTTGACAAGGAGAGTGGCCATGAACAGAAAGGATTGGGCTAATAGATTACCTGAAGCAATTTGGGCTTACAATACTACTTAGAAGTCCACAACCAAATTCTCACCATATGAATTGGTTTATGGAAAGAAACCCATCATGTCTATAGAATTTGAACTACAGACACTCAAAACTTCATTAGATATTGGTCTACCATTGTCTATAGCACAACAGAATAGGATTCTTCAGCTCAATGAGTTGGATGAAATCCGTACTGAGGCCATACATCAAACAAAACTTGTTCAATATCAAAGGAAGCAATGGCATGACCAGTACATCAAAAGGAGGACATTCCAGCAAGGTGATTGGGTTCTCCTATATGATTCTAAGTTCAAGGAGTTCAAAGGGAAGATACAAACTCATTGGATGGGTCCTTATTAGATAAAGGAAGTTTTTGAGAATGGAACAGTTTTTCTAGAACCCATTGATGGAAGCACGGATAGATTCTTAGTGAATGGCCACAGAATTCAACTCTATAAAAGGCCATCAACTAAGGAAGAATTCATAAAAAATTTGGTTACAGGGGACACATCCTCTATCACAGATTTAGACTGAAAAAAAAAGGTTGAAAACTAGCAAATGGCGGCGTTCTTTAAAAAAAAAGTAAAAAGAAAAAAAGAGAGAAGGTTGAAAACTAGCAAATGGCAGCCTTCTTAAAAAAAAAGAGAGAGAAAGATGGAAAACCAGTAAATGACTGTCTTTCTCGATCAAGGGGATTGAAAACTAGTAAATGGTGGTTCCCTTCTTCTTTCCAGATAGGAATAATCAAGCTACGAAGGTAATCAGGTGCCAAGAGTTACTAAAACACATCTCTGTAACAAACTAGGGGCACCTCCAACACTTCACAAACTGGGAGCACCTCCTGCACTTCAAAAACTTGGAGCACCTCCAACGCTTCACAAACTAGGAGAACCTCCGGTGCTCCACCAATAAAGAGCCATACTTAAATAGAATAAATAAGGAGGGTACCCACCTCTCCAGGTAATAAAGTGGAGATGTCACTTGATGAGGTCAACATGACTCATCCTCCACTTTATGATAAAAACAAAGATGAAGTTAGCATGCATATCATTAGTAGTTGAAAAAGCCATCACTTCCGCATGCGCAAGCCATCACAAATCGTTGCACTGATGTCACTTGACAACATAGCATTCCTAGACCACTCAATAGGAATAATTGCAAAATATGTAACGACAGGGATGCTAACGCCATTTCAAACCTGCGCAGGTGCTGCTCATGTGCCTAGTCATATCAAGACGCATCAAAGTCATGGTATTGCAGCCAAGTACATCAAGCCATCATCATTAAGATTGATTGAGGTAATTCTCTTTAATATCCTTAGTAACTATCTTGTCAATTCTATTTTTGGGTGTTGTTATCGTGTCACATCTCCCTATCATTATTTCCCTTTTCACTTCATGCATGCCGCTATATTTGCCACACTGTCGACCTACCTACAGGGTGTCCCATCACTCTCTTGCAATTATGACTACATAAACACGCTAAACCACTCTCAACCTCCTTTACCATAATCTGAGCAATAACAAAAAATGACATATCAACCTTCACTCAAGATTGCAAAATTGTCTAAAAATCTTTGAGTGTAAAATTCAAGTCTATTGACACAGTCCTCCAGAGTGAAAAGAAAAAAATAGACTACAGAGAGAAGCAACAAGAATTTTAGCTACAAGAGGTGGAATAGGACAAAGAGATGGGTGTCAAGAAGAAATCAAAGCTAAAGAATATATCAAGTTTGCTGAAGGATGAAGCTGTGGCAGACATTCTAAGGAATGCAGGATGGTTAGAGTTCCTGGAGAAATTTGAAGGTTTTTAGGAGGATATTGTTGATGAATTCCTATGTAACCTAAGAGATAATCAAACCATTGTGAGAGGGGTTTAGGTCGATATCTCTGCCACCATCATCAGTCCTATCTTTGGGTTACCAGAACAAGGTGAGAGGTTTTACCATTTGAAAACCCTATATACTGATTTAATTAAAAATTTCTCTGGAGAAGGTGAACCTACAGTACAATTACATTTAAGCAAAAATGAGGTTAAAGGAATTGTTAGGTCTTCACTTTCAAACCCATGGCAGTCTGTAGCATTATGGTTGATGAAATACTTTAATGTGATGGTCAATTTTCTATAGTTCTAGGACCAATAATGAAAATGTTAATTTTTCTGTGGCATGGAAATGCACACCCAGAATTTAGCATAAACCTTCCAAACTTTCTATACTCTAGAATTAAATCATCTGTAGACAAATATCAACAAGGGAAAGGTCCTATGAAACACCATGGCCTCATTTTTCTGATTGTGAAACATCACTTTTTGTCTCAAGTTGATGGTAAAACATTATGGCAAACATTTTTAGACAATAAACCATAGGGAACACTAGAGAGGGCACAGAGAATGGAAGAGGCTTCCTCTACCCATCAGGAAGAGGAGGTAGAGTCTTCAACTTCCTTTCCAGCTACTGAGAGAGGTAAATGTCAAAAGCCCTCACTGGAGGCAACTTCATCTGCTACCCTTGTTTCTGGAAGAAAGAGGGAAGGGAAAGAAGTTGTGGACCCTATTATAGAACAAACCTCATATTTGACTCACTTAGCAAGGTGGAAGATGACCTTAGCTAAGGAGTCTACTCCAGTTAAACAAACAAGGGAAACAATTGTCATAGAGTAGACCTCCACCCAGACTTCTGATCCCAAGACGCAAAAGAAGAAGACAAGATAGGGTCAGAAAACAAAAACAGCTTCAAAGAAAACTGATTCCATAATATACTACTGGGCTGAGGAAGCATCTCATGATTTAGATGAAATTCCTCTAGTGAGAAAGAAGAAACAAAGAGAAGTTTCCCCAGAGCCATCTGTTCACCTAGATTCCCATAGTCCAACTCCACAACATTCCCTTGCTCCGGAGACACAACAGAGAGACACTTTTACTATTTCCTTAGATTCTGAGGATAGTATGCCTGCTACAGAGGCACCTACTTCACCTGTGCTATGGAGAAGTAAGATAAAAAGACAATTTACTCAAGCTAAAAAAGATACTGCTCTCCTGGCTGAAGTTCTCTTAGGTTTCAAAATTTCTGTAGATGAGCCTGGGCCTTCATCAGCACCAATAATTGCAGAAAGGGATCAAGAGGAAGCTTAGGACAAGGGGATTATAGGGGAAGTTGAAACAAGGCAAGTGGATGCAGCTGGTAGTGAAGAGAAAAAAGTTGTGGAAAACCCTGAGGAGGAACAGACTGAAATAGGGACTTATTCTCACCCCTCTAATCAGGAGGATATTGAGATTTCAAGGGAACAACAGATGTTAGAGGAAATAGATAATCTGAAGAGATTATTATGGGGAAAGAACCTAATCATTACTGACCTCAAGAAGGTCATGAGAGAAAAAGAAATGGAGAAAAAACAAGTGATTGAATGATTGCAAGTAGAGCTCCAGAATAAACAGAAAATAATTCAGGAGAAAGAGGCAGAATTGAGAGAAAAAGAAATAGAGGTAGCCCAAAGCATTAAGGAAAAGGAGGCAAAGGTATCCCAAAGCATCAAAGAAAAGGAGGCAGAGGTAGTACAAAATATCTCTGACTTACAAAGGCTCGAGACAATAGTCTCACAATAATTGCAGCACTTGTTGATAAAGTACAAAGCCAAGCCAAACAATTAACATGGGCCAACAATAAGATAGATGATCAAGAAGAGTACATTTAGGAGTTGATTGGCCCAGGGGAAACCATGGAACAGGGGGTGCAAACAGATTCATACTTAGGCTCAATTCTAATAGATATTCCTAAAGCCCTATTCTATTGGGAAAGAAGATGTAGGGAATATGAGGCTTCTAAACCCATGTTGCAATTACAAAGGGCAGTAACTGCCATGTCAAAAAGAGTACAAACTTTGGAAGAAAAGGTCCTTTAGGTAGCTTCCATTTCATCTGATATCCTATCTTGTAGACCCCTAAGTGGAAGTTATGCTTTGTTTCTACAAGAAAGAATCCTACAGAGAAAAATATCTCTAGTTATGTCTGATTTGACTGAGGATACAAAGACAGGGATGGGGTTCATGGAAGCATACATGAGAAGTTCTGATGAGGACAAAGATTTTTTGTGTGAGTTGTATTTGCATGGTTTTTGCATTGATGATATTACCTTCATTATCAACTATTATGTAGGAGAATGTCAACTTAGGGCATTCATGTCACTGATGAGATTTGGAATGAAAGGATGGAGGCCTATCTAAAGAAGGATGCATAAACAAGTCTTTTTATCAAAAAGGAATGCCCAAATCCAAATGCCTTTAAGATCCAGTTTAGGGCATACATTTACCACCCAGACAACAAGACTAGGATTTTACCTTTATATCTAAAACATCTACATGAATGCTCCATTGATTTTGGTCTCCTCATAAATAGTTTATCTAATCGATTGCTTCATGTGACAAAGAAAATATGGAACACCTTGACTACAGAACAAAAGATGAGGGATGTGGTATCCCCTACCAACCTTAGGTTGTTTATGAGGAAGGCCAAGATAGGGTCCAAAATGATGGATAAATACCAACTGGAGTGGATAGGTGGTCATTTCAGATCTCCTCTCATCATTGGGCCTCTACCTATCTGGGATGAACAAATGGAAAATGAAAAATTTTAGGAATGGATGAAGTAGGTTGATTAGTTCAGAGGAAATGGTAATACAAACCGCATCACTTGGTCTACTTATGCAAAAGATTACAACTTGACTAATAGAATATTCCACCTAAATAAGTCTATATTGTGAAAAGCAGGAGGACCTACTAACCTTTAAATACGAGGGGGATGATGAGTACCAGGTAGCACCCATGAAATACACCTTTTTACCCCTCTTTTCCTTCCTTCTTATTCCATTGTCTTGATTACTGCACCAAAGTAGATTAACAAGATTGTTCTAATTATGATTAATAAGAGATGAATTACTTAAAATCATGATTTCTGATTGAGGGACTAATGTGCACTGAATTAATGGAAATATGCAGAAGCTTGACACATGAAATATGATTAAATGCCGAGGTACAATGACCCTTGTCAAAATTTCCATTCATAATAGTTGTATGGAGGAAGATGAGAAATCATCAATTGATCCCTATTGTAGAAAAAGAAATGCAAGAATGTAAAAACCAATAGAACACATGACACCTCTTGTTGCTAGTTGTGAATGACCCCCTCTATGAATTCTAATGTTTGACACTTGATGATTAGTGTGTGTTAGAATGTAGAATGGTAGTTTTGTAGATTTTTTAGAGCCCAAAAGTGGCCAAAATATTAAAATTATAGTTCAAATACAAAACAAGAAATAGAAAGCACTAGTATGAAGTAAATGGAAAGATATACACTTTTTAAAAAATGAACCCAAAAAGGAGACCATTTACATAAGCTATGACCCTATGAAGGTCTCAAAATGATAACTACACAACAAAACCTATGAAAAACTCAATTTATGAAAAAATAGAGGAGTCAAATCTATAAATTTATCACACTACTATCAAGTATGCAAAATTCTACCCCATTTAAAATAAAATTCTTGAAAAACTTCTTTTTGAGAAAGTTATGGCCTCCTAAAGTTGGGCTATTAGACTGAAAATGTTAATGGAGTGGAGGCAGAGGCCCTCATGGCAGGTGGGTGGCATATAGGTAGTAGATGGGTTGTTTTACTATAGGTAGTAATGATTAGGATGAGATTTGGTAGCAACTAGGCAATTGATTGGCAATGCTTGGGTGGAGAGTTGTAGGGGTGATAGACCAACACAAAAGGGTGGTGGACTAGTGGCAAAGAGGCCACAAGAATGGATGAGTGGTGAATGGTTGGTGGTGGATTAAAATGTACATTATAGAGGTTGGAATGGGCTATTTGAGATAGTTTGGACAAATCCCTAAGGGCCTGCAATGCCCTTTTGGGGGTTGAGAATAGCTAGAATAGGTTGCAAGCCTACTCTAAAGGGGCCATGCAAGTCCTCAATAATTTATTTTATTATTTTTTAAAAAATATTAAAAAATGGTACATCTGTATAGTATGCTATGACTATACAATGTACTTGGATAAATGTTTTCTATCATAGACGCACCTTGTAATCTAACTATTCTCCAACAATAGAAAAATTAAATATTTTTCAAATTATTTAATGATAAGGGCATACATATTGGAGTATTAGTAAATAAAAGGAGCAACAATAATTAATCACTTGCGCAATAATAGGAATATCAAAATAATAACATTTATAACATAAATTAACACAGAGAACATTAAATTATACACAATGGAAATAATATGTATCTTTAATAGTTTCTTGAAGTAGCTATCCCACACACAGAGATAGGGTTACTGACCTTGACTTTTTCCCGGCACAAACACCCCTAGAGGAACCAGTTCTTGCACAAAACCAACCTATTTTTATGACATAAACATAGCCCTGGCTAGGACACTCCCAAGTGTGTGTTGTACTCCGAGTTGGACACACGATGTGTGCCCCTTCTCCAAATGTTTAAATGCCATCCAGAACCAAAACCTTCACTCTTGTGTGCCTTCCAAATTTTGTATTCCTTTTTATTTCACTTTTCCTATACTTTCCTATATAGGTTTTCCTCAATGATTTCCCATTAATTCCCTCCCTTTTTATTTACATTCATTTCTTGGGTTTAAATAATAACCCAAAGGATGACTTCCAACCATCACACCCAATCTTAACAAAATAGGGAATATAATTATTATTTTAATTTCCTTTAAGAATCATGACTGTTCTTATTTTTTTAAAAGGTTCTTTTAACCTTTTAACTTCTTTCTAACTTGAAAGTAACTTTATTTACATCCTTTTCTTTTACACATCTCCCTTGTTGTTAAATAATTTTCTTTCCTCTCCTTTGATTCTTTAAATAATATTTTATAAACTTTATTTTTATAATTATTTTCTTGGGGAAAAAGTCCCATAACACACCTAGCTTAGATTTTGACAAATTTTCTATTCATTCATATATTTTGGCACCTTCTAGACATAACGACACTATCTTTTTGGCCCAAAAATAGCTACTTGCATGTGGCCATGTTCAAACCCTCTATGGTAAACTGGCTTCCTAAACTCCAATTTTGGTGAAATGACTCAAGACAAATTTGACTTTGTTGAGTCTCCCAAACACAATGGAACAATGAAAAATGCTACTTAGGTTACCAAAAAATTGCAAAAACCTAGATTATAGAAAACTAAGAATGAAAACTTAAAGATGTTAGCATTTTTTATGAAACTTTTTGAATTCTCTAGATCATCTAAAGATGCAAGAGAAGAGCATATTGCCTGCTTTAAGGAAATTTGCATGCAAGTAGTTATCCCCCCAAAAATCACAAACTAGAAATTCAAGTATCTATTCGAGCACAACAAGCTTTCATACCATATTAGATTCAAAAATAAGTTGAAGCTACCCAAAAGATAGTGCAATAAATATAACAAATAAAACTATTCTAGAAAATGATATTGAAATCAAAGTATTAGAATAGAGTTAGTTCCTACAAAGATATATGCAATACTCAAGAAGAAAAATAGCATTACGAGAGCTCACAATAGAATGCATGAATAATATGCTAGAGGATTGGATATATAAGAAAGAGGGGAGGTAAAATTGACCAATGAGAAAAGTAACTTCAACTACCAGAAATAGGTGGGATTTACACTCATGGAAGATGCCATATACCCTTATTATGACCCACTCACTATAACTAAGCAAGATAAATTAAATGTGTAGGAAAGTACATAATATCCAACTAAGGAAAATAAAAAACCTACACTAACAAAATGGAGGATAAATCTAATGCAACAAGATGAAATTCCAATTACAACATAGGCCACATGGTTCAATATTAGGAGGAGATGAGATCCCTAATGGTGTATATGCCTTTTTGAAATAGAGTAAGAGCTTTGATCCCAAGAGTTTCCACAAAAGGCAAATTAGAGATTCTAATAATTGGGGACCACCATATGTTGTGGTCATTGAAAGAGAGCTCATTTTTTAGCCCATCACCAACCCAGTTGAGGAAGGGTTTAATAGTCTCAAATGCTTTCCATATTCTTTGAGCAACAAAATAACCTTCAATCTTAATAGGCACATTAGTAATGAAAAGAGAATGGAAGTGGATTCCATTACAAAACTATTTGCCATAAGCTTTTTCAACTTTAATACAATGTTTGAGAAGGATATTTTAGGCCTCTAAGCCTTCAATGGCACAAATAATCCACTTAGCACATAACACAATACTTTGCTTGTAAACATAAATAACACCCATACTACCTTATCTTGAGGAAGGTAACAAATATCCTTAGAATTTTTTGTTACTAGCCCAAAGGAAATTTATCAGGACTTTTACCAACTTATAATAGACAACTTTAGAAGGAGCCCAAGAAGACAAATAATAGAATGTTTGGCGACAAGAACTTTGGTACAAATATAACTTTTATATGAGAGAAAGTGGCTTGTTAAACCAAAAGGAAATCCTTTTTTCTACTCATTAAAGGACATAGTTGAAAAGAGTGGTAAATGTTCTATTGAAACTAAAAGGAATTCCTAGGAATTTGAGCATCTCCCTTTTATCTATCCATTTGCATTACTTGTCCTCTAGCTAACTTGGTGTGGTATTGTAACTTAATTGTTCATAGATGGTCTTCTATTGTTTATAGATGGTAAATAAGACATGTATCTCCAAAAATCATGGAGTGAGAAAAATGGGATGCCCATGTGAGGGTGGGGACACATGATGTTAATTTAATATTTTTTAGTTACTTGAAAATATTGTTACATAAAGGTATTGAGTAGGGGTTACATTGCAAAGTTCAAAGTTGGGAGTTATAGAGCATTTTCTTTTACTAGTAGATATGTGGGTGGAATTAGTGCACCTATGGAGTGCTTTGAAGTTTGATGCAGTTTTAGATTGAGAGTCCAGTGAAGGACCTCAATTCTAAGCAGCTCTTCTCATAAAAATGTTTCACAATAACAGTCAGAAGTGGAACAATAAACTTAAAAACTATTGAAAAACATTTGAACAATCCTTAAAAATTAAGCACAACAAATAATGAATAATTTGAGCACTTGAGATAGCACTTCAGCTGAATATATTTGAATCTCTAATTATCATCCTATAGGCATGCATCCAACAACTATTATTTTAAATACAAGCAGATATTAGAGTCATCAACGACTAATATAGACTTAGAAAAGAAAGGACTCAATCTCAATGACTTGAATTATAAACACTGCTCATAGTAACTAGCTTAAAAAATATGACCTTGAGTCCTTCCAACCTTAAATCTTCTAGATCACCCATTGAATCTTATGACGAACTTAGCAGTTTGGAACCTTGACTCCATAAGCTTCAACAAAAATGCATAGCAGCAGGAAACTTTATGCCCAGCAATAGATTGACTTTATTATATTAAGAGACTCACGATTTCTTTATAGTAAAAGACTCGTTTACAAGGCATCCAGTGCAACAATTAAAACACTCATAACTTTATTAAATATGACACTTTTTTAGTTAACCTGACCAGATTGGGATACAACTCCTTATAGCACTCCTCCTATTCACAGACATCTTCTCCTGAATTTCACCACCTAGTCAATTGTTTTTGTTATCATATATAAGAGCAGATGGTTCTAAATAAGGTAAAACACCTCCACTAAGAGCTGCCATGGGACAAATGCCAACAATAATGAAAAAATGCATCCATTATGAGTCACCATAGATCAATAGCTACCAATAGAAAACCATAATCAAAGCTATCTAGAATATTTAAGTCGCCATGATTCAGAATTTTGACTAGCCACCACCATATAAAGAAAATGTCTAAAATGAATCCCCTCGCTGCTAGTGTGAGGTGTTTGTGGGTCCCAACACCCAAAAAGAGTTTTAGGTAGCAAAGAAAAAGTCTACGGGTCCCAGCAAACCAATATAGTGCCTAGAATTTGAATAACTATTTCTTTAAACTTTTTCTTGTCTTCCTGTCCAATCTTCCTACGATACCACTCAACATGAGACTTATAAATTTGATCAGCAAAGAATTTTAACAGGGCACAGATGAGTAAATTCGCAAGATAGAGGAGTTCAATCTGTAACAAAGCACTATTAGGACAGGGGTAAGTCGGATGCCCTTGCATTAGAGTTAAACATTATACCAAATTGCATAGTGGAGGTTAAATATGATTTCCCTAGAGTTACTTTCTCTTTTTTGGATGCCTTGTCATGTCAGTGGGGGCATTGGATTTTCACTGGAGTTTCACATGTGGACCTGTACATCTAATTTTAGGTCCATGGTTTTGGCCACTTGTTTCTGGATAATACTTGTAGTTTCTAGTTTCCAAATTCTTATATATTGAAGGCATGAGATAGAAGTATGGTGTATGTTTTGTAAGTTTGAGGAAGGTTATGATATTATAATATTATCAGCTTGAAGGGAGAAGTTTGATGTTTTGATGTACTTACATATTTGAAATTGAAATTAATACAAACTTGTACGCTTTTGGTTTTTCCCAAAAGTGTTTTCCCATGTACATCTAGTTTTATCTTTGTGTTGCATTATTTTATTGTTGCTCTTGTTTTTCCATTTCATATGATTTGTCACTATATTGTTAATAGATTTGGTCACACTATTGTTAATGTTCTTATTGTGCTATCTACTTGGTTTATCAATATTTGGTACTAGAATCTTGTTGGATTGATTGGAAGAGAGGGACACCTTGCTTTGTATGTTATGGTTTTTTGTGGTTGTGGTGAGAACATTTGGTGATTTAGTGGAAATTAGATTTGTGTGATAGAGACCATGGTAAGCACATTCTGTATGGATATTAAGAAGTTCAATGTCTCAAATTTTGAACTTTGGAAGTTTAGAATGAAGGATCTCTTGGAGGAGAGAGATTAATGGAGAGTAGTGACACATAAAGAAAATCCTTCAAATGCATTGGATGAAGACTATAATAAGATTGATAAGAAATATTATGGTGTCTCTATACATTTGTTCTTTTTGAATGTTTCCAAAGAAACTATTGCATTTAATTTGTAGAAAATAATAGGAGAAATTTATCAAACTAAGAATCTTGCTAATAAGTTGTATCTAAAAAGAAAACTTTATTCATTAAAAATGAAGAATCAAGACTTGATTGTTGAGAATTTAAATGACTTTAATATGATTTTGAGTCAGCTAGGTTGATTAGATGTGAAATTGAATGAAGAGGATAAATGTATCATATTACTTTTGGCCTTTACTTGACCCTTGGGAAGCTCCAATTGTTGCAATTACTGGTGGTGCTATAGAGCATAAGCTGGATGTTCTTGTTGCTACTTTGTTAAGAAAATAAATGAGAAGGAAATCCATAGATGAAGGTTCCAAGGATGCACTACATGTTCAAGGTAGGCCTAAAGAAGAAATTGGTAAAAATAAGTGTGATAGGAAGTATAACGTTGGAAAATGTCCCCTTAGGGGCTTTTCCCTCTTTAGGTTTAGCTCCTGAGTCTTTTGCATGCATTTAGGACATCTTACTTCATAATTTGGCATCCCAATGGAATGAGCCCTAGGTAACATGACAAATGGGACCTAGGAGGACCCCTTGAGCTAGACCCTTCCCAAAATAGGGGGGGAGGACTTGGGCGCCCGCACCCTAGTCCTACCCTATTTTGGTGCAGTCCCAATTTTTGGGTGTCGGCTTATGACCATTATTTGGGTCCTATGCCGACATGGTAAGTTTGAATTACAAAAATCTTGGCAGGAGTGTTTGTAGTTGCATATAAAAGCATGTTTAGGCATTCATTTGTAAACTAGATTTCAATTAAATGATTACTGGCCAGCTATTATGTTCTCAAGGTGATTCAAGGCTTTCATTGTGTTGTAAGAGCAGAATTGTGTTGTCTATATGTTTGTGTTTGCAGATTTGAGCATCCATTTCATCATGGAATAAAGAGCATCTTCCTCCCATGAGATCTTTACTACAAGGTGACATTATATTGTGTTTGTGATCATTATTCATTTGGTTTTTGCCTCTACCTCCCTAGGCACACACTCTAATTGACAAAGGTGTTCGGAGACTTAAGTGTCCTCTGGGGCTTGACTGAGGCAAGCCTCTAAACACCACGGCCCCCTCCCAAAGTTTTCATGGTTGCAGGTTACAGGTTGTGGAGCTGGACAAAGTAAAATTGCAGGAAGACATCTTGGAGTGTCAAAATTGTAGAACAGGAAGAAAATATGCCCCCTAGACTTGGGCACCCGCTCATTAGTCCTCTAAGTTCCATGACAGGAAAATTTTTGGAACAATAGGAAAGTGTTGCAGACTGAATTCCCAAATCTGGATGAAAATAGGGCATTAGACTTGGGCACCTGCTCTTTTTTCCCCGACTTTTTTGCCTCAGAACCCAGAAAACAGGTACTCTGTGATTTGATATTTTACATCTCTTTGCAAGACCTTTTTCCGTTATTCGTCAGTATATTGTCGTATTTGCATAATTAGGGTTTAATGGTTAATTAAGCATAAGAGAAGGAAAATTGATAATTAAACACCCTAATCCAAGTTTCCCTACATCTCACAGTGACCTAGGGTATGATAGTGCATTGCCACTCTACCCTAGATCCTTGAATGTTAAGGGTGAAAGAAGGATTCAAACATCTAACAACATAAACATTAAACAATCTAATTTTTACCCTAAACATTTTGGTGAACGCATGTTTTTGGACTTTATTAAAGCTTCTTGAGTGTGTGTCTTCAGATTTGGATTGATTTCATTCATTCATATAGTCATTCATTTTATTGCATTGAGAAAAATTCAAAAAAAATTGAAAATTTTGAAAAATTCAAAAAAATTGCATTGTTAGACTTACTAATTTGTATCAATTCTTTCTAAATTTCCCTAATTCATGATTTTTGCATCAAATCTGATATAAATGACAAAAAAATACAAAAATTCAAAAATTTGCATTGCATTTTCATCATTTAATTGATAGGGTTTTGTAGAAATTTTGACAATTTTCATTAAACCTATTAATTCCAAAATCTAGGGTTAGTAGGCAAAATCTTCTTTCATATTTTTCCACTTATTTTAGAGACTCATTCAAACTTGCATTTGACTATAGTGTAAAATTGCATTTAGATTTCAAATATTTGCATTTTTGCATAAGAAATTTCAACAAAAAACTAGCAATTTTCATACATTTTCATTAGATTTGCATTGACATTTTGTATGTTCAAGATTGGATTTCATTTTCAGATCTAAGAGTATTTCATTTTTATCATAAATCATACTTCAAAGAATTCACATAACATTTTGTGTCAAGATCTTAAACCTAGGGCTTCAAAAACAACGATTTTCACTAGATTTAGCCTTATTGACTCTCTAAATTTGCACCGTAGGCATGTTGTGAAGGGTATTTTTGCATAAATTCATTTTTATTAGGGTAATTATTTTCTTCCCCTCCTAAAATTCTTCACAACACCCTTTTAACAGGCTCTTGCATTGAAAATTTGGTTAAAAACTACACATTTTTACTATTTTTGCCCTAGGGTTTGGCCTAGTTTGCACTCCAAGTGTGTTGTGACAATTTTATGGATTGAGGTTACTGATAGCATTGTTTTTATTTTCTGCACCTCCTAAAATTTATTACAACACCCCTTTTTCTAGGTCTTGGAAGTGAAAAACCGTGAAAAATAATCTATTTTTGCTATATTTTCACTAGGGTTTGACCTTAAGTGGCACTAAAAGTGTGTTGTGATGGATATCTTGTCATTAAGTGGCTGTTATCACTTATATACTTTTCTTTCCATCATCATTTTCCTCACAACACCCTTTGTCATGTTTTTTTCAATCGAGATTTGGTGAAAAAATTGCACATCTGGACATATTTTCACTATATTTTGACTTATCACCAACTTAGATTTGCATCAAGAGTGTGTTGTGAAGGATCTTATTGTTGTTTTGGACTGATATAAGACATAATTTTCTGACAGAATCCTTACAACACCCTTTGTTTCATTCATTTGCATTGAAAAAGTATTAAAAAAAATCAAGTATTTTAGGCTATTTTTGCATATAGTTTTGCACTTGTCTTTTGCACCAATTTTGAAAAGCTTTCAAAATCTGATTTTACATTGATTTGAAGACATATATCATGGTTACTTGTTTAGAAGAGTTGTTTGCATACATCATAGACATTGATCATTTCTCTAAATTCACTATAAACATCCTCAAGTTTTGGAACAAATAGCACACATTCATGATGTTGATCTCTCTATGTGCTCTACGTACGAAATCCTTTGTTATGTATCTGATTTTGATAGCTTCACAAACCTCATGGGAACATGCCCTTGGTTATTGGATGATCTCACTAAATTCATGATCAATAATATATATACTAGTGATGACCTCAAGATGTTAGATGAAGCCTTAGATGACTTTATGAAACATTCCACTACAGCACCCATTGCTAAAACATGTGATGATAAATTAGGTTGGTCTTATGATCCCTCTCACAAGGTTGTTCCTCCTTGTGAGGACACTTTGATGCAAGAGGATGATTTCATTGACACATCTCTTAACATTATACTACCAAATCTTCATTCTAATGCTCATTCTGGCCAAGATGAAGCATTAGCAAATGAAGAGCCATTACCACTTTTCCATTCCAATGCTCTCCCTGGCCAAGAGAAAGCATTAGTAAATGAAGAACTCCCTTCAACAAAGAACATTCCATGGGTAGACAATAAGCGTTCATCTAACAACAACAAAAACTCTATCATAATGCATGAAACCTCTATGGATCATCCTACCAACCTAGTTCCTTTAGTTGATTATTCACATATCTTGGATTTCACTAAGGAAGAGAAGACCTTTAATGTCCCTCCTTTGTTTGAATATTCAAATCATTTGGACATCACTAAGAATGTAGCACTAGTGGATGAGGAGAAGTCTCTCACATTAAATCCTTCAAGGATGGATGTGGGATCACTCAAAATAATTTGCTTCTCCCATCACCTAAGAGGATAACAAATATGGGTACTGATGAACTTCAACAAGAAAATATTCCACCTAACATTGAGTCAAACCAAGAAGCATTTAAGAATGAACAAAAGAATAATTACAAAGACTTGGCAATGGTACCTTATGTTTGTAATTAGAAAGAGAATGATTTAATTTTTGATGACTTCTAGCACGAAGATCCTACAGGTGAGTATTTTTAACCCTTTATCTCTCTCATGATGTGCTTCCCCTGTGATGTGTTATGTGTTGTTTAGGTCTCCTGGGATGACCCCTGATTCTCCCATAAGGTTCGAGATACCAGTAGACTGCCTCTGTTGTGGCCTTCTTCTATGTGTATCATCATTCTTCTATATTGCCTCTCTCTCTGATTTCATTATTGTGTGTTGTGTCTTATGGACATAGCATTGTGGTTGGTGACTTGGGGGCACCCTCCTATGTGACTGTCCCTAAGACACTTGTTTTTGCTCTCTTATTTTATTGTTTCCCTTCCTCTAGTGTTTCCATCTACTGGGTAGATGATGAAAAAAACATTTATACTAATGTGGACCTAGTGTCCCTTTTGAGAGCAATAAAAAAATGGACTTAGTTCCTAATATGATGATGGGGTTGTATATTTTATCCAATGCTTGGCTAGTGGAAGTACTCGTGCTTTCTGCATAGTGAATTTGATGATGTTTTTATCTCATTTACAAACCTTAACAATACTACTGCTCCGTGCACCTTTGTTTGTCTTTGAATCTAGCCTTGGGGGTACTCGATTTAGAGAGCTTCATTATATAGCCCTATAGTTATCCTTGAACTTTGAATTCATGGTATAACCTTGGCTCTTTGTGTGGTTAATTATATGCATCGATGTTGTTGTTTATCATGATTTTGTAGACACTAACATGTTTCTTGCAGGGATGTCTTTGTGGGAACATTTGATGATCGTAAAGTACATGTCACCTCCAGGGGGCATGGGCTTTATGAAAGTCTGTGTTCCCTTGTGTGTTTTCTTCCTACCTTAATGTGCTTGATATTGATACCTGATATCAACCACCTTAAGGTGGGGGCATATATAAGGTAAGCTGTCTGTTGTAGATGTTAACAATGTGCTTGTCCTCAAATGCAGTTTAAAGACCAGCGCAATGAGGGGTTCCTGCATCTTGAGTTTGTTTGCAATCAATCATGTAAGCCCTCTGTGGAGGCAGGATATCATGTATATCCTTTTTATCTTAAGCCCTCTATGAAGGCGGGGATGTTGTATTTCTCATAGCAGATTGCATCATCTTGTCATTTTCAAAAGTCCTCTGCAAAGGCAAGGAGTAGTTCTATGACTAAGTCAACCCTTAAGCGTGTTTTTGGTGATTGTTGTGGCGAAGCCCAATCATCGGTGTGTGCCTATAATGTGCTTGAGATGATGTTGGACCTAGAAATAGGTACACTCCATTGCTTGTCTTCTGTATTTTCTCTATGTCTTCAAGTGTGTGTGTGTTTGGCATGCTTGCTTTGTTTGGTGTGTTTGTTGCCCCATATGCAGTCTAAAGACCTGTGTGATGAGTGCATCCTGCATTTTGGGAGGTTTTGCATGTCTTGCATGTGTGTTACCCCATATATACAATATAAAGACTTGCATGATGAGTGCATCCTGTATTATGGGAGGTTTGTTTACTTTCCAGTACTTGCATCTACATTTCATATGTTGCAAGTATGGGTCTAACCGATGTTGTCATTGATATCAACATACTCCTGTTGCATTGATGATAAGGATTAGATGAGCTGTATGCTGAGGATATTCAAAAAATTAGTCCTATCAAGAATAGAGAAGAACAGTGAAGACAATAAGGTGATGATCCCAGCTAAGATGAAGATTAGAGGATGCACTTCAAAGGGTTTGTAGATATGTCTTAAGATGATCCAGTAAATATTTGAGAGGTCCGCATGAAGATTTGAAGAAGTTATGGCCAATTGAGTAAAACTGGTTCTGGCAGATGTTCAGAGGTGATAGAGTGGCATAGATAGGTCCAGTGAGATCTGAAAATGCAATATCTTGTTCTTCAGATTTGGTGGAGTGTTTAGGAAATCAATGTGAATTGACAACTCAACTAGTTCGTGGTCTAGAGGTCCGTAAGCATCCATTCCAATTTGACAGTGATGACAGACTATGTTCTTGAGGTTCTGGATGAAGAAGAGAAAGATTTCAGTAAGCAGAAGTAGTGTGAATGTTTTTGGTGATTTAGGCAAGCTTGTGGAGGTCTTTGGATTGTGTCCATTTCATGTTGGTGGTCCGCATTGAAGACTGAGCTTGTAATTGAAGAATTACTTCTAGATGATGATGTTCTTCCTAAGTCTAGCCGACTGGATGAGTTACACATCCTGCGGATGATCTTGAAGATGTTCTATGAAGCATGGCATGTTCTTCAAAGAAGATTGAAGTCTCAGATCTGTGTAACCGACAGTGTGTTGATCCACGTGAAGTCTTTTTGTAATTAGTCATGTTGTATTTATGTATTTGCTCTGTAATGTATGCCGACTTGGATGATTATCCCTAAGTCAAATGTCTTGTATAAATAAGAAGTTGTGAAGTCATTTCAAAGCAATCTTGGCAGAGATGAGAGTGTGGTTGAGAGGAGAAGAGCAAAAGGCAGAGAAAAAGTATTGAGCTTAAATGGAATTGACTCAAGCATGGTGAAGATGCTATTCTTCAGTTCAAGTATGTAATATTTATTATTCTGTAGACAGTGTGTCTCCTTTAGGCAGTGGGCCTCTTGTGAGCAATGTGTTTGGGTAGTGAGCCCTAATTGGCATGTGCCATTTTGTACTTCTTATTCTTTTAATAGAGAATACAATTTTGGGTTAGTCACCTTGTGGCTTTTCCCTCAACTAGGTTTTCTATGTCAAAATCTTGGTGTCATATGTGTTAATGTGTTTCTGCTCTTGAATTATTGCATTAAGTTTCCATGATTGATTTATTATTATGCTACTGAATTACAAGAAGGATTTAAGTGTTTAATAAGAGAAAGTTTTTAGACAACTGATTCACCCCCCCTCTCAATTGTCTGTCCTGAATCTAATAATTGGTATCAGAGCTAAGTTCCTCTAAAAGAGCTTAACCGCTTGAGGAGATCCAGGATGTCATCTTACAAGAAGGATAGTCCAAGGTTTGATGGAACCAATTTCACTCTTTGGAAAAGCTGCATGGAATGTCACTTGTAATGTATGGGAATGCAATATTAGATCATGGGTTCAAAGAAGTATGTTCCTCCACAGAATGGTCCAAGTACCGTAGATGAAATCAGAGATGCTGAAAATAATCTTCGGGCTAAAGAAGCTCTACTAAGTGCCTTATCTAATTTAGAGCTGACAAATATTATTGATCTAAAAACTACATATGAGATTTGGCAAAAACTAGAACTTTTGCATGAAGGAGACAAGTATGTTAAATGTGCCAAGCTATAGAGTCTAAAAGGAAAATTTGAAAACCTGAAGATGAGAGAAGATGAAAATATCACTACATTTATGCCAAGAGTAAATGAGCTTGTTTGTGGCATTAGATGTGCTTGTGGAATCTTAGATGAAGATGAGATTGTTGCCAAAGTTCTCAGATCCCTTTCTGATTCTTGCAAGTACAAGGTTGCTACTATTGAACAATTCAGATTTTTTTCAAATATCACAAGAGATCAATTGGTTGGTAAATTAGCTGCATTTGAATTAGATGAGTTTGGAAATGCACCCCCTAAGACTAAATCTGCTTTCAAAGCTAGTGCCTCTGTAAAAGGAAAACAAAAGTTTGATCTAGGAGAGAACTCTTCAAAGAAACTATCATGGTATGAAAAAGAAAGAAAAGATCTAGAAGAAGATGAAGCAGAAGCTGCTCAACTTGAAGCCCTTATTGCAAAAAGATTGCCAAGAGGATCTGGTAAGTATGAAGGAAAATTTCCCTTCAAATGTTTTAACTGCAATAAGATTGGTCATTTTGCCTCAAGGTGTCTGGAAAGATTTTCGAGAGCAAATCCAAACAGATCAAGATTCCAAAAGAAATGTTAATATGTTCATGAAGATGATGATGATGAAGGAGTAACAGATGATGAATCAAAGACAAGAAACAAATCCAGAAGTGATTGGGTGTTTATTGCCATCAAGGAAGAAGATCCAATGCCCTCTGAATCTGTCAATCATAAAATGGTAGAAAGAGCTCTAGCTGCCCAAGTTGAAGAAAAGGATGATTGGGTCATTGACAGTGGATGCTCCCACCATATGACAGGTGACAAAAATAAGTTCAAAGATTTGGAAAGATATGAAGGAGGAGTGGTAAAATTTGGTAATAATTCTGCTATTAGAATCAAAGGTAGATGAACCATTTCTTTTGATGGAAAGAAAAAAACCTGTAATGTATTGTATGTTGAAGGTCTGAAGCACAATCTTCTCAGTGTTGGACAGTTGGTGGACAAAGGCTATGATCTATGATTTTAAAATGGAAAATGTAAGATCTTTGAAAGTTTTGGAATAAAGATTACATCTGGTACTCAAACAAAAGGTAATATCTTCCACTTGGTTGGTACTGGTAAAAGTTGTTTATTTGTTCAAGTTGATCAGAGTTGGTTGTGGCATAGGAGAATGTATCATGTGAATTTTGATAATATCATCAAGATAAGCAATACTTAGGCTATAAGAGATCTTCCAAGACTGGTGAAACCTACTAATAGTTTGTGCAAAGAATGTTAGTTAGGTAAGCAAAGTAGAGTTACATTCAAAAGTAAGGAACAGTCTTCTACCAGAATATTGGACCTAGTTCATACTAATCTATGTGGTTCAACAAGAATTAGGATTGTGCAAGGTGATATATACTTCATGTTATTAATTGATGATCACTCCTAGATGATGTGGGTGACTTTTCTAAAAGATAAATTTGAGGCTCTTGAGAAATTCAAAATATTCAAAGCTCTGGTAGAGAATGAAACCGGATTAAACATAAAATGTCTTAGGTATGATAGAGGTAAAGAATTCACATCCAGAGAGTTCATAGAAGTCTATGAGAAACATGGGATAAAAAGACAGTTGTCTGCTCCAAGGACTCCATAGCAGAATGGAGTAGTGGAGAGAAAGAACTGGACCATCCATGAAGCATCTAGAACCATGATGATGGAAGAAAATGTTCCTCAGATCTACTAGAGAGAACCTGTAAGCACTACTGTCTATACTCTTAATCAAGTACAAATCAAAAGCAATACTAGTAAGACTCCTTATGAACTGTGGTTTGGCATCACTCCCACTATGAAGTATTTCAGAGTCTTTGGTAAAATGTTACATTAAAAGAGATGAAGATCTAGGCAAATTTGATGCTAGAAGTGATGAAGGAATATTCTTGGGTTATTCTACTCAAAGTAAAGCATACCGGTGTTATAACAAGAGATTAAGAAAGATTATAGAAAGTACAAATGTGAAGGTTGATGAAGGTATTGAAAAACCCTCATGGTTTTATGAATATGATGAAGATGATCAGAATGATGTTCTGGTCCAAGAAGTCCAAGCCCCTTCTAAAAATCAAATCCAGACTGATCCGGTGAATCAGGAAAAAGAGATAAGTTTGAATGAACCTGTTCAAGAAACAAAAGTGCAAGAAATTCTCAAAATTCCTAGGTATGTAAGATTGAATCACTCTGAAGATCAGATCATAGGTGATAAAAGAAAAGGTGTTCAAACAAGAAGAAAGATTTCTCAAGACTCAGAAGAGTATTGTCTGATTTCAAAGATTGAACCAAAGTTAGTGAATGAAGCATGCAATGCTGAAAGTTGGACTAAAGCAATGGAGGAAGAGATGATGCAAATTGAGAAAAATCACACTTGGGATCTTGTTCCCAGACCTAGAAACAAGAATTTGATTGGAACCAAATGGATCTTCCAAAATAAACTAAATGAAGATGGTGAAGTAGTTAGAAACAATGGCAAGAATTGAAGCAGTCAGATTATTTCTTGCCTTTTCTACCTTCGAGGACTTCAAAGTATATCAGATGGATGTCAAGTCTACCTTCCTGAATGGTGACTTGGAAGAAGAAGTATACATTAAGCAACCAGATGGATTTCAGTTATCTGATCATGGTGATATGGTTTGCAAGTTAAAGAAAGCACTGTATGGACTCAAACAAGCCCCAAGAGCCTGGTATGAAAGACTGGATAAGCATCTTTTGAAGATTGGTTTCAATAAAGGTACTACTGACAGTAATTTATACTTCAAAATTGATCATGAAAATATCTTGATTGTTGAAGTGTTTGTTGATGATATCATTTTTGGAGGAAGAGATAGTATGTGCAAAACTTTTGCAAATCAAATGGAAAGTGAATTTGAGATATCCATGTTTGGGGAAATGAATTTCTTCTTGGGTCTATAAATCATTCAAACAAAGAAAGGAATCTTCATTTCATAGACCAAATTTGTGAAAGAATTGTTGAAGAAATTTGGGATGGAGGACTCAAAACCAATGAGTACTCCCATGGCAACTAGATGTAAATTGAGAAAAGATGATGACTCTTCTAAGGCTGATCAGAAAAAGTATAGGTCAATGATTGGAGGACTATTGTATCTTACTCAAACTAGACTTGACATTATGAATGTTGTTGGTCTTGTTGCTAGATTCCAACCTAATCCTAGAGAATCTCATGTCATGGCAATCAAGAGGATTCTTAGATATCTAAAAGGAACAGTTGAGTATGGTTTATGGTATCCTAAAGATCACGATTTCTCTCTTCATGCATATACATATGTAGATTGGGCAGGAGATCTGGATGACCAGAAGAGTACCAGTGGTGGAGCATTCTTTTTGGGGAAAAGATTGGTTTCTTGGCTGAGCAAGAAACAAGAGGCAATATCTATGTCCACTGTAGAAGCAAAATATATTGCAATAGCATGTAGTTGCACTCAAGTATTGTGGATGAAGCAAATGCTAAGAGACATCAGAGTGGAGTATGAGGAACTTATCACAATTCTGTGATAATTCAAGTGCAATAAACATATCAAAAAATCTAGTGTTGCATTCAAAGACAAAACATATATCCATCAAGTTTCACTTTTTGAGAGAGCATGTGAACAAAAATGAAGTCAGATTGGAGTTTGTGCCTTCCAAGGATCAGATTGTAGACATCTTTACTAAACCTCTACCTAAGGACTCTTTTGAGTATCTCAGGGAGAAGTTAGGGGTTATTACCCCTCCGGTTTTGAATTAAGGTGCACTGATGTGCATCAATCTGGTGGATCTCACAGTCATATCTTGTGGTCCAGATTGATGTTGGGAAGCTTCTACTCAGGGGGAGCAACTGGTATGATTATGAAGTGATGCAAATATGTGCCCTTTGCCATTGATGTCAAAGGGGGAGAGAAGACATGTGAAAAACAAAAAGTGGTTTCTGATCAAAGGGGGAGTAGTAAAGGAATAGAAGACATGTGAATGGTTGTTGTTGATAGGAGTTATGTCAGTTAGTAAGGAGAAGTTCTTGTCTTGATGGTTAAAATAGTTTTTCACATCATATGTTGCCATCAATGACAAAGGGGGAGATTGTTACAAGTATGGGTCTAACCAGTGTTGTCATTGATGTCAACATACTCCTGTTGCATTGATTATAAGGATTGGATGAGTTGTATGCTAAGGATATTGAGAAAATTAGTCCTATTAGGAACAGAGAAGAACAGTGAAGACAATAAGGTGATGATCCTAGCTAAGATGAAGATCAGAGGATGCACTTTAAAGGGTTTGTAGATATGTGTCTTCAAATGATCAAGTAAAGATTTGAGAGGTCCGCATGAAGATTTGAATAAGTTATGGCCATTTGAGTAAAACCAATTCTAGCAGATGTTCAGAGGTGACAGATTGACATAGATAGGTCCGGTCAGATCTGAAAATGCAATATCTTGTTCTGCAGATTTGGTGGAGTGTTTAGGAAGTCTATGTGAATTGACAACTCAACTGGTTCATGGTCTAGAGGTCCGCAAGCATCCATTCCAATTTGATAGTGATGATAGACTGTGTTCTTGAGGTTCTGAATGAAGAAGAGAAAGATTTTAGTAAGTAGAAGTAGTGTGGATGTTCTTGGTGATTCAGGCAAGCTTGTGGAGGTCTTTGGATTGTGTCCAGTTCATGTTGGTGGTCGGCATTGAAGACTGAGCTCATAATTGAATAATTACTTCCGGATGATGATGTTCTTCCTAAGTTTGGCCGACTGAATAAGTTACACATCCTGGCCGACTGAATAAGTTACACATCCTGCGGATGATCTTGAAGATGTTCTGTGAAGCATGGTGTGTTCCTCAAAGAAGATTGAAGTCTTAGATCTGTGTGAAGTCTTTTTATAATTAGTCATGTTGTATTTATGTATTTTCTCTGTAATGTATGCCAACTTGGATGATTATCCCTAAGTCAAATGTCTTGTATAAATAAGAAGTTGTGAAGTCATTTCAAAGAAATCTTGGCAAAGATGAGAGTGTGGTAGAAAGGAGAAGAGCGAAAGGTAGAGCAGAAGTATTGAGCTTAAATGGAACTGACTCAAGCATGGTGAAGATGCTATTCTTTAGTTTAAGTATGTAATATTTATTATTCTGTAGACAGTGTGTCTCCTATAGGCAGTGGGCCTCTTGTGAGAAGTGTGCTTAGGTAGTGAGCCCTAATTGGCATGTGCCATTTTGTACTTCTTATTCTTTTAACAGAGAATACAATCTTGGGTTAGTCACCCCGTGGTTTTTCCCTTAACCGGGTTTTCCACGTCAAAATCTTGGTATCATATGTGTTAATGTGTTTCTGCTCTTGAATTATTGTATTAAGTTTTCATGATTGATTTATTATTATGCTACTGAATTACAAGAAGGATTCAATTGTTTAATAAGAGAAAGTTTTTGGACAACTGATTCACCCCCCCTCTCAGTTGTCTGTCCTAAATCTAACATCATATATATGAGAAAAAGAAAAGAAAAGATATCATGCCTATCTTCCATGCATTAGTGTGTCTTCTTTGCATTTATTGTCTTCTCCGTGTTCTGCATGACTGTAACTAAATTCTCTATGTTTTACATGCCTGTCCTTGTCTTCTATGTGATTGGTGTGTCTTCTCCATGCTTGGTGTGTTTGTTGTGTTTGTGACCATACTTTAATGCATGTATTGGCCTTGCATTTGTACATACATTAAAGTGGGGGCTAAATGTAACGTCAGAAAATGTCCCCTTGGGGGCTTTTCCCTCTTTAGGTTTAGCTCCTGGGTCTTTTGCATGCATTTAGGATATCTTACTTCATAATTTGGTATCCCGATGGAATGAGCCCTAGGTAACATGACAAATGGGACCTAGGAGGACCCCTTGAGATAGACCCTACCCAATATAGGGGGGAGGACTTGGGCACCTGCACCCTAGTCCTGCCCTATTTTGGGGCAATCCCAATTTTTAGGTGTCAGCTTGTGACCGTTATTTGGGTTCTATGCTGACATGGTAAGTTTGAATTACAAAAATCTTGGTGGGAGTGTTTGTAGTTGCATATAAAAGCATGTTTAGGCATTCATTTGTAAACTAGATTTCAATTAGATGATTACTAGCAAGCTATTATGTTCTCAAGGTGATTCAAGGCTTTCATTATGTTGCAAGAGCATAATTGTATTGTCTATATGTTTTTGTTTGCAGATTTGAGCATTCATTTCATCATGGAATGAAGAGCATCTTCCTCCCATGAGATCTTCACTACAAGGTGACATTATATTGTGCTTGTGATCATTATTCATTTGGTTTTTGCCTCTGCCTCCCTAGGCACGCACTCTCGATCTGACAAAGGTGTTCAGAGACTTACGTGTCCTTTGGGGCTTGACTGAGGCAAGCCTCTAAACACCACAACCCCCTCCCAAAGTTTTCATGGTTGCAGGTTACAGGTTGTGGAGCTGGACAAAGTGAAGTTGCAGGAAGACATCTTGGAGTGTCAGAATTGTAGAACAAGAAGAAAATCTGCCCCCTAGACTTGGGCGCCTGCTCATTAGTCCTCCAAGTGTCGTGATGAGAAAACCTTCAGAACAACAAGAAAGTGTTGCAGACTGAGTTCCTAGATCCAGACAAAAAATAGGGCATTGGACTTGGGCGCCCGCTCTTTTGTCCCTGACTTTTTTGCCTCAGAACCCTGAAATAGGTACTCTTTGATTTGATATTTTACATCTCTCTGCAAGAGCTTTTTCCGTTATTCATCATTTTATTTTTGTATTTGCATAATTAGGGTTTTAATGGTCATTTAAGCATAAGAGAAAGAAAATTGATAATTAAACACCCTAATCCAAGTTTCCCTACATCTCACAGTGACCTAGGGTATGATAGTGCATTGCCACTCGACCCTAGATCCTTGAATGTTAAGGGTGAAAGGAGGATTCAAACATCTAACAACATAAACATTAAATAATCTAATTTTTACCCTAAATAGGAAGAGAATAAAATTTAAGGGTAGATCTATAACCCCTAGCAAGAGCAAAATAAAATGTTTGAAGTATGTTAAAATGAGCCAATTAAAGGAGTTTAGAAATAAGAAAAAGAATTTTGATGACTTCTCTATTAAAAAATTCTTGTATGATGATGTTAATTTTAATGTGTTTTTTATATGGTCTAACATTGCTAGTGATGTCACATGGATAATTGATTTAGGTGCCTCATAGCACATAACTTGCTATGCCCTTAATCTTACATTGGTATAGGGTTATGAGTAGTTGGCTTGTGGCTACCTTAACTCTTAATTAAGTTATATAATCATTAATATAGACTTATATAGGTGTTTAGGTTGGCCTAGGTGATATATTGTGGTATCTAAGTCGGCCTAGGTGATATCCAAGGCTTGATTATGGTATATATAGGAGGTGGGGGTTAGTCATTATCATCATATTGCAAATTGTGTTCTTCATTAGAGACATCTGGAGGTTGCCCCCTCAAATTGGCATATTATTATCGAGTATTTGTAGCATATTTACTATTATATTCTTCTATGGTGCAAGTTGTTTCATTTCAAGTGGTATTAGAGCATGATCTTGACACCATGAAAGAAAAAGCAAGACAAGTTTTTTAGATTTTGTAGGTCATTTTGGAAGCGAATATCTCTCTCATTTTGGTGAATATTTTCAAGATTTTTAGTGGGTTTTAAAGGGAATATTGAATCTTCTACAATCTAGATTGGAGGTTATTTGGATCATATTTGAAGATGTTATTGTGAAATTAGAGTTTCCACTAATTTCTCTCTTAAGGTTGCCTATTAATGAATGTTTTGGAGATTTTTTCTGGGAACTGAGATCTAAGCCCTAGTAAGTTATAGTCAAAATTTTAGATTAATTAGATTTATTTTTTGATATTTACTATAAATTATTTTTCCCCATCATGGTGGGGCTACCCACAAGAGGCAAAATGAATCCGGCCACTCCTAGAAAATCTCTAGACAAGGAGGATATAGAAATCAGGGAGACTTACAATAATGATGAAATCAACAACATGAAGGAATATATTTCATCAGTGAAGACAACGATTGATGAAATGCTTAGGAAAATGGATGCCCTTGTGAATGTTGTGAATGATAAGGGAGCAAATTCACATGATCAGAACTAGGAGGGAGAAGATGCTTCTAAGGGACATGATTCTTGGGGGTTTGAATTAGATCCCAAGATTGATCAACACTCCAATCATTCTATGGCTAGGCACTTCATACCAACGATGGACATGTAAAAGTTTTATGGACAAGATCCTACCAATTATCTACCAAATGGAACAATTCTTTGATATTCGCCATGTTCCTTATCAACAAAAGGTGGCCATGGCATCCTTATATTTGGAACTTGACCAATTCATATGGTATCATTGGTTATGTGAATAAAAGAAAAAAAAGGGATGTGTGGTCACTTGGTCTATTTTCCAAGAGGAACTCACCACACATTAAATTTTATTGGAGTTATTCTTGGGGGGCTTAAATGATCACATCAAATATGAGGTATACATGTTTTGTCTAAATTCTATCTCCCAAGCAATGATTATGGAAAGGCAAGAAGATGAAAAATTTATGGTTCATAAAAGGCAAGGTTTTATGAACATAAGATATAAAAGAACTATAGAGTCACTCCCTTAGCCTAATAGATTGGCACCACAAAAAAATAAAGAGATGAGAGCAATAGGATTCTATTTTTGTTATGGAGTAAAAAGTGGACACATGCCTTTTTACCTCCTAGTTTAGGTCCTAGGTAATATTTATCTCATTATGCATTATAATTGGTCATCCCGAAGATAATTTCCTGACACCCATGTTAATTTGGGACCTTGGGCCCTTCATTTGACTTTTCTCAGACTCAAATTGGGCCCTTGGACTTGGGTGCCAACTGCCCAAGTCCTCCCCAATTGGTCAGGGTGAATTAATGTTATGTCAGCCTAGGACCTTTAAAATGTTCCGCTTTATCGGCTTGTGTGATTTAATTTCGCGAATGTTAGCGGGAAAGCATATATAAGTGATTTTTTGATTTCATTATGAGACTAGATGGATATTGTGAACTTATGATATTGGAGAAAAGAGCATTCAAGGCATTCATTATGTTATTGTTGCAGATTTGTGTTTGTATTTGTGTGTTTGTTGTAGATTTAGAATCACCATCCATCTCCTTATGAGGTGAAGAATATTCATCCTCCTAAGGACTTCACCTCTAAGGTGACATCATTGCTATTTGAATCATTTCATCTTGGATTATATTTAGCCTCTTCCCTACAAGGGCACTCTCTCTCTAACAACGATGTTGGGAAAGCTTGAATGCTAACCCATGATTTGACTAAGGCAAATCACTAAACACCACAACCCCCAAACCCCTGTCTTTTCATCTTGTGTGCATTTTATAGGTACAGATTTCAAGGAAAGTGGAGTTGCAGGAATTTAGGATCTGAAAACTATTCTTGAATATCCCTCTTATAAGACTTGGGTGGTTGGCAGCCTAGTTTTCCAAGCTATCAAACTCTAGATTTGGCTTCTAAGTATCAGTTACAACATCTTCTCAGTTTTGACCTCTAGTAGATTCTCACTTATGGACTTGGGCGGTTACCAAATTTGTCCTCTAACACTCTAGCTTCCATTAGATAGGTTCTGATATCTTCCAAATCATCTCTGCACTTTTAGATTATGGGTTTCTATTGTCATTATCTGTTACAAGCTTATTATCTCATAACTAGGGTTTTACTCATACTTAACCTAGGGTTTGATAAGAAGCTTGGTTAAAACACATCTTTCCATAACAAATAGGAGCACACAATTTGTAGTTGAGTCCACCTTCTCCTTGGTTGTGATTTAGGTCAATCTTGTCCTTGAATGTTATAGTGGAAGAGGGTTTTGATCTTGGTTGTACATGCATGCATTTCAACCCCCTTTTCATACATAACAATTTTAACTGTGATATCAAATATAGTTGAGGACATAAACACACTAAAAATAAATTATTTCTATATTGAAGGGCTAAGTGAGAAAGAAGAGGAGGAACCAATATTAGAGGGTGACAATGGTTTAGATGAGGAGTCAAGAGATACTCAACCGATCATTTCTATTCATGCACTTGTTAGAGTTAGCACCCCACAAACTCTCAAGGTGTTGGGTTTAAAAATGAAAGAGGGAGTAATAGTGTTGATAGATTCAGGTTCAAGCACTCACAACTTCACCAACAAGAAGTTAGGTACTTGTCTGAATTGTTTCATATATCCTGCTCCATAATTTTAGGTACAAATTGTAGATGGGGGAACTGTCAATCACTTAGGAAAATACCATAGCATTAAATTGACCATGGAAAATATCAACTTGATTTGCCAATGTTTTTATTCCCATGGGTGTCACAGATATAGTTTTGGGAGTAGAGTGGATCACTATATTGGGGAAAATTGATATGAATTTCCAACATCTATTCGTGAGATTTCACTAAGAGGGAAGGATAGTTGAACTACAAGGGTTGTGTACAAAGTCTCCACAAATGGTAACTTCTCATCAAATACAAAAGATTCTTAAAAATGGGGCTAATGGATTTGTGGTCCAATTGTTTTCATTAGCATCCTATCAACCAAATGTTCATGTCCATCTAGTTATGCAAGCAATTATAGATCATTACTGAGTGGTTTTTGGGGATATTCCTAAAGGATTACCTCTAAAAACATATCAGGATCATGTCATTTAGCTAGTACTAGGGAGCCAACCATCCAACATCAGGCATTATATGTACCCATATATGTAAAAAAAGTGAGATTGAGAAGATAGTTCAAGAGATGCTAGAGGCAAGTATTATAAGGCATAGCTAGAGTGCCTACTCCTCTCCCATTATGATGGTACATAAGAAGGATGACACTTGGCACATGTGTCTAGACTATAGAGAACTCAAAAAGTATACCATCAAAGATAAGTTTCCTATTCCAGTCATTGATGATTTACTAGATGAATTGAATGGAGCTATGATTTTTACAAAATTATCTCTAGATCAAGTTAGCACCAAATTTGGATTAAGGAAGAGGATGTTCCCAAAATAATAGTTAGGACCCATGAGGGTCATTATGAGTTTCTAGTGATGCCATTTGGTCTTACTAATACTCCATTTACATTTCAATGTTTGATGAATGACATCATTAAGCCATTTTTAAGGAATTTTATATTAGTGTTCTTTGATGATATATTGATTTATAGCAAGACTTGGGAACAGCATTTGCATCATGTAGATCAAGCATTACAAGTTCTCAAACAACACCATATTTATCCTAAACCTTCCAAGTGTGCTTTTGGTCTCAAAGAGGTGGGATAATTGGGCCACATAGTATCACATGAAGGATTAAAGGTGGATCCTAAAAAAATCAAGGATATGATAGAGTGGCCTATTCCTAAAACTATTAAGAGATTGAGGGGTTTCGTTGGACTCACTGGATATTATAGAAGATTTGTGAAGAGTTGTGGCCGTATAACAACACCACTTACAACTTTGTTGAAGAAAGAGGCTTTCAATGGAATGAATTAGCTAATACAACACTTGAAAGATTGAAGAAGGTTGTGTACCACTCTAGTTCTAGGCACTCCAAAATTCACCAAGGATTTTATAGTGGAGTGTGATGGTTCAAGAAATGGTAGAGGACTAGTCCTCATGCAAGAAGAAAGCCCCATTTATTTTGAAAACAATCAATTGAAGGTTAAGAATCAACTCAAGCCCATTTATGGAAAGGAAATGCTAGCTATTCTTCATGCAATGAAATAGTGGAGGCCATATTGATGGGTAGACATTTCAAAGTCAAGATAGATCATGATAGCGTCAAATATTTTTTGGAGCAATGGTTATCATTAGAAGAGCAACAAAATTGGGTTACTAAGATGTTGGGGGTATGAATTTGAGATCATATAAAGGAAAAGTAAAGAGAATATAGTGGTTGATGCACTATCAAGAAGAGATGAGAAGGATGAAGCATTATTGTGTCATTTTAATAGCCCAAGTAGATCGGGTGGAAGAAGCCAAAGCAGAGTGGCAGAATGATGTGGCTACAAAAAATCTCATTCAAAAGTTGTAAACTAATCCTAGTAGTTCAAATAAGTTTGTTGGAAGGGAGACTATTTGTGGTATAAAGAGAGGCTATACCTATGGAAAAATTCCATCCTCAAACACAAGATTCTTGAAGAGCTCCACGGTTCTCTAGTTGGGGGTCAGTGAGGGTTTTTGAACACATATCATCGAATCAAGAAAGATTTTTTTTAGGAAGTGCTTAAAGGTGATGTTAAAAAATTTGTGGTAGAAGGTTTGATATGTTGAAGAAATAAAGGGGAAACAATTAAGACACTTGGTGTCTTGCAACCCTTAGTTATCCCCAACCAATGGTGAGAAGAGGTCTCCATGGATTTCATCATAGGCCTTCCAAGATCTAAAGGTAAGAATGTCATCATGGTATTTGTGGATCACCTCACCAAATATGCCCATTTTATTGCATTATCCCATCCTTTTACATCAAGTTTAGTGGAAAAAGCATTTATGGAGTGTTGCAAGTATGTGTTAATTGGTGTTGTCATTGATGTCAACATGCTTTTGTTGTCATTGATGTCAACTCTGTCTACTGATGAAGTTGTTGTTGTTTGATTAAGTTTTTCTGCTAAATGTGATTTGGTTGCTATGTAGAAGTGTTGAAGATGTTAAGGATATGCTCCTGATATTGAGTCTCCAAGTGCTTTTGAGAAAATTTGATTAATATTGGAAACAGTGTGTTGAAGGAGTCTTTTGGCTTACAAAATGTTGTTTGAGTTTTTTCTCCGCATTTCTTCTGCATTGAAGTTCTAAGTGTACAATTTGGATATGTTGTTGAGAAGTGTTTGAATATGCTAAATTAAAAATTTGGTGCTCCGGATTGCTATGTAGTAAAAGTTATGTTCACAAGTTTGAAGATAGTGTCTGACAATGTTTGCAATGTGTCTAGGAGAAAGTACTTTGCTCTGCATTTCTCCGCAGAAAGTTTTTAGGTGTTGTAGTTTTGGACATGTGTTCATAAGATCCTTATTTATCTTCATTCTAGAGGGCTTGTGATTTGGGGCTCCAGAAAGCAATTTATTGTTTGGCAGAGTTCAACAATATTGTTGTGTTTAGGTGAAAGTTGTTATGTTCAGGTGAAAGTTGTGTTCAAATGAAAGTTGTTGTGGATGAATTTGTTGGTTTCTAGGTAACTTTAAGATGTTTGTGGATGTTTTTAGATTGTGTTAAATCCTTGTGTGTGGTCTACAAGTTATGGTTAGGAAGCGAGTGATCAAGAATTCATTATGTTTACACTATTTGGCTGACCTTAGATGATTGTGCTATTTGAGGAGTTGATTTGGTGTTTATGTGAGCACTGTGTAACATGCTTGGATAGATTTAGGTCTGAGCTAAGGTATAAAGTGGTTTTCCTTCATTCCTTTGTGCTATGGAATGTTTAGGTCCAGACCTAATTCAAATATTGTGTGCTTGTTGACCTTGGAGATTGTTTCAACGATTGAAGATTGTGTTTCCAACCTTGAGTGTTTCAAGGGTAACGATGGTATAAATAAGTATCAAGGGTTCATGTGTGTGTGTGAATGGGGGATATGATGTTGTGATGTGAATTTGATCAAGGAAGCAAGGGATTTCATGTGTTAGGCTACCAGATGCAGTGATCAGAAGGTGTCCACAACTTTCGGTGATGTTGTGAAGGTGTTGTGTATGTTGTGGTGTATAATGAGCTTCATTAGAACTAAACTCTATACATAGGTTAGATGCAATTATATCAATTCAAATTCTGACAGTGATCCATTCTTTGTGTCTTCTTCTTCCTTTCTTTCTCAGTGGGTAGTGAGTCCCCTGTAGTGAGCATTCTCTTTATGGCAGTGAGCCTTTGTAATTCAGTATTGTTACTACATTATATTGTGAGCTAATCCTCATCATGGTTTTTCCCTTTTAGGGTTTTCCATGTAAAAATCTAGTGTTCTCTTTTGCATTGTGTTGATGTGTTTAAGCTTCTATTATTTGCTTTTCATGTTTAATCTTAATAATAGATTAAGGGTTTAAGTGAAATGACATGGATGTGATTATGTTTAAAAGAGATTGAAGTTTTCGATACAACTAATTCACCCCCCCCCCCTCAATTGTCATGTGCCTTCAACAAATGGTATCAGAGAAAGGTTCCTTTGAAGAAATCTTAACAGTTTGAGGTAGATTTGGGATGGCACACAAGAAGGATGATACTATTACAGATGATTCTAAAGGATTCATGGAAGAAAATGCCCTGGAGGTAAGTCTTGACAATGAAGATACTCCTCTTACCAGCCAAGAAAAGAACTATTGGGTTATTGACAGTAGTTACTCAAATCATATGACCGGTGATAGAAGCAAGTTTGTTAAATTTGAGAAATATGTTGGAGGACTAATTATCTTTGGTTATGATTGTACATCTAAAATATGTGGAAGATGCTCAATTAGTCTTGATGGAAAGCATATTACTGATGATGTTCTGTGTGTCAAAGGCTTAAAGAAAAATCTCTTGAGTGTTGGACAATTATGTAGCAAAGGATACAGTCTTATGTTTTAGGATGATGACTTTGAGATTAGAAAGAAATCTGAAACCCTGATAGCTACTGGAAAAAGGGCATATGGAAATATTCATCATCTCACAGAAAATGATGGTTATTGCTTTATAACTCAAATCAATGAAATTTGGTTATGGCATAGAAGGATGTGTCACATGAGTTTTGATAGTCTAGTGAAGATAAGTATAGCTCAAGCTATGAAAGACCTACCAAAGATCATCAAACCTGCTAATGCTATCTACAAGAAATGTCAAGATGGAAAGCAAGTGAGGAGAAGTTCTGAAGTCAAAGAACAATCTTCTACTGAACTATTGGAATTGGTGCATGGAGAACTCTGTGGTCTGACCAAAGTAATAAGTGTTCAAGGTGATTGGTATTTTATGATATTAACTGCTGATTATTCTAGAATGACATGGGATATTTTTATTAAATAAAAATTAAAAGCTCTAGATAAGTTTAAGACATTTAAAACTATGGTGGAGAATGAAATAGGCATGAAAATCAAATACTTGAGCTCTGATGGAGAAGTTACTTCAAATGAGCTTAACATATTCTATAAGGATCATGGAATAAAGAGGCACTTATCTACTCCTAGGACTTCTCAACAGAATGGAGTAGTTGAGAGGAGGAACATGACCATTCAAGAAGCTACAAGGACTATGTTAGAAGAAGTAATCCTACCAGAAGCCTACTAGAGGGAAGCTATTTAGACTGTTGTCTACATACAAAATAGAGTACAAGTAAGAACAAATAATATAAAAACTCCCTATGAGCTATGGTATGGAAGGATTCCTATTGTTATATATTTCAAAAATTTTGGAAGCAAATGTTATATCAGAAGAAATGTAGATCTAAGAAAATTTGATGTAAGATATGATGAATGTATTTTTCTTGGATACTCTGACAAAAGCAAAGCTTATCGGTGCTTATAAACAAAAGGCTAAGAAAGATTGTTGAGAGTGTGAATGTCTTAGTTGATGAAGATATATAGAAGATTTCTGAAGTTAACATGAATATACATCAGAATTAGATGAGTTCTCTTGTAGAGAAGATGAAAATGTTGTTGAAAAAGAAGTACAGTTTGAAAAACAAGAAGCTTCAAAAAGAATCCTTGAAACTCCCAAGTATGTGTAGAGGCATCTTGTTGAAGACCAGATCATTGCTTATAAGAGAAAAGAGATATCAACAAGAAGGAAAGCTATGGAAGAACAAGTAAATCTATGTTTAATTTCTAAGGTAGAACCTAAAACTGTTGGGAATTAAGGTGTCCTAACCTTTGCAAATTCCTAGAATTATTTATTTAATTGTATATTTATTTATTGCCTAATATTATATTTAATTGCACATTTAGTTTGGTCACTTAGATGAGGTGGCACGGTGACATGTCATCTTACTTGGAATGTGACTTGGATGGTCAAGTCAAACTTGCATGGATTTGGGTGTCCCATTTGAGGTGGCACTAATATGCCATGTGCCAGCACCTTGTGGTATGTGGAAGAGAATATTCCATGTGACAAAATCTATGATGCGTAAGAGCCAAGTTTAGAGATTCCTATGACAAGTGGTGACAAGTGTTGATGAGTATCTATGCATGAGGGAAAGGCATCTTTGGGTGCCCAAGTTGGGCTATGACATGTTGTACGAGGAATATGCTATAGTTATCATTGTATGATGAATTCTCTTACAACATTTAAGATTGTCATGTTGCAGTTTTTAATGACAGTTGTAAGATGCATAAGAGCATCTATCATAGTCTATTTTTAGCCTTGGAGCGCTCCATGTTGGGAAATTCAAATCTGCATGTATGATAGATGTAAGAGATGTATTTGCAACTTGGACAAGTGTCCTTTGATGTGGGATAATGGCCATGTGGCCAAGGTGGATGCCTATCTCAAGAAGCTTCCAAAATATGCCTTGTATCTCGATAAAATGCATTGTTTTGGAGTTGTAGTTGCATAGTGTTTTTACACGTACTGTTATGTTGCTGGAATCACTCTAGAAATGACATTTGAAGACTCTTGGAAGAACTTGCATTGCAAATGTATTGTAAACTATTATTGTTTCAGATAATATATTGTGTAGGTTTTAGAGTGGGGTTTTTTATCTGAAAAGGTTTTCCCCATGATAAATCTTGTGTCAATCTCTTATGTGTTGTGTTGCTGCTATAACTTCTTATGTTATATATTTAACATTGTTAAAATTGTAAGGATTAAAAAAAATTTGCATACATTTCCCCTCATTAGATTGGTGTAGGAAGTGTGTTCCGTGTATGTTGCTTCCTTTCAGTTGGTATCAGAGCTTGATCCCCTGTGATCCTAGTTGTTGGGTAGGAGTTTTTTGAGCTAATCTTTGATTGAGTGGGAGTCTATGCAAAGTATTCTATGATCTTGTTGCAACAAGAAGATGGCAGGCAAATCTGGAAGAGTAGAGGTGGAAAAGTTTAATGGCAGCAATTTCGAGTTGTGGAAACTCAAAATGGAAGACATGGTTGTTGACAAAGATCTATGGAAATTAATTTCTGGTGTAAAACCAGCAGCATTCTCACAAGATGATTGGGATCTCAAGGATTAGAAAGCTAAGGGTCTTGTGAGACTCTGTTTGGCTGACTCTATCTTGTTAAATGTCCATGAGGAGAAGACCACAAAGGAGATATGGAAGAAACTGGGTGATGTTTATCATGCCAAATCACTAGTAAATAAGTTATTCCTATGGAATAAGCTATATTCTCTAAGGATGGAAGATGAAGGATCTATTGTAGACCATCTAAATGCCTTTAACATGTTAGTTGCACATTTGACATCCATTGGTTTGAAAATGGAGGAGGAGGATTGTTGCATGACCTTGCTTTGTTCTTTGCCAGACTTGTGGGATCATCTTGTTATGGCCATCAGGAGTACCACATCTACTTTCAAGATGGATGAAGTGGTGTCTTCATTATTATTTGAAGAGATGCAGAGAAAGTCATCCGAGTTGGGCAAAGAGGCTCTTACAGTTCATGGAAGACCCAAAGAAAAATGGAATTTAAAGAAAGATAAGAAAGATGAAAAGGGCAAATCCAAATCCCGTGGGAGATCTAAATCTCCTGGAAAGTCCAAGGCAGTGTGTTGGAACTGTGGAAAAATTGGGCACTTTCAAAAGGAGTGCAAAGAGGAGAAGAAGAAAAAGAAGAAGAACTCTGATTCTGATTCTAACAAGTCATAAGATGATGGTGATGCTTTTGTTGCAGCCTTGGCCACCCATGCATCTGAAGATGTATGGCTAATTGACTCTGGTGCTTATTTCCACATGACCTCTCATTGAGGTTGGTTTACAAAGTATGAAGAATACGATGGTGGGAAGATGTACTTGGGTGATGACTCTCACCTAAAGATAGTTGGGTGTGGAAGAGTCTTGATCCAATTCCTTGATGGACGAGTGAAGGGGATCAATGGGGTTATGCACATCCCTGGTTTAGCATGAAACCTACTCTCTGTAAGTAAATTGAATGATGTAGGTGTGTAGGTTGTCTTCTCAGGTGGAGGATGCAAGATGACAAGAGGAGCTATGGTGCTTGCTAAGGGTACTCAAAGAGGTACTTTGTTTTAGCTGGATGCATGCATTACTTAGTGCAATAGTTCTTCTATTTCAAAGAAAAGACTTTTAGATTCTTCATCCTCACCATTGGAATGCACAGTGAAAAAGACTATTGCTTCTACTTCCGATGGTAGTGCTTTCTAGGTACCCAAGGATGCTCATGCTTTGGAAATGAAACTTCCTGGTGAAAAGACAATGTTGTGGCATAAGAGACTTGGTCACATTGGTGAGAAGGGTGTTAGAGCCTTGAAAAAATAAAAACCTCATTGAGGGGTTAAATGATTGTAATCTTGAGTTTGACTTTTGAGAACATTGTATATATGGAAAACAAACCCGTGTTCAATTTTACTCTAGTTCTCACAAGTCTTCTGGTGTTCTAAATCTTAATCATTCTGATGTGTTTGATCCTAAGAATGTTCCTTCAATCTCTAAATCTATATATTTTGTATCATTCATTGATGATTACAGTAGAAGGACATGGGTTTATTTTCTCAGAAGTAAATCTGAAGTCTTTAGTCAATTCAAAGAGTTTAAAGCTTTTGTAGAGAATCAGACTAGTAAAAAGATTAAGTGTTTGAGAACTGATAATGGTGGTGAGTTTTGTTCCACAAAGTTTGATAAGTTTTGTAAAGAACATGGGATTGAAATACATAAGACAACTCCTTATACCCCACAGCAAAATGGAGTTGTAGAGAGGATGAACAGAATGTTGATGGAGAGGGCTAGGAGTATGCTTAGTGATGCTAGCCTCATACAAAAGTTTTGGGCTGAAGCTATAGCTACTACTTGCTACCTAGTTAACATGTCTCCTACCTAAGTGCTCATTGATAAGACACCCATGGAGGTGTGGTCTAGTAAGAAGCCCTCGTTGAGACATCTTCATGTTTTTGGTTGTGAGAATTATGCACATGTGCCTAAGGAGAAGAGGTCAAAATTGGAGAACAAGGCAGTTAAGTGTATCTTCATTGGCTATGGTGTCGGTGTGAAAGGGTATGAGCTTTGGGATCCTGTGGCTGAAAAAGTCTTGTATAGCAGAAGTGTTCTTCAGAGAGGTAACACCTTCTCTTGTTTTATAGCCAGAAGAAAAAGAAAAGAAAGAGGATGTGGTTCAGTTTCCTACTACCCCTGAGAAGACTGAACCAAAAGATCCTGTTGGACCTGATGATGAGGAGAGATCTAGTAGCTCTGAAAGTTCAGAAGAAGAAGTAGAACCTCCACCTCAGCCTTTGAGGATGTCCACATGAAACAGGAAGCAACCTAAGAGGTTTGGTTATACATTGCTTGATTCTAGTTGTGCTTTTTCTTTGTTTACTAACACTGATGAGCCTAGAACTGTGACAGAGGCTATGGCCATGAAAGATGCACATTCTTGGAAAGAGGCCATGGAAGATGAGATGGCTTCTTTGGAAAAGAATAAAACTTGGGACTTGGTGCCTTTGCCTAATGGAGAGAAACCTGTTAGATGCAAATGGGTGTTGAAAAAGAAATTTGGAGCAAATGGCAGTGTTGAAAAGTACAAGGCTAGATTGGTTGTGAAGGGGTATTCACAAGTGGAGGGAATTGATTGTGGTGAAATTTTCTCTCCCGTTGTAAAGTTGACATTTATTCAGTTCCTGTTATCTCTTACAACAACTTATGACTTAGAAGTGGAACAAATGGATGTGAAGACATCTTTCCTTCATGGTGACTTAGAGGAAGAAATTTATGTCACAGCCTGAGCACTATGTGGTGAAAGGTAAAGAAAATTTGGATTGCAAGTTAAACAAGTCTTTGTATGGATTGAAACAATCTCCTAGGAAGTGGTACTTGAAGTTTGATGCCTTTGTGTTGTCTATTGGATTTCTGAGATCAAAATCAGATCATTGTGTGTATTACAAGTTTGACAATGATCGTATTCTTATTATTGCACTAAATGTTAATGATATGTTGTTGATTGGGAATGGTAAGAATATGATTTTTGATTTGAAGTCTTAGTTGTCAACACAGTTTGAAATGAAAAACTTAGGTGCAGCTAGGTACATTCTGGGGATGGAGATCTGAAGAGATAGATCAAATAGAAAACTTTGGTTGGGCATGAGTAAGTATGTTGACAATGTGTTGGAGAGATTCATTATGGTGGATTGTAGACCATTGATGGTGCAGGAGCACCTTGGCAAATCAAAGTTGTCCTAGACAAATCTTTAATTTCTGGTTAAATTTGTAATGATTTAATATTGTATTGAGGTCCATCAAGTCATCTTTCATGTGTTAAGATCCTAGGAGGGGTCTAATGTTTAAGTCTTATGACAAGTTGTCATACAAAATGGAAAATCCCTAAAAATGTATCTTTCAAAAATGTAAAATGAGGAAGGTGAAGGGTCACCTTGTTCCAATTTGTTGGAAGGAAGTGGAAACTGAAGAGACAAATGAGGAATGCCTTTATTAAGGCCTTGTAACATCCAAATAAGGTGTCGGTGGTTGATTAGTAGGTTTTGATCAATAGAGAAAACATTGTTTTCATGTATTTCAACAGAAATTGACTATTTCCTGTAGTTGTATGGACCTGTACGGACAAGGACTGGTGCCAAATTAGTTGTAAGTGATATTCCTATCAATCACCCTCCATTTCCTTTTGGTTGCATGCATTTTGGTTTCGTTTTGCTCAAGATATTGCATTTTTCATGTAGACTGTCAAACCCTGATTTAGAGTAACCTGTTTTGGGAAAAATGCCATAACTTTTGTTTCCACCGTTGGATCTTTATGTAACTTGGGAAAAATGACTATAACTCTGTTATCTACAATCTAACCAAAGCAATCGACCTCATTTTGTGTTGTATAGAAGTTATGTATGACTGTTCGTGGCATTTCACAGTGACATTTCTGAGTTTGAATCCTTGTAGCAGCATTACCAGTCTGTTTTTAGAGCACATTTTCCAAAGTAACCTATACCCATCTTAGAGTATATTGTGGGGAGGCATAATGGGTATCCAATGCATGTCTTAGGTTGACATTTGAAGGTCTGTGCAAAAAGATAAGAGGACTGTTCTCTTTTTCTAGGGAGACAAGCCATTTAGAGGATTTGTGAAGCAAGTACATGTTCCGGGAGTGATCTGCCTTAACCAATGGGTGGGATGAGTCATTTGGTACCCCAATACAACCTTTCCATGATCATACTAGAGTTTCCTTCTGCTGTTCCCACTTTTGCATAAAGGTCTTCATTTTTGGGCTTGTAGGTGAAGTAGAACCTTGTCTAGTTCGTCTATCTTTCCCCATTCAAAGTTACTCTGCATCAATTGACTATTCCTATTATGATGGGGACAAAGTTATCTATTGATGATTGTACAAAGTCTCCTTCTGAGACTGAGGATATGAGCAAAGTACCTTATGCTAGTGCATTTGGCAGCTTGATATATGCTATGGTTTGTACAAGACCAGACATTGCCGAAGCAGTGGGAGTCCTTAGTTGGTTTATGGCTAATCCTGGACGGGTACATTGGGATTTAGTGAAGAGAGTGTTTAGATATTTGAGGGGTACTTCTGAGTATTCCTTATGTTATCATGGTTATCCTACTAGACCTCAGCATTCTATGAGTATTCATGGATTCTGATTGGGTAGGTGACATTGACAGTAGGAGATCCACCAGTGCTTATGTGTTTACCATGTTTGGTGGTGCTATTAGTTGGAGTAAGCGACAACCTGTAGTTTCTTTGTCCTCAACAAAAGCATAGTTCATGGCAGCAACTCATGCTTGTAAGGAAGCCATTTGGCTTAAGAGGTTGTGTTCAAATTTTGGTTTTGATGCAAGACAGATTACTATCCATTGTGATAGAGTGCGATTTGCTTAGCAAAGAATCCTACTTTCCATGCCAGAACAAAGCATATTGATGTTTAATTTCATTTTGTTTGAGATATGGTAGAATATGGGAAGGTGATATTGGAGAAGGTAGACACTTTGAAGAATGTTGCAGATGCATCGACAAAACCAGTGGGCACAGAGGAGTTCAAATGGTGTTCAGAGTCTATGGGCCTCTTGGCCCCTAGAAGTTAAATCTTGTCATTCTTTTGCTCTTGCAAGGTGTTTGACAAGTGGGAGAATGTTGGGAATTAAGGTGTCTCAACCTTTGCTAATTCTTAGCATTATTTATTTAATTGTATATTTATTTATTGCCTAATATTGTATTTACTTGCACATTCAGTTTGGTCACTTAGTTTAGGTAGCACAATGACATTTTATCTTACTTGGAATGTGACTTGGATGGTCAAGTCAAACCTACATGGATTTGGGTGTCCCATTTGAAGTGGCACTAGTATGCCATGTGTCGGTACCTTGTGGTATGTGGAAGAGGATATTCCATATGATAGAATCTATGACGCATAAGAGCCAAGTTTGTAGATTCCTATGAAAAGTGGTGACAAGTATTGGTGAGTATCTTTGCATGAGGGAAAGGCATCTTTGGGTGCCCAAGTTGGTCTATGACATATTGTAAAAGGAATATGCTATATTTAGCATTGTATGATAGATTCTCTTACAACATTTAAGATTGTCATGTTGCAGTTTTTATGATAGTTGTAAGATGCGTAAGAGCATTTGTCATAGTCTATTTTTAGCCTTGGAGAGCTCCATGTTGGAAAAGTCAAATCTGCATGTATGACAAATGTAAGAGATGTATTTGCAGCTTGGACAAGTGTCCTTTGATGCAAGATAATGGCCATGTGGCCAAGGTGGATGCCTATCTCAAGAAGCTTCTAGAATATGCCTTGTATCTCTATAAAATGCATTGTTTTGGAGTTGTAGTTACATAATGTTTTTACAAGTACTATTATGCTGCCAGAATCACTTTAGAAATGACATTTGAAGACTCTTGGAAGAACTTGCATTACAAGTGTATTGTAAACTATTATTGTTTCAGATAATACATTGTGCAGGTTTTGGAGTGTGGGTTTTTACCTAAAAAGGTTTTCCCCACGATACATCTTGTGTCAATCTCTTATGTGTTGTGCTGCTGCTATAATTTCTTATGTTATATGTTTAACATTGCTGCAATTGTAAGGATTAAAAAAAATTTACATACATTTCCCCTCATTAGATTGGTGTAGGAAGTGTGTTTCGTGTACCTTGCTTCCTTTCAAAAATAATGGTGGGGGCATGCAAGGATGAACATCAGATCAAGACAATAGAAAAAGAAATTCCTGTTGTTGAATTTTCAGAAGAGGAATGCATGTCGGGTAATAATGAAGAACTCAAGATTGCTCTTGAAGATCTAGAGAGGACTGAAGAACAAATCATAGACTTGAAGAAGAATGTCAAAGAGGCAAATGAATGTATCAGGAATTAGAGAGACCATGTCAAGAAATTCAAACAAAGGCATAAGGAGGTTAGTGAAGAATTGAGATTAGAAAATGAATCCATAACTAGTCTAAAAGTGCAACATGAAGAAAAGGTAAGAACCGAGGAATGTCTAAACTCAATGATGAAAGGCAAATCTGACGAATGTACAAGGCTGGAGCAAGAAGTTGTGAAATTGAAATTATATCTGGAGAAGGCAAAGAACTATGAAGAAAAATTCAAGTTAAGCTTTGCAAGGCATTATGAGATGATTGCAAGGCAGAAAGCTCCCAATGATAAAGAAATCTTAGGGTTTGAAAAAGATGTAAGTTCAAAATAAGGTCAAACATCAACAGATGAAGACAAGAAGAACAATGACAAACAAATTTAGAATCAAAAGAAAGGAGCCAAAAGACCACCAGTTAGACAACCTAATGCTCAAAGGTACCCATCTTTCATGGCTATTGTCATTCTTGCAATAAATTTGGACATAAGGCTACACAATGTAGGAACAGGATGAATCAACATGTTCTATCTTTTTATGGTCAATCTTTCACATGAAAGAAAGCTAGTTATAAAGCCAAGGAGTACAAAAATCAAAGAATGAATGACTATAACAATGACAAATTGATTCAATCCTTTAATGGAAAATATTATATATGCAATAGATTTGGACACAAAGCTAATCAATGCATATCCATACTGAATGGAAGGAACAATGGCCAGAGGAATGTTGTGTGCTACAATTGTAGTAAGCTTGGACACATTTCAAAGTTTTGCAGAAGCTGAAGTTATAAGAAAGATATTCCAATAGAGAAGAATAAACCAATACAAGGAATTGATCTGATAGAGACTAAGAAGGAGATGAGTAAGATTTGTATTAAGAAGGTGTTACATTAGAAAATGTCCCCTTGGGTGCTTTTCCCTCTTAAGGTTTAGCTCCTGGGTCCTGTTTATGCATTTAGAGCATTTTTCATGTTAATTTTACATCCCAATGAGAAAACCCTGTAGTTTCATGGCAAATGGGACTTAGGGGGTGCACATGACATGATTCCTTCCTAAAATAGGGGGGAGGACTTGGGCACCCATGCCCTAGTCCTGCCCTATTTTAGGTTAGGACCAATTTTGGAGTGTCGGTTTATGACCGTTATTCAGGTCCTATGCCAACACGATAAGTTTCATATACGAAATTCTTAGTGGGAATGTTTGTAGTCATATATATAAGCATGTTTAGGCATTCACTTGTAAACTAATGGTAATTTTGATTCAAGAGCTTTTGTGAAAGTGATTTAAGGCATTCATTGTGTTGCAGAGTAGAATTTGTGTTGTTCTTGTGTTTGTATTTGCAGATTTAGCATCCATCTCCTCATGGCATGAAGAGCTTCTTCCTTCCATGAGATCTTCACTACAAGGTGATATCAATTGTGTTTTCAATCATTTATCATTTGGATTTTTCCTCTATCCCACAGGGATATGCACTCTTTATTTGACAATGATGTTCAAAAGACTTGAATGTCTCTCCGAGGCTTCACCGAGGCAAGCCTCTAAACACCACAACCCCCAACCCATTTTTCCATGATTGCAAGTTATAGGTTGCAGGAGCAGAAGAAGTGGAGTTGTAGGAGAACAGTGCAGACTGTTAGAATTGAAGATCAAAGAAGAAAATAGGGACCTAGACTCAGGCACCCACTCATTAGTCCTCTGGATCTTGAAACAAGAAAATCTCCAGAATAGCAGGAACAGGTTGCAGACTAGATTCCTAGATCTCGACGAAAAATGTGGTACTAGACTAGGGTACCTACTCATTAGTCCCTGACTTTTCTATTTTCTGAACTTTGAAATCTAGTATGCATTTGATTGTCATTTGATATCTTTGTGTGTGAGCATTTTTCGTGATTTGTCTGTTTGCTTCTGAATTTGCATAATTAGGGTTTTGAGCATAAGTGGACTTAATTGAACAGTTAAATCAAACAATTCCAAATTTCCCCTATATTCTAAGTGACTGAAGGCATGTAGTAGACTTCCTACTTGGTTGAAGTCCTTGAATGTTCAGAGGTGAAAGGAGGATTCATACAAACTAGCAAAATCAACCCTAAACACAAACAAATCCTCTTCATCAAATTTCACCTTAAACATTTTGGTGAACCTATGTTTTTAATGAATTTTGCACCTTGATGAGTGTTTTTCTTCAGATTTACATTCATTTCATTCATTCATATCTTTGTTCATCTTATTGCATTTGAAAAATTACAAAAAAAATAAAAATTTTGAAAATTTTGAAAAAAATAGCATTTTTAGCTTGCATTTTCAAATAATTTGAATAATTTGCATTTAATTTCATTAAATTTCTATCATTACCATCAGATATGATTTAAATTACAGAAATTTTTCATTCATCATTCATTTAGATTGCATTTTCATGCTTAAATCGATAAAAATTGCTTGAAATTGTACATTTTTTTCATATAACCTAGTTTTGCATTAGCTAGGGTTTGTAGTCAAAATCTTGTTTCATATTTTTCTACCCTTTTAAAAAACTCATTAGGATTTATTTCTAACTATAGTGTTGCATCATAGTGGTTTGCTTGCAAAATTTCATGCCTAGGGTTTGAAAACCTCAAATTTTCACTAGATTTGGCCTTATCGACTCTCTAGATTTGCATCATATGCGTGTTGTAAAGGATTTTTCTACATTAATTAGTTTTTATCAAGGTTATTATCTACTTCCCCTCCTAAAATTATTTACAACACATTTTTATTGGCTTCTTACAGTGTAAATTTGGTGAAAAAGTACATATTTTGGCTATATTTGCCCTAGGGTTTGACCTAGATTTGCACTCCAAGCATGTTGTGATGGATTTTATGGCTTTAGGTGACTGATACTACTTCTATAATCTGTTAAACCTCCTAAAATTCTTTACAACACCCCTTTTGTTGGGTCTTTGCATTAAAAATTTGTGAAAAATTGCATGTTTTAGTGTATTTTCACTAGGTTTTAACTTGTCATCCTCTTAGATTTGCATCAAAAGTATGTTGTCAAGGATATTATTGCTTTATTGGACTAATATCAGACATATTTGTTTCTGCCCCTGATCAATTTCCTTACAACACCTTTTCTTTCACTTATTTGCATTGAAAAAAGTAAAAAAAAAATCAAGCATTTTAGGTCATTTTCATACATAGCTTTGCATTTGTCTTTTGCATGACTTTTGAAAAGATTTTAAAATCTGATTTTAAATTGATGTTACAAGACATTTTACCATGGCATCTTTATCTCATCACTCTTTGGTATCTTTACATGCATATATCAAAAACTTTGAGAGTTTCTACAAGTTTCTTAATATGAATCCTCATGTTCTCACTTATATACAAGCTATGTATCACAAGGATATATTTAAATGCTATTCATTTGAAATCCTTGAATATGTATCTAATTATGACAATTTCATATCTCTCATGACCACATACCCTTGGGTAGTAGAAGATTTAACAAAACACATTGAGAATGATGAGAGTGAAAGTTCTCTTAATGCTTTGGATTTAGTAGCTAAAACATATGATGATGACATAGAAAATGATTCATCCTATGAGGATATACTAATACAAGAGGATGAAATCATGGACACATTCTTAAACATTACCCTACCCTCTTTGGAAAATGAAACACCAGTGGATAAAGGGGTTCCTCTCAAGAAGGATTCTTCATGGGTGAAAAAAGACTATTAACATAACAATCATTTGGTGCATGAGACCTCTATGGATAATCCATTAGACCTTCCACCTTTGATTGAAAACTCAAGAACCTTCAATGAGAAGACTATGGATAGCTCTATTCTACCTAAGAATACTATACCTTCCTCTCATCTCAATGCTCTCCCTAGACAAGATATGGCATTAGTGGATGAGAAAATGTCTCACATTAAATCCTCTAGGGATAGATGTTGGGAATAAGCAAGAGGAAAACAATGTTAATTTAATCTTCATTAATAGACTTTGTAGTAATATTCCTAAGATGATTATGCGGGGGGCACCTAGTGCACCTTCTATCTTAAAACTAGTGATTATAGTTCAAGGTGCTCAACAACCACACCACAATGTGATTGCTCACACATACAACACTCGTAATAACAAGAAAAGCAAGCAAGAACCTCATGTGCATGTCTCTCTTCCATGTTCTCAACCTATGCTCCCCCCACCACCTTGTCTTACACATAAAAGTGGTCAAGAATATGATCTTGTTGAGCAGCTTCACACTACTTTAGCTAAGATCTCTCTTTGGGATTTAATACAAACATCGCCTACATACCATGTAATGCTCCAAGAAGCTTTACAAAAGGTGATTGTACCACCTGTTGTTAAGCCGAATGATGTAGCAGCTCTATTAGATTGTATGCATGCGACAAAAATGGATATTCTCTTTCAACCACATGAATTACCATCAATTGAAGTTTAAAACCAATATGATCCACTTATAATCTTTGTCACAATAAATAAAACATTGGTAAAATGAGTTATGATTGACAATGGATCAACTCTTAATGTTTGTAGCATTGACCTACTACACAAATCAAACCAGATAGACTTAGGATTCATGGATTTGATAATCATGATAGTCAATCAGTTGGTACTATAACCTTACCTATCAAAGTGGGTATGATGATTGTACCTACCTTGATTCATGTCATGCCTGGTTCATTATCTTACAACATGATTCTTGGTAGACCTTGGATTCATGCATTGGGGGCAGTCCCTTCCACCCTACATTGTTCAATCAAATTTATATTCAAAAATAAAATTCATACTATTCATGCTGATTCTGAACCAGATAACTATTTACATATTAAAAGGCAAAAACCAGTTTACAATCATATGAGCTTACACAATTTACGAGATGATCCATCAATGTTGCTTGCCACGAATAATGTTGTACAAGATTCTACACCATCGAATGCACTTTTTGGTGATGGTTGGGGTTCATTATATTTTACTCCTTCCTTTAATGGAGAATATAAGCTTAATAACCTTGACACATCAAAAGTAGCATCGATCTCAACTAAGTAATCTTTTGAAGCATCTAAAAAATGTAAAGTCTCCTTGGTAGAAAACAAAGACAATACTCTCACTTATACTAGAAATTACGAGACTTATAAGGATTCACCCTCTTCTAAAGAAATGGATTCTCTCTATGGTCATGGATTTCAAATACTGTATAAAAATCAGGACTATGTAGGTAATGGATGTGGTGTAAATCAACAAGGAATTAGAGTACCTTTACAAGTTGCTGGAATTAATTACACAGTCGGTATAAGATACCACTCTTTGAAGCCCACTAAGGCCTCTTATTGTCCTAAACTTAATGTTAATACAAAATCAACAAGACCAAAATAACATGAGAGGTATCCTAGATATGTATGTTCTTAACATTGGGTTAAATCAGGTAAGTATCTCTAACCCTTTATCTCTCGTGATGTGTTTCCCCCATGATGTGTTGTGCTAGGATGACCCTTGATTCTCTTGTAAGGTCTAGGATACCAGGAGACTACCTCTGTTGTGACCCTTCTTCTATTTGTATTATCATTCTTCTATATTACTTCTTCTCTATTTTCATTGTTGTGTGTTGTGTCTTACGAACATAGCATTGTGGTTGGTGACTTGGGGGCACCCTCCTACATGACTGTCCCTAGGGCACTTGTTTCTCCTCTCTCAATTTATTGTTTCCCTTCCTCTAGTGTTTCTACCTAGTGTGTGGATGATGAAAAACATTTTATACTAATGTGGACCTAGCATCCCTTTAGCGAGAAATAAAAAATTGGACTTCGTTCCTATATGACGATGGGGTTGATATATATTATTTGACACTTGGCTAGTAGAATCACTCCATGCACTTTGTTGTGTGATCTTGATGATGTCTTATCACACTTACAAAAACATAACAATACTATTGCTCCGTGCATTTTGTCTATCTTGAATCTTGCATTCCTCAGTTCTTTATGTGGTTGATCATATGCATTGTCGTTTATCATTATTACTTGGACACTAACACTCTTCTTGCAGGGATGTGTTTGTGGGAACATCTAGCGATCTTAAAGTACATGTCACCTCTGGGGGGCATGGGCTTTGTGAGAGCTTGTGTTCCCTTGTGTCTTTTCTTCCTACCATAATGTGCTTGATATCAATACCTAATGTCAACCACCTTAAGGTGGAGGCATATATAAGGTAAGTTATCTATTTTAGATGTTAGAAATGTGCTTGTTCTTAGGTACAATCTTAAAGAGTAGTGGTGATGAGTCCCTCCTATACTCTGAGATTTGTTTACAATCATTTAAGCCCTCATTGTGAGGTGAGGATATTGCATCCCTTTTCTATCTTAAGCCCTCATCATGAGGTGGGGATGGTGTATTTCTTGAAGAGAATGTACATCCTGTCATTTTCAAAAGTCCTCATCATGAGGTGGGGAGGGATTCTATGACTAACTCAACCCTTAAGCGTGTCTTTGGTGATTGTTGTGGTGAAGCCCAATCATTGGTGTGTGCTTGTAATGTGCTTGAGATGGTGTTGAACCTAGAAATAGGAACACTCCATTGCTTGTGTACTGTGTCTTCTCCATGTCTTCCAAGTGTTTGTTGCCCCATATGCAGTCTTAAAGACTAGTGGTGATGAGTCCCTCCTACATTATGAGTGGTGTGTTTACTTTCCTTGTACTTGCATCCGCATTTCAAATATGAGAAAAAGAAAAAGAAAATCATCACTATCTTTAATGCATTCACTGTATTCAGTGTGTTTTGCATGTCTTCAATGTTGTATTCTCCATGTTTTGCATGACTGTAACTGTCTTCTCCGTGTTTTGTGTGCTTGTTACTATCTTCTCTATGATTGGCATGTCTTCTATGTGCTCGGTGTGTTTGCTGTGTTTGTTGACTGTACTTTAATGCATGTATTGGCTTTACATTTATACATACATTAAAGTGGGGGCTAAATGTTACGTCAAAAAATGTCCCCTTGGGAGCTTTTCCCTCTTAAGGTTTACTTCTTGGGTCATGTTTATGCATTTAGAGCATTTTTCATGTTAATTTGACATCCTGATGAGAAAAACCTAAAGTTTCATGGCAAATGGGCCTTAGGGGATGCACTTGACATGATTCGTGCATAAAATAAGGGGGAGGACTTGAGCATCCACACCCTAGTCCTGCCCTATTTTAGGTCAGGACCAATTTTGGAGTGTCAATCTATGACCGTTATTTAGGTCCTATGCTAACACGATAAATTTCAATTACGAAATTCTTAGTGGGAATGTTTGTAGTTGCATATATAATCATGTTTAGGAATTAATTTGTAAACTAGATGGTAATTTTGATTCAAGATCTTTTGTGAAAGTGATTCAAGGCATTCATTGTGTTGCAGAGTAGAATTTGTGTTGTTCTTGTCTTTGTATTTGTAGATTTGGCATCCATCTCCTCATGGGATGAAGAGCTTCTTCCTTCCATGAGATCTTCACTACAAGGTGATATCAATTGTGTTTTCAATCATTTATCATTTGGATTTTGCCTCTATCCCATAGGGATACACACTCTTTATCTGACAATGATGTTCAGAAGACTTGAATGTCTCTCCGGGGCTTGACTGAGGCAAGCCTCTAAACACCACAACCCCCAACCCATTTTTCCATGATTGCAGGTTACAGGTTGCAGGAGAAAAAAAAGTAGAGTTGTAGGAGAGCAGTGCAGACTGTCAAAATTGTAGATCAAAGAATAAAATAGGGACCTGGACTCAGGCATCCATTCATTAGTCCTATGGATCCCGCAACAAGAAAATCTCTGGAATAGCAAGAACAGGTTGCAGACAAGATTCTTAGATCTTGACAAAAACTGTGGTACTCATTAGTCCCCGACTTTTCTATTTTCTAAACTTCAAAATCTAGTACGCATTTGATTGTCATTTGATATCTCTGTGTGCGAGCATTTTCTGTGATTTGTTTGTTTGCTTCCAAATTTGCATAATTAGGGTTTTGAGCATAAGCATATTTGATTGAATAGATAAATCACACAATTACAATTTTCCCCTATATTCTGAGTGACTGAAGGCCTGTAGTTGACTTCCTACTCAGTTGAAGTCCTTGAATATTTAGAGGTGAAAGGAGGATTCATACAAAATAGAAAAATCAACCCTAAATACAAACAAATCCTCTTCATCAAATTTCACCTTAAACAAAAGGATGTAATAGAGGCTAAGAACATACTAGTACCAGGTTTTGGTGCTGATGCTTCCTCCGGAAATTGAGTTGGAGGCTACCTCTCAGGGGGAGTAGGTAGTGGTGTTGCAGCCAGGTTGAGCAAGAGTTGATACAAGTTGGTGTGTACTCCTAAGAGGGAGTATTTAGAGCTATTGAGAACAGTGTAAATGTGTGCAGTATCATAATCAAGGGGAGAGAGTTTGAAAGAGTGTGTCACCCTTTGTTAATGATGTCAAAGGGGGAGAGAGTTCATGTGAAAAACAAATAGAGTAAGAGAGTAAAAGAAAGGGGTAGAGTGAGATTGGTATAGAGCTGTGTCATGATGGTTTTCCACATCATATGTTTCCATCAATGAAAAAGGAGGAGATTGTTGCAAGTATGTGCTAATCGGTGTTGTCATTGATGTCAACATGCTTTTGTTGTCATTGATGTCAACTGTGTCTTCTGATGAAGTTGTTGTTGTTTGATTAAGTTGTTCTACTAAAGGTGATTTGGTTGCTATGTAGAAGTGTTGAAGATGTTAAGGATATGCTCCTGATATTGAGTCTCTAAGTGCTTTTGAGAAAATTTGATTAATATTGGAAACAGTGTGTTGAAAGAGCCTTCTAGCTTACAGAATGTTGTTCAAGTTTTTTCTCTGCATTTCTTCTGTGTTAAAGATCTAAGTGTGTGGTTTGGATATGTTTTTGAGAAGTGTTTGAAGTTGCTAAATCCATAATTTGGTGCTTCAGATTGTTGTGCAGTAAAAGTTACATTCACCAGTTTGAAGATAGTATCTGACAGTGTTTGCAGTGTGTCCAGGAGAAATTACGTTGCTCTGCATTTCTCCACAGAAAGGTTTTAGGCATTGCAGTTCTAGACATACGTTCATAAGATCCTTATTTATCTTCATTCCAAATGGATTGTGATTTGGGGCTATGGAAAGTAATTTATTGTGTGGCAGAGTTTGACATTATTTTTGTGTTCAGGGGAAAGTTGTTATGTTCACCTGAAAGTTGTTGTGTTCAGATGAAAGTTGTTGTGGCTGAACTTGTTGGTTTCTAGGTGACTTCAAGATGTCCGTGGATGTTTTTAGATTGTGTTAAAGCCTTGTGTGTGGTCAGAAAGTTATGGTTAGGAAGCGAGTGATCAAGAATTCATTATGTTTACATTATTTGGCTAACCTTGGATGATTGCACTATTTGAGGAGTTGATTTGGTGTTTATATGAGCAATGTGTAACACGCCTAAATAGATTTAGGTCTAAGATAAGGTATAAAGTGGTTTTCCTTTATTCCTTTGTGCTATGGAATGTTTAGGTCCAGACCTAATTCAAATATTGTGTGTTTGCCGACCTTGGAGATTGTTTCAAGGATTGAAGATTGTGTTGCCGACCTTGAAGAGTGTTTCAAGGGTAACAATGGTATAAAAAGTGTCAAGGGTTTGTGTGTGTGTGTGAATGGGGGATATGATGTTGTGATTCAAATTTGATCAGGGAATTAAGGGATTTCATGTGTTAGGCTACTAGATGTAGTGACACTACAACAAATCCCTATGATTAGCTCCTTTTTTTGCTCCATTTTTTACTTCCACCCACTGTTTTAATGTATTTTTCTCCAATTTTTTGAAAAAGTCGGTGCTATTTGTCGAGATGGCACATTTTTGTTGGCATTTTTTGCACCGATCAGAACAAGTAGGTGCTAAATTAGGCACCACATTGCACCTAAATTGGAGCCGACTTTAGCACCCACATTAGCACCGACTTTAGCACCACCTGTAGCACCGATTATAACAACTAAACTAGCACTGACTTTAGCACCATACACCAAAAAAAATTTAGTAGTCTCATCGATACCCCAAAATTTGAACAGATAAGGAACTTTGGCATGACACCAAAACATGTCACGACAATCAAATGAAAATATTGATAACCTTTAAGGCATTTGGGATATCGAAGTGATATGGTTTAGAGTCTCACCGATATAAGGGGTCTCGTCAATGAAAAGATAATTTAAATGGTATTTCAAAGAAACTCTACTATGTCAAAGAGAGGGTTTTTGGGGTCTCTCCAAAAAGGTGACAAAAAGAAAATAAAATATCAAAAGAGTGATTTCTTATTTGAAGAGACTCATATTATCAAAGTAATCCCAGTTAGGGTCATACCGAAATCCCAAACATTAGTGCTAACATTAGCGCTAACATTAGCACCGACTTTAACGTCTAAATGAGTGCCAACTTTAGCACTGTACCTCTAAGCCTTGATGGATTGTTTTGGATCAAAATTTTAGACTTTAAAATTTTGCCATTCCTGCCATAATCCCTAATAAGGCATTCTACTTGAACCCAAAAAATATCACCATTCCCTTATTAGCCCTAAATTGTATACCTCAACCATAAAATATTTGATGAAAAAATCACTATAGCTAACATCGGCAAGATGATACTATGTCAGGGAGACTCAATATACAGTATCTTTGATGACCCGAAGGCACAAGCAGACAAAAGGAAAATCACACGAAAACCTGAAGTAATGAGCAAATCGAAGAGATGGGGGATATCAGCAAGAGTCATTCATAAGTCTCATCGATACCCCAAAAGTTGAACAGAGAAGGGATTCAGGATATCAAAATGATATGGTTTAGAGTCTCACCAATAGAAGGGGTCTCGCCGATGAAAAGATAATGTAAAGGGTATTTCAAAGAAAATCTACTATGTCGAAGAGAGGGTTTTGGGGTCTCTCTGAAAAGGCAACGAAAAGAAATTAAAATATCAAAAGGGTGATTTCATGTTCGAGGAGACTCATATTATTGAAGTAACCCCAGTTAGGGTCATACCAAAATCCTGAATAATAAATGAGATTGCAAAACACATCACCTCAAAATAAAGTGACAAGACATAATGGTGGCGATCTAACGCTCTGTTTTCAAAAAAAATAAAAATTGTTCGATGATAATTGATTGCATAGATGCCATTGATTGCACAGAGTTAAGATTATTGAATGGGAATTCGAAGGCATTACAAAGAACAAGTGTAGGGCATGGATGAATAAGAAATTCAAGACCAAAGCGATTTGTCAAGTAAGTAATTTTTAGTCACCAAAATCCTTGAGATTGCTAGCCTCCAAACATTCACCAAAATCTATTTTGTAGCAGTTTTCATTGCTTTCTCTATTTGTTTCCAACCCTTTTTTTTGCAACATCCTATGGATAGGTAGCGGTAGTAGCTATACTTCCCGCTAGAAAACCACCTAAAGCTAGAAAGACATAAATTTTCTAAACTCATCAGTTGTTTTTATTGTCATGTCCTTGAGCCTTCTATGGATGCAAGTGTAAAAGGTTAAGATTGTGCCTCTGTATAACCATAATCTACCCTTCAGGGTTTTGTGTTGAATGACATAATTGAAATGTTTAGTAACCTTTTTCAAAAAAAGGAAAAAATAAAAACAACCTTGTGTTTACGGCTAACCCTGACCTTTAAAACCATTGGTTAAGATCAACCCATTATAGGAAGATAATTGTTCCTTCAATGCTCTCAAGGTTGTTATCAACCGTGCATTCTTGGCTTCTAAAATCTAATCCTTGGCTTTTGCTTTAGTTACCAATTCTTCATTCTAGAGATTTGGTAGGGAAATAAACAAATTGTTCTTACATTCACTTTTATTCTCATGATTAATATGATTTAGAGACAATCTTTCGGTGAATATTTTATGAGTTGTCTCGAAATTGAGTTTTTCCTGTAATTTGCATGGTTCTGAAGTAACGTGTTCAAAGTTGGTGGTTATAAATGGTACATTTTACTATATTCCCAATGTTGTGATATCTATAATCAAATCATATTACTTTGAAAACATGTGTGTGTTTAATTTACGCATTGATATTTATCCTTACATTTGGTTTAATTGAATAGCCTTCATCATGTTTATTGCAGGTTAGAACTTTTGGAATTTGAATAAAACCATCATCTGCTTCCCAATGTTAATCCTTTCATCTTTTCATTGATTTTTGACTTGTTGTAGATGCCAATTGGACTCCCACGGTGGAACTGTTCTTGTACTTCCTGAATGCACTTTATAAATTAGTTTGTGTTTATAAATCACAGAGTTGAAATCCAGACATAGTGATAGAATATGGAAGAAACAATTCAAAACCCAAAGAGTAAAAGACAAAAAACTAAGGATAGGCATCTAAATTGGGATTTATTAGACCAATGTCCCGGGTCAGGACATAAATCTAGAAGAAATGCCCAACTAAACCCACAAGCTGAGAAATTTGAAGATTTATACAGGGATATTGGGGATATATGGACACCAGTTAGAGGGTATGATCTCTTTATCTCCCATTACAGAAAAATGCATAGGCATAAACCCATTTCAAACCCATGGTGGCTAAGCTTGGGTAAATTGGTAGTCCCGAATGTGTTTGTAAATGTCTAGTTGTTGAAGTTTTTTGCAGAGAAATTCAACCCTAAGACTTGTTATATTGAATTCAATGATGGGACTAGTTTCTTCCCCATTACCAGAGACTATATATCCATAGTGTTTCAGTTAGACACAAGTTTAGACAAGAAATTTAGAATCAAGGATTTGTTGGTTGAGTACCACAATATGAGTAGTAATTATAAGAGATGGAAGTTACCCTTTCACAAGCCTCGCGGTGATAATAACCAACTTAGGGTATTTTCAGAGGGTGAAGACCCACCCTACTCAACTGAATTGTTTGAAGATTATTTCAAAAACACATATTACTTTGCCTATTAGATATTGGGAATAGAAGCCTCCATGTTCATGGAAATTGCGCCCATGGTCCTAGCTGCTGACATATAGAGTCATGATGTGCAGTATTTTGATTATGATGAATACCTAGATAATATAAAAAATGATTTAATGTCTATAAAGAATGGAGGAAGTAAATTCATACATTATTCTTTATTTATGGATATGGTATTATATGAAGGACAATGTGTGTACTTATGGGATAGAAATCTCAAGGTAAGAGACCTAGACAAAAATGGAAATATAAAACCTGTACAAATGTGGACCTCTTTTTGGAATAGCAGATGTTATAGATCCCATTATTTATACTTTGAAGAGTTTTTTGTGAAACCAATATTCAAACGGTTTGGACATCCTTGCAGCCATAATTTTTCATTAGAAATATAGAAGTTTTTGAGACCAAAAGATAGACCTGAAGAGGGAAAGTTCAACCATAATTGGGGTGATTGGTATGTTTTCAGAGATTACACTATGATAAGAGTATTCGGATATGAAGGGCCACCCTTTCTGCTACCAAAGACATGCCCAGATCGAGTTACATACTTAGAAATTGTTAGGCAATTAGCTTCCTCAGATTTCATGCATCTTAAGAATCAACATAAATAGTCATCTATGCCTAGGACTTTATGCTTTGGAGATTTCACAGTACTTTCTGACAAAGGTTATCAATTAATTTATAGTAAATTAGAACAATTTATATTACCTTTTAGAAATGCAAGAGGAAAATTTGATCCGGAACACTTCATAAACAGTGTAAAAATAAAGTAGAAGTTAAAGGGATATGATCATGTCCTATTTGTTTATGAAGATTTAATCAGAAATTATGATGAAACTACAGTAGCAAAAAGAAGAAGTTTGTACCGTAAAACCATGTTAGCAGAGGCTTGGAGGGTAGCCCAAAACCCCACCTACACCAGAGTTTTCCAGGATATTGATGATCCTATCGAAAGACTGGACACTATGATTAAACATGCACCAAAACTGATCAAGAATGTTCCCCTTCATGTATTTAACAAAAAAGGAAAATAGTTTAAAGATGCACAGGCTGAGTATGAAGTACCCCTAGGTCACTTGTCACCTCAACCCACACCGGATATAAGTTTCTCTACAAACACAAACATTGCAAAAGGAGAGGGAGAGTTTGAAGAAGGGGTGCAAAGTTATGACCCAACCATTGAGGGGTATGAACCGCCTGAAGATAGAGAAGCTATCACTATGGAAGCACCAAATGATTCATCAGAAGACATAAGGCAACTGGCCAATAGTAAATTCATATTAGATGATGATTTCATCAAAACACCCAAGTTTAAAGCCTTCTTATATGAATACAAGTGCAAACAAGCTAGGAAGAGAATGAAAGATATCACTCCTGACATATAGGATGAGGTGTTGTCTGAGCTTCAGAAGGAGATCAACAATGAATTAGAGATAATGACTCCAGAAAGGGGAAGGACCTTGTTACAAGAAGTAGGTGTGATTTTGATTCCTGGATGGGACATAGATTCAGCCATTGTATTTGATTCTTTCAATAGAAATCAAGATAAGAAGTTGAAACTCAACATTGAGGCAATGGATGATATCAGAAGAGGATTAGGGTATGACCCTGATAAAAGAGCATTCCTTATATGGGTGTTGTATCCTCCAAATAAGAGACCACATATCATTGATGATCCTAATAAAGCTTTTGGAAGCCTATTGATACAAAGGATTGAGGATACAGATCCTATGGACACTACCAATTTAAATGTTAATGTTGCAAGGTTTACTAAAGCACAAATTGAGAAATTAATGAAAGATAATAATATATATAAGAAAGAAAATGCTATGCTGAGACAAGACATTGATTTGAACAGAGACAAGTTGCCTTCATCCAGCAGCTACTCACCATACCTAGAAGGTAATCAAAGGGTAATAAAGGCCTTGGCAGATGTGAATTATTGGAAGTATAAGGCAGAAAAGAATCAAAAGAAAAGTGAGCAACTAGAAACTAAATTGAAAACTGTCAAATATAGTATGGCCTCTAAATTGATTCAAAGAAGGTTTGGCCACATGATGAAAAATAGCGACAAGGTTTTGGATTTGCACAATAGAACACATCAATTAAACCAAAATCATAAAAGACTACACCTCAGAATGTTGGAAACAAAGGAAGGGTTGAATGCTAAATCTAGCACTGAGGAACAAGTGCTCAAATGATATAATGAATTGATGAAAGAACATGAGAGATTTAATGGTATATTGATAGCATATTTGAAAGATTTTGATCAACGTATTGATTTGGCATTTCCCAGCTTCTTCAATGATGAGGGCAACCTAAAAGACAAGGATACTTGGAGGAATGAACTGGGTCAGTTACTACCACCACTACTTGAAAATGTAAGTAATGAGGAAATGATGATAGAGAATACTTACACATGTCTGGGAAAGATATTTTTTCTAGAATCAACAATGAGCAGTTTACTTGAGACTGATCCATGTGATGATCAAGTGTACATCGACCATATTGCCCAAATAAATCTATTTGTATCCAGAGCGCTGTGATGAAGCAAAAGGAGTACAATTTTGTCAAGCAATGCAAGTGTATCAATCTGTATTATGAGGACGACCTTGCCAGGCCTTTGAGTCACGGGTCACTCTATGGAGATTATTGGAGCCAGAATCAAATCATTGCATATGCTTTTATCTTCATTTATGTTTGTTAATTATGAAATAGTTATCAAAAGATGTTATTATGAAAAGGTACAATGTTTTGGGCCTGAAGCTTGTTTGCATCCTATAAAATAGGATACCAAGACTACTATGAAGGAGATCATCTAATCTATTTCAGAGACATATATTTAATATAAAAGTAGTATTTGAAGAATCCATTTCCATCTATCTATGTTTTCAAACCAGTATGAATTGCAAAATTAATAAAAAGAATTAGAGTTAGTTGCTATATCCAAAATTGATGTTCAATTGTTGTGTTGATGTTAATATTTATGAGTTGCATGATTTTCTCCAAAGTGGTTTGTCAAGTTGTTTAAGTTTATATCAAGGATATCATTAATTTTTTAGTATACATTTGCTGTTATTCAATTGTTGTGTTGATGTTAATATTTATGAGTTGCATGATTTTATCCAAAGTGGTTTGTCAAGTTGTTTAAATTAATATATCAAGGATATCATTAATTTTTCTATATACATTTGTTGTTATTCAATTATTGTGTTGATGTTAATATATATGAGTTGCATGATTTTCTCCAAAGTGGTTTATCAAGTTGTTTAAGTTAATATATCAAGGATATCATTAATTTTTCAGTATACATTTGCTATTACTATATGATCTATGTGATTGGTTTATGGGGAAGTTGATTTAAATCCGGTTGAGCAGTCAGTGTTTATTGGTCTCTACCTAGAGTTAAAATCCTTTGAACAATCTATTCTAGGTCATAGCAATTTGAGGAAATATTAATGGGCTTTATAAGAAGAATCTTGTACCTCAACATTCTTACACATCTTCACAAGATACAAGTTTACATAATTGCCTAACAATTTGAGTTAAGTCAATATAAATCCATTACACCATTGACTCTTGATTTCTTTGCCCAATAGATAAAGCATTGGTCCAATTTACTATTAATCTTCATACCCTATTCATATTTGTAAAACTTAACCTTAGAAATACATTCCAACCCTTACATCTACTTCACACCCGTTTGCCACTATGAAGGTTACACAAAAATCTGCAATATCTTTCAAGGTACACTGACCTAGGTCTAGCAGAGCCTAAAGACAAAAAGGTATTTGACTACCTAAGCTAATAGCTAGTTCATGCACTCTCCATAATGTTGGACTCATGTGGTCACAACTTCTTTGATTGGGAACCTCTCTACCCACCAGACTTGTACTTTGCATAGAACTACACCAAGCTCTTACAAGGCAAATAGGTTGATGAATTTTACATGTCTAACAAGCTTCTCTACAAGCTCAAATATCTCTATGTTTTAGACACCACACCACACTAGAGACTCATCTAGGAAGCATACTATTCCAAAATAACTCAACACTTCAACATTACTAAAACACTAGCAACACTTGAACAATAATTCTAGTGGCCTCACATATGTCCAAATTGAGAACCACATCAAGTCTCTCATTCTTTGTAGCATTGCAAAATATTGGAAATAGGAAGCCTAGACTCTACACCCCTCTCTTAGTTTTGACACTACCTTGGGAATCATTAACATGGATTTATTAAGAAGACTACCTATGACAAATCACTGGTGTAACTCCATGATTGTCTTATCATTATGTATTTTTCTTATGTTTGCCATACTTATTCCTTCTTATATTTGAATGAATATCAGTTATTGATCCTCAATACTGTGCTTATGTGAATGAATATGCTGATACAGTAAAGCATTTATTGTGGATGTTTTCAGTTACATGTTCAAAATTATGTTCAACATAAAAATGGAAAATATTTAAAAATAATAAAGTTAACAAAGTTGCTTATTTAAATAATTGTGAGTTACATGCATTAATATTTTATTAACTTTTCTATCTTCACAAACATATGTTGATACAAAATGAATGGAAGAAGGATCCAAGTAATCCTAATTTTTTCTGCCAACGATTCATACCAAAGATTGAACAATTTAAGGATATTGCAATAGATAATTTGTATCGACACAAATAATATTACTGAAGCATTACAAAGTTTAGGCCATAAGAATCATCCTTCTTTAAACATGGATTGCAAATAATTCTAAAAATTTAGAAGTCTTGGTCATTAACATTATTGTCTACTACAATGTCATCAAGTGTATCATTGTCAATGTTCATATGTTCTTTCAAGTATTTAATATTATCATCATCCTCATCTTGACTTGCATCATCTTCATCATCATTGAAATTTGACTTTAGACCATCTATATTGTTACCAGATGTATTTGGATCATCATTTTCTATACCATCCATATTTTTGTCTTCCATAACATCATCTAACTCTAGATTGTTGTCTTCTTATGCCTGAACATAACCATCTTCAACATCGTCATGGATGTCAATTTCTTCGATGTTCTCTAATCCCTCTCTCTCATTTTGTTGGCCATCATTGTTTTTCTCAGTATCCACTAATGTATCATCAAATACATGCCTTAATCTTGGATCATAATGTATGACAAATATCCATTTCAGGTCCAAAATATCTTCATAGAAAAATACCTACACATGAACGACATACATATATTAGACATATGGTATAACAATTTTATTGATTAATAACCACATGTGTATATTTGCAATAAACTATGAATTAATAGATTAATGATCACTACCGCTTCTTATTTGAGTTAAAGAAATACCTACTCACAATGAATTGGTAGAACATAAGGCTCCTTATCCTTCGGTAGGAAATATGAGGAATCTATAGAAAACAATCCACTATGGGTATCATGTCTTCGTGTCCTCTCAAATGCTTCATACCATCTACACTTAAAAACACAACATTTAAAAGAGAGGAAATCCAACTCAATAATTTCTTGTATTTTCCCAACATATTGTAGATTCCCTTCAATTATATTCTTATCTTTTGAGCTTGATCAACTGGATTGCTTGAAGTCAACCATGATGCCACAATCGAAGGATTGTCTCTTTACATCTACACTTTCTACATGATAATGTCGACCATATGACCACATTGCTAGATATTTCCTTGCCTGTGAAAGACCATTTATTGTAGTGCAAACAAATATAATGACGAATATTAAAATAGTTAATAGTGTCAAAACTGTAAGGAAACAACATTTTGTAAAATTCCAACTGTACCTTTCTTTCACATCCTCTAGACATGTTGATTTCATCTTCTGTTATGTTTGAATCTATACCTGCATCTTTTGTTTGATTTTGAATTTGTTCAATAACCCATTCTAGTGGGCAGTCTTTGCCCCATTCCCCAAGCAGATCAGTGGGAAGTGGAGTATTCCTTGGGTTCGATCTCTTAAACTGTCTCCTTGCTTCTAACACTTCTCTCTTTTTATCATATAGATCAATCCATTTATCCGTAAAGTCAATGTGATATAGAATGAACTTGTTGAGTATAGCACTTTCATCTACACCTATTACATGTCAACATGTTTATTTCAAACTCCAAATGTCATGCTATTAATTTGACAAATAAATTACAGTGTCAATTAATGATTGTAAGAAAAACAACCATACTAATCATGAATTTACTTACTAATTTCTACTTGAACACCATTAGATTGTGGTTTTTCTCCATCAACAATATCTGATGCTTGTTCTTCATCCCAGAAGTGTGGCCCATCTTCAAAATCCTTACCAAGGAATTCACACAGGAAGAAAAATGCTTCATTCAATACATACCCTTCAGCCATGCAACCCTCTGGATGTGTCTTTTGTCGGACATATCTTTTTAGAGTTTTCATATACCTCTCAAAAAAAACATCCACCTCATTGATACGACACCCGCTAATTCAATGTCATAGACTAGGTGTATAAGTAAATGGACTTGTAGGTCCATGAAACTTGTAGGGAGATCCTTCTCAAATACACATACAATTTCTATAATTTCCTTCTTCCATTTTGGCACTTCACATTCATGGATCTCCTTGGAGATCACCCACCTAATATAAGAATAGTAAATTAGTATGAACCTTTAGTCAAAATTTAAAATGCAATATAATATCTCTATGTCTCTCACACATGAACATTTCATATAACCACATACCTTGTAAATGCTGACAATTGATTTATGGCATTCCTTAAGTCAACTGTAAGGCAGGAATCCCCCCTAATTGCCAATGTCATGATATGGTATCAAACACATTTATGAAAAGGTGATTAGTAATTTTTCCTCACACAACAAAATATCAAAATATATTTAGTACTTAATCAATGTTAGCAGTAAATGTTAAATGATGGGTAAGTGCAAGAAGTTGGGTCCACATAGAGGGGAAGTCGCGAGCTAAAAAAAATCCTAATAGAAATGGGTACCCGTTTAGGAATGGGTGCCCGAGCCTAAACGGGTACCCGCTTAGAAATAGGTATCCGTTTAGGAATGGGTGCCCGATCCTAAATGGGTACCTGTTTCTATAATGATATTTGAATTTGAAAAAAAAGCCTGCACACTTTTTTTCCCAAAAAAAGGAATGGGTACCCATTCCTAAAAGCTTAGGCTTGGGAAAGGCATTGTAAGCCAACCCCTTGCCTTGGACTTGCAAGTTTTTTTCTAAGTACAGAACAAGAGAAAAGACTGAGTTTACCTATATGGTTGACGATATTTTTTTCTAAATTTTTTTACGAAATTAAAACCCATTACAGATGATAGTGTCTAGTTTTCAAATATGTAATTTTATTTTTATTGGACTTGTTTTTCTATTTATTATTTAATTTATGAGCAAACTAGTTCAAAAACTTAAAATGACAGGGGTTTGTATTTTTTTAATAACTTTTAATTTTTAAAGTTTTTTGAAAAAAAAATTATATGTCATCAATCTACACATCATTCTTTACACAATGAAAAAAAAAATCATTTTATGATTAGTTTTTCTCAAATTATGTTGGCCATACACGAGGGTTTTGAAAATAGCAATTAGGACCAATAAAAAATTAATTAAAAAAAATTATTTGGAAAAAAATTATTAAAAAATATCCTCATCAAACTTTACTATACTACACATATTTCCTTAAAAGGGTTTAGAAAAATACTTTTATTTAGGTCAAATTATGTTGGTCGTACACGTGCATGGTATAGTAAAAAAAAAGTGACTTTTAAACAGTGGTTTTTAGAAATGCCTATTGAAAATCAATTTGTATCATCTAGGTATTAAAATAAATTACATATTTAGAAACTAGACTTCGAGTACTACATTTCATATTGCTAACTTTTTTTAAGATTCAATATTTAAGTGCCTCAAATGTTCAGGTGAAATGTGACAAATTCTAAAAATCAGGGAAAACACTTCCACTTTTTGGCCAAAAAGTGGACCCAACTTCTTGCACTAACCCTGATGATATATAATACCTTCATAAAATTATGAAAATCATGTGTTTTAAATCTTGTGCTATGTCCATCAACTGTAAAATCTTTAGCCAATGACAACCCATAGCTAGTAGGTGTCCTTATTGAATGGATGACATTTTTTAGTTGGTCTAGCTCTTTTTTTTTCAAGATCCATGGAGCTTCTGCATATGTTTCATTTTCTCTGTTTGGCCACAAATGTTTTCTATCAATTTTGGTATGCGAAAGAGCAATATCTCTCTTAGAAGAGAAGGTGTCCTCTTTACTTGATATATGTTGAAATATAGAATTTGGGATATTTTTGAAGATGTGCATAGGATCTAATAGGTGAGATATTAATAGATCCTTCTAGTAAGGGAGTTCATAAAATATGGATTTCCTTTTCATTCCTTCTAGCATATTAACTACAACTTGTTCTAGTTCTTCAATTAAATCATCCCGATCAAAAAAATCCTCCCAAGCTTTCAATTCAGCATCTTCATACTTCTTAAGCCAATCACCTAGACCTATTATCATGGGAGGGCCTCTATTTTCAACTTTTCCATCAAATTGATTCTTCAGGCTATTTCTAAACTTATGATCTAGTGGTAGAAAAGCCCTGATGTTTGCATAAATAAATTTATGTAGATCTTCAAAATAGCGCCCTTGAAATTGTTCTACACATCTTGGACATGCAAATATCCCTTTTGTTTGAAGCCCTGCAATTCAATAAGTAATGTTAATAATATCAAAAAAATAGTATAAAACTAAGAATGAAAGTTGGGATGGAAATAAATTATGAGTTAAATACGTAAATATTTTATCTTACCAAAACAAACACTAAGTCCTAGGAAGTCATGAATAGTCCAACATAGCACATCATACAACATGAAGGACCTATTTGATGGGGGACATGATATGTTATACATTCTTATGCCTTTCCATAGCAGTTGCATCTCATCAATAAAAGGCGCAAGATAAACATCCATGTTTTTAACGTGATGTTTCCCTGGAACAATGAGAGTTAGTAGAAGGTGCTCCTTTCTAACACTCATCCATGGGGGAATATTGTATACTATCAATCTAATTGGCCAAACACTATAATTTGAGCTTAGGAAAGAGAATGGGCACACTCCATCAATTGCAAGACCAAACTTGATACTATGGGGTTCATCTTTGAATTTTCTTGGCCATTTTTCCTCTATGTGTTTCATTTATTTGGAGTCAGCTAGAATTTGCATGAATCCATCTTTACTCCTATTTTTTGCATGCCAATCCATCAATTGTGCAAGTGACTTGCAACGAAACATTCGTTGAAGTCTAGGTATAATTGACATGTGACGTAAAATGTTCTTTAGAACTGTAGGACCTTGTACATCTGTATGATATCTCTTCTCTTTGCATACAGGGCATTCTACCTTATTTTCATATTCATCTCTGTATAAAATGCAATCATTTTTACATGAATGAATTTGCTTATATTCAATCCCCAACTCAACCAACAATAGACGCGCCTCTTTGCAAGTTGATGGCAACACATTCTTTTCAGGTAATATTTTAGTTTTTAGTGCCATGTAATATTGCTAGAGATTAAATCAATTGAATGTTTGACTTATGATGAACATGTTTCATATGTCAATCTTTACTAGGACTGTTTATATACATTATATGGTTTTAAATTCCCCTTAAAGAAATAAAAACAAAGTTGATGAATGTTTATGAATTATGTCTACCAATTGACAATGCAAAGTAAGAAATGGATTTCATCTCACTTTAGTAGGGTAGTGAATCCTTTGTCTAACCAACCAAATAGTGACTTGATTTCTAATAATATTAATGTGCATGTTAGTTTTGAAGTTCTACTTGCACCTGATTTGAACACGGGTGTCTTCGCTACTTGCTTGATGGAGTCTTCCAGGTTGTTATCATCAACATTACATTGGTGGTAATTACCCCTGCTATCATCGTTACTGTCAACCATATGATCATTATTGTCATCATTGTTTCCATCCCCAAAGAAACATATAAGCATTTGATTCAATCCTTCTTCATGCATTGCATTTTCACTATCATGATCATCATCATTAAGGCTAGCTGGCATGTCATTAGTGTATGCAGATCTCATCAGTAGTTCAAATTTCTCAGCTGCTAGCATTCTCTTCAATGTTGCTCTTTCCTGCCTGGTATGGTTTAAAAGATGGATTGGATCATCCCGTCCAAACCTTAATAAACTAGTTGGATCTTGGGCATTAGTATGTGTTTCATCAATATCTTCTACCTATCAACAAACGCAAGCATTATTTAATGTTTGGCAACAATTGCACTAAATTCAAAATGTATCAATTTCAAAGAAATATAATCAAATATGGCTTAAAAAATAAAAATATAAATTGTATGAACATATATACATCAATTGAATAATGGAACATTATTTTATAGACTACCTTTTTTATAAAATAATTTAAATAAAACACAATTTTGACAACATAGTTTATAAAACATCAATCCACACTCATTTATTATTCTTTAGTTTTCTACCCTTAAGAACATCCTTAGGGAGACCTTGTTCTTCCCTTTTCTTTGGCGCAGGAGTGTGTTTTAAGAAGGGGTAATCAATCAATAACTCATCCCCAATGGTAAGGTCCATAATAGCCTCAACCATTATGAATCTATCAACCTCTCTTTCTATATCTCCATCTTTATCATTTATAACCTCAACAAATTGACAATTCGGTCTTACATTAGGGTCCCTTCCCTTACTACTATTTATAAATCCTACAATATTTTTGTGTTTGTATGAACGTCCATCTATATACATAAGATGACCTCTATTCATTTATCTTCCACTTTCCAATTGGAGACGATGTGTATACATATTTGAATTTAGACCATATGTTGACATGCTAGGCTTAAATTCTGCTAGCCTTCTCCATTCACCACTATAATATGATGGACCATAATATGGCATTAATCTCCTAGTGGTTTGTTCTGAATTGTTTCTATGTTTAGATACCACATGTACATTTTGGACGATAAAGAGGTCTAGATTCTCTCCATGAATATTGGAGGGTCGTATCATGTAGCTATATCTGCAAAATTGAAACACCTCGTACACTCTAGGTAGTTGTTGATCACTAGGCCAAGCACAATATAGTCGACGATCAAATGTCTCTTTGTAAATTGATCTCAAACTTAGGGGCAAGTGATCATCTTCATCACATTCATTCTCATAGGGTATGTAGTCCACCTTCCCCTTGTCTTTAAGAAAATTATGCATCTTTAATCCGGTTCTTGTTCTGTTACTTGTTTTCATTAATTCCTTGTCTCTGGAGCTAGTATATTGGCACATATTTTTGTTAGCTGTATCATCTAATGAATGATCATTGCCCTCTAGGATGGAAGTCGGCGATCCAAGAAACTTTAAACCAAGAACTTTATCCTGCAAGTATCCATTAAGAAAAAAATTAGTTATTTAAATAATATAAAACAATGATTTCTTCAAAATCCTTACGAAGGAATTCACATGTTATTTATATAAAATTGGAAAATTCCTTACTACAATTCCTATTAGATTTGAATCTATTGTAGGAGGCATACTACCAACTAGAAGCTCATCATATATGTAATGTCTTTGTACAATTGCTCATTTGAATTGTTTCTTTCCACGACATACAGAACATCCACAAACAACAATTTTGTCAAAGTATTCATCCCATGTACTATAGTCCTGACCAACCTCTTGTTTAGTGCAATCATTTGTAGTGTCTGCAGGATCCATTGTCATATCCTCTTCCACCCACTGTCATCTACGTTATTTAACAGTTTTAGGTCCACATCCACATACATATCTTTTTATTTTGCTAGTTGAACGCTCAGGTTCTGCATTTTCTCCAATCTCCATCTAAAATAATAAACATGCACTAATTTATGTCAAGATTGGATAATACATTATAAATTTCAATAATAATGTGAACAAAGATGGATGTATCACAAAATGTCATCAGATCATTTTTTCATAAGTTAAGTTAAAATTTGAGTACCTGATGTCCCGCTTCATCCATTATGTCCTCATTTGATATGACACGATCTGTTGCCATGGCCTCGTCTGGCCCCTATAATACACAACATAGTAAATAATGTTTAGTACACCAATTATATCATTTCAACGTATATGCTATCCAACACAAAACCTCACTTTAGTCATATATGTGACATATTCATATCATGTTTTGGCCATCCTAATTTTCAAACTTTTCCGTTGATCATAGAATCACATTTAATCACCATTCCTATGCATTTTCAACCAATAAGTTTGACCTTAGAGGCCTCATGGACAAAAAAATTAATTTATTCTTCTAGTTTGCTAAGTCAATCTTTATCCTAAGTAGTGCTCCTATGGCCCTAGCAGATATACAAACACATGGCTCCACAAAGAGATAGCAATTTTGGACTAAATGATGCAAACTTCTTTCTACCATAATTCATGATTCCATATTATAATTTTTGTTTTTGACACCATGGATATCATAATTGATAATTTTTATATTCCTAAAACACTTTGACAATATTTATATATCTAAAAAAAGATACAAACTTCTTTCTACCATAATTCATGATTCCATATTATAATTTTTGTTTTTCATGCCATGGATATTATAATTGATAAGTTTTATATTCCTAAAACACTTTGACAATATTCATATATCTAGAAATGTTGTTTCTTTTATACTTGATCTTAGTAGCTTCTATTAGATTAGTTTATTGTGTCTTTAAAATTTATTTAATAAAGGATGCATGAAACCAATTTTAAATCCTTAAAAATCTCTATATTTAATTGCCTAGTCTTCACTAAGTTTTGACCGAATCTGAGCACAGAATCTGAGGTCAAAAGAGTCCAAACCAATTGGATCAAACCATCATAAATTTTTATATGGCATGCAGTTGTGACAAGACTCAATACTAGAACCTATAGTAGCGGAAATCACAATGAACCTATAGTAGAGGAAACCATTGTAAATTTTTATATGGAAGGTAGTTGTGATGTATCAATTTAAATAATCTAAAATTGAGACAACCAAATAATTGAATAAATTTAACAAACAATTGATACCAATATGGCACCACAGAATCAGAGATTTTCCATTAACTTCTTCAAAATTATGCTTGCAACATGGTCTTTGAGTTTGTAAATATTATGGAACTTTTTCTACTATCTACCACTACTAGCTCCTCTCTTCCCCCTATATCTTTTTATCGGGTATTAGTCTCTCTTTTTATAGGAGAGACAAACAAGCTTTAGACCTGTTACAACAGAAAAGACATAACTGTTCATAACTGTTAAGAAAATACTTTTAAACTTAACAAAATGTTTTTAATTAGAAAAGACCAATTCGTTATTCACCGAATAGAAACCTGTGACCATTCAAGGCCTGAGCAAGGCATTCTATTTTATGATGTGGAATCTCCTCTTCACATTCAATCCTCTTCAGAACCTAAATATGTTCATAAATGTTAAGAAAATACTTTTAAACTTAACAAAATGTTTTTAATTAGAAAACACCAATCTATTAATCTATGAATAGAAGCCCATGACCATTCAAGGCCTGAGCAAGGCTTTCTATTTTTCCATAAGGTGCTTCCTTTGTCTGCTAGCTAATTTACTCCCTCTGAAGAATTCATGGCAACGTTAGTCATATCAATTGCTCTGCACATGAACATATTAATTTTAGATAAATGTTCAATATACTTCTATTTTGCATATGTGTCAGCATTAAAGGCTACCCCTTTCATGTCGTGTTCCATGTTCATCATTTTCTCAAGATATTTGTGAATATTCTACATGATCATATCTTCATTATTGATTTCTTGTAAAGCAGTATTTAGAACTATGGATACATCTTCCTTCCTCTCTTCATATTTTCGTGGTTCTCTAGTATCATCATGAATTGAGGGAGCGATATCAAAAGAATTCAAATCCTTATTTAATTTATTATGATACTTTTCATGCATCTTGACCAACTTATCATACATCTGCAATCCTTGTTCTATTAAAAGTTTTTTGTCTGAAAGTTTCTCTTTCCTTTCCATCATCCTCTCTTGTAATCTTTTGTTTTCTATAATGGCTGAATATGTTTGTTGGAATGATTCTAATAGGTATCTGCACATTCCCACATCTTTTTGAACCTTTCTTTTATTATTTTAGAGGCCATGGTGTATTTGAGGGTCTTTACTTCCCTAAAAATCTTCTCCCATGTTTTTTGGGATTTAGCATGGCATTCTTTCCAATAGATTACATCTGTTAATGCCTCTATCATTTCTTTGTCTTTTTGGGTCCATGGGGAATGTACCTTAGATGTAGAAGAAGAAGCTCTTTCCTTGTGGTATATTAATTCTTTCTTCATCTTGTCATTTTCCTTGATTAATTTCTCAATCTGGGCCTTAGTGAACTTTGCTACATTAACATTTAGTTCAACAGTTTCCAAGGGATCTGTATCTCCTATCCTTTTGACCAAGAGGTGACCAAACATTTGATTTGGGTCACTGGTTATTATTGGTCTCTTATCTTGGGGATAAAAAGACCAAATCAATAAAGTGGCTTCATCTGCATTATACCTCGACCATGAGTTATATACTTTGTCACTTGCTTCCTCTATCAAACTCAGTGTTTTATCTTCCCTCCTCTTGAACATGTCAAATACAATGGCAGAGCTCATATCCCAACTTGGCTCAAGAAATACCTTGGCTTCTTGGAGTAGTTGTCTTCCTCTTTCTGGAGTAATAGACTCCATTTCTCTATCAATCTCTTTTTTCAATTCCTCCAAGGCGGTAGTTTCTTGCTTAGGGGTAGTATCTTTCATTTTTTGCCTCATTTTATTTCCTTGATATTCATATACAAAATATTTAAATTCTAGAGTCTTAATAAATTCATCATCCAAGACAAACTTTTGAGTAGCCATAACTTTGATGTCATCAGACAGATCCTCAGAAGTCTCAAATTTTACATGGTTCAATTTTGCAAGAGGTTCATAATTTGGAACAACATGAGCACTTATTGTTTGCATTTGTTCAATCTCATCATCACTCACTTCTTCATCTATATCTGTATCTACAGAAAATGATACTTCAAGGGTTGGCTGTGAAGGTATGTGAGTCAGAGGCTGCACCTCTTTAGCTTGTGTCCCAGAGTATTGTATGTAATCTGTATCAAAAGCAATTAAAGGCACACCCTCAATTATCTCATCTGCATGAGCAATAAGCTGCTCAACTCTTGATAGTGGGTCTTCAATTTTAGAAAAGGCTCTTGAGTATGAAGGAACATTCTTGCATTTCCAATCCTATGAAAGTAGAATTTTATTAAATATAGCCATTCTATCTTCAGTAGAGGCTTCGTCTCAATTTCTAATTATATCTACTTCTGAAAAAATATGTTCATAACCAGACAGACCCAGTGAGACCCTGGATCTGTGAATAAAACCCTCTGTATCAAAACCTTTTCTTTCATCTCCTATTGGGAGACCATACTGTGCTAGTTTGGCATTGACTTCTTCATAACCCTCATTCATGACTATTGTGAATTCCCCAAAGCAGAAAGTGTTGGGCATGAATGATTGTTTGTTGTTCCTCTTTAGATGAAAAGCATCAGATTTAGCCATTTGTCTCACAATTTCTAAGTATGCAATTCTGTCTGGGATAGCCCTAGGCAATAGATAAGGGGAACCCTCAAATCCATAGACTCGTATCATGGTACAGTCTGAAAAGGCATACCAATCTCCCCAGTTATGTTCACCTTAGTCTTTGGATCATTTTCCTTTGGCCTAAGAAACCTTTGTATACTGGGAGAGAGGCTATAGTCATGAGAATATCCCAATAGTTGCATTAGAGGCTTCAGAAAATATTCTTCAAAGCAAAAATAATGAGATCTATCAAAACGACAATCCCACAGTGAAGTCCACATTTGCACTGGTTTTGGGTCCCCATTGTCAAATGAGTCTCAAATTTTCATCTCTGAACTCCACCATCCTCTACCATGCCCTTTGTGCAAAAGAAAATGTATTAACAAAGAGTAGTGTTTGAAATTATTCTTATCACTATTATGTTTGATTTTCTCCAATCCATGATTCAAAGCATTAGCTATGTAACTTGCTCCCTTTGTTTGAATATCTGCAACTAACACCATGTTTGAATATCTGCAACTAACACCATAGGTGCAATTGACATTTGTGGGGGAAGACCTAAGACTTGACCAGCAGCATAATAAGTGTAACGAAGGTACTTCTCAAATAATTCTTCAAAAAATGAAGGGTTCTCAGGATTGGAAAATTTCCTCATCTGACCCTTGTCATCTTTTCACCTGTGTAAAGCTAACTTGCCTCTCTTATAACTTGTGTCCATATGCCTATACTCCAGTAATAGGTATCTGACTATAATGGGCGTGTTAAAGCCACATTCCAATTGAAAAACATTCACAATGAAATCCTTGGAAAGCACCAGTATATTGTCACCAGTGTGTGATCTAATAGTTCTTGTTTTCAGGTGATATTTTCTAGCTAAGGCTTTAGTCAAATCCACGTTGATAAAGACATTAGACACTATTAGCTTTGCTAAATTTAACCTCCAAGGGTTGTAGACAGGTTCATACCTATATTATTTCTTGAAATGATACAGAAACAATTGATACCCTCAAAGAGGGGTCCAAACATCTCCTAACTTCTTATAGTCGTCTATCAATTTATCTATGGAGGGATTAGTATGGGCACTTCTTTTTGGTCTCGGCCTAGACCCTGGGCATTGGTCAATTAAATCTTGATTTAGTGATCTTTTCTCGACCTTCTACTTTTTAGCTTTATGTTTCTCTAGATTATTTTCCATAATGCAAACTCTAAAGCTTCTACATAGTATAAATTTATAGTTAGGACTGATATACTTACTTGAAATATATTTCTAGTTGGCCTTTTTCTACTCCTTGCTCTGCCAGAGGTCAAAATTCCATTCTCCTTCTTTCTTCAACCAAATCTTACAGGGGTAGAATAACTTATTTCAATCTCAGCTCATAAATGCACCATCGATGTGTATCTTGCCATCTAGCCAGTTTATTAATTGCAAATATTCGACTGATGTCTTGGAATGTCACATCGATCTTCTCTCACAATCATTGCTATGTCACTGAGACTTTGTTTTATATTCCATTGAAGTCCATCCCTTCCATCGATAAGTTTCCTTTTCTTGGTCCATTGGCGAGGTTCCATATGAAGTTGCCCCGATGTGCCCTAGTCTGGCTGATGTTCTTCATATCCTCAATCTTTTATAGTTATTTTGGGCTATTGGTGGAAGTTCACCCTTAGTTCCACCGATCCTTACATGCTACAATGATGCTTTTGTCTTTATTGGTTTTATCGGCATGTTGGGGGAACTCGTATATAAGTTATGCTAAAGTTGACATGTTCTGGCGATATAACCTTCTTCAGCCAAATCTTACAAGGGTGGAATAACTTATTTCAATCTCATCTCATAAATGCACCATCGATGTGTATCTTGCCATTTAGCTAGTTTATTAATTGCAAATATTCAATCGATGTCTTGGAATGTCACATCAATCGTCTCTGACAACCATCACTGTATCATTGAGACTTTGTTTTATATTCCACCGAAGTCCATCCCTTCCATCGATAAATTTCCTTTTCTCAGTCCATCAGCGATGTTCCATATGAAGTTGCCCCGATGTGCCCTAGTCCGGCCGATGTTCTTCATATCCTCAATGTTTTATAGTTATTTCAAGCTATCGGTAGAAATTCATCCTTAGTTCCACCGATCCTTACATGCTACAACGATGCTTTTGTCTTTGTTGGTTTTATCATCATGTCGGTGGAACACGTATATAAGTTCTACCGAAGTTGACATGTTTCGGTGATATAACCTTCTTCAGCCAAATCTTACAAGGGTGGAATAACTTATTTCAATCTCAGCTCATAAATGCACCATCGATGTGTATCCTGCCATCTAACTAATTTATTAATTTCAAATATTCAACCGATGTCTTGGAATGTCACATCAATCTTGTCTGATAATTATCGTTGTATCGCTGAGGCTTTGTTTTATATTCCACCGAAGTCCATCCCTTCCATTGATAAATTTCTGTTTCTTGGTCCATCAGCAAGGTTCCATATGAAATTGCCCCGATGTTCCCTAGTCCAGCCGATGTTCTTCATATCCTCAATGTTTTATAGTTATTTCAGGCTATTGGTGGAAATTCATCCTTAGTTCCAGTGATCCTTACATGCTACAACAATGCTTTTGTCTTTGTTGGTTTTATCGGCATGTTAGGGGAACTTGTATATAAGTTCTGCTGAAGTTGACATGTTCCAGTGATAAGCTAACTCCTGTCAAGTTCATCGGCTCATCAGTGAGGGTGTGATATGTATTCCATCAAAATCCACATGTTACAGTGATATAACCTTCTTCTACCAACTTTATCGGCCTGTCAGTGGAACCATGATGTGGTTTCCACCGATGTCTGCATGTTATCTTGATAAACTCATTTTATTCCATTTTGTTGGTCTATCGGTGGGATGACCTCAAAGGTTACCCTGATAGATCATTATTTTTCTGATATAGTGATACTATATCTTTATCGGGCCATCGGTATAGCAAAGTGAAAGGTTCCAATGATGGGGTCACATTGGGCTGATATGTTCTTAGGAAAGGCAAAGGGTACAATTCGTGGAATGGATATGAAAGACTTAGGTTAATTATGGATTTTGTAAGACAATTGATTACTATTATTAGGGTTTAAGGCATAGTACTATTTAGGGTTGAGGGTTTAGGGATAGGGTTTAGGATTTAAGGTTCAAGTGTTGAGGGTTGAGACTTTAGGGATAGGGTTTAAGGTTTAACGATAAGGCATTAGGGTTTAGGGTTGAGGGATTAGGGTTTAGTGTTGAGGGATTAGAGTTTAAGGTATAGTGTTTAGTGTTGAGGGTTTAGGTTTTAGTGTTGAGTGATTAGAGTTTAAGGTATAGTGTTTAGGGTTGAGGGTTTAGGGATAGAGTTGATGGTTTAAGGTTTAAAGGTTGAGGCTTCAGACTTTAGGGATAGCATTTACGGTTGAGGGATTAGGGTTTAGGGTCAAGGGACCATGTCAAGTGCCCTCATCGATGTTGGTAAGGGATACATGGAAGGCAAATAGATTAGGCAGACAGTGGATTATTACGTGGATTCTAGAGGGGAGAAAAGTGGATTATGACGTGGATTATGTAGGGAAAATAGTGGATTATGATATGGATTATGTCAGACTTATGCCAAAACATGGACCATAGGGATGGTATGTGGAGGGTATGTAGGATAGTGGATGAATGATGCTAGATGTATTAGCTTTATTAGTAGAGGTATCTAATTTTGTATTTCTAGATCTCTTGAGGATGGTGGAATGAGTGGAAGCTTTAAGTTTAGGTTTAAGATTAGGGTTGAGGGTTGAGGGTTAAGAGATTAGGGTTTAAGGTATAGTGTTGAGGGTTGAGGGTTTAGGATTTAGGGTTTAGGGTTTTGGGATTAGGGTTTAGGGTTTAGGGTTTAGGGAATACAGTTTAGAGTTAAGGGATTAGGGTTTAAGGCATAGTCCTGAGGCATGATGACCCTTAAGATGTTTGGCTTTATCAGTAGAGGCATTTAATTTTATATTTCTGGATCCCTTGGGGATGGTGGAATGAGTGGAAGCTTTAAGATTAGCTTTAAGATTAGGGTTGAGGGTTGAGGGTTGAGGGATTAGGGTTTAGTGTTGAGGGATTAGAGTTTAAGATATAGTGTTTAGGGTTTAGTTTTGAGGGATTAGAGTTTAAGGTATAGTAATTAGGGTTGAGGGTTTAGGGATAGGGTTTAGGGTTTAAGGTTTAAGGGTTGTGGCTTCAGACTTTAGGGATAGTGTTTACAGTTGAGGGATTAGGGTGGAGGGATTAGAGTTTAAGGTATAGTGTTTTGGGTTAAGGGTTGAAGGTTGTGTTACACTGCACTAAAAGGTTATAGTGCCATTAGAGAACGATGTCCTCGCCCATGGATCATGTCGAGTGCCCTCATCGATGTTGGTAAGGGATACGTGGAAGGCAAATGGATTAGGAAGATAGTGGATTATGACGTGGATTCTAGAGGGGAAAATAGTGGATTATGATGTGGATTATGTCAGACTTATGCCAAAGCATGGACCATAGGGATGGTATGTGGGGGGTATTAGGATAGTGGATGAATGATGGTAGATTTATTGGCTTTATCAGTAGAGGCATCTAATTTTGTATTTCTAGATCCCTTGAGGATGGTGGAATGAGTGGAAGCTTTGAGTTTATCTTTAAGATTAGGGTTGAGGGTTGAGGGTTGAAGGATTAGGGTTTAGTGTTGAGGGATTAGAGTTTAAGATATAGTGTTTAGGGTTGAGGGTTTAGGGTTTAGTGTTGATGGATTAGAGTTTAAGGTATAGTGTTTAGGGTTGAGGGTTTAGGGATAGGGTTTAGGGTTTAAGGTTTAAGGGTTAAGGCTTTAGGCTTTAGAGATAGTGTTTACGGTTGAGGGATTAGGGTGGAGGGATTAGGGTTTAAGGTATAGTGTTTAGGGTTGAGGGTTGAAGGTTGTGTTATGCTGCACTGAAAGGTTATAGTCCCATTAGAGAATGATGTCCTTGCCCATGGACCATGTCGAGTGCCCTCATCAATGTTGGTAACGGATACATGGAAGGCAAATGGATTAGGGAGACAGTGGATTATGACATGGATTCTAGAGGGGAGAAAAGTGGATTATGACATGGATTATGTAGGGAAAATAGTGGATTATGATGTGGATTATGTCAGACTTATGCCAAAACATGGACCATAGGGATGGTATGTGGAGGGTATGTAGGATAGTGGATGAATGATGGTAGATTTATTCGCTTTATCAGTAGAGGCATCTAATTTTGCATTTCTGGATCCCTTGAGGATGGTGGAATGAAAGGAAGCTTTAAGTTTAGGTTTAAGATTAGGGTTGAGGGTTGAGGGTTGATGGATTAGGGTTTAAGGTATAGTGTTGAGGGTTGAGGGTTGATGGTTTAGGGTTTAGGGTTTAGGGAATACTGTTTAGAGTTGAGGCATTAGGGTTTAAGGCATAGTCCTGAGGCATGACGACCCCTAGGATGTTTAGCTTTATCAGTAGAGGCATCTAATTTTGCATTTCTAGATCCCTTGGGGATGGTGGAATGAGTGGAAGCTTTAAGTTTAGATTTAAGATTAGGGTTGAGGGATTAAGGTTTAGTGTTGAGGGATTAGAGTTTAAGATATAGTGTTTAGGGTTAAGGGTTTAGGGTTTAGTGTTGAGGGATTAGAGTTTAAGGTATAGTGTTTAGGGTTGAGGGTTTAGGGATAGGGTTTAGGGTTTAAGGTTTAAGGGTTGAGGCTTCAGGCTTTAGGGATAGCGTTTATGGTTGAGGGATTAGGGTTTAAGGTATAATGTTTAGGGTTGAAGGTTGTGTTACACTACATTGAAAGGTTATAGTCCCATTAGAGAATGATGTCCTTGCCCATGGACCATGTCAAGTGCCCTCATCGATGTTGGTAAGGGATATATGGAAGGCAAATGGATTAGGCAGACAGAGGATTATGACGTGGATTCTAGAGGGGCAAAAAGTGGATTATGACATGGATTATGTAGGGAAAATAGTGCATTATGATGTGGATTATGTCGGACTTATGCCAAAGCATGGACCATAGGGATGGTATGTGGAGGGTATGTAGGATAGTGGATGAATGATGGTAGATTTATTGGCTTTATCAGTAGAGGCATCTAATTTTGCATTTTTGGATCCCTTGAGGATGGTGGAATGAGTGGAAGCTTTAAGTTTAGGTTTAAGATTTCAGTTGAGGGTTGAGGGATTAGGGTTTAAGGTATAGTGTTGAGAGTTAAGGGTTTAGGGTTTAGGGATTAGGGTTTAGGGATTATAGTTTAGAGTTGAGGATTAGGGTTTAAGGCATAGCACTATTTAGGGTTGAGGGTTTAGGGATAGTGTTTAGGATTTAAGGTTCAAGTGTTGAGGGTTGAGGCTTTATGGATAGGGTTTAAGGTTTAGTGATAAGGGATTAGGGTTTAGGGTTGAGGGATAAGAGTTCAAGATATAGTGTTTAGGGTTGAGGGTTTAGGGTTTAGTGTTGAGGGATTAGAGTTTAAGGTATAGTGTTTAGTGTTGAGGGTTTAGGGATAGGGTTGACGGTTTAAGGTTTAAGGGTTGAGGCTTCAGGCTTTAGGGATAGCATTTACTATTGAGGGATTAGGGTTTAGGGTGGAGGGATTAGGGTTTAAGGTATAGTGTTTAGGGTTGAGGGTTGAAGGTTGCGTTACGCTACACTGAAAGGTTATACTCCCATTAGAGAATGATGTCCTTGCCCATGGACTATGTCGAGTGCCCTCATCGATGTTGGTAAGGGATACATGGAAGGCAAATGGATTAGGTAGATAGTGGATTATGACATGGATTCTAGAGGGGAGAAAAGTGGATTATGATGTGGATTATGTAGGGAAAATAGTGGATTATGATGTGGATTATGTTGGACTTATGCCAAAGCATGGACCATAGGGATGGTATGTAGAGGGTATGTAGGATAGTGGATGAATGATGGTAGATTTATTGAGGAATGGAAAGGAACCATAACCAATGGTTGCACACATCCCCATAAAAGTTGAATCTTGTGATGCGGAGGTGGTGTAGGGTGCAATGGAGATGTTTGATTAGGAGATGGATGATGATGGTGCTAAATTAGGCGCACTTGGCACCGATTGTGGAGTCCCAAAGAGATTACATTTAGGGCTAAAAGTTGGCGCAAAAGGTGGAGTTAGAAACATCGACTTTAGCACCGACTAATGAATCCAAAAAAAAATTCAAATTCATACCAGCATTAAAACATACCACACAAAAAAAACAAAAATAAATTAATACATTTAAGCCCACAACACAATGTACTCTACCTCTATTTTAGGTTTCCTGCAAAGCGACGACTTTATTATGTCAAAAATGGAAGTTACTAAAAATTTTCTACAATGGATCTGTGAATTTGTATTTTGTTTATTTTTGGTTCTAGACATCTAGAAGATAAAAAATTGCTTTAGCTAGCTACTAAATTTGGGGTTTCTAGCTAACTCAGCCATTCAATCAAGCTTGTTCGTTTACCTTTTAGCAAGTAAGTTAACTCTTGACCTAGGTTTTTATCTATTTTGATATAATTTTGAGCTCAAAGAAAGTTTTTCTAAGATGTTGTACTCATGCTTTAGGGTAAATTTGAGTAGTAATGTTGTTAATTATCATTGATTGCAGTATAACTTGCATTTACCATTTTTAGAAGGCCTGTTGAATAAGGTCTCTTTGTACATCATACCCAAAATACAAGCTATTAAGTTTTGTTTTTGGCTACAATTGGTCAAGCATGCTATTAATTCATACCTGGCTAGGATTGCCTCCACAGACTGGACAAAAATAATTTGCCCTAGGTCACCTCAAAATGTCAAGCAATAGAGGGAAGGGAGCAAACTTTGGCCACAATCAGACAATTCACTGTCAATTTATAGATTTGTAAATGTTTCCATTGTTTCTTTGATTTTTAGTATTTAGTTTTCTATTTCTAAATTTAAAAAAAGAATTTTATTATATATATATAGGGACATGAGACTGACAAAGATAAAGAGGCATTGGCTTCCATATTGGGGGTAGATGTAGTGAACAAATTGGATGGTGTTGACTTGACAATGCTTGCCAGATACATAGAAAAATGATCTAGTAAAGCCCCTAAAAAATTGCAACCAAATCAACAGTGTCAAAGGGAATCAATTGATTCCCCAACTAGTCATGGATTGGGCAAAAGATCCAGGAGGAAATCAATAACAATAACCTCTAAGAATGTGGAATAGGGAGTAGAGGCTTCCAATGTCCCAGCCACTCCTGGGACACAGACTTCTTCGACCACCATGCCATGTTTTGCATCTTGCATTGGTAGCTATGATACCAAGATAGAATATGATGTGGTTTCATGGGAAGTCCGAATGACAAATGCTAGAAAAACATTTGTGAATAGGTTGAAGGATTCATTCCTTCAACGGTTCGAAGACCATCTACATTTTCCATTCTCAAAGATACCCATGCACCTACAAAAAGTAGTTATCTAAGACATAGAGACTAAATTTGGCACAGGCTGGTCTGTAAAGAAAATAAATCTACAAATGTCTCAAAACTACAAGAGATTTTGGTGCAACCAAACAAAAAAGATAAAAAAAATCCCTCCCGAGAAAAGACTCAAAAAAAGGCCAATTGATGTAAGTCTCAAAGTATGGAAAGAGCTTGTAAAAGCATATGAGAAGTCCAATGCACAAAGGAAGTCCGGTGAGGAGAGTAAGTAGGTATTTGAATTTTCTCATAAGATTATATCAAATTTATTAAACAATTTTTAAATTTTATTTCTGCTTTACCTAAATTGAATTAGTATATGTTTCAGGACAAGGCCTCTAAGGATAGGCTTGACAAACTTTGTGCTACTCATCACAGTGGCCATAAAGGTTTACAGGGCTTGATCTATACATTTATAAGTATATTTAATATGTTAAATGATATTTTTTTTATTTCCTAGGAAAAAATAAATGATTGCATATTAATTAGTTTAACTAGTCCATGTGCCATGTTTTGACAGGAGGAGAAATATGTCTGGCAACCAACGCAATTTGAAAAGGAAATGTTACAAAGCAAAAAGTGGACCAATTTTGTAATTTGGATGGAGAACGAGGTATCAATAGTTGATTTTCAATAACTTAGTTGGATATTGTTGTGTTAATATGTCAATTTGCATTTCGTGTGTTGAGTTTCAATAATCTTTGAAGATGTTATAGAGTGATACTTGAGACAAATAGTTACAGTTGTACTCTATTTGTTGTGTTTGGTTTCTATTGGTCTTCTTGTCTTTTTGACTCAAGTGGATTGTTATTCATAGATCACTTGTCATTGTTGTTGATCATTTGGATGTAGTTATCATTGAGTTTTCAGGTGGTCTCCTAAGTGAACAGACCAAAGGGTTTATCTCAAGTCTTTGTTTCCTAACCTTTTTATTATAAGACTTAAAGGGGGGCATGCATTACAGTTATGTTGTTGGTTATATTTAAAACCTTTGAAATATAATAGTGGACATTTAAATTTTAATATGCACATTTTTTTTGTTGAGAAGGAGCCATCATTGGTAGTAGGCATTAACTCTCCTTTGCCATAACAACTTTGGGAAGTACTAGTCTTTAATGTGCTTGGTTTTGGGGTATGTGAGGGAGAAAAGGAAGGAGTGGGGAACCATTTTGGGGGGGAGTCTTCTTTTTACCTTGGGGTCAAGGAAGGAAGGTTGATGGTTGGAATATAAGTGATTTAGAGGAAGGGAGACTTTGGGTGTGCTCATCATGTTGGCTGAGTGTCTTACTGTTTGGGTTGGAGACTAAGATTCAAATTGCCAACTAGTCTTCTTCAACTAAGCTAACCTTTCTTTGAAGTAAATCTCCTTTTCATCCATTCTTGTAAAATTACACTATCCATTTTGGTGAAACATTTCCTTTAACTTGTGTAACTGTATGTGGTCTTGTGAAAGCCTATGCTAAAGGGTTTGGATGAGGAAAATATTGTTAACTATGAGAGTTTAGACTTAAGATCATGGGACTTATGAACTATGGTAAAATGTTGGTTATTGTGTTTAGGATTTCTATCATGAAGGAAGCAACATTAATTTGGTCATAGTTTGAGGTGGAGTTTCAAACCCTGGCTAGAATTGCTAGAATGCTATCATTGCAACATACCATGAGTCTTGAGGAAACCTGGCCTGGTTCATGGTTATCTTTTTTGACATGGTTGTAAACCCTAATGGTGTTTCACCTATAAATGTCCACTCTCTCAATTTTGGATATGAGGTCTTCTTGGGATTAATAATACCACTCCTAGGTGATCTTTTGGCATGGTTTTGGATCCTTGGTTTAGGTCAACTTGGCCCCCAACACTCCCTCCAAGGTTATGAGGTTTGCATTACTAAAGCCACAATGGAATACAATGTTGAAACAACACTACATGATTGTATTTGATTACTAGTTGACTCTTGGAAAGAATGGGTTTTGTCAATTGCATACAGTTGTGTAACATTGCAATAGTTTTACTGTACTTGTAACTAGAATAATATATTGTGAAGGCATTCATTTGATGACAATGACCTTTGAGTTCATTGTAATGACTTGCACTAAATTAGAAATGTGATTTCAATCTAATATTTATTAAATTGGAGACTGTTTGTGAACAAATTTATCTTAGTAAGACTTCCCTGTGTTTGAATGTCTGAGCACTACCCACAGAATAGTAGATATTATGTACTTGTGATCACTGTGTCATTTGGATAAAGGACTCATAAATGGAATATAGGACATTCTGTTTCATTGTCCATAAAATCCTAAGGGTTGATTAAGTTATTGTGCATGGATGTAAATGGAAACTTTAAGCTCTTCGAAGGCTTGCTTATTGTTAGCAAAGTAGCATTAATTTCTTATTTTAACTGTTGAAACATCTTGTGGACACTAGTATGGTGTTGACTAAGGAATTATCTTGTAAACACTAGAAAGGTCTATGCATGTTAATCATAGACTATAACCCTACATTTGGAAGGAAATTGTTACTATATATGTGATATATATTGTACAGTAGTATCTGGTCTATGGCATGATATCTTTAGTAGGAGGTACCTTCAGATTTCTATAGCATCATGTTTAGGCTAAAGTACTGTAAAGTTAAGTGTGCATTGTATGGTGTTATTGTATTAGAGGTTGATGTATGCAAATCTACAGTGATATAAGGAGACTTGCCTCTCACCATTTCATTGCACAAAGTGAGTGACAAAACAACTACCTAGTTTAAAATTGGCCCTTCTTTAAGCAACATATGTAGCAATGGGACTTAGGATTCTTGAAAATGAGAAGCATCCTTCTCCCCATACAACCTGCTAACTAGGGCCTCTCTGTTTATGTGCATGGTTGACCTCCTTGCCATTTCTAGCTATCTTGAAGACACCCTAAACTTTATCATTGAGATACCTGTTAAATCTGTGCTGGTTGTATGCATGTCTTTTCTTGGTTCCTGTAGATCACATATGAATATAGGCTTATGAGTATTTACAGCAACACTACTTTTTGATTTAGATCCTAAAAATGTTGCACAACTTATGTTCTCTCAAACATCTATCCACAAGTGGGTAGGTGTGGTGAGGTAAGGAGATTGATGAAAGATAGAGGAATTAAAAAAATGCCTAGATGCAGTTGGATTGAAGGGCATAAAATGGTACATGCTTTTTTGTGTAAGAGACAGATCACATCCGTAGATAAAGGAGACCTATGCAAAGATGGAGAAATTGGCTTGGAAGATGAAGGCGGTAAGTATTTTCCAAATTCAAGAATTTACTTAATGATGTGGAAGGATGGGAAAAAGAATTATTTCTCTACCACCATGGTGAAAAGTTGACAATTGCATTTGGTTTGTTAAACATGCCCCATGGAACAACTATTAGACCTTTATCTTAAGGTTACTCATGAACCTTTAGATAAATAATTATTGAAAAAAAACTGTGCATTCATTAATGACATGTAAGAGAATTAATAAACTGCTACTTAAAAACTCTTTAATGTTTCTGTCTAATGCAGGTTATTAGATTAATAGTGAAAAAGGACATACATTGACCATGCAATTTGTGACACTTAAGGTTATGTAATAGAATTTACAGTTGATAGTTAAATTGTATAACAATTTTTTTTATGATCTTTAGTAACATTTATTACAATTGTTACATGTTTTACATCATTAGAATGACATATTAGCTGTAACTTTTTTGAAATTTTATTATGGTATGTGCACTTTGATATGATGTAATATGATTATGGTTTCGTTTCATATGTTGGAATATTAGATATATAATAGAAAAATAAATTATTACATGAAATAAATAATAACTTTTCATTTTAAATATTTTTCTTTGCAGAACATGAGTCTTCCAGAAGATGAAGATGATCTTGATGATATAGATCTAGATTATATTGGTTTTGGTACAAATCACATGGCAGAGGATGATGATGATGTAGATACAGAAGACAATGAGGCCAATGACGATGATGATGATCATGATGATGATGATCATGATGGTGACGATGATGATCATGATGGTGATGATGATGATGAGGTAGTTACTGGTAGTAGCCAGTGACATTCATGATCATATAGGCTGCATCATGGATCATTGCTGATATATTGTTATGATGCCTCTTTTCATGGTTACTATCATATGTATTATTTTCACGGCCTGCAATACCATATTATTGAGTTGTATCATTTTCACATGTATCAATTTGACTTATATCATTTGGACATGTATCATCTTGACTTGTATCATTTTGAGTTACATAATTTATCATTTTTACTTATATCATTTGTACATGTATCATTTTGACTTATGTCAACTGTTGGACATGTATCATTTTGTCATGTTATTGATCTACTCGCATATTTGACTTTCACTTGTTTTAGTTATATATGATGATGATCTTATCAGTATTGACTTGTCAATTTTTATATATTGAAAATGATCGATGATTTTTGGATGGATATTTATTATGTATGATGATTTTAATTTACTACTCAGGATGGATGTTGTAAAATTCAATTAAATTATAGATATTTGACTCACTTGTTTTAATTATAGATGATGATCATGTTATAATAATTATCTTGTTATTTAATCATATGAGTTAAATAATTAAATTACTTACTTTATAATCATATGAGTTATTTAAGAGGCATGATATATTTAACTAATTAAATTGAAATAAAACAAATTAAATTAATAAATGTAAGCAAAACAATAAGCATTTTTAGAAGCAACAAAAGACACAAAAATGGAAGCAAAATTGGAAGCAACAAGAGATGTTATATCAGAAGCATAAAAGGAAGCAAAATTGGAAGCAACAGTGGAAGCAAAACTTGAAGCAAAATTGGAAGCAAAACTGGAAGCAAAATTGGAAGCCAAACTAGAAGTAAAACTAGAAGCAAAACTAGAAGCGAAATTGGAAGCAAAATTGGAAGCAAAACTGGAAGCAAAATGGGAAACAAAAGTGGAAGAAAAACTAGAAGCAAAAGTGGAAGCAAACCTAGAAGCCAAATTGGAAGCAAAACTGGAAGCAAAACTAGAAGCAATATTGGAAGCAAAATCGAAAGTAAAACCAGAAGCAAAACTAGAATCGAAACTGTAAGCAAAACTAGACATAAAATTGGAAGCAAAACTAGAAGCAAATTTGGAAGCAAAATTGGAAGCAAACCTGGAAGCAAAACTAGAAGCAAAACCAGAAGAAAAACTAGAAGCAAAAGTGGAAGTAAAACTAAAAGAAAAACTAGAAGCAAAACTGGAAGCAAAACTTGAAGTAAAACTGGAAGAAAAATTGGAAGCAAACCTGGAAGCAAAACTGGAAGTGAAACTGGAAGAAAAACCAAAAGCAAAACTGGAAGCAAAAGCGAAAGCCAACTTGGAAGCAAAACTGGAAGCAAAAATGGAAGCAAAATTGGAAGTAAAATCAGAAGCAACACAAGAAGCAAAACCAAAAGCAAAATCGAAAGCCAAACTAGAAGCAACAAAATTTGGTGCTAAATCCGACGTTAATCACAGCACAAAATATTGGCACTAAACTCGGCGCTAAATATGACATTACAATCAGCGCTAAACCTAGTGCTAAACCAAGCGCAATATTAAGATACAATTGGGCACCGAGTTATACATTGGTAGAAGTGTCCAATTCATGGACTCAAATGCACTAAATTTTTGTTCTATTTTAGGCTCTAATTGCCTATTTTGTTGTAGTGTGAGCAGAAGGTGTCCACAAATTTCTGTGATGTTGTGAAGGTGTTGTGTATGTTGTGGTGTATAATGAGCTTCATTAGAACTAAACTCCATGCATAGGTTAAATGCAATTATATCAGTTCAAAGTCTGGCAGTGAGCCATTCTTTGCTTCTTCTTCCTTTGATTCTCAGTGGGAAGTGAGTCCACTTGGACAATGAGTCCCCTGCAGTGATCATTCTCTCTATGACAGTGAGCCTTTGTAATTCAATATTGTTACTACATTATAATGTGAGCTAATCCTCACCATGGTTTTTCCCTTTTAGGGTTTTCCACATAAAAATCTAGTGTTCTCTTATGCATTGTGTTGATGTGTTTAAGCTTCTGTTATTTGGTTTTCATGTTTAATCTTCATAATAGATTAAGGGTTTAAGTGAACTGATGTGGATGTGATTATGTTTAAAAGAGATTGAAGTTTTTGATACTACTGATTCACCCCCCTCTCAGTTGTCTTGTGCCTTCAACATGGAGAATATACAAAAGTTACATGGTACCCCAAGGGTTATTGTCAATGATCATGATCTTATCTTCACTAGTAACTTTTGGATAGATTTATTCTCTTTTTTGTGTACTCAATTGACTTGCAGCTCTTCATACCACCCTTAGTCTAATGGGCAAAGAGAGGTTGTTAATAAGTGCTTGGAAGGATATCTACATTGTTTCACTTCAGATAAGCAGTCTTAGTGGTTGGATTGGTTACCACTTGTAGAATGGTGGTACAACACTTCCTTCCATACTTCTACAAAATATCGCCATTTATGGCATTATATGGACACCATCCTCCATCCATCACATCAACATTAAAGGTGACACCAAAATTTAAGGTAGTGGAGGATCACATGAATCATCAACAATATGTACTTTTAGGACTTAAGGATAATCTATCCATGGCACAAAATATAATGAAATAACAAAGATACCAACATTGTAATGAAAGGAGTTTTGAGGTGGGTGATTGAGTTTTGTTGAGATTACAACCCTATAAGAAAATGTCCTTGAAGCAACAAACAAAGAATAATAAGTTGTCACCAAAATATTATGGACCATACCAGGTTCTATAGAAGATTGCCAGTGTAGCCTACAAGCTTGACTTACCTCCTATAACAAAGATACATCTAGTTTTTCATGTTTGTTTTTTTAAGAAGGCTATTAGTCAATAGATTCCTATACATACTATGTTACTAGAGTTATATGAAGGAGGAAGAATCATTTTGGAGTTAATTCTCCAAACATACACTATAAGAATTTGAGGACTAGGACAATCATCAAGTATCTCATTTAGTGGAAGAATTTACCAATTGAAGAGGCCATGTGGGAAGATGAATATTTTGTGTAGAAGCATCCACAGTTAATCAACATTGACGACAATGCTTTTTTGAAGGGGGGTATTCTATTCCCTTAATCTTACATTGTTATAGGGTTATGAATAGTCAGCTTGTGGCTACCTTAACTCTTAATTAAGTTATACAATTATTAATATAGACTTATATAAGTATTTAGGTCAGCCTAGGTGATATAGTGTGGTATCTAGGTAAGCCTGGGTGATATCCAAGGCCTATGTATGGTCTATATAGGAGGTAGAGGTTAGTCATTATCATCATATTGTGAATTTTTTCTTCATTGGAGACTCTTGGAGGTTTCCCCCTTGAAGTGGAATATTATTAAGTATTTGTAGTATATTTACTATTATATTATTCTATTGTGCAAGTTGTTTCATTACATAACTCTTCATAAGGAGTGATTCTCATGATACACAACATATGATGGTGGTGAGGTATTTCTTGGTGACAAGAGTTGTCCCAATATAGTTGGTTGAGGAAATATAGAATTGATATTTAGTGATGGGAGAGTGAAAAATATTTCTAATGTGTTGCACATTCAAGGGCTTGTTAGAAATTTAATTTCTTTGTCTAAGATGAATAATGTTGGCATGCTTATAACTTTTGATAAAAATTGTTATGAGTTATATAGAGGAAACATGGTGTTGGATAAGGGTATATGACGTGGAACCTTGTTTAAGTTGAAAGAATCCAATTTTTGTAACTCTACTAATGTATCTGGAAATTATTATTCATGTATGTTGTGGTACCACATATTGGGATACATTGGTGAAAAAGGTTTAAAGATCTTGATTAATAAGAACATGGTTTATGGTTTGTTAATTTATTATATAGATTTTGATTTTTGTGAGCATTGTGTGTTTGATAAACATAGTGGAGTGATGTTTAGTTCTAATAGCAGTAGATCAAAGATTATTCTAGATACTATTCATAGTGATGTGTTTGGTCCTATGGACATGCCTTATGTTGGTAAATCTTGCTATTATGTTTCATTTTTTTATGTATACTCTAGATATACTTGGATTTATTTTCTAAAGCATAAGTATGATGTTTCTTGCAAGTTTGACGATTTTATGGTTCTTGTAGAGAAAAAGATGGATCGAAAGATAAATGTATTGAGGTTAGATAATGAGGTGAATATCACTATAGGGAATTTGATAATTTCTATAGACATGTAGGTATTATGAAATATAAGATGACTTCCTATATGCCAAAAAATGAAGTAAAATAGATGAACATAAATTAGATAGGTAGAGCTTGAAAAATAGTGCTAATATTGATTAATGTTTTTGGGTTGAGGTTGTAAATACTACTTGTTACTTGGTAAATAGATTTCCTACCTTTTCTCTAGTTGATAAGAAATCATATGAGATGTGGATAGGTAAAAATTCATCTATTTCACACATTAGAGTTTTTATTTGTGAGTCTTATGTTCATATGCCTAAAGAAAAATTATCTAAGTTGGATTTTAAGGTGGAAAAGTATATTTTTATAAGTTATAGTGAGAATGTTAAAGGTTTTCCTTGGTTGCTAGGTTAATTCTTGTGTGTCTTTAACTAGGAAGGTATAACTATCTTTCCACTATAGGGATGTTGAGGGTAGGTTGAGTTCCTCATCTATTGACACCTCAAAAAAGGTTTTCATCAATAGACATGTCATTTTTTATTTTTCTTTCTATGTTCAATAGTGCCTCAAAGAGGTTTTCAATAGGGGACTTTGATTATTTGAATTTTTTATTCTTTTGACTTTTAGGACTAAGGAACTTAAGTGAGGACTCAGGTACAATTTTATGTACTCGGGAATGATATGGAAACAAAGGTTAGATTGAGAGATTTGTCAAACCCCAAATCGAATAAGCCTCAAACCCTAATTATAATGAAACTAGGTACAAACAGACATAATACTACAGAAAACCAGATAGGAAGGTGCTCAAGAAAGATCAAAATCATACCAAAAGTTAGATTTCTAGAATTGAAGACTTTGTGGACTACAGGGCAAGCGTCCAAGTCTGATAGGGCAATTTTTCTACAGATCCAAAGCAGTGAGCAGTGTCAGACTATAACCTATTCCTGAATTTGAGGAAAATCCTGTCAAGAGGACTACGGGGTAGGCACCCTAGTCCAATAGGTGTGAATATCAGTAATTTTCTTTCAGATCTTGAATCTTCATCATTTGAATTGCTTCTCTATACCTACCCTTTCCCAAGTCTTGCACGTACAACCTGCAATCACAAGGAGAGGGTTTTGGGGGTTGTGGTGTTTAGAAGCTTGCCTCGGTCAAGCCTCATAATGACATTCAAGTCTTCCAATATCATTTTTAGATAGAGTGTGTGACCAAGGAGGGTAAGGGCCAAATCCAATGATGAAATAGAATGATTGAAACACAAATAGATGTCACCTTAGAGGTGAAGCCCTCATGGAGATGAAGATCCTTCAAATCATGAGAAGATGGATTGGTGAAGCCAAATCTAGAAAAAAAAAAACACAATAACAACACAATTATGCTCTGCAACATAATGAAAGATTTGAAATCCCTTATCTCAATATCACAAGTTTGCATTATCAATCTAGGTGTAAAATGAAATCATAAACTCACTTATATATACTTTCTTGCTAACATTTATAATTTAAATTGAATAGGTCGACATAGGGAAACCTTTTGAGAGGGCCCAAGCTGACATGTAATTGTTTTAACCCTAACAAATTTGGCTAGACTTGGGTGCAGGAAACCAAGTCCCAAGGCTATTTTTGGTCATTCTTAAACATTTAGAATGGGCCCCTAGTCCCCATTTGACATGAGTTTCAGGGGAAATTTCTCTGGGATGAGTATTAAGCTTGCATAATGTAAATGAGGGTACCTAGGAACTAAACTAGGAGGTAAAAAGGCATGAGGTTACTTTTTACTCCATAACAAATGTCACTTTAAGAGGATCTACCATTAAGCCTTCCTTACATATAATATGACCTAGTAGGGTCCCAAAGGTACCATAAACATACATTCATTCAAATTTAATGATATTTGCAGGCTTCTACACCTTTTTAGCATCATTCTTAGGGTTTGTACATGATCTTTTACCAACCCATACACTGTCAAATCATCTAGGTACACCTCTAATAAATCATGTATGAACTCTTTAATGTGTTTACCATTATCCTATTGAATACCACAGGTGCATTTTTCAAGCCAACAGGTGCATCACTGTATACATAAATGATCTAGAATTTGATGTAAAGGTAGTCTTAGGCTGGTCCTCTTCTCTTATCTTTACCTGATGGTATCTGGAAAACCCATCAGTGAATGAGTAGATCTCTCTCCCTGGAACTGATTCTAGCATCTTTTTAGTGAATGGTGTGGGAAATGGGTCATGTGCACAGGCTTTGTTCAGTTCCCTAAAATCAACACATATTCTTACTTCACCAGTTTTTTTGTTCTGCACTAACATCAAATTAATCTAGTCTACATCTTCAACATGTTTGATTATGCTTGTAGCTAGCATCTTATCTATTTCAACTTTCACTCTTTTCTTCATGTTTGAATTCAATCTATATGGTCTCTTCTTTATAGTCTTAGCTCCTTCCTTCAGTTGAATCTTCATTACTCCTACATCTTCTTTAATGCCTTTCATGTCTGTAAATGTCTTAGGAAATAGGTCTTCAATTTCTAATAGTATATCAACTATTTGTGCTACCACTTTATCATTCCAATAATCACCTATCTCTGTCATCTTAGGGTCACATTCTTTTGCTATGTTCTCCTCCCTAAGTTTTATAGGTTTATTGTAGTATTTCTCCTTTGGTTCTATTGGTAATTTTGGTTCTCTTTCTCCTTCTTGGACTTCTATTTCTAGGTCATTTATATCTTCATAATCTCCTTGTATTTTTGTAAAGTATCTATGATTTACCTCTTTGTCCATCAACTCTATTAGTTTCCATATCGCATCTATTCTAGGTGGAGGTAAACTTTGTTCCAGTGTTTCTTGTTCCTTCTCTAAGGTTTGTTTAAAGATTATGTCTTTCATTTTTGGTAGTGCAATGTGGATGTGTCTATCCAAACTGTAAAATGAAAATGTATGTCAGAAATTTTGTTGTATTTCATCCCAGTCTCTCATTTCCCTTCTTCTTTCCTAATTTATATACTAGGTCTGCACTACCAGTGACAATGTCCAATAGAATAGATGAACAAATAATCTAGTTTCATACTCATTTGTGCCTTTCCATGCCATTGTACATATGTCTAAGTGGTCCTACAGTGGAATCTGGCCTAGGTACTTAGGTATAATTTCATACTCTCCTTCTTCTGGTAAGTATCTAGTCTTTATGAGGACTTTGAATACTGACCAATGTTTTATTATGTCTTTATGTGTATTCCACCAATTTGTAGCATTACATATTAGTGTATGTTGTATGGCCTTTAGTCTTGTATGCTCGTCTGTGAAAGTTTTCTCAATTTCTATCAATTATGCATGAAGGTGTTGCAAGTATGTGTAGTATGTGTAGTCAGTGTTATCATTGATGTCAACAAGCTTGTGTTGTCATTGGTGTCAACTATGTCATTTGTGTGAGTTTCTTGTGGTGCAAGAGTATGAGTAGTTAGTGTTGAGTGGATATAATCTCTGAGATGAAGTTGTTGATGGTTTGCTCAAGATGATTTGGTTGCTTTGAAGAGGTGATCAAGATGTTAAGAATATGTTTCTATTGGTTGGTTTCCAAGTACTTTTGAGAAAATTTGATTATTAAAGGAAACAGTGTGTTGAAGTGGCATTTTGGTTTACAGAGTAGTGTTTTGGTTTTTGCTTTGCATTTTCTCTATGTTGAAGTTTGGTCTTTTCTATTTGGATATGTTGTTTAGAGATGTTAAGAGTTGTTATATTCTAAATTTCATGTTCTAGTTTGTTGTACAGAGGAAGTTGTGTTCACCAGTATGAAGACTGTGTTTTTGAGTATTGCAGAAGTGTCTGGGAGAAATGTCTTTGCTCTGCATTTCTTTGTAAAATGGTTCTAGGTCTTGCAGTTCTGGAATTGTGATTACAAGGTTTATATCTTTCTTCTATTGAAGTTGTTCATGGATTGGTTCTTTAGAAGTTGATTCCTAGAGATACAGTGTATGACAGAGACAATTAAACATACTGAATAAATAGGATAAGGTTGTGCAGCAGGTGAAAGTTGTTGCGGAGGAATCTTTTAGATTTCAGGATGTTTTAGAATGTTTATGGAATACTCTAGATTGTTTTGAAGCCTTACATGTGGTCCACAAGATGTCATTGGGTTTGAGGAAGCATGCACTTAAAAGTTCATTATGTTAACACAGTTTGGCTAACCTTGGGTGTTTACACTAATTGTAGAGGTGCTTCGGTGATGATGAAAGCATGAAGTGGCATGCTTGGATGAATTTAGGTCTAAGATGAGATGTGGTGTGGTCTTCCTTCATTCCTTTCCATTGTGGGAATGTTTCAGTCGAGACCTAATTTTAATTTTCTAGGTCAAGGTGATTTGCCAACCTTGGAAAATGCTCTCAAGGTTGAAGATAGTATAAATGAGTCTCAAGGGATTGTGATTGAGTGTGCACATGATGGATGTGATGTGAGTAACATGTAGGAATACAATCAACACTGAGAGGGGGGGTGAATCAGTGTTGTTAACAATTTTAATCCTTTTTACTCCTTTTCTTAATTTAAATTCACAAATGTATAATTCTTCAAATAGAACAAGGAAACATATGCAGAGTATCAAAACAAAACTTGACACAAGAAATTTCCCGAGTGGAAAACCCTCCTGGGGTATAAAAACCACTCAACTGCCTCACTGGCTTAACTCAAAATTTCTGATTACAATTGTCTCACTGACATTACAATTTTGCCTCACTGGCATATTGTACTTCTCTGCTTGTCTCACTGACATTACATTCAATAAAAAATATGACTCAGGGGATTTCCCTGTTTCAATGAAAACAAAACCTTATTTCTCCCTTTTAACAATCAAAGATATATTCTTTACAATTAAACTTCAAATCAAACAATTTTGATCTTCAAAAATATTTCATATCTCTGCAAAAACAACCTCAAACTAATTCACCATTTCTTGATCTTTCTCCTTGTGCAAAACTGAACAATTTACCTTCTCTGAAAAATTATTGTCTTTCATCACTTTCACTTTCTCTGAACAAACATTCATTCATCCTGCATAAAATCATTTCATAGCAAAAATCCCATTAAAGGCTTCTCACCACACACAAGATCTTCTCTCTTCTCTGCATACCATTCACCCCTGAAAAAAATTCTCTTTATACAAATAAACTTTCATCATTCAATCTTCTTCAAATCTGTTCAACTTCTAACATCATATATTTTTATCACCTTCACATCATATTCTCTCAAAAATAAAATTCTTTATGATCACAATCTTTTATTTTCTCAAAAACTCTCTCATCTTCAAAAACCTCTCATTAAACACACTTTCTCAAACTCTCAATCATCATCTCTTATCTGCAACACCATCATCTGTCATTGTAACATTCTCCTGATACAAGATACTAATTGTATATATGATCATGAACTTCATACAATGAAACTTCAAACATTTCAACCTCCATGCAACTACACTTGTTTGTATGATGATCAACTCACAAACTGAATACTGAGATCAAATGACCAAGCCACTGACTACTGTATGTCAAATACTATATGTCATCTGTATCACCCTGAGTAATGAATCTTATCATTATATTCACAACTCCAACTGATATAATTTAACAACACACAAGATGATGTACTCCTGCAACAACACATTTGACATCAATGACAACCTGTCACCATCAATCTCCCCCTTTGTCATTGATGGCAAAACTTTATGATGCAATTTATCTTTCTCCCCCTTTTTGACATCTGATGACAAAGACAATTATCTCCCCCTTATCATCCTCCATACCAACCAAGAATTGAAATACCACTTAAGGCACTGATTATTTTTGCAAATTGCCATCCAAAACTTTTCCTGAGAGCTCTGAGCTCTTTCCATTTTCATCTGCATATTGAACAACCATAAAAACCTAAGAGCAATAAGACATCAAACAATCATGTAAGGCATATTAAACCAAACACCAAACCACTGTTACAAGCTACCCACAGACTGCACTATACCACTTCTAATCACAACACAAATTTGTAGATAAAGATGAAACACTGACATCAATGATATCCTCTGATTACTTCTTTTAACAAACTCCTGAAACAACACTTTTTGACCTGAAATAACAAATCTCCAAGATTTCCCATGTGTTAAAGTTCACAAACAATCACTGCTCAGAAATACCATTGTTAAATACTGACAAGAATAACCAACATAACTCAATTCAACTCAGCACTGATACACTTCCTGAAATAGTCCTCAAGCAACATATCAACCTATCAACCTGAAGTATACCATCCATTTACTGACATTCAACCTTCTGAACAGTTTTGCAAAGAAATCATTAGCATACCAATACTCTTTGATAAAGCTTCAAATATGTTCAAATTTGCAGACAAAAAAAAAATCATGAAGACTCCTCATCAATTAGTTCCCAACACCAGATGACATGATGACCACTTTTTATAAAAACTATTCAAGTTTTCCATGATAGTGACAACTCAGTCCTGATACCACTTCAAAACTGGAGCCACACAATTTGAACAAACCTTTCTGAACCATATTAAAGAGGAAGATCATCAATGGAACATGTGAAATTATCACATCAGAAAACTCCTTAATATCTCTTGTTTATCATCTTCTTTTGACACCTGAAAGCTCCAAGATACATGTCATAAAAACATAACTCAACAAAACTATCATCCTGCATATTTTGACACCTTTTCTTGACATGAATAGAATGAAAACCATCTTGCTGTTCCTGCACATTTTATACTGTCAAATTTGATATACAACACTCTGGCAAATCTGATATATACATAATCATATCTGAAACATATTGCAATCAACAAAACTCTTGCCTCTTGACTTCATCATTCAAAACAAGATATTATTGCAACAACACTTTCCAAAAACACTTTGGATTGCAATACTATGACAATTCAACCTTTATAATCAACAACATGATCAAGAACAATTTGTGCATTTGAACTTCTGAAGCATAAAGAGCCAAAGAACACATGAAACACTGTCACTACTAAACATCAACATTGTTAGCAACATCATTATCAATAATTTCAAAGCATGGCAAGAATGATAGACAGACAAGATCATCATATCAAATGATCTTCTTCCTGAAACTTCTTGGGGTCAACTGATAGAACATTTGATACCTCCCCCTTACTTCATGCTATGTTAAGCAACAGATGAAATGACTTGTTTAAGATGCACAAGCTTAGATTTTGACTTCTCTTTACTTTCTTTCTGCTTCCAAATCTTAACATGCTCTTTCTTCCTCCAAATCTTTTCTGTCTTTTTCTTTTCCCAACCTTTCAAATTAGGTGATGCTCTCCTGCAACTGTGTGCTTTATGACCAAGAGAGTTGCAATTATAACAAATTATGTTGTAATCAAAATCAATTGACTGATAATACCTTTGAGCACTGATTTTAAGCTTCTCTATAGGATTATACCTTCTATGCACTTTACAATTTCTTTGTATGTGTCCAACATTATTGCACTTGTAACATACATGGTTAGTATTCCTTCTACAATCAACTGCTTTATGCCCAAAATGATTACAAGTATAACAGTAACCATTAAATGAATAGTTATACCTGTACATGTAAGCTTGTCTTATAGGTGCAATACTTCTTCTTTGATTGTTCACTTTTCTTTCAGGAGCATCAAGCTGATCAATTTTTCTTCTAGGAGTATCTCTAGCTTTAGAAGACTCTCCTTTTTCATAACCAAGTCCAAAAGTATCCCCATGTTGTTTTTGTTTTCCCAATATCTCATTTAACCTGCTTGTGCTCTCTTCAAATTTCAGATTCTTTTCTAATTGCTTCTTAATATCCTCAATTTCTTTACTTAAAGAAATTATTTCTTTTTCCAGCTTTTGACATTCAACCTTTTTAGCCTCCAACTCAGATTTTGTTTCATCAGTTATCTTCTTAGCTTTCTCAACCTCTGTCTTCAAACTGACAATTAATTTGTCTGATTCACCTGCTTGATTCTTCAAGTCTACAATCAGGTTTCTTGCCTCTTCAAGATCTAAAACAACTTTGTCCTTGAATTCTTTCTCTTGTATAAGATGATCTTTTAATCTCCTGTTTTCTTTACTAAGTTGCTTAATTGTATCCAGGGCACATAGAAGCTCTCCTTCAAAATCAACCTCACAAATATCTTCATTAAATTCCTGTTCATCTTCATCATTAGTCTCAATAGCAAAGATATCTTTTCTTTCATTAAATTGATCAGAATTCTCAACTACATGACCATTCTTTGTATCAATTATCAAGGGTGACAAATGCAACAAATCATTGCTGGGCACAACTGAGGCTTGTTTTACCATCTTTTGATCAGCATCTTTATTTGACATCTTAATTCTATTCTTCTTACCCATTTTACTCCACTACCAGGAACTACCTGAGCCTATTAGACTTCAAAAAGGGAACCTCGGCTCTGATACCAATTGTAGGAATACAATCAACACTGAGAGGGGGGGTGAATCAGTGTTGTTAACAATTTTAATCCTTTTTACTCCTTTTCTTAATTTAAATTCACAAATGTATAATTCTTCAAATAGAACAAGGAAACATATGCAGAGTATCAAAACAAAACTTGACACAAGAAATTTCCCGAGTGGAAAACCCTCCTGGGGTATAAAAACCACTCAACTGCCTCACTGGCTTAACTCAAAATTTCTGATTACAATTGTCTCACTGACATTACACTTTTGCCTCACTGGCATATTGTACTTCTCTGCTTGTCTCACTGACATTACATTCAATAAAAAATATGACTCAGGGGATTTCCCTGTTTCAATGAAAACAAAACCTTATTTCTCCCTTTTAACAATCAAAGATATATTCTTTACAATTAAACTTCAAATCAAACAATTTTGATCTTCAAAAATATTTCATATCTCTGCAAAAACAACCTCAAACTAATTCACCATTTCTTGATCTTTCTCCTTGTGCAAAACTGAACAATTTACCTTCTCTAAAAAATTATTGTCTTTCATCACTTTCACTTTCTCTGAACAAACATTCATTCATCCTGCATAAAATCATTTCATAGCAAAAATCCCATTAAAGGCTTCTCACCACACACAAGATCTTCTCTCTTCTCTGCATACCATTCACCCCTGAAAAAAATTCTCTTTATACAAATAAACTTTCATCATTCAATCTTCTTCAAATCTGTTCAACTTCTAACATCATATATTTTTATCACCTTCACATCATATTCTCTCAAAAATAAAATTCTTTATGATCACAATCTTTTATTTTCTCAAAAACTCTCTCATCTTCAAAAACCTCTCATTAAACACACTTTCTCAAACTCTCAATCATCATCTCTTATCTGCAACACCATCATCTGTCATTGTAACATTCTCCTGATACAAGATACTAATTGTATATATGATCATGAACTTCATACAATGAAACTTCAAACATTTCAACCTCCATGCAACTACACTTGTTTGTATGATGATCAACTCACAAACTGAATACTGAGATCAAATGACCAAGCCACTGACTACTGTATGTCAAATACTGTATGTCATCTGTATCACCTTGAGTAATGAATCTTATCATTATATTCACAACTCCAACTGATATAATTTAACAACACACAAGATGATGTACTCCTGCAACAACACATTTGACATCAATGACAACCTGTCACCATCATAACAGTGTGGTTGAATGTGTAGTGTAGTACAAGATTTCATGTGTTAGATTACTAGATGCAGTGAGCAGAAGGTGTCCACTATTCTTCAGTGATGTTGTGGAGGTGATGTTGTTGTGGTGAATATTGGTTCTATATTTTGAGCTTCATTGGAACTGTACTCCTTGCATATGTCTGCAATTCTAACATTTCAACTCTGGCAGTGAACCACCTCTTCTATCTCTTTCTTTTTGGGCAGTGAGCCCTTCTTTTGGGTAGTGAGCCCTCTGATAGTGAGCCTTTTGTAATTTGGTGTTGATACTACTTTATATTGTGAGCTAGTCCTCACCATGGTTTTTCCCTTCTTGGGTTTTCCACGTAAATCTGGTGTTCTCTTATGTTTGGTGTTGGTTTGATTTAGTTTCCATTATTTGCTTTCATGTTTAAACATCATAATAGTCTAAGGGTTAATTGAATATATGTGAATCTAAATGTGTGTAAGTATTTTGAAATTTTAAGCTACAACTAATTCACCCCCCCTCTTAATTGTCTTTTGCATTCAACAACAGGTCTTTTGCTCATAAAAATTATGGCAATTTGATATGTGAAATTCCTTTTGTAATGTGGTTTAATTTTTGAGATTTCAGAGATATAACTTTATTTTGGTCATCTGAGTCATTGCATGTATTGTGCGGTGTATTGTTATCTAATGCAGTGATTTGCACTATGTTTTCCTTCCGGGTCTATACCATGAATATCCTATGAAATTCTGTCATCCTCCAAGTTTTCAGTTCCAATTCATTATTTAACCATGATTCTATTACTTCCTCACTATTAATACTATAGTTGTCATCTTCTATTCTTATTTCCCCTTCTGAATTTGGTTCTTTTGATTGGTTCTTTTGATGTGTCATCTTGGGGCAGTTTAGCTATTGAATAAAGGTTTTTAGGATCCTCATCACTCCATTCTCCATAGATGGTTTCTTTGGTGTAAGCTTCTTCCATGTCAACCTCTAATGGTATATATATTATTTTCTTATTGTCGGCAAAAAATATTTCCTCCATGTGAGAATCTACAATGCCATTTGCTTTTACAAACCATTATAATCCTAGTAGTGTGTTAAATGAATTAAAGGGATCTTTCATTGCCACCACTTCAAAGTCTATTACTTGTTTAATACCAATTATGTTTACTTCAACTTCTTTCCAAGTTCCCATTGTTCCCATGTTTGATCTAGATCCACTAGACTAATGTTATAGGGGGTTTCAATCAACCTAGGTCTTCCTAGTTGTTCCCACACTCTCCTAGGTAACATATTCACATCTGCACCTAAATCCACCATAACATTTTTAATTTTCTTGTGGTTTATATTGTTGGAATAGCCAAGGATTTTCTACAACACTTGATATTCACTCTCACAATATGGAAATTGACAAATAGAGATAAGAAATCAATGATATTGATGAACCTAATTTGAGCATAAACATATATTAAGCTCACTTGATTATTTACATAGGAATGCCCTATTATATAGGGATGGATGAGGCAATCCACCTTGCATGTGGATTGACAAGTGCCCCATCATGTGGCACATGCATGTAGACAAGTGTCCTATAGGTATCAACCTTTGGATCACTTGGAATGTGCAAACCAACAACCTTTTGACCAAGTCATCAACCTTGGTGAAAAGTGTTGAATGAGTATAAAAGTGACCTTTGATGTGAGATGGAAAGTGTTCCAACCTCAAAAGGTTTGCACATGAGGTTTACCAAACAACTATGTAACCTCTAAAGGCTTAAAAGGTTGCACATTCAGTTAGATAAGATGTTGTCTAACCTCATCAACCTAAGTACACTTAAGCTATAGTGAATAGATAAATTATTCACTCTAACATATATATGCATGAATCATTAATAGTTTAGTCTTCTGCTATCTATCTGTTTTTCCCATTTTTCAGATTTGTGATTTTTTTGCTTGTTGTTTGTTCTAGTATTTACAAAATTGTTTTAATTTATCAATTAGGTTATGTTTCTACGTTACATTTGTTAGTTGTTTAAGTGCCACAACTTCACCTTCAATAAAGAACTGGGTGTGTTGTTTTTGTTTATTCTATTCCTTAGTTGTAATTTGTTGAGATTTTTTTACAATTGCATCATGTTGGGTTTTATTAGGGAAGACAGGTTCTTCTTCTTCATTATCCTCTTCTTTACTTCTAGTGTTCTGGGAGTTTAAGGTATTCATGCCCTGTCTAGTAACTACCACTACTTTAGTCTTTCCTTTTTTTTTCCCTTTTGTTTATTTGTTTATAATTTGCTTCATAATAATCATCCTCCTTTAAATTATTAGTGTAAGAGGTATCAGTCTCATAGTTAGCTTCCTTTTGGCAACTTCTAGTTGCATACAATTGTTCCTTTGGAATCTTCCTAATTATGCAGCCATCTTTTGTGAGTTAAACCCCAGTGATTCATCACTTTTCAACTGTTGCGGTGCATTTCTAAAGTATTGTGTTGAATATAAGGAATATTGAGAGGGGGGGTGAATCAGTATTCCACAAAACTACTTCTTAACAAGTTTATTAATCTAATTTCCAAAATCAATAACATGAAAGCAGAATAAGCATAAGAACAACAACCTTAAAGCCATAACACATGGACACTTATATTTTTACGTGGAAAACCCAAAAAGGAAAAAACCACGGTGAGTGTTACCTCACAATATAGTATGATAGCACAATACTGAATTACAAGAAGGCTCACTGCCCTATGAAGAAGTGCTCATTGCACAAAGGCTCACTACCACGAGAAAAGAAAATAGAAGAATAATTAGCTCACTGCCAAGAGATGAACTACTATAAATGTATCTACCATATGCTAGATCACAGTTCCATTGAAGGCTCAATATACAGATTCAAAGGTCTTCATCTATTCTTCCTTGCTTCTCAACTCAACTACATGTACTCTATTTTATGCCTTTGTTTTTCTTTTTCTGCTCTACACTGGGCTCATAATCCTTCACACTTCAAATTCACACACATATCACTTCTAAATCATACATCAATATCTTAATCCATCAATTATTTATATCCACAACAAGATTCATTTCATAATCAGGTTAGCAAGCTAGACATGAAGCATGTATACAATGTATTCTACCTTGTCAGCTTGATCATTTGTACAAATAGTAATGCAAAACAAACCAAACATATAATGATCTTCATATAGGTACCAATCATACAACCACTTAGATTTATTATTCAAATAATATATCTTCTCCGCATATGGATTTTACATGCTTGTCAGCCTATCTCTTAAGAACATGCTTGGCCAATTCATTTGTCACATAAAAACTCTCACTGCGGACCACAAGAGACTCAAGGATTCATAACCAACATTCATTCTAGACCTCTTAGAATACCTTCAGAACCATAGGACAAAATATACAACTATGGAGAAATGCAGACCCTTTTTCTCGGGCACTATGCATTGTTCCTGTCTTAGTTCTTGATTACCCGGACTTAGACATTTCATAGTATGACTTCCGGAGAAAGTCAGGTCTTGACCATTGGATCATATCATCATCAAATAGCTATGAACAACATACCTAAACTACATATAATGATATTCTACTGTGGAGGCATACTAACCTAATCTTTGTCACTTACTCTGTATACTGTCCATACTTAGTCATCTTAGCCTTCCAGACCAAAATACTTTTGTACCTTGTTGCCAAACCAAGTTGGTCTTCTGGAGTAATGTCTCTTTGTCATGCTAGTGGAATCCCTTTGCCTTGTTTCCATCAATGACAAAATGCAATCCTTCATCAGAGAAGTGTCTCTTGCCAACATATTGTTGAGCTTTATCACATGAAAATAGGTCGTGATCTATACTACTACAAAATGTGCATTATTTCCTTCTTTCTCCCCAACATTCAATACTGAAGTGGTCTAGTTTACCACATTTGAAGCATGTTGCATTGTCTCTCCTTCTTCCTCTACCACAACCTCTTCCTCCCTTATATCGATTGTACTGATCTATTATAATTATTCATGTAAGGTGTAGGATTAGGATTTGTATCTTGTAAAGTATTAAGATTTCTTTGATTAGCCTAGTTAGGATGTTTATAGCCACATGACCTTGAATGTACAAGGGTCTCTCTGCAAGTCCTTTCATATATGCCATTTTATTATCTTCTCTATTGTTTTGGTTTGCATTACACCAAGGTTCATGTTGATCGTCATTTTCTCTCAACTTGAATAGCTGAGATGAACAATCTTCTATTTCATGGTCATCCCAATCTATACATATTTTGTAATAAACTATATTTTTTTCTTTTTTAGTAATGTTTTGAGGTCTACCTTCATCACGGTAGCCTTTCTTTCTCCTTTTATCATTGAACAAGTTCATTCCACAAATATTGTCCTTCTTTTGTATAGTATAAACACCATATGTTGGGCCTTTTGCTTTAATTTAAGTTGTTTTAGTTCAAGCCTAAGCTTTTCCATCTCCATGTTTTCCTTGGTCTTATCCTATCTGCAACAAGTTTGTGATTCTATGTGGTAGACCATAGTCACTGCTTCTGAATAGGAGAAAAACCTTTCCATCCAAAGATGTTCTGATGTCAGGGCTTAAACCTGATACAAACCATTCAATCCTTTATTTTTCAGTTAAAGGCTCTTCCAATTTTCTGGATATTTCTTCAAATATTTTATCAAATTTTTTTATATCTTCTCCTTCCTTTTGAGATAAATCCATTAGTTTACCTACTCCCTCTGTGGGGATCTCTAGAGACTCAAATTTATCTAATAATTCTTTCTTAATATCATCTCATGATTTGTTGTGTTCAGGGCATGTCTTCCTATACCATTTCAATGCATCATTTCTTAGTGTTCCCACAAAACCAAATAGTTTAGTCTAGTCTCTTATTACATTTTTCCTATTCCAGATTGATTCTAAAATAAAGACATGTTTTGTTGCCTCTATAGTGTCTTTTTCGAATATTGACAACTTAATTAGTGAATCCATTGTTGATTTCTTTTGTTTCTTAGGTGTTTTTGGTATCTTGCACTGTGTTTTCCTATTGTCCTTCTACTTAGGTTGCTTCCTTTATATTAGGGTTTTGTTCTCTCTTCCCTTATCTCTTTGTAACTAAATATCAAAATAATCTTTTTTGAATATTTCTTCACAATCTCTTCTAATTCCTTCCTCTATTTCTTTTTGTTTGTCCATTGATTATTTTTCTCTTCCACTGAAATTCTTCTTGACTTATATGGCACATGTGGTGACTCCTAGTCTGAGGGTTGCATCTCTTCAAAGTGCCTCTTCATTTTAGGGGATGAATTTACATTTGTGAATGACAACTTATCATTTATTGGTATCATTTCCTTTAACTGTCTTAGACTCTCAGAACTAATATTATCATATACTACATCTTCTCTCCTTTCTCTAACCTTCATCACACTTTGATTAACCAAATGGTCTAGATAGTCCACATCCAAGTTCAAGGGCTAGAGGTTACTTATAGGGTTTAATAATGTTATGGAATAAAAAGTGGACACATGCCTTTTTACCTCCTTGTTTAGCTCCTAGGTCCCCGTAATCACATTATGCATTATAATTGATCATTCCAAAGAGATTGCCTAGAACCAATGTGAATTTGGGACCTTGGGCCCTTCCATAACCTCATAGCACCTTTAAAAATGTTCCTCTTTGTTGGTTCTTGTGATTTAATTTCACTAATGTTAGCAGGAAAGCATATAAAAGTGTATTTTTGAATTCATTAGGAACCTAGATGGATATAGTGAACTTATGATATTGAAGAAAAGAACATTCAAGGCATTCGTTGTGTTATTAGAGAAGATTTATGTTTGTATTGTGTCTGTTGTTACAAGTTTTGTGATGTAAGAGCATCCCTAGTTCAAGAGTAATCTTGCATCAACCAAAAAAAATTGCATTTCATTTTGTTTTCTTTCATTTTCTAGTTTAGTATGGTCAGTTCAGTCAGTAGCAGTTTCTATATTTTGGTCTGCATTCTACTATAGTTTAATTTCAAACCTTACGGAGTTGGACTTAGCATCTAGACATCTTCATGCACATCATATCCAAAATTTAGATCATTTGGATTAATTTTTGGAAGGTTATCGCTATAAAAAAATCAACTATTGTCTCAGAACACAGCATTCAAAAATTCTCAGACAATTAGCTAAAGGAGAAGACTTGCAAAGCTAAAAGACACATCATTCAAAGTACTTTGGGATGTGGCTGACCTTCCTTGAGATCCGTACATTGATTCATTCACTTGCGGAGGATTTCCATATGTTTTGGGCTGACCTATCCGTGTATGCACATTACACCTCTTTTATTGGAGTTTGTAATCTATTTGGCTAACATGGAGGGATCTTGTGATCTGAAGATCAAATATATTCATGTAATAGATGCATAGGAAAGTATTTAATCAGTGATAGATAGATCATGAGTTAGATTTTCTTTTGTAAGGTGCTTCAAAGCCATATCTTGTGCATATATTATAACTGGCTCGAACCAGGCCTGTGAGCCCTAATCTGTAAGCTGCATGTTTCTAGCATGTTTGTATTTTGAATCTATGATACTGAATGACTAAATCTACATTTGCATTCTATAATGGAGTTGTTTCTATTGTGTTTACTTTTGCTGCACAGTCTAGACTATTCACTTTGTGGACCCTCCTAATTGTGACTGCACCAAGTGGTATCAGAGCAAAGTTTGAATCTATTGGAAGTGAAGTGAGCAAAGTTTGTGAAGGCATTTCATAAGATCTTGTTGTGGAGAAATTTCCAAATCTGAGGCAGACTACCTTTGTTGTCAACTGAACGCCAATTGTGAGGTAGTTGTCACCTTGGAGCCCGATCATCGAATTTGAGGCAGTTACACTTGATCCTAGGAAGAGATGTCACCGAGGAGAATATCTAATGTTGGTACTATGGCTGAAAGAATGGAAGAGATGATGGAGATGATGAAAACAATGTGAGTTCACTTGGATGTTGTTGAAGAAGATCAAAGAAGAGGACTTACACCTAGACCTAATGTTGAAAGTGATGATGAGGAAGAATTTCAATCCACTAATCAAAATGAAGAAACCCTAGAAGAAGAAGAATAATCAGATCAAGTGAATATGTTGAGAGCTATTTCAAAGATTGGGAAAAGACCTAGAGTTGATGTACCAAATTACACTAGCAATTTGAATCATGAGGAGATGATTGATTGGATAAATGGCCTAGAAGAATACTTTGAGTATGAAGAAATTGGAGATCTAGAGAAGGTGAAATTTGCAAAGACTAAGTTGAAAGGACATGCTTCTATTTGGTGGAAAGAAGTTCAGTTGGATAGAAACAGAAGACAAAAAGAAAAGATCATAAAGTGGGATAGAATGGTGACAAAGTTGAAGAATCAGTATATACCTACTGACTATGAGTTGGAACTATTGAAGAGATTGCAGAACCTGAGACAAAAGGAGAAATCTATGAAGGGGTATACTAAATAATTTCATAAGATGATCATAAGGACATGACATAATAAAGCAAGCAAGGAGAAAGAGGAAAGATACATCAATGGATTGAGATTGAACATTTAATAAGAACTAAGTTTGGTAAGGATGACAACATTGGAAGAAGCATATTAGTTTGCCCTGAAAGTTGAAGAAAAGTTGAACAAGAAGCATGAGCAGAGATAGAGAGGTAGAGGAGGTAAATTTTAGAGAGGTAACACATTTTCCAGAGGAGAAAGATCATTTGCGAAGCATAACAGAAAAGATAACACATTCAAGAAGGAAGACAAAGATTTTAGTGCATACCATAGAGATGATAGAACTTTCTACCACAGAGGAAACCCTAATTCATACTGAAGTGAAGGATACATAAGAGATGGAAGAGGATTTGATAAGAGAACATTCATAGAAACCTATTTTAAGCGTGGAGGTGAAGGACATAGAGCATTTGAATGTCATCAAGGAAGTACAAGAAAGAAGATAGAGAATAGTGGAAGAACAACCTATGTAGAAGAAGACCCTATTGGATCACCTAGTTTAGTTGGTAAGCCTGAGAAAGGAGAATCACTTGTCATCAAGAGAGTATTATTTCAAGCAAGGACAAATGAGGAAGCACCGCAGAGGAAAAGTTTATTCTAGACTAGATGCAAATCAGGAGCTAAATGCTGTAAGGTTGTAATTGATAATGATAGTTTTGATAATTTGGTTTCAGAGGAGATGGTGGCTAAGCTGAAGTTGGAGAGATTGAAACACCCTAAGATATATCAGATAGCATGGATTCAGGATGATCATAAGGTATTGGTGAGAGAACAATGTTTGGTAAAATTTCATATTGGATCGTATCATGATGAAGTATTGTGTGATATTATGCCTATGGATGTATGCCATATATTGTTGGGTAGACCATGGTAGTATGATAGAAAAGATATACATGATGGAAGAAAGAATACCTACACTATAACATCAAATGGAAAGAGAATTACTTTGATTCCTTTAGAAGATGATCCTAAGAGTGAAGTATGTGGGAATGCTAGAATCTATTGGGTTGATGGAAGGAAATTTCTAGATGGTTTGAGACATGAGAATATGTGTTATTCTTTGATTCCTAAGAAGCCTAAAAACCTAAAGACAGAAAATGAAGAATCACAATTGGAGGAGATAACTCAATTGTTGATAGACTATGAAGACATCATATCAGACAATGTACCTGAAGGATTAACACCAATTAGGAGTATCAGTCATCACATGGATCTTATACCTGGAGCTAGTTTGTCTAACAAAGCAGCACACAGAATGACACCAGTAGAGAATGAAGAATTGAATAGACAGATACAAGAGTTGATGAGGAAAGGTTTGATCAGAGAAGTTTTGAGCCCTTGTGCTTTGCCTACAGTGCTAGCACTAAAGAAGGATGGAGAATGGAGAATGTGTATGGACTCTAGAGTAATCAACAAGATCATAGTTAAGTATAGATTTCCATTGCTTAGGATGGATGGTATTATGGATTGTTTGAGTGGAGCAAAATATTTTACAAAGATAGACTTGAAGAGTGTATACCATCAGATTGAAATTAGAGAAGGAGATGAATGGAAGACTACTTTTAAGACAAATGAAGGATTGTATGAATGGTTAGTGATGCCTTTAGGATTGACAAATGCACCGAGTACTTTCATGAGGTTGATGAATGAAGTTTTGAAGAAATTCTTTGGTAAGTTTGTTATTGTATATTTGAATGATATTCTAATTTTTAGTATGACAAGAGAAGAACATATGTGGCACCTGAGACAAGTATTGCAGAGGTTGAGATAAGAGAAATTGTTGATAAACATTAGGAAGTGTAGTTTCATGAAGGAAGAATTGGTATACCTAGGATTTGTGATTTCTACGGAAAGATTGAAGATGAACCTTGAGAAAGTTAGAGCAATTGTAGAGTGGCCTACACTTGAGAGCATTGGAGAAGTTAGATCATTTCATGGATTAGCTAGTTTCTACCGGAAGTTCATCAGAAATTTCAGTTTAGTATGTAACCCTATGACAGAGACAATGAGAGGTGACAGAAAGGACTTTAAGTGGACATCGGGAGCAGATAAAAATTTTGAATTGTTGAAGCAGAAAGTGACAAAGAAACCTATATTAGCATTACCAGATTTCAACAAGGTATTTCAAGTAGATTGTGATGCAAGTGGAAATGTAATAGGAGCAGTGTTAAGTCAAGAAGGTAGACTTGTAGCATATTTTAGTGAGAAGTTGAATCATGCAAGAAGAAGATATTCAGTTTTTGATCAAGAGTCCTATGCCATAATTCAAGCCCTAAAGAAGTGGAGACATTATTTGTTGCATAAGGAATTTGTGTTGTATACAGATCATCAAGCTTTGCAGTATCTGAACAGTCAAGGAAAGTTGAATTGGAGACATATGAGATGGGTAGAGTGCATGCAGAGTTACAGTTTTATATTGAAGAATAGGAGTAGAAAATCAAACAAAGTTTCAGATGCACTGAGTAGAAGGAATTTGCTGACAGAGATGAGAGTTGAAGTGTTAGGATTTGAAGAGTTGAAAAACATGTATAAAAAAGACCTTGATTTTGCATAACCATGGAAATCATGTAAGGAACCTATTGTGACAGATAAGAGTAAGTGGTTGGATTATTTCATTCAGGAAGATATGTTGTTTAAAAGAAACCAATTGTTTATCCCTAGGAGTTCAATGAGAGACACTTTGATCAAGGAGAAGCACAGTGGTTGATTAGTAGGACATTTTGGCATTGACAAGACAATGGCTTTGGTAAGTGAACATTAATTTTGGCCTCAGATACATAAGGATGTTCAAAAATTTGTGTAGAGTTGTAGAGTATGTCAAGTTGCAAAAGGAAGTAGCCATAATACTGGGTTGTACAAATCTTTGACAATACTGGAGAGACCTTGGGAAGACATAAGCATGGATTTCATAATGGGATTGTTGAAGACATAGAGAGGACATGATTTGATATTTGTAGTGGTGGATAGATTTTCAAAGATGACATATTTCATACATTACAAGAAAACAACTGATGTACTTCATGTGGCTGACCTATTTTTCAAAGAGATTGTGAGATTGCATGGATCACCTAAAAACATAGTTTCAAACAAAGATACAAGATTCATTGGATACTTTTGGAAGACACTTTGGAAGAAGATGAAGACAGACTTGAAGTTCAGTTCAATATTTCATCCATAGACTGATGGATAGACAGAGGTAGTGAATAGGAGTTTGGGAAACTTGATGAGATGTTTGGTTGGAGAGAAGACATGAATTTGGGACTTGATTCTATAACAAGAAGAGTTTGCATACAATAATTCAATGAATAGGATTACAAGAAAGACACCATTTGAGATTGTGACAGGAACTAACCCTAGAGGAGTAGTAGAGTTGAGAGATATTAGTAGGGAGGATAAAAGAAGTGTAGAGGAAGAAGAATTTGTAGGACTAATGGAGACATTGCATAATCAGGTTAAGAAGCATTTAGAAGAGGTGAACAGTAAGTATAAGGAGCGAGCAGATGAGAAGAGGAGATACAAAGAATTTTTAGTGGGAGATGATGTAATGGTATATCTGAGAAAAGAAACATTTCCAGTTGGGACATATAACAAGTTAAAGATGAAGAAGTTTGGACCATGTAGGATACTCAAAAAGTTTGATTTAGGAAATGCATATGAAGTGAAGTTACTAGAGACATTGGGTATATCATCTATTTTCAAAATTGCATACCTATATCAGTATCATGAAGGAGAGTTCAGTGACAGCATGGAAGATCATTTGAAGAAGTAGCTACCACAACAAACACTGGAGTAGATTGAAAACATCTTGGATAGCAGAATTCGATGCAGCACCAGAGGCAAGCAATACAAGGAATATCTTGTGAAGTGGAAAGGTAGACCAAAAGAAGACTCATCTTGGATTTCTCAAGTTGAGCTGAACCATCTTGGTTTTCCTCTAACCCCAGTGAAGTGAGGGACTCACTTTTCCAACAACCCTGGGTGTCTGATGAAGGAGCATCCCTGGTTCAAGAGAAATCTTGCATCAACCAAAAAATATTTACATTTTATTTTGTTTTCTTTCATTTTCTAGTTTAGTACAATTAGTTCAATTAGTAGCAGTTTCTATATTTTGGTCTACATTCTGCCATAGTTTCATTTCAAACCTTGCAGAGCTAGACTTAGCATCTAGACATCTTCATGCACATCATATCCAAAATTCAGATCATTTGGATCAATTTCTTGGAAGGTTATCGCTATTAGAAGATCAACTATTTTGTCATAACAGAGCATTTAGAGAGTCTCAGACAATCAGCTAAAGGAGAAGACTTGCAAAGCACTTCCACGACTTGCAAAGCTAAAAGACACATCATTTAAGGTACTTTGGGATGTGGCCTACCTTCCCTAAGATCCACACATTGATTCATTCACTTGTGGAGGATTTCCATATGTTTTGGTCTGACCTATCTGTGTACACACGTTGCACCTCTTCCATTGGAGTTTGTAATTTGTTTGGCCGACACAGAGGAAACTTGTGATCCAGAACTGATATATATTCCTATAATAGATGCATAGGAAAGTAGTTAATCAGTGATAGATAGATCATAAGTTATATTTTCTTCTTTAAAGTGCTTCAAAGCCATATCTTGCGTATATCTTGTAACTGGAGAATCAAACTTGTGAGCCTATTGCCCTCATTTTTGAACCTGAAAATTTTAAACTTTCCCTATTCTGTGAGCCATCTCATGTCATTGAATCCAAATTCCACAATGCATCATTTGTTTTCTGGATTCACATGTAAGGCCATACCAACATCTAAATTTGGTTTGTCTTCTCAGTTTGCATGTGACTAGTAGCATAAACTAAACATCAGCAAATTTTGGGTGATTTGTTGTGGTGAAATCACAATAGCGGTAATACTCAGTCATCAAGTAATATATACTGTGGGTGAGCAATTTGTGTTTTTCTTGGGTGGCAATTTGATCATTTCCTCATCACACAAGTTCATCAAGAAAAAGCCAATAAATTCTAATGCCACTTGTGGAGATGTCTTCTTGGAGATTGTAGAATTCACACCAATATGGACCCAGGAGAGCATGTGGCAGGACAGCTTCATAATTTGGATCCTAAAAATGACACACCATGTGTGTTGTGGAAAATGTTGCATCTGGCATGTGGAACAAATCACATTTATAGAGGCCCGAAGATAATGTAGAATTGTAAAGATTACATGACAAGATGAAAGAATCAAGGTATGTGCTTAAATGAGATATGTGCCAAATGATAGAGAAGTAGAAAGAGAAGTTACTCCCTGAAGAAATTAATGGAAATTGAGTAGAGACATGCAGAGTTTGCACAACATTTTGCTAAGGAGATCTAGAATGCGAGAGGATTTCTAGTGATTTCTCTATACAGACATGGTAGATGGTGAATCATGTAAGTCAATTTATGACGTGCTAATAGTTTGAGGAGAAATGTGCGAATATGGTCTCTTAGTATATGGTCTCTTAGTATCTCATCTTTCTATAAAGAGATGCAATAGCAAGGGGCATTAAAAACTATTTCGGGGCATAAAACTTCTCTAAAACAACATAATTTGTTCCCCAAATCATGTCCTAGCGGACTGAGTGTCTTGAGATGTGAGGAGTCTCATACAAGTAAAGCATTGTATGACATTGGTGGCATGGGTAAAAGCCAAAGAATAGAAACAAAAGAGCCTTTTGATTTCAGAGCCTTTTGATCTAGGTTAGACATTATTTTAAAGGCTCATGACATGAAACTATTACTATGTCTTGACCAAATCAAATACTTCCAATACATTCTATGCCAATGTATTCTTAGCCTATGCAACAACACACTAAGAAGTAGATTTTGTCAGATATTGTAGTTGAGATACTCCAGCTGATACGCAAAATGATGGAAACATTGATAGATGCACTCGATAGTTTTAATACCATATTCTGCGGACTTCACCAGAATCCTCTCTACTTGCCGAAAGGTTTTTGTCAGATATTATAGTGGGGATGCATGCATGGACAGATATACATAATGCAAAGAATGAATGAAGTGGCACACCTACATGCAAAATGTAAAAGCATAGTGAAAGCCGCAACCTGTTCTAAATTTTGAAGTTTCATGTTTTCTTATTTGAATGCAATTATCGTGGGATACGTATGAAGTGTTTTATTTAAAAAGATTTCGAAAATTTCAAACCAATGCACTTGGCGGCTTGTTGATAAAGTTTTAGAAACTTTTATGCAAATGCAACTGGAAGTTGTAATGCTAATTCCACCACCTTCGCTGGCCTCATCCACCTATTGCCAGCACGTTCGGTGTGGAAAATGCAAGTCTTTGTAAGATATTCATAGTTGGAAATTGCTTTAATAGCATTCATAGTCATAATATTGATTTGGCACAGTGAAAGGATTATGGAGGCTGATTTGATTAAAGGTTTTGGAAACTTTCAAATCTATGCAAGAGGCAGATGGCAGTTGTAACGTCAGCATCTATTCCATGGCTAGCTTATTTCATGCCTATACCAAATAGGAATGGACACGTATACAAGGATCCAAGAACATGCACTACATGGATGTGTTGAAGAAACTCAAAGATTTCAAGATGTAACTGCCAGTTATAACTCCACCATCCTCAGGACTCGCCATTACCTTCTTTGCCCACACCAAATTTAGAGCATGGATAAGCATCTTTTCTGTGCACGTCATAATGAGGCTTTTGTCAAATATTATAGTTGGAAATTTGCTAGTCGATAGTCATGCAAAACGTAAAAAACTATGAGCGAAGGATAAGCTTAGCATTTTCCACAACCTTATCACATCCCATGATCATAAGGATACATACAAAATGGATTTTTTAAAGAGGCCGCCACTTCATAAAGCAGCACGAGATTCTCACAAAATGGATGTGCTAAAAAATGAGCTTTAGAAACTTTCATGCAGATGCAGTTGGCGGGCGTGAACATATCTTCATGGTACAACCTTTGTCATCATCCTTTTAGCCACTACCTTAGGAAGGAAATGATGTATATGGGAATGTAATCACTGAAATGGATTTGTTGAATTGGTGTTAGAAACTTTCAAGTATATGTAATAGATTTTGCCAGACATTATAGTTGAAAAAGCTCAAGGAGAAACATGCCTAAGGTCGTGGCCTATTTTTGGCGAAAAGGAGCATTTCTAATTTAAGCAATGGTAGCAGGATATGTGAAGAATGAATTCATTGAAGATGATTTAGAAACAAATGCCATTTCCAGTTGTAACATAGAAGTCCACTATCCTCGCCAGCCTTCACCAAGATAACACATAATATTAATGAGGATTTTTGTGAGATATTATAACTGGAAGTGATTGAATAAGCATGCATATAAAATGTGAAAGTTTGGGTAAAGGTTGTGATCTCTTTTAGAAATATTATTGTATGCATTATATCGATCTACAATGATGATGGTGACTGGAAAAACAAGCAAAAAGCTCAAATAATCACCATAGGCCTTCAAGGATATGTTACTGGTGACACATTCGATGCATGGGATGAAGACTCTATATCATTTACTTTTCAATGTTCATGGTGTTGTGGCTGATTAGAAATGGTAAGATGTGTTAGAAGAACAGATCCAAACAGTTAAAGATATAGTTGGACTAGAGGATCATGTCATTTGTGCATTGTCAGTAGCTTGAACTCTTGTACATAAAGTGATTGGAGATAGGCTTCATTGTATTCTTGTTGATAATGGGCTTTTGAAGTATAAGGAGAGAACATTTTCTAACCACATTTGAAAATGAGCTTCAGTTGCCGATGATTTGTGCCAATGCAACAAATATGTTGGGATACTTCCAGTGGAAATGAAATTGAAATTTGTTGAGCCTTTTAAGTGGCTTTTGAAGGATGAGGTACAGGAGCTAGAAGAACCTTCGAATATTCCTTAGGTTTTTCTTAAGTGCCATCTATTTCCTAATCCTGGCTTAGCTGTGCATATTTTGGGTGATGTCACTAAATGGAATGTTTTGGAGATGTTACGCCTGGCTAGTGAAATCTTCATGAATTCAATCAAAGATGCAGGACTATATATATTTCAATTTGGCAAGTGTTTGTTGTCTTCTTGCCAGTATGGACTGTTGATACACGAGGTGATAGAGGAATCCATCATCACATAGTTGCATTGAGAGCCCTAACTAGTGAAGATGGAATGACTGCATATTGGTATCAATTTAACCTGAGGCTCCATGACGAAGTTTATGTAAAGACTGGCAACATGAAATAGGAAAGTACATGAAAGAGATTATTTGAGATGTAAAAGAGTGTTGTTATGGGGCCTTTGTTTGTGAGGTATGTGGACAAAGTGGGTCGTGATGAACAACAGAAGCAAGAATAGGAAGGAAGCATAATGCACTGGTTTCGGCATTATAATCTTCAATCAACATATATAGGAGCAGATCTTCAGCATATAGAGAGCAGCAGTATGGAGAGCCATTGTTTGAAATGTGTGATAGTTTTGAAAGGAAATGTAAAGAATTACTATCATTTGTGGAGTCTAGGTTCAAAGTGGTGACCGAATGAAAGATTCCTTTGCTTTATTTGTGAATGCCTAGGGTTATCTGAAGAGTCATCCATGACTCTTCAACTTATTGTTCTTTTTGGCTTTTTATAATATTTTCTTGGAGGAGAGGATGGCTCTTGGGTTTCCCATCCATGGGAACCTTTAAAAACTGAAGTGTTATTCATTATAAAGGATCTTTTTGTTGTTCAACCGGGAGCTCCTGTGAGAGCTGTGGGGGTATAGTGACTAGATGTCTAATTTTGTTTTCTGTATCTTTTGGGCCGGCTAGATTACTTATCCCCCTTGTACTTTGATACCCCCTTGTACTTTGATACATGAGTGAGACTCGATCAGAGTAATTTTTGGAAGGAGATTTGTTATTCAATTTTCTATAGAAAGGGGTTACTAAAGACTTTGAGCTCTGGTTTGATTTTCACATTAATGAAGAATTGTGTTCTTATGTCCATGGTTTCTTCATAGAGGTTAATTGTCCTTATGTTCATTCAGTCTCTTTATTTGATGCAATTCCTTCTACATGCTCTTGATTTATAGGTGTTTTTAGAGGACTTTGTGCCTCTGTTGTTAGTGTGGGTAGATTTCTCCTTCTTTTTCATTCATCTTTCTCTCTTCCTTTTTGTTACCTTTTTGTAACTTCTAGTTAAAGGTACTCTAAAATCCAAAAACCGCCATCATATGAGGGAGCTGCCCCTCTCAAATGTAGAGGATAATCATTGCACTCACAACAATTACTCCATTTGTTGGTGTCCTTTTCTCGCTGCCTTTTTGGGCATATTGGGTTATTTCTACAGTGACAAAACTGTTAACCAACAGAGCCCTAATCTATAAGCCTGTATGTTGCTAGCATGTTTGTATTTTAAAATCTATGATATACTAAATGACTGAATCTACATTTGCATTCTATAATTGAGTTGCTTCCATTGTGTTTACTCTTGCTGCATGGTCTGGACTATTCACTTTGTGGACCCTCCTAACTGTGACTGCACCATTTTGAATCATCATCCATCTCCTTATGAGTTGAAGGATCTTCATTCTCCTAAGGGATTCACCTCTAAGGTGATATCATTGTTATTTGAATCATTCTATCATCATTTGGTTTAGCCTCTACCTTGCTAGGGCATGCTTTCTTATCTATCAATGGTGTTGGAAGGATTGAATGCCATTCCAGGGTTTGACTAAGGAAAATCCCTAAACACCATAACCCCCCAAACCCTCTCTTGTTGTCTTGTGCATAGGTTATAGGTTATAGGTACAGGACTCAAGAAAAGTGAATTTACAGGAAGACTATGTAGGAATCAAGGTTTTGGGATCCAAAGGAAGTTCTAGAATATTCATTCAAAAATACTTGGGCAGTCTTCAGGGCATTTTAATTCCAGATCTAACTTTTGAGTATCAGTTACAACATTTTCTCAGCTCAGACCTTTGACAAATTCTCACTTTCAGGACTTGGGTGGTTCCTATTTCATCCTCTGACACTTCATCTTCTAGTATACAGGTTTTGATATCTCTCTATCATCTTTGTATATTTAGATTCTGATTTTTAGTCATTTTCTATCTGCTATAAGATGATTATCTTAGAACTACGGTTTTATGCATATTTGACCTAAGATTTGATAAAAGTCTTGGTTAAATTTGATCTTTCTATAGCAAACAAGAGTACAAGATCTATAGCTAAGTCTACCTCCCTTTGGTTGTGATTTGGCTAGGTCTTATCCTTGAATGTTATTGTGGAAGAGGGTTTGATCTAGTTTGCATGTTAGACTTCATCATTCACCTTTTTAATACATAACAAATAATTCTTCCTAATTTTTATCAATTATGATCTAGGCATTAGTAAAATTAGGTTGAAACTTTGGGGTTTTTTCTACTTGTGGTAGGTTTAGGGTTTGATTATATTCTTCCCTCCATATCCTTCTTGACTAGTCATAAGAATCAATACTCCCTCCTAAGCTCTTGATAAGTTATGTGTCCCTATTAATATGCATTGTTAACAGTTCAAGATTGTCTATATCTTTCTGTATCAAATTTGTGGCAACCCCTATGGCATGATCATCTCTTCTTTCTTCCTCTCTTACATTTTTCTCTCTGGAAGTACCCACATTGACGTGCTCATCCTTTTATGCCTTTTTCCTCCGCAACCTTCCTGTGCTTTCTCTTCCTAGTTTTTCTATGTTTTCCATCCTTCTGCAATATCTCTCTCTTGTCATTCCTGAGTCTTCTTTTGTCTTTCTTCCATGCTCATTCAATTCCAATTTTTATGATTTCACTAAATTATCTCAACTTCTTGCTATCCCCTTTTCCCATGGGTGTTTTAGATATGGTATTTCATTAATCCTTATGTATCCATGGTTGGCTTAGCATGAAGAGTTACAATTTTTAAAGGATCTTTTTAGATCCCCCCTTCCCATTTGTCATCCCCTTAGGTGCCTACCCTCTCTCACAAGGGTAGGTTCGTAAGAGGATTCTTTGTAGATCATAATTTTTTTTGTCACTTTAATTCTTTCATTCCTAATTCTTTTCTCTATTCCACACCTCTTTTACTGATTTATCCCAATTATACTTCACTATTCTTTCCACGGTCCCAACAATGGAACCAAATGTTGGCAAGAAATGGGAGGACAGAGTCTACAGATCTAAGCCTCAATCAAATCTCTAAAGTTAGTTGGTACCCCAGAAGATACAGTGAGAGAATCATAAAATAACAGTAAGGAATTATATCATACAATAAGAATACATCATACACATTCATTTACACCTAAGTATTAGAACAGGTCCTTATATCTTCATTATATATTCATTGTAATCCTATATACAAATGATAGGTCTGCATCTTTGCTCTGCATATATCTCTTCTTACATATTCACTCTTACTTCTCTCTTACATCTTACATATTATCTATTACATATCTATATGTTACATTATGGATGTGTTCCTTACAAAATGTCACTACCTATGTCGGACTTGTCCTCCACATTCCCCTTGTGGTGAGTTGCAGTAGGATCTATTGTGTGCCCTGCTATTGTACATAACATACCCTACCCTGCCAATAGGAATTTTTGGTGGTTATCTTTTTCTAGTAGGTTAACTCTCCTAAAATTTGTCTTGCAGGCTCTTCCTATATAAAGGTTTTTGGTTTTATTTTCCCCTATGAGTTTCCTCAAAGAGTTTGATGCTCTTGCTAGGAAATTTCTATGTATAAACAATCTCAAAAATCAAAAATGGAGTCTTGTAAGTTGGGACCAGGTTTACAAACTAAAAGAGGCTAGTGGTCTTGGGCTCAAGTAGTTAGAACTCAATAGTCAAGCCTTAGCTGCTAAATTATATTGGTGTTGGTGCAAAAAACCTTATCAACCTTGGGCAATAATTCTTAACTCTAAGTATTTGGGAGGAGTTAAAAATGAGGATATTCCATGGATGGAATTGACTGGGAAGGGATCCATGATTTGGACCATGATTAAAAGGGGGGCCTCTCTTATTAAGGATGGTCTTTTTTGGATTGTTCAAAAGGCCAATAATGTTCTCTTTTGGACTGATTCCAAGGACAATCACCCCCATATTCTTTCTACTTTTCCTCATCTCCAGTCTTTGACTGAATTTTTTTTGGTAGCAGGGTGGTCTAGTGTTGTTGATTTCAAATCCTCTACCTCTCTTGGGAGATCCTTGGTTTTCATTGGTGGGAACCTAGAAGCTGGCCTAGAGGAGGGTCTCTGGAGGAGAGGGATACTCTTGTTTCTATTCTTGCAAAGCATCCATGCTCTTCTTCAGAGGAAAGGGATATTATTTCCTGGGGCCATGATTCTATAGGAGTCTATTCAATGGCCCTTGGCTATAACTTTCTTGAGCAATAGAGAAAGGAGTATAGAGAATTTCCTTGGTGGAGGAGACTTTGGAACAAATTTTGCTAGCCTAAGTACAATATGTTCTTGTGGCTATTGAGTTAGAGTAAATGCCTTACCTAGGAGAACATTAGGAAAAGAGGTTTTTATGGACCATCCATTTGTATTCTATGTAGCAACAATAAAGAAAGTACTAATCATCTTTTCTTTCAGTGTGCTTTCTTTGTGGAACTCTGGAGATTATGGTGGAAGTTATGGAAAAGATCTTTTTTTCAAGCCACCTCTTTCCTTGAGTTTTGGGATAAAATGGGTTACCCACCAACTTTTGTGCTCTTCCTTGTAGCAGATAGGGAATTTGGTCCCTCCTTTGTCATTTGGCAAATTTGGCTAGAGTGAAATTGTCGTATCTTCTAGGAGTGTCGGTGTGTGGTCTTGCAGGTCTGGCATAAGATTAAGAGTATACTTAAGAAGACTATTGAGGCTAAGTTCAATCTTGATGAATCTCTTTCTTCTTTAGATGTTCATTTGGTGAATCTCTTGGAGCTTTCCCTACCCACTACCTTACAGGTTCATCCTAGTCTTAGAACACAACCCTCTAGAAAGGTGAATATATCCATTAAGTGGTGTCCCCCTCCTAAAGGTTTTTATAATATTAATACTGATGGGTCTACTTCGGGCAACCCAGGTGCGGCTAGAATTTGTGGAGTTGGTCGGGATAGTGGAGGATCTATTCAATTTTTCTTCTCTACTTATATGGGCTTACACTCAAATAATCAAATGGAGGCTTGGGCTATTCTAAAGGCTTTGGATAGAGTTTGTGATTTGGGTTAGTGGAAGGTTGTTTGTGAAACAAACTATATGGTTCTTGTTTCTTTGCTAAATAAGTTAAATTTGTACGATTCCTTTTGGAGATTGGCTTTGATTGCTAAGAAAATCTTTCACATGGCCACGAATTTTTATACAATTTCTTTAGTTCATATCCCTAGGGAATGGAACAAGGTTGCTAACTGTTTTGGCCAAATGGGCCTCTGAATAAATGGGTAGGTGGCATGTTGTGGACTAGGGAAATTTAACCTAAGCTAAAGTCCAATAGATTCTTCATCTTCTTCATGATGATCAAGGAAATTAAGACTGGTTTGTGGGATAGGAAGATTGACTTTCATGATAGAGGATTCTACTTGAATGTTTGTATGTTGGGGCGGTATTGCAAGTACCCCCTCTGGGTTCCTCTTTTAGTATATGTCTTGATAGTTGTTGTCATCTAGAAGTCCTCTTGATGTATTTGTAAATAATTTTTGTTGAATAAAGTTTTGATTTTTATGCCAAAAAAAAATTCTTTATAACTAATAACAACAAAGATTAATATCATTTATAACTATTCAATCACATTTAAATAATACATTAATTAAATTCAAATCAATTTCTAATTAAATTATAAAATTAAAAAAAGAACATTATAAATATCAAACAATCAATCCTCACATCCAAGTTTTCGAAAGATATTACATGTAAATCCCTTTTTAAATATGGTTTGTCAATTGTTGTAATTTTACATTTCTTCTATAAGTTGGGCATGAACAATAGGAACAAAAGTAAAGAGTAATCCAAGCTAACATGGTAAATAGGCTAAAAGTAAGAGGAGCATATGTCGTCAATATGTTTAAATAAATAGTCATTATTCACAATTCTAGTTGATTCTATTTTACTAATCTTTGTAAAATTTTCATGGTATCTCGCTCAATAATAATAAAAATAGAGAACATTATAGAAACATGCATTCGAATCAAGTGCTTTTTGTCTCATGATGACCTTTAGGAAAAGGTGCTAAAAGAACATGTGAATCTTGTGGATCGTCACAAATAAGTAAGTTTTGGATGAAATGAGTATCCCATTTCGTTTTGGACAACTAAAGTAACACCTTTTCCCCCCAAAATATCATAAAATATGTCGACTTACTTTCACTTTATATGTGTAGGGAAAAGTGCATTTTTTTTTAACATAAATTTTTTTATTATAAAAGTGTTTTTTTAAAATTAATTTATTTGTATATATGTTTATGTTTTTAAGTGGATTTGAGTTTTAATTTTTTTATTTCACCGATTACATAAAAATCAAATACTATATAGAACATCTAATTAAAATATGATAACAGGTTTGTATATTCATCACTAACACTTATAGATTTAACTATTAATTACTATGTCTATATTAATACTTGACACCTCTACATTTATTAAATGTCTCTATCATTATTAAATTAGTTTTTGGGCTTGACTACTAATAGGGAAGTCAATTACTTTTTCCCATTGTTGTATCAAGTCTTAATGGTGCTTCTCAGCATCACTTAGTTTTTGTTTATGCAAATGTACATCAATAGAACATCTTCTATAGGTAACAAAGGTCAAATTTTACAAAGGATATAATCATCCCACCAAAGATAGAAACACACCATCTAGACTATATCGTGGTATGATCACACCCCAACATAAAATTCTAACGGTGACCTAGTTCATATGTCATTGTTCTTCTTCCAACACATCTATTTTTAAACAATTCTAAGATACACTTAAAAGTTCTTGATCAAAAGAGTGAACACCTCTCTATTAACCATCAAAATCAACTAAGTCCTCTCATTCTTAATTTCATGATTTCTAATCTCTAACACATAATCTATCATTATTATTCATAAAAAAATTACTATTGAAAAAGAAATAAAATGCACCTTTCAAAATATCTAGGCTAATCAATATCACAATTAACCTAGATAATTATGAGCTAAGTCTAGGCACATTCTTAAATCTAGAACTAAAAGCAAGACAAAGTAACTAAAATAAGTACTTACCTTGATGTTGGAGAGAGGGGAATTGGCTTTAATATGAAAGAAACCCGACACCCTAAATCTAAGACTATATTTGAAAACAAATGGTTGTAACAAATGTGCCTTGTGAAATATAGAACTATGTGAAAACCTAGATTAGGGTTGCAGGTGTGACATGGACCTCTTGAATGTAATCATGAACCTAAATATGTAGCCTTGAATCTTTTAGTTAACCTTAATCATTGACAAATTTAGTTTTTCATTATTGTAACCATAGATTTTGACTTGTAGTTTATAATCACTTAAAACTAGATGTGTCAAAAATAGAAGATAAAATTTGAATTGGGTTGTTCTGAGAATTTGTGTAAGGTAAAGGATACAAATGCAACATTGATCTAAATATTTATGGCCCTAAACATCTACATGATTTTGATCTTAACTTGTGGCCCTAAACTTAATGTCCTTGGTCTTTATATATCTATTTTCTTGTGTCCATACCTACAAATTAGAGTGCTAAGAAGCAACTTTAAAATTTTTTATGGCAATGGGGAATCCTTGAGACTTCCTTGGTTGTAGTCAAGGCCAGTTGATTGATTCAATATTTTTTTAAAAGTTGAAAGACATACCAAGCAATGTATGCAATGATGTGGAAGTAGTGAGCAAGGATGTAATGAGTGCTTGAGACTTGATTGAATAGATGAAGTGCAAATAATGCATAAGTAGTAGACCAAGTTCAAGAATTAGGGTTTGATATCACTAATACATGAACTATTGTAATTGTGATGAATGATGCAAAGATAGAGCTATGACAAAAGCTTTAGTGATTCTATGTCTCTTAGTCCATAGAAGATTATTGTAACATGTGATTCTAGATTACTTAAAGGAGCTAAGGTGGTGTCATTTATACAAGTTTTAGGCGAGTAATTTGAACATTTTAGTGCACAAGTTGGTTCATAATGGTAATATTAGGTAGATTTGGCTTGGGGTGTAATTAAATTTCAATTTGTAATTAGAGGTCCAAGGCCACACATACGGTCCTAAACTAGGTCAAGCCCATGGCTACAATCTTAACTTAGGTAGATAAAGTACTAATATGAAAGATGATAGTGACTTGAGAAAAGTTAAACTAATATTTCTAAGGGAGAAAAGATTTAGGGATTAGTGAGTGCATCACACTAGACAAAATCATGTGCTAGTACTATGTACTAAGGACACCCACACAAATTGGTGTAAAATGAGAGCGAAAAGTGAAAGGAACACACTTTTCACCTGTACATTTCCCCTCACTTTGGTGTGCATGAAAATCTACACGAGAAAGCATATAAATAAAAAGAAAAGACACAAGTGTAACTAGAAGCATAAAAAATGGAATAACAATCTAACATCATCCTATGAAAATTACATAAAATTGGAGTTTAATTAGTATTAATATTCTCCTTAATTTTGTGTTTTCCACAAAGGTGTGCACACAAATCAAAGAGAGAAAAAGAATAAATAGAGCATGATAATTTAAGTATAGAAAGCTGCCCATAAGTATGATAAAATGAGTATAAAAATATTTGAGTATAAACATGATAAACTTTGTATGAAAAATCTAGGTAGAAGCATTCAGGATAGATGAAATATAAAGATTCATACATTAAATATTTACCTGTGTGTGAAAAATATTGATGTATGATAATATGAAAGATTCCCCTACTTTTTCTCTAATTGGAACAATCATGAATATATGTAGTTTGCAAAAGAGAACAATAATCTTTCCCTGCAATCAACAATATCAAGTGAAAAGAATAGAAAGCCATAAAATAGTACATGCATTAAGAATGATCTCTAGGGCAAGGTTGAGAACCTAACAAAGGGTGGTCAAACCAAGTGACTTAGCTCAAAGATACATGCACAACTCAAAACACATACAGATAGAATGGAACAACACGTCTTTATTGAACTTCAATGACATAATTGCTACATGAAGATGCAAAGGATGAATACAAATGATCATTGTGATCTCATACCAAATTCTAAAACACAGAACAATTCAAGGAGTGAGGGATATATTCTATAATGATGTCTAGGGATGTATACTTATACAAATCATGTTTTCATAACAAAAATCCTTGTAATCTCCTAGGATCGATATATAACCCTCTCAATTTAGTGCATCATTAGAATCACAAATTATCTATTCGAGATGAATCGATATAAACAAGTTTTTTAAGACACGGTAAAGATGTTGGTGCTAACCCAGATCTAAAAATCTAATTGTACAATGATACTATGACTTGGTTCAAAGATATTATTTGAATTGAAACTACAAAATTAAGTGCAGCTAAGGATATTGTCTTTTAAAATACACTATTAATTAAAATAATTTTAACTATATCACCTAGCCTTCCAAGCTAACATTACGAGTCTGATTCTCTCTACCCACTTATTCAAAATATTTTTTCATGTCAACTTTTCATCTAATGAATTTTTTATGTCCGTGTTACATTTATCTTTCTTTCTCGAATCTCATTCTAGATGGAGAAAAAATATAATTTTTTTTTAACAAAGTATATGAAGGAATAATAAAAAAATTAAAGCGTCCATTCTCTAATGGATAGGTCAGAAGTCATCTAAAGCTTAGGAATAGGTTTAATCATATTGATGTAACAATCCATTATGCTTTTAAATGTTGAAAAGTGATTCTTAAACTCTACTGCCCCATTCCGAACAATCTATCAAATAAAGGAATTTTCTTTTTCTTTGAACTCACATGTCCACTGTGAGTTGGGCGTGAATGATTGGAACAACTAATATTATAAAATAGACAATAATCTAAAGGGCTTAAGAGTAAGCCAAGCTAATATGGTAAATTAGGCTAAAAGTAAGATGATCATATGCTGTCGATATGTTTAAATAAATATGTTGATTCTATTTTACTAATCTTTGTAAAATGTCCATGGTTTTTGGCTTAATAATATAAAGAGAACACTATGGATACATGCATTCGAGTGAAGTAATTTTTTTTCATGATGACCTTTCGGAAGAAGTACTAAAAGAACATGCGAATCTTTTAGATCGTCACAAATACACAATAAGTTTTAGGCAACTAAAATATTTTTTTAAATGTCTTAAAATATGTAACTTTCTTCAATTTATATATGTATACCTTGACCATAAATTTTTATAAGTGTTTATATTTTTAAAAGAGTTTTTTTTAAGAATTAATGTGTTTTTTAAGGTAGATTTGTGTATTAAAAGGTTTAAAGTTATGTGTTAAGATTTGTATATTTTAAAATATTATCTTAGTTCATTTCAATGATTACATAGAAACTAAATGTTATGGAAAGTATATAATTAAAATATAATAACACTCACATATCTATTACTAATATTTATAGATTCAACTATCAACTACTCTGTATACATTAGTATTAAACATCTATATATTTATTTTCTATCTCTATCATTATTAAATCAATTTTGAGGCTTTACAACTAATAAGTAAGCTAATTATTTTTTCTCATTGTTATAACAAGTCACAATGGTGCTTCTTAGTGTTGATGGGTGTTTTGACACTACTCAACTTAGATGAAATAGTATGTATCTCACCACCCTAGAAAGGAATTGACCTTTTGGGTGAAGATCAATTGCCCCAAGGTCTTTGTAACCAAGTCTTGGCCATGTAGGATAACTCCGTTAGTCATTATAGTGTTGTTTTAATTAGGCCTACAAACTTGTCACTTTGTTGGATCTCACTTTTAGATTAGGGTTTATGAATGTAGAAAACTTTATGTAGATCTTACCCTAAACAAACATTGTTTTAATGATTAAAACCTAAAATTTTGGCAATGTAAAATGCACTTACAATTGTTAGATATCAATTTTTAGTATTTTGTAAGCTTCAGTTCATAAACAAAAATTTAATCGAATTATATCTATATAAAAAAATTGAAAAAGATAAAGGGAAAGATGGATAAGGGTACATAAAAACCTATGTTTGAATCTTCACTGTCACACAACATCAAATGAATATATATATTGTTGGATCTAGGGCATACAACTGAGAGGGGGGGGGGTGAATCAGTTGTATAAAACTTCTTCACTATTTCAAACACTTGATTCTTTGTTGTTAGTTAGCAGCATATCAAGTAATCATCCATGAAAGCATAATTCATAAACACAAGAGCAGATAAGTATCAACACATTGAACACCAAGATTTTGACGTGGAAAACCCGGTTAAGGGAAAAACCACGGGGTGATTAACCCAAGAATTATTCTCTGTTAGAAGAATAAAGAAAAATGAATGGCACATGCCAATAAGGGCTCACTGCCCGAGCACACTGCTCACAAAGAGGCCCACTGCCTACAAGGAGACACACTGTCTACAAAGTGATAAAAATCACAGTCTTGAACTGGAGAATGACATCTCTACCATGTCCGGATCAGTTCCAATTAAGCCCAAAAACCTCTGCTCTGCCTTTCGCACTTCTCTTCGCTATGCCACACTCATCCACACATCACACACTTTGAAATGAACTCACAAACGGTTATTTATACAAGACATCAACTTAGGAACAAACATCTAAGTCGGCAAACAACCATAAGAACATCCGCAAGATGAATAACGCATCCGGTCGGCCACCACAAGGATGAACATCTCATCCGGTCGGCTAAACAGAGCAAGAACTTCATCCGGAAGAATATCTTCAATTCCGGGTTCTACTATCAGTGCGGACCGACAGCATAACCTCAACATGATCCAAGAACCTTCACAGGCCTGCCTGAAGGACCGGATACATCCGCACTTCCTTTACCTACTTGAATCTCTTGTCTTCCTCATCCGGAACTTCAAGAACACAGTCTGTCACCATTGTCATAATGCAAGAGATACTTCCGGACCTCTAAATCATACACAAATCAGATGCGGACCAACAACACAACCTTAACATGATCTAAGAACCTTCACAAGCTTGCCTGAATGACCAGGTACGTCCGCATTTCATTTTCTTACTGAAATCTCTTATTCTCCTTATCCGGAACTCCAAGAACACTGTCTGTTGCTACTGTTATAATGTAAGAAGTATTTCCGGACCTCCAAATCATACACAACTCGAGATGGCACATCACGAGGACATCTCAAACACTCTTGCCAATCCGCAGATTGAGATTGTACAATTCCGGACCTCACCGGACCTTTCTGTGATCCTCTGTCACCTCTAAGCACTTGCCGGGACTGGTTCTACACCGGCAGCCACAACTTCTTCAGATCTTCATGCGGACCTCTGAAATCGTAATTGAAGTATCTCAAGACTCATATCTACAAACCCTTTAATCCGCATCCTCCGGTTCTCAACCTATACAACACATTTGCCTTCTTCTCATCACTGTTCTTCACTGTTCCTGACTGAGGCTAATTTTCTCAATATCCTCAGCATACAGCTCATCAAATCCTTCTTGCCAATGCAATATGAGTATGTTGACATCAATGACAACACTGGATCACCTCATACTTGCAACAATCTCCCCCTTTGTCATTGATGGCAACATATGATGTGAAAAACCATCAAGACAAGAACTTCTCCTTTCTGTCACAGCTCCCCCTATCAACAACAACTTTTTACATGTCTTCTCTTCCTTTACTGCTCCCCCTTTGATCATCAACCACTTGTTTTTCACATGTCTTCTCTCCCCCTTTGACATCAATGGCAAAGGGCTCATACTTGCAATTCTAATACATCAGAATCATACCAGCTGCTCCCCCTTAGTAGCAGCTCCCCATCATCAATCCGGATCACAAGATATGACTGTGATATCCACCGGACTGATGCACATTAGTGCATCTTAGTTCATTACCGGAGGGGCCATGACTCCTAACTTCTCCCGGAGATATTCAAAAGAGTCCTTGGGAAGAGGTTTTGTAAAGATATCTGCAATCTGATCCTTGGAGGGAACATACTCCAATCTGACTTCTTCCTTGTTTACTTGTTCTCTCAAGAAGTGAAATTTGATAGATATGTGCTTAGTCTTAGAATGCAATACCGGATTCTTGGAGATATTAATTGCACTTGAATTATCACAGAAAATTGTGATAGGCTCCTCATATTCAACTTTGATGTCTCTTAGCATCTGCTTCATCCATAAGATTTGAGTGCAACTACCTGCTGCTGCAATGTATTCTGCTTCAGTTGTGGACAGAGATATTGCATCTTGTTTCTTGCTTAGCCAAGAAACCAATCTCTTCCCCAAAAAGAATGCTCCACCACTAGTGCTCTTCCTGTCATCCACATCTCCTGCCCAGTCTGCATCTGTGTAAGCATGAAGAGAGAAGTCCGGATCTCTAGGGTACCATAGACCATACTCCATTGTTCCTTTCAAGTACCTAAAAATTCTTTTGATTGCCATAACATGAGATTCTCTAGGATCAGCCTGGAATCTTGCCACAAGACCAACAGCCTGCATTATATCTGGTCTAGTTTGAGTGAGGTACAACAATCCACCAATCATTGATCTATACTTTGTCTGATCTGCCTTTGGAGAGTCATCATCTTTGCTTAATTTACATCCGGTTGCCATAGGAGTGTTCATAGATTTTGAGTCTTCCATACCAAATTTCTTTAACAATTCTTTCACATATTTGGTCTGAGAAATGAAGATCCCTTCTTTTGTTTGAGTAATTTGCAGACCCAAGAAGAAATTCATTTCACCAAGCATAGACATTTCAAACTCACTTTTCATCTGATTTGCAAAAGTTTTGCACATACTATCTCTTCCTCCAAAAATGATATCATCCACAAATACTTCAACAATTAAAATATTTTCATGATCAATTTTGAAATATAAGTTACTGTCAGCAGTACCTTTGTTGAATCCAATCTGCACAAGATGCTTATCCAACCTTTCATACCATGCTCTTGGGGCTTGCTTCAATCCATACAAAGCTTTCTTCAATTTGCAGACCATATCATCATTGTCAGACAATTGAAAACCATCCGGTTGTTCAATGTAGACTTCTTCTTCCAGATCACCATTTAGGAAGGCAGACTTGACATCCATCTGATATACCTTGAAGTCTTTGAAGGCAGCAAATGCAAGAAGTAATCTGACTGCTTCAATTCTTGCCACCGGAGCAAAAGTCTCTTCAAAGTCAATTCCTTCTATTTGAGAGTAGCCTTTGCAGACCAATCTAGCTTTGTTTCTGATTACTTCACCTGCTTCATTTAGTTTGTTCCGGAAGACCCACTTGGTTCCAATTACATTCCTGTCTCTAGGTCTGGGAACAAGATCCCAAGTATGATTTTTCTCAATTTGCATCAATTCATCTTCCATAGCTTTGGTCCAGTTTTCATCATTGCAGGCTTCATTTATTGTTTTAGGTTCAATCTTTGAAATCAGACAACATTCATTCTGATTTTGAGTAACATTCCTTCTAGTTTGTACACCTTTGCTTTTGTCACCTATGATTTGATCTTCAGAGTGATTCAGTTTTACATACCTTAGAATTTTGGGGGTATCCTGCACTGCTGCTTCTTAATCAGGCTCATTCAGACCTATCTCCTCTTCCTGATTTACTGGATCAGGCTGACTCTGTCTCACCGGAGAGGATTGAGGTCCTTGAACACTCTCTTGGTCATCTTCATCAATCTCATAAAATCTTGAAGGCTTCTCAATTCCTTCATCAACTTTCACATGGGTGCTTTCTATCATCTTCCTCAATCTCTTATTGTAACACCGGTATGCTTTGCTTTGATTGGAGTAACCCAAGAAAATTCCTTCATCACTTCTAGCATCAAACTTTCCTAGATCTTCATCTCTCTTAATATAACACTTGCTACCAAATACTCTGAAATATTTCACAGTAGGAGTGATGCCAAACCAGAGTTCATAGGGGGTCTTACCGGTGTTGTTTCTGATTTGAACTCGATTGAGAGTGTAGACTGCAGTGCTGATAGCTTCCTTCCAAAACATTTGAGGAACATTTGCTTCCAACATCATTGTCCTGGCAGCTTCCTGGATGGTCCGGTTCTTTCTCTCAACTACTCCATTCTGCTGTGGAGTCCTAGGAGCAGACAACTGTCTCCTTATACCCTGTTTCTCACAAAAGTCAATGAATTCACCAGATGTAAATTCACCACCTCTATCAGACCTTAGACACTTTAGTCTCAATCCGGTTTGATTCTCCACCATAGCTTTGAAGGTTTTGAACTTCTCAAAAGCTTCTGACTTTTCTTTTAGAAAGGTAACCCACATCATCCGGGAATGATCATCAATCAACAACATGAAATATCTATCACCCTGTAGACTCTTGATTCTTGTTGGACCACATAGATCAGTATGTACTAATTCCAGCAATCCGGTAGAAGACTGATCTTTGCTTTTGAAAGAGACTTTGCTTTGTTTACCTAGCTGGCATTCTTTGCACAAACTATTTGTAGGTTTCATCAATTTTGGAAGATCTCTTACAGCCTGAGTATTGCTTATCTTGATGATGTTATCAAAATTTACATGACACATTCTTCTATGCCATAACCAACTCTGATCAATTTGAACAAACAAACAGCTTTTATTTGAACCAACCAGATGAAAGATATTACCTTTTGTCTGAGTACCGGATGCAATTTCAGTTCCGGAGCTTGTAAAGATTCTACATTTTCCATTCTTGAACTGGAGATCATAACCTTTGTCCACTAACTGACCAACACTGAGAAGATTGTGCTTCAATCCTTCAACATACAGTACATTTCCTGTTTTGCTCTTACCATCAAAGGAAATAGTTCCCCTACCTCTGATTCTGCCAGCAGAATTGTCACCAAACTTTACCATTCCTCCTTCATATCTTTCCAAATCTAAGAACTTATTCTTGTCACCAGTCATATGGTGAGAACATCCACTGTCAATAACCCAATCATCCTTTTCATCCACTTGAGCAGCCAAGGCTTTTTCAACAACTTTGTGATTGACAGATTCAGAGAGTATTGAATCTTCTTCCTTGATGGCTATAAACACCCACTCATTTCCGGATTTGCTTCCTAGTTCTGATTCATCATCTGTTACTCCTTCATTGTCATCTTCTTCATGAACATAATAGCAATTCTTTTGAAACCTTTGTCTGTGAGTATTAGATCTTGCAGATCTCTCCGGACATCTTGAGGCAAAATGACCAATCTTATTGCAGTTGAAACACTTAAAGGGTAGTTTTCCTTCATACTTACCGGATCCTCTTGGCAGTCTCTTTGCAATGAGGGCTTCAAGTTGAGCTGTTTCTGCTTCTTCTTCTTCCATGTCTCTTCTTGCTTGATCATACCATGACATTCTCCTTGATGAGTTTTCGCCCGGATCAAATCTCTGTTTGCCTTTCACATAGGCACTGGCCTTGAAAGCAGATTCAGTCTTGGGAGGATCATCTCCAAACTCGGTCATTTCAAATGCAGCTAGTTTGCCAGCCAGTTGTTCTCTTGTGACAGTTGTGTGGGCTCTGAATTCATCAATGGCAGCAACTTTGATTTTGTAAGCAGCAGGAAGGGATCTTAGGATTTTGCAGACAATCTCATTTTCATCTAAAGTTCCGCCAGCATTTCTGATTCCACATACCAGCTCATTTACTCTTGGCATGAAGGTAGTGATGTTTTCATCATCTCTCATTTTCAGTCTTTCAAATTTCCCTTTCAGGCTTTGTAACCTTGCACTTTTGACAAACTCATCTCCTTCATACAGAAGTTCCAGCTTAGTCAGGATCTCATATGCAGTTGGTAGGTCAATAACATTCGAGAGATCTGAGTCATTCAATGCGCTTAAAAGAGCTTCCTTGGTTCGCAGATTGTTTTCAGCTTCTGTGATTTCATTCAGAGTTGTCGGACCACCTTGTGGAGGTACATATGGTTTTGAAACCATATCCAAGTATGCTTTTCCCATACATTCCAAGTGACACTTCATGCGACCTTTCCAGAGAGTGAAATTGGTTTTGGTTCCATCGAACTTCGGACTATCCTTCTTGTATGACGACATCCTGGATCTCCTCAAGCGGTTAAGCTCCTGTCAGAGGAACTTGGCTCTGATACCAATTGTTGGATCTAGGGCATACAACTGAGAGGGGGGGGGTGAATCAGTTGTATAAAACTTCTTCACTATTTCAAACACTTGATTCTTTGTTGTTAGTTAGCAGCATATCAAGTAATCATCCATGAAAGCATAATTCATAAACACAAGAGCAGATAAGTATCAACACATTGAACACCAAGATTTTGACGTGGAAAACCCGGTTAAGGGAAAAACCACGGGGTGATTAACCCAAGAATTATTCTCTGTTAGAAGAATAAAGAAAAATGAATGGCACATGCCAATAAGGGCTCACTGCCCGAGCACACTGCTCACAAAGAGGCCCACTGCCTACAAGGAGACACACTGTCTACAAAGTGATAAAAATCACAGTCTTGAACTGGAGAATGACATCTCTACCATGTCCGGATCAGTTCCAATTAAGCCCAAAAACCTCTGCTCTGCCTTTCGCACTTCTCTTCGCTATGCCACACTCATCCACACATCACACACTTTGAAATGAACTCACAAACGGTTATTTATACAAGACATCAACTTAGGAACAAACATCTAAGTCGGCAAACAACCATAAGAACATCCGCAAGATGAATAACGCATCCGGTCGGCCACCACAAGGATGAACATCTCATCCGGTCGGCTAAACAGAGCAAGAACTTCATCCGGAAGAATATCTTCAATTCCGGGTTCTACTATCAGTGCGGACCGACAGCATAACCTCAACATGATCCAAGAACCTTCACAGGCCTGCCTGAAGGACCGGATACATCCGCACTTCCTTTACCTACTTGAATCTCTTGTCTTCCTCATCCGGAACTTCAAGAACACAGTCTGTCACCATTGTCATAATGCAAGAGATACTTCCGGACCTCTAAATCATACACAAATCAGATGCGGACCAACAACACAACCTTAACATGATCTAAGAACCTTCACAAGCTTGCCTGAATGACCAGGTACGTCCGCATTTCATTTTCTTACTGAAATCTCTTATTCTCCTTATCCGAAACTCCAAGAACACTGTCTGTTGCTACTGTTATAATGTAAGAAGTATTTCCGGACCTCCAAATCATACACAACTCGAGATGGCACATCACGAGGACATCTCAAACACTCTTGCCAATCCGCAGATTGAGATTGTACAATTCCGGACCTCACCGGACCTTTCTGTGATCCTCTGTCACCTCTAAGCACTTGCCGGGACTGGTTCTACACCGGCAGCCACAACTTCTTCAGATCTTCATGCGGACCTCTGAAATCGTAATTGAAGCATCTCAAGACTCATATCTACAAACCCTTTAATCCGCATCCTCCGGTTCTCAACCTATACAACACATTTGCCTTCTTCTCATCACTGTTCTTCACTGTTCCTGACTGAGGCTAATTTTCTCAATATCCTCAGCATACAGCTCATCAAATCCTTCTTGCCAATGCAATATGAGTATGTTGACATCAATGACAACACTGGATCACCTCATACTTGCAACAATATATATATATATATATGAAAAGTAAACCAATTATTGCTTTGCCATAAATTTAACAAGTTCACAAAGGACAGTGCATTATTCAATGGAATTGACCAATTATGAACATGATACACACTAAACACCCATTTATTGGCATCTATCAATGAGATATTTTCACAAATGATGAAAGAAAATAGTGTTCAAGTTGTTCACGCAAAGTAATTCATAAGCAAAAAAATAATAGTGACATGAAACAAACAAATTAATTAAATATTCATCACATCACATGCATGGACAATTAAAAACATCTAAAGCTTTAAAAACATATGGGAACATCACTCTAAATAAGACAATTGAATAACTTTGTAATAATATTCATAAGATTCCACTAGTTTTAGTAGTTTTTTGTTAGACACACAAGAATACTGAGAGGGGGGGGTGATTAGTATTTAAACAATTTTCCACTTGCAACAACTTCAACTTATCTAGAGCATATTAAACCTTAAGCATCACAATATTAACATATGAATGAAAGATTAACACAATGCACATCAACACATAACACCAGATATATGTGGAAAACCCTAGAAGAGAAAAACCATGGTGAGGATTAACTCACAATATATGAAGCTCAAATAATAACTTTGATTTAGGGTCATTCCCAAGGAAGCTTCTACTCCTTGATGACTTTATTTTAGGGTCACTCCCAAGGAAGCATCTACTCCCTGAATGAGAACACACTTACAAAGGATTATAGTAATGACAACCTTTCTACTGTCTGAAAACTGATATTGAAGCTTACATTTTTTATGATTGCACTTCTGCCTCTTCACACTTTCTTTTGAAGATTTGATCAGTTTGACACACTCTATGCTTGATCACTGTCACAAATATGTCTTCAAGATGAATCTGGACAACATCAACAACTTCTACTATTTCTCCTTCAGTTGTACATCAATAATGCATTTATTTTAGTTTTTTATCCACTTGTGAACTTTTTTTATCAACTTGAAATCATACTCTCCCCACTCAATTTGATTCACTATTTATAAATGATATTGCATTCATTACATAGCTTGTCAACTAAATACAACATGAAAAATACATTTATAAGTCAGCCAAACAAGACACAATATGAAACATGTAGAAGACAGGTCCTAAGTGAAACCACACGTTACACTAGCAAAAGATCCAAGCCTAACGGAACCCAACAATTGCTTAACCAGGTCCAAAACATTCTTCATAGCTTCAAACATCAAGAAATTACATCCGCACACTACACTCATATGGAAATAGGACAACTTTAAGGAAAACACATGAAGACTTGAAGTATAACGACCACATCAACTTGAAAATCTTGTGCGGTACTGGAAACAAGAAAGATCTTTGTGAAAATTTTCTAGATGAGTCCACATGACTCATGAAACATCCCCAAACACTCCTTTTCCACCGCACATCAAAGAATTGTTTCGCACAACTTCAATCATTAACTCTGAGAACACTCTATCATCTTTAACACACTGCAACATGCTATCATTTGACAAACAAAGTTGCGGACTGCCAAGAACCTTGAAATTGAAAGGAAGCATATAATACACATCTAGAAACATATCCTCAAAAATGCAAGGGAAATCATTCATTTGCAGAGGAATGTGGAGCATTCCAACAAACCTTTAGTACTGGCTTACTTTTCCATAACATATGCTGATACTCTATCATGTACAACTTTCATAGCGGAAGGATAAATGATCTGAATCTCTCAAATTATCATCTTCAATGGAATCTTAACATATTTTCAAAACCACATAGCCAAATCTACAAATGCATAGGAATGCAGTGCATTCTGCTTCCATGTAGTGACTGTCTTCACAGAACAAACATTGTCTTTACTCTATTTTTTGCAAAAATACTTTCGGTTGTCCACACATCATAAAACTTGGAATATGCATGATTTACCATTACGTTAAGCTATATTCCAATCCACAAAGACCCAAAACCAAACTAATGGAAATGTTGAACAATTTCCTAGATAGTCTTCAAAGGTGGTCATTCTGAAATAGAGACTATCACCAACTTCTAGAGGCTAAATCTTCTTTGAATTAACACATGCATTCTTAGGGACAATAGAAGAGATCATACAACATATCTTAGTCCATTAGTACCATATCTTAGTGCTTCTAATTCCCATCTCAATTTATCTCAATATATCTTCTTCAGGAGCATTACATCCAACTATGAACACTATTACACATTCATAACAGTGCTGATATCAATGACAACCTTGTGATAGTGTTGATGTCAATGAAAAACAATACAACCATTGGAACCATATGTATAAAAATTTGCCCCTTTGGCATTCATAACAACACATACTTGCACATTCTTCCCCTTTGACATCAAGGACAAAGGGCATCCAAAGTCTACTCATCCAAAACACTACTCGCCCATTCTCTCCCTTTCAACAACAACCACATACCTACACACTTTTTCTTGGAATAACAAACTCCCTCTATCATTAGCAACCACTACTTGCTCCACCTGAGAGGTAGCCATCATCAGTCAAGGAAACAAGGATATAGTATTAACTCCTCCTAGACAGATGCATCACTATGCATCTTTAGCAAAAAGGAGGGGCAATTACCCCTAAATTCTACCAGAGATCCTCAAAGGTGTCCTTTGCTAAAGATATCTGTAATTTGATCCTTTGTTGGAACATATTCCAACCTCACTTCCTTATCTTTAACCTTCTCTCTCAATGCATCACTTGTGTACAATACCTTGATATCCTTCAAAGTTTGCTTCATCCACAACACTTGTGTACAACAGGAGGCTTCTGCAATAAACTTTGCCTCTATAGTTGATAAGGCCACTGGATCTTGCTTCTTTTTCTTCCATGAAACCAATCTACTTCGTAGAAATAAAGAATCACCACTTGTACTTCTTCTATAATCAACACAACCAACCCAGTCAGCATCAGTGTATGCACTCAAATCAAAGTCATTAACTTTTAGATACCATAGACCATAGTCTGGAGTTCCTTTCAAGTATCTGAATATCATTTTTACTGCCTTCTCATGTGTTTGCTTAGGATTGGTTTGATATCTGGCAACCACACATACTGCATGCATAATGTCAAGACTAGAAGAAGTCACTTGTACAACAATGCTCCAATCATAGACCTATAGAAAGTCTGATCCACCTCTGGAGATTTGTCATCTTTGTTCAAGTGACATCCAGTGACCATGGGAGTACTCATTGGTTTTGAATCCTCCATACCAAAATTCTTCAACAATTCTTTGACATACTTAGCTTGAGAAATAAATATACCACCATCTAGTTGGAAAATTTGAAGTCCAAGGAAGAAAGATATTTCACCAATCATAGACATCTCAAACTCTTTTTGCATCTCCTCTACAAATCTTTTACACATATCATCCTCTCCACCAAAGATGATGTCATCAACATATACTGCAGCTATCAAAATCATGTCTCCTTCTTTTATATAAAGATTATTGTCTGTAGTACCTTTCTTGAAGCCTTGCTGAAGTAAGTACTTGTCTAATCTTGCATACCAAGCCCTAGGTGCTTTCTTGAGACTATACAAAGCCTTTTTCAGTGTACATACCATGTCTAGATCTTCTGATATTTGGAAACCATCTGGTTGTTCAATGTATATCCTCTTCTAGGTCACCATTCAGAATTGCTGACTTGACATCCATCTAATTTAATTTGAAGTTCTTATAAGCAGTAAGAGCAAGGAACATTCTGATTGCCTCCATCCTTACTACTAGAGAAATAGTCTCCTCAAAATCAATGCCTTCAACTTGAGTGTATCCTTTGCATACTAGTCTTGCTTTGTTCCTTACAACTTCACTTTCTTAATTCAGTTTGTTCAAGAACACCCATTTTGTTCCTATAATATTCTTGTTTTCTGGTCTGGGAACCAATTCTCATGTTTAATTTTTCTCAACCTGATCCAATTCTTCTTTGATGGCTTTTATCCATTCATCATCTTGTTGGCTTCAACAAAGGTCTTAGGTTCTACTTTTGATAATAAACACAAGTTTACTTGCTCATGTCTCTTGGCAAACCTTATCCTTGTTTGTACACCTTTACTCTTGTCTGCAATGATCTATTCTACTAAGTGATTCTTTTGAATAGACTTTGTTGGGGTCTTAGGCATCTGCGCTAGTTCTTGTTCATTTTCTTCTTTCACTTCTTCTTCTTCATATTCAATGCAAGGAAAGATATCATATTCAGTGTCTTCTAAATCTTGTGAGATCTAATACAAGTCTTCATCTACTTTGACATTTGTACTTTCAATCATCTTTCCCAACCTTTTGTTGTAGCATCTATAGGCCTTTTTTCTAGTTGAGTTACCAAGAAAGTTTCCTTCATCACTTCTTGAATCAAACTTTCCTAGGTCTTCTTCATCTTTTCTGATGTAGCATTTGCTGCCAAAGATTCTAAAGTATCTGACCATGGGCGGTCTTCCATACCACAACTAATAAGGGGTCTTAGTGATGTTGACCCTTAACTACACTTTGTTAGTTAGATAGACAGTAGTGCAAATTGCTTCCTTCCATTATATATTAGGCAAATCAACATCTTTCAACACTACCCTAGACATTTCTTGCACATTCCTATTCTTCCTTTCCACTACCCAATTTTGTTGAGGGGTTCTAGGAGTTGACAAATGCCTCCTAATACTATGATCTTCACAAAACTTTTCAAATTCATTTGAAGTAAACTCACCTCTTCTATCTGACCTTAAACATTTGATCTTAGTATCTATTTCATTTTCAACCAAAGCTTTGAAAACTTTAAACTTATCAAGGGGGTTAGATTTTTCTCTTAAGAAGGTAACCCAAGTCATTCTAGAATAATCATCAATGGGAAACATAAAATACCTTTCACCTTGTTGACTCTTTACTCTTGTAGGTCCACATAGGTCTGTGTGAATCAGTTCCAATGGCTTTGAAGAAGAATACTTCTTGCTTTCAAAAATTGTCTTTGTCTACTTTCCCATTTGACATTCTTTACATATAGTGTTTGTAGGCTTGATTATCTTAGGCATATCTCTCACTGCATGAGTAGAGTTGATTCTTACCATATTATCAAATTTTTTGTGTCCCATTCTTTTGTGCCACAACCAACAGTCATTAGATTGAGCCAATAGACATGTTCTTCCATTTACCTCTTTCAAGTGATAAATATCACCACATGTCTTGATACCTTCTGCAACTAGCTTTTCGGATCCTGCCTTCCTGATTTCACAACCATTGGCATGAAAAGTAATATTGTGACCCTTGCTGCACATCTGACTGATACTAAGAAGATTGTCCTATGATCCTTTGACATAGAGGACATCCTCAGTCATGTTCTTTCCATTAATAGTTATGACACCTTTTCCACATATTTGAGTTGACTCATCACCTCCAAACTTGATGGGTCCACCATCCCACTTCTCAAGGCTGATAAACTTCTCTTTGTTACCAGTCATATGATTTGAACAACCACTGTCAATAACCCAAGATTTAGTTTCTTCTTTTACAAGGAAGGCAGTCCATACAACCATTGATCTTTCATTGTTTTGGACTATTTGCAAGGTATCAATTTTTCCACATTTTCCAACATCATCCTTTTTTTCACCAATACTTAAGGCCAAGAAATGTTTTTCATGATTTGAATCATCATGATATTCATCATCTAAAGAACAACTTCCTCTAAGGAAGATAGACTCCTTTTGAATTTATCATTTATGTTACTTCTCTTAACTTCTTTAAGAGGACATTTAGAAGCAAAGTGACCAACCTTTCCACAATTGAGACATTTGAAGGGTAACTTACCTTTATATTTTCTAGAGCCTTTCTTCAATGTTCTCACAAAATTTTCTTCAGCATCATCAAGACTTTCATCTTCAAAAGCAGTTTCATCCTTTGTCTTTATACTGACTTTGAAAGCAACTTCTTTCCTTGGAACATCACTGTCAAACTCTCTCATTTCAAAAGCAGTAAGGGTACCAAAAATTTGGTCTAAAGTGTATGTATCTATGTCAGTAGTCTCCTCAATAGCAGATACCTTATGACTGTAAGATTTGGGAAGAGATCTTAGAACCTTCTTCACAATTTCATCCTCTTTTATTGTACCATCAAGGCCTATGATACCATTGACCACTTCATTCACTCAGAGCATAAATCCAACAATGTTTTCATCCTTTGTTATCTTTAGGGTTTCAAATCTATTTTTGAATATTTGCATCTTAGCTTGCTTTACTTTCTTATCTCCTTCATAAATAGTTTCAAGTTTATTACAATCTTCTTGAGCAAAACTTCAACTCATCACCTTTGAATGTTCTGAATCAGTTAATCCACTCATGATAGTAAACTTTGCCTTGACATTATTATCATACTTCTTGATTTTATCTACATCTAGAGGAGTAGTAGTAGGAACAATACAACCTTTCTTTTTAGAATCCCAAACTCCACACCCTACAGAATTGATGTAGGTTTCCATCCTTAGCTTCCAAAAGGGATAATATGTTCCATCAAACCTAGGTATCTTACTAGATCCACTTTGTGCCATCTTGGACCCTCCTCAAGTGGTAATGTTTTCCTCAGAGGAACTTGTCTATGATACCAATTGTTAGACACACAAGAACATTGAGAGGGGGGGTGAATCATTATTTAAATAATTTTCCACTTTGAACAACTTCAACTTATCCAGAGTAGTTTAAACCTTAAGTATCATCATATTAACATGAGCATTAAAGATTAATACAATGCACATCAACACATAACACTAGATATATGTAGAAAACCCTAGAAGGGAAAAACCATGGTGAGGATTAACTCAGAATTTATGAAGCTCAAATAATAACTTTGTTTTAGGGGCTATAACCCAAGGAAGCTGCTACTCCCAAGGAAGGGGCTATAACCCAAGGAAATTTGTTTGATTTAGGGTCACTCCCAAGGAAGCTTCTAGTCCCTGGTGACTTTGTTTTAGGGTCACTCCCAAGGAAGCATCTACTCCTTGAATGAGAACACACTTACAAAGGATTACAGTAATGATAGGACTTCTTTCTACTATCTTAAAACTGACATTGAAGCTTACAGTTTTGATGATTGCACTTCTGCCTCTTCACACTTTCCCCTGAAGATCTAACCAGTTAGTCACACTCTATACTTGATCACTGTCACAAATATGTCTTCAAGATGAATCCGAACAACATCAACAACTTCTTCTCTTTCTCCTTTAGTCGCACATCAATAATGCATTGATTCTGCTTTTTATCTTCTTGCGAATCTTTTTAATTAACTTGAAATCATACTTTCATCACTCAATTTGATTCAATATTTACACATAATATTATATTGATTACATAGCTTGTCATCCAAATACAACATGAAAAATACATTTACAAATCAGCCAGACAACACACAATATGAAACGTGTAGAAGACATGTCCTAAGTGAAACCAAACATTACACTAGTAGAAGATCCAAGCCTTGTGGACCCCAGCACTTGTTTAACTAGGTCCAAAACATTCTTCACAGCTTCAAACATCAAGAAATTACATCCACACACTCCGCTCATATGGAAATAGGACAACTTTAAGGAAAATACATGAAGACTTGAAGTATAATGACCACATCAACTTGAAAATATTATGCGGTACTGGAAACAAGAAAGATCTTCGTGAAAATTTTCCAGATGAGTCCACATGACCCATAAAACATCTCCAAAAACTTCTTTGCCACTGTACATCAAAGAATTGTGCCACACAACTTCAATAATTAACTCTAAGAACACTCTATCATTCTAAACACACTGCAACATGATATCATTTGACAAACTAAGATGCGGACCAGGAAGAACCTTGAAATTGAAAGGAAGCATATAATACACATCTAGAAACAGATCCTCAAAACCATAAGGGTAATCATTCATTTGCGGAGGAATGTGGAGAATTCCAACAAACCTTCAGCATTGGCTTACTTTCCCATAACATATGTCGATACTCTATCATGCACAAATGTCATAGCAGAAGGGTAAATGATCTGAATCTATAAAATTATTATCTTCATTGGAATCTTAACATACCTTCAGAACCACATAGCCAAATCTAAAAATGCAGAGGAATGTGGAGAATCTTGCTTCCATGTAGTGATTGTCTTTGCGAAACTAACACTGTCTTAACTCTATTTTTTGCAAAACATACTTCTGATAGTCTACACATCATAAAGCTTGGAATATGCATGATTTTTTATTACACTAATCTATATTCCAATCCCCAAAGGCCCAAAACTAAAATGATGGAAATGCTTGTCAATTTCCCAGATAGTCTTCAAAGGTGGTCATTCTGAAATAGAGACTATCACTAACTTCCAGAGGCTAAATCTTCTTTGCATTAACACATTCATTCTTAGGGATAGTAGAAGAGATCATAAAACATAACTTAGTGCATCAATACCATTTATTAGTTCTTCTAATTCCCATCTCAATGTATCTCAATATATTTTCTTCAGGAGCATTACATCCAACTATGAACACTATTACACATTCATAACAGTGTTGACATCATTGACAACCTTGTGACAGTGTTGACATCAATGACAACCTTTTGACAGTGTTGACATCGATGAAAAACAATACAACCATTGGAACCATATGTGTAACAATCTCCCCCTTTGGCAGTGATGGTAACACATACTTGCACATTCTCCCCCTTTGACATCAAGGACAAAGGGCATCCAAATCTTGCTCATCAGCAACCACTACTTGCTCATTCTCCCCATTTTAACAACAACCACATATTTGCACACTTCTTCTTGCAATAACAAACCCCCCTATCATCATTAACCACTACCTACTCCCCTGAGAGGTAGCCATCATCAGTCCATGAAACAAGAATATAACATTAACTCCCCCTGGACAGATGCATTACTATGCATCTTTAGCAAGAAGGAGGGGCAGTTACACCTAACCTCTGCCAAATATCCTCAAAGGTGTCCTTTGCAAGAGCCTTTGTAAAGATATCTACAATTTGATCCTTTGTTGGAACATATTCTAACTTCACTTCCTTATTTGCAACCTTCTCTCTCAAAAAGTGATACTTGATTGCTATATGCTTGGTTCTAGAATGCATCACTAGATTCTTGGAAATATTGATAACACTTGTATTATCACAGAAAATAGGAATAGGATCATCATACAATACCTTGATATCCTTTAGAGTTTGCTTCATCCACAACACTTGTGTAGAGGAGGACGCTGCTACAATGTACTCTAGCTCTGTAGTTGATAAGGACATTGAATCTTGCTTCTTGCTCTACCATGAAACCAATCTGTTTCCTAGAAAGAAAGCACAACCACTTGTACTTCTTCTATCATCAAAATAACCAGCCCAGTCAACATCAGTGTATGCACTCAAATCAAAGTCATTACCTTTTGGATACCATAGACCATAGTCCAAAGTTCCTTTCAAGTATTTGAATATCCTTGTCACTGCATTCACATGTGTTTTCTTGGGATTGGCTTGATATCTAGAAACCACACATACTGCATGCATAATGTCAGGTCTAGAAACAATCAAGTACCACAATTCTCCAATCATAGACATATAGACTATCTAATCCACCTCCAAAGACTCATCATCTTTGCTCAAGTGACATCCAATGACCATGGGAGTACTCACTAGTTTTGAATCCTCCATACCAAACTTCTTCAACAATTCTTCAACATAATTAGCTTGAGAAATAATTATACCACCATCTAGTTGGGATATTTGAAGTCCAAGGAAGAAAGAAATTTCACCAATCATGGACATACCAAACTCTTTTTGCATCTCCTCTTCATACCTTTTACACATATCATCATGTCCACCAAAGATGATGTCATCAACATATACTGCAACTATCAAAATTATGTCTCATTCTTCCTTTATATAAAGATTACTATCTGTAGTACCTTTCTTGAAGCCCTGCTAAAGTAAGTACTTGTCTAATCTTGCATACCAAGCCCTAGGTGCTTTCTTGAGACCATACAAAGCCTTTTTGGGTCTGCATACCATGTCTAGATCTTCTGATATTTGGAAACCATTTAGTTGTTCAATGTATACTTCCTCTTCTAGGTCACCATTCAGAAACATTGACTTGATATCCATTTGATATACTTTGAAGTTCTTATGTACAGCAAGAGCAAGGAACATTCTGATTGCCTCAATCCTTGCTACCAGAGCAAAAGTCTCCTCAAAATCAATGCTTTCTACTTGAGTGTATCCTTTGCATACTAGTCTTGCTTTGTTCCTTCCAACTTCACCTTCTTCATTCAGTTTGTTCAAGAACACCCATTTTGTTCCTATAATATTCTTGTTTACTGGTCTAGGAACCAATTCCCATGTTTGATTTTTCTCAATTTGATCCAATTCTTCTTCCATGGATTTTATCCATCCATCATCCTTGCTGGCTTCAACAAAGGTCTTAGGTTCTCCTTTTGATAAAAAACACAAGTTTATTTGCTCATGTGTCTTGGCAAACCTTCTCCTTGTCTACACACCTTCATTCTTATCTCTAATGATCTTTTCTACTAAGTGATTCTTCTGAACATACTTTGCTAGGGTCTTAGGCATCTACTCTATTCTTGTTCCTTTTCCTCTTTCACTTCTTCTTCTTCATCTTCAATGGAAGGAAAGATATCATTTCTGGTGTCTTTTGAATCTTGTGAGATCTGATACAAGTCTTCATGTACTTTGACATTTGTTCTTTCAATCATCTTTCCCAACCTTTTGTTGTAGCATCTATAGGCCTTTCTTTTGGTTGAGTAACCAAGAAAGGTTCCTTCATCACTTCTTGAATCAAACTTTCCTAGGTCTTCTTCATCTATTCTAATGTAGCATTTTCTACCAACAATCCTGAAGGATCTAATCGTGGGAGGTCTTCCATACCACAACTCATAGAGATCTTAGTGTAGTTGACCGTTAACTGCACTCTGTTAGTTAGATAGACATCAATGTGAATTGCTTCCTTCCAGTATATATCAGGCATATCAACATGTTTCAACATTGCCCTAGACATTTCTTGCATAGTCCTATTCTTCCTTTCCACTACCCAATTTTACTGAGGGGTTCTAGGAGCATACAAATGCCTCCTAATACTATGATCTTCACAAAACTTTTCAAATTCATTTGAAGTAAACTCATCTCCTCTATCTGACCTTAAACATTTGATCTTAGTATCTATTTCATTTTCAACCAAAGCTTTGAAAACTTTAAACTTATCGAGGGCATCCAGTTTTTCTCTTAAGAAAGTAACCCAAGTCATTCTAGAATAATCATCAATGAGCAACATAAAATACCTTTCACCTTGTTGACTCTTTACTCTTGTAGGTCCACATAGGTTTGTGTGAATCAAATCCAATGGCTTTGAAGAAGAATACTTTTTGCTTTTAAAACTTGTCTTTGCCTACTTTCCCATTTGACATTCCTTACATACTATGTTTGTAGGCTTGATTATCTTAGGAATATCTCTCACTACATGAGTAGAGCTGATTCTTACCATATTATCAAAATTGTTGTGTCCCATTCTTTTGTGCCACATCCAACACTCACTGGATTGAGCCAACACACATGTTCTTCCATTTACCTCTTTCAAGTGATAAATATCACCACATGTCTTGATACCTTCTAGAACTAGCTTTTCTAGATCCCACCTTCCTAAATTTACAACCGTTGGCATGAACAATAAGATTGTAACCTTTGCTGCACATCTGACTGATACTGAGAAGATTGTGTTGTAATCCTTTGAGATAAAGGACATCCTTAGTCCTGTTCTTTCCACCAATAGTTATGACACATTTTTCACATATTTGAGTTGACTCATCACCTCCAAACTTGACATCTCCACCATCCCACTTCTCAAGGTTGATTGATGCAAGAGCATCTCAGGTTGTAGAGCAATCTTGCATCAACCAATAATATTTGTATTCTTTCTTTTCTTTCATTTTTACTTCAGTTCAGTCATTTGCAGTTTTAGCATTTTGTACTGCATCTTCATATCTAAGCTTGTAGAGGAGGACTTAGCATCTACATGGTGTCATCTACATCATATTCAAATTTTGGGTCATGTAGATTTGTCTACTAAGAGATATCACTATCAGAAGATCACCAGTTTTCACAAAACAAAGCATTCAGATAGTCAGTTGAAGGAGAAGGTTTGTGGAGCACTTTCATGATTTGTGGAGCCAAATGAAGCATCAGTCATGACACATAAGGATCAGATAGACCTTCCTTGAGATCTGCACCAAGTTTCATCCATTTGTGGAGCATTACCATATGTTTAAAGCCGACCTACATCTTTCTACATGTTACATCCTTCATTGGAGTTTGTAACCTCATGTGGCTGACGTGAAGGATTTCATGAGCTTGAAGATGATATATATATATATATATATATATATATATATATATATATATATATATATATATATCTTAGATGCATTAGGAAGTTAGTTAGCAATAGTTAACAACTATGATAGTTTAGATTAGATATTTTGTTCCATAAAGGCACTTCAATGCCATAACTTTCATATCTATTGTAACTGAAAATTAGGCCTATGAGCCCTTGTGATTGTAGCTTGCATGTTGTCGGCATACAAGCATTATAATTATATGATATACTGAACATATGAATCTTCCATTACATTCTACAATTGAGTTGTTTTCGTTATGTTTACTTTAGCTACATGCTTTGGATAGTTTATTTCGTGAACCCTCCAGCCATGACTGCACCACTGATAAACTTCTCTTTGTCACCAGTCATATGATTTGAACAACCACTGTCAATAACCTAAGCTTTGGTTTCTTCTTTTGCAAGGAAGGCAGTCCATACAACCATTGATCTTTCATTGTTTTGGACTATTTGCAAGGTATCAATTTTTCCACATTTTCCAACATCATCCTTTTTGTCACCAAGACTTAAGGCCAAGAAAAGTGTTTCATCATTTGAATCATCATGATCCTCATCTTTTGAAGAATAACTATCCTCTAAGGAAAATATACTCCTTTTCAATTTATATTTTATGTTACTTCTCTTAACTTCTTTAAGAGGACATTTAGAAGCAAAGTGACCAACCTTTCCACAATTAAAACATTTGAAGGGTAACTTACCTTTATATTTGCCAGAGCCTTTCTTTAGTGTTCTCCCAAAATTTGCTTCAGCATCATTAGGACTTTCACCTTCATCAACAGTTTCATCCTTTATCTTTTTACTGACTTTGAAATAAGCTTCTGATGCAGAGCATGGAGGATTCACCCAAACAAACACAATACAAGCAATTGACTTTTCTCAAAAACTTTCACTATGCTTTGATGAGAGCAGCAAATAGAGTTTTTTTGACATAATTTCTAAAATACAACTCAAACCCATGATCTAAAAACTGTTTTGGATACCCATTATCCTCTTATACAACATACTTCAAGTGCAGGTGGGGTTGTTTTGAAACATAGAGGTCAAATTTTGATTTGTCCTACTCTTGAGTAGATTTGAAGTGGAACAACAAATAGGGTTTTCCGGCCATAACTTTCAAACCAGAAATGATATCCAAAAATGAAAACTTGATTTAAGTACCCATTTGACCCTTATTTAACATATCTCAAAATAAAGGTAGGTTATTTTGTATGGAAACCCTAAAAAATGGACTGTCCTTCTGTGAATTAAGCCTAAAATTTGGAAATGACAATCACTAATGTAACTATAACTTTCACAAAACATGATGAAATTGAGTGCAACAAAAATAATTAGAAATTAGATTCCATTATCTTTCCAACAATACCACATGAAGGTCATACAAATTCTATACAGATCCATACCAAGCTCTGAAACAGAAAAAATATAGAAAAAAGTGTAGAAAACTGGAAATCTTTATTCATTTTTTCTGAAATCTTTTTCTCTCCTTTTTGCCTCGAGGTGTGTGATGCTGAAATAACATGTTTTCCCTCATATTCCATCATTACATGACTCCCATGGTTGTTGAGATTCCTCAAAATGTTAAAAATAGGCTAAAAATAGCTTGTCCACCACAATGCTAAAAATAGATTATTCTAATCTTATGTCATAATCAAGACTCCACCTCTAGGTGACCACAAATATATCAAAAATAGTTTTTGATAGACTTTATTACATTAGTTACAAATCTAAACTCCACTTAGTCTCTTATTAAAAAATTAAAAAAATCAAAATTTGCCTTGGTGCCCCTGCACCATACACCCAACCAAAAGAAATTCCAAGCCCTCTTGGATTGAGGGTAACAAGAGATATCCATTAATTCTCCTTCTTTATGCCTTATGTGATCTACCCTGTGCCTTCCTTAAAGTAGCTCCATGTAGTCTTCATCTTCACTTTGGGCTTCTCCAACTATTTGCTAAGATGTTTAGGCCTGTCAAATGGCATAAGCTTCTTCCTATCTACATCTCTAGATACATGCACTAGAATAATAAGAATAACAACTTCATACACCAAAACAACTTAGTTAGTACCATTAAAAATAATGCATTCTTTACTTTGCTTCTCACACTCCTTTGGTGATCTCTGCAGTATAACAACATCCAACTGCAAGAACTTGGCCTGTAACTCTGTAACAACAACCCTATCAGCAACTTCATTATCAACTTTTTAAGCAACATTAACAGTAATATGCCCTTCTACTTGTTCAAATTGCTCTTGAGACTGAAACAACTGAAAATTAAATGAAGGCTCATCCACAACTATGTCTACTTTGTCTTCTTCAATGCTTGATGTCAAAGCAGTATTCACTATTTCATTGCTTACCTTTTCCTCTGTTAGAGATTGCTTTTGTTCTTCCTCTATTATTGTTGCCTTTGTTTGTTTTCTTCTTCTTTGGAGAATTTTTTTGATGGGCCATGTAACCTTCCTCTTCACTAATAAGTGCCAACTTTGCAACTGCTGAACTATTCTTTCCATATCTTTTTCCATCTCTTCCAAAGCTTGCCTCAGTTTTCTTATCTCTTTCTCAACCTCTATTTGCCTCATCTTTTCCTCTTTCCTCTTTCTCTCTTTTTCTCCTTGCTTCTTATTTTGTGAACCCCCACCCTGCAAGTACCTTTTAAACAAATCTATCTTTTCTTCAAGCAAGTCTCTCCTTGCTTCTCCTTGTCTTTGGCTCACCTAGGTCTCTTATTTTTCTCTACCTAGTCTTTTGACAATCAGGTTCTCTCTTCAACCTGTACAAACACAAACACACAAACACCAAACTCTCATGTCCAGACCTTATGACCTCTAGTACCAATTGATGTAGAGAATGGAGGATTTAATCAAACAAACACACTTCAAACAAATGACTTTTCTCAAAAACTTCCACTATGCTTTGATGAGAGCAACAAATATGGTTTTTCTGACATAATTTCTGAAAATACAACTCAAACCTATGATCTAAAAACTATTTTGGATACCTATTATCCTCTTACACAACATAGTTCAAGTACAGGTGGGGTTGTTTGGAACATAGAGGTCAAATCTTGATTTGTCCTACTCTTGACTAAATTTGAAGTAGAACAACAAATAGGGTTTTTCGACCATAACTTTCAAACTAAAACTGATCTCCAAGAAAGAAAACTCAATTTAAATACCCATTTGGCCCTTATTTAACATATCTCAAAATCAAGGTAGGTTATTTTGTAAGGAAACCCTAAAAATAGACTGTCCTTATGCCAATTAAGCCTAAAATTTAGAAATGACCATCACTAATTTAACCATAACTTTCACAAAACATGATAAAATTTAGTGAAACAAAAAGAATTAGAAAGTAGATTCCATTATATTTCCAACCATACTACATGCAAGTCATATAAATTCTATATAGATCCATTCCAAGCTCTGAAACAACAAAAATAGAGAAAAAAGTGTAGAAAACTGCAAATCTTTATTCATTTTTCTCAAATCTTCTTCTCTCCTTTTTTCCTCAAGGTGTGTGAGGCATAAATAACATGTTTTCCCTCATATTCCATCATTACATGACTCCCATGGTCATTGAGATTCCTCAAAATGCCAAAAATAAGCTAAAAATAGCCTGTCCACTACAATGCTAAAAATAGATTGTTCCAATCTTATGTCATAATCACGACTCCACCTCTAGGTGACCACAAATCCATCAGAAATGGTTTTTAATAGACTTTATTACATCAGTTACAAATCCAAACTCCACCTAGGCTCTTTTTAAAAAACAAAAAAATCAAAATTTACCTTGGTGCCCCTGCACCAGCTTCTTTCTATGGAACATCACTGTCAAACTCTCTCATTTTAAAAGAAGTAAGGGTACCAAAAATTTGGTCTAAAGTGTATGTATCCAAGTCTTCAGTCTCCTCAATAGTAGATACCTTATGACTGTAAGATTTGGGAAGAGATCTCATAACCTTCTTCATAATTTCATCCTCTTTTATTGTACCACCAAGGCCTGTGATACCATTGACCACTTCATTCACTTGGACCATAAATCTAGCAATGTTTTTATCCTCTGTCATCTTTAGGGTTTTATATATAATTTTTAATATTTGCATCTTATCTTGCTTTACTTTCTTATCTCCTTCATAAATAGTTTCAAGTTTATTCCAAACTTCCTAAGCAGAACTGCAACTTATCACCTTTGAAAGTTTTGAATCAGTTAATCCACTCATGATAGCAAACTTTGCCTTGGAATTATTACCATACTTCTTGATTTCATTTGCATCTGTAGGAGTAGTAGCAAGAATAGTGTAACCTTTCTTGATAGAATCCCAAACTCCAAACCCTAGAGAATTGATGTAGGCTTCCATCCTTAGCTTCCAAAAGGCATAATTTTTTCCATCAAACCTAGGTATCTTATTGGATCCACTTTGTACCATCATGGACCCTCCTCAAGTAGTTAATATTCTCTCAGAGGAACTTGGCTCTGATACCAATTGTTAGACACACAAGAATACTCAGAGGGGGGGTGAATCAATATTTAAACAATTTTCCACTTTGAACAACTTCAACTTATCTGAAGCAGATTAAATCTTAAGCATCACAATGTTAACATGAGCATGAAAGATTAACATAATGCACATCAACACATAACACCAGATATACGTGGAAAACCTTAGAAGAGAGAAACCACGGTGAGGATTAAATCACAATATATGAAGCTCAAATAATAACTTTGTTTTAGGGGCTATAACCGAAGGAAGATGCTACTCCCTAAGTAACTTTGATTTAGGGTCACTCCCAAGGAAGCTTCTACTCCATGATAACTTTTTTTTAGGGTCACTCCCAAGGAAGCATCTACTCCTTGAATGAGAACATACTTACAAAGGATTATAGTAATGATAATCTTTCTACTATCTGAAAGTTGACATTGAAGCTTAATGATTGCACTTTTTCCTCTTCACACTTTCTTCTGAAGATCTGATCAGTTATGCACACTCTAAACTTGATCACTATCACAAATATGTCTTCAAGATGAATCCATACAACATCAACAACTTATGCTCTTTCTCCTTCAGTCGCACATCAATAATGCATTTATTCTCCTTTTTATTTGCTTGCGAACCTTTTTAATCAACTTGCAATCATACTCTCCTCACTCAATTTCAATCATTATTTATACATGATATTACATTACATAGCTTTTTGGCTAGATATAATATGAAAAGTACATTTACAAGTCAGCCAGACAAGACACAATATGAAACATGTAGAAGACAGGTCCTAAGTGAACCCACACATTACACTAGTAGAAGATCCAAGCCTTGCAGACCCCAACACTTGCTTAACCAAGTCCAAAACATTATTCACAGCTTCAAAAATTAAGAAATTACATCCACACACTCCACTCATATGGAAATAGGACAAATTTAAGGAGAGCACATGAAGACTTGAAGTATAACGACCACATCAACTTGAAAATCTTGTGCGGTATTGGAAACAAGAAATATCTTCATGAAACTTTTCCAAATGAGTCCACATGACTCATAAAACATCTCCAAACACTCATTTTCCATAACACATCAAAGAATTATATCGTACAACTTCAAGCATTAACTCTAAGAACACTCTGTCATCCTGAACACACTGCAATGTGCTATCATTTGAAAAACTGAGCTGTGGACCACCAAGAACCTTGAAACTGAAAGGAAGCATATAATACACATCTAGAAGCATATCCTCAAAACCACAAGGGAAATCATTCATTTGTGGAGGAATGCAGTGTATTCCAACAAACCTTTAGCACTGGCTTACATTGCTAGAACATATGCCGATACTCTATCATGCACAACTTTCATAGCAGAAGAGTAAATGATCTAAATCTCTAGAATTATCATCTTCACTAGAATCTTAACATACCTTCAGAATCACATAGCCAAATCTACAAATGCGGAGGAATGCGGAGCATCCTGCTTCCATGTAGTGACTGCCTTCACAAAACCAACACTGTCTTCACTGTATTTTTTACAAAACATACTTCCGGTAGTCCACACATCATAAAACTTATAATATACATGATTTTTCATTACATTAAGCTATATTCCAATCTACAAAGGCCCAAAACAAAACTGATGGAAATGCCGAGCAATTTCCTAGATAGTCTTCAAAGGTGGTCATTCTGAAACAGAGACTATCACCAACTTCTAGAGGATAAATCTTCTTTGCATTAACACATGCATTCTTAGGGATAGTAAAAGAGATCATACAAAATAGCTTAGTCCATCAGTACCATATCTTAGTGCTTCTAATTACCATCTCAATGTATCTCAATATATCTTCTTCAGGCACATTACATCCAACTATGAATACTATTACATATTCATAACAATGTTGACATCAATGACAACCTTGTGATAGTGTTGACATCAATGACAAACAATACAACCATTGTAACCATATGTGTAACATTTTCAACCTCTTTAATATGTGAAAATGATTGTTTATTTATAGATTTGGGAACATCCTTAGTACAAATTTTTATGCATAGGATTTAATCAAATCAAATGGTTACAATTTGTGGAACATTTACTTTTGTAGTAATGGATGGTAAAAGGATACCCAATGTCCATCTTCAATACTTAATATCCAATGCACAACTTGAGTGGCACAAGCTCCTAGAAGTTTTTCTTTTTATGGAACAATTTTTACAAAAGATTTTACAATTAAAATTACTAATTACCTAGGCAAATAGGTCTTTAACCTAGGAAACTATAACCTTTTACAAAATCATCAATTACAAAGGTTGAATGTCAAATCTAGCATCACTTAAGATCTTCATCTATAACATCTTCAATAATGTTCTCATCTATAGTGGCATTTCTTCTCTTGAATTCCATGGAATCATGAGAGCATGATTAATGGATTCCATGTTTGTTCCATCCACAAAAGTGAATATGAAGTTGTGAATATTGTAGGTGGATAAAATCTTGTAATGCAGGGAGAACCTCTTAGATGCACCTTTGTCAAATTCCTTGAATGTGATATTCAATGACATCTAGATGTTTCTTCAAAGTGGCAGCATTATTTACTTCTTCCATTCATTGTAATAATGGATAGAGGTGTTGTCAATCAACTCATGTATAATTACCTGACTGTCCATTATCTCATTATTTTTTAGTTAGCTTTGTAAGACTTTCTTCCAGTAGTTATAAACTTAGACCAATTAATTTAGTCTAGAGATCCAACTAATTGATGTCTTCCATTTCCAAAATTCCCCCTTTTACTAGGGTTACAAAATTAGTCTTTGACATTATATCTGTTCATAGTATATTTTTAGCATTTGTGGCCAACTCATCTAAGTAATCCTCCATTAGACCTTTTATTATTCCTCCTACCTACTTGAAAGTTCATGCATGCTCATGGATTTATCAATTAATTTGCATCCATAACCTTATGTATAAGTCTTCCATCCATTATTTAGTGGTTGAAGCTATGCATTTCATTTTGTTTAAGTTTGTAGCCTCTTGTTGGGAAATTACAATTGGTGATGTAATGGATCCATATACAACCTATAAAGGACTAAACAACTACATAACATATGAAGTAAGTTTTGTAACTTGCTCCTTTAGTTGTTTCTTTGTTCTTTGCTCTTTATCCATGTAAGAAACAATGGTAGATACTACTATCTACATGCTTTGTATGGCTGCTTCCCTTATTTACTTCCCCATGTTGACTTTTGTTATTTGATAGTTGGTTGGCGACATTTCTTTCATCCTTATCCACAATTGGGGTATCAATCTCTAGAATTCTAGAACCCAAGGCATTTTAGTTGATGGAGGACTATTCTCTTGGATTTTTCTTAGGCCTTATATTATCCCACATAGATACAATGGAAGAGAAGTCTTTGGTCACTAGCTTAATATTTTTTGTTTTCTTCTAGATATTGATAAATAGCTAGGTGGGGACCAAATATGCATCATAATCACCGTAAGGAGGTTCCTATTATTGAGAAGATGGAGGAGCTTGCTCATGTTTCTTTGTTTCTTCCAAAAAATCTCAATTTCATCCATATGTTTATCAAACTCCTTAATAGTTAGTTCTTTCTTCTCCTGCTGCTGCTGCTTCTCCTTCTTCTTCTTCTTCTTCTCCTCCTCCTCCTCTTCTTCTCCTCTCCTCCTCCTCCTCCTCCTCCTCCTCCTCCTCCTCCTCCTCTTCTTCTTCCTCCTCCTCCTCCTCCTCATCCTCCTCCACCTCCTCCTCCTCCTCCTCTCATCTTCCTAGTTATAGATATTGAACCGACGTATTATTTTCCTCTCTCCAACATCATTTTATTTAGCACAAGTCATTACTAGTTATAGATATTGAACCGATGTGGGGAAGCCAATGAACTAAGCTATCCCATTGTTATCCATGCCTTTTTCTCTACTAGTGGAGCATCTCCAAACATTCTCTATTTAAAATCTTCTAGGTCTATTTGACCAAATCTATGTTTATGATTACATCTAAGGTCAAATTGATCTTAGAAGGAGTGACCCTTAGAATTCATACTTCATTTGTCTAGATCTAGAAGTCATGTATTAAACCTACAAAATCTAAACAATGTATATGCATGAGGAATTAGAAAAAAAATCTTTAGATTTGAAGTATTGTGTTTTGTATCTCATGCGAACTTTGCAGGGTTTATCAAAACATTAAGACTTTAGATTGAATAACAGAGTACAAGATGTCTTGAATAAACTTGCAATATTAGAATCTTTGAAATAATACTAACTTAGTTACTAAATATAGGGGGTTCATCTAGAATTAAATATTTTAGACTAAAAGTCAAAAGTTTGAAAGTCCATGAGAAACCTACAAAAAGGCAATCCTAAAGAAAAAAAATCATTAGACACCTTGAGAAACCTAGGGTTTATTAGGACATTAGGATTTTGGACTAAAAGTTAGAAACCCAGTAGTCCTTTTGAAACTCATAATGTCACAAGGTTTTTTAAACCAACAACGGGCTAAGTGCAAATTTTGACTTGACATTGACATGTTATTGTTGACATATTTTTCCCTTTCCTAGAGTCAAATAGGCCAGTCTTAAAAATTTTGAAAATCTTGTTGAATTGGTTAAGTGCCTAATGTTCTTCAGGCAAGGGTGGTTTCCTTGTAAAAATCCCCAAAAATTCCTAAGGTTGAACCCCTAAGAAAACCAAAAAAATTCTAAGCCTTTGGCCTTAATCTTTTGCATTATCGACAAAAAGTTAAGTTCACGAACCTGCCAGTTCGTTGACTGGCCTGTTCTCCAACTAATGGAAGGTTCAAATGAAGAAAAAAACAAAGGCAAAGACAAAAGGTTGCCTTTATAGGAAAAAATGTGGTTCGCAAATCCGCCAGTTTGGCGACTGACTGATTCACAGATCAAAGGGATCACCGACTAAGGAAGACAGAGGCAAAGCAAAGGCAAGGTGGAAATTGGCTAAGGAAAGATTTATTTCATGAAGGAGAGAAGTTGTATTTTAAAGGAAGGCTAAAGGAAGAATTGAAAAATGACTAAGGCAAAGGAAAGGAAAGGCTTTATTGGGAAATCAGAAGAAACTCAAACTTGCCAAATAGTTCTTGTTTTCCAAGGTTCATCGATAAGGCAATTCATTAGCAAGGTGAAGGTGAAGAGAAAAATAAAGATGAGAACAAGGAAAAGGTTGATAAATGAAGAGATCAATGATAAATATGAAAATTAACAAAGAGAAGGCAAGGTTTGCAAAAGTGAAACTTTGCCGACAAAGGAAGATGAAGGAAAGAAGAAGATAGAGATAGTTCGTGAAAGTGGAATTTTGTTGACTAAAGGGCAAAAAAGGATGAAACAAGCCAAGTTCGTAAAAAAGAGATTTTACTAATAAGGCAAAATAAAGGGCCAGAAGTAAAGTAAAGTGAAATAAATCTTGAAATATAATGTAAAGATTTAAAATATTTTAAAGTTTAAAATATTTTAAAGTGTTGTAAAAGATTTATAAAGGGATTTTGGCGGGAATATATTTGAAATATCTATCTTCTCTAGCTACCATTATTGCAAAATCAAATCAACCTAGCTAGAAGTAGTTGTTGCGCATTTAATTATTTTAGGTAGATGAATCAGTTGCTTGCATTCAAGGAAGCTAATATTTCCTAGCTGCTTCATCCACAGGATATTTTCTACATTTATGTTTTGAAGATAGATGTACATAGACATTTCTTTTGCAGAAATATCTTCCGATAGGCCCATGGGGTGAATTTATTGTAGTATGTGACCTAAGTCAATGAATAGAATGGTATAAATAAATGAAAATCAATGTAGTGAAGGTTGGATACAGAGAATTATTTTTTGTGTTCCAAACAAAAGCCTCTTCTGTTGTAACCCTGCCTTTCTAATTAATACATGTTGATTGTTTTTACCTTTTCATGTTGTTTTTTAGCTCTGTGTAGATCTAGAACTAGTTATTGTTTGTGAATGTTTAATTCCTTGCAATCCTTTTCTTATCTTTTACCTCTGTTAAGATCTACAGGATTTGTGTGAGTTTATCAGTTGTATTCAATTATTCTGTGCATTTAGCTCTGTGCTTTTTCTTCATTCATACCTAGTGTATCACCTTTTCCTTTCAATTTCTCATTCCTCCCCTTTTCCCAGTGGTGATTAGATTAGGTTTAGTCTTAGTCTCCTCTAAATTTTATATTCAGAGAAAGGAAGTAGCCTTCTTTGGAGGTTTGATTTCCTTTGTAGGGTCCCACACCTAGAAATCACTCCAATGTTTCACTAGATTGTTGTAGCAAAAGTGCTTCAACACAAGGTGCAAATCCAAGTGAGAACAGTTTTTGGCATGCCCGGTGGGACCGCCTTACTCTGAATGAAGAGATAAGTTGAGAAATTGGTATTGTTCTTAGTATATAGCAGTTTGGCAGATAATTTTCATGCACCTGGTGACTCTATGAGATCCTAATATCAAATCGGTCCAACAGTATATGCTTGAAGTGTAGACGAGAGCTTCTTCAAGAGGTAATAACTATCAATTTATTGAATTACCTGTTGTTGCTTCAAGGAGAAGAACCAGGTTATCTAACTCTCCTACAAGAATGAATAACAGTTTTGTTCCTCCTCATCTAAGAGCTCAATCTACACCTCCTCCTATTAGGTTTCAATACTCAATAAAAGGATTGCACATACATAGAATAAATTTGAATATTCCCAATATGGCAAGAAATATGCACTTTGTAACCTTCAATGGAGGTAGCCCTTTAGACTTGGATGCACATAATGATATACCTACCTCAGCCCTAAAGAGTATTTCATTCTTTATGGGTGATGGTTCTACTACACTTGCTAAACATATTAAAGACATATCAAACGTATGCTCAGTTCACCATATTCATGACGAAGATGTGGTTGTTAGGCTCTTGGTTTCATCCTTCAAGGGAAGAGCTCTTTAATGGTTTAGGAGTGTTATGGGAAAATGTGGAGATAATATCAATAATCAATAATAACCCAATAACTCAATAGAAATTGCAATAATCAAGATTCAAACACAAAGAAAACACCTTGCAAACCTAATTACTTCACAGCTTCCAGTGGTCACCTAATCTCAAATTGATCTTTCGTGTGAATGAAGCTCTCAGAAAGTGCACTTCCTTGCTTTTTTCTTTAAGATGACAATAGAGAAATGACTATGATAGTTCTTGTAATGAAGAGGATCTTCAATACAATAAAAATGGTGATCACAAGCTATGGAGATGGTGTTGGGTGCTAAAGGTGCACTGCGATTCCAGTAGAGTAAGTTTACTAAAAGCTTGGATGATTCAAATGGAGGAATAGGGGTTGTATTTATAGACTTGTGAGAGAGAATATCAATGGTTGAGAATGAATACGAAGATCAATGGTTGAAGAAACTTGAGAGGATGTGCGTGCATAGGAAGAGGACAAGTGTCCTACTCCTTCATGCAATATGGGAGTTAACAGAAATAGATTGAAGAGTTAACTGAAAGGATTGTCCAGTTAACAGAATTGACTAACTAGTTAACTGATTTGATTTATGAGTTAACTAATTGGAACTAGAGGATGAATAGGACATGTGGGTGAGGGAACAACTAATTAAATATTAAAATATTTAATTAAGTGTGCACATGGATTTGCAAGGATTAATTTTGGTGTTAATCCATTTTTGGAGGAAAAAGAATAATTTAAATAAATGTTTTGATTTATTTAAGTATAGAGGATGACTTAAGTTTAGAATAACTGATTAAATAATTAGACATTATTTAATTTAGAATGACTTTAGAATTTAGAAGAGGTAATTAAATAATTTGATATTATTTAATTTAGATGAATTTTGGAAGAATTTATTAAATAATTTGGTATTATTTAATTTAGAAGAACATGGAGGATTTTAATTAAATAAATGAATTTATTTAATTTGGAGGAATACGAAGGATTTAATTAAATAAATGATTTTATTTAATTTTGAGGAATATGAAGGATTTAATTAAATAAATAATTTTATTTAATTTTGTGGAGGAATGGAAATCAAATAAATAAATTGATTTGTTTATTTATTGATAGAGGAATTAAATTGAAATAAATATTAGAAATATTTATTTAGACAGAGTTGTGTCATTTTTAGGTGTATACATTTTGCCCCTCTTTGATGCAATGTGTTTTATCACGTTGTTTCAAAGAATAAGATTTTCTAATAATGATACGTGCCCCAGTTTGCCCCTGGTACAGGTTACGACATCAGGATGCCCCCGCAGGAGATTGGATGGGAAGAAAATTTTGAGGGCATGAGACAGACAATCTCACGATGAAGGTTGAACAATTAGGTTAGGGTGAAGAAAACAGGTTACAGCTTGAGAAAATAGTGGAGAAAGGGTACAGAGAACAAACAAGGTTGCCACATAGCCAGTGAGGGTTGCATGTCTATATATAGAAGTAGGGTCCACAATCCTAGTCATTTGCACATTTGTCATTTGGAGAGAGACACTAGGAGCCTTGCAAATCGCAAGAGCTAGAGCAGGCAACAGAGATATGGATATTCCACATGAGGAACACCGGTTTGAGTGAGTTTGACGGTTCAGACAGCCAATAGAGGCAGGACCCCTGATATGTACTTCAAAATTTGTAGCCTAGGGTCATTTATTAGCCTAAATGCTAGGAAAATTTGATTGAATGAATGTACCGTTCTGTGTTTCGGTGCATTTATTCTCTGAAATGACGCTTTTATTCAGTTTCAACGTATTTAATAGGTTTTCCTTTGTGTTTGTTGTTTAGGCGCATTTATGATATGTTACTATGCATATGCCGCGTAACTGCACATTTACCAGCTATAGTGGCGCATACATGACTTTTGCGCATACATTACTTTCTACTGCGCATTCGCCATGAAGTTGCGCATATGTTTAATGATTCAGCGTATATGTCTTGGATTAGTGCATTTGCTCTGATACGACGCATTTGCCACCTGAAATGGTACATTTGCCTTAGGATAGTTAGTTACTTAGCAAAATTGGCTTGATTGGCATCTTGATTGATGCATCAATCGATAAGCTATCTCCGAGATTGATAGAATTTAGACAAGAGATGATTTGCTTGTTTTGATCAATTTGATATGTTAAGTAATTGAGTTTGATAGGTTTTATAGTTGAGAAGGTTTGCTTTGATACAATTATTGTTGACGCATTGTTTTGTTGATTGTAAGAGGATATTTTTGACACTCTTATGTCATGGGAGCAATTCCCCGTGACGATGCTATGACGATATATGCTGACAGAGGTAGATTAGATAGTCTTGGTGCTCTTAGTTTGGATTGTATGTGTTTCACGCCTGAGGTTCATGCAAACCTTAGTTTACTGACTACCTTGGTGGAGCACTTCCATAGTGAGGATGGGACATTCCACCTCCCCACTGGTGAGATGATTGTTACCTTGGAGGACGTGTACAAGATCTTGCACCTTCCTATAGTAGGGGAGTAGGTACAGTATGATTTTCAGCACGATGTCAGGTTGGATGAGTGCAGGAGGGTGTTTGATGACCCTACCATAGCAGGCGCAGTGATCAGGCTGGCAGGATATGTACGATTTGTATGACTACTTTCCAGGGATTGTGGTTGGTCTAATTGGGGATGTTGTGTGCCCCAATCAGAGGTCTCATGGGTTCCCTGTTGGCTGGGGACGGACTTTGGAGCGGATGTTGACTGAGGGCACCTAATTTTTCTTGGGGTGCGTGCATTCTAGCTCAGCTTTATCATGACATGCATCAGGTGGTGTATCATGGAGCTACTAGCTTGTCTGTAGGTGTGTCATTGCTTCAGTTCTGGGCTTGGGAGCATATAGCCGTGACTCGACCCATATGCACATTCCACCGTCAGCCAGGAGAGCCATACTCATATGGTTATGCAGGTGTACTTTCCCATCATAGGCTAGGGAAGTTAGAGTACCGGCATCACGCATTAAACAACGTGGATGCAGTGGTGTGGCAACCTTAGATTGTGAGGTTTGGGATGATGAGGCCAATGAGCTGTCCTATGTTTTTCAGATGCGCTGGTTGATTAGTCAGATGCCTCACATATTGGAGAGATAGATAGTCACCCATGTTTTGTGGAAGTTTGGGAGGACTTAGGGTATGCCATAGGGGCAAGCCTTGTTTGTGAGGACCTATGTAGAGTGGCGATGGTGGGGACTGGTGGCTTCCTATGACAAGACCATGACAAACTTTTTGTAGATACCTTATCAGGCATGGTTGATGAAAAGGGAGATAGTCGATGCAGGGATGAGGCATGATTATGAGGATTGGTTTGTTGTGCTCATGTTCCCCAGGTATTTGGGACCAGGAGAGCTAGATCCTCACCTAGAGGAGGTGGAGTCAGAGGAGGAGGGTGATGGAGGTAGATGAGGGGGAGGTAGAGGAGGAGAGGAGGAGTTGGTGGAGGCTGAGGAGATGGAGGAGACAACGAAGGAGGGGGCCAAGGAGGGGATGGAGGAGGGGATGATGGAGGAGATGGGAGGGCGAGACAGTGGCAGAGGGTGGGATAGACTCCACTATAGTAGGTTGCGTAGCAGGTTCTACCGCAGGTAGTTGCCTAGCAGTAGGCACAAGTTCTACCACAGCAGGTGGCACCTCAAGTATAGGATCAATAGGTGGTGGCCCCACAGGGACCGCAAGTTTAGGTATAGCCTAACCCACAATAGCAGGCATAGGTGGCGGCAGTTACTATGCTACGGGGATAGCTAAGGCAACCCTCAGAAAGTGCACTTCCTTGCTTTATTATTTAATATGACAATAGAGAAAGAACTATGATAGTTCTTGTAATGAAGAGGATCTTCAATACAATAAAAATGGTGAATGCAAGCTATAAAGATGGTGTTGGGTGCCAAAGGCGCGCTATGATTCCTGCAGAGTAAGTTTACTAAAAGCTTGGATGATTCAAATGGAGGAATAGGGGTTGTATTTAGAGACTTATGAGAGAGAAGTTAAACGGTTGAGAATGAATAAGAAGATCAATAGTTGAGGAAACTTGAAAGGATGTGCATGAATAGGAAGAGGACAAGTGTCCTACACCTTCATGCAATAGGGGAGTTAATAGAAATAGATTGAAGAGTTAACTGAAAGGATTATCCAGTTAATAGAATTGACTAACTAGTTAATTGATTTGATTTATGAGTTAACTAATTGGAACTAGAGGATGAATAGGACATGTGGGTGATGGAACAACTAATCAAATATTAAAATATTTAATTAAGTGTGCACATGGATTTGCATGGATTAATTTTGGTGTTAATCCATTTTTGGAGGAAAAAGAATAATTTAAATAAATGTTTTGATTTATTTAAATATAGAGGATGACTTAAGTTTAGAAGAACTGATTAAAATAATTGGACATTATTTAATTTATAATGACTTTAGAATTTAGAAGAGGTAATTAAATAATTTGATATTATTTAATTTAGAGGAATTTTGGAAGAATTAATTAAATAATTTGGTATTATTTAATTTAGAAGAACTTGGAGGATTTTAATTAAATAAATGAATTTACTTAATTTGGAGGAATATGAAGGATTTAATTAAATAAATGATTTTATTTAATTTGGTGGAGGAATGTGAATCAAATAAATAAATTGATTTGTTTATTTATTGATAGAGGAATTAAATTGATATAAATATTAGAAATATTTATTTAGACAGAGTCATGTCATTTTTAGGTGTATACAAGGAGTTTAACCCATGCTTCAATACATGATTGGGATAAACTAGGAGAAGCACTCTACAAGAAATTTGGAGAAAGAGTAGACAATGTTTCTCTGCTGGAACAATTGACAACCATAAAGAGAGCTCCCAACAAGATGATGGCCGACTTTAACTTCAAATTTCAAAGGACATGGGAAAGAATCCCAACTCTCCTCAGACCATCTCCACAAGGTGCTTTCTTATATTTTCTGAGAGCTTTAAATTTGGATATAGCTGTTATGATGCAATCTATGGGTGCTCAAGCTTTACTAGATGCATATGAGACAACTTTGAGAGCTAAAAATTGTTTAATACAAGCTAAGAAAATTGTTTCTAGACCCCTTGTACCTATTTTCCTAGAACTGCCTTCACAGGCTCAACAACCTACTATTTCTCCCATCCTAGAGCCTAAAGCCTCTACATTTTCTTTTTTCACATGAAGAAAATAACTTAAAAACCCTATTGACCAGTCTCACTAATAAAGTCAATACAATAGGCATTCAAACCACCCCTAAACCCCATCAAATTATAACTAGGGGTAGTCTTTAAATTAGAACTGGAATTAGGGTTATATTCCAATAGAAATCAAAACTAGAACCAAGGTTACCGACCAAATAGATACCAAAATAATAACACTGCTTAGCCCTTACAAATAGTTAGACCCATCCAACAAATACTAATTGTCAATCCAGTTAGGGCCTTAGTTCCTACTCAAAATAATCTAGCCCAAGAGGTAGATTGGTGTTATCCTTGTAACCAACCTCACAATCAGTCTACTTGTGCATTTAGAGCACAAGAATGAGCCCTGATGGTGCAAAATCTTCACACCCAACAAGCATCATTGGTAGAAGTGTTGTCAATGAGATTTACAACCTATTAAATGTAAGGTTTAACAATCTATTGAAATATGGGAAGACCTCTAAAGCTATGGGTAACTTTAAAAGCAGAGGTCAACCTCCAGAGAAGGCTGACTTCCTATGGTTATCACCTAAAATACTTTCTATCCTATTTCTTTGACAAGGAAAAGGGTAAAGAAGAAATTGCATAAAAATGAAATCTATGACTAAGGTGATGCACCAAACCTAACTAGAACTTGCAAACATAGCTTGCATACACAATTTCAACAATGACTAAATTTGACTTACACAACTCACTTTCATATGTCCTTGCATAAGTACTTCATAAAGAGGTTAAAATGTTTAATCCTTTAGAAGGAAAGAAGTTTCACAACTAAAAGTATTTTCACTCATAACACAGATTATAACCTGTAAAGAACATACCTTTCTGCAAAAAGGTGCTTGGCTTGAGACAGAATCGCAAGGAAATAAATAATACTTCACAGGTAACTTGATCAATAAATTAGATGCACATAATAAAGCATAAAGTGGGAAGGAAAAATACTCATATTCATTGATGTCCAAGGTCACCACTACTATACATGTTCCAAAATGATAAAATGAATTACAAATTGGCAAAAAACTAAGCAAAAAATCACAAGTCTCTAGAATCTGCATGTAAGAACTGCCATACAAAAGAGTCACAAAAGTGACTATATCCACCACTATCCAAGTGGTTCCACCAAACAAGGAGTTAGATACTACCTTGGTTCGGATGCCCACAAAAAGCCTAAAATCTAGGGCCTATATCTCCTCCACATGAGCCCACAATGAAGGAAAAAGTCTTGATAACTTAGTCAACCATAATGAATCATGAAAACAAGTCTAAAAGGACTCTAAGAGCAATAAAACAGTCCTAGATACCCTCTAACAATCAACTCAACTACTAATTGTCATCAAGACTAAGTCAATCATTCCCTCCTCCAAGGCAAAACAAATAACTACACTCCTGGCATGTGTCTTCCACATCTTCACAACTCAAGCTATATTCCCTCAAAAGTCACTAAAGCCCTCCATACACACCCCTCTACTCTCCTTTGCAATAAAAGGTAACAATAAAACTTAAATGACTCATAATGTCATCAATTAAGGTTATTATTTTACATTATATAGAACATGCAAAGAAAAATAAATACAGAGAAAAAATGGCACCGAAATGCTTACCTTAGTACAAAGGGATGAAAGACTTAACAAAAATCTCATAATGCATTCGGCCACCTTGTGGCATTCACCTAGGCATCTCAAGTCAAAAGGTCTTGACCACGGTCTAATTTTAAATGTTATGCAAAAATACAAAAAGGAAAAGGAAAAAACTTGTCGAGTCTTTAGGGTTATACAACCCTAAGACACAAAAAAGCATTTTTGGGCCTCTATTTTGCACTTTCACTTTTTGTCATTTTGCTCTGCCACTTTATTTGCACCGCCATGAGTGTTTTTAACATTTGCGATCTCTGTAGACAACTTTCTATTTCTTCTCACGGCATTTTCACTATTTTTCTCCATGAAAGATCTTGTAAAGCTAGAGGTAAGCTTGACAATGTTACTCTTTACTACATTTATCCCAGAACTTTGCAATTTTCTAATATTACTACTACTTTCATTACTGATCTATACTGTATATATCTATATTCTTCATGGCCATGATGGAGAATTGAAACTTTATATAGATAAAACTATTTTTTGCCAGGAAAATCTTTGGCCATTATGAAATCTATCATTTTTGTTCATAGTTTTCTCTCTGCATATGATTTTTTTTTGTATGGCTTTTACTGTGAAAAAATAAGGCAAAACATAGATTTTGTCTTCATTAGGGTTCTTACCCTTGACCATGGAGAATAACAGCTGATAAAGCTCTCTGAAAATTATTTGAAAACCCTACTACCCTTTTCTGGAGATGAAGAAATATAGGAGTTCTTCTTGCCTAATTTTTGACCTAGGGTTTTAAGAAAACAAAAAACCCTAACTCTATTTTGAACAGCTGTGAAAATAACACTTGTTCTGATTTATTTCTGTAGCAGCTTCTCTGACTATTGTTGTCACAATAAGGCATTCTGTTTATGGCCATGATAGTAGTTGAAAGCTCATGGATGATCAACAGAAAGTTTTACTCTTCACTCATTTTCCTATAGATGAATCTCACACATTTTATTCATTTTGAACCTATTCTTCTATATATGATGAACACTATCATTTCTTTGGTATATGCTCTGGCAGTAGCAATAATGTTCCTGTAACTATTCAAAATGGACACAATGCATGAGATTTGGGCATGCTATTTGGGTACTCTGACAATGACTTATGTATATTACTCATAGCATTCTCATTATTTATGTACTCTATCATCCTTGATATCCAGTCATTGCATACAAGGTTTTGAAATTTCCCTTAATGTCATACACAATCATTTGCTAAAGGTTATGCCCATACATTGTTATCTATTACTATGCTTTCATGATTGTTCGGAACTATCCTAGACTGTTACTCTACCCTATCAATGATCTTAGATACCAACATGTCTTTCTTGCAGACTTACAGCTTCTGTCACTGATTTCACTGTGCTTTCTGGCTATAGTTATCCATATGACTGTTCCTAGAGAGAAAAATAAGGATCTCATAAGGTTTTGAATGAGATTGGATACTTATTTTGGTGTCTCTGAGTATATATTCTTGTCTTTAACCATGATACAGACTGTCTTCTAAAACATGAGAAAAGTGAAACTCAAGGCAAATGATATAGTCAACCTTGTGTTAGGTCTCAAAAACGCAGGTCGTTAACCCTAAGAGGGTGCCAGGATCTCTTGACGTTTTGGCTAACTAACACGGGGTAGATATGGCTAAACCCCCTTCACTTCAGGCTCTGCCAGACATAGGTCGGTAAACCTCTAATTAGTAAAGCAGATAAAGAGATGATCACTACTTTAATCAAAATTAATCTAACTATTAATAATGGCACAAATTATAAAACAGATAAAATGGCAGCAAATTAATTCAAAAAATAATCTAAATTGTAATGCTAAAACAATAATGCAATCTAACTAAGTAAATCTAAAATGAAGTTGAATAAGTGATAATGAAAATACTAGACCAGTGCCTTATTTAATATAGAGTCAGTATGGTTATGAAATAAATGACTATTTATTTGGTAAAAACTTGAATTATTTGGCATAAAAGAATAGGTATGTAACTTGTACAACCCTGCAAGGAAATAGTTAGTATTCCATACTTACATATATCTAATTGACAAAATATTACTTGCATTCATCTAAAAGGATTTAATCCTTGCTTGAAGGAACCTATCAGAATGATACTGCAACTGTAACAGATTTATCAAAAAACTGGAGACAGAATACAAACCCTAACTATATGACTCTTCTTACAGATCCATGACAAGGTCTTCTGAGTTATTGTGATAAATTTAAAGGATTTAATTCTGGAAGCAGAAACCAATTAATCTTATCACACTATAACAACAAATGTGCATAGACAATTTGAAGATATACTTGATAACTCAAATTGAATAACAGAGAAAACTTTGAAAGGAGACAACCATATAATTGAATAAATTTAACAGATAATTGATACCGAGATTTTGCAATCACTGCTTCATGCTTACAGACTTGACTTCATCAGAGAATGCTTGCACATGATCTACCAAAAATAAAATATATTAAAAATGAACTAGCATTGCTGTTTAAATCTAATCTATAGTATATCCTCTTCTATTCTGTAGTCTCTCCCTATGATCCCATTTCTCTAGTCTTGGTCATCTCTTATAAAGAGAGGCATACAAGCTTCAGACCAGTTACAATGGTTGTGACGGTTGATAACCGAACAACAATATCAGTTCTAATAAAGTAGATTTATGAAATTTAAAATTGGCCACTAATCATCAAATGGATAACCATTTCAGGGTCGAAAAGTCTTTAACTGCAGTTCTGCCCAATATCCGTCGAGGGTTTCTTCACTATTCCTAAAAAAATCCAGATAAAACACAAATTAATGTCTGATCAAACAATCCAAACAAATTTATTTAAACAAATGTATTTATTTAAGTAATTACTTCCCTTATCGATATTTTATTTAGTTCCTCGAGATCCTTTCGTGGGTATTTTATAGTTTAATCCCGCTGTGTATATCCTGTAAAAATCCATATTTCAAATGTCAGAAGAATATATTAAACATTTAGATTAAATATCATTTTTAGGGTTTCCTTCGTCGGCGTGACCTCGCAATCGGGTTGAAAAAAAAAAACTTCCCGCCTTTTCGCTTTCTTCTTCTTTGTATATTTGACATGTTTATTGCAACATACAATCGCTAAAACATACAAAGAATTTTTAACATTTAACTTTTCCTTTGCGTCCAGTCCTTGTACATCCTTTTGTATCTGTAGCTTGTATCCTGAAGAATGTATGTTCGCTACATACAAAGCATTGAATATACAAGCACTTAACTCTTTTGAATAACCCTTTCTTTTCTGCCACTTGTATGTTACATTGTATATGGGCAATGTATGTCTGATAGGTACAAATCACAAATATACAATGGATGTTTCATTTTTTAATAACTTTTGTGGTCCGCGTTATGTGTATCGGTGTGTATCTCTCGCAAAAATACATACAAAGTTCCTTGAATATCCCCTTCAGACTCCAACTGTTTTATAAACCACAACTTACTCTCTTTTGATTCCGACATGTATAAAGCAATGTATATCAGATATACATTAAGTGGAGATAAATGGCATTAACCATATTTTAATCTTCTTCGAATTCTGACACTTGTATGTATCGGGCAATGTATATTAGATACATACAAACTGGAAACATACAACGGTTTTACTGTATTCTATAAACATTTTACTTCCAGCTTGCATAAAATGCAATGTATATTTCTGATATACATTTAGTCTAGATACATTGGTTTACATAAACTTTAATCTTTTTGGATTCCGCGTTGTATGTAGCCATGCTTTGTATGTTTTAAACAATCATAAGGTGCATTCAATGGATTTAAAATAACTATTCACTTAAACTTTGAACTTTTCAGGCCCGACTTGTATGTGCAACCTCCAATGTACATAAAGTCTCAATGCATCCCTTTAGCTCGATTTAATTTTCTCCTAAGTTCCGCCTTGTATGTGTGCAGTGATGTATAACCCAAAACATACAAATGCAAATCATACAAAGACTTATCATTATTTCATAATTATTTCAGTTCCGACTTGTATGTGGGCATAGTATTTCGGTGATGTATGTATATTTAAATTGTATGTTTCCAAAAGCATACACATACAAGGCATGATACATATAACAAGTTAACTTTAATTTCTAAACATTTCAATTCCACGGTATGTATATTAGCCTTGTATAACCCGAAACATACAAGATGCAAAACATACAACGATTTCACCATATTTAATAATATTTAAGTTCCGCACTATATATATTGAGTTGTATGTATTGCGTTGTATGTTGTACTCTGTCGAACATACAAACATAATATACAAGCAATGGGCCCGACAGAATATATACTTCAACTTTTAAATCTCATCAGGTCCACTTTATATGGAGCAGTAAAATGTTAGACAAATGCATATAATTAAACGATGTATCAACCTGATGACTCCTTTATGCGACCATACCATGATCTGATATAACACATGCATCATATAATGACAGAACATACAAACTGCTTTGTATATGAGAGATTTTGTATATACAAATGACTTTGTATATACAAACATACAAACCCATAGCATAATGTATTTTATCAAAACATACATAACTTGCAAAATATAGGGAATTTTAAGATAGTTCAAAAAGAAACCCTTATTCATTTTCGACAAGGAATTCACCCATTTTTAGTTCTGGTACTCAACGCTATTTTTTGTTAACTTTTAACATGGTTTGATCAGGATAGATCAAATCCAAATATTTCTATCAGCTCAATTGTTAATTTCTTCTTGGAAACAACTGTGGATATTTCTATATATGCTCTCATACTAAAATCTTTGGATGATTAAAACTTAATATTTGCCAAAAAGTATCTTGGGAATTTCAGTCCCAACAGTGGCTCTTTCTGGGGATGCATGTTCCTTGAGGGCATAGCAAGATTCCAATTTTTTGGAGGAGCAGACCAATGCCTTTTACGATGGGTGAACTATGATGGGTGCTGGAGATCCTGGGTTATCACTTTATGAAAAACTTTTATTTCCTAATAATAGATATCTTTAAGAGTCATTTGATTCTTCTAAACTACTATGCATGGAAAAGAGCATTTAGAGAGTTTAATCAGAATTGTCCATGCACTGGCAATTCTTTTTCTCTAGGGTTCTTTTAAGAGAAGAAATGTTTCAAAAACTATCCATGTACTGGCAGCTCTTGCTCCTCACCTGACATGTTCTGTACATAATATGAATCCTCCCCTGCCTTACCATTTATGACAAAAGGTCCAATCCATAGGGCATCAAATTTTCCATGCTTCCCCTTTTCTTGATTTCTGGCATTCCAGATAAGCACTATGTCACCTAGCTCGAATTTTTTGAATGTTGCCTTTTTGTCATACAGGTATTTTATCTGCATTTGTATTTTTTTTATTCTATTGTATTGCTTGTTCCCTCATTTCGTTCAACTCCATTAGCTGTTCTAGCCTTTCCTGCATTAGTTCTGTGACATTCCAATCCTCTTGGTGAATAAACTTACACACTGGCAGTAGGTTGTGTATCGGGAGTCTGGCATGAGTTCCATATACTAATTCAAATGGTGATTTGCCAATTGCTTTCTTCACTGTGATCCTATCAGTCCACAGTGCTAATCTCAACTTAGAATCCCAAATTTTCTTATTGTTATCCAACATTCTCTTTATAATTTTCAGGATACTTTTATTGCTGGACTCAGCTTGCCCATTACCTTGTGGGTGGTAAGGAGAAGAATATGAAATCGTAATACCATAAGATTTACAAAAGAATTTAAACTCATCTAATCTAAAACACATTCCATTGTCAGTTATAAGCCTCAAGGGTACCCCAAATCTAGTTATAATATTTTCCAATAGAAAACTCATCACAACCTTGCTAGTTGCTTGTTTAGTGGGTACTGCTTCCACCCATTTCGTAAAATAGTCGGTGGCTACAAATATCCATTTGTGGCCGCCACTTGATTTCTCCATAATTTCTCCTATAAAGTTGATTCCCCATTGGTGAAATGGGGCATCAACTTGCATAGGTCTCAAGGGTAATACCCCTTGATATTTTAACTTCCCTGAGAATCTCTAACAGGCCTCACACTTCTTGGTAAAGCTATAAGCATCATTAAATACCTTTGGCCAATAGTAGCCAGCCCTTAATATCTTGTGTGCTGTGGTTTTAGCTGAGAAATGGCCACCACACACTCCCTGATGCATCTCTTTTAAGGCAGATTTAGCCTGTTCTTCATCTAAACAAAATAATAAGATACCATCCTTGTTTTTCCAATAAAGATCTCCCTCTATAAGCACATATTTTGAAGCATGCAATTTTAGAGTTCTTTTCTTATTATCATCAAATCCGTCAGGGCATTTCATGTGTTTGAGGTAGTACACTATGTCAGTATACCAAGGAATTTTCTCGATACTTGTTACCATGTCCTCTTCATTTTCAATATTACATACTTGGGCAGCCTCAAGGTTTGTTTCAGTCATTAATTTTGCTAGCCCTTGTCCCCTTACTAGTTTTGTGATTTGAATTTCTATATCAAATTCTTGGAGTCAGTTTATCCACCTACATCTCTTCCCAGTTACTTCATTCTGCATAAACACATCTTTGACTGCTACATTTGGGACATAAGCTATCACCTTAGCCCCAACTAGGTAAGGTCTAAATGCCTTAACTGCTTTCACTAACGCATAGGCTTGTTTTTCAGTGATATCATAGTTAAGTTCTGCATGTTGGAATGATTTACTGAAAAAGGAAATAGGCTGCTCATAACCCTCACTATTCTTTTGTAGCATTACTACTGCTACTGTATGAAAAGATGCAAAGGAGAAGATCTAAAAAGGTTTACTGAAATTGGGAGACTTTAGCACTGGAGCTTCTTTAATTTCTCTTTTTATGGATGCAAAAGCTTCTATACATTCATCTGTCCAATTAACCTTTGCATTTTTCTTCAACATTCTAGATATAGGGTTAATTATTTCTGCAAAGTTTGGTATGAACCTTCTCACAAAGTTTATTTGTCTAAAGAATGATTGTATGGCCTTGACTGTCTTTGGGATAGGAACTTTATCTATTGTAGTTACTCTTTCGGGATCAATCCTAACTCCATCTTTGGATACTATATGCCCAAGCAATTTCCCTTCTGTAACTGCAAATTTGCACTTTTTGGGGTTCAAGGAAACACCATATTCTAATGCTCTAATAAATATCTTCTCAAGGTGATTCAAATGATCCTCAGCCCTTTTTGAGTATGCAGTAAGGTCATCCTGGGATACAACCATGATATCATTTATTAGACCTACAAAAGCAATGTCCATTGCCCTCTTGAATGTGGCTCCAGCATTTGTAAGGCCAAATGGGATTCTTACATATACATAAGTTCCCCATGGGGTTGTAAAGGCTATTTTGTATTGTTCAGATTCTTTAACCTTTACTTGATTGTATTCAGAGAACCCATCCATCATGGATAATAACTCACAACCAGTAACTCTCTGCAACAAATTTTCCATGTTACACAATGGATAATTATCTTTGAGGGAGGATATGTTTAATTTTCTAAAGTCAACACAAAGTCTAATATCCCCATTCTTCTTCCTAACAGGAACTAAATTTGAGACCCATGATGAATGCCTAATAGGTTTAATTATGCCAGCTTCCCTGAGTTTTATAAGTTCCTTATACATCTTAGGTTCTAACACAGGGTTGATGGGTCTTTGTTTTTGTCTATAGGGCTTAGCATCAGATTTAAGTGGAATTTCATGTTGGAACAAATCTTCCCTATATGCTTTAAGATCATCATAAGACCAGACAAACACATGTTTATATTTTCTTAATAATGTAATTAACATGCTTCTGATTACAGGGGTTATTTTCTTTCCAATGTAAACCTTTTTAGGTGACAATTCAGTTCCCAAATTTATTTCTTCCACATCATCCTCCTTTACTGTTACTTCTTTGGAAATGAATCGATCATTTGCATCAAAAACTCTTTCTAATGCTACTAAACCCTTTGGAATTTTATTGGTTTTAAGTTGGACAACTTCTTTGCCAAATAAAATCTCTTTACCATCGTTCTTTTCAACAAAAGCGTTAAGATCAATCTCCTGATTCTCAAACTGATCTATGTAGTGCAAAAATTTGAGTAGATCAGCATCATTATCAAAAACCTGCTAGTTATATATGTTGTCTGGGATAGTTGGTCTTGTTTTGAGCTCAACTTCTGAAATACCTGTCAAGGTAACGTCGTCCCTTTTCAAAGCTATGTTTGCAAGGAAGTCAACCATCATATTTTTTGACCTATCTATCCAACTTATTGAAAAAGCATCAAACAATTCTATATCATCCAGAACTACATTTCTGTATTGTTTGTCTTTTATTTTTTGAGGAATATTTGCCTTTGACTTGTGAAATAATCAATTCAAAATCTCCATACATTGATAACAATTTGATTTTGTGTTTTCTAGCGATGTTTAGCCCAATTAAAAGTGCTTCATATTCAGCTATGTTATTTGTGCAGTCAAAATTTAGAGAAAAAGAATATTTGAATGTTTTTCCTGATGGTGATATAAACAACACCCCAGCTCCATTTCCTGCCTTACTACATGCGCCATCGAAATACATGGTCCATACTTCATTTTCATCCATTTTGGCTTCGTAGTAAATTGGGTCTGTATTATGCAATTTAGAGTGTTCTTCCACCCTGAATGTATTGAAGTCTGTGTCACAGAAACAAGTCATTTGATTTGGATTAATTTTCTCTATAATGTCTTCATACCTTGGCTCCCTATATAGTTTAACTACCTATGTTCCCAATGGGATAGTAGCATAAGATAAATCTAATTGTACACTTCCCCCTACCATGGCAGTCCATTGTCTAGATAACAACATTCCATAGTTAGGTGAGATATCTACCACAGTGATGTCAATTTTATAAGAGGCTTTAGGATGAGATGCTAATTTTATCTCAACATCTTTCATGATTCCAACAACAGGGATAGATCTGTTATCCATTGCATAACATTTACCAAATGTAGTATCCACCCACATTCCTAACTCTTTCATAATAGCCATGGGCATTATGTTTACTACTGCTCCTGAATCAAGCATACAATTCCTGACTAATTTGTTATTTATCAGCAAGGTAATATAGAATGGATCTACTTGAGATGGATTTTTCATTAATGTTTCACCCAGATATACCTCAGGTATTTTGATAGATTCCTGTTGCATGTTTATTTTAGAACTATGTTGTTCGGGTCTTTTGTCTGATACATTTGATATCATCTTCACCACTATATTTTTATATTTTTCCATCTTCATCATTTCTAGAAGTGGCATAGATACTTTCATTTGAGAAACAACTTGAGAAATATCAAATGAGGGATTTATGTTTAGTTCCGACCTCTCAACTTTTGTTTGCCCCTTTTCTTCAGTTTTTGTGTCGTCCTTCTTTTTGTTTGGTGTGTCAACAAAAGGTGTATCATGAGGTGTTTTCTCAGCTTTACTTTAATCATTTTTACCTTTATCATTTTTACTGGAGACTTGATTTTTGATAAACATACTTTTGGGAGTTCCTTGTTCAACATTTACTATTCTGTTTCTCAGGTTGTAACTGCTCTTGGCTTGTGCTACCGCAGCCATTGTCAAATCTTTTCTCTCTTCCTTAGAAGGTTTTCGCTGATTGTAGCTTTGTGTTGTACTGAGGTCGTATCCACAATTTCCTAAGTCTTCTTCATGGTCAGAAAATACCTCTTGTCCTCCTAAGTTTACATTATATTTTTACACTCCTACATCATATTCATACCCAGATTCCTTGCCAGACGAGTAATCTTCTTCAACAATGAAAGGTGTGATACCCAACATATTTATAGTATGATGATCCATCTCAGGGTTATAAGATACTTGATCCTTTTGTATTGATTGTGCTACTATACAATAATCAGGAGAGTGTGGCAAATTATAGATCATACACTATGGACTATTTTCTGTCATATGGACTCCACCCTTTTTTAAAGGGTCGGGAGTGTCTTTTCCATAGTTATATCTCCTGTTAGTATCCACTAGCTTTCCATCCTTCCAGTTGGTATGATATGGCATATCATGGAGTCTCAGTCTTTCATTCTTATGTGAGTATTCTTGCTTGTTTGCAGGAGGATCAGAATTTTGAGGAACTCTTATATTGTCTCTTTTTCCGATCATCCCAGTAGCCTTTTTATTGTTTTCAATAGTGAGAGTCATTTTTTGTGCTTCTGCCAAGGTTCTAGGACTTTTGCCCCTGAGTTCATAACCTGTTTTGGGGTCAAATGCTTTCAAGTATATGCTAAGGGCTACTTGGTTGTTCAATTTGGATTCTTGTGGAACCTTGTTATACAGTTTAGTGAATCTCAAATTAAAATCATACACCTGTTCATTCTGATACTTTTAAATAGTGATTAATTCATGAAGAGCAAATTCTGGAGCACATTAATTTTTGAATTGTTCTAAAAATTGATTGTGGAAGTCTCTTAGGGAATATATTGAAGCATCTGGTAATCTATTTACCCAGTCTCTTGCTTCATTAATAAGAGATATCATAAACAGTTTCATTTTTATATCTTCATATTCATTACCAATGTCCTGTATAAAAGCATTGAATCGTTTGATATGTTCTTCAGCAATTAGTTCACTGCTTCCTGTAAACTTAGGTACATTGTTCCTCCAAATTTTATCCATGGGATAAGGATATAGTTGATATCTAGTCAAATTAAATTGTCTGGCCATACTTGTAGGATTAGGAGGTGGTATATTTGGGTATGGCGGATAATATTGGTATCCAAATGGAGGTTGTGGATACACATTGGGTTGGACATATTACTGATGATACATATTTTGAGGTGGAGGGGGTCGCGACTACTGATTGTTGAGTTTGTGCCCTGATGGTGGATGTTGTTGGTGAATATTCCCAGTATTTATAGGTGGAGGTCTATGTATTTGTGTATTTTGCTAAGGAAGATTATTGCATGTATTATGGGGTACCCTAGTGTTTCCAATAGCATTCTGAGGCATTCCATGCTGATTAATATTGTTATTGTTTCTATGTGGGGGCACATACTTAGTTGAATTTTGTGCCTGAAGATCTAAACGGGCCATTTGTCTATTGATTTCTTCAGCTCTTTGTATCATTTGTTGTCTATTTTTGAGTCTTTGCTCTTGATATTCTAAATGTATAGCAAGTTCCTGATTAGTCATACAGTCATAATCTATGATAGCTTGATCATCTGTATGTTCATGATTTTCCTCACCCTAATTTTCTATCTCATCTATCCTTTGTGGCTGTGCTTCCCGATTGAAAACATCATTATGACTATCTGTTGGTGTCTTGGGATTATCACCTTCAGCATGGAATGGGGAAGTATATATTGTATAATTTTGGCCAAGAGGACTTGTATTCTCTAGAGGGATTTGGTTACTATTACTATGAGACTAACTTGACATCCCAGTCTTCTTAGCAGGAGCCCTTAAAGGTGGGGATGATTATAGTTTTTTACCATTAGCTTTAGATCTCCTACCATCCATTATGATACTTTTATTAGAAAAGAAATTTAGGTTTAGTGTAGAGTCACCACCTCTATTTAGAGGACTAATCAATCTTTTGGGTTTTTCCTTCCACCAGCAGAGTTATGTCTTTTAATTCTCTGACTCTGATAACATGATCTTTAACCAAAATTTAGGATTAAAGTCCCCAGCAGAGTCACCAATTCTGTTAGGTCTCAAAAACATAGTTCATTAACCCTAAGAGGGTGCTAGGCTCTCTTGACATTTTGGCTAACTAACATGGGGTAGATATGGCTAAACCCCCTTCGCTTCAGGCTCTGCCAGACCTAGGCAGGTAAACCTCTAATTAGTAAAGCAGATAAAGAGATGATCACTACTTTAATCAAAATTAACCTAACTATTAATAATGGCACAAATTATAAAACAGATAAAAAGACAACAAATTAATTCAAAAAATAATCTAAATTGTAATGCTAAAACTGTTGATAACTGAGAGGGGGGGTGAATCAGTTATCCTAATTATTTCTTCTTTCTGAACTTTCTTATTAATCAATGCAGCATTAATTCAAACAAGCAAACATTACCATGAAATGAAAAACACATGACACAGTATTTTTGATGTGGAAACCCTGTTAAGGGAGAAAACCACAGGGTGATTAACCCAAAGATTATTCTCTGTTAGAAGAATAAGGAATTACAAAATGGCACTTGCCAATTAGGGCTCATTGCCCGAGCACATTGCTCACAAAGGAGGCACACTGCCTACAAGGAGACACACTGTCTACAAAAAAATGTTATACAATACTTGAACTGATTGGAAGCATCCACATATGCTAGAGTTTAGTTTCAGTTAGGCTCAGTACACTGATCTGCTGCACTTCATCTTTCCTCTTCTCTTTATTCTGCTTTTCTTTCACATACTGAATCTTTCTTACTGCTTCTGTTCTACTCTTGCTCTTATTCGCATATCACATCTCATTTCATGCCCTCTCATAACTAAATCCATCCTATATATATATCCGCACAAGTGATTTCATTATCTTTCTAGTCGGCACCCGGAACAGTCTATCTTCTCACAAACTCTGTTCTGTCGGCTGAATCCTTGCACATCAAGTAATGCGGATCAAGCATATACTTGTAGATATCATTAATCATGTCGGCCAAACATGATTCATGCCTTCACAACCTTTACCATCATCAGTAACACATCCAGAAAATAGTCTGATGTTCTGTCAGTCAGTTCTTCCTCTGTTCACACTATCACTCAGGAATCTAGTACTCAACTATTCATATCTTTTTCCTTGTCCATCACCGGAGGCTAAATCCTTGGAATATACCACTCAAGGTAGTCCTCTTGACTTCCCCAGATCCGCACTACACCAAGATACTTCCTCTGAGAGATCTGGACCTGTCTGTCGGACCTTGCACATGCTCTGTTCTTGTTCACTGGACCACAATAATCTTCATTCTGACTTCCGATATAGACACACCATGACTTGCGGCTATGTGGGATGACCTTTGTTGCCATCAATGACAACAACCATGAATCCATATAGTGTCTCTTGCCAACAATCTCCCCCTTTGGCATTGATGGCAACACTTAGTGAAAAATGACTAAGTGTTTACACTATGCTCCCCCTTGGCTGATGCTCTATCTTTATATACATTTTCCGGAGCTCCCCCTTAGTTGGATTCCTCATTTTTCACTACTCCTCACTCCCCCTTTGACATCAATCGCAAAGGGTAGGGTCCGCACACCAAAAGTTTCAAAAATTTTACTATACTTGGCTGTATATTACATATTCACAAAAACTAAAGAATGTCTGCAAAGGATGTCTTCAATTGGATGAGTTCTGTAGCCCAACTTTGCTTCATTCTATCCAAAATTGAAATGTGACCACTCAACAAAAATGCAAAAGCTTCTGCCCTCTTAAGATCTGTCGGATTATTGGTTTGGGTGGTAGTCTTAGCATCACTTATGGCCTCATGCATGGTCTCTAACTTAGGGATAATAATCCTTCTAAGTTCTCCCATCCGGTTAATTATATTCTTCCTTTCCTTCTCAAAGTTCTTTATTGCATTTGTGATTGCAATAGTTTGACATTCTTGATTTACTATGGAGGAAGAGAGAGGATCAAAACTTTGAGACAAACTCAGTAGTTTGTCCTGTTCCTCTTTTATTTTCTTCTCAATTTCTACTGTTGCTTTTGACCAGGAGATACAAAATTTGTAAATGTCACTGCCATCCTTAAGAGCATTTTCTAAGCTCTTTATTCCAATACTCATATTTCTCCTATCATTAGAGATTAATCCTAGTACCTCTGAGAATTTCTTATTCAAAAACTCCTTCCGGACCTTTTCTTCAGCTAATTTTTCTAGAGAATCAAAATGTGTACCAACACTGCTGACTAAGGTTTTGAGATTACCGGAAGAGGAGGCTGTGGGATCTTTCTGGACCGATGGCATAATCTTTTCAAGCACTCTGGAAGTAGCTTCTATCAACTCACAGTCTTCCATATGAGACTTTAGGAGTTTTCAATTTGCCTTAGCATTTGCAAATGAAGCTATCTTCATTGTCTGTACTGGAGAGAGGGAATCAAAATTGAATGGACCTTGAAGAAGCTCCGGTTCATCAATCTCTATTGTTTCTTTGCTCAAAAATTTTTGGATAGTTTGTGCAGTGTCTCTTGCTGGAGACAGATGTTTCTTCTCTTCTGCAGTCTTGGAGCTATCCTTTGGAGTTTTATCTCCTTCTACATTCTTACCACTATCAGTTGTGGTTTTCTCTGTTGGAGTCTTCTCTTTCTTTGCAACCTTAGTACTGTCAACTTCTTTTTCTTTTACCACTGCTTCTTTCTCCTGTAATTTCTCTTCTTCTTTGGATCCGGAGACTGTAGGGGAAACCGGAGGAGAAATGTTGGTTTGTTTAGGGCCCATCTCTTCTGTTGCTTTCTCAGAAGTTTCTTCTGCAACACTTGTAGATGAGGGATCAGTACCCAAGTCCTCTACAACAGGAAGATTAAACCTTTTGAAGGCCTTCCAGAGGATCTCTTCTGTATCCATGGCCACCTTGTCAGTCTCCCCAAGCATGAGTTGATTCATCCTTGCTTTACTCCTGAACTCATCTTTGCAGTCTTTGAATATTATGTTCATTGTCTTGGGATCAATTTGAGGATATAGCTGAATAGCTATCTGCTCCCGGATCTCAAGATCTTTTGCCAGGGCATTGTTCTTTCTCATTTCTAACTCCTTTTCTAGGCTTTTAGGAATTAGAGATATAATCTCAATGAAAGCCTTATTGTATATGTTCAGATACCTGATTGTGGCTTCCTGCAGGATCTTTTGGTCAGCCTCATTGTAGTCATCATAGAATTCGGCCATTGGTTGAAGGTTTCCATCCACAGTGACTGATTTGATTACACTCTCTAGAGACAGGGTGGGCTTTTCAACAAATTCCTCTGCCATTTCATCCTTGTCTTGGCCTGTGGAGGGTTTACCAGATCCTTTCTTCTTCTACTTCTTTATTTCCTTTACCCCCTCATCTGATTTAGTTTCCTCATCTTTCTGACTTGTATAAGCCCTTGTGGCTTTTATTTTAGACCTTTTCTCTCCTTTATCGAATGTTTGACCTTTCAGTTTTGATATTTTTGAGCTTTTGGTTGTGACAGGTGTAGATCCTTTTGATGATCTGGTCCGGGTTGAGGTTTCCACCAGAGTACTTTTCTTGCTTTTCTTTTCTGTCTCTTTCTTCTCTTCCTCAGCCTTTCGCCTCTTTTCCCGGTTGGCATCAAGTGCCTCCTTTGGGATGCCTAGGCCTTGAGCAATATGTTCTACTTCTTTTCTCACCTTCCTCTTTATCTCAGGTTCTCTGAGTTCCACATGGATCTTCACACTCAGCTCCTCAAAGGTTTCAAACCTTTCTGCCTTTGGATCTTTAGGCTGACTTAGCATGTGTTGAACATGCAACTCCACAATCTGTTCATCCACTTCATACCCCATGGGCATGATCCACACAGTTCTTGGTTCTACTGCCTCCATTAGGCACTGATTTGTTTCTACCATAAAGCATACTGTGTCTTTGTACTTCTCAATAAGAGACTGGGGAATTCTTTCTCTTGCTTGCATCATGCTCTGAAAGTTCTTGAAATATCCCCACAGGGCTGTATTTCTTGCTTTAGCATCTCCAAGTCCATGCAAATAATCTTTGATTTGGATGGCAACTGGTCTGTCATTCTACCATATCCATCCACTGGATCTGGGAAGCTCATTCATGTAATAAAAGAATAGACAAAGGATCAAACTACCATACTTGAAGGAGTTCTTCTTGTCCTTCTTAATCTTCTGCAGATTTTCCAAAAGTTGGTTTAGAAGAAGCTCACACAAATCATAGTCTGCATTCTCTTTTAGCATTTGATATGCTGTGTAAATTGTAGTTCCCAGTACTGAATTTTCCCTACTGGAGTGATAAATCTTGTAACCAATTATCATAGATGCAAAATTTGACATCTGGTTCAATGATGTCTTCAATTGTCATAGCTCTCTTATCAAATTTTGATCCGGTTGCATCACTAACTATCTAATTTTTGACAGACTTGAGGATAGGTATTCCACCGGATGAGTGCAGACCGGTTATAACCCTAATTACATCTTTGGTGATCTTAAAAGGCTTGTTCAACCATAGGAAATTGTCATGCACTCTACTCAGTACATACCAGACCCATTCATCCTCTTGAAAATAGGGGAAATGAATGCACTGTACAAAGTGCTTATCCCGGATGGCTTTATACTGAGGTTTAATCTCAAAGGAATCATCTATCAATTGTTTATGATAGATATCCATCAATTTTGATTCTCCAAAGTCTTCAATATTCGCATGTATGTAAACCCTAATGTCCTCCGTATGCAATACACCATGCGGAACACTAGAGAAGGCTCCTAGGGGATCTACCTCCAAAGATTTGTATGGATGTTTCTTGAATGTGGGTCGAGGTCTATCAGAGATCTTAACTATATTTAGAGTAGCCATTTTTTCAAAAAATTTGTAGTGAGATATTGAAAACAGAAAATACCTTATGCACCTTTGGTTGTATAGAGTTGGTTTGATTGATTTCTGGATGCAATAACTTCTGTGAGTGATCTTTGATAAACTTGATGAATTTTGTTGCAGAGCTCCACTTTTTGTTTCTTCTTGAGTGTAGAATGAACAAGTGATTAATGAGAAATCCCTTATATTGCTCTGCAAACCCTAATATCTGATTGCAATGAATGCTCGACCTACATTATTCTGGTTTACCTTATTCGGATGACTTGAAGAACTGGATCAGTCCTAATCTATGAACATCATGCGGATCTTCCAACCATGAACAAATCAAGATGACACATCACAAGGACATCCCAAATACTCTGTCCAGTCCACAGAATAAGACAATGCACTTCCGGATCTCTCCGGACCTTTTTGTAATCCTCTGTCATTCTGGAGCATCTCTCAGAATAGGTTCTACTTGATCGATCACAACTTCTTCACATCTTCATTTAGACCTCTGAAATCTTAGCTAGATCATCTCAAGACTCATATCTACAAACCCTTTACTCCGCATCTTGTGCCTAATCTGGCACCACTTGATTGGTTGGGGGAACAAGGTTTTCTTTGTGTCTCCCCCTGAGCCAGAGCTCATTTCTTAATTTTTGGAAGGAATATCAGCACCAGAGTCTGGTGCGGATCCAACGTCTACCTTCTCTAAACTTTTCTTCACCCAAATCTTGTTCATCTCATTCCTAACTTCATTCGCATTCATCTTTTGTTTACCCTTGTCTTGATTCTGATTATATACCGGACATCTTTTGTCCTGATTCTTGCTTCTGCAGACTTTTGCATTATGACCAGACCTATTACAGATTTGGCAAACAACATTTCTTTGCATATTTGACTGATAACCTCTTGATCTGCATTGATTAGCCATATGACCTACTCTATTGCATGTAAAGCATCTACCATTGAATGATTTGTTCATTTGCATATTTTTGCATTCATGAGACTTATGTCCATACCTTTTGTAGTTAAAGCATTGTCTGGAGAAGGATGGATTAGTCTGATTCATCCTCTTTCTGCACTGATTAGCTTTGTGACCAAAGTGATTGCAGCTGTGGTAGTATCCATTGAAGGATGGATATCTTTGAGCATTGGGCTGTCTTACCAGAGGTCTTCTAGGCCTGTTCCTTGGATTTTCTGATCCAAAATTCTTCTGACTAGATCCAGAGCTTTCTCCTTTCTCATATCCCAAACCACACTTGTCATCTGCCCTCTTTTGACTTCCAAGAAGAACTTCAAGTTGAGCAGAACTTATCTTGAATTTCTCTTTATATTCATTTGCTGTTTGAAGATCCCTTTTGAGAGAGACAATTTGATCCTCAAGTTTTTCTTCATTATCTTTAGCATCTTCAAGATCAGATTCAAGATGTCTAATAATCCTATCCATCTAGTGGAAATCTTCTAATTTCTCTTTGAGAGATTGTCTTAGATTGTCTTCAGTTTTTTTTTCTCTTCAATCTCTTGAGTAAACTTTATAGCTCCTGATTCCATTTCATGTCTTACCATAATGACTTCTTTTGATAACTTTTCACATAACTTGGTTTTCTCAGTCAGCTCTTCATTTGCATTACTTTATTCACTTTGTCTTGCCAATTGCTGGAGCAGCTCCTTTCTCTTTTTCATAGAGAGACTTAATTTGTCTTTTAGTTCTCTCATGAATTCATTAGCCTATTTGAGTCTTTCCTTTAATTCATTGACTTCAGAGTTTGACTGTTCAAGATCCTCAAGGGTAGTCTTGAGTTGCTCCCTTAAACCATATGCATCCATTTGAACTCCCAGATCTTCCTCAAGCTGTTAGGCTCTATTAGAAGGAACTTAGCTCTAATACCAATTGTTGATAACTGAGAGGGGGGTGAATCAGTTATCCTAATTATTTCTTCTTTCTGAACTTTCTTATTAATCAATGCAACATTAATTCAAACAAGCAAATATTACCATGAAATGAAAAACACATGACACAATATTTTTGACGTGGAAACCCTGTTAAGGGAGAAAACCACGGGGTGATTAACCCAAAGATTATTCTTTGTTAGAAGAATAAGGAATTACAAAATGGCACTTGCCAATTAGGGCTCACTGCCTGAGCACACTGCTCACAAAGAAGGCACGCTGCCTACAAGGAGACACACTGTCTACAAAAGAATGTTATACAATACTTGAATTGATTGGAAGCATCCATATATGCTGGAGTTCAGTTCTGGTTAGGCTCAGTACACTGATCTGCTGCACTTCATCTTTCCTCTTCTCTTTATTCTGCTTTTCTTTCACATACTAGATCTTTATTACTGCTTCTATTATGCTCTTGCTCTTATTCGCATATCACATCTCATTTCATGCCCTCTCATAACTAAATCCATCCTATATATATATCCGCACAAGTTATTTCATTATCTTTCTAGTCGGCACCCAGAACAGTCTATCTTCTCACAAACTCTGTTCTGTCGGCTGAATCCTTGCACATCAAGTAATGCGGATCAAGCATATACTTGTAGATATCATTAATCATGTCAGCCAAACATGATTCATGCCTTCACAACCTTTACCATCATCAGTAACACATCCAGAAAATAGTCTGATGTTCTATCAGTCAGTTCTTCCTCTGTTCACACTATCACTCAGGAATCCAGTACTCAACTATTCATATCTTTTTCCTTGTCCATCACCGGAGGCTAAATCCTTGAAATATACCACTCAAGGTAGTCCTCTTGACTTCCCTAGATCCGCACTGCACCAAGATACTTCCTCTGAGATATCCAGACCTATCTGTCGGACCTTGCCACATGCTTTGTTCTTGTTCACCAGACCACAATAATCTTCATTCTGACTTCCGGTAGAGACACACCATGACTTGCAGATATGTGGGATGGCCATTGTTGCCATCAATGACAACAACCATGAATCCATATAGTGTCTCTTGCCAACAAAAACAATAATGCAATCTAACTAAGTAAATCTAAAATGAAGTTGAATGAGTGATAATGAAAATACTAGACCAGTGCCTTATTTAATATAGAGTTAGTATGGTTATGAAATAAATGACTGTTTATTTGGTAAAAACTCAAATTATCTGGCATGAAAGAATAGGTATGTAACTTATACAACCCTGCAAGGAAATAGTTAGTATTCCATACTTACATATATCCAATTGACAAAATATTACCTGCATTCATCTAAAAGGATTTAATCCTTGCTTGAAGGAACCTATCAGAATGATACTGCAATTGTAACAGATTTATCAAAAAACTAGAGATAGAATATAAACCCTAACTATATGACTCTTCTTACAGATCCATGACAAGGTCTTTTGAGTTACTGTGATAAATTTAAAGGATTTAATTCTGGAAGCAGAAACCAATTAATCTTATCACTATAACAACAAATGTGCATAGAGAATTTAAAGATATACTTGATAACTCAAATTGAATAACAGAGAAAACTTTGAAAGGAGACAACCATATAATTGAAAAAATTTAACAGATAATTGATACCGAGATTTTGCAGTCACTGCTTCATGCTTACAGACTTGACTTCATTAGATAATGCTTGCACATGATCTACCAGAAATAAAAAATATTAAAAACAAACTAGCATTGCTGTTCAAATCTAATCTATAGTATATCCTCTTCTATTCTATAGTCTCTCCCTATGATCCCATTTCTCTGGTCTTGGTCATCTCTTATAAAGAGAGGCATACAAGCTTCAGACTAGTTACAATGGTTGTGATGGTTGATAATCAAACAACAATATTAGTTCTAATAAAACAGATTTATGAAATTTAAAACTGGCCACTAATCATCAAATGGATAACCATTTCAGGGTCGAAAAGTCTTTAACTGCAGTTCTGCCCAATATCCATCAAGGGTTTCTTCACTATTCCTAAAAAAATCCAGATAAAACACAAATTAATGTCTGATCAAACAATCCAAACAAATTTATTTAAACAAATGTATTTATTTAAGTAATTACTTCCCTTATCAATATTTTATTTAGTTCCTCGAGATCCTTTCATGGGTATTTTATAGTTTAATCCCGCTGTGTATATCCTACAAAAATCCATATTTCAAATGTCAGAAGAGTATATTAAACATTTAGATTAAATGTCATTTTTAGGGTTTCCTTCGTCAGCGTGACCTCGCAATCAGGTTGAAAAAAAAAAAAACTTCCTGCCTTTTCACTTTCTTCTTCTTTGTATATTTGACATGTTTATTGCAACATACAATCGCTAAAACATACAAAGAATTTTTAACATTTAAGTTTTCCTTCGCGTTTGGTCCTTGTACATCCTTTTGTATCTGTAGCTTGTATCCTGAAGAATGTATGTTAGCTACATACAAAGCATTGAATATACAAGCACTTAACTCTTTCGAATAACCCTTTCAGTCCCGCCACTTGTATGTTACATTGTATATGGGCAATGTATGTCTGATAGGTACAAATCACAAACATACAATGGATGTTTCATTTTTTAATAACTTTTGGGGTCCGTGTTATGTGTATCGGTGTGTATCTCTCGCAAAATTACATACAAAGTTCCTTGAATATCCCCTTCAGACTCCAACCATTTTATAAACCGTAGCTTACTCTCTTGTGATTCCAACATGTATAAAGCAATGTATATCGGATATACATTAAGTGGAGATACATGGCATTAACTGTATTTTAATCATGTTCAAATTCTGGCACTTGTATGTATCGGGCAATGTATATTAGATACATACAAACCAGAAACATACAACGGTTTAACCGTATTCTATAAACATTTTACATCCAGCTTGCATAAAATGCAATGTATATTTCTGATATACATTTAGTCTAGATACATTGGTTTATATAAAATTTAATCTTTTTGGATTCTGCGTTGTATGTAGCCATGCTTTGTATGTTTTAAACAATCATAAGGTGCATTCAACGGATTTAAAATAACTATTCACTTAAACTTTGAACTTTTCGGGCCCAACTTGTATGTGCAACCTCCAATGTACATAAAGTTTCGATGCATCCCTTTAGCCCGATTTAATTTTCTCTTGAGTTCTGCCTTGTATGTGTGCAGGGATGTATAACCCAAAACATACAAATGTGAATCATACAAAGACTTATCGTTATTTCACAATTATTTCAGTTCCTGCTTGTATGTGGGCATAGTATTTCGGCGATGTATGTATATTTAAATTGTATGTTTCCGAAAGTATACACATACAAGGCGTGATACATACAACAAGTTAACTTTGTTTTATAAACATTTCAATTCCATGGTATGTATATTAGCCTTGTATAACCCGAAACATACAAGACGCAAAACATACAACGATTTCACCATATTTAATAATATTTATGTTCCACACTATATATATATTGAGTTGTATGTATTGTGTTGAATGTTGTACTTTGTCAGACATACAAACATAATATACAAGCAATGAGCCCGACATAATATATACTTCAACTTTTAAATCTCGTCAGGTCCACTTTATATGGAGTAGTAAAACGTTAGCCAAATGCATATAATTAAACGATGTATCAACTCGATGACTCATTTATGCGACCATACCGTGATCTGATATACGAGGGTCTTAGCACATGCATCATACAATGACAGAACATACAAACCCATACCATAATGTATTTTATCAAAACATACATAACTTGCAAAAGACAGGGAATTTTAAGATGGTTCAAAAAGTAACCCTTATTCATTTTTGACAAGGAATTCACCCGTATTCAGTTCTGGTACTTAACACTATTTTTTGTTAGCTTTCAACATGGTTTGATCATGATAGATCAAATTCAAATATTTCTATCAGCTTAATTGTTAATTTCTGCTTGAAAACAACTGTGGATATTTCTATATATGCTCTCATACTGAAATATTTGGATGATTAAAACTTAATATTTGCCAAAAAGTATCTTGGGAATTTCAGTCCCAACACCTTGACTGATCCATACTTGATGATTTTTCTCTCTATGTCCTCTGTCAAGTTTATATGTTGTTGACTATCTTCAATTGTCATGTTATTGCTTTGTCATTTGTTGTCCCTTGAGGACTATTACATGCATGATTGTTCCTTTTTCCACATAGTCTATGCTTTGCATGACACCGATTCTATTTATGCACTCTATCTTTCTTACATCTCATAAATACATATAAAATGTTCTGTAATGACTATGAGCTAGGCTCAACCCTTGTGGGAGCCACATTTTAACCACTCATGATGTAATCTGATGAATCACACAAAAATATAATTACACCTGTATCTACACATGAAACAAACTTGTTAGAAAATAAATGCATATTTTGGATGTGTTTGATGACTTGATTGTTCTCTAGGAGATCCAAGGCATACATTTCTTGTTTAATGTATTTGACGATTAGTTTATACATGCATAGGTATGTTGTTCATGTATGGTTTGGGATCATTCATTGCTTAGACCATTTCTCTAACATCATTCTCTTGCTAGATGCAGGAACTAGGAGCAACATAAAACTAGGAAGGACAAAGACAACTCAGGGCAATAGGACAACACACCGGAAATAGAACCAGTCATTCTCAGGCAATGATTGGCCTCTAACCCTACATACACATCTTTATTTTTACTTATTCATGTATAGATTGTTCTTCAATTTCATTGAATAAGAAAGTTAATCTCACGGCTTGTGTGAGATAATGTACATTTTACATTCAATAAAGATTATTTATTTGTTCCAAAAAAGATTTGTATAAATCTTTCTTATATTACATGCACTTGGATAAATGCAGTAATTTAATAAACATAACCTTTTTGAATTATTTCATTTATGCACTTGAATGTAATGTATGAAGGATTAGATGAAATGTACCTTTTAAGTTTTGAATCAAAGCTCTACCTGAATGAGCTGCAGTGAAATTTAGGTAACAGAAAGTAGCCAACAACAACCCTATGGTATGAAATGAGGCTACTTTTGATTCCAATTTAATGCTTTAGACTCCTGAAGATTTATGTGCTATTAATCAGCCTATGGATAGTGTGATCATGCCTGTAAGTAGTGTTGCAGACAACACAAGATCCAAGAAGAAGCAATTGGAGGATAATCCCATGCAAACTGTATTACAAAAGGAACCTATCACAAAGAAAAAATGGGCCAGTGCTATAAATTCAACTCAGAGTAGCAGGCCTGCTACTACAAAGGAGGTTCCATCATCTCCAAAAGTGCCTAAACAAACCACTAAATAGTCAAGGAGGGGAACATGGATTCCTTACATGCATAAGAAAACAACATTTCCCTTGAATATTGTAGAACAAATGAAAGAGACAAGCCTGGATGTGTCCATGTGGGATGCATTGTCAATCCTCTATCAAAGGGATTTGTTGCAAGAGGCCTTAAGGCAATTCCCAACAGATGAATTAATAGTCTAGAAGGAAAAGGGCCCAATCAATCTTGTACAACCAAGTGAATATTAGGGAGGTTCAACAAAGAAGCCATCCCCATTCTACTTATCTGTGATCATTGGAAAGTTCCTGGTACATAATTGCATGATAGACTTAAGGGCTAGTATTTGAGTTATGCCAAAGAAGATAGTAGATGCCGTAGGCATCAAATATACCCCTGTTTCATCAGGGGTGTTACAACTAGATGGTACTTCTATTAATATTGTTGGAGTAATCAAAGGACTAGATTTGACCTTACATGCCTGTCCAAACTTGACTATTAGTCAAGATATTTTAGTCATTGATCTTCCTCCTTTCTTTGCTATTTGTTTGTTAAGTGACTTCATAGCTAAGGTAGGTTTTTACCTCTCCTCTGATTGGTCTCACATTTTTCTAGGGACAAGATATGGTACAAGGTTCACCATTAAGGATGAACAGGTTTCAAATTATCATGTAGAAAATAATGATCATAGCCTAGTGAACCCTTATTGCATGATTCAGGGTCTCTTGAGATAGTGTCTTCACCCCTTCCAACCCCAGATCATTTCCTTGATGAGTGGGAGAAGGAACACTTTGATTTTGATCCTTATGACATCACTGAGACAACTAGGCTAGGAACTTACATGATTCATGAGGGGAATTCCTCAACCCCTTCTATATCAAAACCAGATGATGATTTTGATGGCCCATGGAAAATGTTCTTTGATGGTGCAAAGAGTAGAAATGGAGCTAGTGCAGAAGTCTTACTGATCTCTCTGACTGGTAAGAAACTACATTTTGCTCACAGGCTACATTTTTCCTACATAAATAATGTTGCAGAGTATGAGTCATTGGTACATGGCCTGTTGATTGCTAAAAAGAAGAAAATATGACATATGGATATCCTTGGAGATATTGAGCTGGTGGTCAACTAGGTCAGGGTAAGATGTGCAATGAAAAATTATCTCCTAAGATCTTATAGGCATAGAGTTTGGCTTCTATTTGAGAGTTTTGATGCTCTCAACCTACAAGTGATCCCAAGTAATTTAAATGTTTAGGCAAACCAATTGGCAATATTTGGTGCTCAATTTTCTCCCCCTTCATACCTCTTTCAAGGCCTTGATCAACATGTCAAAATAGTGGTCAGGCCCTTAGTCCCTAATAATGATGTGAATTGATAGATTTTTTATAGTAATGAGAAGATTGTAAACTTCATCCAAAATGAGGTTGAGTTCTCATCAAATGTGTAGTCTAGACTGCAAGAAGGGTATGGTGATTAGATTATGCAACTAAAGACAAACAAGTTGCCTAAGGGTTTAGTCACTCTTGAGGCTATTTTCAGCCATGATGATGAATTCAAGGGCGAGAAGAAGAACATCACTTTCAAAAAGGAGGACTTTCAAAATGTTGCTATCACCCAGGACAAGAAGTTATTACTAGGAAAGGTATGTTGTGATGATGAACAACAAAATTTTATTCACCTTTCTCAGAAGTATAGTGATGTTTTTACATGGAACTATGAGGACCTCAAGGGTTTTGACCCTAATGTTTCCCAACATGCCATAGACCTTGACCCAAATGCCAAACCTGTCCACCATAGACAACAGCCTATGAATCCCAAAATTGATCCCTTAATGACGAAAGAGCTTGTAAAGCTCATTTAGGCTAGAAACATCTTCCCCATAAATTATTCCACATGGGTAGCTAACTTAGTGCTAGTGAGGAATAAAAATAGGGAGATAAGGTTGTGCATGGATTTTCGTGATTTGAATTGAGCTTTCCTAAAAGATCACTACCCTCTGCCATCCATGGACCAAATCTTGCAGACTGTTGTTGGGGTTGAAAGGTTCTCATTTCTTGATGGTTTTTCTAGTTATAACTACATTTTTGTGAGAAAAGAAGATAGATTCAAGATAGATTTCACCACTAAGTGGGGAACCATGGTGTTTGTAAAAATGCCATTTGGGCTCTCTAATGTTGGTGTCATATTTTAGAGGGAAATGGACATTGCCTTTAATGGCTTCATCAATAAGTTCATCCTGATTTATTTGGATGATATCATAGTCTTCTCCAACAGAGGATAAAATCACATGTAGCATCTGGAGAAATTTTTTGAAAGATGCAGGGAGTTTGGGGTGTCTCTAAACCCCAAGAAATGTATTTTTGCTATCTCTCAAGGCAAGCTTCTAGGCCATTTAGTGTTTGGAGATGGGATCTCCATAGATACAACAAGATCTTTAGCTCTTCTTTCCCTTCCTCTTCCTTCTCATAAGAAATCTCTACAGTCATTTTTGGGGCAGATCAATTTTGTTAGGAAATTCATTCCTAACTGTGCTGGTTTGGTCAAACCACTGACCCTAATTCTTAAAAAGGATGTTGTTTTTAGGTAGACCAAGGAGGGGAAAGATTGCTTTGAGAAGATAAAAGAGGATATTGCTCAAGATCCTACCCTCATGAACCCTAACTATGAGAAGGACTTTGTCCTTTATGCCTATGGAGGAGAGAGCAACATTGCAGTTGTCCTGATGCAGCAAAATGACCAAGGTATAAAGCAATCCCTAGCCTTTTTCAAGAAAAAATTGAAAGATTATGAGGTCAGGTACAATCCCATGGACAAACAAGTTTTTTCCATTATAAGAGCATTGAAAAAGTTTAGATATATGCTAGAAAATAACCATATCAAAGTATTAGTTTCTCATCCTAGTGTGAGAGACTACATAATGGGAATTGAAATTAGTGAAAAGAGAGCAAGTTGGGTCATTAAGATCCTAGAATATGATGTTATTATCAAATCCACTAAGCTGATTGGAGGTAGAAGATTATGTGAACAAATAACTCAAACTACTGCAGATGAAGTGAAATCATCCTACCACTTGAATGAGGTAGAACCTACAACTTAATTAGTAGCTGTAAGTTCTTGGACAACATACATGGCCAAGTTCCTATCTACTGGCAAGTATCCTTATGGATTGGATTGAACTAAGAGAGGACATTTTAGATTACAATCTATTCCTTATGCTTTGGTGGGTGGGGTTCTCTTTAAAGGGAATCTGGATGGAGTGTTGCTAAGATGCATTGAAGAAGATCAGATGGATAGATTACTCAGTGAGTTTCATGTTGGTCCAGCTGGAGGACACTTCTCTACAAGTGCTACAACAATGAAGATAATGAGGGTAGGCTACTTTTGGCCCACATTGTTTAATGATGCCCATGCCTGGGTAAGAAAATACAAAGAGTGTTCTCTCTTTACTGGGAAGAAAAGAATGGCAGCCCTCCCACTTCATTCTATTCAGGCAGATCAAGCTTTCTCATAGTGGGGCCTGGATTTCATTGGTATGATCAACCCTACATCTAGTGTTGGCCATAAATGGGTTCTAACTACAATAGACTACTTCACCAGGTGGGTTGAAGTAGTCCCACTCAAAGAGGCTACAAAATTAGCAATCATGGATTTCTTGGAAGAAATCATGACAAGGTTTAGAGCTCCCCACACTATCAACTTTGATAATGCAAGAGATTTTACTAGTTTTAAGATATCTAATTGGGCTTTGAAATATAATGTGTTCTTGAAGACTTCATCTAACTATTACCCCCAAGGCAATGGTTTAGTTGAATCTACTAATACGAACCTGATCAGAATCCTGAAAAAGACAATTAAAACAAATCAGAGACAATGACATAATAAAATCAAACTGGCTCTTTGAGATGATAGGTTCACTTATAAAAGAGCCATTAGTAATTCTCCTTTTGTTCTTGTGTATGGAAAAGAGGCTAGATTGCCCTTATCTTTGGATCTTCCTTCATTAGAATTGGCCCAACAACTAGAATTATAAGTAGAAGATTCTAGGTCTATGATGATGGCTAAATTAACTGAGTTAGAAGTGTTGATAACTGAGAGGGGGGGGTGAATCAGTTATCTTAATTATTTCAGCTTTCTAAACTTTCTTAATAATTAATGCTACATCAATTCAAATAAGCAAACATAACCATGAAATGGAAATACACATGACACAATATTTTTGACGTGGAAACCCTGTTAAGGGAGAAAACCATAGGGTGATTAACCCAAGATTGTATTATCTATTAGAAGAATAGAAATACAAAATGGCACTTGCCAATTAGGGCTCACTGCCCTAGCACACTACTCACAAGAGACTCACTGTCTACAAGTTGTAAAAATAAATAATAAGATACTTGAACTGATATGAAGCATCCACACATACTGGAGTTCAGTTCCAGTTAGGCTCAGTAAATTGATCTACTACACTTCATCCTTCCTCTTCTATTGTTCTATTGTCCTTTCACATACCAGACCTTCCTTACTGCTTTCACTCTACTCTTTTCCTTTTCTTCGTACACCACACTATTCAACTTCTTTTTCCTTATTGAAATCCATCTGCTATATATATCCGCACAAAGGATTTCATCCTCTTTCGAGTCGCCATCCGAAATAGTCAATATTTCCTAAACTTTAGTCTATCAGTTGAATCCTTGCTTCCCAAGTGATGCGGATCAAAAAGAAACTTATATAAGTTGTCTAATAAGTCGACCAATCATGAATGATACCATAGGAATCTTTATCATTATCAACATCTCATCCGAAATAACTTCTGATGCTCTGACTGTTAGTTCTTCCTCTGTTTGTTCTACCAAACCGGACCCTAGTACTTAGAAGCTTATATCTCTTCACTCTTTCAACACCGGAGGCTCAAACCTTGGAATCTCTCAGTCAAGATACTCCTCTTGACTTTCCTAAGTCTACACTTTCCAAGGATACTTCCTCTAACAGATCTGGACCTAACTGTTGGACCTTCTACATGCTCTATTCTTTCTTACCGGACCTTTAAGCTCGTCAATCTGACTTCCGGTAGAGACACACCATATCCTGCGGATGTGTGGAATGATCTTTGTTGCCATCAATGACAACAATCATGAAGCTCCAATGTGTCTCTTGCCAACAATCTCCCCCTTTGGCATTGATGGCAACACTTAGTGAAAAATGACTAAGTGTTATACTATACTCCCCCTTTGTTGATGCTTTCTTCTAATGTAGACTTTACCAGAGCTCCCCCTTAGCTGGTTTCCACATTTTTCATTGTTCCTCACTCCTCCTTTGACATCAATGGCAAAGGGTAGGGTCTGCATACCAAAATTGCCCAAAAATTCAACTATACTAAGCTGCATAAGTATATAGACAGGTTTTACTTACATATACTGTAATATGTCTGCAAATGTTGTCTTCATCTGTACAACTTGTGTCACCCAACTCTGCTTCATCCTGTCCAAAATTGAGATATGACCACTCAGTAGGAATGCAAAAGCTTCTGCCCTCTTGAGAGCTGTCGGATCACTGGTCCGGGTTGTGGTTTGGGCATCTGTTAGGGCCTCATGCATGGCCTCTAATTTGGGAATAATCACCCTTCTAAGCTCACTCATCCTATTTATTATGTTTTTCCTCTCCTTTTCAAGTTTCTTAATCTCATTCATGACTACAATAATTTGACATTCCTGATTTACTATGGATAGAGTGAGAGGATCAAAATTCTGTGAGAGGTTTAACAGTTTATCCTCTTGTTCCTTTACTTTCTTCTCAATATCCTTGGTCACTTTAGGCCCGGATAAACAAAATTTGTAGAAATCTCTACCATCCTTGAGAGCATTTTCCAAGCTCTTTATTCCTATATCCAAAACTCTCCTATCATTTGCTATTATGCCTTGTAACTCTGAGAATCTCTTATCCAAAAACTCTTTCCGAACCTTTGCCTCAACTGACTTTTCTAATGACTCAAAGTGAGTGTTAACAGAATTAACAAGAGTTTTGAGATTACCGGATGTGGAGGCTGAAGAGTCCTTTTGGAAGGAAGGAATAATCTTCTCTAAGACACTGGATGCAACTTCTATGAGCTCATAGTCTACCAGGTGAGACTTCATAATTTTTTCTTTTGCCTTTGCTTGGGTGAAGGATGCTAGCTTCATGGTTTGCATCAGAGAGAGGGAATCAAAATTGAATGGACCTTGAAGCAACTCCGGTTCATCAAATTCCATCATCTCTTTGGTCAAGAAGTCCTTGACTGCTTCTGCTGTGTCTCTTACCGGAGACAGAACTTTCTCCCCTTCTGCAGCCTTAGTACTGTCATCTATGGTCTTTTCTATTTGACCTTCTTCCTTTCCCTTCACTTTTTCTCCCTTCTCCTCTGTTATTACTTCTCCTTTAGATCCAGAGACTGTAGGAGAATCTAGGTTTACTTCTCCTTGGACTTCGTCTTCCAGAGTAGAGGAATCTAAGTCCTTACCCTTTTCTTCACCTGTCTCCTTGACCTCTTCTACTATCATCTCAGTGGTTTCTTCCTTGTCGCCCATGGTAGAGGGCTTATCACTTATGTCCTCTACAATTGGAATGTTGAATTTTTTGTATGCATTCCGGAGGATCTCTTCTGTCTCTTTGGCTATTTTGTCAGTTTCCTCGAGCATAAGCTGATTCATTCTAGCTTTGCTCCGAAACTCATTCTTGCAATCTTTGAAGATCATATTCATTTGCTTCAGAGTGATTGAAGGAAAGAGTTGAATGGCTATCTGTTCCCGGATCTCAAGATCCTTTGCCCTAGCATTATTCTTTCTTATCTCTAATTCCTTCTCTAGGCTTTTGGGAACGAGAGATATGATTTCAATAAAAGCTTTATTATATACATTCAAATACTTAACTGTGGCTTCCTCGAGAATCTTTTTATCTACTTCATTGTATGCATCATAGAATTCTGTTATTGGTTGCAGGTTCCCATACATAGTGACTGCTTTAACTATGTCGTCTAAGGACAGAGTGGGCCTTTCAACAAATTCTTCTGCCATCTCTTCCTTGTCTTCACCAGTAGAGGGTTCACCGGAAGATTTCTTCTTCTTCTTCAATTTTTTTACCTCCTCATCTGATTCAGTTTCTTCATCATCCTTCTAGCTAACATAGGACCTTGTTGCCTTTTTCTTTGTTCTCTTTTCTTCTTTTCCAGATGTCTGGACTTTTGGTTTTGATGCCTTGAGCTTTTATCAGAGGTAGGTGCAGCCCTTTTAGAGGATCTGGTCCGGGAGGGAGCTTTTACTCGATCACTTTCCTTTTCTGCTTCTTTCTTCTCTTTTTCTGCCCTTTCCATCTTTTCTCTATTTGCATCAAGTGCCTCCTTGGATATTCCAAATCTCTTAGCAACTTCTTCAACTTCCCTTCTCACTTTCCTTTTTGTCTCTGGTTGTCTAAGTTCCACATGAATCTTTACACTTAATTCTTCAAAGGTTCCGAACCTTTCTGCCTTGGGATCCTTGGGTTGACTAAGCATATGTTGAACATGTAGCTCAACAATTTTCTCATCCACTTCATACCCCATTGGCATGATCCACATTGTTCTTGGCTCCACTGCCTCCATTAGGCATTGATCAGTTTCTACCATAAAGCATATTGTATCTTTATATTTTTCAATTAAAGATTTGGGGATTCTCTCTCTTGCTTGCATCATGCTCTAAAGATTCTTGAAATAGCCCCAGAGAGCTGTATTCTATGCCTTGGCATCACCAAGCCCATGTATATAATCTCTGATTTGAATAGCTACTGGTCTATCATTCTGCCATACCTAGCCACTGGATCCGGGAAGCTCATTCATGTAATAAAAGAATAGGCAGAGTATCAAGCCACCATACTTGAAGGAGTTCTTGTCCTTCTTTATCTTTTGCAGATTTTCCAAAAGTTGGGTTAGAAGAAGTTCACACAAATCATAGTCAGCATTTTCTTTTAGCATCTGATAGGCTGTATAAACTGCAATTCCCGGTACTGGAGTGATAAATCTTGTAACCAATTATCATGGATGCAAATTTGACATCCACATCAGTGATATCTTCAATTGTCATAGCTCTCTTGTCAAATTTTGATCCGGTTGCATCACTTACTGTCTGATTCTTGACAGATTTGAGAACAGGTATCCCACTGGATGAGTGCAGACTGGTTACTACCCTAATTGCATCTTTGGTGATTTTAAATGGTCTATTCAACCATAAGAAATTGTCATGCACTTTGCTCAACACATACTGGACCCATTCATCTTCTTCAAAACAAGGGAAATGAATGCACTGTGCAAAATGCTTCTCTCGGATGGCTTTATACTGAGGTTTGATCTCAAAAGAATCATCTATTAACTGCTTGTGATAGATATCCATTAACTTTGATTCCCCAAATTCTTCAATGCTTGCATGAATGTAAACCCTAACATCTTCTACATGCAGAACCCCATGCGGAATGCTTGAAAAGGTGCCTAGGGGATCAACTTCTAGAGATTTATATGGATGCTTCTTAAATTTAGGGCGAGGTCTATCAAAGATCTTCACAACATTTGGAGTAGCCATTTCCAAAAAGATTTTATAGAGAGATATTCAACAATGAAAAATACCTTTTTCATTTCTAGGGTTTGCTGAAAGAGCTGGATTTGATTAGCTAGATGAAACGATTTCAATGGCTGATCTTTGAGAGTTGAGACAATTTGATGCAGATCTCCTTTTTCTTTTCTTCTTGAGTGCAAATGTGCAAATGATGAATGAATGAACTCTTTTATTTTTGGGAAAGCCCTAATTTTCACCCTGCAATAAATGTGCAACCTAATTCATTCTGGTTTGCCTTGTTTATCTAATTCAGAGACATAACCTTTCCGGATCACTGAGATAGACTTTAGAGTTATTCTTGGAGAATAGTGATAATCTATCTTCCTTTCACTAATCATTTGATCTATCCACAGATCAAGATTCCATAGTTTGAATCATGTTAGGTTTAACTATGAGAAACCTACTTCTCACCGGATGACTGAGGAACTGGATTAGTCCTCTACCTGTTTAAAACTTCTTGCGGATCTTTCATATCTTAATCACAATTTATTTGGATGTTTTATCTAAGAGCCCTTTAATCCACAATTTTCCTTGTGCCAATTCTGGCACCAATCGACTGGCTGGGGGATAATGTTTTTCCTTGAGACTCCCCCTGAGCCAGAGCTCACTTTTTAGTTTCCAGAAGGAATATCAGCACCAGAGTCTAGTGCGGATCCATCCCCTACATTCTCTGTACTTTTCTTCACCCAAATCTTGTTCATTTCACTTTGAACTTCATCCACATTCACTTTTTGTTTTTCCTTGTCTTGATTCTGATTATGATGTGCTAAACCTCTTTTGTCCTGATTCTTGCTTCTACAGAATTTGGCAATATGACCGGATCTATTGCAAATTTGGCAAACAACATTTCTTTGCATATTTGATTGATATCCTCTTGATCTGCATTGATTAGCCATGTGACCCATTCTATTGCATGCAAAGCATCTATCATTGAATGAATTATTCATTTACATATTTCTGCATTCATGAGATTTGTGGCCATACCTTTTATAGTTGAAACACTGTCTGGAGAAGGATGTATTAGTCTAATTCATTCTCTTTCTACACTGATTATCTCTATGACCAAAGTTATTGCAGTTGTGGCAGTATCCATTGAAGGATGGATATCTGTGAGCATTAGGTTGCCTTACCGGAGGTCTTCTAGGCCTGTTCCTTGGATTTTTTGACCCAAAATTCTTCTGACCGGATCCGGAGCTTTCTCCTTTCTCATATCCCAAACCACACTTGTCATCTACCCTCTTTTGACTTTCAAGAAGAACTTCAAGTTGAGCAGAACTTATCTTGAATTTCTCTTTATATTCATTTGTTGTTTGAAGATCCCTTTTAAAAGAGACAATTTGATCTTCAAGTTTTTCTTCATTATCTTTAGCATCTTCAAGATCAGATTCAAGATGTCTGATAATTCTATCCATCTTGTGGCAATCTTCTAATTTTTCCTTGAGAGATTGTCTTAGATTGGCTTCAGTTTTTCTTTTCTCTTCAATCTCTTGGGTAAACTTTATAACTCTTGATTCCATTTCATGTCTTACCATAATGATTTCTTTTGATAACTTTTCACATAACTTGGTTTTCTCCTTCAGATCTCCATTTGTATCATTGGCTTCACCTTGTCTTGCCAGTTGCTGAAGTAGCTCCTTTCTCTTTTTCATAGAGAGACTCAGTTTCTCTTTTAATTCATTTATGAAATCATCAGCCTGTTTGAGTCTTTCCTTCAATTCATTGATTTCAGAATTTGACTGCTCAAGATCATCTAGGGTAGACTTAAGTTGCTCCTTCATACCATACGCATCCATTTGAATTCCCAGGTCTTCCTCAAGCTATTAGGCTCTGTTGAGAGGAACTTGGCTCTTATACCAATTGTTGATAACTGAGAGGGGGGTGAATCAGTTATCTTAATTATTTCAGCTTTCTAAACTTTCTTAATAATTAATGCTGCATCAATTCAAATAAGCAAACATAACCATGAAATGGAAATACACATGACACATTATTTTTGACATGGAAACCCTGTTAAGGGAGAAAACCACAGGGTGATTAACCCAAGATTGTATTCTCTGTTAGAAGAATAGAAATACAAAATGGCACTTGCCAATTAGGGCTCACTGCCCGAGCACACTGCTCACAAGAGACTCACTGTCTACAAGTTGTAACAAGAAATAATAAAATACTTGAACTGATGTGAAGCATCCACACATGCTGGAGTTCAGTTCTAGTTAGGCTCAGTAAACTGCTGCACTTCATCCTTCCTCTTCTATTGTTCTGTTGTCCTTTCACATACCAGACCTTCCTTACTGCTTTCACTCTTCTCTTTTCCTTTTCTTCTCACACCACACTATTCAACTTCCTTTTCCTTATCAAAATCCATCTGGTATATATATTCGCACAAAGGATTTCATCCTCTTTCTAGTCGGCATCTGAAATAGTCAATATTTCCTAAACTTTAGTCTGTTGGCTAAATCCTTGATTCCCAAGTGATGCGGATCAAAAAGAAACTTATATAAGTTGTCTAATAAGTTGGCCAATCATGAATGATACCTTAAGAATCTTTATCATTATCAACATCTCATCTGGAATAACTTTTGATGCTCTGACTGTCAGTTCTTCCTCTGTTTGTTCTACCAAACCGAACCCCAGTACTTAGAAGCTTATATCTTTTCAGTCTTTCAACACCGGAGGCTCAAACCCTGGAATCTATCAGTCAAGATACTCCTCTTGACTTTCCCAAGTCTGCACTTTCCAAGGATACTTCCTCTAACAGATCCGGACCTGACTGTCAGACCTTCTGCATGCTCTGTTCTTGCTTACTGGACCTATAAGCTCTTCAATCTGACTTTCGATAGAGACACACCATATCTTGTGGATGTGTGGGATGATCTTTGTTGCCATCAATGACAACAATCATGAAGCTCCAATGTGTCTCTTGCCAACAAGAAGAACATAGATAGTCAGCCATGGCTACCTTGGAAGAACATCAGAATCAGACCAAGAAATACTTTGACAAGAAGGCCAAAGATCAAATTTTCAAGGAAGGAGATCTTGTTCTGAAATGGGATGCTGACAGAGCCAAACCTGGAGGCCACACTAAGTTTAATGCAATCTAGAGTGGGCCATATATCATCACCAGCTACAAGCAAGCCAATGCTTTCAATATTTCAAAGTTGGATGGTGAAGTTCTATTGATCTCAGTAGTTGGGACCCATCTCAAACCTTGCTTCTAAGTTTGGTTTGAGATTTTGTATATACTATTTCATTTTGTTCCTTCTTTAGTTTTACCTTTTCCCTAAGTGTTGTTGCACATGATGCACTCTCATTAGGAGATTACAAGCCTCATTTTCCTTTGTGTTATTTTGAAGGTAAGGTTTCAGTTGTTTTCAGCCTACTACTACCCCTTTTGACTCTATACCCAATGGATGCTTAAGGCCACGGGTTCTTTTGTTTAGCAGGCAAACATCCTTAAGAGGTCACCAAAATGTTGACCTATTTTTCCCTTTTCTAGAGTCAAATAGCCTAGTCTTGAAAATGTTGAAAATCTTGTTGAATTAGTTAAGTGCCTATTGTTATTCAGGTAAGCGTGTTTTCATTGTAAAAATCCCCCAAAATCCCTAAGGTTGAACCCCTGAGAAAACCCAAAAAATTCTAAGTCAAGTTGGCCTTAGTCTTTTGTTTTATTGACAAAAAATTAAGTTCACGAAACCACTGGTTCACCGACTAGGGGAAGGTTAAAAAGAACCAAAAAGCAAAGGCAAAGACAAAAGGTTTCCTTTATTGGCAAAATAATGTGGTTCACGAACTTGCAAGTTCGCTGACCGACTGATTTTCTGATCAAAGGGATCACTAACTAAGGAAGACAAAGGTGAAGCAAAGGTAAGGTGGGAATTATCTAAGGAAAAATATGGTTTGTGAAGGAGAGAAGTCGCTGACTAAAGGAACGCCGAAGAAAGACTTGAAAAATGACTAAAGCAAAGGAAAGGAAAGGCTTTATTAAGAAATTGGAAGAAACTTGAACTCGCCAAACAATTCTTATTTTCCAAGGTTCGCCGATAAGGCAATTCACTGACAAAGTGAAGGTGAAGAGAAAAATAAAGGTGGGAACAAGGCAAAGTTTGATAAATGAAGAGATTTCCAATAAAGAAGAAAAGTATCAAAGAGGAGCCAAGGTTCATGAAAGTGAAACATTGCTGACAAAGGAAGATGAAGGAAAGAAGAAGACAAAGATAGTTCACGAAAGTGGAATTATACTGATTAAAGGGTAGAAAAGGATGAAACAAGCCAAGTTTGTTAAAAATAGATTTTGCTGATAAGGCAAAATAAAGGGATAGAAGTAAAGTAAAGCATGAAATAAAGCTTGAAATATAATGTAAACCTTAAAATATTTTTAAGTTTAAAATATTTTAAAGTGTTGTAAAATCTTTATAAAGGGATTTTGGCAGGAATATATATTTGAAATATCTATCTTCTCCAGTCGCCATTATTGTAAATCAGATCAACCTAGATGGAAGTAGTTGTTGTACGTTTAATTGTTGCAGGTAGATGAATCATCTGCTTGCATTCAAGGTAGTAGATATTTCCCAGCTACTTCATCCTCAAGATATTTTCTACATTTATGTTTTGAAGATAGATGTATACATGTTGCAAGTATGTACTAACTGGTGTTGTCATTGATGTCAACATGTTTGTGTTGTCATTGGTACCAACTGTGTCTTTTGATATTGTTGTTTGTTGAGTGATTGAGTTGTCATGTTAAGGACATTGTCTGAGTTTTTGCTCCATATTTCCTCTATATTGAAGACTAGAGTATGAGATTTAGATATGATTTAGAGAAGTGTTTGAAGATGCTAAATCTAGAATTTGGTGGTCCAGATCGTTGTCTAGTAAAAGTTCTATTCACTAGTTTGAAGATTGTGCTTGACAACATTTGCAGAGTGATAGGCAGAAAGTTTTTGCTCTACATTTCTCCGCAGTTTGGATTTTGGTCTTGTAGTTTTGGACTGAAGTTTATAAAGTCCTTAGCTATCTTCATTCCAAAGGATTTGTGATTGAGTGCTTTGGAAAGTAAGTTATTGATAAGCAAAGTTTGACAGTATTTGGTGTGAGCAGTCTGTAATCTATCTTCAAGTGATATTTGTTGTCCTCAAGTGAGATATATTGTGGTTGGATTTGTCATCTCCCAGGTAATTCTATGTTGTTTGTGGATGTCTCCAGAATGTATTCAAGGCATGTGCTTGATCTGCAAGCTATAATGAAGTTCTTGGAAGCGTGTATTTAAGTATTCTTGATGTTTGCACTAGTCCTGGATGACTTGGTTATTTACACATGTTGCAAAGGTGATTCATGGATTGTGGAAGCATGTTGGAGCATGTAAGGATGTGTTTGTGTTTGAGATAAGCTGTGAAGTGCTCTTCCTTCATTCATTTTCTCTACAAGTTTGCTTAGGACCAGACCTAATTTAAATTATGTATGTATGTCGACCTTAGAGATAGTTCCAATGGTTGTAAATTGTATTGCAAACCTTGATGAATGTTCCAAGGTTGATGATTGGTATAAATATATGTAATGAATCCATGAGTGGAAAAAGAGAGTGCGAAGATAAAGTGTGTGTGTTGTAAAGGAAGCGAAGAGATATATTTCACTTCAATGCAACTGAATGTAGGCATGTTATAGACGCTACTATATCAGTTCATGGTAGTGAGCCATCCATCCTGGCAGTGAGCCACCCCTTTTGGTAGTGAGCCTTTCAATTGGGCAGTGAGCCCTAGGTAGTGAGCCTCTTTTGTTATTTGGTATTGTTACTACATTATATTGTGAGATAACACTCACTATGGTTTTTCTATTTTTAGAGTTTTCCACATAAAATCTGGTGTTCATGTGTGTATGGTGTTGTTGTGTTCAAGTTTTGATTCTACACTTCATGTTTAATCTTCATAACAGATTAAGGAGCTAAATTAAGTGAATGTTAATGTGATTCTATTTAAAGAAGTTAAAGTTTTTTATACAACTAATTAAACCCCCCCTCTTAGTTGTCTCGTGCCTTCAACAATTGGTATTAGAGTGAGGTTCCTTAGAAGAAAGCCTAAAAACTTAAGGTAGATCTGTGATGGCACACAAGAAAGACATTCCTCAGTTTGATGGATCTGACTATGCCTACTAGAAGGTATGAATTTGCAAAGTTATCTTATTTCTATTGGTTATAATGTCTGGAAGATGGTTAAAGATAAATACATAGTACCTAAAGGTGGTTCCCAATCTGATGAAGAGATTAAGGATTATGAGGCTAATCACAGAGCAAAAAATACTCTATTAAATGCTCTGTCTAACACTGAAATGATGAAAGTTGTGGACCTGGAAACTACTCATGAGATCTGGGACAAATTGAAAAACATCTATGAAGGTGATGAATTTGTCAAGAAGGCTAAGTTGCAGAACTTGAAGACTACATATGAAACCATGTGAATGTCTGAGGATGAGAACATAACAAGCTACATACTGAAGATTGATGAAGTTATTAGCAGCATCAAGGGTCTTGGTGGAAAGTTAGAGGATGTGGATGTTGTAGATAAGATACTCAGAACTCTTCCCAAATCTTATAGTCACAAAGTATCTACCATTGAAGAACTGTTTGACATGGGCAAGCTTATAAAAGATCAATTTCTTGGTAAACTGACTGCTTTTGAGATGAGAGAGTTTGGTACTACTGATGGCCCTATGAAAACTGAGACTGCTTTTAAGGCGAAGAAATAAAAGACTACTAGATTAGATAAATATGCTATGGAATCAGATGAAGAAGATTTTGAAGAGCTTGAGGCAAAATTTGCAAGAAGAATGAAAAGGGCAGCAGAGGAAAGTTCAAAGGTAAGTTACCTTTCAAATGTTTCAATTGTGGTATAATTGGTCACTATGCTTCAAGATGTCTTGACAGAACTTTGAAGATCAAAAACAATGAAAGTAAAGGAAAGATGGTAAGAAATAGTTACTATGTTAGAGATGATGATGGTGTAACTGATGATGAACCCAATTCTGATTATGGTAATAGTAGTGAATGCTTGTTTATTGCACTTAGAGAAGAACTTGTTTTTGCTAACCTTGCAAGCTGTGTGAAGGAAGGAAGTCCAAAAGAGTTGTCTACATTTCAAGCAGAAAAGGAAGATGAATGGATCATTGACAGTGGATGTTCAAATCACATGATAGGAGATAAGAGTAAGTTTGTTATGTTTGAAAAATATGATGGAGGACTAGTTAGGTTTGGTGATGATGTAGCTGGTAATATTTGTGGGAAAGGATCAATTAATTTTGATGGCAAGCATAATACAGATGATGTTCTTTATGTCAAAGGCTTAAAGTATGATCTTCTAAATGTTGGACAAATGTGTGACAAAGGGTATAATCTAGTGTTTAAGGACAATGGGTATGAGATAAGGAAAAGCTCCGTAACCTTAATTACTATTGTTAAGAAGACTCATGGTAATGTTTATCATTTGAAGGGTACTAATAATTATTGTTTATTGGCTCAGACAAATGAAAGCTAGTTATGGCATAAGAGGATGTGTCACATTATCATTGACAATTTGGTGAGAATAAGCATAGTACAAGTAGTAAGAGACCTCCCTAAGATTGTGAACCTACCAATGTCATGTGCAAAGAATGACAGTTTGAGAAGATGACAAAGACTACTTTCAAGAGCAAAGAACAATTCTCTACTAGTTTCCTAAAGTTGGTGCATATAGACTTATGTGGCCTTACAAGAACAACAAATCTACAAGGTGATAGGTATTTCATGCTTCTTATTGATGATTATTCAAGAATGACTTGGGTTACCTTTCTTCAAGAAAAATTAGAAGCCCTAGACAAGTTTAAGGCATTCAAAGCTATGGTTGAAAATGAGTTGGATTTGAGAATCAAGTGTTTGAGATCTGACAGAGGTAGTGAGTTTACTTCAAATAAGTTTAATGCTTTTTGTGAAGAACATGTAATAAAGAGACATTTGTTTGCCCCCCAAAATCCTCAACAAAATGGAGTGGTTGAAAGGAAGAACCAAACTATTCAAGAAGCTGCTAGAACAATGATCAAGGAAGTAGATCTACCAGAAGTATATTGGAAAGAAGCAATACACACTACTATCTACATTCAGAACAGAGTGCTAGTCAGAGCAAAAGAAACAAAGACACCTTATGAGCTGTGGTATGGAAGAACTCCTACTGTCAAATATTTCAAAGTTTTTGGAAGAAAATGTTACTTCAGAAGAGATGAAGAATTAGGAAAGTTTGATGCTAGATGTGATGAAGGCATATTCCTTGGGTACTGTACTAAGAGCAAGGCTTACCGGTGCTATAACAAAAGACTAAGAAAAATCATTGAAAGTGCAAATGTGAAGGTAGATGAAGATATTCAGCCAAATGGATATGAGTTAGATGGATTTGTTGATACAGAAAAGGTTGAAAAATACAAAGAAAATGAAGTCTAGAATGAATTACAAGCTGCTCCTGAAGAAGAAGAAGTTCAAGCTGAAGCTCCAGAAAGAATTCCAAAAATCCCCAGGTATGTGCAAAGAGATCACTCTAAAGATCAGATTATTGGTGACAAAAGGAAAGGTGTGTTGACAAGAAGCAGAGCTGTAGAAGATCAAGTTAATCTCTATTTACTCTCAAAAGTGGAACCTAAAATAGTAAATGAAGCATGCAATGATGAACATTGGGTCAAAGCAATGGAAGAAGAACTAATGCAGATTGAGAAGAACAAGACTTGGGAACTCATCCCTAGACCTATAGACAAGAATGTGATAGGAACAAAGTGGGTATTTTAGAACAAACTAAATGAAGTTGGAGAAGTTGTGAGAAACAAGGCAAGACTTGTGTGAAAGACTACTCACAAGTGGAAGGAATAGATTATGAAGAGACCTTTTCTCCAATGGCAAGAATAGAAGCTATCAGATTATTTTTGGTATTTGCAGCATAGAAAAATTTCAAAGGTATACAAGATGGATGTGAGTTTGTTTTCTTGAATGGTGAGTTAGAAGAAGACGTCTACATAGAGCAACCAGATGGATTCCAGCTATCAGACAAACCACATATGGTATGCAAATTGAAGAAGGATTTGTATGGATTGAAGCAAGCTCCTAGAGCTTGGTATGCAAGATTGGATAAGTACTTGTTGTAGCATGGATTTAGTAAAGGGTCTGTAGATAGCAACTTGTACACCAAAATAAATGGAGACCAAATTCTAATTGTTGAGATCTATGTTGAGGACATCTTATTCAATGGAAATGAAGGTATGTGTAAGAATTTTGCAGATGAGATGCAAAAAGAGTTTGAGATGTCTATGTGTGGTGAAATGAACTTCTTCCTTGGACTGCAAATCATTCAAACTAGTAAAGGTATTTTCATTTATCAATCCAAGTATGTTAAAGAGTTGCAGAAGAAGTTTGGAATGGAGGAATCTAAATCGGTATGTACCCATATGGTTACTGGTTGCAAGTTGAGCAAGAATGATGAATCTCCTAAGGCTGATCAGAGCAAGCATAGATCAATGATTAGAGGACTGCTTTATCTAACCTCTACTAGATCGGATATCATGCATGCAGTCTATCTTGTGGCCAATTCCAATCAAATCCCAGGGAATCACATGTTATGGTAGTGAAGAGGATATTATGGTATTTGAAGGGCACTCTAAATCATGGCTTGTGGTATCCTAAGAACAACGATTTTTCCTTAAGTGCCTATATAGATGCAGATTGGGTCAAATGTGTTGATGACATCACTAGTACATAAACACCAATATGTGATTTAAAAAACTACTAAAATCTATTTATAAATGACTAAACTTGGTCATGTGACCATCAGTAGTTGATTGCCAGTCATTTATAACATGACCAAATTTATGACTAAATCAATTTTAGTCATTTATTTGGTCATTTTGATTGATCTATTTGGTAGTATATTTAGTCATTAATTTAGTCATATATTTAATCATATTATTCACTGAGCTTGGTCATGTGACCATTAGTAGTTTATTTCCAGTCATTTATTTGGTTGTTTTGATTGATCAATTTGGTAGTATATTTTTAGTCATTGATTTAGTCATATTTATTCACTGATTTTTGTTAATTGGTAGTATATTTATTCACTGATTTTTGTCAACTGGTATTATATTTAGTCATATATTTTTAGTCATATTTATTCACTAATTTAGAATCAGTTGGTAATATAGTTAGTCAATTGCTAGTTTATTTAATCATTTTTGTTCATTGATTTCTACCTAAAAGTGCTGGAAATGAGACAATACTTTTGAGGTTTAAACATAAAACATAGAAAAACATAATCAATCATTCATTTGCACATAATGAAATAGGTATTAAGAAGGCAAAATATTGAAATTTTATTGAGAAAAAGGTGTTCTTACAACAAATACAAGACAAAAATATGTGTCTTTGCTTTGAAAAATGTGTTACAAAGTGTGTTTCTCAGTGCTATGATTGAGAAAACTGAGTTACAATGCTCTATTTTTTTCTTATACAGATCCAAAACATGAAATAACTACTTGAAAAATGAAGCTTAAGGGTCCTATGAAAGACTCCTCTATAGACTTCACACCATGAATACTCAGTATGGACCGAGAACTATGTTCTGCATATACCTTGACTGATAAGATTTAATAAACATGACAGTGGACAAATCCAAACCGATCACAAACATTTATCAGTGGACGAGCATCTGGAAGTCTTGATTCCATAAGAAAGTTATGTCTTTTCAACATCATAGAAGTTTGACTCTCTGGTTACACATTCCAGCTCCTTGATTTGTCTAGTTTTGGCTGCTACTTCAATGTATTTGAAGTGAATGTTGGGATCCTCACTACCAATGACATTGAAAATATAGTTTACCATATAAGTACAAGGTTCCCAAGCTACTACAAAATTACCTCCTCAAATAGATCAATGAATATCAGTGACAAAATCATACAAGTGACAATCCAAAGTCAAATCACCTGGAGCTCAAATATGTTTATAAAATATAATTAATCAGTGCTTACTATTCCAAGATTACAAGGGTATAACATGTGGAATGGATAACAATACCTCCATTGGAGCAGTTGGAGTTGACTATTCTTATATCAAGTAAAGAGTCAAACAGCTATCAAATAGCTTGGCAAATGAAGGCAGCAGGGTATTTTCAGATTCAATACTTTTACTTAATGCTGTGGAATAGAAGAAAAAAGAATCATTTATCTGCCACCATAGTGAAAAGTTAGCAATTGTCATTGGTCAAGGTTGAAGGGATGTGTAACAAAGAAGACCAAGTTCTTTATGGCATGTAAGGACATCCATAACTTTATGTAAGTCATTTTCATTGATGACAGTGGTTTATCATTTATGATAGTGGCCTTGAGGTAGACATAGGGGCAATATCATGCATCATAAAGTAAGTGTGATAGTCCATATTGAAGGTGATAGTCACCAAGAAGGATGGTTCTAGTGATCTCATAAGAAGACAGTCATAGCTTATGTTTTGGATCAAAACCATGAATGCAACAAATAGCATTAATCTTGATGGATAAAAAGTAATAGAGTATAGTGAAAAGGTAGTCATAAGACATGAGGGTAGACCGTGCAATATCAAGCATCAGATGGTAAAGGATAGTCTTTAGGACTGTAAGGAAGAACTTGGTTGTTATTTGTGATAGTAAATGACCAATGAAGTGTAAGACAATGATCAAATTCAGAGGTAGGATAGTCTTGAAGGTTCATGAAGAATTAGCAAACAAAGACAGTCCTCTAGGAGTCAATTCTTGATGACAGTGTCTTGAGGTTCACAAGGTAGATTAGTGACTACAAGTAAACAACACTATGAAGTGAAGTCATTAAGGATGAAAACATCTAAAAGGAAGAGGACCATAAAATATATTAATTTCACTCACTCTTTTAATTACCTACATATTAACCACAAAACATGATGAAATTACCAAATGAAAAAGCTACTCACCAACCACTTGGGGGACTCTAGAATAAAGAGGAGATCCAAGACTAAAATAGAATAGGGGATAAGTCCTAGAAAGACCATTCATGCTAGATATAAGTGGACCAATGTTGAGTTTCCTCACATGAAAAAATACAATTTCGATGTATTTATGATACTAAGCCTATATATATTGTGATTTTTACTAGACTTCAACCTAGATGGAGATTATTCACTACTTATCATATAGATCAATATTATAACAATGTAAGATAATCCTCAAAATTTTCAATAAAATTTCAATCAAAATGTAAAGTTTCCATTATTTTGCAATCAATGTTGAACTTGACAACAATGCCATTTATTATGCTAATTAAAAGAATTCAACAAGAATGCAACTACAACAAATGACAAAATTCCTCTATCCTTCATGCTTTGATGGATGTCCATACCCTATTCCAAAGCTCCCATTTTGACACAAACAGGGAGCATGCTAGCAAAGGTTCTCAAATTTGGCTTTACACCTGCTAATTGCATTTTCTTGAAAGTTTCTAAATCCTTTTCAACAAATCCATTTTGTACATATCCTGTAACCATTGCATTCCATGAGATGACATCTCTTTGAGGCATTCTACCAAACAGTTCACATGCCTTGTCCATGCTTCCACATTTTGCATACATGTCTACCAGGGCAGTTGTGCATAAGACCATCGCAACACTGTATGGTGATTGTTGGGCCTTCACAGTGATACAAGGAAACTCCCCGCATCACTGCGAAGGCCCAACAATCACTATGCAGAGTTGTGGTGACCTAGACACCTTCCTTCATTCTAGCTAGTTAGTGATGTCAACTCATTACTTCCATCCAAACATCCTCTTCTACTCACTCCTTTGGGACCTAACCAATCATTGCCTTCTAGGACAGGAAATAAAGAACAATCCAATGAAGGAGATGGGCTAGCTAGAGGAGAAGATTGTTTTACATGGGCTGGAGGGTCCTCCAAGAAATAGAAGTTGCTATTGTGGAAGTAATGACAACAACTGCAACACCGCATGGTGATTATTAGGCCTTCGCGGTGATACGGTGAGTTTCCCCACATCACCATGAAGGCCCAACAATCACCGTGCTGTGTTGCGGTGGTCTTCTACACAACTGCCCTGGTAGACATGTATGCAAAATGTGGAAGCATTAATAAGGCATGTGAATTGTTTGGAAGAATGCCTCAAAGAGATGTCATCTCATGGAATGCAATGGTTCTGGGATATGCACAAAATGGATTTGTTGAAAAGGCTTTAGAAACTTTCAAGAAAATGCAATTAGCAGGTATAAAGCCAAATTTGACAACATTTTCCAGCATACTCCCTACCTGTGCCAAAATGGGAGCTTTGGAACATGCTATGGACATCCATCAAAGCATGAAGGATAGAGGAATTTTGTCATTTGTTGTAGTTGCAACTTCCTTGGTAGCCATGTATGCAAAATGTGGAACCATGGACAAGGCACATGAATTGTTTGATAGAATGCCTCAAAAAATGTGGTCTCATGGATTGCAATGATTGTCACACTTCTCTAGACTCTCATCATGCCTATCTATGCATGTTTTAAACTACTAAAGATCTTCAAACTCTGTATGGTCTTGTAGACTATTAAATAGGCCTATAGAATGCAGTGATAGTCTTGATCTCTATCAGGGACCTCTCAAGATCATTCACTCCAACTATCCAAAGTTTGGGGAGACCAAGGTTTACAAAGCATATTCAAGTCAAAGAGAGGTTTCCATGGTTGCATGACAATATGTAGCAGACAACTACAAAGGAATAGAGACTAAGATACATTGCAAAGAGGCAGAGTTTCTAGACATGCTTGCAGATATGAGGTCAAGAGGATAGAGAATGAAGAGGGTCAAGAAGACCAAGGGTGGACAGAGTAAGTAGAGGTGTTTCCTGATGTTGAAAGTAGTTTTCAGCATGGTTAACCTTTGTTGAAAACCTCATATCTAGAGATATACATGACAAAGAACAAAAATCACATATAAAATCCTAATAGAGGATCTCTTTAGACATAGTTTTTAGTTAGGTTACAAAGAGACAATGATAATAGTAAACAAAGGTCCATCATGAAAAATTATACAGAGCCTTGTGACCAACACTCTAGGGTATCGTGTTTGAGCTTTAAAATGTCTTGTAGAAAGTCTACACTATCATGCAAAAATTTACACTGTCACACAAAGGTTTGAATTAAAGAATATTTTCATTCATAAGAAATCTCTGAGACTATAAAAACAAGAATATAGAGGGATTTTAAACTACATCAAATGCATATAGGAAAAAATGAAGAAGAGACTGAGATACATTGCACAAGAGAGACAGTGACTCAAGACTGTCAGTTCAAGAACATAGAGGTCTAAGGAAAGGTGACAGTCCAAACCCACCTTTACATCTCTCTATCCATTTTCAAATATGATGTTTGCATGATATGCTTGTCTCATTCTTAATAGAGACATGCACTAGAAGGTTGCAAACAACAATATGGACTATCACAAAGTTTGTAGACATGAGAAGACATTGAGATTTGAGTAGGGGACAGTCAACATGATCTCATAAAGGTTGTGAAGATAGTGTGTATAAACCCACTTTTTGGGATCTCTTCACCAATCTCTATGCAAAAATTATGAAGTTTGTATGATAAGGGAATCCCATGCACCTTATAGGAATGTGTGAGATCTACATGTTCATTATGAGCACCTTACAAAAGAACGTCTGCTAAACTAGTATAAGGTCAATACAATCATTGCAAAGGTTCTAGTATAACCTTGCATCTCTAGTGTTAGGTATGCATATGTTAAAGGAGGGCTTGATGATAGTCATTTAAAGGAACTCATGAGATGCTACACTCAGTATTAAAAGCAAGGGATTGGTAATAGGGCATCAAGGCAATAAATACAGTGACCTTGTGAAGATATACAATGCAAAGATAGCAATGACAGGCCTACACTAAAGGTAGCAAAGGGATCTAGAATGATATAGAAGTCAATCCAAGAGGAGAAAGGTCTAATGAATAACTATGCAAAGAAGATATATACTAGAAGGAGTGTAATGAGAAGAGATAAAGCATATCAAATAAAGATCCAGATGGACCCTGTATCAGTCTCACATAGCAGAGGTAGTTTATGAAAACTCTTGAGTAGCTCTATCTTATAGTGCTAAATACTGTTATAGACTTGGTTTGAACTTTTACAAAGGTATGTCAAAATTGTAGAAACATAGGAAGTTCCATGGAATAGGATATCTGAGAATATCAAGAGTAGTGTTGTTTTGAACTAGTAATATTGAATCATTAAACCCTACCAAATGATGAACAGGTTCGTATAGAAGATTAGGGTCTCTCAAACCTATACAAAGGAGATTTATGAGTCAAAATAGTATCATGACAGGGACTTTGAAGTTCTTTTAGACTAGAGAATCCTTTGTAATGTTTTGTGCAAGAGTCTTGAGAGAGTCCTAGAGGTCTCACAATGTTTAGAGATTCATCAATAGTTATACAACTTTGTCTAAGTTTTTATGATTCATGTGAACCTAGAAACGTTACAGAATCTGCCTAAAATATAGAACACTATCAATACAAGAAGATTTGCATAGTGGGTTTTAGAGAAGGATTGTCAATGCAAGGTATGAAGGAACCCTAGGCATGCTACATGAAAGAGGATACCTTAAGAAACATTGTAAGAGAGTTTTATAACTCTAAAAGAGGCTGACAGAGGGTAACAAGAGAAAAGATCACTATAAGAGAGAGGGACTAGGGTTTGTGAAGGTACTTCCATTTGAATGGCAGTCACAAATGGTAGATTTTGTGTGATGACAATTATTATTGAAAGACATTCATAAAAGAATATCACAGTTAAATGAATATATCAAAGGGCAATTCTGGATAGTTGAAGGTTAGAAAAAGGTTGAGGAAATCATTCATAAAGATGCATAACTAAACAAGCATCACCATGAATGTAATGAAGGGGTATTCAATCAACAAATGGTAGTCATAGAATGTAGAGGGGACAGTGGTCTTGAAAAGAAGAGGGTGCATAGGTTGTGAATGAAGGACTATGTAGATGTTTTAAGAGAGTAACATAACATAAGAGCCACAAATCCATGACATTTCCCATCAATGAATGATGATAATCTTTTGGAAATGCATGGAAGTGTCATAGTCAATGTTCCATATGACATCCTTGTCAAAGGATCTTGTTTTTGTTACTTTTTCTTGTATGCAACAATTGTGGGCTAGGATCCAAGAGAAGATTTAGACACCAAAACCATGTGATTAACGATAAGAATGCACTAAAAATTAAAAATAGATAGTGATACTTGTGATAGTGCTCATATAGAGTAGAGGAGCAATGATTCAAACCAAGGAAAGATAATTACTATAATCTTCCTTGCAACTAACTTCAACTTTGGTACTAAATGAGTTGTATATGCATTAGTTACTATGTGCAAAATCTAAATATTTTCTTCCTACTACTTCTTGCTGCTGCCCTTAATTGTTGATTTGGGTTTTGTTCATGTTATAATTGATATCTTTCAAGACAATACAAAACAAAGTAGTATGCAAGGATGGACCTCTCTTCAAATTCTAAGGGGAAGCTTCTAGAAAAACTAAACCAACCTGAGATTCTAAGCCATGAACAAAATACACAACTATGTATACTTTACAGTATTCAATAGGGGGGCCTACATAAATGAAATAACTGAAATAAATCTTGCCCTGTCTTTTTTGTCTTAGAAACAAGCACAAGATTCAAAATGGTTCTTCTCTCACTAGCAAGATTTTATATTTTAATCCTTGCAATTGAATGAAACACTGACACAACAAATACTTATTTACTAGCTAAAATAAGAGAGTAATAAATCTGCATTCACAAAAATAGGGTAAGTGAACAATCTCTGACACACACAAAGAATGCAAGATTTCATAGATTGAATAACTTAGATGCATGCACAGCTACAACTAAAATGAATCATAGTGTTAATACAAAGCTTAATGTTGTTCTTTACTTTCAGTTCAACCAATGCAATCTAAACACACTAAATGCACATAAAATCTAGATCCAACACTTGAATGACAATTTTTACAACATAAGCATAACTTCAACTATCATTAACCATTTCTTGTGCCCAAATAACTTATTTATAGGTTACAAAGAATACTTAATTTTATGTATTTAAAATAATTATTTATCCCAAAAATCATAGTTTTAAAGCAACATATAAAAGCTATAGAAAAATAGGAAAGACAAATACTTTGAAGTAAAACTATTTTGACCAATCAATAAAATAAAGCAGCCTAATATAGGATCTCCTTATCAGCCAAAAATAGATCATGGCCAAAAATAGGCATTGGTAAAAAATTAAAAATAGCAACTTTATGCATGAATGGTCTCTGCGATTTTGATACATTTCCTTGCTTTGAAACTTGACGGATCCTTTGTAGAACTGAAACCCCGAAGTGCCATGAGACTTCACCAATCCAACTTGATGACTTGAATACTTGAATCTGATACCCTTTGTGAAAGTAGGGAAAATTTAGAGTTCCAAACCCTAGGGGACTTCATCAATTTTAGAATGCAAATTTTTGTATTAGCTAAACCCTAGTAGTGGGAATATTTCATAAAAAAACATGAGATTTGCATTGAAAATGCCCTTTGTTCCTTGCTACTCTAACTATGGTTGCTATTAATTTATGCTTGAAAATTGGAATGATGGAGAAATCACATAAACTACCCTTGTTATCATTAGGAGATATGCTAGTAGGTAACTGAAATGACTATTTAACTACACCATTTTTTGAAGGCTAGAAACCTTGTTATTCAAACCAAGGTGCCTATCTTCAACTTTATAGCTGACTATCAATAGAGAGGCACCATTTCAAAAATTGTTGTGCACAATATTCTTAGACAAACTAACCTCATTAATGCACACAACCACTAAACACACTCCAACACACCAAAAAACATGAAAAGTTCTCAATATACTACATGATTGACAAACTCTGATCAACATAGCTACAATTGAATACCAGACATGCCCAATAAAGTTTGTCCTAAAAAAACTCAATTAAATTATGACTAGTAGAAAAAGGAAAACATGCATAACTAAAATAGAGTACCAAACACAACAAAAAATTATAGTTTAAAAAATGCATGAATATTGGACCTGCTAGTAAGGTTCCTTAGCAATTGAATGCAATGCATCTAACCATGCCTTTCTCTAGAAACTCTTCTATCACTTCCTAAAAATCCCCCTGAAATGGGTTTGCCCAATATAGAATTTAACAAAATACATAAAAATTAACATCTTCAAGTGATTGTGTTCCAATTCATCAATGCAAAAAGAGGGACATCAATGAGCCTTACCTATTTTTGAGTGTGTCCAATTCAACTCCTATACAACGTGTCCAATTCAACATTTTTTTGAGCATAGAGGTGGTCGGGTTTCTTTTGTTTGAATTATTTTTCATGGAAAAATTCCCCTCTCTAAATTTCCCTCTTTCCAATTCAAAATATTTTTTAATTTCCCTCTCTTTCTAATTTTGATTTGTGTGACTAATTATTTAGTCATTTATAGCTGTATTTTTTACCCACCATCAAATTAGTCATTTATCTAGTCATTTATAGCTGTGTTGTAAAAAATGACTAGAATTTAATCATTTTTATTTGTCATGACTTAAAATTTTAGTCACGTAGTCATTTATTTGCCAAAATTCTACTAGTGTAGAAAAAGCACAAGTGGAGGTGCATTCTTCCTTGGAGATAGGGTGGTGTCCTGGCATAGCAAGAAACAAGAATCAATTTCCTTTCCTACTGTAGAGGCAAAATATATTACTGCAGCATCATGCTATACTCAGGTGTTGTGGATGAAACAGACCTTGAAGGATATCAAAGTTGAGTATGATGAGCCAATCCCTATTCTTTATGATAACACAAGTGTCATAAATATTTCAAAGAATCCAGTGATGCATTTAATGACAAAGCACATGTCAATTAAGTATCACTTTTTGAGGGAGAAAGTTGTAGAGAATGAAGTAAAGCTTGAGCATATGCCTACAAAAGATCAAGTTGCTGATATATTCACTAAGGCTCTTCCAAAGGATACATTTGAGTATCTCAGGGAGAAGTTAGGGGTTGTTTCCCCACCTTCCTTGAACTAGATGCATAAGAAGATGCATCAACCCAGTGTGTCTCAAAGTACATTTCTCCTTTTGGACTGATGTTGAAAGCTACCTCTCAGGGGGAGCAGGTAGTGGTTTGAGATGAATGCTGTAGTTAGGGGGAGCTAAAGAATGATTTCAGATTGATCAAAGTAGTAGTGTGTAAGTATGTACAGTGGAAGAGATGTGATGCCCTTTTCTATTGATGTCAAAGGGGGAGAGAGATCATGTGAAAAACTCAGGGGGAGAAAGAGTTCAGATGTATAAAAAGAAAAGGGGAGTTCTGATGCAAAGTTGTGTCTTGATGGAGAAACATGCTATTCAATTTTTCGCATCATATGTTGCCATCAATGACAAAGGGGAGATTGTTGCAAGTATGTGATAACTAGTGTTGTCATTGGTGCCAACTATGTCTTCTGATATTGATGTCTATTGAGTGATTGATTTGTCATGTTAAGGACATTGTTTGAGTTTTTGTTGTACATTTCCTCTATATTGAAGACTAGAGTATGAGATTTGGATATGATTTAGAGAAGTGTTTGAAGATGCTAAATCTAGAATTTGGTGGTATGGATCACTATGCAATAAAAGTTCTATTCATCAGTTTGAAGACTGTGCTTGACAACATTTGCAGAGTGACATGGAGAAAGTATTTTTCTCCGCATTTCTCTGCAGTTTGGATTTTGGTCTTGTGGTTCTGGACTTAATTTTATAAAGTCCTTACCTATCTTCATTCCAAAGGATTTGTGATTCAGTGCTCGAAAAAGTAAGTTATTGATTAGCAGAATTTGACAGTGTTTGTTGTGAGCAGTCTGTAATCTATCTTCAAGTGATATTTGTTGTCCTCAAGTGAGATCTATTGCGGTTGGATTTTTTTGGCTCCTAGGTGATTCTATGTTGTTTTTGGATGTCTCCAAAATGTATTGAAGGTGTGTGATTGATCTGCAAGCTATAATGAAGTTCTTGGAAGTGTTTATTTAAGTATTCTTGATGTTTGCACTAGTCCTAGCTGACTTGGTTATTTACACTTGCTGTGGAGGTGATTCATGGATTGTGGAAGCATGTTGAAGTGTGTAAGGATGTGTTTGGGTCTAAGCTAAGTTGTGAAGTGCTCTTCCTTCATTCATTTTTTTTGCAAGTTTGTTTAGGAACAGACCTAATTTAAATTATGTATGTATGCCGACCATGGAGATAGTTCTAATGGTTGTAAATTATATTGTCGACCTTGATGAATGTTCCAAGGTTGATGATTGGTATAAATATATGCAATGAATCCATGAGTGGAAAAAGAGAGTGTGAAGATGTGAAGATAAAGTGTGTGTGTGTGTTGTAAAGGCAGTGAAAAAGAGATATATTGCGCTTCAATGGAACTAAAATCATGCATGTTGTAGATGCTACTATATCAATTCATGGTAGTGAGCCACCCATCCTAGCAGTGAGCCACCCTTTGGTAGTGAACCACCCCTTTTGGCAGTGATCCTTTCATTTGGGCAGTGATCCCTGGGCAGTGAGGCCTTTGGTAGTGAGCCTCTTTTGTTATTTAGTATTGTTACTACATTATATTTTGAGCTAACACTCACCATGGTGTTCATGTGTGTATGGTGTTGTTGTGTTTATGTTTTGATTCTACACTTCATGTTTAATCTTCATAACAGATTAAGGAGTTAAATTAAGTGAATGTGAATGTGATTCTATTTAAAGAAGTTAAGGTTTTTGATACAACTGATTCACCCCCTTCTTAGTTGTCTTGTGCCTTCAACAACACAGACATTCCTTTTGCAAAATATCTTCTGACAGGCCCATGGGATGAATTTATTGTAGTAGGTGACCTAAGTCAATGAATAAAATGGTGTAAATAGATAAAAATCAATGTAATGAGGTTTGGATACAAAGACTTACTTTTGTGTGCCAAACAAAACCTTCTACTGTAATCGTGCCTTTTCAATTAATACATGTTGATTGTTTTTACCTTTTTATGCTATTTTTAACTCTATGTAGATCTAGAATTGGTTATTGTTTTTGAATGTTTAATTCCTTGCAATCCTTTTCTTATCTTTTACCTCTGTTAAGATTTGTAGGATTTGTGTGATTTTATCAGTTGTATTCAATTATTCTGTGTATTTTAGCTCTGTGGGTGTTCTTCATTCAAACTTGGTGTATCACCTTTTCCTTTCAGTTTCTCCTTTCCCTTTTCCTAGTGATGATTAGATTAGGTTTAGTCTTAGTCTACTTTGAATTTCATATTCAGAGAAAGGAACCAGTCTTCTTTGGAGGTTTGATTTCCTTTACAGGGTTCCACACCTAGAACTAACTCCAATGTTTCACTAGATTGTTGCAACAAAATCACTTCAACACAAGGTGCGAATCCATGTGACAATAGTTCCTTAACTTGGCACAAGGATGTGGGGATCATTGGGACATGAGGATTTAGAACTAACAAGTTAGAAGTCCAAAAGTCCACGATAATTTCACAATCCTATGGACTGACATTTAAGCACAAACATGTTTAAGTAAAAATAATTGTTAACTTTGGAAAAGGCCCCTACGATACTTGCAAATCTGAAAATGATCATTTAGAGGAAGTTTGGGGGATCCTAATGGTCATATAGACTTTTCTATGACTTAATCATTTTTATGAGTTCATAAAATACAATTTTCTTAGTGCATCAAAATAATATTAAAATAATAAGCCAACTAAACCACTAAAATTTAATCATTTCCATAATGGATGAAAATTTGAATTAAAATAATTTGACTAAACTAGGTTTACGGTACTAAGATGTAGATAAACACATTTATTAAAATAAAATAAAAATAGTTTATTTAAAAAAAGAAATTTAGTGCAAATTATTTAAGAAATTCTTCATCAAAACCAAATTCTTATGTGATTAAATTAAATAAGAATTTTTACTTTTAAAATGATAATAAAATATTAAATACAACTTATTGGTTTTTAATGTCATGACAAGAAATACCAACTTTGAATGTGCCCTAAATCTTCACCAGCTATCCTAGACTTCAAAAACATAACCTATCAACTTTAGCACACTCACACACTCCTCATTTTAGCAATTTCAATATAAAATGTGAATGCACATTCTTTAATGGAAGGTTTCACAAATGTGGGGATTGTGAAGGTCATTAGAGTTCGAGAAGTCAATTTACAAAAAGGTGTAAATGGTAGAAAGTTCAAGTTTGATAAAGGATAAATTCACATGCACAAACCATTACTCTAACACAATAGGTGGATGAGAACATAAAAGATGAATCATGGAAAAATGTGGTTATGTAGAAAAGAGAGGTGGAAGAAGTCAATGAAATCCTTGAAAAATCTAGTTTTAAGATTTTCACATGATTGTGGGGTTGAACTGGACATCCTAACTTTGGACTAAAAGGGAAGAATGGAAGATGTCCTTAGGAATCTCACAAAACCACATACTGTGAGCTTGGTAAATTTCCTTGGGCATCAAGAAACTATAAAAATGAGGTAATGATACATGTGGGAATTTGAAGAACTTTTGGACTTTAGAACTAAAGGTAAAAAATCCACAATTCGTTGGGAATTTCCTAATCCCACAAAGACTAAAGAAAAAGATTGAATTTCATTTTGTAATCACTCTAGAACTTTTGTAATGACTTGACTCATGACTTAAAGTTTTATAAAACCTTTATTGAAAACTATTGCCAACCTACCACCACATAAAAATGCAAAAGGATGCCAACACAAGTTAATACAAAAGAAGGACATAGCTAGGGGGTACACATTTTGCCAAGGTAAAATCTGACATGTGTGCAAGGTATATGAAAGGATGACTCTACTAGAAAAATGATCCTATATTTTGGAATGAAATAATAAGTCCAATAACTTATAATCTCTAGTTCAAGATAACCATACCAATTGGATGAGTACAAGACAAATGAAGAGGAGTCATCATAGTACAACCTCAAATGCTCCAGAAACCAAAGTGTGTGTACATGTATGTTCATTACCTTTCTTGAAAAATGCTAAAACTAGTTTTTACAAAAAAATATATGAGCTACATATATTGATCTCACCTTCAAATTATTAATGGTCTCTTAAAATACTCATGTATATAAGTAGGCATAATGATCAATCACCTAGACATTACTTCACTACTAGCTAGACATCCATCGTCTACATGGAGATGTCTTTGATCCTACTCAAGGTAGATCTCTACTACAAGATAGGTGTCCATAGCCTCAATAGAGGTTACTTAAACCACCTAGATAGTTGAGTTCTTCTAATACTCTTTTCTTTTCTTTTTTCCTTCATTCTTTTGATTTTTTCTTTCTTTGTTTTTCTTCAATTTTTCTCTCCTTTTTTTTAGTATTATTTTCAAGCCTACTTACAAAGCTATCTCAACTCACAAGAAATGACACTTGTTCCTAGGTTGGGAATCATGGTGGCAATCACAAAGGTGAAGGTCTTTAGATTTTTTACTCGATACTCAACTACAACAACCAACTCCAAAATACCCAAGAAGCATTAGTATGTGTTAATATGTAAGGTTTCATAAAAAATCATCAAAAGAAGTAAAAGTCATCTTAAATTCAATTTTGACTAGAAAATATAGAATTGTTATGTCGTAAAATGTCCCCCTAGGACTTTTACATCCTAAGTTTAACTCCCAGATCCCTTGTTTTGCATCTTGCATGTTCATTTTAACTCCTGAGACAAAATGGCCTAAAACCCATGTAAAATGGAGCTTGAGGAACATTTTGAACTTTAATCCTACCCTAAAATAGGTACCAGGGGCTTGGGTGCTCTTGCCCTAGTCTTGCCCTATTTTAGACAGGTCCCAAATTTGAATATCAATTATGTGACCATTAGAGGTATTCCATGCTAACATATTAAGTTTGAATTACAAAATTTGTAGTGGGAATGCATATATAAGCATGTTTAGGGTTTCATTTGAAAACTAGAAGATGATTATTAACTTTTGGAAAACTTATGATTGTAGAGCATTCAAAGCATTCATTGTTGTAGAGTAGAATATTATTGTTGTGTTTGTTATGCAGATTTGGCTTCATCTTCTCATGTGTTGAAGGATTTTCATCTACATGCGAGCTACACCTCTGAGATGATATCTATTTGTGTTGAATCAATCATTTATCAATTTATCAATTTGTTTTTACTGCTATCCCACAAGGATATGCACTCTTTATCACACAATGGTGTTGGAAGGCTTGAATTCCATTTCAGGGATTGACTGAGGCAATCTCCTAAACACCACAACTCCCAACCCCCTTCTTTGTGATTGTAGGTGATAGGTGTCATATTCTACAGAAGTGGAGTTGCAAGAGGCTGTGATAGAGAGTATAGAGTTTGGATTAGAGAAGAAAAGCATTGCCTAGGCTTGGGCACCCACCTTGAAGCCCTTTGGATTTGCAGACCTAAAAACCTCTGGGATAGTGGTGAACAATAACAGACAACTTCTAGAAATCCTTGAAGAAGTTCATACCCTAGGCTTGGGTGCCTGCTCTTTAGCCCCTGATTTTTTTGCATTTGGAATCTTGAAACCTGGTATGTATCTAATCTGAATATTACATCTCTATGTGTGAGCATTTTTCAAGATTCATCCATTTATTTACAATTTTGCATAATTAGGGTTTTGAGCATAATTGAGCATTAAATTAATACATTAACCAATAAATTCCAAATTTCTCTATCATTACAAGTGACAACCAACTTTTAGGTGAATCATCTTGGAAAAGTTGTGATTCAACTTAGTTAAATGTCCTTGAATGTTAGTAGTGAAAGGAGGATCTAACCTAAACACCATTAATATCATCTTCCCTCTTTTCATACTAAACAAGAATATTGTATAGCTAATATGAGTTGAAATAACTAAGTAAATGATTGATTTTTCATTAAAAATGTTAGAAAAAAAATTACCAACACCTTCTACATCATTTCAACTCACAAAGAACCTTCTTTCCATTAAGAAACAAGGTACCTAATTTGCAAAATAGGACCCTATGACTAAGGAAAAGAAAGGAAAATAGCAACAAACTAAAAAAATAAGCAAGAATCAAAAGAGAAAAAACTAGAAACAATAAAAAAATATTGACAATTAACCAACTAAAACAGACCAAACCTAACAACAAAGAAAGAAAAAGAACAACCTATACTAACTATGTACAAGGTGGAAATTGTTCCAATATTAAGGATACACACCAAACATGGATTCAAGTAGTTCATCTCAAGGGAATAAATCTCTAATCTTTGAGGAAAGAGATCTCACAAAATCCTATAAATTATATGGAAAGCTATTCATCTAAGTTTTAATGGCGGGAGACAGGATGAATGAAACTACAAATGGTGGGAGGGGAAATGGTGGAGTTTCTATGGATGGGAGTTGGGAATTAGGTAGGGTTTTTGATAGAGGATATGAATCTAGTAGTGTTACTAATGGAAGACATGTTTCTATTAGTACAACAAAGGGTTTAGATGTTTTTGTGTCAGAAAGAGAACAAATCACCTGACCTAGGTGGGGTCTCCCATGTGGTGGACCTTTCCAAGGAGGATAGAGGTGGAACCAAGGAAAATAGAAAAAGATCCTTGGTAGATTTTTTAGTTCATTAAAGATGGTCAGGTTGAGGGTTTCAAGAATTTTAAGTGTAAAGGCCAATCTTCGAGAGATTCACCAATGAAGGAAACATACCATATTCCTTGGGCTTCACTTTTAGGGGAAATCCCAAAGGGAAAAGTTCATCTCCTCTTGTTATGGTGGACTTTGATCCTTGTTCAAGAGAGATTTCCATTTGTGTTCCTAATTGCATTGTGGATAAAGGCATGTCCAATATGGAGATGACACTGATTGGAAGATTTATGGGACCAAGGCCTAATATAGATGGGCTAAGGGCTTGGTCCCTTAAGAAATGAAGGATTAATAGTCATTTAGAAATTGTAGCCATGCCCAAGGGGTTTTTCTCCTTTTCATCTTCTTGTGAGCAGTACCTTTGTAATATCTTTTCCAAGGGCCCATGGTTTATCGATAAGTTAGCCTTGGATTTGAAGGGATGGGACATGAGTTTTGATCTTGTGAATAGTTCTTTTGATATTTCCATGGTATGGGTGAGACTACTAGTATTTCCTATGAAAATTTGGGATGAGGAAGTGTTTAAGGGTATTACCAGTGATTTTGACCAACTCTTAACCATTAATGTTATGTTAGTCTCAAGACTAGGTTTCTTTTTTTAGGATTTGCATTTACATTGATCAATCCACTAATCTACCTTCCTCAATATCCATCAAATCAAGGCTAGGTATTTGGAAGAAACTAGTGGAGTTTGAATCTATTATGGAGTAAAAAGTGGACACATGCCTTTTTACCTCCTAGTTTAGATCTCCTGGGTCCTATTTATCTCATTATGCATTATAATTGAGCATCATGGAGAAAAGATCCCAACACCAATGTGAATTTGGGACCTTGGTCCCTTCATTTAACTTACCCCTTACCTAAATTGGGACCCTAGGCTTCAGCACCAACTATCCAAGTCCTCCCTGATTGGTCAGAGTGAATTAATTGTATGTTAGCCTGGGACCTTTAAAAATGTTCCTCTTTGTCAGATTTTGTGATTTAATTTTGTGAATGTTAGTGGGAAAGAATATATAAGAGAGTTTTTTACTTCATTTTGAACCTAGATGGATATTGCAAACTTAAGATATTGGAGCAAAGACCATTCAAGGCATTCATTGTACTATTGTTGCAGATTTGTGTTTGTATTTGTGTGTTTGTTGTATATTTGGAATCATCATCCATCTCCTTATGAGTTGAAGAGCTTCATCCTACTAAGGACTTCACCTTTGAGGTGAAATCATTGCTATTTGAATCATTTCATTATTTGGATTATCTTTAGCCTTTGCCTTGTAAAGGCATGCTCTTTCTCTAACAATAGTGTTGGGAAAGCTTGAATACTAACTTGGGATTTGACTGAGGCAAATCCATAAACAACTCTACCCCCAAAATCCTCTCTTGTCATCTTGTGTGCAGGTTACAGGTACAGGTTTTGGGAAAAGTGGAGCTATATGAAGGTAGGACATGAATCAACATTTCAGGATTTGAAAATAGTTCCCAAATATCTCTTTGAAAAGACTTCGGCGGTTGGAACCCTAGTCTACTAGGATTTTAAGCTTTGGATCTAGTTTCTAAGCATCATTTGCAGCATATTCTCAGTTTTGACCTCCGGTATATTCTCAATTCTAGACTTGGGCGGTTATCAAATTTTTCCTTCAACACCTCTGCTTTCAGGAGATAAGTTCTGACATCTCACTGATCATCTCTATACTTTTAGATTCTATGTTGTTGTTGTCATTTGTCTACTTCAAGATGATTATCTCATATCTAGGGTTTTACTCATGCTTAACCTAGGGTTTGATAAAAATCTTAGTTAAATCTCATCTTTCCATAGAAAATTAGGAGCACAAGATCTGTAGCTGAGTCCACCTTCTCCTTGGTTGTGATTGAGTTCAATCTTGTCCTTGGATATTATTGTGGAAGAGGATTTTGATCTTGTTCATACACACATGCATTCATCAACCCCTCTTTTACTACTTTAACAAAATCCATCCCCTTCACTTGTTTCAAATGTAATAAAATGGGTCATTAGGTGAAGAAATGTCTACCTAGAAGACTAAAATGCAACAACAAATTTGGAGGAAAAAATGCTCTGATGAAAAATTTGAAATGAAGGAGGGAGATCCATTAAATGAAGCCTTAAAACCCTAGAAGAAGGACCTTGTTTAGGAGAATCTTCAAGTTCAAGAAAATGAAGATGCAGGGGATCTGACCTCTTCACAACATAACCTTGTTATGGAAGGGGAAGGACATGTAATAGATGTGACAGTGAATGAATCAGTAGAAGAGCCTAGTTTGGAAGAGCTAAAGGTTTCTAAGGATTCAGAGAGCTTTGTCTCTCCTCAGAAGGAAATACCATCCCAGATAGTGTTGGAGATAGTAGAACATACCCTAGAGGAGCCAAAGATCCTAAAGGATCAGGAGAGTTGTGTCTCTCCTCAAAAGTATATTCCATCCCAAGTGGATTTACAGATGAAAATTTTGAATAATATAAACAGGGAGATGGAGTTGAAGAGAAAAGTTTGAAAGGTGAATTTGTTGAGAAGCATGAACCCATCAAAGCTAAAATCCAACATGCAATGGCTAAGGGAAACAAAATAAAATGGTCTCTACTCCTTTGGAAGAAAACCACTAGGTGAATACTAGAAACATAAAAATATACAGATTATGGTTTGGAGTCTAATAAACCAGGAAGAATGTCTTCAAAAAATGCAAGGGAAAGAGACATTTTGGGACTAAATAATATTACAAACAAGCCAGATGTTTGGCCACATGGTAGAAAACTTAAAACTACTAGATGTGGGGCCACATGGTAGTCAAAATTAGACAAACCCTGGTCCTTCAATTATAAGACATTTAGGTAGGAGAGGATAAAATTGTAGAAGAAGAGCCTGTAGCCTAACCTCATGAGCATGCAATAGATTCTTTTGAGCATGCAATATCTTCCCATGACCCTATAGTGTATTCACATGACCTTGTAGCATATTTCCAAGATCCTTTAACATCCTTCCATGCACCTACAATATCCTCACATGAGCCTGCAACATCTCCTAGACATGGAATCTCTTCACCTCTGCATGAAGCACCCTCACCTACACATACCACTCTAGAAGAACAAAATGCAACTACTAGTATCCCTTCCTCCTCTACACCTAAAAGAAAACAAAAAGCACCTCTTCTCGCTAAACCAAGAAAAAAAGTAGAAGGCTACCTAGCTCTAGGACAAGATCAACCAAGGTGTTCCCAACACTTCAAAGAAAAAGGGGTAAGAATCAATATTTCTACCTTATCTCCATGAGTAGTCTTCTTGGAGACAAACATTGATTATGAGAGGAAAGAATTTTTTTTCAATAGGGAGTATTGGGATACATCTAGTAGCCTAGGATTTGACCCAGGTAAAGATTTCAACACCTTCTTCTAAGTTTGTTGGTTTGGGTCTAGATAAAGAATCAACTCTTATGGAGATAGAGGTGGTTGATGAATTATAGATTTCTTTGTGAAAAAATAAGCAATTAGAAAAACAGCTTAGGGCATTATGAGAAGAATAAAAATGAGTTGAATAAGATAGCCCAATTGGCATCATAAGAAATTGATAAGGAACATGGGGAGTTGAAAAACAAACATGTATGATCACCCAATATAGAGATCAAAATATTCTCTCTACCTTAGGTACTTCTAAGGAGCTCCAATCAATGGGCACTCAAATAGATGGGTTGTTCCTTGAACTATTACTATAGAAAGGAAATAAGGAAATTTAGTTCATGAAGAGGACATGGGAAAAGGAAAGGAAAGAGATGGAGCAGAAGTTTGCTAAGGAATTGGAGGAGAAAAATGTTAAGATTTATAAGCTGAAGAAGGTGGAACAAATGAAAGGGTTAACCACACATATTATACAATACCATCTTCCCACCAGAGTTTATGCCCTATTTTTCAAAGAGAGATTTATTAGTTTTTAGTTCATGAAAATTTACTGTGATCTCTCATGCAATTGACACAACTAGATCTTTTTTTAAGGTATACCAGACATCTACTACTAAGCTTCAAATTTAGTTGTGTGAGTTCTATCTTCATGATACAACCATCCCATGGAACCTAACATGGAATCCAATTCCATATATAGGAGATGTCCAACTCAAGGCATTGGCTTCCTTTATATAGTGGTGGTGTTCACCTAGGGTTAGGGTTTTGACTTCCAATTTGCAGGTTCCCGTGTGTTTTCCTTCTGACCCTTAGTGCCTTGGTTTAAATTGTTCCCCAGCCCACATGCATTGTTTAACTGTTTTTCCTGTCGCATTTGAGAAAATTGTTAAGTTCTGTGTATGCAAAGGCAAAATGTGTGTTGGCAAACTTGTGAAGTCTCCCCGTGGACCCTTCAAAAATGATATAAAATGAGTCAGATGCATTTCTAAATGCATATTGGGCTACAGCTTCCAGTGTCTAAATGTTTCTAATAGTGGCTGCGAGGGTTTCATGTATCAAACGCCACGGGATCTGCCATGTGTCGAGCCCCAGTTTATTGCTGTGCTTTTCTTTTTGAATGTAGCTTTAATGCAGAGTGTGCCACGTAGCAGATGCTGTGTCTTTTTTGTTTCTAAGTTAATCACTGTGGATGGCACCACGTGTCAATTTTTGATAGAGTTCCGCCAAAGTTTCAATGAAGTTTCTTTAAAGTTTCAATGAAGTTTCAAGAAGTGCTGCAGGCCCTGCTACGTGGAGGCACCCGATGGACTCTTAAAGTTTCACAGTTTCTGTCAAAGGTTTCAAGGACCCTTTATGTTTCTCAAAGAATGCGCGGAAAGCACCACGTGTCACTCTCCACGAAGCTCCTAAAAAGTTTCTAAGTAGGGGCGGAAGATGCCACATACCCCTTGAAGTCGCTGCGGAAGCCGACAAGTGTTGACTTCCGAGATAGTTTCTTTTTTGTGTCTAAGTGTGGCGAAGTAATGGTGGGTCCTGGTTATGTGTCCCTGCTGCTGCGGATGATGCCAAGTGGCAACCTCCGCCTTAGTTTTGAGAGCCCCTTTTATAATGTTTCTGTGAGCGCGGAAGGCGCCAAGTGTCACCAGCAGGGGCAGTTTCCTTAAAGTTTCAATGATCACGCGGAAGGCGCCCTGTGTCCCTCATGGTTACTGTGGAGCATGACAAGTGTTAGCTTCCACAAGCTGTTTCTTTTTGTTTCAAACATTAAGCGAAGCTTGAGGTGGGCCCTAGCATAAGTGTCAAGTGTGGCGGAAGGTGACGCGTGGCGAAGGGTCCCAGAACTTAAGGACTATTTCTCTTAAGTTTCTATATGTTTCAAGGTTAATGCGGAGCCTGCCAAGCGTCGATCTTCGTGAGAGCTTCAAAGGTAGTTTCTTTATGTTTCAGTAGTTACACGGAATGTCCCACGTGTTCGATGAGGCACCAGGGCTACATTTGTTTTTGACCCTTCCCCGGCCACAGTAATGAGTTTCTAAGCGATGTGGAAACTGACAAATGTCAGCTTCCGTAGGAGTTTCTTGGAAGGGTCTTTGTGTTTCAAGGAGAGCACGAAAGCTGCCACCTGTCTCGATAGCCGATGCTGTGGAGACCGCCGCGTGTCCTCTTTTTTGAAAGGCAGTGAGAAGCGATGAGTCCCGGTGATTGAAACTTAAGGTGCCTACGTGGCACGATCTGGTTGGTTCGTGACTTTTCAGCATTTTTGGGGCCGTTGGATCTCAGCAATAGGTTTTTGATCGACGGCCACGTTTTGAGCCTGTAGCGCGGGTTTTCTGATAAGCGTTTGCAACTGTTTTGGCAGGAGAAACTCCATGGGCACACTGTTGCTACATCTCTAGGGCTTGCGGGTTGGTGAAACTTTAATGGCAGTTTTTGCAGAAGGCGTGGGTTGAATGAATAGCTCAACCACCCGATTGATGAGGGAATGTCCCTGAGCGGCGGCACATCTCCCGAGTTCACCTGCTCTTTCCTCTTGGTCCGTCTGCCACATTCAATTTTGAGCGCCATTTTTCTGATACAGTGTGTCTAGCGGGATTTTTGGCCTCCCTTGTAATTAATTCGTTCAGTACTTAGTCTTGCTCTAAAAAAGCAGACTGTGTCACTCAATTTTTTGGTTGTTGAAAGTTGGACATTTTCTGGCTCTATAATACAATACAACTGACCTGGTTGCTCTGTGCAGTGGATTTTGTGAGTTTATGAGTCTCATGTCTTATGTTTTCTGCATAAATTCATTGGTTTCATGTTGATTTAGATGAGTAATGCTATATTGCATGTGTTTTGTTGTCTGTCTCCTGTATTGAATATGCTTTCCTTTTAAATCTGGATATCTAAGGGGTGTCTTGGGTTCTAGGATATAGGTTTACTATATTGAATGCTTGATCTCTTAACTTCTGTTCAAGGGATAGATTAAACTCTTTTCAGGTCAAGTATTAAGGAAAGTATATTGCAGTAAGGATGTCATAAGTAGAGATGTATAAACACTCTGTTCTGGGATATATTTGTAAGGCAAATATGATGAGATCCCCTTGAAATCCAGTCTTGTTATGTTTATGCTGAACATTTGCATGTGTATGTCTACTGACTCCAAGCCCTAGATAGGCACCAATCTAGCTCTGTGTTGAGGTTATACACCAGGTCCAGCTTTGCATCCAAACACAACATCAAAATCAAACTCTAAAACAACCATTAGGACAGTATAATTAGTCTTAGGATCCCAAGTCCTCTATCTACAACTAAAAATAGGCCCAAAGCTAGCCCCTTTGCTCTTATCTTGTAGTTTTGGTCTACTTACAGGAGGACTTATCTGCTTCATGTTAGCATCCCAGCCTTTGTATGCATATTCTCATGGATGTTGAGTAGGGAATACCCCCCTAGGTTTTGCAGAGCCTGAAGAAGAAGAGGAGATAAAAATAGAGTCTATCTCCTATACTGTTGGGCCCTGGCCTAGAGATCCTATTGATCATTGATGTCTACCTTGTAGGGAAATCTTGGAGTAAGCATCCAGTCTGGGAAAAAACTAGCAGAAATTGGCGACTCCGCTGGGGAGTTGATTTAAAAGAATAATATCTTTGTGGCCCATCTGAGTCACCAATAGAAATTGGTGACTCTGCTGGGGAGTTGATTTAAAAGAATAATATCTTTGTGGCCCATCCGAGTCACCAACAGAAATTGGTGACTCTGCTGGGGAACTTGTGAAAGAACCCTGATTTTTAAAAGAAAATAGTTCCTAGTAATAGGTGGCGACTCCGAACCAATCTCCCAACTGGTAAAGTAAAATTTTGTATGCAAGGGAGAAGATCCCAATTTAATACTCTATTTGAAGAGTTACCCATAAAAATGATGTATAGAAAAAAGGGGACTATTTGAGCCAGTCAAGATGGTTCTCCTAGCCCCAAGAAAAATGATTTTATTTAGGATAATCTAGGATCCTCAGAGAAGACACTACCTTATTTTTCAAACACTGAGGCTGAAATCCAGAATGTGTATGAAAGACAGCAAGATAATGGTTTGAGAATAAGGTCAGAGGTGTTTCAAGAACGTCCTTTTCATGATTCTCCTGACAGATTTGAAGAGGCTGAATCCCTAAGGGATGATGATAATGATGATCAGAATATGATAAAACCATCCTCTTCTATGCCTAGAGAGGAAGAACTAGCTGATGAAATTAAGAGCTTAAGGGCTGAGTTAGAATATCTGCAAGCAGTAAAAATTAGAGATGATATGAGACAAAAAGTGCAGGCTTTGAGAGTTGCTCAAAATGATTCAATTCCTACCCTCCAAAATGCAAATATGCAGAGAAATCAATGAAGAAATGAAGTACAACATCAGCATAATGATCAAAGGCAGAATGTAAATGATGCAAGAGCTCCATTAAATAGTATGAGATATCAAAATATAAATACAAATGCAAATGCTAATCAGTTTGAAAGGCACCCAATGCAGTTGGATAGATTCAGACAGCTTGTTTTTGATGGCATTCCTAGTTATCCAAACCCTGTTGACAAACATGTGAGGCTGCAAGTGCCTAAATTTTTAGGAAACAATACTGTCTCAGGAGAAAAGCATTTGAAAGCTTTTCAGAATACCATGGACAACTTTGAGGTTGAGCATGAGGATGTTTTCATGAAATCATTTATGCAATCCTTAGTTGATGAAGCCAAGGAATGGTATAAAGGTCTACCTGACAGAAGCATTTCATCATGGGATGATTTCAAAAGGATGTTTAAGGAGCAATATGGTGACAAAACTAACCCTAGCTTTTTTGTAAATGAGTTCACTAGTATCACTAAAGGGTCAAATGAACAGGTTGCTGATTTCAATGCTAGATTCATGAAGGTATTGAACAAATTGCCACAGGACTTGAGGCCTAATGAACCTATGTGCATAGTGTTGTACATAAATGCTTTTGATGCCAATACAACTTATGGATTAAGAGACAAGGGTCCTCACAGCCTCAGAGATGCCTTCAAAGTTGCAACAAATATTGAAAATAATAGAAAGGCATCTGGTAAAACAAACAGAAGGGATGATGTGAAAATTCTGCAGAATCCAAACAAACCTCAAAACACTCAAGGTAGTACATCTGCCCCTGAAGATAAAATAGATAAATTGGCAAATGTTGTTAAGGACCTAAGCTATAGATTGGCTAGAAGTGAAAAAGGGATGGGTCCTGATATACAAGCTTACCAAAGACAGGAAAAGAGACCATCATTACATGATATGCCATATAATACCAATTGGCATAATGGTAAGCCTATCCTTCCACACAACAATACAAATCAAAGAGCTTAGAATCCAAAGGAAACACCTGATCCTTTGAAGAAGGTTGTTAATATTGTTAATGACACCCCTTGGTGTATAATATGCCAGATGCCTCGTTCACTGTCACAATGTATGATTGCTCAGTCTCTATATAACAATGCTATGGCTTGTGATGAGTGTAATGAGCCTCATTGCATGGAAGATGATAACGTCAACATGTTGTCTACAAATAGAGAATACTCTTTTCATGATGCTGAAATAAATGATGAAATTCAGGTCTGCCAACAGTTCCCATATGATGAAGATGATGAAGACAACTATGCCTATGCTCAGGATTCACACAGCTTTTTGAGTAACTTGCGGAGACCTTTTGATGAAGAAATTAGGGCCTTCACAGCTACAGCAGTTGCTCAAGTCAAAAGCAACTACAACCTAAGAGGTAAAGCTCAAGTAAGCAGCCCACATCAGCCAGAAGGCATTTTTGCAAATCAGCTAGTACACAGTCATAAAGGAACTGAGACACAAAAGAAGCAATGGAACAATAATAGGCAAAATTTTAAGAAAAAATAGGTTATGATCCCCAAGGACCAGAAAATAGAGTTCCCCAGGTTGAGGATCAAAATAAGAATTTTCAGAACAAGGATGACAGTCAGAGAGCCATAAAAACTAAAGCTGGGTCATCTCAGGATAGAGGTAAAACTGTGGATCAGGCTACAACTGTTATTCAAAATTATGCTCCATTTGACATCACTCAGGTCTTGTCTCAAATAAAAGTCTCTGTTACACTAATGGAGCTGATGAAAGTTGAAGAATTCAGAAATAAGACTGTATCCTTGATTTCAGGAGTACCATGTCAAGCCAAGCAAAATATTGAGACTCAGGATTAGAAACAAGCTATGTGTATTGAAGAGGATGAGATTCTTGAGGTATATCTAGGGATGACTATGACAAAATGCCCTTCACAGGTTGAACCATTTTATGTCTCCCTAGTTATCAATGGAAAAGTGATTAGAAATTGTATGCTTGACTTAGGAGCATCAACAAATATCATGCCTCTAGCCATTATGCAGCAAGCTGGATTGAAAATAGACAAGGCATGTGGGAAATGCTATGTAATGGATGCTAGAGAGGTACCTGTCATTGGAATCATGAAGGATGTTGATTTTAGATTGGCAACATATCCAGAAAAGATCTACAAAATGAACATAACAGTTATTGATATCAAGCCACAGTATGGCATGTTGCTGTCAAGACGATGGGCATCACTGATTTGTGGAAGTATGCAATTGGACCTGTCATATTCCATGATCCCAATGAATGGCAAGGATGTCAAACTGATCAGAGAAGAAAGATCATCAGAGTCAGTTGAAGATCAAGATTCATAAGAACACATCTGTTTTGTGGACACTAACTGTGAAAATTTTAGAGTTCTCTCAGATGATAAGGAAGGTAAAAGAGAAAAAATTTGCATTCAAGAATTGGATCAACAAGGTCTTTGGACCATGTATTTTGATGGATCTTGTTCAAAAGAAGGCTTTGGTGCTGGAATTGTTCTTCTGTCTCCAACTGGTAAGCTTCTCCAATTCTCTTTCTTGTTGAGGTTTGCCTGTACAAATAATATTGCAGAGTATGAGGCTTTGTTATTAGGGTTAAATGTTGCTTTGAAGCATGGAATTAAGATGCTCAAAGTGTTTGGTGATTCAGAGCTTATTGTGTCCCAAATTAGTGATAAGTATGCATCAAAAAATAAAAGGTTGAAACAATACAAGCATGCTGTTTGGGATACAATTGAATTGTTTGATGCTTTTTCAATAAATTGGATAGAAAGATCAAAAAATGTCAGAGCATATTTTCTAGCCAATGTAGCCATAAGGCTAGATGATATAACTTTGTTAGATGTTACAAATGTTGAAGTCAAGCTTAGGCCTGTAGTACTAGATAATGTATGCAGTTGGCAAGTGTTTGATGATGATAAGGATTTACTGAGATTTCTGCATTGTATTGATGACTATGAGAACCAAGAAATGGATTTTCAGAACTTTGTGGAAGTTGTAGATGGAAAAGAAACCCTTTTAGGGAAGGAACTAATTCAACTCAAGACAAACAAAATCCCTAGAGGGCCGGTAGCTTTAGAGAGAGCTTTTGACAATAGGGACCAATTTGTTACAAAAGCATCTCCAACAAACAAGAATGATCTAGAGGAGATAAATTTGGGGACATCTCATGCTCCCAAAAGGGTATACATTGGCAAACAACTCAAACCACATATCAGAAGTATGCTGATTGCATTATTGAGAAAGTATAAGCATGTTTTTGCTTGGTCATATGAGGACTTGAAAGCCTATAGAGAGGATTTATTTCAGCATAAAATCCCTTTGAAGCCTGGAGCTAAACCATTTAGACAAAAACAGAGGCCTATCAACCCAACCTTAGCTCCAAAATTGCAAGAAGAACTTATAAAACTTAGGGAGGCTGGAATAATCATGCCTATCAGACATTCAACTTGGGTGTCTAACCTTGTCCCAGTCAGAAAAAAGAATGGTGATATAAGGTTGTGTGTGGACTTTAGAAAACTAAATGTATCTTCCTTGAAGGATAACTATCCATTGCCAAATATGGAGGCCATGTTGCAAAGAGTCACTGGTTGTGAACTTTTATCTATGATGGATGGTTTTTTAGGGTACAATCAAGTGAAAGTAAAAGAATCAGAACAATTTAAAATTGCTTTCACAACTCCATGGGGAACCTATGTATATGTAAGGATGCCATTTGGACTAACAAATGCAGGTGCTACATTTCAAAGGGTAATGGATGTTGCTTTTGCAGGATTGATTGACTCAATCTTGGCTGTTTATCAAGATGACTTGACTGCCTTTTCAAAGAAAGAAGAACAACACTGTATGCATTTGGAACAGATTTTTATTAGAGCATTAGAATATGGTATCTCACTCAACCCAAAGAAATGTGCTTTTGGGTTTGTGGAAGGAAAATTGCTTGGACACATTGTTTCCAAGGATGGAGTTAGGATTGATCTTGAAAGGGTGGCTGCAATTGACAAAATTCAGATCCCTAAAACAATAAAAGGTGTTCAGTCCTTCTTTGGACAATTTAACTTTGTTAGGAGATTTGTTCCTAACTTTGTAGAAACCATGAAAGAAATTTCCAAGATGTTGAAGAAAGGTGCAATTGTCAAATGGGAGGATGAAGCAACTGAATCATTCTAGAACATAAAAGAGGCTATAAAGATGGCTCCTGTGCTAAAGTCTCCTGATTTTTCTAAGCCATTTCAGTTATTCTCATTTGCTTCTTTCCATACTATTGCTGCATGCTTATTACAAAAAAATGAGGAAGGGTTTGAACAACCTATTGCTTTCTTTAGTAGGTCATTGCAGGCTGCTGAACTAAAGTATGACATTATTGAGAAACAGGCATATGCACTGGTTAGAGCAGTCAAGAGCTTTAGGCCATATTTGGTAGGCTCACAAATAATTGCATATGTACCTCATGCAGCAGTCAAAGATATATTTGCTCAGCAGGAGGTAACTGGGAGAAGATGCAAATGGATAAATAAGTTGTAGGAGTTCAACATAGAGATACAAATCACAAAATTGGTAAGAGGACAAGGATTAGCAAAGCTAATGATAGTCAAATCTAGAGGCATGCCAAGTGAATGAAGTGCATAATGAAGTTGTAAATGTGTCAGAATCTGAGTGGTATAAGGACATAGTATATTATTTGCAAAATTTGAACTGTCCTTCCCATCTCAATAATATCCAGAAGAGAGCTTTGAAGCTGCAAGCTATTAAATAGATCATTATTCAGGGAGAGCTGTATTGGAGAAATCATGATGGTGTATTACTCAGATGTGTGGATGAAAATCAAGCCAGGAACATTCTAAATGACATGCACAATGGAGTATGTGGTGGACACTATGTTGCCCATACAACAGCCCACAAAATTCTCAGAGCTGGCTACTGGTGGCCAACTCTTTTCTCAGATGCACATAGATTGATAAGGAAGTGTGATCCTTGCCAAAGGTTCTCAGGAAAGCTAAAATATGGAGGTGCATTGCCCCTTAAGACTGTGACTATATAAGCTCCATTTCAGCAGTGGGGGATTGATTTCATAGGGGAAATCTCAGAGAAATCAAGTGGAGGACACAACTGGATTCTTGTTGCTACTGATTATTTCACCAAATGGATCGAGGCCATCTCGACCAAAAAAGCCACCAGCAAGGTGGTGAGGGATTTCATTCTAGAGAATATTATTATTAGGTTTGGAGTACCGTTAAAATTAGTCACAGATAATGCTATGTGCTTCAGGTCTGGTGAATTTACTGATTTTTGCAGTAATTATGGAATTAATTTGTTACATGCATCACTGTATCACCCACATAGAAATGGTCAAGCTAAGTCAAGCCACAAAAGCCTCATGAAAATTGTAAAGAGAATGGTAGGTAAAAACAAAAAGGCTTGGGATTCAAAGCTGAAAATGGCATTGTGGGCTGACAGAGTGACAGTCAAGAAAGCAACTGGAAGATCTCCTTTTGAACTAGTATATGGTGTAGTAGCTAAGTTACCTGTAAACAAATTTTTTCCAGTTTACAAATTCATACAAGAAAACATGGAGGAGATCGGAGATCCAATGACTGAGAGAATCAATCAGCTAGTTGCACTAGATGAGATAAGAAGGGAAGCATAGAAAACAAACATCAACAGACAGCAAAGGGTAAAGTCAGCAAAGGGTAAAGTATCTGTTTGATAAGAGAGCTACAGAAAGAAAGTTTTAGAAAGATGATTTGGTCCTTGTATGGAATGCAAGGAACCAAGATAAGGGCAAACATGGTAAATTTGAGCCCTTATGGATGGGCCCATATCAAATCAGCGACATCCATGGAGGAGATTCTTACTTTCTCCAGGCCCTAAGTGGTGAATTGTTGGAATTGCCAGTGCACGGTCAGTTCCTGAAGCATTATTTCTTATAATGGTTATTTTCTGTGCACATTGTAAACTGAATGTAAATGTTTTGTACATACCTTATATAGTCGGTCATGTTTTAAGTTTTGGGTTTTGTCTGGTCTGCCCTAGAGTAGTCTGGTTCTTGCTGCAGTCTTGCATCTACATGTCCCCAATCGGAGCCACTAGTGGTGTCCACCTAGGGTTAGGGTTTTGACTTCCAATTTGTAGGTTCCTGTGTGTTTTCCTTTTGACCCTTAGTGCCTTGGTTTAAATTGTTCCCCGGCCCACATGCATTGTTTAACTATTTTTCCTGTCGTATTTGAGAAAATTGTTAAGTTTTGTGTGTGCAAAGGTGAAATGTGTGTTGGCAAACTTGTGAAGTCTCCTCGCGGACCCTTCGAAAATGATATAAAATGAGTCAGATGCATTTCTGAATGCATATCGGGCTATAGCTTCCAGTGTCTGAATGTTTCTAACAGTGGCTGCGAGGGTTTCATGTATCAAACGCTACGGGATATGCCATGTGTCAAGCCCCAGTTTATTACCGCGCTTTTGTTTTTGAATGTAGCTTTAACACAGAGTGTGCCACGTAGCAGATGTTGTGTCTTTTTTGTTTCTAAGTTAATCGTTGCGGATGGCAACATGTGTCAGTTTCTGACAGAGTTCCGCTAAAGTTTCAATGAAGTTTCTTTTAAGTTTCAAGAAGTGCCGCGGAACCTGCCACGTGGAGGCACCTAATGGACTCTTAAAGTTTCACAGTTTCTACCAAAGGCTTCAAGAACCCTTTATATTTCTCAAAGAATGTGCAGAAAGTGCCACGTGTTGCTCTCCACGAAGCTCCTAAAAAGTTTCTAAGCAGGGGCGGAAGATGCCACATACCCCTTGAAGTCGCTGCGGAAGCCGACAAGTGTCAGCTTCTGAGATAGTTTCTTTTTTTGTCTGAGTGTGGCGAAGTAATGGTGGGTCCCGGTTATGTGTCCTTGCTGTTGCGGATGATGCCAAGTGGCAACCTCTGCCTTAGTTTCGAGAGCCCCTTTTATAATGTTTCTGTGAGCGTGGAAGACTCCAAGTGTCACCAGCGGGGGCAATTTCCTTAAAGTTTCAATGATCACATGGAAGGCGCCGTGTGTCCCTCATGGTTACTGCAGAGCATGACAAGTGTCAGCTTCCGCAAGCTATTTCTTTTTGTTTCAAACGTTAAGCGAAGCTTGAGGTGGGCCCCAGCATAAGTGTCAAGTGTGGCGGAAGGTGACGCGTGGCGAAGGGTCCTAGAACTTAAGGATTGTTTCTCTTAAGTTTCTATGTGTTTCAAGGTTAATGCGGAGCCTGCCAAGTGTCGATCTCCGCAAGAGTTTCAAAGGTAGTTTCTTTATGTTTCAGTGGTTACGCGGAATGCGCCATGTGTTCGATGAGGCGCCAGGGCTACATTTGTTTTTGACCCTTCCCTAGCCATAGTAATGAGTTTCTAAGCGACGCAGAAACTAACAAATGTCAACTTTCGCAGGAGTTTCTTGGAAGGGTCTTTGTGTTTCAAGGAGAGCACGGAAGCTGCCACCTGTCCCAATAGCTGATGCTGCGGAGGCCACCGTGTGTCCTCTTTTTTGAAAGGCAGTGAGAAGCGATGAGTCCCAGTGATTGAAACTTAAGGTGCCTACATGGCACGATCTAGTTGGTTCACAACTTTTTAGCATTTTTGGGGCCGTTGTATCTCAGCAATAGGTTTTTGAACGACGGCCACATTTTGAGCCTACAGTGCGGGTTTTCTGATAAGTGTTTGCAACTGTTTTGGCTGGAGAAACTCCATGGGTGCACTGTTGCTACATCTCTGGGGCCTGCGGGTTGGTGAAACTTTAATGGCAATTTTTGCAGAAGGCATGGGTCGAATAAACAACTCAACCACTCGATTGATGAGGGAATGTCCCTGAGCAGCGGCACATCTCCCAAGTTCACTTGCTCTTTCCTCTTGGTCCCTCTACCGCATTCAATTTTGAGCGCCATTTTTCTAATACTATGTGTCTGGCGGGATTTTTGGCCTCACTTGTAATTAATTCATTCAGTACTTAGTCTTGCTATAAAAAAGCAGACTGTGTCACTCAATTTTTTGGTTGTTGAAAGTTGGACATTTTCTGGCTCTATAATACAATACAACTGACTTGGTTGCTCTGTGCAGTGGATTTTGTGAGTTTATGAGTCTCATGTCTTATGTTTTGTGCATAAATTCATTGGTTTCATGCTGATTTAGATGAGTAATGCTATATTGCATGTGTTTTGTTGTCTGTCTCCTGTATTGAATATGCTTTCCTTTTGAATCTGGATATCTAAGGGGTGTCTTGGGTTCTAGGATATAGGTTTACTATATTGAATGCTTGATCTCTTAACTTCTATTCAAGGGATAGATTAAACTATTTTCAAGTCAAGTATTGAGGAAAGTATATTGCAGTAAGGATATCATAAGTAGAGATGTATAAACACTCTATTCTGGGATATATTTGTAAGGCAAATATGATGAGATCCCCTTGAAATCCAGTCTTGTTATGTTTATGCTGAACATTTGCATGTGTATGTCTACTGACTCCAAGCCCTGGATAGGCACCAATCTAGCTCTGTGTTGAGGTTATACACCAGGTCCAGCTTTGCATCCAAACACAACATCAAAATCAAACTCTAAAACAATCATTAGGACATTAGAATTAGTCTTAGGATCCCAAGTCCTCTGTCTACAACTAAAAATAGGCCCAAAGCTAGCCCCTTTGCTCTTATCTTGCAATTTTGGTCTACTTACAGGAGGACTTATCTGCTTCATGTTAGCATCCCAGCCTTTGTATGCATATTCTCATGGATGTTGAGTAGGGAATACCCCCCTAGATTTTGCAGAGCCTGAAGAAGAAGAGGAGATAAAAATAGAATCTATCTCCTATATTGTTGGCCCCTGGCCCAGAGATCCTGTAGATCATTGATGGCTACCTTGTAGGGAAATCTGGGAGTAAGCATCCAGTCTGGGAAAAAACCAACATATAGAATGAAAAAAATAGGGGAATACAAATGTAGATGTATATAGAAAAAAACCCCTATTTCTTTGAGGATTAGAGGAGAAGCTAATGATGTAAATGAAGTTATAGAAAATTAGATATGTTTGATAAAGAAGTCATCATTGGATAGAAAGTTTCATTAGGGCTAACAAGTTGATCACTCCATTTTTATGGAGGTGGTAACAAAAATTAGAAGTGAGGCATTCAAATTAAACAAGGTCAAATGGTTGGAATGCACAATGGAACTATGCAAGAAGGACCCACATTATATGCACAACTATCATGCAACTATGAGAAGAGCACACTATTATATTAACCTAGCTAGGGAAAATGGACTTGCCTAGCTTCTACTCACATTCTAGCCACTCCTCTGGTTTCCTATTCCAGATTGGTGTGGAAACAAGATTTACACTTCGCAGGAGGAGGATGCTAGATGGTAGTGCATCAAGGGTCAAAAAGGATTCTACCAGAAGCAATGTGAAGGGAATATAGATCCATATTATTTTAGAACCATAGCTCTCATGTATAATGGGAGACCATAGTTTCTTGAGGGAAAACAAAATGCTAAGCTGGGGGTGTGTGATGAGTGCCATATTTGTCTTTTATAATCCCTATGTTTTTTTTGTTTTAAGAACACATTTCTACAGACATTCCCACATTTTAAGTCAAGACTTTAATTAATATATGGATGGAAACAATATGCTAGCTATAATATATTTTAATGAATATCTATGTATTGAAGCAATTTTTTCAAATATAATGTGGTATGTAATTTTGTTTTTTGATGATGTTAGAGTAGGGATTTTCTATGGGACTAACTCCTTCCTACAATAATTAAGAGTGAACCTACAACCAAAGGATCAACTTCCTATAGCCAAAGGATCAACTTCCTACAACAAAGCTCATGGATACCTATAGTTGTCAAGCAACAATTAACTCCTTCTCTGTAGATAAGGATAGATTTCATAAATAGTAAGACAAGTCATTTAACAGATGAAAAAAATGCATATCATTCAACAAGGTATATGGAAGGATTAAATGGGCCTAGTTATCCATTCTCATGTTCCTTAAATTATTTTCTTGTGTCACACATAGACTAAGGAGTCCTAGTAGGAATGTTCCTATTTGATTGTTTTAAGTTTAGTTTCCTAGTCTAGTTTCTCTTTCCAAAAATAAGATCCCTTCCCTCATATGATAGGAAGTGACTAACTAGTCATAGGTTTCCATGAATGTATGAACTCATTTTGGATGTGTATATATATTTTTTATCTATCATATATCTAGGAATATAGATACTTTACAAACTATGTACTAGATTTCAGATATTATTTTGAATATAGAGTATTTTCCAGTCATATCAAATTTTCTTTAGATATTATGGATCAATTGGTGTGTTGACTTGATTAATAGTTAGTAAGAGGAGAAGAGGAGGGTGTAGTCAATCAAAGCAAGGGCCCACTTGAGGTACGCTTCAACTGAAACTTTATCATATTAGCATTAGATTCTTGCAATTAGAACTAGAATTGTTTGTTATTATTTTATTTTATTTTATTATTCTATTTTGATTAATAAGTTAATTTAGTTAGTCTCAAAATTTATAAGGTAGATTTTATGTTTCAGAATTACATTCCTTTCTTATTTTGCCAAGAATATCATTTTCTTGCTATACACAACTGTATTGTTTCAATCCCCATAAATATTTAGTTTTACATATAGTATCAACACCATACAAAGGAAATATGTCTCTAGATTGATAAGATAAATGTAGTATGTCATCACTCAGTGAGCCACCTAATATGGGATGAGATCATTCATTGTGTTGTATGCAAGCCTTAGTTGCATTAGTTTTAGTGGGAATTGATAGCACTCCACAATTGCTTTCTCTACTATTGAGGCTAAGTATATGGAAACTAATCATGCTTGTAAAGAATCCATTTGGCTTAAGAAATTATGTTCAGACATTAGAATAAAATAAGGTAAAATGATAATTTATTGTGAAAATTAGAGTGTGATCTACCTAGCTAAGAACCCAAATTTTTATGGCAATACCAAGCATATTGATGTATAGTATGATTTTGTGAGGCACATGGTTGAAGGCGGTAGGGTGAAGTTGGTTAAGGTAGAGACTTTGATGAATGTTGTAGATTAATTAACTAATCCCTTGAGCACAAAGAAGTTTGGATGGTGTTTAGAGTCTATGGGCCTTCCAACCCCTAGAAATTAGATAATGCTGTTGCTACTCCCTTTTTACTCTTTCAAGGTGTTCAAATAGTGGGTGAATGTTGAAAAAAGAGTCTCAACCTTGTGATTACAAAAAGTACCATTTTTAAGTTATAAAAATAAATAAACTCAATTTCTAGTCTATACAATTAGTTTTTTTAGCCAAAATAACTATTCTAGCTTTCCCAACACTACTTATAATGGTGCCCAATGTGTAGATCATTTCAAGTTCTACAATTTTTTAAAAATGGGCTTAATCAGTCTTCCAGATAAAAAACTATGGCCTCCAAAAGTTGGGCCTCATGCATTGGAAAATGTAAAAATTTGTTGGACATGTATAAGAGTTAGAAGGGGGAGTAACGTGTGTTGACCAACTTATGATGCATGTTATGACACATCATAAGACATTTTATTAGAGATAATGGAACCCTAAGGATTTTAGAGCCACTTTTGGGTGGTTTAGGCTCATGGTTTTTTAATTACTATTTGACAGCTTCATGTATTGTATCTCCTATATTAGGTACTTGAGATGTAGGTTATGTGTGAGTCTTATAGATATTTTAAAGTTGTGTCTAGATCTTTGGTTGGTGATAATCCTGTGAATACAAGTATATTGTAATCTTATTAAGATTTCTAAATAATATATTAGGCTTCTTTTGAAGTGTGGGGTATTTCTCTTGAAATTGCTTTTCCCCATGTAAATTAGTCTGTTATGGTATGAATGGTATTTATGTTTATTTCTGTATAATTTTTTATATTTGTTGTAAATAATTGAAAATTTTTGCATAATCCTCCTCTCAAGATTAGTGTAGGAAGTTGTTCCTCTACCTTAGCTTCCTTATAGCTTGACCCTAGGTTTTAAGGTAATCGTATGAGTAATGATAGAGGTATTAAATATTTCTAGATCATTATAACTCTATGCCACTGATTCATGATAATCATTTAATGCTTGGATAATGCCAACTATTTCTTCTTTAGTGTAAACTTTACCAAGGAAAATGTTCCTAACTTATTCATTTATGTTATAAGGTAGGTACTCTCCTCCTTTTGAACTAATGGCTTACTTTGGATTTCCAATTTGATTTGATTCAAGCAATCTTTCAAGCTAAACCATTCCCTTAGGTATTGTATTGGTCTTGAACCTAAGAAACACCTAAGTTGGTAATAAAGTCTAGGATGTTCCTATCATCTTCAAAAACCTAAAAATTGCATACATTATCTAGTACCAAGGGAATGAATGTTAACTAAGAACCTTTTTAGTTTGAAATGTGAGATTTGTTATAGAGTACTGGTTGTTATTTCCAAAGAATCAACAATATGATTCTTTTTCCATGGTACTAACTTGATGTTGAAAGCATCAAAATATTGAATTAGATCCTAGACCCTATTATAGTAGAATGCCAATATTTTATCATTGCAAGCATGTTGACCCTTGATTTTTCTAATTATGATTTTAGAATCCCCAAATAATTGTAATTACATCACCATCTTCTTGTGTTCTATTATGAGTCCATGGATTAGGGATTTGTACTCTCACATTATTAATGCAATAAAACTAAAGTCAAAAGGTAGCTAGGAATGAATTTCCTTGAGAATGAGTTAGTTCCACCCCAACTTCACATCCTTGTCTTGACTTGGAGCCATCAAATTTCAAGGTCCATATCTAATCTTCTTGTATTCCTTTTTATATGCTAGTATAATGAAACTACTTGCATTTTTCTTGTCTTGACCTTCTTCTTTATCTTTCAAATGTCATTTGGGGTGTGCATGTTGTGATTTCACTTGGTTTTCTTCAACAACCTTACTGCCTTTGGGAAAACATTGATGGTTAGAGGTTTTTGTTGAGCCATGCACCTAGTGTATAGCTGATAAGTAAAGAGAACAAGTTAGTTCTAAGTGAGAAGCACTAGTTGGGAAATAAAAGGTTAATAATTAGGATTGTGTACCCACACTATCTTTTTTCTAACTAAACTTTTAAAAAAAATCCACATTTTTCATTAAACAATGACTTTGTATTAGATTCTATTAATACTTTTGTACTAGGTGAAATCTTTGTGATGTCTACATGTTCAAAGACTTAAAAGTGTTCTAAGGAGACTACTTCCTAAGTTGTACTAATCTATGTGACACTTTATAGCATGATTTTTTCTTGTATATCCATTCGCAATGGAAGACAAACACCTATTTAGTATCTAAGTATAGATTTTAACTAGTTTTATTGTGTTCCATGATCAATTGCTTCATTATGGGTTCCCATTATATTATGACCTAGTTAGGAAAACCTCTCCATTGGAGCTATATGTAGTAGAAATTGGTTTCCATGTATCCACTCAAAGTCTTGGAGTAGTCCTTGCTAAGTAGCATAACATAATCATCAAGAACATAAACCAGTTGGATATCTATATATTATTGTACATACAAGGGTTAGAAGCCAATTGCATATGGAAATGGTTCAATTCACCAACTACATTGACCTTAGTCTTATCTCATTGAGACACCTTCTTGGTTGACTTAGATAGAGTCAAATCTAGAATATTACAAACTAATAATGACATTACATTTGCTAAATCTCCATAATCAACCAAACAACTATGCAAATTCTTACCAATATTGTGAGAGTAAGAAAAAATGGAGAATACTCCACCTTCTTTTTGTAAATTTCTACATGGGCATTGGAGACTTGATCAATGACCTCTTTTTCGTTTGCTCTCTTTAGTGTCAGTTCTTACAAGGCCTTTATCAAGTCTTGTTTCACACCAAGTGGGTAGAATAGTTTGAAAAATGAAATATTTTCATTGACCCTTTTTTATATCCTCCAAGATATTGTAACTAGTCTTTGTAACATCAACTTTGTCCATTGGAATAGTAGCAATACCTTGAGTAGATTCCTTAACATTCTAATTTGATGAGGAAAATGTTGCTCCCTTTGGCGGCTCTAGATTACTACTTTATTTAGATATTAAGTTGCCTGAAGAGTGGGCATTAGATCTTTGGGATAAGGATGGTCAACCTGAAGAAGAGAAACAACCACAATTGAGAGGCATCTCAATTGAAGAATTAGATGATCAGGCAGTAATCAGATTCTCATCCAGTAGCCAGCCTGCTTTATACAATAGCCCTTCTATGAGAACAGAAAGAGTGTTTAACTACAAGCAACCTGGTCCATCTGTGTCACAGTTACCACGCACACAAAGCGCAAGGTTTCAACCCGCAAAGGGTTTTGAAGAATTGTTTAAAATTCCCTCTATTTCAAAACCTAGCAGCTCCTCCACTCCAACCACTAGTACCTCTTGCTCCCATAAGTTATATTCTGAACTAGACAATTGGATGTATAAATGTGAGGATTGTTCTTTTGTTTTTAATCCTCCTAGAACCGGCCATTTCAGAATGTTTTCAGCCAAGCAAGCTATAATGTCTGAACAAGATATCAAAGAAGTCCATGAGAAAGTCATAGGTACTCCTGCAGGTCCTTGCCCTGTACCCAGTTCTATTCCCCCATTTAGAGATTTCATGCTTTTTGACACCACCAGTACTTATAAAGTTGATTTCTAGCCTCTTCATATCTTTTTTATAGCAGAAAGTCTCCAAGGTTCCAGTCAAAGCAAGCTACTAAATTGGACTAACATGTGCCTTAGGAAATCTATGTTACTTGCTGAGGATAAGAAGATCTGGCATCAGATCAAGGCTGCCAAGGATGAAAAGGCCCGTCTAAGTTCTCAAGAGAATTTCCATTCTCTTATCTCCACTCTAGAATGCTTGGAAAAGTGTCTCAGTGATCAATGGATGGCCTCTATCAATAAAGACCTCTAGGAACTCAAAGCCCAATATAATGAGTTCAAAAGCCAAGTAGAAACATGGTGGGTCTCCCAGCCTTAGCCTTACTCTTCAAAATGTAATTATTTCCAAGTTGGGTCATCACACAATAGTGGGTTACACTTTTTTGCCAAACTTGACATTGAAATCAACATTTTGAACTAAATCTTCACTTTCTAACACCTATAGCTGCTAAACCATTAGGAATTTGAAGATGATGTGAACTAATGATTTGTGAGATTTTGTCTATAGATTCTAAAAATATATTTTAAAAAAAAATTGGAGTTAAATTGTAAATTTTTTTGCATCTCCTTTGATAACTAGTTTTTAATAGTAAACAACATTTTTTTAAAGTGATCTATATTCCATAACACAACTTTTTTTCTACAAAGGATAAAATTCTGATTCTTTCAAATTTATATTGCTAACACCAATATCTAGGGCATGCATTTGGTTTCGTAATTTTTTGTTGAATATTTATTTATTTAGTTAGTTTTGAAGTCAAAAAAAATATAATTTAGACATACGTGTATTCCATAGAACATAACTTTTTCTGTATGTATTGAAATTCAATTTTTTTTGCTAAAACAAGGACATCAATACCTAGGGCATACATATTTTTCAAAAAACAATTTCACTAATTTACTATTTTTCCATTTGTGTAGAACATAGAACTTGATGTTCGTTGAAAAACCTATATTTAGTAAATCTAAAAAAAAATCATAATAAAATCAAAATATATCAAAATTATACTCGTTGGAAAGCGCGTTTCAAGGACTGCAATCCTCCAATTTGGTTTGGCAAAGGTGAATCCATTTGGACCTTCAACTAGGCTTCGGAAGCCAAAATTTTGCATAAGAAAGGGGAAGGGAAGGTAGGAAGGTGTCTAGTCGGGGTCTTCACTCGAAGACCCCTATGAATGAAGGTGTGTGACGTCGTTCATTTGAAGTCATCCCTCCTTCAAATGAAGGTCCAGACATGGTGGCTTAATCCACGTAATGACCACCTTCATTTGAAGGTACCATGCATTTGAAAAAATACTTTTTTCTTTAATGATCGACCTTCGTTCGAAGGCATGCCACCTTGCTAACATTGTTGATAAGCCTCCATATCATAAACATCATAGTCTATTTCATTATCATTTTCAAGAAGAAATCCATAAGATCCTATCACCATTGCTATCTCATAATTGGTTGAAAATGAATTCCCACTTCTTTCTTGGCTAGCTACGATAATGTTCAAATTTTCTATCTCCTTTTGAAATATGTTAGATGCTAACTAGAATTCAAGGCATTTTAATTTAGAATGTGCCACTATCCTATATATCTTACACCATGTTGGAAGTGTAATATGCACAAGATTGACTCTTTCTCTAGGCCTATTATCACCCTAATTATTATTTTATAGTGGAGTAGGCACCACACCATTATTAGTTTTGGTGTTCCATTTTCTATTTTTCTTTTGATAAGTTAACCATCTAAATTAATAATTTAGAGTGTACTATAACTTTTTTGCACTTGATCCAATAGTTGGATGAAGTCATTAGAAATATTATTTTTCTTGTTTCCTTAATTCCTCTAATTTGGGGTTAACAATCGTGGTCTGATCATGGATTCCTTAAGGGTTGGTAGAGTGGTGACCACCTATAGCAACATCATAAGTATTTGGTGGAGAAAAGCTTGCAACATTTGGTTGTCTCTATGAGAACCTAGAAGTAGGAGTTCCTATTTGATTGGACTATGTGAGCATAGAGATCAACATAGCTTGACTCATTGGAGTAGGGTTTTGAACCTAATTGGCCATGTAAAATCTTGGATTTGGGATATGATTAAGCATAGGAGTATGAGTTGTCAAGGAATTGTTAATCAAAGGTATCTGGTTGTACATAATTGGATGTCCCAAAGAATGTAACAATCCTATGTACCATTGTCATAAGGCTTCATTTTTGACTTCACTTTAGCAGCTTCTCTATATGTTGCTGCTAGAGATGCAAGATCTATAAGGTTATTTTAACAAACATGGAAGTTAATGGATCAAGGATTGAAATGTAAACTTACACAATGTCTGCTTGGTTTATTGTATATAGATTTTGAAGATGGGTATAAAGTTTGTGAAATCTATCATTTAATTGACTAATTGGATTAGTGTTCCCTCTTCAAGATAAATTGGTGGTATAGGGTAGCTGGGTCAAAAGGGATTTAAAATGAGATGAGGAAAACACTTTGTAATTGATCCCATTTTGTGATGGAATTTACAAGAAAATTAAGATAACAGTTGTAAGCTTCTTCTCCAAGGTTGTATAAGAACAATTTCTAAACCACATCTTGATACTAAATAATATGCTTCTTAAAATCTTGGATGTGTTCATCATTGTTCTTTCCATGTTTGTTGGGAATGAATTTAGGACATAATTTGTTACGATTTTTAGGCAATTCATGCATGCCTCTAGGGAAACTAAGAGGAGAATTACCATAACCAAAACATGCCATGGGTGGATTTTGAGGGATATGAATAGGACTTGCAACTCTAGTAGACACACTAGCTGACCTAAAATGATTTGTCCTTTTTTTCCCTCTATCAACTCTAGTTCTTCAATGGCCTATAACGAGATCAAAATGGCCTATAACTATGCTAAAGTTGTGGTGGCTTATATCAGGATCAAAATGGCCCTCTTTCAAGGTTTCAAAAAATTTTGGATAGAGGGAGACTCCCTCAACATTATCCAATGTATTAAGAGAGTTCAAAGTCCTAGTTGGACTATTGACACTCTCATTAGGGACTTCCTAAGTATGGTGGACACCTTCGATGATATAGCTATCTCTCACATTTACTATGAGAGTAATGGAGTTTCTGACATCTTTGGAAATGAAGGGGTTGAAATCCAATCATTAAAACTATGGGAAGAGTACTCCTTTATTGCCATCGAAGCTCAAACAATAATTTCTCATGAAAGTCATTAGAGATTTGCATTATTGGGAGGTTAAGTTTGTGAGGACTGATGATAACCTCACACAAGTTCTAGGTGATTCTAGTACTTTCCTTATTAGCTCCTTTCGTAAAGTTCAACATAGAAGCCATTTTCATTTTGAGAGTTGGAACTGGAGAAGAGAGTTAAGAAGAATTGTGAAAACGATGGGAGGTGATAGGAGTTGGGTGGATCCCTTATCCTATGATGGGGTCCGCAAAAATACACATGTATGGAAGATAGTTGAGGAATGGGGATTAGTTCTGTATATAGAGAAATTGCATGGTTATGACCCGACGACAACTATTATGTTTGTTAAAGGTTGGAAGAATTACACTCTACATGCCTATGGTCGAGAAGTGGTGATTAGTGAGGACTTGATTGCTCATATTACTAGCCTCCTTACTAATGGTAGAAAGGTATTTAAAGACTGAAGGGTGGGTGAGGAAGCAATCAAGCAATTATTCAAAGGGAAGGAGAGAAGAGAGCTGATGAAGCTCCAGTTTGGAGGTTATGGATGCAACTCCATCAAAACTATTTGGGCAGAGCTGGCGGAAGTCATTATGAGGTACATTTCCCTTGAGGTAAGATTTACCGCAATTTATAGTTATCATTTTACTCTTCTTAATCACTTTCACCACAAGATGGTTGTATCTTTTTAGGTTTCTAATTGTTGCCTTCCATGGATTGTGTTATTAAGTATAATAGAAAAAACCCTAAGTTATAGATAATCCATGAAGGGCTCATTTTGTTAATCATGGAATATATGAAAGCCTAGGCCCTGACCAAGGTTAACACTAAGGGTAAACTGATGGTTGTGGATTATTCTATAACTAGTGAAATTGAAACTGAGGGGGATGATACCGATAAGGAGTGGGATTTAGAGGAAGACTCAGGGGCTTCTATGGAAGTCTTTCCTACCCCCCTTTGGACCAAGAGCTTGGAGTGAACACCCCAAAAAATAGGAAAAGGAAAAATGTGAAGAAGACCCCCAAAAAGAATCAAAAAGGCAAGAAGAAGGTTTCCTCATCTAAGGGATCCCATACTAGTGAGGAGATTGAGGGGAAAAGGGAGGATGAGATGTGTTTGCAAGATCAAAATGTTAAGGAAGCCACTATTAACAAGTAGAAAAGCCACACTGTTGGTGTTGAAAATGGTCAGGAGAAGAAGATTAGAATGGATAAGGAAATAAACAAGATGATTGATTAGGTGGATGGTGTTGAAAATAGTAATAGGAGAACTTAGGTTTATGGTTGTGTTATGGAGGAACTGGGAATTGGTACCCCTTTCCCTTCATTCCTAATCCTATGCCTAGCTTACCTCTTAAATTCTCCTTCCTGTTGTCTAATACGGATAATAGAGAAGAGTTATCTGATGTCCTGGGTTTGGTAAGAGAGGTAGTTTCCAATCAACACAAGATGACCAAATGGTTTTTCATTGAGATTAATAGGATGAATATTAAACTGAGTATGATGCAAGACAAACTAGGCAACAATAAGGAGGTCAACAATGAATGGGACAAAGATATCTTTCAAAGATGGGAAGCAATCCCAAAGTTAGACAAGATGGAAAATGATTTGAATAACATCAAGAAGGAATATGATCAAAGGATCGCAACCTTGGAGAAGGAGTTACAATAAATTAATCAAAACTTGGAGAAGGTTGTCAAAATCAGTCAATGCACCATCCATAACAGTGTAGAGGGCATCAAGATTCTAACCAAAAATTTGAGGGAGCTCCATGAAGAACAAGTAATCATGGGGAGAACCATGCACACTGAATGTGCTATTGAGGACTAGAGCATTAAAGGGAAAGGTAAATAGGTGCATAATGTTGATCACTAGGCCCCTAGTACCAGGACCTATGTGTTGTTATATGGAGCCTAATTAGAATTGGAGGTTAAATTTTCCCCACTTTTATCGGCATAGTTTCCCCCCAAATTATTTAATGGAGGAGTACAGGGGGGTAGAGCCCCTCCTGCGGGGCTCGGGGGGCTTATCTCCCCGGTGGGGGTCTAGAGGCAAAGCCCACGGTGGGGGTCTGGGGGCAACGCCCCCAGTGGGGGCTGCTGGGGGCTCGAGGGTAGTGCCCCTAAAGTAAAAATTGCCTATTATTTTATAAAGGCATTGGGAGTTATTTTTTCTATTAGCCGACATTAAAAAAACCCTATTTTTGTAACCGACATAAGGCTTGATAAAAGAGGCTAAAGGTTATGGTTTTTGTTGATATTGTATTGTAGCATTTGTAGCAGTATTGAGTTGCATGGATTGCTAGTTGTAATCGGTGTGATCTACTAGATAATAATATTGGACTCTCTGTTGGTGGATGTAGCCCGAGTTTGGGTGAACCACGTTAAAATTATCTCTCATTATTATTATTTCTGTGTATTTTTCATTACTTTGTTTAATTTTTATTTGCATTTAATTGATATCTTCTGTCGACTAACCCTAACAAGTGGTAGTAGAGCGGGTTGTGTTTGATTATCATCTGTAGGAAGGTCTCACGATTGAGTGGGAGTCTCATGGTTGAGTGGGAGTAATGGCGGACGAGGGTAAATTGAAGGTAGATAAATTCAATGAGCAGAACTATCAGTTATGGAAGATGTAGATGGAGTATTACCTCTATCAGAAGGATTTATAGAGGCCGTTGGAAGGAGTATCCAAGAAACTGACAGGAATGATGGATGAGGATTAGAAACTTCTAGATAGAAAGGCACTGGGAACCATTCGGTTGTGTCTGGCACCATCTGTGGCATTCAATATAATAGAAGCGAAGACAACAAGTGAACTGATGAAAGGTTTGGCTAAATTGTATGAAAAACCCTTAGCCTCAAATAAGGTATTTCTCATGAAGTGTTTGTTTAATCTGAAAATGATTGAAGGTGGATCTGTGACAGATCATTGAAATGAGTTTAATACAATTGTTAGTCAGTTAACTTCTATAAAAGTGAAATGTGATGAAGAGGTGAGGGCTCTCTTGGTTTTATGCTCTTTGTCAGAAAGATGGAATAGCTTGGTAATGGCTGTAAGTAACTCTATCTCTAGTTCAAACACTTTAAAATTTGATGATGTTGTTGGTGTTATCCTTAGCAAGGAAATGCGATGGAAAAGCTCAGGAGGGCCCACATCAGGTAGTGTTTTAAATGCAGAAAGTAGGAGTAGATCTAAGGAGAGAGGAAAAGGTTCTGGAGGTCATGGGAAGTCACAAGGAAAATCAAAGGACAAGAGGTTCCAATCTAGAGGATAGAAGGATTGCTGGTACTGTGGGAAACCAGGTCATCTGAAGAAAGATTGTTGGTCTCGAAAGAATAAAGGAGACAAATAAGAAGGCAATAAGGAGGCAAATGTGGTAAGTAATAAATCTGAAGATGATGCTTTGATTCTTTCCCTAGATAATGCTGATGATTCATGGGTTTTAGATTTAGGGGCCTCATTTCATGCTACACCCCATACAAGTTATTTTCTTGATTATGTCCAAGGGGATTTTGGGCTAGTTTATTTGGGAGATAATGAACCCTGTAAGATTGTTGGAAATGGAAGAATCAAGATTAAGTTGTAGAATGGGAATCATTGGCTGCTACAAGAGGTAAGGCACATTCCAAGGTTGAGTAGGAATTTAATTTCATCAGAGAATCTAGCTAATCAAGGTTGCATTGTTACATTTACTGATAAAAATTGGAAGGTTTCAAGAGGTACCTTAATAGTAGCAAAAGGTGTGAAAGTAGGAACCTTATATCTTTATACAGGTCATACTGTTCCTTCTACTTTAGCCGTTGCAGAGAAAAAACAAATAGGTTCAGGAATAGTTACTGCAGGTTCTAAGACAACACTGTGGCATAATAGATTTGGATATTTGAGTGAAAAAGGTATGAAGGTACGTCATTCTAAGAAAATTTTACCAGGTCTGAAATGTATTAATATGGATTTCTGTGAAATTTGTGTGTATGGTAAACAAAAGAGAGTTAGTTTTCTCAAGGATGGGAAGCAAAAGAAAGATGAAAAGTTGGAGCTTGTGCATACAGATGTATGGGGACCAGCTCAGGTATCTTCTCTCGGTGGCTCTAAGTATTATGTTACATTCCTAGATGATGCAACTAAGAAGGTTTGGATTTATTTCCTTAGGTAGAAATCTGATGTATTTGAAACATTTAAGAAATGGAGAAGCTTGGTTGAGAATGAGATGGGTAAAAGATTAAAATGTCTCAGATCTGATAATGGTGGTGAGTATTGCAGCAAAGAATTTGATGATTATTGTTCCTTTAATGGAATTCGTAGGCAGAAAATGATTCCAGGGACTCCACAAGAAAATGGGGTGGCTGAGCGCATGAATAGGACAATAATGGAGCATGCAAGGACCATGAGATTGTATGCTAGGATACCTTTAAATATGTAGGCAAAGGCTGTCAACACTACTGCATATTTAGTTAACAAAGGTCCTTCAGTTCCTTTGGGCTATAGTAATCCAGAGGAAGCATGGACAAGTAACAAGGTGAGTTATTCTTTTCTCAAAACCTTTGGATGTGAAGCATTTGCATATGTAGATTCTAAAAATAGAACCAAGCTAGATGCAAAATCAAAAAAAAGTATTTTCGTTGGATATGGCATTGATGAATTTAGTTATAGGCTTTGAGATTTTGAAAATAAAAAAATCATGAGAAGCAAGGATGTTATATTCAATGAGAAGGTGTTGTACAAAGATCAGTTGTAGCAACATGAAAAGAAAGAAAAAGATTATGTGGTACTGGATGATATTCCAATTAGTGATGTGCCAATGGTTCCTCATGCTCCACAATAGCAACAAGAAATACCATAGACTACAGTGAATGTTAGATGGTCAACAAGGCTAAGTAGACTTCCTGAAAGGTTTTCTCTCTCTTTGTATTCTATTTTGTTAAAAGATGCTAGTGAACTGGAAGGGTATGATGAATCTATGTAGGTGGATACACAGGTTCAGTGGGAGCTTCCAATGAAAGTAGAAATGGACTCCTTACTGAAAAATTAGACTTGGGAATTATGTAAGTTGCCTGTAGGTAAAAAGGTTTTACCAAACAAATGGGTTTATCAGCTAAAAGAGGAGATGGAGGTAAGAAAAAATTTAAAAACAGGCTAGTTGTTAAAGGATTTGTATAGAAAAAATGTATTGATTTTGATGAGATATTTTCTCCGGTTGTCAAGATGACTTCTATTCGTATTGTTTTGAGTATTGTGGCTGTTGAAGATTTGTATTTGGAACAACTAGATGTGAAAACTACCTTTCTCCATGATGATTTGGAGGAGGAGATATATATGGAACAACCCCAAGGATTTGAGGTCAACAGTAAGGAGAAACTGGTGTGCAGATTGAAGAAGAGTTTATATGGCTTGAAAGAAGCACCTCAGCAATGGTATCTAAAATTTGATAGTTTTATGGCTGAGCAAGGCTATAGTCAGTGCAATTCTGACCATTGTGTTTATTTTAAGAGGTTGGATAATGACAACTACATTATTTTATGTTTATATGTTGATGACATGCTTGTAGTGAGGTCTAACATAGATCACATAAGAGAGTTAAAATAGCAGTTAGCACAGTCATTTGCTTTGAAGGATTTGGGGGTAGCAAAACAAATCCTTGGTATGAAAATTTGCAGAGATAGGAAGAACAAAAAGTTAACTCTATCTCAGGCTGATTATGTTGAAAAGGTGTTGTAGAGATTCCATATAGAGAATGCAAAAGTTATCAGCACACCTTTGCCTAGTCATTTAAAATTGACTAAGGAGATGTGTCCAAAGACACAAGAGGAGGAAGACAAAATGTCTAAGGTATCATATGCTTTAGCTATAGGAAGTTTAATGTATGCCATGGTATGCACAAGACTAGATATTGCACATGTTATAGGAGTCATAAGTAGGTATATGAGTCATCCCGGATTAGAGCATTGGAATGCAGTAAAATAGATTCTCAGATATTTGAGAGGTACATCCAATAAACACTTATGTTTTGGGGGCTCTAATACTGATTTAGCAGGCTATGTAAACTCAGATTTGGTAGAGGATATTGATACCAGGCAGAGTACTATAGGTTATGTCTTTACTATAGGTGGGACAGTGGTGAGTTAGATTTTTAGGTTACAAAAGGTGGTTGCTTTATCTACCATAGATGCAGAATATGTAGCTGCAACAAAGGCAAGCAAGGAGATGATATGGCTATAGTCTTTCATGGAAGAATTGGGAAAATGACAGGTTAATAGTCATTTATTTACGGATAGCCAAAGTACCATACATCTTGCAAATAATTCTGCCTTGCATTCAAAGACCAAACATATACAGTTGAGGTATCACTTCATTTGATCAGTTTTGGATGATGGGTAGTTACGACTGGAAAAGATACATATAGATGAAAATCCAACGGATATGTTTACAAAGGCAGTGACAAGGGAGAAGTTGAGATCCTCTTCAGCTTTGGTTAGTCTTCAAGACTGAAAACAACAAAAATAGAACAATAGAGTCTAGGGTGCTTATTTCCAGTGGGAGCTATAGGGTCAGTGGTGTTATGATCAGTCTCCAAGTGGGAGATGATATGGTGTGGAGTCTAATCAGTCTCCAAGTGGGAGATTGTTGTTATATGGAGCCATATTAGACTCAGAGGTTAAATTTTCCCCACTTTTATGGGCACGGTTTCTCTCCAAATTATTTAATGGGGGAGTGTAGGGGGGTAGAGCCCCTCCTACGAGGCCCATGGGGCTTATCCCCCCGGCGGGGGCCCGACGATGAAGCCCACGGTGGGGGTCTAGGGGTAACGCTCCCAGTGGGGGCTGCTGGGGGCAGTGCCCCTAAAGAAAAAATTGCCTATTATTTTATAAAGGCATTAGGAGTTATTTTTTCTATTAGCTGACATAAAAAACCCTATTTTTGTAACCAACATAAGGCTTGATAAAAGTGACTAAAGGTTAGGGTTTCCGTTGATATTGTATTGTAGCATTTGTAGTGGTATTGAGTTGCAGGGATTGCTGGTTGTAATCGGTTTGATTTACTGGATAATAATATTGGACTCTCTGTTGGTGGATGTAGCCCGAGTTTGGGTGAACCACGTTAAAATTGTCTCTCACTATTATTATTTCTGTGTATTTTCCATTCCTTTGTTAAAGCAATGAGAACATGATTAATGACCGCCATGTCTGGTCCATCCACAAAAGTGAATTTGAAGAGGTGAGTATCATAGGTGGAAGAAACCTTGTAATGCAAGGAGTACTTCTTAGCTTCACCTTTGTCAAATCCCTTGAAAGTGATCTTCAATGACATCAATCTATCAAAGAAAGAAAGGTTCAAGGCAAAAGATTGTTGTTTCAAATCTTGAAACACAACATCCCTTATATGTTTCTTCAAAGTGGCTGCATCATTCACTTCTTCCCCTTCATTGTAATAGTGGCAAGAGGCATTGTCAACCAACTCCTATATGCTTGTCTAAGTGCCCAGTGTCTCATTATTTGCTTCAGTTAGCTTTGTATGACTTATTTCTAATAGTTCTAACCTTAGATCAATTATTTCAGTCCAAACATCCAACTAATTAATGTATTCCTTTTCCAAAATTCCCTCTTTCACCAAGGTTGCGAAATTCATCTTTGACATATATCTATCAGTGGTAATTTTTGATCATGTGGCAAACTCCTCTTGGAAATCCTCAATTAGACCTTTTACTCTTTCTCCTAGCTACCATAAATTTTCATATATAGACCACACCTACTCATGCTAGTGCTTATGTGTGTAAAAGGAATGAGGGACTTTGTAGCTTGCATGGGTGAATAGAAGCAGGGTGGCAATAAAGATAGATAAATAAAGAATCCAAAGCTCTACCTCAACTTGTTTGTACTAGTGGTGGAACGAATGAAAGGAGATAGGGACACTAAGTACTACAAGGGTAGATGAAAATAGGGGGATTGCAATGAATGATATTTTTAGTGGACAAATTCAAATAAAATTTTTGATTTCCCTATTTGTACTAGTGGTTACACATGTGAAAGGATTTAATAACTTTGAGCACCTCGTAGGTAAAGAAAAATAAGTGTAGTGGTGATTTCCAAGACAATAACTCTCTCCTTCCATTAGAAAACCTGGTAAATGATTTCAGTAGTTGGTATAATTTCTCCTAAGCTTTGTTTTTGTCTGCATGTTTATTCAAGTATCTGAAGCCTCAACGTCATGTCAAGTTGTGACAATATCCTATGATGACTGATTGTTTTGTGGCACATAATATATCCTCTTAGCCTGGAGATTGACTAGACTGTCTGCCTTAATCCTTGATGATGTTATATTAGTTGGGAGGATTACTTTCGGTTTAATGTTCTTGTGTTCTAAATAGGGAATGTGGATCTATTGGAGAATGAGAGAATCGAATATGAGAAAGTAATCCTTGCAAAATCATGCCATTTTATTATATGTCATTAGAATGACTTGAGGAATACGTTCAATATCTGTGATGACATACTGTACATGTGGTGATGTTACCTTGTGATATAAGGCCCCAGAACCTGCAAGTAGGATCTATAAATATAATCGTGTATCTGAGGATGAAGTGATCAAAACTTTGCGCCTTTAATTGCAATTATCTAGGACTATGATTTTATATGCTTGAGCTATTAATATGTTTCGCACATCAGTTGAGGAGTGATATTTTTTCTGCGTATGATTGTATATTCATTTTGGCCAATGTGTGCCTTTGCGAGAGGGTGCTAATGATTATATTTACTTGAGTAAAGCTTGTATGCTATGATGTATCAAGCGTGCGAGCGCCATCTCTTTATATAGAAGTAAAAATAATGAAAACATATTATGTGCATAAATGTTTGATTTCCACAGTTGAAATAAGATGATTTACTTGATTATTGCAATGGCACTAAATCAGTTTAACAATGATTGTCTTGATGTAAACTTAGACCAATGATGTATCCCAATATGAGTATGTAATCTATCTCTGTATAGAGTATTTGATCTTTAAATAAAGAATTAAACTGAGGAAAGAGATGAATAAATGCATTCTTACGGCTGTCATAAAGTTTCTTGTAAGCATTAGAGATGAGGCATGAGCCCTTCTATTAGGCTTGCGCAGGCTCTTTCGAAGAAAAGATGGTGTTGTGTATCCTTTTCCCTATGTGCGTACATTCTACGTGACATCAGAGATTATGTACAATGCTTGTGCGTTAGTGCCATGTTGACAATTCTGATATGGGTAAGAACGCAAGGAACCTGAGAGCTCTACTATGTAGTTTTTTTTATGTGGGTACACATGTAGTATGGTTATGTTATGTACGTAGTTGCTTTATGCATTACAACACAAGTTGAATTAGTGTTTTTATATACTTGTAAAAGCTTCAATTCAACTTGTGTTGTAATTCATAAAACAACTATATACACAAGTTGAATTGGTGCTTTTATACATACATGAAAGCACTAATTCAAATTGTATTGCACATAGAAGATTTGTGTGCATGTAATGTGATATAACAAAGATTAGAGATAGAGGATGGGATTGCATCTTGTAGCTCAATTCATCTAGGCTCTTGTAGAGCTCTTAGGTTCCTTTTATACTTACCCATATCAAAATTGTCCACATGCCATTTCCACAAAAGCATTATACTTAATCTCTGATGTCACATAAAATGTACACACATAGGGAATGATACACAACACCATCTTCCTCGTAGAAGAATCTAGACAAGCCTAATAGAAGGGCTCATGCTGCATCTCTAATGCATGCAAGAAACTTTATGATAGTCATAATAATGCATTTATTCATCTCTCTCTCTCTCTCTCTCTCTCTCTCTCTCTCTCTCTCTCTCTCTCTCTCTCTCTCTCTCTCTCTCTCTCTCTCTCTCTCTCTCTCTCTCTCTGTGTTGCATCCAAGCATGTGCACAATCACACACATAAACATATACATATACACATACATTATCTATTCTATTAACAACTTTGTTACAAATACGAACATTCACTAGTTTACAAGATAAATTCCTAAACTTATTCAAAATAGAGTCATCATCTAATCCCTCCCCCAAATAGACATAAAAAAATCACTAATTTTAATGCAAATATATATTTTGATGTCTGTTTTGGGGAGGCATTAGATGATAACTCTATTTTGAAGAAGTTTCAGATGTAGGCTAGTAAACTAGTGAATCTTCATATTTGTAACAAAGTTGTTAATGGAATAGTGTCCTAAGACACATGAGGAGATGAAGGACATGAGTCATGTTTCAAATGAAAGTGTACTTGGGAGCTTGATTTATTTTATGGTCTATAATAGATGAAATTATTGCCCATGTAGTAGAAGTCCTAATAAGATTTATCTTTAATCCATGTAAAGAACATTTAATTATGGTTGAAAGAATCTTTTGATATCTTCATAGAAACTTATTTGTTGTCATTGGAGAACTAAGAGGGGATGCTACAAATATAGGGATTGGTTGACATAAATTTAGTTAAAGACATTGATATTAGGAGGTCCACCAATGCCTATGTGATCTTGATGTTTAGTGGAGTAATTAGTTGAATGAGAAAGAGAGTAGACATGCTTCTTGTTTTGACTATAGAAGCATTGCACATGGAAGTTACTCATGCATATAAGGAACTAGTGTGGATTAAGAGATTACACTTAGATGTTTGACTCTTATAGTAGAGTGTACGTATATATTGTGATAGAGAAAGTGCATTCAATTTGGCTAAGTATGCCATTTTTCATTCTCAAATAAAGAATAATGATGTTTAGTATCATTTTACTTATCAAATAGTGCAAGATAAGAAGGCGTTGATAGAGAAAGTTAAAAAATTTAGTGAATGTTACAAATTATCTAATGAGGATGATGAGCACTAATAAATTTTATCAGTGTAGATTGGCTATGGTCATTCCCATCCCTAGCTTTTAGATTAAGTTTGTTTGATTTTCCCTCCTAGGTAATGTATACAATAAGTGGAATATTGTGAGGACTATGTGTTGTGTATTTTTTATATTTGCACCTGCATTAGATAATGATTTTGGGGAGCCAGTTGCACCCCAATCCAAGGGTTTGGGGGTGGAAGCTCTTTAGAGTTTTTAGGCCCCTTTTTAAAGGTGCTTTTTTGGGACATAATTTTATACTCATTATTTTTTAGTACCTCTTACTAGTTTCCTATAGTTATTTTCCTATAAGTAATCAAACGTAGATTATGGTTAAGATAAGTGAGAAATATCTTATTGTATTATGAATAGTTGAGTTAATGTAGTAAGTGTGTTATTTTTGCTAGATATTTTTTAGAATGGGTTTCTTGGAGTATATCTAGTGTTTCATGTGTGAATTCTTTGTTCTATTCTATTACATTGTGGATTTGAATCTATTTATCATAACTCTTATTTAGATGATCAAACCTATTTTCTTTCACACCTAGGTTATAGAAACATTTATGTTGTTCATTGAGAAAATATTTAAAGATAACAATCAAAGATTTAAAATGATTCCCAACAAACTTAATTGCCTAAATGACAATATGATTAAGATTTATACTACATTCCATGTGCTTAAAATTTATGAATACACAAACATTAATAATCAATAAGAACTTTACAATGAAAAAGAGAACTCTACTCTAATTCAATTGACTCTAATATCAATGTTGATTTATAAACTACATTAATGCCACTTAGGATTAATTTGAATACTACAAATATTGATCGAATGATGAAAGATTTTCAAAAATAGAGTTCAAAAAGCAAAATAAAACATAGAACATAACCTATCACCAAAATCTAGGAGTCTTGGCCAAGGATGTTAGCACATCATGTGGACATCTACGCCATGTGCTATCATCCAAATGACATTGTAGAGTCTACAAGTTTTGGTAATATTAGTTTCAACTTTTTCATGGATCTTTTGTTCAACCTTTGAGGTATCCTGATGATCCTACATGTAACAAAAATAGAAGAAAACACAAGCACAATATTCAAATGATAAAGAAAATGTAGAGATAAAATGATTAATCTATTGGAATATTGACAAGAAAAAATTTAACCAAACCTTCACTCATTTGATTTCTTTGGATGACCTATTTCTGATAGAATTAGAGAGAAATTTAGGATTGCTAAGGAGTTTTCCAAGAATGGTCAAACCCCTACTTTGGTTTTTTGACCTCCACGAGCAATCAAATGATAAATATGTTAGAAAAAGTGTGTATACCTATCCTAAGTGTGTCTAGGAGTTAGGATGTACTAACAAAGTGATTCTAGGATCACCTCTTTGGTCTATGGAGAGGACATTAGGCCTAGTGTGCAAAATGATAAAGATTACAAACAGAAAATGGGTTCAAGAAAATAGATGGGGGTTTTGTAAGGATAGCAGAATCAAGGGAATGCTCAATGGAGAAGCAAATCTTCCCTATGGATTCAATTCTAGTGCTTCATAAAAAAAATTGTCAGAAAATGCAGGGCTCTTAGGGAGCTCAATCCATGAGAAATTGACAAAGAGATTTCAGAGAGAAAATATAGTGTGTTACTTACTAAAATGTATAATGGAGATATAATCTGTGGAGAATGAAGTCAAGTAGATTAGAGGAATCTTGAGAGAAGCTCTAGCCTTTAATCCTCTCACGCTATAAGCACTAAAAATGCACATGGGCTTGCATAGGGACCCTATGATGAGTTGTAATCCTAATCATGTACATGGAAGCATGAATAAAATACTCTCTTAGCAGTGCTCTTCTTGGTGACACATGGAGATCAATTCCTCGCTTAATCATTTCTTCTTAATTCTAACTTTTCTTCACTTTCCCATTTGTCAACATTCTTTCTTGTGCATTTTTTTACCTTACCTACATATCTAATTTTTATCATATCTTGGTAATTTCACCTTTCCTATACTTTTTTCATGTGTCTTCACCCTTTAGAGCCCATTAAATGACCTCCCAAACCAAACCCATCTTTCAAAATTGACATACCTTTTATCATTTCTAGATCCCCCCTAACATTTCCACATCCCCCATGGGTCCCCCCAGGTGACCCTATTGGTGAAAGGGGGGATCCTATTTATTTCATCCATTTCATCAATTTTAGGAGCCATATAGCATCTTTGACCCTCCAAGACCAATCTTCAACCCTTATTTTCACCTAGAAGCCCTATTTTTTGGGTCGCTCGTGGATCCCCTTGGGTGACCCTATAGGTGTAAGGGGTGACCCATGGGTGGCTACTGGGAAACCCTATTGGTGAAAGGAGAAACCCATGGACTACCCTATTGTGTTTCTGAGTACCTATTTTCCTTCAATTTGGGGCTCAAAAAGCTTCATTTTTGCTCCAATTTGCATGTGATTTCAACCCTAACATAGTCTAAATTATTCTTAGCCCATCCATCACCTTCAATCATGCATAATCAACTCTCTTGATCTATTATTATCACCTCTTCAACTCATGCGAACTCTATTTTCTTAGCCTGTGATAAGATCTCATAGCTTCATCACTCCCTAATTAGCCCAGTCTTCTCTTCAATCAAACTTGTTAACTCCCAAATCATTCCCACCTATTATGTGTCATTCCATTTGATAAATAACCCCCTCTCTCAAGCAATAAGGGAGGAAAATTTCATAGTTGCAACAATTCATAGCTTGTTGTTTGCTCTTCATTAGCATCCTTGATGCTCACACAGAACACACATGCCTTTTATTTTTGCCTAGCATAGATGATCAAAGCTTTATAAAGATTCTCAAAGCATGTGAATGCTCTCATTTGATCAATTCAATTCCATTATGCCCAATTAGCACACTCACATAGTGCTCATAGCTCAATTCAGGCTCAATCATTAGCTTTCTCAAGCTCAATTCAATCATTTGCTCCCTTCACAATTGTCACCAAGAGGAAACCACTACTACAAGAGGATGAAGAGGTTGTTAGATTCAAAGGATTCCAGAGGGTAGTGTGAAGACTCATGTGTCAACCATATTCTAGGTTCTTTCAATGTTTTTTAATAATTAGTTCACAACATTGCTCTTGAGGAAAGTAATTAATCATTTCTTTGCTCTTGATAGGAATTGTTCACATACCTTCATTTCTTTGCATTAGATTAGTGATTAATTTATTTCAAATCGATTAAATGGTTTTCGTTAGAGTAGACATTCATTCGCTTTCTTAGATTAGAATTCATAAACAATTTCAAAAATATAAAAACATAGATAAAATTGCATCAAGAAAATTCATTTAGACTTGCATTAATATTTCCCTTTTGTAGTAATTAGATGATCTTTATTTATTGAGAAAAGAACAAAACAAATCACTTGCACTCATATAGTTGCATACATTCAAAAACACCAAAAAAATTAGTAAACTTAGAACAAAAAACCTTTGGTTTCATCACAAGATATCATTGAACATTCATATAAAAAAGTAAACCCTTGGTAGCATCACAAGGTCAGTCCAACATTCAACATACAAAATCAAATCATGAGTCAAACCCTAGGTCAAAACTCTAGGTCAACTTTTGTCAAACACTTTACTTCTTCCCTAAGCATACAAATATGCCTAGGAGTTAGAGGGGAGTGGGTTAGAAAGGCTCTTGAAGAATTGGAAGAAATCAACCCTAGGCTATAAATTAATTAAGAACAACAACATATCATTAGGGTTGTACAACAAATAATAAAATATGACAACAACTTCAAGCCCATGAAGAAAGACTACAACGCGCTAGGTAGATCAACAAACCAAATAGCTTACCCACTAGGTGTTGGAATCTAAGAAGTCCAAATAGGAGAAACATCACAAGTGACCCTTTGGGTCATACTATTATCTCAACAACCACATCCATAGAAAGGGCTCGACAACTAGCCAACCACACAAGGCCCCATAATAGGTTGACTGCTCTCAACAACATATTGCTCCCTCGAGAGTAGAACCACCCCCAGGTCTCACCTCCTCTCAACTATCTCCTACCATGAGAGAGGGAGTGACCTAGAGGTCACCCATGGCAAGGAGAGGGTTCATGTGTGAATCGAGGATGACTCACGAGCAGGCTCACCTTTCGAGTAACACATATTTTGGTGAACCCAACATGAACTACAAATCCTTCTAAGATAAGTGGTTTTCCTTTCCTCTTTCAAATTTCTTCCACAATTGCTTTAACACTTTTTCACATTCTTTACCATTCTCATATTCATCTCCACTACACTCATCTTCTCTTTTGTTTTTATTTGTTAATTCCATTTATTCTGAGCTATCTATGACACCCCTAAATATGATGGAACCTAAACTAAACTTAGGGACCCTTCCCTCTAGAGAACCTAAAATGCAATCCTTTGACATGTATGTGCCTCCTGACCCAATGGAACATGTATCGAACTATTATGAATATGAATATTAAATAATGAAAATGATGGGAAAGAACCAAGATGTTCTCTAACATTCAACAATCCTGTATGGGAGCAAAACATGACAATTCAAACCACACTTCATAGGGCATAAAGAGTACAAGTAAGATCAGAGATCCATCAACTAGATCAACCCTCGACAATAAAAAAACACACATCTAGATGATAAAGTAATATGTTTAGAGTGGCACTTGCAAGAGGCCAAAGACACTCAAGAGGCCCTACATGTCACTCTCTGAGAAGAACAATGTGAAAACATCATACTAGAGCAAATAGGAGGGTTGAGTAATGAAAATACATGAAATCAAGTTCCACGAAATGATGAAACACAAAGAGGTCATATGCTTATTTATCTCATCACAACACTAGTCTAAAGGATTAGGACTCTCGAGGAAGAACAATCCATTCAAGACAAAAGAGTGAAGCTACATGACAATATTAGGGTAGAACAAGACTAGGGGGCATCTAAGAAGCCCCTACTTGAACTTCTATTCTTGAAATGGAAGTATTGAAATCTTCCTGAATGGGAACTGAACAATGCAAAACCCTCAGATGATTTAGAATAGTCAACCAAATCAAGCCACTGAACTAGGACATCAAAATCTGCCTATGGGGTTAATGCTTTTGACCCCACAATCTCAAAGCACATTCCTAGGAACATACCTTGAGTACTTAAAGGAACCACTTGACCGTATCATATGAAGCGTAACACTACCATGCCCTCTTCCAGATTTAGCTAAGTTTAAAGGAGAATGAGATCTCAACTCACACATTAAGGCATATATGACTTCCATGAGGGAACTTATCCCTTGGGTTGGATTTGTCACTAAGCTCTTCCCAAATAATCTAGAAGGAATTAGATTGGATTGGTACTATCTTCTTCTTGAGGCCTCTATCCATTCATTTTGACAACTTATAGGGGAGTTTGTCATGGCTTTTGAAATGAACAAACTCATTAAAATAGGGATTCACAAATTCCTCACCATGAAGAAAGAACCGAATGAATCAGTGGCACACTTCACACAATGGAGACAAGTGATCTACTCATCCACAAGTGCCCTGAATATGGATCATAGGGAATTGTACGATCTCTTCTTACACACCCTTAATAGGGATACTCAAGAGGAAGTACAAAAACTACCCCATAAGTCATATGATAAAGCCTTAGAAAGTTCCCTATAGATTGATCAAGCTGCCACTGATAGTGGATAGAAAGTTTACAAGAAAACTCAAAACTTCAAAAGACCCTAAAAAGAACCCTTTGAAAAGTATGATAGACAAGGACATCAACGTCATCAAGAACTCAAGTAATGAAATACCACATTAGAAATTCCAAAAAGGATATCAAGGATCAGATAGTTCCCATATGACCCTGATGCATATTGCCTATTCCATGGAGCAAAAGGTCATGACATGAAAACCTATTATGGATATAACAAGGCCATTTTAAAACTCACCTCCAAATAAAAACAAAAGTTCATAGTTGTCTTACAATATCAACAAAGTGATAAAGACTCTTAGGATAACAAAGGTGCTCTTGATCAGGGAACTTTGAACCTCATTGAGTTAAATCAAGAAGTTTTTGTTGTCCAAGAAGTAGAACAAGTAGATCGAATAGAAATTTTTTTATCATAAGTAGTAAGCTTACTCAAAACCTCTCAAAATATCACATCACAAGACATTCTTATATGTGTTTGAAGTAGGATGTTCAACAAAATAAAAGCCCACTAATTTCACCTTCGATATAGTGAATCTTTTACAAGGTGAGGAAAGTCAAAACAAAGATTCGCCTCTCTACATACAAATACAAGTCAATGAAGTTATCATCAAACAAGTGGTCATAGACAAGGTGGAAATAGTTAATATCATACCATTTTCCCTCCAAAGAATGGGGTAGAAAAAGATAGATATTAAACAAAACATCACCATCCTTAGGGTATATGATAGTCAGGATGTCCAAAAAATAGGGAAAGTGAACTTGCCACTCACTCTAGGAGCCAAAGCTCTCACAATGGAATTTTATGTGATCGATAGAGAAATGAGTTACAATATGATGTTGGATTCATGAAATGAAGGTTGTTACTTCCACATTCCAAGAACTCCACTTCCACCATATGGGAAAGATTCATGTCATTAAGGTGGATCTTGATCCCTTTAGTGTTTATAGAACGAAACAAGAAGAAAAAGAAAAGAAAATGAGTGCATGGATAAAGATCATAGAAGGAAAGGTCTCCCAAGATGTTATAAACATCATTGATAGTTCACACTAGAACTCAGACCTAGTCAAAGAATTCCCCTTCAATCCTTGTGCCACAAAATCATATACACCATTCAGTCTAGTAGTCATCCCTTGAAATAATAACATTAATGGTCATGACACCAAAAGCTTCCTAGTTGGGACAATGAAAATCATTGAAGAAGGAGAAGAAAAGGAAGAAAAGAAAAAATCAACTTATGAATATGGTGAGACACTAAGATAAAAAAGTGTGCAAGATTTATGGACCCTTCTTTTCGATGGAGCAAGTTGTAATATAGGAATGGGGTTAGAAATAGTACTTACTTCCCCAACAACAAATGTTCTCATTCTTGTGTTTAGGCTAGACTTTTTCTGCACAAACAACATCACTGAATATGAATCTCTATCTCTAGAAGTCATGTTAACCATGAGAATGGGAATTAAGAATATCTCCACATATGGGGATTAGATCAGTTAGTGATTAATCAAGTTATAGAAAATTATGAGAGGAAATAAGAATGACTACACCCTTATAAAGACACCATTAAGAAATTGGTCCAATTCTTTAACTTCTTTGCCATAAAATCCATACCAAGGGAAGAGAATCAAGTGGCAGACTCAATGGCTACATCAGTAGCTATGTTCACATCTCACACTCAACTTTAAAATTCTGAAGTCATCATATCAATATGAGGTGGACCATTGCTATAAAGTGAAGAATTACCAAGTATCCTATGTTATGCAGTAGATAAAACAAAAATACTAACCAAGGATTATGCCAAGAATGATGAAGACATCCAAGAATACTTACATGCCTATGATGGCTTCCCAAAGGTCTAGTGTTGTGTGGAAAAGCAAGAATTAGCCTAAAAGACTAAACTAGGTCAAACCCTCTTCCATTAACATTGGAACACAAACCGAGATTAGCTTCTACCCATGAACCTGATAGACAAATTACAGGGGTTTTGTCCCTTTGTTTCATAGAGTGTCAACCAAATTCATCCAAAACTAACCAACCAAACTAGGGCAAAAGATGAAACCCTAATTGACCAGGATCTGCAAATAGATGACTGTTAGAAATTGATAAGAAAATTTGAAAATACAATATAGATCAGGAGATAGAGAAGAACCTAGATCTAAGTTTGGGAGCATAGAAGAACTATGGCACTAGGCGCCCTAGACCCTAATTAGGGTTTTACAAAATTTCAAGATCTGGATATTGATGAATGTAGATTGTCATTGATGTCAAAAAGGTGTTGGTATTGACATGAGTTGTTCATGTCATCAGGATCTGTGGATGTTCAAAGTCCTCATCATAGGATTGCTCACTTATACTTTCATGAGTTGTTTACTTCATGATGCTCATGGTCTCATTTCAGGATGCTTGAAGGAGTTCATATCTTGTTTATGTTTCTTGGTTCATTCTTGTTTGTGTTGGTTCATTTTTGTAGATCTTATGCAGTGGTGTTTGAAGAAATGATGATGCAAGAATAATCCAATGCATATGTATTGTTATGCAAGGTTGATTAATAAGATGCATAGAAGGTATCATTCATGATTGACAGGTTTGTAGGACTTGATTGATCAATTGATGATCACATTGGTTGTTAATGTCTATCATGTCATTATGGTGTTAAGGAAAGGACACAATGCATGAGTTGAATATAGCAGATGGGAAATGATGTTGATACCATTCATTCAGAGTTACAAAATTTGTTGCTTGATCAAAGCTTATGTTGATACAAGGATAGGATGTTCACTAGAGTTGAGGTGATTTTCATACATATGTAATGAAGGATTGTCATGAAGGATTGCTTCAAGTTGTCACTAGAGTAGGGCATAGGGCACATGTTCATTTTTTTTATCATGAGTAAGTCACTGTTGGTGGAGGTTTGACAAGTTTGGAAATTGTTGATTTGGCATGCTGCAATGATCAATCATCAAGGATGTGTATTTGTTTTAAGAATTGTTGATCATCTCAGTATTTCAAAAGAGTTGTTGATCATTCTTGATAGAAGCTTTTTATGATCTTGCTTCATGTTTCATAGAAAGAATGTCCACAGTTGATTGGATACTCAGTCTTCATAGTTGGATTAGTTGATGTCATCATTTGCTATCAAAGGTTAAGTAATGAAGCTGTCATTATAATGTTCATGCAAACTGAGGTTACAAGGAAAATGAAGTTTGATAAATTATTAGAGTTGCTTCAGACTAGCAGAGATCATAAAGCTTTCATAAAGTCCATAAAGTCTTGCATTAAGGATTTGATTCTAATTTGAAGATCTAAAACCCTAAAGGATTTCTAATCTCTAAGGCTAAATCCTAATATACAATCTATAAAGCTTCATTTGTGATAGGTTGCTCTTTTAATCTATTTTGATGTTGACTTGTAATAATAGGTTGCTATCACTAAAGTTGACCTTCTAAAAGGTTTAAGTGCCATGGGATAACCGGCCTCTTCACTCTCCTCCACTACTTGCATCAATTCCCTCTTTATGTGTTGGGCACAAATTTCATGATCGATGGTCACATTTAAAAGTGAAATGGGCTCATGGTTAATAATTCGACAGTCTTATTTAAAGGAAGAATGATCTTATAAAATAATTGAAAAAGCATTGAATTGCTTTATTAATCAAGAGCTTTATTCATGAAAAAGCTTCTAAATATTTAGAAACTTGTTGAATATCCTTTATAAAAGGAAGAAGCCCAATCATTAAGTCATATTTATGGCTTTATTTTGAATTTTAGAAACTTTTTTTTTTAACTCCCATTTTTTATAAGGAGTTTGTTCTTTTTAGAAGGCAGATTTTATTGTTTCTTTTTTTCTTTTTTCATTTTTTCATGAAGACAATGGATTTGAATGTGGAAGCATGGAAGATTTTTTAGAAGTGACTGCAGATTATAGAATATGAAGGGTTATTCTTTTTGAAAAGAAATTACAGGTGCATTATAAATGGAAGATATTTTTTTTAAGGCAAAATTGATATTATTTGCAGATAATTTAATTTTGTAGATTGAAGATTTTGAAGGGATTTTTGAAGTGCTCAAAGGAATATGAAAATTTATTATAGGAGATTGAAGAGAAATTATTTTATTTTTGATAGGGACAAAAATTGATTGGAATTTGTTGAAGATTTCTCAATCAAAGGAGATGAATGTTTTTGTAGAAAAAAATGAAGTCTTTTGGAAGTTCTTCATTGAGAGAAGATGAAAATGATTATATAGAATGTGGAAGGTCATCAAGTCATATTGTATATAATGTTTTTGCAGAAATACTGTTTGAATGTTTTTGTGTGATTCAATATGCAGGGTTGAAGATGTTATTGTAAAAATCCTCTTGAAGAGAAAAGATAGATGAGAAGGTGATACTGTGTATGTGATGAAGAAAATATGTTGAGATGTGCAGAGAAGAGGTATATAAATATGAATGTGAAAGATGAAAGGACATTCAATTTGCATATAATGTTTTTACAGGTGCATTGATGAAGAGTTTTTTTTAAGGACCTCCTTGTGCAACAAATTTATGAAGACAATATGTAGTTGATTGAGTATCAGGTGAATTGGTAATGAGATTGACATTCAGATTGTAATTGAATAGAGATATGCAAAAGAGAAGACATGTTATGTAATGGTTCAAATCAGATTGAGTGGCAATCATTTCTTGCACACCTTGCAGTTTGTTTTGATGGTGGTTGAATTTGCCAGTGAGACATTTTGGTAAAGATAGTGAAGCTTCTTTCATGAGTGAGACTAGTTTGTAACCAGTGAGGTTTTTGATAAGCTAGTGAGGCAATTTTGAGAGGTTTTTCTAGCCCAGGAGGGTTTTCCTCTCATATAATCTTTTGTGTCTTGGTCTCATATCTTGTGCATCTTCATGTGTTCATATATTTCATGCCTTCAACATTATAATTGTGCATATGTATGTTAATTTCTTTCTCTCTCTTTATCATGTAAGTTAAAAGGTGTAAAAATTGTAAAATTTATACAACATTAATTCACCCCCCCTCTCAGTGTTGTCCTGGACTCCAACAATCTTCACCTATTAATCTTCTTCAGTCATGTAACTTCTTATAGTCTGATTCTTCTAAATGTGACTTGCACACAAGTAAAGAGGGAAAGGTTGTGTTGTGTTTAGGGGCTTGCCTTAGTCAAATCTTGTTTTAGATTTTTTGCCTCCACTATAGCAATGATTAGTGATCCAAGAGTGTGTTCCCTAGAAGGGTAGAAACAAGATCAATAATATATGATGAATATATGAATGAACATGATAAAGATTAACACAAGATGTGAAACCCTAGTTGGAGTAGATAACTCAAGATCATGAACCAACAAGGAGATAGATAAAGATGGCTTGAACTTCCTTCAAGACCTAGAAATGAGAATCATAACATCCACAAGAAAATAACAATTCCAAGCATGAAGATCACTTAAGCATAGGAGATCAATGATTTAAGAAATTCTAATCCTTCATTGTCCATATAGAATTCTTTCTCTAGGTGTAAAATGAATTGTAAAAATCCTTTATATATGCACTTCCACTCACTAGCAATGAGGAAAACCAAATGGGGCTGACATGCATAAGCCAAGGAGGTGTTCTAAGATGACACCACAAAAATAGGGCTAAAGTCATCATCTAGGACCAGGGAGCTACGTGCCCTAGTCCTATAGCCTCACAAACTATAGGGAGTGATAAATGTGGTGGCCATAGGCCAATCCTAAGTTTACTTTGTCAAGTTTATTCATTTAGATCAAGATTTAATCGTGTAAATTTCACAAATGGGTTAAAATAGGTCTTGATTAACAAGGACAAACATTTTACTCCATAACATTTAGCCCCCACTTTAGCATGGGTACAAACTTACATTAGAACTCATACTAAAGTAAGGAGAAGACATATTTCAAACATGAAAACATAGAAGCCAAAGAATTATGCCATGTTGTACACTACAGTAGACCCCAAACTTAGGATTCTAAGGTTGCAAACACATAAGACATTGTAGCATAATTCACACATACATGGAGTACTACAAGCATACATACGAATGCTTGCAAGATACATGCCATACACAAAGGTAATACACACCATTCACAATGCATACAAGCTTGACATGAAGCATACACATAAGGCATTAAGTATACACATGGAATACACATGAAAAACATGATGAAGACACACAAAACATTTTTCTAGGAAAACATAAAGAATACATGGAATAATGTATAAATACAAGTTCAAACAATACATCAAACAAACATGGAAACAAACACACAAGGCACATGACTCTGACACTAGCTTGCTCTGTCACTAGGGGTCATGTGAAGAGAAGTGTTCTCATGGATCATGGACTAGTAAGGACCACCGAATTACTAGGTGACCATGGAAAGTCACATGAAGCACATAGGCTAGTAAACATCATTGTACTAGGTGGCTCATGGACCAAAAATAGAATGGGAACATCATGAGCTAGTGACGACCACTGAATCACTAGGTGAGTTCCATGTCAACTATAATAAACAAGTATGCAATAGAAAAGAAGTATAGTGCAATGTATGCCCCCACCTTAAAGTAATTGCTAACTCGTCAAGAAGCAGTTTAATTAATGTAGAACAAACTACAAGATAGGCATGAGAGCTTTCCAAAATCACATGCCATATGATATGTATTCCCAAAAAACTACATCGCAACAAAGGGTTGCCCCAGAAAAGGCAAACGTAGGCGATGCTACGAGCATGATACACAATGTCTTGTGTAGTCATGATATGATGTTGAGCATAGCAACAAGGTGCCACATAAATCAAATCACACAAAAAAGAACAAGTTAGATTGAATAATATAAATTACTAACACAAAGGGATCTACCTAATTGGTGTCAATATATGAATGGTTGCATAATAAGATTATAAATATTTGGAACTGTCATCATCCACTAGTTGGTAGAACTATGGAGACATAGGAAGAAATATCACATGAGAAAAAATATAAAAACTTGGGTCAACAAGGAAGAATGCCAAATCATCCCACGCCTTGCGTCTTCCCCAAAGGAAACAACAATGTAACTTACAACATATAGAAGAATGATGATACAAATAGAGAGAATGTCAGAACGAATTTTGGTCCCTTTGTATCCTTGCACCTACAAGGGTGTCAAGGGTAATTTAAAGAGAGCAACTATCAACAACATAAATAAAGCATCAAGCAACACATTACAGGGGAAAACAATCACATGCACTCATGACACAATAGAAATAGAGGCTACACTCAAGAGTTAGTCTAAAGAAAATCATCCTCCTCCCAATCTCACTCATCACCAATTTAGGAAGGTGGACCAGATGCAAGAGGAACTACAACAAGTGTGGTGTAAGGAATAAGAGCCATACCTGTATCATTAATATCTTTAGATTCGTTGTTGGAATATAGCATGATAGGTTTTGCTATGAGTTGTGAAGAATTATCTTTCACTAGAGGAGACAAAGCACTAGTAGATGTCTCTTTTGCATCCATCGATGATAGACACTTACAAGGAGGGAGATTATCCTCTCTTATGGCAAGGCGACCCATAGCATGATGACACTTCTTTCATTCTCTTGCAATTTTATTTTGTTAATCTTTGTTTGTGATGTTTGTTAAGGGAACCGTAGTATCTTCTAGCGTGGGTTCCTTTTCTTCTTTTGCTTCAGGAACATTAGAAGAAACAAGAGGAACTACCAAAGGTTAAGAGACCACAGGGAGATGGTTCCTCAATGCAGGTTGCTCTTCTTTCTCAACTTGTGAAATAGGTGGAAGTACTTGAGCATCCACAAGAGGTAGAGAAACCTTAGGAAATAACTTATGTGTAATCTATTGATTTACACTAGTCTCTGGTGAACAAAAGTAATATTGCAACTATGGGGAAGTCTATTTTGTGCTTGATGGTTGCCTCATTGTCCTTGGAATGATGGTAGAGGGGGAACCTCAACATATCTACCAGATGCTCAGGGACGGGTAGGAACCTTCGATTTGGGCTTAACTTGATTTGCCACCTATGGGACATGGGGAACTACTATCATAGCCTTAGAAGATCAAGGAGGTCTAGGGACTTCACAAGGAGGTATGTTACTAAGAGACAATTCTGCAATTTTTTTGCCTTAAATATTTTTGATATAAATAAAAGAATAAATCCTCTCTAGTTCAAGCAACTCCAATTGGTTTTGGCTAGAAGTAGTCAAGTGTAAAGTGTTCATGATGAGCAATAGGCTGGTACTAATTATGATGTATAGCATGTACACATCCCACAAACATAAACTTATGAACCATAAAGGGGACTACCTTCATGGAGTAGAGCCATGGGTGACCCGAATTCACAGGAAATAAGTTTGATGTTGGAATGACATAAAAAGTAGCATCGAAGGTTCTTGGCCCAACCTTGATAGCAAGGGTCAAGGCACCAAGAGTTGGAAGGATAGATCCATCGTGTGCTCTAATCGTGATTTCTGATACATCGTAGTTATCACGGTGTAAACCATGCATGTAGAGAAACTCTTTAGTTACTACATCTACCATGTAATTAGGATTGATCATAGCACCTATTATGGGTTTATCATTGGTTCGAATGGTGATGTATATAGGTCCATTAGGAGCTTCAATAGTAGCATCATGAGGAATGAAAGATATAATCGGTTCAACTTCTGCTCACTCTTTATGAGGGCGAGCATATACCATGCAAATATCACCTTCATAGTCTTGTTCTTGATGATTATAAGTATATAGCATCTCTTGAGATGGATCCACAACATTAGATTCATGATGAGGTAATGGATTTGTATATATTTGTAACTTTTGATTAGGTGGAGCCACCAATTTATTGCCTTTGTCATTTACATGAGCAACTTGGATGACATTGGAATCAATGAGGTCTTAAACTTCATGTTTAAGACACATACATCTTTCAGTGTCATGACTGACAGTGCGGTGAAATTGACAAGAGGCCTTCGAATCAAAAGAAGATGATTGCATCTTACCTAAATTAAGAGGTTGAATGGATGGAAGTTTGATGAGATTGTTGTTCAAAAGTTGCATCATTATAGAGTAGAGAGACTCCAATAATGGTGTGAAATGTCTTGTCTTTGGTTTCAATTTATATGGGGCGAGAGTAGAAGGTGATGTAGTTGCCACATGTCTTCTTATGTGATTGGATGAAATGGCATTAATTTTCATAAATTTTTTTTGTGTCTTTTGAATGAATTGTTAGAAATGAAGGTGCAAACCACATAATGGAAATCTAATTCAAACCTTATTTATGTCTTCTAAACAATGTAGAATCAATGGATATTGAAATAGAAATAAGCCCACTACACAGAAATAACATTCATTAATCTAACTGAACACGTAACACAGTATGTAATGTGGAGAAAACCCTTTCAAGTAAAAATCTCCACAAAGAAAAGAGGTTCCAAGTTGTATTATATTTAAATATGAGATTACAATACATGCACTTCCTCTTCCTCTTCAGTCTTCAATCCAGCGGTGCCTGTTACTCTCAAATCTGCTAAAAATGTAGTACAAATATCCTTATAAAAGGGTGTTGCCTTCTAGGGCAAGAAAACCAACATAATATTGTTAGAATGTATAGGATAACTAAGAGGGGGGGTGAATCAATTGTGTATTAAAATATTAAACCCTCAAAGAAATTCCAAACATCAACCTCTTATTATGCATTAACAAAATGTAAACATATGAAGCATCAGTACAAACACACTCAAACACATAAGAACACTAGATTTACGTGGAAAACCCAAGAAGGGAAAAACCACAGTGAGGATTAGCTCACATATATATGAATATCAACACTAAAAACAAATAGGCTCATTGCCAAGGGATCACTTCCCAGAAGAAAGGCTCACTGCCAAAAGAAAGGCTCACTGCCCAGAAGAGAGAAGAATGAAGAAGATTGTTACAGAGAGATTAAATATCTCAAAGCAATAAGATAAATCCACCACTACCACTCCTTTCCATCCACAACCTTTGGCTCACTGCCTCTAGCAACTTCAGGAACACTCAAATGTAGACACCTTCTACTCACTACATTACAGAGTCATAAGCATTTAATCTCGCATAAAATTCACTACCCTTGATTCATATTCAAATCTTCTTCTCTACCTTTCTCCACTCAACTTCATCTTGTATTTATACCATTTACAACCAAGACCTATCTTAATTAGGTTGGTCCTAATGAAGATTGCGTACCTCAAATGTGCAACACCAATTAGGTCGATACTAAACACTTCCATGGTGGAAAGAAGTGAAAGTGGACCATGTCAAGGGTTAATCAAAACTCAAATCTGTATCACCAAGATGCTCATCACATCCATAATCCACAAGGTACCTCTGCACATGGCGCAAGTAAGCCAGGTAAACTAAACCTAAGATAATGACCACATCCATGCTTCTCCAAGTCTAAAAACATCGTGCACATCAAGACACACTGCTACTAATCACCAACACAAGAGCTAAACTTGCAGAGCACCCCAACACTAGAAACTTCAAAGGACGGTGGATATAGACAATATAAGTACTCTCCCAGATCTAGAAGACAGGAAACCTCAATGTGGAGAAATCTAAAGCAATCTCTCATTTCTCCCAGACAGTCTTCTATATAGGCAAACACCCTATCAAACACATATTCCACATCCACATGATCTAGAACCTAAAACTCTAGATATAACACCTCTAAACATCTCTGATCATCACTTCCAAACCGCACAAGCATATCTTCAACTATGAGGAAATGTGGAGCACAACACTGAAGACACCTCTAACACACTATGCATCTTTTTATTCAAATTTTCTCAAAAACACTTGGAAACCAAGTGAACCATCTACTAGATGTTGACATCAATGACAACACCAACAAGTTTTCAACAATCTCCCCCTTTGTCATTGATGGCAACACCAACTCTTTGAAAAACCATCAAGACCTAAAGCAATCAATCAACATCTCAGTAGTACTCCCCCTGACTAGAACAACTCTTACTCTTCACACACTTTCCTATACTATGGTTTTTCACCCACTCTAACTCCCTCCCTCTTTGACATCAATGGCAAAGGTGAACAACTACAACACCAACAAGTACCTTCACTATCTCCACTACTCTTACTTATCTGCACTCTCCCACTTAGGATCATAAGTTATGTTCCATCTGACTGCACCAACCAATAGTATCACTACCTACTCCCCCTGTGAGGTAGCCTTCAACATCAATCGACACATTCCAGGATAGATGCACACACTTATGCATCTAGTTAAAAGGAGGGGCAATAACCCCTAGCTTCTGTTAGAGATACTTTAAAGTATCCTTAGGAAGAGCCTTTGTAAAGATGTTTGTAACTTGATCCTTGGTAGGCACATAATCCAATTTCACCTTATTCCTTACAACCTTCTCTCTTAGGAAGTGATATCAGATTGAAATATGCTTTGTCTTTGAATGCATTACCGGATTCTTTGAAATGTTGATAGCATTTGTATTGTCACATAAGATAGGAATAGGTTCATCATATGACACTTTGATATCTGATCCTTCAATGTTTGCTTCATCTACAATACTTATGTGCTGCAAGATGCTACTGCAATGTACTCTACCTCTATAGTAGATAATGACATTGAGTCCTACTTCTTACTTAACCCTGAGACAAGTATGCTTCTAAGAAAGAAAGCACCACCACTAGTATTTCTTCTATCATCTATGCATCTTGCCCAATAGACATCTATATATGCACTCAAGGAAAAATTAGTATCCTTGGGATACCATAGGCCAAACTCTAGAGTGCCTCTCAAGTATCTGAATATCCTCTTTACTATTAAAACATGTGGCTCTCTGGGATCAGCTTGAAATCTAGCCACAAGACAAACTGCATGCATGATATCAAGTCTAGTAATAGTCAAGTATAATAGTCTACCAATTATTGATTTATACTTGCTATGATTGGCCTTAAGAGATTCATCATCTTTTCTCAATTTACAATTAGTAGTCATGGGAGTACATACCAGTTTTGAGTCTTTCATTCCAAACTTTTTCAACATTTCCTTAACATACTTTGACTATGAAATGAAGATGCCTTTTTCTAATTGACTGATTTGTAACCCAAGGAAGAAATTCATTTCCCCACACATTACATTTCAAATTCTTTCTGCATCTCTTCTACAAATCTCTTACACATACCTTCATTTTCTCTAAAGATTATATCATCAACATATACTTCCACAATCAGGATTTGATCTTCTTCAATTTTGAAATATAGATTGCTATCTGCAGTGCCCTTTTTGAATCCTTGTTGTAGCAGATACCTATCCAACCTTGCATTCCAAGCTCTAGGAGCCTGTTTGAGTCCATACAATGCCTTCTTCAATTTGTAGACCATATTTGGGTTATCTAATAAATGGAAGCCTTCTGGTTTCTCAACGTATACCTCTTCTTCCAACTCTCCATTTAAGAATGCAGATTTCACATCCATCTGATAAACTTTGAAGTCCTTATGAGCTGTAAAGGTTAAGAACATTCTAATTGCCTCCAATCTTGCCACTAGAGAAAATGTTTCCTCATGATCTATTCCTTCCACTTGTGAGTAGCCTTTACACACAAACCTAGCCTTATTTCTGACTACTTCTCCATTCTCATTCAATTTGTTCTAGAAGACCCATTCAGTTCCTATCACATTTTTGTCCACTGGTCTTGGGACAACTTCCTAAGTCTGATTCTTCTCAATTTGCATCAATTCTTCTTCCATAGCCTTGATCCAATGCTCATCTTTGCATGCTTCAGTCACTGTTTTGGGTTCTATTTGAGACAATAAGCACAAATTTACATGTTCATCTACCATAGCAATACTTCTCCTTATTAAAACACCTTTCTTCTTATCTCCAATGATATGATCTTCATAATGATTCTTCTGCAAATACTCAGGGGTCTTAGGAATCCGTTTTGGAGCATCTTCATCAATTTGCTTCTCTTTTTCCTTTTCTTCTTCCCTTTCTTCTTCTCTGCAAGGGATCGCATTAGATTCATATCCTTCTATTAGCACTAAAGTTTGATATGGTTCTTCATCTACTTTGACATTTGCACTTTCTACTAATTTCTTCAGCCTCTTGTTGTGGCACCTTTAAGCCTTGCTCTTTGTAGAATATCCAAGGAAGATTCCTTCATCTAATCTTGTATCAAACTTTCCCAAGTTTTCTTCATCTTTCCTAATGTAGCACTTACTTCAAAACACTTTAAAGTATTTTATGGTAGGAGTTCTTCCATAACATAGTTCATATGGAGTTTTGAACTATTGACCCTTGCTTGGACTTTGTTTTGTATGTAGACTACAGTGTGAATAGCTTCTCTCTAGTATATATCTTGTAAATTTGCTTCTTTCAACATTTTCCTTGCTACTTCCTGAATTGTCTTGTTCTTTCTTTCTACCACTCCATTTTACTGAGGAGTCCTAGGGGTTTATAAATGCCTCTTTATTCCATGATCTTCACAAAAGCAATTAAACTCATTGGAGGTGAACTCACCACCTCTATCAGACTTCAAACACTTGATTTTCACCTTGAAAGATTTAAGCCTATCTAGAGCTTCTAATTTTTCTTTGAGAAAAGTTACCCAAGTCATTCTAGAGTAATCATCAATCAACAACATGAAATACCTGTCACCTTGAAAGCTTCCTACACTTGTAGGTCCACACCGATTTGTATGCACCAACTCCAAAGGTTTGGTAGTAGAATACTCTTTGATCTTGAAGTTCTTCATTGTTTACTTCCCAATCTGACATTCCTTTGTTGGCAAGAGACACTACTACGCATGACAGGTGTTGTCATTGATGGAAACTAAGTCTACCCTACACATTTGTATTACATGATTTGTTCATACCAGAAGTCAGAGTAAGGATTTATTTAAGTCCATATATCAGAAATAGGGCATATGACAGGGTCCAATATCTTGGTCCAAATCTCTCTAGTGGTAATTCATAGTGTGCTACAGATATTCATGTAGTGGGTATAGGTATCGATACTTGTGTATGAGTCAGAGATGACATGTTGTAAATAAAATTTTCACATCAATCACTAGCATAACATTAGTTTGTACAATATGTGCTAAGTTTTGAAGTATATTAACACCATCTTGTCCTTCTTTTATCAACTCCCTTATGTTATGAATCACAGGTATATCTTCTTCCGCTATCCTTTCATTTTCAACAAATGCTTGAAAATCGACTAGTTCTTTATCAAGTTTGTTTGTTTTCTCATTAGGTACATGTGTTACCACCTCAATAGTGTCCTCAACATTATGAAATAATTGATCATCCATTGTACTTGTATGTGGTATAGTGTCTTCCAAATTTGTGTCTCTCCTTTTGTAAAGAAGGTGTTCAATGGATTTTCAGATGTAGCAATATCGTATTCTTCAAGAGCACTAGATCCCATGAATCTTCTACTTCTTCTTAAAGGGATATTTATATTAGGGTAGTGGGTGATAATACTCATACAAAATCATGCAACACTCAATGCACAAACTAATAGAACAAACCCCAGGAGCAAGATATGTGTAGGATCCAATATGCTTGATTTTCACTTTTTTCAATGCAAATGACTAAGAGAAAAGGTGTTGTGAAGAATTTAAAGAGGGGAAGAAAATAATGTGCCTAATAAAAGCCCAATTATGTAGCAAAATTTTTCACAACATGCTTTTGATGCAACTCTAGGGTGATGACAAGTCAAAACCTAGTGAAAATACACCTAAAATATGCAATTTTTCACCAATTTTCAATGTAAATGCTTAATAGAAAGGGTGTTGTAAGGAATTTAAGGAGGGACAGAAGACTATAACCCCAATAACAGCCAATTAGTGCAAAAAAATCCTTCACAACACACCTATGATGCAATTCTAAAGAGACGATAAGGCCAAATCTAGTGAAAATGCAAGGTTTTCGAACCCTAGACATGAAATTCTGCAAGAAAGACACTATGATGAAACACTACAGTTAGAAATAAGTCCTAAATAAGTGTTTAAAGTAGTAGTAAAATCTAAAACAAGATTTTAACCACAAACCCTAGCTAATGCATAAACGAGGTTATATGAAAAATGTACAATTTCAAGTAAGTTTTAACAATTTAATCATGAAAATGCAATGTAAATGAATAATGAATGGCTATTTTCTATAATTTAAATAAGATATGATGAAAATAACAGAAATTAAATTAAATTAAATGCAAACTAATTCAAATTATTTTAAAATGGAGGCTAAAATGCCAATTTTTTCAAAATTTTCCAAATTTTCAAATTTTTTTGTAATTTTTCAAATGCAATAAGATGAAAATGAAATGAATGAATGAAATGAATGAAATTCTAAAGTACAACACTTGGAAAGGTGCAAAAATCTTTAAAAACACTTTTTCACCAAAATGTTTAGTGGGAAAAAGAGGGGTTTTGGTAATTTGAAGGGTTTATGTGGAATCCTCCTTTCACACCAACATTTAAGGACATTCAATCAAGTAGAGGAATCTAATATAGATCTCTTGTCACTTGGAATAGAGGGGAATATTGGAATTGTGTGAATTTGTTGTTTAATTAAGCTTGATTATGCTCAAAACCCTAATTTCATAAAATTGTAAACAAATGGATAAATCATGGAAAATGATTACACATAGAGATACCAAATGATAACTAAATACATACCAGATTTTAAAGTTTAGTGTACAGAAAAGTTGGGGACTAATGAGCAGGTGAATTAGTCCAACATACCTATTTCTATTGGGATCTCTGAAGAATGTTTGCAACACAATTCCGCTGTCACAGAGATTTCACTGCATCTGAATCCAGAGGACTAGTGAGCGGGTAGCCTAGTCCAAGCCCTAATTTTCTTCTTTGCTCTACACTTCTGACAGTCTGTACAATGTCTCCCTGTAACTCCACTTCTTCCACTTCTAAAACCTATAACCTGCAATCACAGAAAAGTGGGTTGGGGGTTGTAGTGTTTAAAGGCTTTGCTCAGTCAAGACCCGGAGAGACATTCAAGTCTTCTGAACACTGTTGTCAAGTAAAGAGTGCATATCCTTATGGGATAGAGGCAAAAATTAATTGATAAATGATTGAAAACACATATGAATGTCACCTCGATGGTGTATCTTGCATGAACATGAAGATCCGTCACATCATGAGAAGATGAAGCCAAATCTACATAACAAACATAATAACAAAACAATATTGCTCTGCAACAATGAGTCCTTTGAAAGCTCTCAAATCATAAGTATGCCAAAAGTTCATAATCATCTTCTAGTTTACAAATGAATACCTAAACATGCTTATATATGCAACTAAACAACTTCCCGCCAAGAAATTCATAATTTAAATTTGAGGTGTTGGCATAGGACCTAATAACAGTCACAAAACTGACACATGAAATTAGGTTCTAACCTAAATTAGGGTAGGAGTAGGGCATGGTCGCCCAAGTCCTCCCCCCTATTTTAGGTAGGAATCATCATAAGTACATCCCCTAGGTCCCATTTGCCACAAATCTTAGGGGTTTTGTCACCAGAAGTCATCAATAACATGCAAGATGATATAAATGCAATCTAAAGGACCTGAGAGCTAAACATAGGAGCGAAAATGCCCTAGGGAGACATTTTCTAATGTAACAGTATACTTTTTTTCAACTATCTTCCATACACCATATCCTAATGAGACAAGAAAGATTTCCATCTTGGTCTTCCAAAAGGCATACTTTGTTCCATCAAACACTGGAATCTCCATACCTTTCCTATGCGCCATTCAGATCTAGCCCAAGTGGTTAAGATTCTTCAGGGAACTCAACTCTGATACCAATTGTTAGAATGCATAGGCCAACTAAGAGGGATGGTGAATCAATTGTGTATTAAAATATTAAACCCTCAAAGCAATTCCAAACATCAACCTCTTATTATGCATTAACAGAATGTAAAAATATGAAGCATCAATGCAAACACACTCAAACACATAAGAACACCAGATTTATGTGGAAAACCCAAGAAGGGAAAAACCACAATGAGGATTAGCTCACGTATATATGAATAGAAACACCAAAAACAAATAGGCTCACTGCCTAGAAGAAAGGCTCATTACCAAGGGCTCACTGCCTAGAAGAGAGAAGAAAGAAGAAGATTGTTATAGAGTGACTCACTATCTCAATGCAATAGGAGAAATCCACCACTGCCATGCCTTGCCATCCACAACCTTTGGCTCACTACTTCTAGCAACTTCAGGCACACTAAATTGTAGACACCTTCTACTCATTGCATTCTAGAGTCATAAGCATTTAAGCTTGCACACAACTCACTACCCTTAATTCACATTTGCATCCTCTTCTCTACCTTGCTCCACTCAATTTCATCTTGCATTTATACCATTTATAACCAAGACCTATCTTAATTAGGTCGGTCCTAATGAAGCATGTGCACCTCAAATGTACAACACCAATTAGGTCGGCGCTAATCACTTGAGTCATAATGCAAAGAAGTGAAAGTAGACCATGTCAAGGGTTAACTAGGACTCAAATCTATATCACCAAGCTGCTCATCACATCCACAATCCACAAGGTACCTCCACACATGGTGCAAATAAGCTAAGTTGGCCAAACCTAAGCTGATGACCACATCCATGCTTCTCCAAGTCCAAAATCATCAACCAGACTAGAGAGAGACACTCCATAGAATACACACACCTTCTCACAATATTCAACACCATGAAAATATTCTACAACACTGCCATAACCACTAAAAACAAAGAATGTCTTCATTATGCACATTAGGACACACTGCTACTAATCACCAACACAAGAGCTAAACTTACGGAGCACCCCAACACTAGAAACATCAAAGGAAGGTAGATACAGATAATATAAGCACTCTCCCAGATCTACAAGATAAGAAACCTCAATGTGGAGAAATGTAGAGCAATCACGTTTCTCCCAGACAGTCTTCTATGTAGGCAAAAAATTTGTCAAACACATCTTCTACATCTGCACAATCTAGAACCTAAAACTCTGGATATAATGCCTTTAAACATCTTTGATCATGACTTCCAAACCGTACAATCATATCTTCAACTATGAGGAAATGCGTAGCACAACATTGAACACACCTTTGTCACACTACACATCTTTTTATTCAAATTTTCTCAAAAGCACTTAGAAACTAAGTGAACCATCTGCTAGAGGTTGACATCAATAACAACACCAACAAGTTTCCAACAAATACTAACCATCAGATCTATGACCTAATAACGAGCGGTCTAGATTTACAAAGATAAAATTTGGTTTAGTGGGTGTTGCCCTTAATTCCCCACTAGGAGGTGCGGCCCTTGGAGCCCTCGTAGAGGGAAACCCCTTGCAACCCATGTTGTGGATAAATTAGCATCATGGATTGGATATAAATGTGTGACTGAAGGAAGATTGTTGCTGGTGAAACCTTTCATCTCTTATGGGTGATTTACAAATAATATTAGAAGTAATTACTTACATAGGATTTACAAGGTTGATGGCACCATAATCCTCACATGAATGAGTGTTTGAGGATTCAAATTGACCAACTAGAGTCTATGAGTGATTATTATCATACTGACTAACTGATAGTTGGTAATCATGGAGAACTGCACAAAGACAAGTGAAAGAATCATATCGCATTAACAAGATTTTATCATGGATGTGGGGTTGTAAGTTTCCAATGAAGATTCTTTGTACATCAACATACAAAATAGAATATTGAACTTGTGAAAAGAGAGCTTGATAACACCCCATAAAATCTATTACTTTCTCCTTTATTCCTTGTTTCCAATGAACCAAATCGGTCAAAAAGACTTGAGGTCCAATGTTCGCTTGAAAGTGTTCGAGGAACTTATTGATTAGTTGTGATAAAGAAGTGATTGAATTAGGAGAAAATGAGAAAAACCAATCCAAGGCCATGTCTTTGAGTGACCTAGGGAAAAAGTTTTCCAAAATTGCATCCTCAAAGAAGAAATCACTACACATAGTTGTAAAGGCTGCCACATGGTTGTTAGGGTCTCCCTTCCCAATGTTATATTTCTCAAAGAGAGGGGTTTCAAACTTCTCAAGAATTTAAGCTCTTAGGATTGGATAGGATAATGGGCTACAAATATAATGTGATTTCATAGAGGGTTTCAAAGGGTCCTTTGGTTTATATTTGCTAACTATTGTTGGATGGAGTTTATATTTTGTAAAAGTTGATTGATGACAGGGTTAGAAGGTGAACTAGGTTGAGATTGTTATGAATGGACAGGGCTAACCATAGGTTGTGACACTGTATGATTGGATTTTTAGAAAGTAATATTAGACTTATTTTGATTTGATGTAGGTGAGGTGACACTAGGTGTGGCATTTGGATAATTGAATGGAATGGCACTATAATGACAAAGATGATTCCCAGTGGATAACCCAACACATGTGGTAGCACTATTACTTGGTTGTGTAGTTGTAGTGAGAATAGTAGAAGTGTATGTAGGAATAGGGAGTATTGGTATGGGTGCCAATAGTTGAGTCCTATTTGATTTGAAGAAGTCACATTAGTGATGATTTCCGTGCAACCAGATGCAGACAAAATGTTGTGCACGATGTGAGCTAGGCCATGCAAGACTTCTAATCCCTCTTGTCCTTCAAGCAACAAACTTATCTGACTCTAACAATAGGGAAAAACTACTTAGCTATATGTTCTGAGCTTACAAATTGTTGAAAATTAGCCAACTTAGTGTCCAATATTTGAATTTGAGCTTTAGAAACATGAGCCATGAGGTCCTCTATGTCGATGGTCTCATGAAAAGTTGATGCTTCCGGGATATGTGAAGTAGGGATATCAAGAAGAAGTGATGGGCCTTCTTGTGTGATTGGACTTGAAAATTCAAGTTCGGATGTATTAATATTGGATCTATTCAAAGCATTAGAACCCATAATTCAAAGACTTCTTCACACAAAAGTATTAGAATTAGGGCACTGGGTCACAAAACTCACAAATTGTTTACAAGCCTTTGTGACACACCTGAGATGTATGCAAAGAAGAGATGAATGATGTGATGAAAGAAGAGGTTGAATTTTTGTTTAAATGAATCAACGTTTTACACTTTTGATCAAATATAAGCAAATATGATGCAATAATACATCCTTGATCAATTTCAACTCTACTCAAAGCCAATTAGATATCATCAATGCTCATCTTCAAATTAAACCCTAAATTTAGTGTTTTTTTCAAAATATATCAATCCAAAAATTATTGTTCCTTTCAATTTTCAATACAAGATGACATTTATAATGTGATAGAGCAAAGTAAAATCAGATTTTAAATGCAAATGTTATTTAAAAAAAAAAACCCAATCAATGAAGAGATTCAAATGCAAATTATAGCACTATGAAATGATTAATTTCTCCAATACCAATCATATCTGATGCAAAAATCAGAAATTTATATCTTTCTATTATGATTTATACCTATGAAATGAAAACAAGGTAATAAATATGTTTTTCCTAAGCCTAAAATGCTTGATTTTCTACTATTCAATGCAACTATGATAGAATGTCTTTTCTTTAAACACAAAGATGATATGCTATAGAAAATGAAATCAATTTAATCAACTTAACAATGCTACAAATATCTGAAACAACTCACTGATCTACAAACCCTAGGTTCAAGACTAGCTAGACTTTCTAGGAATGCAAGGTTTTTGTAAACCCTAATTTTGAAACAATGTAAAAATAAGCTAGATGTAGGTATGAAAAATGATTAATGAATTCAATCCTAATCAGATCTAAAGTAGAAAATAACTTAGATCTGAAGCAAGAAGGATGCAAGGGTGTAAGATACATCAGGTTCACCAAAATGTTGTGTGGAAAAGGGAGACAGCCTAAAAGATTAAACTAGGTCAAACCCTTTTCCATTAACATTGGAACACAAAATGAGCTTGGATTCTACCTATGAAAGAGAGCCAAACTATAGGGTTTTCTCCCTTTGTTGTATAGAGGAGTGTTAACCAAATTCAACCAAAACTAACCAACCAAACTAGGGAAAAAGTTGAAACCCTAATTGACCAAGATCTACAAATAGATTGTTGTTGGAAACTGATATAGAGATTAGGAGATAGAGAAGAAATGAGATCTAAGTTCAGGAACACAGAAGAACCAGGGCATTGGGCACCCTAGACCCTATTTAGGGTTTTATAGAATGTCAAGATTTGGATGTCTTCACCTGTTAATCTTCTTTAGTGTTAGTCTAATTCTTCTAGATGCAACCTACACACAAGCAAAGAGGGAAAGGTTGTGTTGTGTTTAAGGGCTTTCCTTATTCAAACACCATTTTTGTGTTTCCACCTCCACTACAATGATGATTCATGATCCAAGAGTGTGTGCCCTAGGAGGACAGAGGCAAGATCAACAATATATGATGAAAGTATGAACGAAATGATAAATATTACCATAAGATGTGAAACCCTAGTTGGAGTAGATAACTCAAGATCATGCACCAACAAGGAGATAGATAAAGATGCCTTGAACTTCCTTCAAGACCTATAAATGAGAATCATAACATCCACAAGTGAATAGCAATTCTAAGCATGAAGAGAACTTGAGCATAGGAGATCAATCATGTAAGCAATTCTAATCCTTCATTGTCCATCTAGCATTCTCTCTCTAGGTGTAAAATGAAATGTGAAACTCCTTTATATATGCACTCCTGCTCACCAATAATGAATAAAACTAAATGGGGCCTACATGCATAAGCTAAGGAGGTCTTCTAAGCTGACACCACAAAAATAGGACTAAAGTCATCATCTGGGATCAGGGCACTAGGTGTCCTAGTCCTTTAGCCCCACAAACTCTGGGGAGTATTAAATGTGGTGGGTTTAGGACATTCCTAAGTTCATTTGTTGGGTTTATTCATCAAGATCAATATTTAATCATTTAATGTTCAAAAAGGTGTTAAAATAGGTCCTGATTAACAAGGGTAAACATTTTACTCCATAACATTAACCACAACAAGGGATACATTCTCCTTTTCCATCCTAATGACTATTTTGGAGATAAATTGGAAATCCTCCAAGTAGACAAAAATTTAGAATTACCACCAGCACCCCAAAAGTTTGAAGAAGGATACCCATTATTAACTGGAAATACAATTGGTCTCAACATAGAAACTCCTAAAAACCAAAGATGTTGAAATTGGGGGTAGATTTAGACAAAGAAGAGTTAGAAGAGTACACTCAATTTCTCATTGAATTCTTTGGCATCTTCACTTGGACATATGCAGACATTCTTGGGTTAAACCTAAAAGTCGTAGTGCATAATCTAGTAATGAAACCAAATGCAAAACCCATAGAGAAAAAACTAGCCCACAAAACCTCAATTCACAGAAATGGTAAAAGAGGAGTTGAAGTTGTTGAATGTGGGGTTTATCAAGCCTATAGATTACTCAAACCTGTTGGGTATCTAACATCATTCTAGTCTTAAAGAAGAATGGAAAAATTGAATATGTCTCAATTTTAGGGATATCAACCATGATTGTTCTAAAGACAATTTTCCCCTACCATCCATAGACCATATTTTCAATTCAACTATGGGATATAAAATGCTTTCACTCATGGGTAGATTTTTAGGGTATAATTAAATCAAAATCTCAAAGGCTGACCAGAATAAAACAACATTCACCACCCCTTGGGGAACTTTCTATTATGTAGTCATTCCTTTCAAATTAAAAAATGTAGGAGCCACTTATCAAAGGGCCATGAATCATATCTTCCATGATCTCATCCATAAGGTTGTAGAAACATGCATTGATGACCTAATCACCAAGACTAAACAATTATCAAAACATGTTGAAGATGTTCATGATATTTTTCCTAGATTGTGAGAATACAAGGTAAGATATAACCTAGAAAAGTGCATTTTTAGAGTAATAGTATGTAAACTATTGGTTTTTATAATTTCATGAAGAGGGATAGATGTAGACCCCTCTAAGGTAAAAGTAGTGCTAAATGCCACTCTACCAACTAGTAAAATTATGGGGAGAACCTTCTTAGAATAATTGGGTGTAATAAGATATTTATACCTGGTATGACTTTTAAAATTCACCCCATTAATAAGGTATTAAACCTGGGGATCTATAGGAGTGGATTCAAGGGTCAAGCAGATAGATGCCAAAGGTGTGTCTAGGTCTACAATGGGAAATGACTAAGTTGCAAGAAGGGGAAGAGAGATAATTACCTGCATGACTGGTGCAGGAGCACCTCGAGACCTAAGAATCAGGAGGATTCCATGCATTTTCTGTTCTGTCCAAAGTTGTCTTTTCATGTTTATAAGGCCTTAGTGCCATATTGAATCATAGTTGACCAAGTAACGGCATAACCTTAAGTCTGTATACATGTCATGAAAGATTGTAACCAAACTAAATGAGTGTAACTGAATGGCAGAGGTGGTTGTAGGGTGGTTCGCCTTCCATCTTATGTAACTGCCAACATGAGTCTATATAGTCATTTTGTGTTCATTAAGAAATCAAGGGAAAACAAACAAAGAGAGAGGGAGAATCAATTTGTATGTATATTCTCAGAGGAATAAGAAATTATGTTCTATTATAAGGCTCTGTTACACGGAATGTAGATCGGAAGCATTCCACTAGTTGAGATTTCTTTGAAATTAGTGGAATGACTTCCTTAGGAGTAGATCATTTTCCATTTTGTTGAGTTTTTGTTGTTTCTATGTGAGTTGTTCGGTTGCTAAGTTGTAGAGGTTGTCATCGGTGTAATACAGCCCCTCAGGTTGATAACATTTGGATCCGCCGATAAGCACATGTCTTGCTAAAATCGTGATGGCAAGTGCTAAATGGTCTTAGTCACATCGGGGTGAAAAGGAGTAAAGCTTCACTGATATTGAGGGCCATCAGATAAACTTAGTGTATCGGCATAACAAAACTGAGGTTCACTAAAGAGAGGCTCATACTGATGAAAGGAAGTTGCGGTCAGAGTCATTTCGTCAACGGGTCAGCTAGACAGGAGTATAAGTCCCACCGATGTTAGGCATATTGGTGTATCGACAGCCTTGGAATAAGTCTCGCCGAATGTTGAAGTCACGCCGAAAGTAGATTAATCCCATCTATGCATCAGCCTGAGTTGATAAGTGTCTGCCGATAGTAAGGAGTCTCGTCGAAGACAACATATATTGGCATATCAAGAGGATAAACAAAGAGTTCACCGATGATCTAAGTCACACTGACGGTGGTGGTTCAAAGGGTCATCGGGGTGATCGGTAAGTCGGCACAATAGGATTTGAGCTCGCCGATGGTATGTAGTCTCTCCAATAGTGAGGAATGTGTGTGTTTGGGTATTGTGTGGATCTAGAGAAGGGTATTGAAAATTGATTAAGCATTAATCTCCTTGTGTTGTGGGTTTGATGGGTGTTCACCCCTGTTTTGAAGTACTTCCACTATGCGCTCTGCATCAAATTGGTATCAGAGCTAGCGAAAGGTCTAGGTAGTTGTGTATTTGATTTCTGTCACTGAGAAGGTAGATGAAGAGTTGGATAAAAATGTTTGGTTGGTGACCATTTTGAAAATAGAGATCATCGAAAGAATTTTGAAGGCTAACGGTAGTTACTAAATAGTCGCAGATGCTCGTGCCATCTAGTTGCAAGAAGGAATAGGATTCCTATAGTGTATGGGCAGACGATGTTGAGGTCTGTCAAGACCATTCACCAATAGAGGTTTGGCTAGAAGAGGGTACAGAGTGAGGCCACTGCGAGAGAGAGTGATAGTGCATCTCCAGGATTTGCTGTTGGACGAAAGGAATGGGTCTATGAAGCAGCGTGTAGGATGGACATCTGTTTGAGCATTGTGTTGTAGTTGCTGAAGCTTTGATTAGTCTGAGAGTACTCCATTGCTAGGAGTAGAACGAGCCTGAAGATACTCTGAAATGTTGATTGTAGTTTACCATTGTTGGTTGGTTGGTCACTATTCCATTGATGTGAAGATTTGAAGCTTGAAGCTGAAGAGACAAAAAAAGGTGAAGCCAGATAGAGATGCAGGAAAAGGTAGTTTTGTTTTGCAAATACATTTCCAAGGGACTTGGAAATATTCGTTGGTTGGTTGTATGGTGTAGGAGCACCTCAAGACCTAATAATCAGGAGGATTCCATGTATTTTCTGTTTTGTCCAAAGTTGTCTTTTCATGTTTGTAAGGCCTTAGCGCCATATTGAATCATAGTTGGCCGAGTAACGACATAACCTTAAGTCTGTATACATGTCATGAAAGATTGTAACCAAACTAAATGAGTGTAACTAAATGGTAGAGGTGGTTGTAGGGCGGTTCGCCTTCCATCTTATGTAACTACCAACATGAGTCTATATAGTCATTCTATGTTCATTAAGAAATCAAGGGAAAAAAACAAAGAGAGAGGGAGAATCGATTTGTATGTATATTCTTAGAGGAATAAGAAATTCTATTTTGTTGTAAGGCTTTGTTACACAGAATGTAGATCAAAAGCATTCCACTGGTTGAGATTTCTTCAAAATTAGTGGAATGACTTCCTTAGGAGTAGATCATTTTCCATTTTGTTGAGTTTTTGTTGTTTCTATGTGAGTTGTTCAGTTGCTAAGTTGCAGAGGTTGTCATCAGTGTAATACAACCCCTCAGGTTGATAACATTTGGATCTGCCGATAGGCAAATGTCTGGCTAAAATCGTGACGGCAAGTGCTAAATGGTCTTAGTCACATCAGGGTGAAAAGGAGTCAAACTTCACCGATATTGAGGGCCATCAGACAGACTTAGTGTATCGGCATAACAAAACTAAGGTTCGCCGAAGAGAGGCTCATACCGATGAAAGGAAGTCGTGGTTAGAGTCATTTCATCAATGGGTCAGCCAGATAGGAGTATAAGTCCCGCCGATGTTAAGCATATCGGTGTATCGATAGCCTTGGAATAAGTCCTGCCGAACATTGAAGTCATGCTGAAAGTAGATTAATCCCATCGGTGCATCGGCCTGAGTTGATAATTATCCGTCGATAGTAAGGAATCCTTTCGAAGATAATGTATATCAGCATATCAGGAGGATAAGCAAAGAGTTCACCAATGACCTAAGTCACACTGACGGTGGTGGTTCGAAGGGTCATCGGGCTGATCGATAAGTCGGCACAATAGGATTTGAGCTTGCCGATAGTGAGGAATGTGTGTGTTTCGTTATTGTGTGGATCTAGAGAAGGGTATTGAAAACTAATTAAGCATTAATCTCCCTGTGCTGTGGGTTTGATGGGTGTTCACCCCTATTTTGAAGTGCTTCCACTGTGTGCTCTACATCAATGACCGTAAGGGCCAATGGCTCCACCTAAGTTATAGTTGGTAATGTCAAAGCTACCTCATCTTCTTCTTCTGAGTCCTTTTGTAGCATCAACTTCCTATTTTTCCTTTTCAGTTGCTCTTCTAGGGATTGGCTAACCTCCTCTATTGCTAAAACTTATATTTGTACACCACTCACCAATAGTGTCTATGTGGCAGTGGGAGGCGTTGTCTCTATTACAGATTCTAGGAGAACCTGTTCCATTGGATCTTTCCCTTTCTAACTTACTTGTTGATATGTTTGTTACATAGCTTGAATGGCATGCACAAGCTCCTCACTAAGGCCCCTAAGTGCCATAGTTGTCTGGACCAAATGTTAAGAAGTTTGAGGACTATGTCCTATGGCTAGTTTTAGGAAAAGGCTTGGTAAGTACCTCCAGAGAATTGTTGCCCTCCTATGACTCATAAGTTGTCTCAATTTCTTATTCATATCTGCATAAAGTGAATCTAGTATGTCCCACAAAATGATTAATTCAAGAGCCAAGATTCAGTCTATGAGGGTCCTGGGAAGTCTAAAAACCTCATCCTTGAAGTTGTGGACTTGAATCATCATGTAGTGGGTGTTGAAGAACTAGTTGTAGGGAACCTAATTGTTGACCATAACACCCTTTTGTGTCTCACTCAATTGGAAGGTGATATCCTTGTGGTTAAGGGTTGTGAGCACTAGGGAAAGAAAGCACTTGGTGAACTCATAGAAGTTAGAGTTTCTCTAAATAATGTGAGTCCATGTTGAGATGGGGATGATCCTTTTTACATATACCAAGTTGTTGCATGTATTGAGGTGCATGTATGACTAGAAGAAGTGGGAATTTTGGAATAGAATTAGATGTAGAAAAAGGAGGAATACTTAAAACTCTACTGATTGTGGAAGTTGGCAGTTGGAAGTCGAGTCCATTGCTTATGGATTCTAAAAAATCAATCTTGAAAGCTTGCTTTTTAGCAGCAGTATTGAGCCTGAAAGGGCTCCTGACTAGTATTCATAGACACTACAACCATCATCTAGGATGAAAAGGAAGGCCAGCATAGAGGAGGCATCCTAAACATCCTGCATGAATAGAGGCAATGCTATGGGAAGACACAATGGTACTGTATTATCTTTGTCAAGGTGGAGCTTTATGTTAAAAAAGCTAAGATGATTTTTTCTTGTTTCCTAGATGTTTTGCAACTTATAAAAGCTACAAAAAAGAGCCATGGGATCATGTTCAATTGTCAACATTTTCCTCATGGATTTGGTAGAAATCTCTACTTGCAAACTTTTTCCCTAAATCATCCCTGTCTTGGAGTCATAGCACCTGACACAAGCTTCCAAGATTTCATAGCAAGAGTGAATTTTTGGAACCATGCATTAGGATAAGTTCAAGCTCTAGACTTAGATTTTGAAGGTTTCTACTTGTCCCATCCTTACCTTTTGGTACATCCAAGCATGGGCGCCCTCTCTTGGAGTCTTAGTAGGGTTTGAGAGCACCATATCAAAGACATTATATACTAGGTCAAAGACGAGGGATGAATCTCTATGGGTTCCTCTATCTAGTCTCTTTGTCTAAAGGAGTTTTTGTTTTGGCTATGCTGGTGTAGCTGCATAAGGTTTGCTTTCCAATAGGCTCTGTGTAGGATCCAACCTCCTTGGAGAAGTTATTTTCTTGTGTGGAGTCTCACTACTTTATGTATATTTTGTTAAGTCCATGCTTTTCTTCAATACTTTCATCTCTTCATCGCTCAGTCCTTACTAGTAGTACCTTTCTAATATGGACAAGCAACCTATTATGTAGATGCAATCAAAATTATCTTTCTTCAAGACTGGGAAATAATGGATTCTCAATAAATTTCTTCAATAGGCTTGGTTCCAAATTTATAGAGAAAAGGGGTTGTGAGGAAATTTGTTTCCTTGTCAGAATCATTTATATTACCATGGTTAACACATCTCTACATGCTTGAAGGTGTTGAACTATATATGCTTGAAACATCTCATCTTCTCCACTAGCCAATTTTAGAATGATGACTATATCAGTGGTGATCCTGTAGCATTAATAGTTGATCTTCAAGTACTTGTGTGATAATTCTAGAGATTTGATAGGGTTTATTTCCATAAGGAATACCTTCCACGTATTATCTCATACCTTGAGAAACTAACTTATTCAAAATAGAAAAAACTGAGTCAAATTGATCATGTGCTTGACTGCACTTATTTGAAAATAAAAAGGCAGGAAAACACTCTGGACTGCAAAATAGACAAAGCAATCTACTCTAAATATATACATGGTGGATTTACCTCTAGTTGTGATGCTTTAAGTAGATTCCATTAACTAGAATCTTCAACAATTCACCTGCATCATCCTCTAGCTCGAAAGCATTATTCTACCTGCAAGAGATAATCTTGTATGAACCACTCAATAATGAGTCAAATTTAGTGTGTTGCCCTAGTTTTGATGCTTTCTTATTCCACTTCAAAATTGATTTTCCCACCTTGAAGTTTGGATTCAATTACCTCTTGTCAAACCAGCGCTTGACTACCTACTGGTGGTTGGCCATAGAGTCTAGCACCAATTCACTCTTTTCCTGAATCTTGACTAACTCCATAATTCTAACCTTCATAGCACTGGTTTCTTGGATCTTATACTATTTGATTAGTTGAAACACAAGGATCTCAAATGATATTGGCATTACGACGCCTTTCCCATATACCAAACTATAGGGAGAATTTCCTATAATTTGCTTTGGGGTGATCTTGTCCACCTTGTAGACACCTAAAATTGTCCATGCCCTAGCATCACTTACGGTACCTCCTAATCCCATTTTTGACACCTTGTGACTATTAGATAGAAAAGAGAGACTTATCCTAAAAGGTTAAACTAGGTCAAACCCTCTTCCATCCAACATTGAGACACAAGTCGAGCTTGGCTTCTACTCTTGAAGGAGAGCCAAAATACAAGGTCTTTGTCCCTTTGTTGTATAAAGGAGTGTCAATAAAATTCAACCAATCAAGCTAGGGAAAAAATATGAAACCCTAATTGAGTAAGATCAGAGCATAACATACTATCAAAAATAGATAAAAAAATATGAAAGCATAACAGAGACTAGTCAATAGAGAAGAACCTGTATCTGACTTCAAGATCACAGAAGGACTAGGGACCTAGGTTCCCTAGAGCTAATTTAGGGTTTTATAGAAGATCAAAGCTTCACCCAACATGTACTTGTAAAACCTTCCTTCTTCCTAGATCTTGTCTCCCAAAACTTGTTACTTCAACCTGTACACACAAAAGAAGGAAAGCGGGTTGGTGTTATTTAGGAGCTTGCCTAAGTCAAGCTCCATGAATGGTGTTTCCACCTCCACAATAACAATGATGAGAGATAAATAGAGCATGCCCTAGGAAGGTAGATTCAAATATGAAGTAGAATAGAATGCTATAACAAAGCATAAAGGAAAGGAGTCACCATGAGCATGGAAACCCTATCGTTCTTGATGCAGCATCACAACTTGACTCAAGAAATTGGTGTAGCCCAAATAAGTAGAGAGATCTTTACAAGACCTGCAAGAAGTTAGTGCAACAACAATAATCCACCATAGAGAGCTTTAGAGAAGAATAGAAAGCATGAGAGAGAAGGAGAGAGTGCAAGTGTGCCTAGATTTCTTAGAGAACTTAAAGGTGTTCAAATGAATAACCTGACTTGCTTAAATATATGCATTCCCACTCACCAACAATGAATAAAACCAAATGGGGCTGACATGTATAAGCCAAGGAGGTGTTCTAAGCTGACACCACAAAAATAGGGTTAAGGCTAACATATGGGACCAAGGTGCTAGGCTCCTTGGTCCTTTAGCCGTACAAACTCTAGGGAGTGTCCGTTTAAGTGGGTTTAGACCTATCCTAACTTTATTTTGTTAGGTTTATTCATCGGGATCAAGATTTTATTGTTTAATGTTCAAAAAGGTGTTAAAATAGGTCTTGATTAACATGGGTAAACATTTTACTCCATAACATTTAGCCCCCACTTTAGCGTGGATACGAGCTTATGTTTGAACTCACAATACACTAAGGAGAAGACAAATTTCACTCACAACAAACATAGAAGCCATATAATGTCACCAAAACTGAGGAGTGATCAAGCCCCCAAGTTTAGGATTCTAGGAGTCTGTGAAGAATTACATACACATAAGACACATAAGACACATGACATAATTCACTCATACATGAATAACCTAGAAAAAATGAGACAAGACAAGGCACACACAAGGCATACACTTGAGCATTCACCATGTATACACACAATACACAAAGTATACATGCTTGACATGAAGCATACACATAAGGCATAAAATATACATAGAATACACATGAAACACACATGGAATGCATGCAAAGCACTTAAGGACAATACATAATGAATACATAGAGAAAACATGCAAAGTATGCATGAGGCATGAAGAATACATAAAGTATAAGAATATGCAAGGAGAATACATGCATCATTCAATAGCCACAAGAAACACATAATGAAAGACCCTGAGTGAACATGACAAAAGAGACCTTAATCTAAATGTTGTCTCAATCATCATGCATCATTCCCCAAGATGCAATAAGAAGAATGCTAAGGGGTTAGTTAGAAATAAGAAGACCAAGAGGGGTACGAACACATCATACACATAATCCATATTAATAAAAGTGTTTCCACTCAAGGAAATACACAAACTACCTCCTGCAAGAGGATTTTTACGAAGCCTTGTAGAATAAGAAGGCATTGCAACCATACCCAAAGGTACTCTAGCTAAACTCAGGTTGGTGTTCCAACCCTTCTCCCAAACATGCAAGGAGCCTCAACAAGATAGACTATAGATCTTGCTTCTAAGTGTGCCACAATCCTTTCCAAGAGAGTGGAGTAAAAAAAATAATCAACAAGTGTTTTGATAGAAAGATGAGAGAAAGGATCATAGCATGATATATGCCCCCACCTTAAAGTGATTGCTAACTCCATCAAGGAGCAATTTGTTGCAAATATGTGCCTAATCGGTGTTTCCATTGATGTCAACATATCCTTCTTGTCATTGGTGTCAACTTTATCCCATTCTACAAGACTTGTATGTTGAGGATATTGAGAAAATTTGCCTCTCCGAAAGAAACAAGTGAGTTACACATCTCTCTATAAGAGATAGTGAAGTCAGTATAGATTAGTGAAGAAGATTTCTCTACATTCCCTGTAGGATGAAGATCAAAGTCTGTGGACCAATGAGTATTGTAGAGGATTGTATGAAGGTGCTCCAGTTATGATTTGAGAAGTTTGCATGAAGAATTGATGAAGTTATGGCCATCTGAGTAGAATTGGGTTTTTGTAATGTTCAGAGATGACAGAGTGATAGGAGTATGGTCTGGATTGATCCGCATTGGAATATTATGATCTGCAGATCTAGAGGTGTGTTTGGGATGATGGTGTGTGTCCTCAACTCAAGTGGTTTGTGGTTTGGAGGTCTACAAGCAATCTTTCTAGTGTGACAGTCACGGCAGTTAGTGTTCTTGAGTTCTTGAATGAAGATGCAAGTGTTTATAGTGATTTGAGGTGGTGCAGTTGTTCCTATTGATTTCATTATGCTTGTGGTGGTCTCTGGATCGTGTGCCTACTATGTTGAAGGTCTGCATTGAGATTTGAGCTCGTGGATAAAGATTTGTCCTTGGGTGTTGTTGTTCTTTCCAGTCTTAGCTGACCGGATGCTTGGTGAGTGTTGCGGATGTTCTAAGAGAAGTTCTACGGAGCGTGGCATGTTGATCGAGGAAGATTTCAGTCCCAGTTATGTTTGTTTGATAGCATAGTGATTCACATTAAGTCAGATGGTTGTAGTGCTGACCTTGATGTTTATTCCAAGGTTGATGAAGCATATAAATATGTGTGGTTGAGTTGTGGAAATGTATCCTTGTGTGAAAATGACAATCCTAAGAAAGGAGAAAAGGTAGAGCAGAGAAGAAGAAGAGTAGAAGAGGAAGAGCAGTAAAGTATGAGGAGATAGCAAGTATTTGGGGGCAGAGTAGATGTATTATGCACTTGAATGGAACAAACCTTGGCATGAAGAAGTTGTTTTCCAATTCAATCTTTTTGTGATAAACTTATAAATGTTTCTATAGGCAGTGAGCCTCTTAGAGCAGTGAGCTTTGGGCAGTGCACCCTGAAGGCATGTGCCTTCCCCATTTTCTATTCTTGTAATAGAGAATAAATCTTGTGACTTAACCCCCACTGTGGTTTTTCCCTTAACCGGGTTTCCACATAAAAATCTTGGTGTTATGTGTGTTGATTTTGTTTCTACTCATGTGTTATTGATTCATGCTTTCATGGTTATATCATTCATCTATTATTAAGTGGTAAAGAAGTTTAATTACAGAAAAGGATAAAAGTTTTGATGACAACGGATTCACTGCCCCTCTCAGTTGTCTGCCCTTATTTCAACAATTGGTATTAGAGCCAGTTCCTCTAAAAGAAGCTTGACCACTTGAGGAGATTCAGGATGTCAACTTACAAGAAGGACAATCTAAGATTTGATGGAATAAATTATTCTCTTTGGAAGAGTCACATGGAGTGCCACTTGCAATGCATGGGTGATGCCTATTGTTTGATAACAAAGAATAAGTATGAGCCCCTAGAGAAAGGTCCTTCAACTCCAGATGAACTCAAAGATGCTGAAAACAACATTCGAGCTAAAGAAGCTTTGCTGAGTTCCCTGATTGATATAGAAATGACAAATGTCCTGGAATTGAAAACTGCTCATGAAATTTGGAAGAAGTTGGAAACTCTATATGAAGGTGATGAACATGTCAAATGTGCTAAGTTGTAGAGTCTGAAGGGTAGATATGAAAATTTGAGGATGTGTGAAGGTGAAAACATTACTTCCTACATGCAGAAGGTGAATGAACTTGTGTGTGGTATTCGGTGTGCTAGTGGAAAACTGGAAGAATCAAAGATTATTGGCAAAGTGCTTAGATCCTTACCTGCTTCATACAAACATAGAGTTTCTACTATTGAGGAGATCAGGACTATGACAACTATTATAAGAGATTAGTTGGTTGGCAAGCTTTCAGCATTTGAAATGAGTGAGTTTGGTAATTCTCTTCCTAAATTTGAATCTGCATTTAAGGCCAGTATTTTTGGAAAGAAAAGATTTGATCTAGGTGAAAGCTCTTCAAGAAGACTAACCAGATTTGAGAAGGCAAGGAAGGATCTTGAAGAAGATAAATCAGAGTTTGAAGAACTTGAAGCTCTTTTCACCAAAAGACTACCAAGAGGATCCAGTAACTATGAAGGAAAGTTGCCTTTCAAATGTTTTGCTTTCAATACGATTGGTCATTTTGCCTCAAGATATCCAGAGAGGGTTTCAAAAGCAAACCCTAACAGACCTAGGGTTCAGAAGAAATGCTACTATGTCTAAGAAGCTACAAAAGAAGGAGTCACTGATGATGAATCTGATAAGGGAAGTACTTCAAGAAATGAATGAGTGTTCATTGCCATCAAAGAAGAAGATCTGGTGCCTATTGAATCTGCTAGCTGTGTGAATGTGGAAAGAGCCTTCGATACTCAGGTTGAAGAAAAGGATGAATGGGTAATTGATAGTGGATGCTCTCATCATATGACAGGTGATAAGAGTAAGTTTGTAAGTATGGAAAGGTATGAAGGTGGAATTGTGAAGTTCGGAGACAATTCAACTGGTAGAATTTGTGGCAGAGGATCCATCTCTCTTGTTGGTAAGAATAACACTAATGATGTTTTGTATGTAGAAGAGTCGAAGCATAATCTTCTCAGTGTTGGATAGTTGGTTGACAAGGGATATGATCTTTGATTCAAGGATGGAAAATGCAGAATTTTGGAAAGCTCTATAATCGAGATTGCATCTAGTACATAGACTAGAGGTAACATCTTTCATTTGAGTGGTATTGGTAAAAGTTGTTTGATTGCTTAGATTGATCAGAGTTGGTTATTGCATAGGAGAATGTGTCATGTAAAATTTGACAACATTGTCAAGATAAGTTCTACTTAGGCTGTGAGAGATCTTCCAAATCTTGTAAAACTGGCTAATAGCATGTGTAAGGAATGTCAGTTGGGCAAACAGAGTAGAACTACATTCAAGAGAAAGGAACAATCTTCAAGTGGATTGTTGGAACTTGTGCACATTGATTTGTGTGGTCCTGCTAGGGTTAGGAGTTTGCAAGGGGATAGATACTTTATGTTGCTGATTGATTATCACTCCCAGATGATGTGGTTCACCTTCTTGAGAGAGAAATCAAAGGCTCTTGACAAATTCAAAGTATTTAAGGCTAGGGTGGAGAATGAGATTGGTATGAAGATAAAGTGTCTGAGATCTGAGAGAGGTGGAGAATTTACCTCCAATGAGTTTAATACATTTTGTGAAAAGCATGGAATAAGAAGATAGTTGTCTACTCCTAGGACTCCTCAGTAGAATGGAGTTGTGGAAATGAAGAACAAGACTATTCAAGAGGCTGCTAGAAGCATGATGATGAAAGGAAATGTTCCACATGTCTATTGGAGAGAGGCTATGAGTACTACTGTCTACACTCTCAACCGGGTGTAGATCAAAGGTAATTCTGGTAAAACACCTTATGAACTGTGGTTTGGTAATGCTCCTTCTATGAAATATTTCAGAGTTTTTGGTAGTAAATGCTATATCAAAAGAGATGAAGATCTGGGTAAGTTTGATGCAAGATGTGATGAAGGAATATTTATGGGTTATTCTAATCAAAGCAAGGCATACCGGTGCTTTAACAAGAGATTGAAAAAGATGGTTGAAAGTGCTAATGTCAAGGTTGATGAAAGCAAGGAGAAAACTTCAAGGTTTTGTGGATATGAATCAAATGATCAAAATGAAAGTCCAAATGAAGGAAAGCAAGTCAGTTTACTCCGGAGAATCCAGTGACTCAAGAAGTTAATGCAAATATTAAGGAACATGTTCAAGAATCAGAAGCTAAATTAAATCCCAAAACTCCCAGGTATGTAAGATTGAATCATTCTAAAAATCAGATCATAGGAGATAAAAATAAAGGTGTTCAAAACAGAAGAAGGATTATTGAAGAACAAGAGGAGTATTGTCTGATTTCAAAGATTGAACCAAACTTAGTGAATGAAGCTTGTAATGATGAAAGTTGGGTAAAAGCAATGGAAGAAGAATTAATGCAAATTGAAAAGAATCATACTTGGGATCTTGTTCCTAGACCTAAAAACAAAAATGTAATTGGAACTAAATGGGTCTTCTAGAATAAATTGAATGAAGATGGTGAAGTTGTGAGAAACAAAGCAAGATTGGTGTGTAAAGGTTACTCTCAGGTAGATGGAATTGATTTTGAAGAAATTTTTTCTCTAGTGGCAAGAATTGAAGCAATCAGATTATTTCTTGCCTGTGCTACTTACAAAGATTTCAAAGTTTACCAAATGGATGTCAAGTCAACATTTCTGAATGGAGAATTGGAAGAAGAGGTCTACATTGAGAAACCAGAAGGATTCTAGTTTTCTGATCAAGAAGATAAGGTTTACAGATTGAAGAAAGCACTATATGGACTTAAACAACCCCCAAGAGCCTCGTATGCAAGATTAGATAAGTATCTGCTAATGTTAGGCTTTAGCAAAGGCACTGCTGACAGTAATCTTTATTTCAAAATTGATCATGAACACATCTTGATTGTTGAGGTATTTGTTGATGACATCATCTTTGGTGGAAATGAGAGTATGTGTAAAAATTTTGCTGATCAGATGCAAAGTGAATTTGAGATGTCCATGCTTGGTGAAATGTACCTTTTATTAGGTCTGCAAATCATTCAGTTAGAAAAAGACATATTCATATCTCAGTCTAAGTATGTGAAAGAATTGTTGAAAAAGTTTGGAATGGAGGATTCAAAACCAGTGAGTACTCCTATGGTAATCGGATGCAAGTTGAGTAAAGATGATGTTTCCCCTAAGGAAGATTAGAAGAGGTATAGATCAATGATTGGAGGACTGCTTTATCTGACTCATATGAGACTTGATATTATGAATGTGGTTGGTCTTATTTCTAGATTTCAAGCTGATCCTAGAGAATCTCTTTTTGTGGTAGTCAAAAGATTTTTTAGATATATGAAGGGAACATTTGACTATGGCTTATGGTATCCTAAGGGTGATGATTTCACTCTTCATGCATATATAGATGCTAATTGGGCAGGAGATGTGGATGACAGGAAGAGTACTAGTGGAGGTCCATTTTTCTTGGGAAAGAGATTGGTTTCTTGGTTGAGAATAAAAGAGGCAATATCTCTATCTACTGCAGAGGTAGACGACATAGCAGAAACAAGTAATTGTACTCAAGTTTTGTGGATGAAGCAAATGTTGAAGGATATCAAAGTTGTGTTTGAAGAACCTATTACAATCTTTTGTGATAATTCAAGTGTAATAAACATTCAAAGAATCCGGTGTTGCATTCAAAGACAAAGCATATATGATCCATCAAGTTTCACTTTTTGAGAGAGAAGGTAAATGAGAATGAAGTCAGATTGGAGTTTGTCTCTTCAAAGGATTAGATTGTGGATATCTTTACTAAGCCTCTATGTAAGGATAGTTTTGAGTATCTCAGAGGGAAGCTAGGGGTCATTAACCCTCTTGTTCAGAACTAAGGTACAATAATGTGCATCAGTCTGGTGGAATTCACAGTCATATCTTGTGGTCTAGATTGGTGTTAAGGGAATGCTACGTATGGGGAGTAGTCAGTATGTTCTAAGTTCGGTTTGAGTTTGCCTAAGAAACAAAAGGGGTGAGAGATGACTGCAAATGTGTGCCCTTTGCCATTGATGTCAAAGGGGGAGATAAGTCATGTGAAAAACTTGGAAGTAAGTAGTTGTTGATGAAAGGGAGAGCAGTAAAGAAAATGGTTCCAGGTGTGATAAGAGAAAGAGGGAGAAGTTCTTATCTTGATGGTTGAAACAATTTTTCATATCATATGTTGCCATCAATTACAAAGGGGGAGATTGTTGCAAATATGTGCTTAATCAGTGTTGTCATTGGTGTCAACTGTATCCCATTCTACAAGACTTGTATGTTGAGGATATTGAGAAAATTTGCCTCTCTAGAAGAAACAAGTGAGTTACATATCTCTCTATAAGAGACAGTGAAGTCAGTACAGCTCAATGAAGAAGATTTCTCTACATTCCCTGTAGGAGGATGAAGATCAAAGTCTACAGACCAACAAGTATTGTAGAGGATTGTCTGAAGGTGCTCCAATTATGATTTGAGAGGTCCACATGAAGTATTGATGAAGTTATGGCCATCTGAGTAGAACCGGGTTTTTGCAGTGTTTAGAGGTGAAGGAGTGACAGGAGTATGGTTTGAATTGATCCGCATTGGAATATTATGATATGTGGATCTAGAGGTGTGTTTGGGATGATGGTGTGTGTGCTCAACTCAAGTGGTTTGTGGTTTGGAGGTCTGCAAGCAATCTTTCTAGTGTGACAGTCATGGCAGTCAGTGTTCTTGAGTTCCTGGATGAAGATGCAAGTGTTTCTGGTGATTTGAGGTGGTGTGGTTGTTCCTATTGATTTCATTGTGCTTGTAGTGGTCTCTAGATCATGTGCCTACAATGTTGATGGTCTACGTTAAGATTTGACCTTGTGGTTAAAGATTTGTCCTTAGGTGTTGCTATTCTTTCCAGTCTTGGCCGACCAGATGCTTGGTGAGTGTTGCAGATGTTCTAAGAGAAGTTCTATGGAGCATGGCATGTTGATCGAGGAAGATTTGAATCCTAGTTATGTTTGGCTGACAACATAGTGATTCACATTAAGTTAGATGGTTGTAGTTCCGACCTTGATGTTTATTCCAAGGTTGATGAAGCATATAAATATGTGTGGTTGAGTTGTGGAAATGTATCCTTGTGCAAAAATGACAAAATCCTAAGAAAGGAGGAAAGGTAGAGCAGAGAAGAAGAATAGTAGAAGAGGAAGAGAAGTAAAGTATGAGGAGATAGTAAGTGTTTGGGGGAAGAGCAGATGTATTGTGCACTTCAATGGAACTGACCTTGGCATGAAGAATATGTTGTTTTCTAGTTCAATCTTTCTGTGATAAACTTATAAATATTTTTGTAGGCAGTGAGCCTCTTAGAGAAGTGAGCTCTGAGTAGTGCACCCTAAAGGCATGTGCCTTCCCCATTTTCTATTCTTTTAATAGAGAATAAATCTTGTGGGTTAACCCCCACCATGGTTTTTCCCTTAACTGGGTTTCCACATAAAAATCCTAGTGTTATGTGTGTTGATTTTGTTTTTGCTCATGTGTTGTTGATTCATGCTTTCATGGTTATATCATTCATTTGTTATTAAGTGGTAACTAAGTTTAATTAGAGAAAAGGATAAAAGTTTTGGTGACTGCTGATTCACCCCCCCTCTAAGTTGTCTGCCCTTATTTCAACACAAGTGTCTTTAAGGTAGAATAGGTAAGAAGTGTAAGACAAGCACGAAAATTTTCTAAAAGCACATGCCCAAATGATATGTGTTCTTAAAATCTACATCACCACAAGGGTTTGTCCCCAGGATGAGAAAACCAAGGCAATGCTTATAGGCATGATACACAATGGCTTGTGTAGTCATGGTATGATGTTGAGAATTGCAACAAGGTGCCACATGAATATGAGGACAACAAAAGAAAGATGACATGAAAGTAGAGTACACATAAATTGAATCAACATGAAAGGATGCTAAATCATCCATAAAGAAAATTAAGAAAATTTTAAATTTGGACATATAGAAGAATGAAGATACATATAGAGTAATGTCACAATGGGGAGATTGGGAGAAATACCAATCAACAAAACATCACAATACGGGGATAACATTACGTACAAGCATAACACAAATGAGAAGTAGGGACCATGCTTATGAGCCAACCTATAACAAATTGTCCTCCCCTGACTTGCTTATTATAAAATGGATGGAGGATAAGGTGCTCTAGGGACTACATCAAGCATGGTTAAAAGTGCTAGATCCATACCATGTTCGAAGTTGTTGAATTTTTTCACCCAAAACTTGGTATTCCTTAGTGGAATGACCATGTGCTCGATGATATGCACTATAATGAGGTGTTTAATGATTATTGTGTTGAATCTTTGTGTGTTAGAGGAGAAAGACTGATTAAGCAGTCTTTAAGTAGATTTGATAACATACACTCTTGTTGAGATAGAAGAGAAGATATAGGTGTTGTAGGAAGCAATCCTTTTTGTTGTGAACATGGTGGAGAGAATGTAGGAGAAGACAGGAAACCTAAACTTACTTTAGAAAAGTGTGGTGTTGGTTCCACATGTTCCTTAATTTCTTGTTCTTTGCATCCTAACCCATTTCTAGTGTAGCTGAGTTTAGAAAGAATTTTAAATCCACACACATAATGCATCTCTAAGTCTGAAGGAAGAGGAGAGATCATATGACTATCTTTTTTGAAATGAGAACTTCCATCATGTGTTGAAGAAGATGGAGAAGGGTCATTCTTTTTATCATGGTGAGGAGGGTAAATCTTTGTTTCAATAGACCCATGGGGGTTTAAATCTAAAGTGACCTTTTCATTATAAAGATAGGCATTAGAAGAAGATAATTCATTAGATTGAGATGATACTTTATCACAAATGGCTACCATTTCTTTAGAAGAAAGCACATATTCATCTATATGAAAAGTTCCATTGTTATTACTTTTGAGTTTAAGTTTGTTAGAAGTATGAGATTTTGTTGAAGAAATTATATTTATCTTTAAGGATTTTGGGTGTGAGGGTGAGATTTTATATTCACCCACAAAGGAGGATGTAAAATCTAATGAACCCCAATCATCACCAAAAATGCATTCAAAGGATTGACACTACTTTGAACAACACTATTTTTAGTAGCGGAGGGTAGTGGTTTGGATTTTGTTAAAGAAGGGATAAAATTACTTAGATGAATTTGATGTCTCGCTTCCATTTGTAAGCAACTTTCTAGAATTGAATCAACTTCAATCGTGTGAAGCTTGTTTTCAAAAATAAACTTTATTGAATGATGAAGGGTAGACGGGACTGCCCCCATGGCATGAATCCATGGTCTACCAAGAAGAAGATATATGAAAGAGAATTAGGCATGACATGGATAAGGGTAGGCAATGTCATAGGTCCAGCCTTAACATTTAAGGTGATTGTACCTAGTGATTATTCACCAACATTATCAAAGCCACGAATGTTCAGTTTGTCTAGTTTGATGAAAGATGTATCAACATTGAGTATATGTAGTTACAAGTCTATGCCACAAACATTAAGACCTAATCCACCATCAATCAAAGTGTGTCTTACCCTCATTTTATTAATAATGATGAATATCATAAGAGGTTCATATTGGTTTTGAACTTCTATGGGAGGTAATTCTTGTTGTTGAAATAAGATATTTGATGTTGTCACATGCATACAACTAAAGAGAAATGCTACATCATTTGGTCTAACAGAAGGTGGAACAACTACCTTTTGTAGAGCCTCTTGGAGCATTTTGTGGTATGTAGTGTTGGAATTAGGTTAGACAATTGAGAGGGGGGGTGAATTAGTTGTCACTACTTTTAACCTTTTCTACTTTTAATCTTCTTTCACAACTTATAAATAGATTAGTGATGTAAACATTGAAGCATGAATTAACAACACATGAGCATAAACAAAATGAACACACATAACACCATAATTTTTACGTGGAAACCTAGTTAAGGGAAAACCATGGTAGGGGTTAACCCACAAGATTCGTACCCTGTTAAAAAGTACTTAAAATAAATGGGAAGGCACTTGCCTTCAGGTGCATTGTCCAGAGCTCACTGCTCAAGAGGCTCACTGCCTACAAGATTTTATATTTAATACAGAAAGAATGAACTAAGAAATAGCATCTTCTTCATGCTTGGTTCAGTCCCATTGAAGATCTTAACTCCTCTGCTTTGGTCCCACACTCTGCTTTGCTCTACCACATCTTCACTCGCATCATTGCCCTTTGACAGCCTTACTTCACTTATTTATATATGACATCAATTTTGGAAAGATCATCAAAGTCAGCTTTACAAACATCTTATTACAATTGTTCTTCAAGGTCAGCCTAACAAACTGTTACAATTACAAGACTTGATTTGATACAAAGTATTACATGCAAATCCTTAAAGTGTTGGCCAAACATTTTTTGGGAGCTAAATCTTCTTCAATCAACACACTACACTCTAGAGAATTGCACTTAGATCATCTACAACACGCTTGAAACATCCAGTCGGCCAAGACTGGGAAGAACAACAATACCAAGGAAGAAATCTTCAATCAATAAGCTCAATCTTCAATGTAGAACTTCAACACAGTAGGCACACAATCTAGAGACTTCCACAAGCACATTGAATTCAACAATAAGATCCGCACTACTCCAAATCATTAGAATCACTTACATCTTCATCTAGTACCTCAAGAACACTGTCTGCTATGACTGTCACACTAGAAAGATTGCTTATAGATCTCCAAACCATGAACCACTGTGAGTTGAGGATACACACTGACTTCCCAAACATGCCTTTAGATCTATAGATCATAAGTTTTCATTGCGGAGCAATCCGGACCAATTTCCTGTCACTCTGTCTCTTCTAAACATTGCAAAACCTGGTTCTACTCAGATGGCCATAGCTTCTTCAAATCTTCATGTGGAGCTCTAAAATATTAACTAGAGCTACTTCAGACAATCCTCTACATAGCCATATGGTCCACATACTTTGATCTTCATTTCTCTAGAAATGTAGAGCAATCTACTTCATTGATCTGAACTGTTTCCTCTGTTTCTGACCAAGGGATATGTTGACATCAATGACAACACATCATAGGCACATATTTACAACATGTAGGTGATAATCATATGGAGAGATCTTAGCTGTAGTAGCATGGAGCTTCTTGATAAGATCATATTCTATACTAATATGTTGAGGAAGATGAGGTGCTTGAGGAAGAATATGTTGAGAAGATGGAAGATAAGTGGGCACACTCGGTTCTTGCTTACTTTGTTTGTTATTGCAGGTGTTCTATGCATGAGAAACCACATTGTAATGAGATTGTTGTGACACATTTTAAACACCTTGATTCCTTTGATTAATTTGCTTTGCATAGTCGAGAATGTAACCTGAAGGTTGAGATGGTTTTGGAATACTTCAAACTGTGATCATAGGTCTAGAGAAAGGAGGTAGATTAGGTGCCTCATGCACAATGAATTTAGGAATATTTTAAACATTAATACACTTATTCACTATCCCCTTAGTGGGTGGAAAAAGTTTATTAACGATGATAAAATTTACATTGATATCTTTTTGAGATGAATGCCTAATGTCTTCCCATGGGGAATCCATTATAATAGAAGAATCTTCATCTACTAATACTTCATCTTTTGATAGGAGAGCATTGGAATGAAGAGAGGGTAGAGTTATGTTAAGAAATGTATCAACAATCTCATCCTCTTGTGCCAAAATGTTCTCACTTTTGGGAGAGGGATCCAAAGCATAGAGTGATGTAGGCAAAGCTAAATCACCATCATATGCCTTAGAGGTGATGTCTAATGGTATTACCATGAATTGTAGTAGATAAAGAACTATCACCATCATCTTTCTCATGACCATTCATGGAGATGAATTTAACAAAGTCCTCTAATATTGATAGAAGTTATATGAAAAATCCAATAATACATGTAAGTGTGATATGGAACAACAATGTACAATTGAATTTAGACATGACTTAAGTACCAATCAATGACCTACAAGTGTAAGATAAGCAGGGCTTTTAAAAAATGTGATGCTTTTGGTAACGACAACAACTAAGTCTTGAAAATGTAAGATGTGTAGTATGTGCCAATGATTTTCCTCAGTAGACACAAGAGGGATTTATAAACTTTTACTTTAAATGAAGATGCATAAGTGTCAAATGAAGCTAGATAGTTTTGTTTATGCTATTGCTTTACAATTTTAAAGAGAAGATGAATGCATTAATGTTCTTGTTTTCTAGTTTAAAAAAATATGACACATATGATGAGTTACAACAACTTAAAATCAGATTTAGCAATCATTCATCATAACAAAGATCTGAAAATAAGATTTTAAATACAACCACTAAATGCAAGACTAGCTAGGGTTTATCATGAAACCCTAGATCTTAGATGCTTGTTCCCTAAACCAAAATTATTTGATGCAAGCATGTAATTTAAACATAAATCTTAATTATGATGTTCTATAGTAATTATATATCAGATTTTACCACTAATTATCATCAGAAAAAATTGAAATAAGGTTCTACTCAACAAGCCCTAGGTGCAAGACTAGCTAGGTTTTCCAAAAATGTAATTTTTTTGAAAACCCTAATAATGAATAAGTGAAAATACCAAATATACCACTAGGAAATGATTAAATAATGTGATACAAATCAAATCTGATGCAAAAGTTAGAAATTTGTATCATTCTATAATGATCTAAACATATGGAATATAGACAATGTGACAAATATGTTTTTTTCTAAATCTACATCAAATACTTGATTTTCTAATTTCAAATACAAAGATTCAAGAATGTTCTAAACAACAAAAATGATAAGGTATAGAAAATTAAATCAAATTAATCAACCTTATAATGTCACCACTATTTGAAATAACACACTAATCTACAAACCCTAGGTTCAAGACTAGTTAGATTTTCTAAAAATCAAAGGTTTTTGCAAATCCTAACAATGAAATAATGTCAAATTAAGCTATGAAAGTATGCCAATTTGATGAATGAATGTAATATAATAAGATATAGGATAGAAAATAACTCAGATCTGAAGAAAGAAGGATGCCAAAGTGCAATAATGATGGGTTCACCAAAATTTTAGAAAAGAGAGACTTAGCCTAAATGGTTAAACTAGGTCAAACCCTCTTCAATCCAACATTGAGACACAAGCCGAGCTTGGCTTCTACCCTTGAAGGAAAGCCAAACTATAGGGTCTTAGTCCCTTTGTTGTATAAATGAGTATCAACCAAATTCAACCAATCAAACTAGAGAAAACATGAAACCCTAATTGAGCAAAATTGGAGCATAAGAAACTATCAAAAATAAATACAAAAAATCTGAAAGCACAACATAGACCAATGAGTAGAGTAGAAACTAGATCCGAGTTTAGGAGCATAGAAGGACTAGGGTGCTGGGTGTTCTAGTCCTAATTTAGGGTTTTATAGAAACTCAGACCTTTACCTGACCTGTACCTATAAAACCTTCCTTCTTCCCAAATCTTGTCTCCCGAAACCTATTACTTCAACCTACTATTTAGGAGCTTGCCTAAGTCAAGATCTGTGAATGATGTTTCCACCTCCATAATAGCAATGCTAAGAGATAAAGAGAGTGTGCCCTAGGAGGGCAGAGACAAATTTGAGGTAGAATGGAATTTTATAACAAAGAATAAAGGAAATGAGTCACCATGAGCATGGAAACCCTAGCTTTCTTGATGCGACATCAAAACTTTACTCAAGAAGTTGGTGTAGCCCAAATAATTAGAGAGATCTTCACTTGAGACTTGCAATAAGTTAGTGCAAAATCAATAATCCACCATAAAGAGCTTTAGAGAAGAATAGAGAGCATGAGAGAGAATAAGGATCGAGTACACGTGTGCCTAGATTGCTTAGAGAACATAAAGATGTTCAAATGAATAAACTAACTTTCTTATATATGCATTCCTGCTCACCAATAATGAATAAAACCAAATGGGGATGATGTGTATAAGCCATGGTAGTGTTCTAAGATGATACCACCAAAATAGGGCCAGGGATAACATTTAGGACTAAGGAAATAGGCACCTTGGTCCTTTAGCCCCACAAACTCTAGGGAGTGTCCACTTAAGTAGGCTTAGACCTATCATAACTTTAATTTTTGGGTTTATTCATCAGGATTGAGATGTTAGCCCCGACCCTATTTTGGTGATGTCATCTTAGAACACCTCCTTGGCTTATATATGTCAGCCCCATTTGGTTTTATTCATTGTTACTGAGTGGGAATGCATATATAAGCAAGTTAGTTTATTCATTTGAACATCTCTAAGTTCTCTAAGCAATCTTGGCACTCTTGCACTCTCTCTTCTTCTTTGTCATGATCTCTACTCTTATCTAAAGCTCTCTATGATGGGGTAAACAGTAACACATTTGTCCTAGGACTCTTTAATGTCCCTTTCCATCATCTTGTCATCCACCTTCTTATGACCACCTTATGTCACCTTGGAACATATTTATCCTATTTCCCAACTTAATTAAATAAATTATATTTATTTAATTAATTTAAATCTATTTTCCCCTTCACCTAGATTAATCAAATAAATTATACTTCTTTAATTAATTAAATCCTTTTTCTCCAACACCCAAATTGATTAAATAAATTACATTTATTTAATTAATTAATCCATGACTATCCCTTAATTAAATAATTTTTATTTATTTAATTAATTTTATCCTCCCACATCAACTTTCTTCAATAATTGATTAAATAATGAAATTATTTAATTAATTATTTTCCATTTGTCCTCATCCTCATCTCCTTGCCACAAATAATAAATGAGAGTCACAAAGGTCAAACTAACTTTTCATCTCCACCACTCATCTCATACTACATCTCTCAATCCTATCCATTCACATAAGTATGCCCTCGAAGCTTCTATCTTTCATCTCTTAATCTCCACCATCCATTTCATATTGAACCTCTTAATCTTAGCCATCTATTTCCATATTTGAATCTCAACCATCCATTGCACCTCTTAATCCTAGCCATCCATCATATCATCCAGAAATCTATAAATCAAACATCAACTAGGTCATTATCATCAAGAGCTTTTATGCAAAGTTATGCTGTCAAAGTGAGCAACCAACGTATCAAAATCATTATCAAAATATCATTGAAGCACATCATGCATCCATCAATGGAGAAACAAAGGCTATTATGGTGGTAGCATTTTCTTATTGTTTCATTTGATTACTTTAGTCCTTATGCTCTGTTGGAAGTGATTTTGAGTATGGAATAGGAACTTTCATTTATGCATTATTTCTTATTTATGATTCCATATTTCTACATACATAGAACTATAATGCTTTCTTGAGACTCTAATTCCATTCTTCCTAGTTTTGTGAGCTTATTCACTTGATCAGATTGTTGTTTGTTGATTTGGCCAAACTATTTCCTTGCGAATAGTAATTAGAAGAAGTCTTTAGGAAGATTTCATTTAGAAATCTTAATATTGAGGAATGCCTTTGCATTGTCTAATATTACTATGTGAGGTGGGCCAAATTGAGTGACAATGTCTTTATGAAATCCATCATGACCCTCTCTGTTTCCTCCTTTAGTGGAACTCCTTTTGTCCACCTCGTGAAATAGTCCATCGTTGTCAAGATCCATTTGTGACCTACACTTGAGATGGCGTTTATCATTTTGATGAAATCTAACTCTTGTTGGGTAAATGGCTCATTAATAGCACTTGTTTTAGAGGAAGAGCATCCTTTTTCTTTTTTCTTGTGTAGAATTGGCATTGTTGACATCTTTTCAATTGTTGGCATTCAAAAAATATCACTGGCCAATAGTATCCTGCACAAATTATTTTTGTCAGTGTGACCTTTTCAGAGAAATGTTTTCTAGATGTGCCATAATAGATACTATTGAAGATTCTTATAAAAAAGACATCATTGATTATACCATAGTTGGCTCCCTGAATCTTGTAATACCTCCTCTTGAAAGGGGGTAGCTAACTGGGATACCTTCTAGTTTTCATGAAGTGTATTCTATCTTTAATCCACTAGTTGGATCTTCCTTACTCATTTACCAAGTTCATTCAAGCATCTTGCTTAGCTTCTCTTACAAAGTCTTGGCTTTGAGCTAAATGCTTGCATAGCGCCCTTCCTCTGACCAGCTTCATTGGCCTTACTTCAATTTCATAGTCTAGGATTTTAGTAATACAATTGGCCCTTTTTTCTATGATCTCTCCTTCCATTATGTATTCTTAGATTCTCAGGTGAGACACATAGATAGTGACTTTGCTTCCTGATACCATATGCCTGAATTTATTGAGGCCTTTAACCCCAAAGCATAATCTTTTATCTCAATGAAATTATACTCTGTTTCGTATCTTTTCATGGTCTAAGAGGTGAATGAAATGGGTGTTGAAGGCACAAGACAACTGAGAGGGGGGGTGAATCAATTATATCAAAGACTTTAACTTTTCTTAAACAAAATCACATTCACATTCAATTGCTTTAACCCCTTAATCTGTTATGAAGATTAAACGTGAAATGTAGAATTAAAACTTAAACAGATTAACACCATACACACATGAACACTAGATTTTTACATGGAAAACCCTAAAAGGGAAAAACCATGGTGAGTGTTAGCTCACAATATAATGTAGTAACAATACCAGATAACAAAAGAGGCTCACTGCCAAAGGGCTCACTACCCAAAAGAATGCTCACTACAAAAAGGCTTACTGCCAAATGGTGGCTCACTGCTAAGGGATGGCTCACTAGTAAGAGGGGTGGTTCACTGCCAGGAGGGGTGGCTCACTACCATGAATTGATATAATAGCATCCACCACATGCCTAAGGGTGCTGCCACAATAATGGGTTACACTTTCTGGGACATCCTAATTTTTGCTGAAATCACATATTTTTGGAAAATATAACGATTTAAACCTTGAAAGGTTCCATTTAAAGGATTTTAATTGAAGATGATTTGATCAAACCCCCTTAGATTCAAACCCTCTTGGATAGAACCCCGCTAGTTTTAAACCATACCTATAATGGAGTCTCCTCTACACCTATCAAAATGTTGATAAAAAATTAGTTTTGATTTACCTTTTGGGGGATCAAATGAATTCATTTAAATTTTATGTTTTGTAAGTATGTAGTCCTTATTATAAGCTTCCCAAAAAGTATAATTTTAAATATATTTAATTTGATTATTATATTTATTTTTTATTTCTTGTGAATGTAGGTTTTTCACCGAACATCAAGTTCTCTATTCTACACACATGGAAAATTAGTAAATTAGTGAATTTTTTTTTTGAAAAATATCTATGCCCTAGGTATTGATGTCCTTGTTTCAACAAAAAAAAATTGAATTTCGATACATACAGAAAAAGTTATGTTTTACGGAATACACCTATGTCTAAATTATAATTGGTTTGACTTCAAAACTTAATTAAAAAAATTTTAAACAAAACATTATAAAACCAAATGCAGGCCCTATATATCGGTGTTACCAATCTAAATTCAAAAGAATTAGAATTTTATCCTTTGTAGAAAAAAGGTTATGTAGTATAGAATACACATCACTTAAAAAAATGTTGTTTACTATTAAAAACTAGTTATCAAAGGAGACACAAAACTTTTTACAATTTAACTCCAATTTTTTTAAAGAAAATATATTTAGAATCTACAAACAAAATCTCACAAATCACTAGTTCGCATCATCTCCAAATTCCTAATGGTTTAGCAGCTATAGGTGTCAAAAGTGAAGATTTAGTTTAAAATGTTGATTTCAATGTCGAGTTTGGCCAAAAAGTGTAACCCATTATTGTGGGATGACCACTAAGTTCAGTTCCAATAAAGCACAATACATATCACCTTCCCTGCCTCATAACACAAAACCTTTCATCTTCACATCTTTGCACACACACCCATTACACATGGATTCATTACATTTATTTATACCAATCATCAACCTTCGAACATACATCAAGGTTCTCAATACAATCTACAACCTTTGGAACAGTCTCCAAGATCAGCAAACGTACATAATTTGAATTAGGTCTAGACCTAAAAATCTCGCAGCACAAAGGAATGAGGACAAGACACTTTACACCTTATCTCAAACCTAAATATGTCCATGCATGCTACGCAACACTTACATGATCATCAAAACAACTCCTTAATCACCGCAATCATCCAAGGTCGACCAAACAATAAAAAAATAGAAAATTCTTGATCACATGCTTTCATGATCACATCCATAACTTGTGGACCTTATACAATGCTTTAACACAGTCTCAAAAAATCCACGAATAACATAAATTCACCTGAGAACTAACAAATCCACGTGCAATAAATCTCACTTGAAGACAGTTCACAGACTTCTCACAAACAATATTGTCAAGCTCTGCTACTTAAGAAAATAGCTTTCTAGAGCACCAAATCACAAATACTTTGGATGGAAGATAGATGTGAAACTTATGAACACTCATCCAGAACCACAAGAATTAAAACTAAACTGTGGAGAAATACAGAGCAAAATACTTTCTCCTCGTCACACTGTAAACACTGCCAAAAATAGTCTTCAAACTAGTGACCATAAATTTCACACTAAAGTGTTCCGGAGCACCAAACTCTGGATTTAACATCTACAATTGGTTCTATAAAACATATCCAAATCTCATCCTCTAGTCTTCAGTAAAGAAGAAATGTGGTGCAAAAACTCAGACAATATCTTGTAAGCTAGAATACATCTTCACAACTCTATCTTCAGTATGAACCAAATTTTCTCAAAAGCACTTGGAAACTCAATATTTGGAACATATTCTTAGCATCTTCAACACTTATACAACACAATACAAAGCAACTAACTCATCACAATCAAGTAACAAAGCAAGAGCACAGTTGACACTAATGATAATACAAACATGTTGACATCAATGACAACACTGATTAGCACATACTTGCAACAATCTCCCCCTTTGTCATTGATGGAAACATATGAGTAAAAAACTAAACAACATGTTCCACCATCAAGACACAACTCTGCATCAAAACTCCCTCTTTTTCTTTACACATTTGAACTCTCTCTAATTACTGAATGCTTTCTTTTATCTGAGTTTTTCACATGAACTCTCTCCCCCTTTGACATCAATGGTAAAGGGAAACACATCTCTTTCCACTACATGCTACACAAAACTTACATGATCATAAAAACAACTCCCTAATCACTGTAATCATCCAAGGTTAACCAAAAAACACAAACATAGAAAATTCTTGATCACACGCTTTCATGATCACATCCATAACTTGAATACCTTATACAATGCTTTAACATAGTCTCAAAACATCCACAAACAACATAAATTCACCTAAGAACTGATAAATTCAAGTACAACAAATCTCACTTGAAGACAGTTCACTCACAAACAATACTGTCAAGCTCTACTACTTAAGAAAACAACTTTATGGAGCACCAAATCACAAATACTTTGGATAGAAGATCGATGTGGACCTTATGAACACTCACCCAGAACCACAAGACTTAAAACCAAACTACGGAGAAATACAGAGCAAAATACTTTCTCCCAATCACACTGCAAACACTGTCAGACATAGTCTTCAAAATGGTGAACATAACTTTCACACTAAAGCATTTCAGAGCACCAAACTCTGGATTTAATATCTACAACTGGCTCTCTAAAACATATCCAAATCTCATCCTCTGATCTTAGGTATAGAAGAAATGTGGAGCAAAAACTTAGATAGTATCTTGTAATCCAGAATACATCTTCACAACTTTGTCTTCAGTATGAAACAAATTTTCTCAAAAGCACTTGGAAACTCAATATCAGGAACATATTCTTATCATCTTCAAAACTTATACAACACAATGCAAAGCAACTAACTCATCACAATCAAGTCACAAAGCAACAACACAATTGACACTAATGACAACACAAACATGTTGACATCAATGACAACACCGATTAGTACATACTTGCAACAATCTCCCCCTTTTTCATTGATGGCAACATAAGATGTGAAAAACTAAACAACATGTTCCACCATCAAGACACAACTCTGCATTAGAACTTCCCCTTTCTCTTTACACATCTGAACTCTCTCTGATTACTAAATGTTTTCTTTTTCTCTGAGTTTTTCACATGAACTCTCTCCGCCTTTGACATCAATGGAAAAGGGCAACACATCTCTAAGTTCCACTGCGTGCTATGCAACACTTACATGATCATCAAAACAACTCCTTAATCACTGCAATCATCCAAGGTCAACGAAATAGCACAAACATAGAAACTTCTTGGTCACATGCTTTCATGATCACATTCATAACTTGTAGACCTTATAAAATGCTTTAAAAAAGTCTCAAAACATCCACGAACAACGTAAATTCACCCAAGAAGTGACAAATTTAGGTACAACAAAGCTCACTTGAAGACAATTCATAGACTACTCACAAATAATATTGTCAAGCTCTTCTACTTAAGCAAACAACTTTTTAGAGCACTAAATCATAGATCCTTTGGATAGAAGATAGATTTTGACCTTATAAACACTCATCCATAACTACAAGACTTAAAACCAAACTGTAGAGAAATACGGAGCAAAATACTTTCTCCTAGTCACACTGCAAACACTATCAGACATAATCTTCAAACTAGTGACCATAAATTTCATACTAAAATGTTTTAGAGCACCAAACTTTGGATTTAACATCTACAAGTAGTTCTCTATAACATATCCAAATCTCATCCTCTAGTCTTTGGTACAGAAGAAATGTGGAGTAAAAACCCAGACAGTATCTTGTAAGCCAGAATACATTTTCACAACTCTGTCTTTAGTATGAACCAAATTTTCTCAAAAGAACTTGCAAACTCAATATCAGGAACATACTCTTATCATCTTCATAACTTATACAACACAATACAAAGCAACTAACTCATCACAATCAATTAATAAAGAAAGAGCACAGTTGACACTAATGACAACACAAACATGTTGACATCAATGACAACACCAATTAGCACATACTTGCAACAATGGGATGCTCTCCTTGAGTTGCTTCATCTTTCTATGTTAGCACCACAACTATACTATGATCCCCCTATATGTATACATAATGAATTCTTTTAAAATGTCAAGATTTACCAAGACTGAGGTGATAGATATTGCTATCTTCATTCTCTTGAAAGCTTGCCTTCCCTCTAGGTTCCATTTGAGATTTGCATCTTTCCTAAGCATCGAGGTGATGGGGTGGACTAATCATGCAATGTCTAAAATGAATCTACCTATAAAATTGATCTTCCCCAAGAGTGATTAGACAACTTTCTTATTCACAAGAAATGGTAGCTTCATGACATGTCCTTGACCTTATCTAGATCAATGGAGATTCCTTCTTTTGAAATGATGTGCCCTAAGAGTTTGCCTTGTGGTACCCCAAAGATGCATTTATTTAGGTTTAGGGATATCCCAAATTATTGGTATCTCTAGAAAATCTTCTATAGATGATCAAAGTGATCATCTTTTGACTTCAAAAACACCATGAGATCATCCAGATGTACTAGGATGATCTTGTTGATTAACTTGCTAAAGGAAATATCCATAGCATGATGGAAGGTGGACCCTGGATTTAGAAGGCTAAAGGGTATCTATACATAAGCCAATGTGCCCCATTTTTTGGTGAGGTAGCCATGTATTGATCCTCTGCCTTGAACCAAAATTGGTTGGAGCTAGAGATACCATCAAGCAGAAAAATATCTCTGATCCTATAATTATTTGAAGTATTTACTCCATTGAAGGGATTAGATAATGGTCCTTGAGGGATGGCCTATTAAGATCTTTGAAGTTGAAACAGATCTTATTTCTCCATTTTTCTTCCTTACTATGACCAGGTTCAACACCCAAGTTGAATGTTTGATTGGGAAGATGATTTTAGAATCAATCAACTTACTCAACTCTTGCTTCATGAGAGAAATTGGCTTCAACTCGAGCATCAACTTAATTGCATGTTCATCTATTTCTTTGTCATAGCCTTTAATGTCTTTGTAGTTCCAAGCCATAACCCTATCATATTTGTTGTAGAAGGATATGAGTCTTTCCCTTTTAGCCTGAGTGGTGACCTTTCTGACTTTCACCTTCCTTCTAGGAGTGACTTCATTTTTTGTGTAGTCTCCCTCATCAACAAAAAACTTTCTCTTATCACCTTTTTCGTTGTCTAATCCAAATAGACTCTCTAGAGTTATGAGGTATTTGGGAAGCTTTTTGACCTTAGTTGCATGATTTGGTCCTCATAAGCTTCCACAATCTTTGGTTGCAACTGATCCGCAAATTGTTAGGGTTAGCCGGTAGAAGATATCAATTAAATGCAAATAAAGATTAAACAGATAAATGGAAATACACAGAATTAATAACAGCGAGAGACAAGATTTAATGTGGTTCACCCAAACTCAGGCTACATCCACCAAATAGAGAGTCCAATATTATTATCTAGTAAATCAAATCGATTACAATCAGCAATCCCTGCAACTCAATACCGCTGCAAATGCTACAATACCATACTCAAACCCTAACCCTTGGCTGCTTTTTATCAAGCCTTTTTTTCGGTTACAAAAATTAGGGTTTTCTTATGTCGGTCATAAAAAATAGGATTTTTTAAGTCGGCCCTAGGATTTTTTAAGTCAGCCCTAAAAAAAAATTTCTCGGGGGCTACCGCCCCTAAACCCCCGTTTCTCGGGGGCTACCGCCCCTGAACCCCGGCGAGGATACATGGCTAGTGTATAGTACTTTCTTGATCAGTTGCCAGCTACCAACAATCTCCCACTTGGAGACTGATCAAGCTCCACACCAAACAATCTCCCACTTGGAGACTGATCCGGGACAACACCACTGCGCATGCAGCTCCCACTGGAAATAAGCACCCTGGACTCTACTGTTCAATTTTTATTGTTTTCAGTCTAGAAGACCAATCGAAGCTGAAGAGGAGCTCAGCTTCTCCCTTGTCACTGCCTTTGTAAACATATCCGCTAGATTTACATCTGTATGGATCTTTTCCAGCCTTAACTGTCCATTATCCAACACCGACCGAATAAAGTGATACCTCAACTGTATGTGTTTGGTCTTTGAATGTAAGGCAGAATTCTTTGCAAGATGTATGGCACTCTAACTGTCTGTATACAAAGAACTATTAGCCTGTTGTTTACGCAATTCTTCCATAAAAGATTGCAGCCATATCATGTCCTTGCTTGCCTCTATTGCAGCGACATATTCTGCCTCTGTGGTGGATAAAGCAACCACCTTTTGCAACCTAGAAATCCAACTCACCGATGTTCCACCTACAGTAAAGACATAACCTGTAGTACTCCACCTAGTATCAATATCCCCTGCCAAATCTGAGTCTACATAACCTACTAAATCAGTATTAGAGCCCCCAAAACATAAGTGTTTATTAGATGTACCTCTCAAATATCTGAGAATCCATTTGACCACATTCCAATGCTCAAATCCAGGATGACTCATATACCTGCTAACGACTCCGACAGCGTGTGCAATATCTGGTCTCGGGCATACCATGGCATACATTAAACTTCCTACAGCTGAAGCATAGGGTACCTTGGACATTTTTTCTTCCTCCTCTTGTGTCTTTGGACACATCTCCTTAGTCAATTTCAAATGACTAGGCAAAGGTGTGCTGACAGCTTTTACATTCTCCATATGGAATCTCTGCAACACCTTTTCAACATAAGCAGCCTGAGATAGAGTCAATTTTCTATTCATCCTATCTCTGCAAATTTTCATACCAAGGATTTGTTTTGCTGCCCCCAAATCCTTCATATCAAAGACTGTGATAACTGATGTTTTAACTCTCTGATGTGATCCATGTTAGACCCAGCTACAAGCATGTCATCAACATATAAACATAAAATAATGTAGCTGTCATTATCCAACCTCTTAAAATAAACACAATGGTTAGAATTACACCTACTATAGCCTTGCTTAGCCATAAAACTATCAAATTTCAAATACCATTGCCGAGGTGCTTGTTTCAGGCCATACAAGCTCTTCTTCAATCTGCACACTTGTTTCTCCTTACCTTTGACCTCAAATCCCTGTGGTTGTGCCATGTATATCTCCTCCTCCAAATTACCATGGAGAAAGGTAGTTTTCACATCTAGTTGTTCCAAATGCAAATCTTCAGCGTCCACAATACTTAAAACAGTACGAATAGAAGTCATCTTGACAACCGGAGAAAATATCTCATCAAAATCAATGCCTTATTTCTGTGCAAATCCTTTTACAACTAACCTAGCCTTAAATTGTTTCTTACCTCCATCTTCCTCTTTCAGCCTATAAACCCATTTGTTTGGTAAAGCCTTTTTACCTACAGGTAACTTACATAATTCCCAAGTCTGATTTTTTAGCAAGGAGTCCATTTCTTCTTGCATGGCAAGCTCCCACTGAACTTGTGTATTCACCTACATAGCTTCATCATACCCTTCTGGTTCACCAGCATCTGTTAACAAAATAGAATACAAAGAGAGAGAAAACCTTTCAGGAGGTCTACTTATCCTTGTTGACCGTCTAACATTCACTAGAGTTTGTGGTATTTCTGGTTGCTGTTGTGGAGAATGAGGAGCCACTGGAACATCACTATTTGGAGTATCATCCAGCACCACATAATCCTTTTCTTTCTTCTCATGCTGTTGCAACTGATCTTTGTACAACACCTTCTCATTGAATATAACATCCTTGCTTCTCACAATTTTCTGATTTTCAAAATCTCAAAGCCTATAACCAAATTCATCAATGCCATATCCAACGAAGGTACATTTTTTTGATTTTGCATCCAGCTTGGTTCTATTTTCAGAATCTATATGTGCAAATGCTTCACAGCTGAAGGTTTTCAGAAAAGAATAACTCACCTTCTTGCCAGTCCATGCTTCCTCTGGAATACCACAGCCCAAAGGAACTGAAGGACCTCTGTTAATTAAATATATAGTAGTGTTGATAGCCTCTGCCCACATGTTTAAAGATAGTCCAGCATGCAATCTCATGGTCCTTGTGTTGACACTCATTTTGACCAGGGGTTGCTTTGTCATGATCAGGAGGTTTCTTCATTTGAAGCCTTTATCTTCTTGCCCATTTTTTCTAAGTGTTGGACCTCCTCAGCATTTTTCAACTGCAGCATCATATTTTCTTGAGGAGGAGGTCATCATCATCATCTTGTCTTCGATGGTCTGCATCATCATGTTCTTCGTCGACTGGGTTTTTCAACGTCATCATCATATTTCAACTGTCGGGTGATGTTCGGGTTTTATCCTGATGATGCTGACGAGCTACAGTGCGCCCTGATCTGCTTGCGAGGGTGATGTTTCAAAGTCTCCAGTGATCTTCCATTTATCACCTTGCGCGAGCATGATGATGATGTTGCTCATTCTTTGAATTGCTCGACCTAACTTGTTTCTTCCTAAGGGTCGTGTTCATCATCATCATATTTCCAGTTATCATCCTGCTGCTTGTGGAGGTCATCATATTTTCTGCCTTCATGATATTTCGCCGGGGTGATATTTTTATCATCGGGTGATCTTGGTTAACATCATCCTGATGATGTTGTATCACTTCCTTTTCTTTGTTTCTCATCCTGATGATGCTGACGTCATCCGTATATCAGGGTGATATTTTTCTTTCTGCCTATCTGCATCATGATATTTGCGAAGGAGGGGGTGATATTTTCATATCACCCGGATATATGTTTGTTCGAACATCATGATGATGTTGAGGAGATATCCGCCTGCTAGTTTCGCGTGTTATCTATTGAGGGTGATCTTTTCAAGCAGCATCATCATATTCAGTTTTCGCCCCGATCTTACAGAGGAGCTACAGTGCAACCTGATATTTGAACATCATCAGGATATTTCCAAATATCCGGTTGTCTTCCGAATATCATGATGATGTAAATATGATGATGACGTCATCACGGTCCGCGAGGGTCATATCTCTAACACTGATCATCTTGAAGAGACCTCCTGATATTTGCAAACATGATGATGACGTCATCCGGATGTGAGGAGGTGCGCAGTAGGCGGATATGATGATGACGTCAGCAGGATATGATGATGACGTCATCAGGATGATTCATCGGCCAGACTTTTGTTATAAGCTCAGCAGGAGGATGTTCCTCCGAAGGATCAGGTTGTGCCGATTATCATGAAGGTTATATTTCAAATATCATGATGACGTCAGGGTGATTTTTCGAACAACAGGATATCATGCTGCTGGAGGATGATGATGATGAAGTCTTATACTAGTGTCGTCAGGAGCAAAAGTACCGACATGATATATGCTCATGACCTAGTATATAAAGTGCAAAGGAAGTTGCTGCGGGGTGCATGTGGGATAATGTGATCCTGCATATTCGAAATGTCATGATGATGAGTCTCGGCGGGAAATGGTTGCGACTGCAGATTTGATGATTTTCCCGAGGCCGCGGGTTGGTGCGCCATTAATGGCGATTGTTGCAGAGGTGTGGGCGATGGCGTGGGTCGATCTTGTACCCGACTGGAGGTGTCAATCAGCGGGCAGGAGCGCAGGGCTCGAGAAATCTTCCTGTCTCCTCCCCCACCTGCTGCATTCAAGTTTGGGCGCCAATCCGGTTGTGTTTGAGCGCCATTTTCATGATATTGTGTATCTGGCGAGATTTTGGTCAACATTGTAATTAATTGCTGAGCACCTACCTGGCTGTTATAAGCAGGTGGTCTTGCTCATTTGAGAGGTTGTTGAAAGTTGATGATTCTGGCTCTGTAACGCATAACAAGCTGATCTGGTTGCTCTGTACAGCTTACCTGTGAGTTTATGTATCTCCTGTTGTTTGTTTTTGGCATGAACCCACTGACTTCATGATTAAATTTATATGAGAAATGCTGTTTGGCATGTGTTGTGTTAATTCTGTCTCCAGTATTGCATGTATTCTTCTTCTGAATCTGGATGTTTAGTAATGTTTAGATTCTAGAGCATAGAATTCCTATGTTGACTGTCTGATCTTTTAACTTCTACTCAAGGGGTAGATTAAACTGTTTTCAGGTTGAACATTGGGAAGGGTATACTGCAGTAGGGATACCATAAGTAGAGATAACCTAACACTTTGTATTGGGAGATGCCTGTAAGGCAGGTATCACATAGATCCCCTTGAAATCCAGTTTTAGTTGTTTATGCTGATCATTCACAGGTGTATGTCTATTGACTCCAGGCCCTGGATAGGCACCAATCAGGCTTTGTTTTGTGTTATAACCATATCCAGCTTTGCATCCACACTTAAACTCCAAAGCAAAATCTAAAACCAGCATTAGGACATTAGAGTTAGTTTTAGGAACCTCAGTCCTCTGTCTACAACTGCAAATAGGCCCAAAGCTAGCCCCTTTGCCCTTATCTTTCAGTTTTGGTCTACTTACAGGAGGACTATCTGCTTTCTGTCAACATCCCAGCCTTGCATGCATATCCTTATGGATGTTGAGTAGGGAATACCCCCCTAGGTCTTGCAGAGCCTGAAGAAGAAGAGGAGATAAAATATAGAGTCTATCTCCTACACTGTTGACCCCCTGGCCCAGAGATCCTGTTGATCACTGATGGCTACCTTGTAGGGAAATCTGGGAATAAGCATCCAGTCTGGGAAAAAGTCAACAGAAATTGGCGACTCTACTGGGGACTGAGAAGTAAAAGACTATCTAATCATCTCCAGTGATATATATGTGACCCATCTGAGTCAGCAACAGAAGAAAACACCCTGGGGAACCTTGTGAAAGAACCCTGGTTAACAGAAGAAAACAATTCCTAGAAATAGGTGGCGACTCCGAAGTAATCTCCCAACCGGTCAAAGTAAATTTATATGCAGGGGAGAAGATCCCAACAAACTCCTTTATTTGAAGAGTTACCATTAACAAAAAGAATGATGTATAGAAGAAAGGGAACTGTCTCAGCTAGTCATGAGAGCTCCCCCAGAAAAAGTGATGATGTACAAGATAACCCTAGGCCATCAGGACAGCATGCTCCTTATTTTTCAAGTGCAGAAGCTGATATCCAAGGTACATATGAGAGGCAACAGGGTGGTAGTATGAGAATGAGGTCAGAGGTGTTCCAAGAACGCCCTTTTCTAGACCCAAGTGAGAGGTTTGAAGAGGCAGAGTCCCTAAGGGATGATGAAGATGATGACCCAAATGGTATGAGACCATCTACCTCCAGACCTAAGGATGAACAATTGGCAGAAGAAATCAAAAGCCTAAGAGCAGAATTAGAATACCTACAAGCCATGAAAATCAGAGATGATATACAGCAGAAAGTGCAAGCCTTGAGAACTGCCCAAAATAATTCAGTTCCTACCTTAGAAAATGCAAATATGCAAAGACATCAGCAAAGATATGAAATGCAACATCAGCATCATGATGACAGACAATATGTGAATGATGCTAGGATACCACTAAACAATGCAGGAAACCAAAATGCACATAGAAATGTTAATGTTAATCAGCCAAACAGACAGCCTATGCAGCTAGATAGATTCAGACAGCTGGTGTTTGATGGTATTCCTGGGTATCCTAACCCTATTGATAAGCATCTGAGGCTGCAAGTGCCTAAGTTTTCAGGAAACAACACAGTGTCAGGAGAAGATCATCTAAAGGCCTTCCAAAATGTCATGGACAATTTTGAGGTTGAGCATGAGGATGTTTTCATGAAGTCATTCATGCAATCCTTAATAGATGAGGCAAGAGAATGGTACAGGAATCTGCCTGACCGGAGCATATCATCATGGGATGATTTTAAGAGGATGTTCAAGGAGCAATATGGTGATAAAACTGACCCTAGCTTCTTTGTAAATGAGTTCACCAGCATTACCAAAGGGTCAAATGAACAGGTTGCAGACTTTAATGCAAGATTTACTAAAGTGTTGAACAAATTGCCACATCATATGAGGCCAAATGAACCAATGTGCATAATTTTGTACATCAATGCCTTTGATGCAAAGACTGCATATGGACTGAGAGATAAAGGTCCTGCCACTCTCAGGGATGCTTTCAGGATTGCAGTAAATATTGAAAACAATAGGAAAGCATCAGGCAAGACAAATAGAAGGGATGATGTAAAAATTCTGCAGAATCCAAATAAGCCTCAGAACACTCAAGGTAGTACATCTGCTCCTGAAGATAAGATAGATAAACTGGCAAATGTTGTTAAGGACCTGAGCTATAGATTAGCTAGAAGTGAAAAAGGGATGGGTCCTGACAGGCAAATCCATCAAAGACAGGAAAAGAGGCCATCATTACATGATATGCCTTATAACACCAATTGGCATGATGGTAAGCCTGTATATCCACGTAACAACACAAGTCAGAGGGCTCAACATGCCAAGGAAACTCCTGATCCCCTGAAGAAAACTATAAATATTGCTGATGATGCTCCGTGGTGTATAATCTGTCAGATGCCACATTCACAGTCACAGTGCATGATTGCCCAATCTTTGTATGATAATGCTACATCTTGTGATGAGTGCAATGAGCCACATCATGTGCAGGATGATGATGTTAACATGATGTCCATAGGTAATGGATATACTCTATATGATGCTGGTGAGAAGACAGATGATCAGGTTCAGGCCTGCCAACAGTCCCCATATGATGAAGATCATGAGGATAATTGTGTGTATGCTCAGAACTCACACAATTTTCTGAGTAGCTTACACCGACCTTCTGATGAGGAAATCAGAGCCTTCACAGCTGCAGCAGTTGCTCAGGTCAAGAGCAACTACAATCTCAGAGGTAAAAATCAGGTTGGCAGCCCACATCAGCCAGAAGATATTTCTGCAGGACAGCAGATGCATGGTCATAGAGGAACTGAACCACAAAAAAGGCAGTGGGTAAATAATAAGCAAAACTTTAGATACAGAACAGGTCATGATTTCCAAGGACCAGAAAACAAAACCCCTCAGGCTGAAGATCAAAGTAGAGGTTCCCAAGACAGGAATGATGATCAGGGAACTATGAAAATGAAAACTAAATCAGCTCAGGATAAAAGCAAGGTTGTGGAGCAAGCTACAACTGCTGTACAAAATTGTGCTCCATTTGATATAGCCCAGATCCTCACTCAGGTAAAGGTCTCTGTTCCACTTATGGAACTCATGAAAGTGGAAGAGATCAAGAATAGAACAATATCCCTAATCTCAGGGGTACCTTTTCAAGTTAAGCAAAATGATCAGACCCAGGGTGAGAAACAGGTCATGTGCAATGAAGAAGATGAGACTCCTGAAGTCTATTTAGGAATGACCATGACAAAGTGTCCTTCACAGGTGGAACCATTTTATGTTTCCCTGGTTATAAATGGTAAAATAATTAGAAATTGTATGCTTGACTCTGGAGCATCCACAAATGTCATGCCTTTGGCTATCATGCAACAAACAGGATTAAAAATTGACAAGGCATGTGGAAAATGCTATGCAATGGATGCCAGAGAGGTACCAGTTATTGGAATCATGAAGGATGTGGATTTCAAACTGGCAGCATTTCCTGAAAAGAAATATAAGATGAATATAACAGTGGTTGACATCAAGCCACAGTATGGTATGCTGCTGTCAAGAAGATGGGCAGCACTAATAGGTGGAAGTATGCAGCTGGACCTATCATATGCCATGATTCCAATGAATGGCAGGGATGTCAAGTTAATCAGAGAGCAGAGATCATCAGAGACAGTGGAAGACCAAGAAGCAAATGAATAGATATGCTTTGTAGACACTGACTGTGATAACTTCAGGGTTGTCTCAGATGATGCAGAAGACAAAAAGAAAAATGTCTGCACTGAAGAGCTGGATCAGCAAGGGTTATGGACCATGTTTTTTGATGGAGCTTGTGCAAAAGAAGGCTCTGGAGCTGGAGTTGTTTTCCTGTCTCCAACTGGTAAGCTCCTCAAGTCCTCTTTCTTGCTGAGGTTTGATTGCACAAACAATATTGCAGAATATGAGGCTTTACTTTTAGGCCTGAATATTGCTCTCAAACATGGAATTAAAATGTTAAGAGTATTTGGAGACTCTGAGCTGATTGTATCCCAAATCAGAAATAGGTATGCTGCAAAGAATAAAAGACTGAAACAATACAAGCATGCTGTTTGGGATACTATTGAGTTATTCGATGCATTTTCAATTGGCTGGGTAGAAAGGTCAAAAAATGTTATGGCTGATTTCTTAGCCAATGTTGCAATAAGGCCAGATGACATCACTTTGTCAGATGTCACAGATGTAGAAGTTAAAATTAGGCCTGCCATACCAGAAAACATATGCAGTTGGCAAGTTTTTAATGATGATAGGGATTTGCTGAAATTTTTGCACTGCATAGATGAGTATGAGAACCAACAGATTGATTTCCAAGCTTTTGTAGAAACTGTAGATGGAAAAGAGACTCTTGTAGGGAAGGAGATCATCCAGTTGAAGACTAACAAGATCCCTAGAGGGTTAGTGGCTTTGGAAAGAGCCTTTGACAGTAGAGACAAAATGGTCACAAGGACATCCCCCACAAATAAGGAGGATTTAGAAGAAATAAATTTGGGGACATCTCAGGCCCCTCAGAAGGTATATATTGGCAAACAGCTCAGACCACACATAAGAAGTATGCTGATTGCATTGCTAAAAAGGTATAAACATGTTTTTGCTTGGTCATATGAGGACCTAAAAGCTTATAGAGAAGACTTATTCCAGCATGAGATCCCACTGAAGCCTGAAGCTAAGCCATTTAGACAGAGGCAAAGGCCTATAAATCCTACCTTAGCTCCCAAGATGCAGGAAGAACTCAAAAGGCTCAGGGATGCTGGAATAATTGTGCCCATTAGACATTCAACTTGGGTGTCTAACCTTGTCCTAGTCAGGAAAAAGAATGGTGATATTAGGCTTTGTGTGGATTTCAGGAACTTGAATGTATCCTCTTTGAAGGATAACTATCCATTGCCTAATATGGAAGCTATGTTGCAGAAGGTGACTGGTTGTGAACTCCTATCCATGATGGATGGATTTTCAGGATATAATCAGGTAAAGGTAAAAGAATCAGAACAGTATAAGACTGCCTTTACCACTCCATGGGGAACATATGTGTATGTTAGAATGCCATTTGGACTAACAAATGCAGGTGCTACATTTCAGAGAGCAATGGATGTTGCTTTTGCAGGGCTGATTGATTCAATCCTGGCAGTATATCAGGATGACCTGACTGCCTACTCAAAGAAGGAAGAGCAGCACTGTTTGCATCTGGAGCAGATTTTTATAAGAGCACTAGAATATGGTATTTCTCTAAACCCAAAGAAGTGTGCCTTTGGAGTAGTTGAAGGAAAGCTTCTGGGACATATTGTTTCCAAGGATGGAGTCAGGATAGATCCAGACAGAGTGGCAGCCATTGACAGGATCCAAATGCCAAAAACTGTGAAAGGAGTTCAGTCCTTCTTTGGACAGGTAAACTTTGTCAGAAGATTTGTTCCCAACTTTGCAGAGATCACAAGGAACATCTCCAAGATGATGAAGAAGGATGCAACCGTCAACTGGGAAAGGGAAGCAACAGAATCATTTCAGAATATCAAAGAGGCAATAAAGATGGCCCCTGTTCTAAAATCTCCTGATTTTTCTAGGCCATTCCAGGTGTTCTCATTTGCTTCCTTTCATACTGTAGCTGCATGTTTGTTACAGAAAAATGAAAATGGTTTTGAACAGCCCATTGCTTTCTTCAGTATGTCCCTGCAGGCCTCTGAGTTGAAATATGATATTATGGAGAAGCAGGCATATGCACTTGTTAGAGCCATTAAAAGTTTCAGACCATACTTGGTAGGGTCACATATAATTGCATATGTACCTCATGCTGCAGTCAAAGACATATTCACTCAGCAGGAGGTGACTGGAAGAAGGTGCAGATGGATAAACAAACTGCAGGAATTCAACATAGACATACAGGTTACTAAGTTGATAAGGGGACAAGGACTAGCCAGGATGATGGCACAGTCAAACTTGGAAGCATGCCAAGTTAATGCAGTCCAAGATGAGAATGCAAGTGTATCAGGATCTGAATGGTACAAGGATATTGTCTATTATTTGCAAAATCTGAATTGTCCCTCCCATTTCAGTGACAATCAAAAGAGGACTCTGAAGCTACATGCAATCAGGTATGTCATTGTTCAAGGTGAGTTGTACTGGAAGAATCCTGATGGTGTGCTGCTGAGATGTGTGGATAAGAATATGACTAACAATATTTTGATTGACATGCATAAAGGATTATGTGGTGGCCATTATACTGCCCAAACAACAGCTCATAAAATTCTCAGGGCAGGATATTGGTGGCCCACTCTCTTTTCAGATGCACAGAGGTTAGTAAGAAAATGTGACCCTTGCCAGAGATTCTCAGGAAAGCTGAAATATCATGGTGCTTTACCCCTCAGAACTGCACCTGTGGATGCTCCATTCCAGCAATGGGGAATTGATTTTATAGGGGAAATTGCAGACAAATCAAGTGGGGGACACAGTTGGATTTTGGTGGCAACTGACTACTTTACCAAATGGATTGAGGCCATTCCAACTAAAAGAGCTACAAGTAAGGTGGTGACAGACTTCATACTAGAGAACATCATCATCAGGTTTGGAGTACCATCTAAAATAATCACTGATAATGCTATGTGCTTCAGATCAGGTGAGTTTGTTGATTTTTGCAACAAGTATGGGATAAGCCTGTCATATACATCACCATATCACCCACAAGGAAATGGTCAAGCAGAATCAAGCAATAGGAGCATCATGAAAATTGTCAAGAGGATACTGGACAAGAACAAGAGAGCTTGGGACTCAAAGTTGAATTTAGCAGTATGGGCTGACAGAGTGACTGTGAAAAGGGCTATTGGGAAGTCACCTTTTGAGCTGGTATATGGTACATCAGTTAGACTGCCCATAAACAATCTCCTACCAGTTTACAGATTCATTCAAGAGTATGATGAAGACCTTGAAGATCCCATGACAGAAAGAGTGAATCAGCTGGTTGCATTGGATGAAGACAGGAGGAGAGCCCACCAGATCAATCTCAAAAGACAACAGGATGTGAAATATCAGTTTGACAGGAGAACTACAAAAAGGAAGTTTCAGGTTAATGATCTGGTGCTTATTTGGAATGCTAAAGATCAGGAAAAGGGTAAACATGGCAAATTTCAGCCCTTATGGATGGGCCCATATCAGGTTTGCAATACTCATGGGGAGGATTCTTATTTCCTCCAGGCCCTAGATGGTGAAATTCTGGAATTGCCTGTGCATGGCCAATTCCTTAAGTTCTATTTTACATGAATATCTGGTTGCTGTGCACATTTGTAAAATATGTATGTAGTGTAAATGCCTTGTGCGGCTCGTGTTTTTTGGCTTTTTGTCAGGTTTGCCCGGAGATCTGGTTCTCGCTGCAGGTTTTCACCTGCACGTCCCCATTCGGAGCCACTGTTGACACTCATTTTGACCAGGGGTTGCTTTGTCATGATCAGGAGGTTTCTTCATTTGAAGCCTTTATCTTCTTGCCCATTTTTTCTAAGTGTTGGACCTCCTCAGCATTTTTCAACTGCAGCATCATATTTTCTTGAGGAGGAGGTCATCATCATCATCTTGTCTTCGATGGTCTGCATCATCATGTTCTTCGTCGACTGGGTTTTTCAACGTCATCATCATTTTTCAACTGTCGGGTGATGTTCGGGTTATGTTCGGGTTTTATCCTGATGATGCTGACGAGCTACAGTGCGCCCTGATCTGCTTGCGAGGGTGATGTTTCAAAGTCTCCAGTGATCTTCCATTTATCACCTTGCGCGAGCATGATGATGATGTTGCTCATTCTTTGAATTGCTCGACCTAACTTGTTTCTTCCTAAGGGTCGTGTTCATCATCATCATATTTCCAGTTATCATCCTGCTGCTTGTGGAGGTCATCATATTTTTTGCCTTCATGATATTTCGCCGGGGTGATATTTTTATCATCGGGTGATCTTGGTTAACATCATCCTGATGATGTTGTTGAAGAGTTGTAATTGCGACCCGATATTCACTAGGGTCATCATATTTTGGAACGTCAGGATGATCTTAGTCAATATCATCCTGATGATGTTGTATCACTTCCTTTTCTTTGTTTCTCATCCTGATGATGCTGACGTCATCCGTATATCAGGGTGATATTTTTCTTTCTGCCTATCTGCATCATGATATTTGCGAAGGAGGGGGTGATATTTTCATATCACCCGGATATATGTTTGTTCGAACATCATGATGATGTTGAGGAGATATCCGCCTGCTAGTTTCGCGTGTTATCTATTGAGGGTGATCTTTTCAAGCAGCATCATCATATTCAGTTTTCGCCCCGATCTTACAGAGGAGCTACAGTGCAACCTGATATTTGAACATCATCAGGATATTTCCAAATATCCGGTTGTCTTCCGAATATCATGATGATGTAAATATGATGATGACGTCATCAAGGTCCGCGGGGGTCATATCTCTAACACTGATCATCTTGAAGAGACCTCCTGATATTTGCAAACATGATGATGACGTCATCCGGATGTGAGGAGGTGCGCAGTAGGCGGATATGATGATGACGTCAGCAGGATGATTCATCGGCCAGACTTTTGTTATAAGCTCAGCAGGAGGATGTTCCTCCGAAGGATCAGGTTGTGCCGATTATCATGAAGGTTATATTTCAAATATCATGATGACGTCAGGGTGATTTTTCGAACAACAGGATATCATGCTGCTGGAGGATGATGATGATGAAGTCTTATACTAGTGTCGTCAGGAGCAAAAGTACCGACATGATATATGCTCATGACCTAGTATATAAAGTGCAAAGGAAGTTGCTGCGGGGTGCATGTGGGATAATGTGATCCTGCATATTCGAAATGTCATGATGATGAGTCTCGGCGGGAAATGGTTGCGACTGCAGATTTGATGATTTTCCCGAGGCCGCGGGTTGGTGCGCCATTAATGGCGATTGTTGCAGAGGTGTGGGCGATGGCGTGGGTCGATCTTGTACCCGACTGGAGGTGTCAATCAGCGGGCAGGAGCGCAGGGCTCGAGAAATCTTCCTGTCTCCTCCCCCACCTGCTGCATTCAAGTTTGGGCGCCAATCCGGTTGTGTTTGAGCGCCATTTTCATGATACTGTGTATCTGGCGAGATTTTGGTCAACATTGTAATTAATTGCTGAGCACCTACCTGGCTGTTATAAGCAGGTGGTCTTGCTCATTTGAGAGGTTGTTGAAAGTTGATGATTCTGGCTCTGTAACGCATAACAAGCTGATCTGGTTGCTCTGTACAGCTTACCTGTGAGTTTATGTATCTCCTGTTGTTTGTTTTTGGCATGAACCCACTGACTTCATGATTAAATTTATATGAGAAATGCTGTTTGGCATGTGTTGTGTTAATTCTGTCTCCAGTATTGCATGTATTCTTCTTCTGAATCTGGATGTTTAGTAATGTTTAGATTCTAGAGCATAGAATTCCTATGTTGACTGTCTGATCTTTTAACTTCTACTCAAGGGGTAGATTAAACTGTTTTCAGGTTGAACATTGGGAAGGGTATACTGCAGTAGGGATACCATAAGTAGAGATAACCTAACACTTTGTATTGGGAGATGCCTGTAAGGCAGGTATCACATAGATCCCCTTGAAATCCAGTTTTAGTTGTTTATGCTGATCATTCACAGGTGTATGTCTATTGACTCCAGGCCCTGGATAGGCACCAATCAGGCTTTGTTTTGTGTTATAACCATATCCAGCTTTGCATCCACACTTAAACTCCAAAGCAAAATCTAAAACCAGCATTAGGACATTAGAGTTAGTTTTAGGAACCTCAGTCCTCTGTCTACAACTGCAAATAGGCCCAAAGCTAGCCCCTTTGCCCTTATCTTTCAGTTTTGGTCTACTTACAGGAGGACTATCTGCTTTCTGTCAACATCCCAGCCTTGCATGCATATCCTTATGGATGTTGAGTAGGGAATACCCCCCTAGGTCTTGCAGAGCCTGAAGAAGAAGAGGAGATAAAATATAGAGTCTATCTCCTACACTGTTGACCCCCTGGCCCAGAGATCCTGTTGATCACTGATGGCTACCTTGTAGGGAAATCTGGGAATAAGCATCCAGTCTGGGAAAAAGTCAACACCTTGCATGCTCTATTATTGTCCTATTCATGCGTTCAACCACTCCATTTTCCTGTGGAGTCCCTGGAACTATTTTCTGCCTACGAATTCCATTAAAGGAACAATAATCTTCAAATTCTTTGCCACAATACTCACCGCCATTATCAGATCTGAGACATTTTAATCTTTTACCTATCTCATTTTCAACCAAGCTTCTCCATTTCTTAAATGTTTCAAATACATCAGATTTCTATCTAAGGAAATAAATCCAGACCTTCCTAGTTCATCATCTATGAATGTAACATAATACCGAGAGCCACCGAAAGAAGATACCTGAGCTGGTCCCCATACATCTGTATGCACAAGCTCCAACTTTTCATTTTTCTTTTGCTTCCCATCTCTGAGAAAACTGACTCTCTTTTGTTTTCCATAAACACAACTTTCACAGAAATCCATATTAATACATTTCAGACCTGGTAAAACTTTCTTAGAATGAAGTACCTTCATACCTTTTTCACTCATATGCCCAAGTCTGTTATGCCACAGTGTTGTTTCAGAACCTGCAGCAACTTTTCCAGTCTCTTCCTGCAAACCTGCAGCAACTGTTCCTAAACCTGTTTGTTTTTCCTCTATAACATCTAAAGTAGAAGGAACAGTATGACCTGTACAAAGATATAATGTGCCTACTTTTACACCTTTTGCTACTACTTAGGCACCTTTTGAAACCTTCCAATTTTTATCAGTAAATGTAACAGTGCAACCTTATTTAGTTAGCTGCCCTGCTAAAATTAAATTCCTACTGAGCCTTGGAACATGCCTCACCTCTTGTAGTAGCCAATGATTCCCATTCTGCAACTTAATCTTGATTCTTCCCTTTCCAACAATCTGACAGGGTTCATTATCTCCCAAATAAACCAGCCCAAAATCCCCTTGGACATAATCAAGAAAATAACTTCTATGGGGCATAGCATGAAATGAGGCCCCTGAATCTAAAACCCATGAATCATCAGCATTATCTAGGGAAAGAATCAAAGCATCATCTTCAGATTTATTACTTACCACATTTGCTTCCTTATTGCCTTCTTGTTTGTCTCCTTCTTTATTTTTCTGAGACCAGCAATCTTTCTTCAGATGACCTGGTTTTCCACAGTACTAGCAATCTTTCTGTCCTCTGGTTTGGGATCTTTTGTCCTTTGATTTTCCTCGTGACTTCCCATGACCTCCAGAACCTTTTCCTCTCTCCTTTGATCTGCCCCTGCTTTCTGCATTCAAAACACTGCCTGATTTGGATCCACCTGAGCTTTTCTTACGAATTTCCTCACTCAGAATAACACCAACAACATCATCAAATTTTAGGGTATTTGAACCAGAAACAGAGTTACTAACCGCCATTACCAAACTATCCCAGCTTTCAGGCAATGAACATAATATCAAGAGAGCTCTAACTTCATCAAATTTTACATTTATAGAAGTCAATTGACTGACAATCGTATTAAATTCATTTAAATGACCTGTCACAGATCCACCTTCAACCATTTTCAAATTAAACAACTGCTTCATGGGAAATACCTTATTTGAGGCTGAGGGTTTTTCATACAATTTAGCCAAATCTTTCATCAGATCATCTGTTGTCTTCGCTTCCGTTATATTGAATGCCACCGATAGTGCCAGGCACAACCGAATGGTTCCCAGTGCCTTTCTGTCAAGAAGATTCCAATCCTCATCAAACATTGTTGACAGTTTCTTGGCTACTCCTTCCAACGGCCTCCATAAATCCTTTTGATAGAGGTAATCCTCCATCTGCATCTTCCATAACTAATAGTTCTACCCATTGAATTTATCAACCTTCATTTTACTCTCGTTCGCCATTGCTCCCACTCAACTATGAGACTTTCCTGCAGACGATAATCGAACACAACCCGCTCTGATACCACTTGTTAGGGTTAGCCGGCAGAAGATATCAATTAAATGTAAATAAAGATTAAATAGAGAAATGGAAATACACAGAATTAATAACAGCGAGAGACAAGATTTAACATGGTTCACCCAAACTCGGGCTACATCCACCAAACAGAGAGTCCAATATTATTATCTAGTAAATCAAACCGATTACAATCAGCAATCCCTACAACTCAATACCACTGCAAATGCTACAATACCATACTCAAACCCTAACCCTTGGCCTCTTTTTATCAAGCCTTTTTTCGGTTACAAAAATTAGGGTTTTCTTATGTCGGTCATAAAAATAGGATTTTTTAAGTCGGCTCTAAAAAAAATTTCTCAGGGGCTACCACCCCCGAACCCCGACGAGGATACATGGCTAGTGTACAGTACTTTCCTGATCAGTTGCCACCTACCAACACAAATCCTCTAGACTATTGTAATAATAAGGCTATTTGAGCATCATTCTTCATAACTTGCCAGTGATTCCTGTTATCAAGAATAGCCTATCTAATGATAAATTTAATCACATCTTTGTTTTCTAGAAGATCTTTTACTAGATCAAAATGGGGTCTTATTTGAGCCATTATATCAACTTCTTTGTTTTGGATCCTCGAAACTACTTCCATATTCAACACCTTGAAGCTTTCCAAGAGGTCCCATACTCTGTGACGATAGGACCTCATCCTAACATTCTTGGATGTGACTGCTCCATTCACCTATTTGATGACTAACTTGGAATCCTTGAATATCTATAACTTCTTGATTTTTAGATTTTTAGCTAAAAGGAGACCTTGAATCAGTGCCTCATTTTCAAATTCATTATTTGTGTATCTAAATTAAAAGTAGAAAGCTTTAGTAATCTTCTCCCCTTTGAAGGAAAAGAGACATACGCCCACTCCAAAACCATTCACACATCTTGTGCCATCAAAATATAGCTTCCACAGTTGTGTGGGTCCATCCAAGTTATGAGCTAAGTCTTGGGATGAGCTAGATACTTTTGGTATTACTTGCTCTTCATCATAGATCAAATATGTTCCCAAACCTGTGGAGTCAAAGTTTCTATAGGAGTTAGTCTACATGGCCTCAAACATGAGTGCCTCTTCTTTGTTGTTTCAACTTCTTCCTCTGACTTCTTGATCCAATAAATCTACATCATACCTCTCCTCTTTAAAAGCATGGTGTGAGATGATTCAAAATTTATCATCACCTCATGGGTGATGTGATCCTTCTGGAGAGGTTTTGATAGGATTTTCATCTTATAGCCATACTTGGTTTGGAGGATTATGTGGGACCAATCAAGGGAGAGGTATCCATCGATCCTTGCTATGAAATCTCTAGAGAGGCTAAGGCCAAAGACCAATGGGATATCAATGATCACTACCTCTTGTCACACTATGATATTGAAGCAAATATATAGTATCAGAGCCAGAGATCTGATGATCCCTATTGTCTACACCTTCTCACCATCTAACTACATGACTCCTTTCTTCATAGGCTCATACTTTATGTGAATAGCATTTGTTATGCTTTTAGACATAATAGTGGTGTTGGAATTGGATTCTATCATGGAATTGTGCAACAAATTCTTGCCCACTATTACTCTTAAATAGAAAGGAGTAGGTTTAACCTTATTTACCTCTATTTTTGCATTTGTGAGGACAGTAGAATGTGGGGATTGAGTTGCCTTTTGAGGCTACATCACATTTTGCCTTATATTGGTGGCCGCTTGGCTTGCTGGCATTAGACCCTCCTTCTCGAAAGCTTCTTGGAGTAAAGTCTTCTATTCCAAGATAGATAATACAACCCATAATGAGATGTTAGCTGGCACCTTCTCAAGTTGCTCTACCACATTGAGTGGACCAGCTATCTACGACTTGAAAAGTATCCTGAATACTTCATCTTCTCAAATGGAATATTTAGTAGTCCATGACTCTATGGTGGCTTTGTCTAATTCTAGATTAGTATTCTATAATTAAAGGTCTTAACAATGAGAGTAGTTAGATCCTTTTAAGGAGGAGTGAACAAGTACTTTGGGATTGCCTACCATCTATCTCTTTGAACAGGTGAAGTAGTAAGACTATACTTGTGGAACCCTAGAGGTGGAAGGGTCATTGGAAAACATGGCTTCTTCTTCTTCAATCCATAAGAATAATACATGTTGGGGAGCTATTTCTTCTTCCTATTACATCGACATCCCCTACATTTGAGCCACTAGGGAAATATTTTGTACCCTTGGTGAGTGACATGAACATTGCCTAGTTTGGTTTTTCCCTTGGAAACCTTATTGCCTTTGTTCTACTACTACCTAGTACAAGTTCCCTCATGGATAGGCTTTGGGTGGATGACCATCATTATAGGGGAAACACCATGCATTCAAGTTATCTATAATGTTGGTCTACCCTGGGGCCATTTCTCGCACTGGGCTAGGAGGAATCTATTGTGATGGAGTAGGAACTATCATAAGTTGCTATTGGGAGGGACCTACCCCTTGGGAATTTTGGTATCTATTGGATTGATACTGAGGCCTGGGACTTTGGTAGTTTTGGTAAGAATATCTTGGATATGAAACTTGTTGTCTTTTGAGATTAAGAATTTTGTTTGAAAAATTCCACAAGATACTTTTCATATCATCTATCTCTAAGGATATTTGGGGGCTTGAGTAGTAGCTATCAACACTTTGGAAAAGGTATGCATACATAGAAGGAAAATCCTAGTCTACATTTGGTATGATAGGTACAACCTTAGGTGGCTCTTCTAGGAATTATATCTCAGGAAGTACTAGCATGGGAGGTCTAGGAGGGAGTTTCCTAACATCTATTAGGTGCCCTTACTACTAAATCATGGATGTCTGGTAGTGTTTATCCTCCTAAGGACTGAATCATAACAGCTATGACTAGATTGAAAGCCTTGAGATAGAAGACAATAGCCATACTTGGAGGTGGTCATGCCATCACTGGGATCCTTTTTCCAGGTCTTGTGGAACCCAGTATTGAGGTCTATAATTGCTTCCTATGGTGCCTGCTTGATGGTTATGAGCTACTACAACAATGAAGACTTGTCTCCCTTCTCACTGAATCTTTCAAATAATAGATCTCCTAGCTAGTCCCATGGGCCTATTGAATTCAACTACAAAGATTGGTACCAGTTGAGCACCTTACTTTTGAATGAGGTTGCAAGCAGTCTCATAGTGACATTTTGCTTAGTTACGAAGTGTACTATGTAAATATTCACTATATATCATAGGTGTTCTTTAGGAGTTCTTAATCCTTACCTGTGTATTTGGGTAGCACTCTGAGGGCATTAGCACATATGCAATCACATATAGCTAGTCATGCTAGGGGAATCAATGGACTACCACTATTCCAATTGATAAAATTTCTAGGAACTCCTCGTGCAACCATTTAAATGGGTGGTAAATTAGGGTGCACTACTATTATTCTAGGAACTATCATTAGTAGAGGAACTAAAAACCCTGGGTTTGATATAGGCAATGACCTTTTTAAAGGCCTTTTACTCATACACTCTAACTTCTAATTAGGCGATTGTGGGTTTGAGTCCCATCGGGCGTGCCAAAAAAATGTTGATGGATTTTTGTGTTAATGCTTAGGATTTCTCCTAGTTATTAAAAAGACACCAAAGTATGGGAAATCCTATGATTGTGGGACTCCTTTGCAAATCACAAGATGACCTCCAAGATTTTAGAAGTCATCTCTTCTTAGGATTCTCATTAATTATTTTGAAATTTGGGGAAGAGAGGAAAGAGAAGAGATAAACATAAAATGAAAGAAACTACTCTAAGGCAATGTGCTGAAAGATAGCACTTAGGTTAATGCAACAATGACATAGTGTTTCCTTATTTAACTCACAATATTAACTCATGGCTACCAAGAGCTAAAAGACATGATTTCAGACCATTTACTAACATCATTCATTGAAACTAAAACAAAGGTACACATTAATATATAGAACTCAAAAGAAGACTCAACAAACCAAGAATAATCACAATATTTCACTTTTTTTCATTGATGAACTAATAACAAATTACAAAAGGTATAGAGGCATAGTTACAAAGCATTCAATCATCTCTAAAGTGCACCCACAAAGGCTTGAAAGCCTACTAGCTTCTCCCTCACAATCCTATATTGGGTCAATGAATAAACATTGCCCAACCCAAGTATTACATCAGCTGAGCCCCTATATATAGAGATCTGAAGGATTCTAAAAATTTCCCTTGAGTGGGAACTAACTACCTATCTACCTCCAGTCCCATGGCATTAAATTTCACTAACTCTATCATCCTTTCCTGTATCCTTACCTTGATGGCTCCCATTCGAGGAATTGAAGATTCCCCAAGAATTATAGGAGGCCCAACCACCTCTTTGATGTTTCATTGTACTGCTGCGCTACCTATGGATGCTTTAGGCAACATTTGGTGTCCTCCTCATAAGACTTAGAGGCTCACGAACTCATCTGAATTAGTTGACTATGTATCGTATCTCCTTGTTGACTTGAAAGGTCCTTCATAAATTTTAGACTACTAGATCCCATGATCCATGATCAACAACTTGGTAGGCTTATTAAGTCTTTACCAATCTTGGTGGGACCCATCACCATGTGGCAACACGACACCCCTTCTTGATGTTGTTAGACCTACTTTGTTGAAACACACATGGATGTTCCTAGTATCCCACCCTTGCTTGCCTTTCCTTTTTAAAGATGTTAGGCCTACCATTTTTTGAATCATGCCACTTAGCATCTTGGTGCATCATTTAGAGCTTGACAAAAATATCTAATCATCAAGAAGTGTAGTTGCACCAAGTGGCAGCAGTAGAGGCTCTCTATGTTTCCTTTGATTCTCCTTTCAAACTCTTCTTTACTAGCTCTAGGCCCACCATTGGGCTAAATTATGACACTTAATGTCTTTGTGCAATTGGAAGATGTTGCCAGACTTTCTTTGACTCGAAGGTGCGACACTTCGCCACTTGGCAACAAGAAAAGATTGATACTTAAATTCACTGGAGTATTGGGACCCACCACCGCTTGACCTAATGACACGCGATGCTTTGACGTAATACAAAGGGAGTGTCAGATTTTCCTTCCTTTTGACTTGCACCATGGTGACACTTGGCAGCATGCACAACCTCTTCACTTTGTTGTATCCTTTGAGCCTCGGGCCCACCAAAAGTAACCTGGGACACCTAGTGCCTTAGCGCTCCTCCTTGGAGTATCAAAACTGGTAACTCCTTGCATCTTCAAGAAGCCTCCACATGGCAAGTGAATACTCCAAACTTGACAACCTGTCACAACTTGATTTGAATATGATAAAGGCTCAAAATGATGTTGCCCGATTGTGATTCAAAATGGGGCTCTGATGCTGTAGATTTGTCAATAGATGATGCCAATGTGCCTCTAACTCAAAATTAAATGTAGAGCGAAAAGGCGCTACAAATGCTCAAATCACTAAGCTTTCTTGTTTAAATGGTGTGTTGGTTCCTTCTGTATTAGGATCCTCCCTTCTTGATAGGGTTCTTCCTTTGGTTGAGGTGGTTTCATCAAATGGGATTTGCTTATAGGATGATGTTTGGACTATGGTTCATCATAGGAAGCCTTTGAGGCTTAAGAAACCATTTTTGAAGATTGTTATTTGGTCTCATGAGAAATTGAGTGGCAGCACTAAATTATGTGCAAATGAACTATCATGTTTAGTGTCCTCTAATTCTCATTGAGATTAGCTCTATTTGGAATAATTCCTTCCCTTAAATTGTATTAGGATTTGATGTCTATTTGCTCTAATTATTTTTTATGGGTGTGGACCCTTATAGAACCAAAACTAGTCTATCTAAAAAAATAACCTATGGTCAACAAACTCATTAATGATATAAAAAAAATTTACACTATTAATAAGAAAGTCTTAGTTCAACTAAGCATATATTAATCCTCATATCAAATATTTCGAACAAAGTCCATTCCACAAAATATATACTTATTATACCAAGAGGTGTAACTTCAATGGCAACAAGGGGAGGTTGTAAAGAAGTGAGTCAATAACAAAAAACTCTTTAACATAAATTTGGTGACCATTTACACTTTAAAGTCACCAAAAATACCTAAAGACACCAAATAATTTCAATCTTAAAATACCTATATAACATATGTGATAAATCAAATATAAAGTATATTTTAAATAAATATATTTAAAATATCTATATGCTAATTTAAAATCCTTTTAAAATTATTTAAGGTAAAATTTGGATAGAGGGTTTTTGATTAGTTTGTGTTGTGTATATCCTCCTTTCACCACTAAACATTCAAGGACCTTGGGTCGAGTAGGAATCTACCATCAGGCCCTTGATCACTCAGAATGCAGGGAAAATTTTATTTATGTGATTTAATTACTTGATTATGCCCAATTATGCTCAAAACCCTAATTATGCAAATACAGAAGCAAATGAACAAATTACTGAAAATGTTGTTATAGAAAGATGTAAAATAACAGACAAATGTGTACCAGTTTTTGAAGTTCGGGAAGCGAAACAGTCGAGGACTAATGACTGGGTGCCCTAGTCTAATGCCCTGATTTTTCTTAGGATCTGGAAACTTTATCTGTAACTTGTTCCTGTTGTCTCAGAGATTCTTCTGATGTGGGATCTAGAGGACTAATGGGCGGACGCCCGAATCCAAGTCCCAATTTTTAGCTCTGATCTATAATTCTGACACTCTGCAACCCTTCTCTACAACTCCAGTTTTCCTACTTCTTCAACTTGTAACCTGCAATCATGAAAAAATGGGGAGGGGGTTGTGGTGTTTAGAGGCTTGCCTCAGTTAAGCCTAGAGAAACATTCAAGTCTTCCAAACAATGTTGTCAGAGAGAGCATGTGTCCTTGTACGACAGAGGCAAAAACCAAATGATAAATGATAAAAAGCACAATTGATATCACCTTGTAGTGAAGATCTCATGGAAGGAAGAAGCTCTTCATGCCATGAGGAGATGGATGCTCAAATCTACAAATACAAACACATAAACAATACAAAATCTACTCTTCTACACAATGAATGCCTTGAATCACTTCTACACAAGATCATGAATCAAAGTTTCTATCTCTTGATAATCTAGTTTACAAATGAATGCCTAAGCATGCTTATTTATGCAACTACAAACATTCCTGCCAAGAAATTCATAATTTAAACTTACCATTTCGGCCTAGGAACCAAATAACGGTCATAAACCAACACCTAAAATATGGGCCTAACCCAAAATAGGGCAGGGCTAGGGTGTGGGCACCTGAGTCCTCCCCCCTATTTTGGGTAGGGTCTATCTCAAGGGATCCCCCTAGGTTCCATTCATCATGAAACTTAGGGGTTTTCTCATCAGGATGGAAAAATATGATGCAAGATGTCCTAAATGCAGATTAAAGACCTGGGGGCTAAACCTTAAAAGGGAAAAGCCCCCAAGGAGACATTTTTTGACATTACATTTAGCCCCCACTTTAATGTATGTATAAATGCAAGGCCAATAAATGCATTAAAGTATGGCCAACAAAGACACCAACCATGAAGAAGACACACCAATCACAAAGAAGACAATAATAGGCATGCAAAACATGGAGAAGATAGTTACAGTCATGTAAAACATAGAGAAGATAGCATTGAATATAGAGAAGATAGTGAATGCATAGAAGACATGAATGATTTATTTTCTTTTTCTTTTTCTCATATATATAAAATGTAGATGCAAGTACAAGGAAAGTAAACACACCACCCATAATGCAGGAGGGACTCATCGCCACCAGTCTTTAAGACTACATATGGGGCAACAAACATGCCAAACAAATCGAGCATGCAAAACACACACACTTTGAAGACACAGAGAAAACACAACAGACAAACAATGGATTGTTCCTATTTCTAGGTTCATCACCATCTCAGGCACATTATAGGCACACACTGATGATTGCGCTTCGCCACAAGAATCATTGAAGACACACTTAAGGGTTGAGTTAGTCACAGAACCGCTCCCTGCCTCTGCAGAGGTTTTTTGAAAATGACAAAATGTGCACTCTCTTTGAGAAATACACCATCCCCACTTCCATAGAGGACTTAAGATTATTGATTATTGATTGATTGCAAACAAAACTTAGAGTGCATGAGAGACTATTCGCCACCAGTCTTTAAGACTGTACCTGAGGACAAGCACATTGCTAACATCTACAACCAACATCTTACCTTATATATGCCCCCACCTTAAGGTGGTTGATATTAGGTATTGATATCAAGCACGTTAAGGTAGGAGAAAACACGTAAGGGAACACAGACTCTCGCAAAGCCCATGCCCCTAGAGGTAACATGTACTTTACAATTGCTAAATGTTCCCACAAACACATCCCTGTAAGAAACATGTTAGTGTCCATATAATCATGATAAACAACAATGCATATGAAATCTAAGGAATGCAAGATTCAAGATAGACAAAGTGCATGGAGTAGCAGTATTGTTATGTTTTGTAAGTGAGACAAAACACCATCAAGATCACTACACAGAAGGCATAGAGTGCTTCTACTAGCCAAGCATCAGATAATATATTACAACCCCATCGTCATATTAGGAACTAAGTCCAATTTTTTATTTCTTGCTAAAGGGATGCTAGGTCCGCATCAGTATAAATATTTTTCATCATTTGCCCACTAGATAGAAACACTAGAGGAAGGTAAACAATAAATAAGAGAGGAGAAGCAAGTGTCTTAGGGAAAATCACGTAGGAGGGTGCCCCAAATTCACCAAATGCAACTCTATGTTCATAAGACACAACATACAACAATGAAAACAGAGAGAGGTAATAAAGAAGAATGACGATACAAATAGAAGAAGGTCAGAACATAGGCATTCTCCTAGTATCCCAAACCTTACAAGAGAATGAGGGGTCATCCCAGGAGGCCTAAACAACACATAACACATCACGGGGTAAACACATCATGAGAGATAAAGGGTTAGAAATACTTACTTGGTAGGGATCATTGTATCAGATTGTTGAGCTTGCGAACCTCTTGGAGAGGTACTCAATCCTATTTAGTACAAAGCTTGAGTGGTTCTTATGAAAGTCTTGTTTATTATCATATGATACTTGTTTCTCAAATCCTTGTGTAAATGAGACTTTTTGTTGCTTATGAGGAGGAGAACCACTATTATTTCCAACTGCTGATAGTCGTCTTACTCTTTTATGATTTTTAGTGAGTTTTCATTGTTGATGCCATCTACTATAGTAACAAGACTCATCTTGTACCATCTCACTTGTTTGTATCGGTTGTTTCATTTGTTGTTCTGATGCATTTTGGTTATCTCCCAATCCTTGTAAAGATAATGGAGGAGGAACCTCAGTCTAAATTTCATTTCTGCATGGACAAGGTTGGTTATCCATCTTTTCCTTATGCACTCTCTTTAAGAAATACACCATCCCCACCTGCATAGAGGACTTAAGATGATTGATGATTGATTGATTGCAAACAAAACTCAGAGTGCAGGAGGGACTATTCACCACCAGTCTTTAAGACTACACCTAAGGACAAGCACATTGCTAACATCTACAACAGACGGCTAACCTTATATATGCCCCCACCTTAAGGTGGTTAATATCAGGTATTGATATCAAGCACGTTAAGGTAGGAAGAAAACACGCAAGGGAACACAGAATCTCGCCAAGCCCATGCCCCCCGGAGGTAACATGTACTTTACGATCACCAAATGTTCCCACAAACACATCCCTGTAAGAAACATGTTAGTGTCCATATAATCACGATAAACAACAATGCATGTATGAAATCTAAGGAATGCAAGATTCAAGATAGAGTGAACTAAGCACCAATATATTGTTGTGTTTTGTAAGTGAGATAAAACACCATCAAGATCACTACGTAGAAAGCATAGAGTTCTACTAGCCAAGTGTTGGATAATATATTACAACCCCATCGTCATATTAAGAACTAAGTCCACTTTTTGATTTCTCACTAAAGGGACGCTAGGTCTGCATCAATATAAATATTTTTCCTCATTCGCCCGCTAGATAGAAACACTAGAGGAAGGTAAACAATAAATAAGAGAGGAGAACCAAGTGTCTTAGGGACAATCATGTAGGAGGGTGCTCCCAATCCACCAACTGCAATGCTATGCCCATAAGACACACAAACAACAATGAAAACATAGAGAGGCAATATAGAAGAATGATAATACAAATAGAAGAAGGCCACAACAGAGACAGTCTCCTAGTATCCTAGACCTTACAAGAGAATGAGGGGTCATCCCAAGAGGCCTAAACAACACACAACACATCACGGGGGAAACACAGCATGAGAGATAAAGGGTTAGAAATACTTACCTGGTAGGGATCATTGTATCAGATTGTTGAGCTTGTGAACCTCTTGGAGAGGTACTCAATCCTGTTTAGTTTAAAGTTTGAGTGGTTCTTATGAAAGTCTTGTTTATTATCATATGATACTTGTTTCTCAAATCCTTGTGTAAATGAGACTTTTTGTTGCTTATGAGGAGGAGAACCACTAGTATTTCCAACTGCTGACAGTCATCTTACTCTTTTCTAACTTTTAGTGAGTTTTCATTGTTGATGTCATCTACTGTAGTAACAAGAATCATCTTTTAGCATCTCACTTGTTTGTATCAGTTGTTTCATTTGTTGTTCTAATGCATTTTGGTTATCTCCCAATCCTTGTAAAGAAAATAGAGGAGGAACCTCAGCCTAAACTCCATTTCTATGTGGACGAGGTGGGTTATCCATCTTTTCCTTATCCACTTCAATTATACATATGATATTATCATATTCCAAGTAATCATCATCGGCTACTTCCACTAAATCCTATTCTTGTTGGCAAGAGACACTGTGTGGCTTCATGAGTGTTGTCATTTATGGAAACAAAGTCTATCCCACACATCCGTAATACATAGTATGCCTATACCGGAAGTTAGATTGAAGATTGTATTGGTCTGGTGAACAAAAATAGAGTATGCAACAAGGTCTGACAATCAGGTCCGGATCTCTCAGATGGTGTAACTTAGCAAGTTGCAAACTTGGATAAGTCAAGAGGAGTATCATGACCACTATATTCTAGAGATTTAGTCTCCAGTGAGAAAACATGAAAAAGATATGAGCATCTGAGTGTTGGGTTCCAGACAGGTAGAGCAGACAGAGAAAGAACAGACCAGCAAAACATCCGACTTCAATCCAAATGAGTAATAAGTGTTGATCAAGTAGTTTGGGGATTATACATTGTTGGCCGAAATGGTTAAAGACTTCTATGCCCATGTTTTTGATATGCATCACAAATCAAGCATGGATTCAGCTGACAGATCAGTAATTTGTAAATATCTTTAGTGTTGCTATTGCCGACTAGAAAGTTGATGAAATCCTTGATGCAAATATATATACCAGATAGATTTCAGTATGTAGACACATGTGTGGAAGAAATAAGTGTGCAAAGAAAAGAAAGAATAAGTGTGAAAACAACATTTTAAGTTTGGTATGTGACAAAGCAGTAGCACAAATATAGAGGAAGAATGAAGTGCATCAAATCAATGTATTGTGCCTAACCGGAACTAAACTCTAGCATGTGTGGATGCTTCTCATCAGTTCAAACACCTGATTATCTTTTGCAAGTTCTATAAATAGTGAGTCTCTTGTAGGCAGTGTGCCTCTTGTGAGCAGTGTGCTCGGGCAGTGAACCCTAATTGGCAAGTGCCATTTCTGTACTCTTCTATTTTTTTAACAAAGAATACAATCTTGGGTTAGTCACCACATAGTTTTTTCCTTAGTAGATTTTTCCATGTAAAAATCCTTGTGTTATGTGTGTTGATTCTTTTTTTGTTCTTATGATCATATGCTTATATGTTTTGGTGTTGTACTAACTATTAAGAGAAAGAAAGTTAAAGAAATTTGAGATAACTGATTCACCCCCCCTCTCAGTTATCTGCCTTGTTTCTAACAATTGGTATCAGAGCTAAGTTCCTCTAAACAAAGCCTAATAGCTTGAGGAAGATCTGGGAATCTCAATGGATATTTATGGTATGTAGGAACAACTTCAGTCTACTCTTGATGATCTTGAACAATCTCACTTTGAAGTCAATAATTTGAGAGAAAGACTCAAACAAGCTGATGAATTCATAAATGAGCTCAAAGAAAAACTTAGTATCTCTATGAAAAAGAGAAAGGAACTACTTCAAAAATTAGCAATTCAAAGTGAAGCCAATGATACTAATGAAGATCTGTAAGAGAAAAATAAGCTATGTGAGAAGCTGTCAAAATAAGTCATTATGGTAAGGCATGAAATGGAATCAGGGGTTATGAGATTCACCCAAGAAATTGAAGAAAAGAGGAAAATTAAAGATAATCTAAAACAATCTCTCAAGGAGAAAATAGAGGACTGCCACAAAATAGACAGAATAATCAGGCATCTTGAATCAGATCTTGAAGAAGCTAGAGACAATGAAGAACAACTTGAGAATTAGATAGACACTCTTAAAAAGGATCTTCAAACAACAAATGAATACAAAGATAAATTCAAGATAAGCTTAGCTCAACTTGAAGTTCTTCTTGAAAGCCAAAAGAGAGTGGATGATAAGCGTGGCTTGGGATATGAGAAAGGTGAAATCTCTGGATCCGGTCAGAAGAACTGTGGATCAGGAAATCAAAGAAATAGGCCTAGAAGACCTCCAGTAAGGTAACCAAATAATCAAAAATATCCATCCTTCAATGGATACTGCTTTAATTGCAACAATTTCAGTCATAAAGCAATTCAGTACAGAATGAGAATGAATCAGACCAATCCATCCTTCTCCGGATAATGTTTTATTTGCAAAAGGTATGGTCACAAATCTCTTGAATGCAGAAATATGCAAATAAACAATTCATTCAATGGCAGATGCTTTGCATGCAATAGAATTGGACATGTGGCTAATCAATGTAGATCAAGAGGATATCAATCAAATAAGTCAAGAAATGTTGCCTGCTACAATTGTAATAGATCTGACCATATTGTCAAATTCTATAGAAGTAGAAATCAGGATAGAAATGGTCCGGTGCAACATAATCAAAAACAAGATAAGGGAAAAGGTAAAGTGAATGCGGATGAAGTTCAAAAGGAGATGAGCAAGATTTGGGTGAAGAAGAGTACACAAAATATTGGAGATGGATCTGCACCAGAATCCGGTGCTGATATTCCTTCCAGAAACTAAAAGGATGAGCTCTAGCTCAGGGGGAGTCAATGAGAAAAACTAATTCCCCCAGCCAGTCAATTAATGCCTTAATCTAGCACATGGAATGTTGCGGATTAAAGGGTTCTAATAAAAACATCTACATAACCTTTAGTAAAAATATGAAAGATCTGCATGAAGTTTTGCAAGAATTTAACCACTCAAGTTAATCCAGTTTCGGTAACGTTCCAGTAAAGTAGGATTCTTACAGACAGATCCGGTATGATTCAGAGATGAAATACTTTGATCTACAAACCCATAGCATGATTGAAGAAAGGAAGATACATTGTCAATCCTCACTAAAAATGATTCTAAGATCAATACAATGACTTGAGAAGATCTCTCTCAAAATAGGGCAATCGATAACTTATGTTGTGCATTTATTACAAAAGCAAATTAGGGTTTGCACAAGGTTAAAAGAGTTCAATCACTTATTATTTGCACATTTGCATTCAAGAAGAAGAAAAGAAGAGCTCTGCATCAAAGCTTCTACAAATCACTCAAAGATCAACTACAAAATCGAATTCAACCAACGAATTGTTTCGGCTCCCATTTCGAACTCCAAAGCGTAAAAAGGTATTTCCATCCTGAAAATCTCTCTCTGAATCTCTTGCAAAGATGGCTACTCCAATGGTTGTTAAGATCACTGATAGGTTGTGCCCAAAATTCAAGAAACATCCCTATAAATCTCTAGAAGTTGATCCTTTAGGTACATTTTGTAGCATTTCGCATGGGGTATTGCATGTTGAAGATGTTAGGGTTTATATTCATGCCAATATTGAGGAATTTGGTGACTCTAAATTGATGGACCTCTACCACAAACAACTAATAGATGAGAGTTTTGAACTCAAACCCTAATAGAAGGCCCTCCGGGATAAACACTTCGGACATTACATTCACTTCCCCTGTTTTGTAGAAGATGATTGGGTCCGGTATGTTCTAAGCAGAATGCATGATAACTTCATGTGGCTAATGAGGCCCTTTAAGATAACAAAAGATGCTATCAAGGCAGTAACTAGACTACATTCTTCTGGTGGACTACTTGCATTAAAATTTGTCAAGAACCAGATAGTAACTGAAGCCACTTGATCTAGGTTTGACAAAAGAGCAATGACTATAGATGACATCACAGATCTGGATGTCAAGTTTGCTTCAATGATAATTGGGTACAAGATCTATCACTCTAGCAGGGAGAATTCAGTGTCTGGGATTGCAATATATGTAGCATATCAGATGTTAAGGGAAAACTCAGATTATTACCTATGTGATCTTCTCTTAAATCAACTGTTAGAAAACTTGCAAAAGCTCAAGAAGGATAAGAAGAACTCCTTTAAATATGGTTGTCTAATACTATATCTGTTCTTTTATTACATGAATGAGTTACCTAGATCAACTGGTTGGGTATGGCAAATTGACAAACCAATTACCATATAGATTAGAGACTATATGTATGGACTTGGTGATGCTCAAGCCCAAAACACAGCTCTCTAGGGTTATTTCAAGAACTTTCAGAGCATGATGCAAGCCAGAGAGAGAATTTCTCAATCCATAGTTAAGAAATACAAGGATACAATGTGCTTCATGGTTGACACTGATCAATGCCTAATGGAGGTAGTTGAGTCCAGAACAATGTGGATAAAGCCAATGGGTTACGAGGTAGATGATAAAATCTTGGAGCTACATGTTCAACACCTGTTGAGCTAGCCAAAGGACCTTGAGGCAGAAAGGTTTGGAACCTTTCAAGAACTAAGTGTAAAGATACATGTTGAGCTAAGACAACCGGAGATAAAGAGGAAAGTTAGAAGGGAGGTTGATGAAATTGCCAAAAGATTTGGCATATCAAAAGAGGCAGTAGATGCCAATAGAGAGAAAATGGAAAGGGCTAAAAAAGAGAAACAAGAAACAGAGAAAGGAAGTGTTCTGGTACAAGCCTCCTCCCAGACCAGATCCTCCAAGAGCTCTATACTTGCCACTCCTAAGAGCTCAAGAGCCTCCAAACCGGAAGCCAAGACATCCGGAAAGGGAGAAAAGAGAATAAAAACAAAAGCCACAAGGTCATACTCAAGTCTCAAGGATGATGAAGAAATAGAGTTTGATGAGGAAATTAAGAAAATGAAGAAGAAGAAGAAAACATCTAGGTAATTCTTTGCTAGTAAAAACAAAGAAGAAAAGGTAGAAGAATTTGTTGAAAAGCCCACTCTCTCCATTGATGATATCATCAAGGCAGTCACTGTGGATGGGAATCTACAACCAGTAACAGAATTCTATGATGAATATAATGATACTGACAAAAGGATCTTGGAAGAAGCTGCAATCAGGTACCTGAATATTTACAATAAAACTTTTATTGAAATTATATCCTTAATTCCTAAAAGTCTAGAAGAAGTACTTGCACTGAGAAAAGAAAATGCAAAAGCAAAAGACTTTGAAATCTGAGAATAGATAGCAATTCAGCTTTATCCTTCCATCACCCCAAAACAAATGCACATGATCTTTAAGGACTGTAAGGATGAATTCCAGAGCAAAACAAGAATGAATAAACTTATGCTTGGAGAAACTGACCAAGTAGCCAAAGAAACAAAAGACATCCTCCGGAATGCTTTCAAAAGATTCAACCTTCCTATTGTAGAGGAAACATATGAAGAACCTTCTACCAAGGATGTTGAGGATCAAAACAAACCAATGAAGAATCTTCTGAAAAAGATGAAGAAGGATCAAAAGAGCCAGATGAAGAAAAGTCTAAGGACTTGGACTCCTCTATTTCGGAAGAGGAAACTCATGAAGCAATAAACATCGGTGACATCTCTCCTCCAGGTCCCACTGCTGACATTCTGGATCTTGGAGTTGAAGGAGAAGGAAGAAAAGAGGAGACAGTAAATCAAGAAGAAGAGGTTGGAGGAAAAGAGGAAAAACAAGCAGAAGAGACTAATGTTGACTCTTCTAATATCCCAAAAGAAATGAAGTCTCAATCTCTGGCAAGAGACACTGTAGAGGTAGTTAAGGACTTTTTGAACAAATGAATGATGGAGATAGATGAACCCAAGCTATTTCAAGGGCCACTAAATTTTGACTCTCTATCTTCGGTCCAGATAATGAAAATGGCATCCTTTGCTCAAGCCAAACCAAAAGAAAAACTTCTCAAATCCCACATGGAAGACTGTGAACTATTAGAGATGGCATCCAACATACTGGAGAAGATCATGCCATCATTCCAAAAGGATCCCTCGGCCTCTCCATCCGGTAACTTGAAATCTCTGGTAAATTTTGTTAGCACTCAGTTTGAATCTTTAGAGAAATCGACATAAGCCAAGGTCTAGAAGGAGTTTTTAGGAAAATGATTCACTGAAGTATAGGGACTCATTGTTAATGATAGGAGGACCCTGAACATTGGAGTAGAGAGCCTTGAAAATGCTCTTAAAGATGGTAGGGATTTATACAAATTTTGTCTATCTTGGCCCAAAGTAACAGAGGACATTGAAAAGAAGGTGAAAGAACAAGAAGGTAAACTATCAAGTTTATCTCAGAATTTTGATCCCCTCACTACATCCCTAATGAATCAAGAATGCCAAGCCATTGTCATTATAAATGAAATAAAAAGGCTGGACAAAGAAAAGAAAAATATAATAAACAGGGTGAGTGAACTCAAAGGGATAATTATCCCTAAGTTAGAGGAAATGCATGAGGCCTTGACAGATGCTTAGACCACAGCCAGGACCAGTGATCTGATAGATCTAAGAAGGGTAGAAGCATATGAATTTTTGTTGAGTGGTCACATCTCCATTTTAGACAGGATGAAGCAGAGCTGGGCCATAGAGTTTGTACAGTTGAAGGCCACTTTTGCAGACATACTTAAGTATATGTAAGTATAACATGTATATACACTTATGCGGCCATCTATAGATTAATTTTTGCAAAATTTTGGTATGCTGATTCCATCCTTTGCCATTGATGTCAAAGGGGGAGTGAGGAGTAGTGAAAAATGTGGAATCTAGCCAAGGGGGAGCTTTGGTAAAATAGTACAAAAGACAGAGCATTAGCCAAGGGGGAGTTTACTGCGACACTTAGCCATTTTTCACTAAGTGTTGCCATCAATGCCAAAGGGGGAGATTGTTGGAAAGAGACACTGTGTGGCTTCATGAGTGTTGTCATTGATGGCAACAAAGTCTATCCCACACATCCGTAATACATAGTATGCCTATACCAGAAGTCAGATTGAAGATTGAATTGGTCCGGTGAACAAGAACAGAGTATGCAACAAGGTCTGACAATCAGGTCCAAATTTCTTAGATGGTGTAACTCAGTAAGTTGCAGACGTGGATAAGTCAAGAGGAGTATCATGACCACTATATTCCAGAGATTCAGCCTCCGGTGAGAAAACATGAAAAAGATATGAGCATCTGAGTGTTGGGTTATAGACAGGCAGAGCAGACAGAGAAAGAACAGACCAGCAGAGCATCTGACTTCAATCCAAATGAGTAATAAGTGTTGATCAAGTAGTTTGGGGATTATACATTGTTGGATGACATGGTTAAAGACTTCTCTGCCCATGTTTTTGATACGCATCACAAATCAAGCATGGATTCAACTGACAGATCAATAATTTGTAAATATCTTGAGTGTTCCTATTGCCGACTAGAAAGTTGATAAAATCCTTGATGTGGATATATATACCAAATGGATTTCAGTAAGTAGACACATGTGTGGAAGAAATAAGTGTGCGAAGAAAAGAAGGAATAAGTGTAAAAACAACATTTCAAGTTTGGTATGTGACATAGTAGCAGCACCAAAATAGAGGAAGAATGAAGTGCATCAAATCAGTGTATTGTGCCTAACCAGAACTGAACTCTAGCATGTGTGGATGCTTCTCATCAGTTCGAACACTTGATTACCTTCTGTAAGTTATGTAGAGAGTGAGTCTCTTGTAGGCAGTGTGCCTCTTGTGAGCAGTGTACTTGGGTAATGAGCACTAATTGGCAAGTGCCATTTTTGTACTCTTCCATACTTTTAACAGAGAATACAATCTTAGGTTAGTCACCCTGTGGTTTTTCAATTAACAGGGTTTTCCACGTAAAAATCCTTGTGTTATGTGTATTGTTTTTTTTTCTGTTCTTATGATCATATGCTTATATGTTTTGATGCTGTACTAACTATTAAGAGAAAGAAAGTTAAAGAAATTTGAGATAACTGATTCAACCCCCCCTCTTAGTTATCTGCCTTTTTTCTAGCAGTTCCAACATATTGTTATCAGTATATTTAGGGAAAGGATTAGTAAAGATTTGTAAATTCTAATTTGGTAGAGCAACTGATTTATTTCCATTATCATTCACACCCGATACCTGTATGACATTCGAATCAATGAGGTCTTGTATTTCATGTTTTAGACGCATACATTGTTCAGTATCATGTCCTTATGTCTGATGAAAATGAAAAAATGCATTAGCATCGAAATAAGGTCCTTGCGCTTTACTAGGATCTAAAGGCTTAATCAGGGGAAGCTTCAGAAGATTATTACTCACAGCTTGATTCATGATAGAATGATAAGACTCAGACATCAGTGTAAACTTTCTTGGTTGATACGATGCCTTCTTTGGATTAGTGATAGTAGATACGTTAGAAAAGTTATTTGTATTCGGTCCATTAATCCTGATGAAACTCCTATTATTATTATTCCTCTTAAAGTTGTTTTGAGATGATCCACCCATGGATTGTCCAACCTAAGCTGGTGAGTTTTGGTTTTCATACTGACTAGACGAAAGTTGGTAATCACAAAGGACGGTGCATAAATGTTGAAAGAAATTATACTTCATCAAGAGTATCTTATCACAAATATTAGGTTGTTGATTTGTAATAAACACCTTCTGAACATCCTCATCTTTCATCTAATATTGAATTTCGTATATAAAGCTTGATACTGACTAATAAACTTAGTTAACTTCTCTTTCAAACCTTGCTTACAATGAACTAAATCAATCAAAGAGACTTAAGGTCCAATGTTTGCTTGAAAATGTTGTAAAACTTGATCAACTAATTGCGAAAAGGAGTATATTAAATTTGGAGGTAAAGAGGAAAACCATTCTAAAGCAATATTTTTGATAGATCGCGGGAAATGTTTTGCTAACAAGTCCTCTTCAAAGTAGAAATCACTACACATAGCTGTGAACACTACCACATGAGTATTAGGATCACCTTTTCTACCATATTTTTCAAAGAGAGGAGTCTCAAACCTCTCGGGCATAGGAGTTCTCAAAATTGCATAGGATAGAAGATTACGGGCATGATATGTTGGTATATTAGGTTGTGAAGAATTTGTCAAATTTGTTACCTTTGTTGTAAAGCATTCATGCCCTACAAAAGTTGGTTTAGGATGGCATCATTGGGAGATATAGTTTGCTACGAGGAATTGGAACCAAAGTGAGGAGGTGATTGAACCTGAGAAGTGATAAGAGGAGGCTATGAATAGGTCAATGGCGGTTGAACATAGTGATAAGTGGAAGATGGTTGTGAATAGGTAATAGGTGGCTGGGAATAAGTGGAATGGATATGTGGTTGAGAACACTTGTTCATAGAAGAGGTCCACTTAGAAACTAAATTCTAATAATTAAATCCCATAGCTTTGTAATTTGTGCCATTAGATACTCCAATACCAGTGGTAGCATTACTACAAGCATTCACATCAGTTGTTAAGATAGTTGATGTAAAGGTAGATATTCCTATAGTTGGTATAGGTACCGATACTTGTGTATGAGATGGTGACAAAGTGTTATTTATCACTTTTACACATTCAGTTACTGGCATAATATTGGTTTGTACAATATGTGCTAAACCACGGATTGCATTAACACCATCTTGTCCTTCTTTTATCAATTTTCTTATGTTATGAATTGCAGGAACAACTTCATCAGCTATCCTCTCATTTTCCATAAATGTTTGAAAATTAGCTAGCTCTTTATCCAGTTTTTCTATTTACTCGTTAGATACATGTCCTGTCACCTCAATAGTATCATCAACATCACGAAAAGTTTGCTCTTTCATTGTACTTGTGATAGATGTAATATCTTGTAACATTTGTGTCTCTCCTTTTGTAAACAAGGTGTTCAATGTACCAACTTCTTCAAGAGCACTAGATCCCATGTGTCTTATGCTTCTTCTTAAAAGAATATTTCTATTAGGGCAACAAGTTATGACACTCATGCAACAATTATGCACAAACCTTGGGTGCAGGATATGTTTAAATAGAAAAATGCTTGGTTTTTCAACTTTTTTTTAATGCAAATATATGAAAGAAAAGGTGTTGTAAATAAATTGATTAGGGGCAACAAATAATATGTCTATTTTCAATTCAATAAAACAATAAAATCCTTCACAACACGCTTTTGATGTAGATCTAGGATGATGATAAGTCAAAACCTAGTGAAAATACCCTAAAATATGTAAATTTTCACAATTCTTCAATTCCAAGACCTAATGAAAGAGGTGTTGTAAGGAATTTTAGGAGGTATAGTATATAATAGCAATAATATCATTCACCTCAAGCCATAAAACTCATCACAACATGCTTGGAGTGCAAATCTAGGTCAAACCCTAGGGCAAATATAGCAAAAACGTGCAATTTTTTACCAAATTTTCAATACAAGAGCCCAATAAAAAGGTGTTGTGAAGATTTTTAGGAGGGAAAGTAGATAATAACCCTAATAATAGCTAATTAGTACAAAAATAGTCTTCACAACATGGTGCAAATATAGAGAGATGATAAGGCCAAATCTAGTGAAAATCAAGGTTTTTCAAGCCCTAGGTATGAGATCTTAATGCAAAATGCTATATGCATGTCTTGAAATTTGATTTATGATGAAAATTAATTTTCCTTGGATCTGAAAATAATTTTCAAACCCTACTTGATGTAAATTGCAAGTGCAAATCTAATGAAAAAATCAATGAAAAATGCTAGTTTTTATTGAAATTTTCTATGTAAAAATGTAAATTTTTGAGATCTAAATGTAAATTTACACTAAAATGCAACACTAAAACCAAATGTAAATTTGAATGAGTGTCTAAGATCAGTAGAAAAATCTGAAACAAGATTTTACCTACAAACCCTAGTTTTTGAAATTACTAGGTTATATGAAAAATTTAAAATTTCTAACAAAACCCTAGCAATTTTATGATGAAAATGCAATGCAAGTGATTATTTTTTGTAATTTTCTGCAATTTAGCTCAGATCTAATGTGAAAATTAGAAATTTGATGAAATTCAAATTAATTGATGCAAAATAGAAACTGTAGAATGCATTAAGATGAATGATGATAAGAATGAATAAAATGACTACAAATCTGAAGAAAAACACATAGCAAGGTGCCAAAAAGTTCAACAACACAGGTTCACCAAAATGTTTAAGGTAAAATTTGGATAGAGGGTTTTTGATTAGTTTATGTGTATCCTCTTTTCACCACTAAATATTCAAGGACCTTGGGTCAAGTAGGAATCTAACATTAGGGCCTTGATCACTCAGAATGTGGTGCAGGAGCACCTTGGCAAATAAATGTTTTCCTAGACTAATTTTTGGAGTTTGATTCAATTTTAAATGATTCAATATTGTATTGAGGTCCATCAAGTCATTTTTATGTGTTTAGGTCAATAGGAGTTTCAAATATGCAAAATATTGCAAACCATGTAAAGGTTGTCAATATAAAGTTGGAAAAAAGATGTAAAATGAGGGAAGGTGAAGAGTCATTTGGCTCTTGGTTCATTCCAAGTAGTTGGAAACTGAAAGGTCATTTTTAATACCTTTAAAAAGGCCTTGTATACCTTTGAAAACTCATGGGTGATTGGAGATTTGAACATGGAATGATAAAAGACACTGTTTTTTGTATTCTACTTCAGAAATTTTTTATTTTCTTGCATGGTACGGCCCAGTACGGGTAGGAAGACATTTATTTTTAATTTCAAATGAAAGTATATTCAATCACCCTCCCTTTCCTTTTTGTCTGATCTAATTTGGTGCAATATTGAGGAAGTTATGACCGTTTTAGTGACTACAATTTCTAGAATTCTGCTATAACAGTCCTGTTGTAGCATTTGGTATGGTTCTGTACAGAAATATACAGGGGCAACCCATAAATGGTTGGAAAGAGGATTGAGTTACCTTTCAAATGAATTTGGTATGAGGTCTTAACTCGATTCTTAGAGGAAGATATCACATTTTTTCTAAAACTACTCTGTTAGCTAGGTTTTTGGGGCCTAGAAATGGGGGTTTGGTGTTTAAACACTTGAATGAGCAAATAATTGCATGAGTCCTAGAAAATCCTTTGTTTTATATCCTTTCCTAAGACTATTTCAATGTTTGGAGTGAGTGGGGCAAGTATTTGATAGGGTTCCTTTGTAAAGTGGGTAAATTAGCCCTTGTAGGAAGACAACAGGGTGTTAGGACAATCAGATTCTGTCCAAAACAATAGTATATGATTTTGAAGTATGTTAAAGAACTCAATAGAGGGTACTCAAATCAGTCAATAGTTTTGAAAGTTATTTGGGAAAGTTTGGAGAAAAGTGCAAGTTAGTCGCTAAACAGGGCTACTAGGATTAGGCCTAGTAAAGTGGAATTGTCAAGAACCAATCAAATTGGTTTGTGAAACCTATTGAATCTTATTGGTAGGGGTAGGTTGAGACCCTAGAAGATGCAATATTTCATCTGAGAAGTTGTAACCCTAAGTTGAGCCCTTTGGAGGAGTTTAAGGCAAAGGGAAGACTAATGAAGTCTTATTGGTGGAAGCCACAAACCATTGGAAATCTTTTGTTTCTATTAAATCATCTCATAAGTCCTGACACCGCTGCATCATATTGGTATCAAAATTAGGGAAAGATTTGGGTGGTGTGTATTTTTTTTTCCTGTCACTGAGAAGGCAGGTGAAGAGCGAGAAGATCTTGATTGTGTAGATAGATCGTCGAGGGAGGCAATCTACACCTTTTGGATTTTGTGTTGCTCATTTGTTTGGTTGTAGGTGCTTATCCATCTAGCTGTAGAAGGATGTTTTCTGAGGTTGTGTGTATGGGTAGACAAGATGAGGTTTGTCATGACCATTCTCCAATGGAGATTAGGCTTGATAAGGGTGCATAGAGAAACCACTGAGGAGAGAGTGGTAGGTGCATCACTAGAATCTGTTGTTGGGTGAGATGAATGGTTTGGTGAGTTGGTGTTGTGAAGTAGTAGAGAGATGGATACCTGAAGATGTACTTGATGTTGCAGCCTGAAGAATACTTCACTCATGGGAGTAGAAGGAGCCTGAGGATGCTCTGTGAAGATGGTAGTTTGCTTTGTTGGTTGGTTGGTCACCATTCTTATTAGTCTGAAGATTGGAAGACTGAAGCTGAAGAAGATCGAAGATAAAGATAGAGGAAAGGCAGAAAAAGACTTTTGTTGCAAATACATTTCTGAGGGACTTGGAAATTTTGTTGGTTGGTTGTATGGTGCAGGAGCACCTTGGCAAATAAATGTTTTCCTAGACTAATTTTTGGAGTTTGATTCAATTTTAAATGATTTAATATTGTATTGAGGTCCATCAAGTCATTTTTATGTGTTTAGGTCAATAGGAGTTTCAAATATACAAAATATTGCAAACCATGTAAAGGTTGTCAATATAAAGTCGGAAAAAAGATGTAAAATGAGGGAAGGTGAAGAGTCATTTGGCTCTTGGTTCATTCCAAGTCGTTGGAAACTGAAAGGTCATTTGTAATACCTTTAAAAAGGCCTTGTATACCTTTGAAAACTCGTGGGTGATTGGAGATTTGAACATGGAATGATAAAAGACACTGTTTTCTGTATTCTACTTCAGAAATTTTCTATTTTCTTGCATGGTACGGCCCAGTACGGGTAGGAGGACATTTTTTTTTAATTTCAAATGAAAGTATATTCAATCACCCTCCCTTTCCTTTTTGTCTGATCTAATTTGGTGCAATATTGAGGAAGTTATGACCATTTTAGTGACTGCAATTTCTAGAATTCTCCTATAACAGTCATGTTGCAGCATTTGGTACGGTTCTATACAGAAATATACAGGGGCAACCCATAAATGGTTGGAAAGAGAATTGAGTTACCTTTCAAATGAATCTAGTATGAGGTCTTAACTCGATTCTTAGAGGAAGATATCACGTTTTTTCTAAAACTGCTCTGTTAACTAGGTTTTTGGGGCCTAGAAATGGGGGTTTGGTGTTTAAACATTTGAATGAGCAAATCATTGCATGAGACCTAGAAAATACTTTGTTTTAGATCATTTCCTAAGACTATTTCAAGGTTTGGAGTGAGTGGGGCAAGTATTTGATAGGGTTCCTTTGTAAAGTGCGTAAATTAGGCCTTGTAGGAAGACAACAGGGTGTTAGGACAATCAGATTCTGTACAAAACAATAGTATATGATTTTGAAGTATGTTAAAGAACTCAATAGAGGGTACTCAGATCAGTCAATAGTTTTGAAAGTTATTTGGGAAAGTTTGGAGAAAAGTGCAAGTTAGTCGCTGAACAGGGCTACTAGGATTAGGCCTAGTAAAGTGGAATTGTCAAGAACCAATCAAATTGGTTTGTGAAACCTATTGAATCTTGTTGGTAGGGGTAGGTTGAGACCCTAGAAGATGCAATATTTCATCTGAGAAGTTGTAACCCTAAGTTGAGCCCTTTGGAGGAGTTTAAGGCAAAGGGAAGACTAATGAAGTCTTATTGGTGGAAGCCACAAACCATTGGAAATCTTTTGTTTCTATTAAATCATCTCATAAGTCCTGACATCGCTGCATCAAAATGTATGAAAAATTGGATTTGTGTGAGTTGATTAATTGATTATGGCTAATTATTCTCAAACCCTAATTATGCAAATACGGAAGTAAATGAACAAATTACTAAAAATGCTGCTACAAAAAGATGTAAAATAATAGACAAATGTAAAGTTCATGAAGCGAAACAGTCGAGGACTAATGAGTGGGCATCCTAGTCCAGTGCCCTGATTTTTGTTGGGATCTGGGAACTTTATCCACAACCTATTCCTACTTTTTCAGAGATTCTTCTGATGCAGGATCCGGAGGACTAATGAGTGGACACCCAACTCCAAGTCCCAATTTTTAGCTCTGATATGTAATTCTGACACTCTACAACTCCACTTTTCCTGCTTCTTCAACCTATAACTTGCAATCATGAAAAAATGGGGAGGGGGTTGTGGTGTTTAGAGGCTTACCTTAGTCAAGCCCTACAGAGACATTCAAGTCTTTTGAACACCATTGTCAGAAAGAGAGAGTGCATCTCATTGTGGGACAGAAGCAAAAACTAAATGATAAATTATAAAAAAGCACAATTGCTATCACCTTGTAGTGAAGATCTCATGGAAGGAAGAAACTCTTCATGCCATGAGGAGATGGATGCTCAAATCTACAAATACAAACACATAAACAATACAAAATCTGCTCTTCTACACAATGAATGCCTTAAATCACTTCTACACAAGCTCATGAATCAATGTTTTTATCTTTTGATAATCTAGTTTACAAATGAATGTCTAAACATTCTTATATATGTAACTACAAACATTCCCCCCAACAAATTCGTAATTCAAACTTACCGTGTCAGCCTAAGAACCAAATAATGGTCATAAACTAACACTTAAAATTTGGGCCTGACACAAAATAGAGCAGGACTAGGGTGCGAGTGCCTGAGTCCCCCCTCCATTTTGGGCAAGGTCTATCTCAAGGGATCCCCCTAGGTCCCATTCATCATGAAACTTAGGGGTTTTCTCATCAAGATGTCAAAATATGATGCAAGATGTTCTAAATGCAAACTAAAGACCCGAGAGCTAAACCTTAAGAGGGAAAAGCCCCCAAGAGGACATTTTTCGATGTTACAAAAATTAATACTTTTGATTTTCCAATTATGTGCACTCTTCCATATAATTCATATAAAATAAAAATTGATTTTGGGGGCCTATAGTTTTGCCCAATTTTTTTTAAAGCACATTACTTTCCCTATCTATTTTTAAATAAAATTTCAAATACTTCAAATTATAGCAAAGATTCCACAAAAATAGATTCATCTCTTGAAGGTTGAAAGCATGACTTAAATTTGACGGTCAACCCTACATATCAAGCAAATTTTAATGATAGTTATCTATTCAAAGGTGCCCTTAAAATATTGCGACATACCTTTGTATAAGTAAAATTATATATAAACCATACAGGGCTTAAATTTGATGGTCATATGGCTGTATTTGGCTATTTTTGTCCTAAAATACAATCAAAATTTTAAAAAGATTGTATCACATGAAAGGGTAGATTTTAGATAGAATGTCAAAATTTCTATAAAGTTATTTTGATATATGTATTTAGTTTATATATAATTTTTTTATAATAAAAATGTCTTAATATTCAAAAGGCAAGTTTGAATAGATAACCGTCATGAAAAATTTGTTTGACAGGTAGGGTTGACCGTCAAATTTAGGCCCTGAAACCATATATATATAATCACAATTCTATATAAATTTTGAGTATATCCAAAATCCCTCCTTTCATATGATCCAATCTTTTTAAAATTTTGATTGTATTTAACAGCAAAAATGCTTTGGCGGGAAATGGTAAAATTCTGAACTATTCATACTAGCTTTTTCTATATTTCCAAAACACTAATATTAGCTATTACACCTCATACGAATGGAAAAATCCATACATTATTTATCCGCCAACATTGAAAAGGAAGAAAATCTATCCCTCCTATAAATTATGTTGGAATGGGGCAATGGGAATAACGGCAGGCTTTGTTGTTTTGCAATTTGAACGGAGTATATTGTGGAAATGGCCCTTAGTTTTGACAACTTGTTGAGCCTTTTGTGCGGGGAAGATGCAGAATGGGATGATGAGGTCGCGAGTTCGAACTTTCGCGAGGACAAGTTCGAGACTTTAAAATTCATCGAGCTCGCTGGATTGCCACAGTTTCCTGTGCATGATGATGAGATGATCTCTTTGTTAGTGCAGAAAGAGACAGAGTATATTCCCCAGGAAGACTACGTTGAGCGTTATCATAACCGCGCTTTAAATGTCACGGCTCGTGAAGAGGCAATCAGCTGGATTCACAAGGTAAATTGCAGCTCACGCTCGAGAAAACTAAAATTTTGAATTTTGTTACAGATTCTTAAATTTATTCACTTACTGTTTAGATTAAGAGACGATAACCGGATCCATGAAATCGTATTGCATTGAAATCAATTTCTTTAAGTATCCAAATTAAGGAGTTCATTTTATTTGCAGGTTCAAGCGCATTATAATTTCAGACCGTTTACAGCATACTTATCTGTAAATTACCTGGATCGGTTCCTGTCAAGCTATAAATTGCTGGTAAAGCATCCTTGCATTGAAATTTTAACAGCTATTTATCGCCGTATTTTTAAGTTTTCTTTGCGTTGTCTTGTAATATTTTTGTTTACAGCAAGGTCTAGACTGGTCGTTGGAGTTATTATCGGTTGCGTGCCTGTCACTGGCAGCTAAAATGGAAGAGACGCAGGTTCCGCCACTTCTTTTAGATTTGCAGGTAAAATATTGCCTTAACTTCTTCTCACAGCTAAAATAGTGCCTCAACTTATTGATTAAAAGCTGAGCAGTTACATAATTTTGGTTATGGTAAAAGCTCAAGACTTCTATTTTCAACTAATCCGCAGGTCGAAGACGCAAAATTTGGTTCCGAAGCTCGGACAATATACGATATGGAAGTCTTAATCCTGACAACATTAGAATGGAGATTATGCTCCATTACACCTTTTCACTTCATTGATTACCTCTTGTACAGACTCCAAGGCACCAGCGGAGTGCCTCAAGAATTGATATCGCGAACAATCGCCTTCATTTTCAATACTAGTAGAGGTAATAAAGAATAGGTTTCAGTTACAGTACAAAACTTCTGGAGTGAAATTTGTGCAAGCTTTATCAATGAATATATCTTTCGGCTTTGACAAAAGCTTATTCAATCCATTCAATCTTGCAGTGATTGATTTCTTAGTTTATCGGCCATCTGTTGGATAACTGATGTGGCACAGCCACATGTGCAGTTTCCATTTTAGTATTTCTATTTTCTTAGTTAGTTTCATTTAGATACTTTTAGGAATTTGGCAACTTTTGTGTTGCATGATGATGCATGTAAATCATGTTATCTTTGGTTTGTTGTTTTCTGTTTTTTCTATTTAGATTCCTTTGTAGCAAAGATATATATAATGTAATAAAGAGCTGTAGCTCCCTAGTTTTTCAACAGCAATAAAAGTTTATTCTCTATGTCTGCATCTATCCTTTTATGGTTTTTTGTTTATTTGCTGTCATATTTGTGTGCTTAAAAATCTTCATTTGGTATCAGAGCAGGTTAATTTGTTAGAAAATTTATCATGTCAAATTCTAGCTCTTTGCCAATCCCAGAATTTAATGGATCTGATTATGATTATTGGTGCATCAAGATGACAACTTTTTTGATAGGAAAAGATTTATGGGAAATTGTAGAAACAGGATATGAAGAGCCAGCTGATTGGAATGTTCTTGCAGCCAATGATAGAACAGCTAAGAAGGAAGCTAAGAAGAAGAATGCACAGGCTTTATTTCACATTCAAATAGCTCTTGATAAGAGCCTATTTCCAAGAATTGCAGGTGCACAGACAGCTAAAGATGCCTGGAAGACTCTAAAAGAAGCTTACCAAGGTAGTGATCAAGTCAAAGTTGTGAAGTTGCAGACATTAAAAAGAGAATTTGAGAATTTGAAGATGCAAGAAAGTGAAAATGTAAGTGATTATTGTGTAAGAGTAAAAGATGTAGTTAATAAAATGGCTACTCTTGGAGAAACTATGGATAATGAAGTTGTGATCAAAAAGGTGTTGAGGTCTCTAACACCAAGGTGGAACAATGTTGCCATCATCATTGAAGAAAGCAAGGATTTGATTGCTCTTCAGTTTGATCAGCTTGTTGGATCTCTCATGTCTCATGAAGAAAGATTGAGAGATTCATCTGGTGAAAGTAATGAGAAGGCTTTTGCTTCCAAAGTACAAATTACAAAGAATGAAAATGCTAGCACAAGCACAAAAAATAATCAAGGCCAAGGTAGAGGTCAAAATCAGAATTCTTCAAGAGGAAATAGAGGAGGAAGAGGTGGTCCAAGAGGAAGAGGTAGAGGCAGATTTGATAAAAGAAATGTTCAATGTTATCATTGTAATAGGTATGGTCACTTTGAAAGGGAATGCAAATTAAAAGAAGGTAATAACAATAGAAGTGCTAATTTTGCTAATGAGAATGATGAGGCTTCTCCTGGTAATTTATTCTTATCATATGACAAAGCTAAAAATAGTTCTAAAGAAGTCTGGTATTTAGATTCAGGTTGTTCTAACCACATGTCAGGAAATGATAAGATTTTTTCTACAATGGATAAAAGTTTCAAATCTAAAATTAAGCTTGGTGATGACAAGTCCTTGGAGGTTGCAGCTAAAGGTGATATGGAGGTGAATACAAAAGAAGGTAAGAAAAGTGTGACTGATATTTATTACACTCCACAATTAAAACATAATTTATTGAGTGTTGGGCAGTTGTGTGAGAAGAATTATAAGGTGGTATTTGAAAATCAGCAATGTACAATTTATGATAAAAATCAAGGCAATAGGGTGGTTACAGTAGTGCCTATGTCAAAGAATAGGATGTTCCCATTGAAGTTTGGTGAACATAGCAGCCATCTTGCCAATATGGCATATGAGGATAAGGGTTGGCTATGGCATCTCAGATATGGCCATTTGAATTTTCATAGTTTGATGTTTCTCACTTCAAAAGCTTTGGTTTATGGTTTGCCTAAGATTCAGGAACACAAGGAAGTTTGTGAAGGTTGTGCTAAAGGAAAACATGCAAGAGAGTCATTTCCAAAAGGCAATGCATGGAGGGCCCATTACCCACTTCAATTGGTTCACTCAGATATTTGTGGCCCTATGCAGACAAAGAGTTTGGGTAAGTCATCATATTTCATTACTTTTATTGATGATTACTCACGTAAGTGTTGGGTTTATTTTTTGAAGGCCAAGGATGAAGCCTTTGATACATTCAAAAGGTTCAAAGCCTTTGTGGAAAATGAAAAGGGTTGTAAGATCAAATGCTTAAGGACAGATCGTGGAGGAGAATTTTGCTCAAGAGATTTTAGGAAGTATTGTGATATGCATGGCATCAAAAGGCAACTCACCACTTCTTACACACCTCAACAAAATGGGGTAGCTGAAAGGAAAAATCGTACAGTGGTGGAAATGGCAAGGAGTATGCTACATACCAAAGGATTAGACAATTCTTTTTGGGGTGATGCAGTTGCTACAGCAGTGTACATTCTCAATCGGAGTCCTACTAGAGCACTTGACATGATGACTCCTTATGAAGCCTGGTATGAAAAAAAGCCTAATGTTAATCATTTTAGAGTTTTTGGTTGCTTAGCCTATGTTCATGTGGCTGATCAAAAGAGACAAAAATTAGATCCCAAAAGTGAGTCATGCATTTTTGTTGGATATAGTGAGCAAAGTAAGGCTTACAGGTTGTATAACCCACACACTAATAGTATTCTTGTTTCAAGAGATGTGATTTTTGATGAAGGGGGAGTTTATGGTCATCAAAAAGGCCAAGTTGAGAAGTCTAAATCTGTTTTGAGTGGTGGTATTATTGCTGATATTGATCATGAGCAGCCAACTAATACTTCAATTCCAAGTGCTATACATCCACCAAATAGCCCCTCATCTACTTCTTCAGTTTCAAGTACAAGTCCAAATTCAAGTCCAAGTCCTACAGGGAAGGTAAGAAGCTTAAGTGATATCTATCAAAGAAGTACAATCCAAGCACATGAAGAGAATCCTATAGGTGAAACAATAAATTTTGCTTTATTTTCACAATCTGTTTTTGAACCATCGTGTTATGAAGATGCATGTGCTAATGAAGTTTGGGTGCAAGCAATGCAAGAAGAGATGGATGCTATTCATAGGAATGGTACTTGGGAGCTTACAGAGCTTCCTCATGACAAGAAAAAGATTGGAACTAAATGGGTCTACAAGACTAAGTACCATAGTGATGGGAGTGTTGAAAGACACAAAGCAAGATTAGTTGCTAAAGGCTTCACACAGAGGTATGGCATTGATTATGAAGAAACATTTGCACCAGTAGCCCGACAAGAGACTATTAGAATGTTGATTTCCCTTGCAGCCCAAAAGAAATGGAGCATTCATCACATGGATGTGAAAAGTGCCTTCCTGAATGGGTACTTAGATGAGGAAATTTATGTGGAACAGCCACAAGGTTTTGAGGTGCACGGAAAAGAACATCATGTCTACAAGCTGAAGAAGGCCTTGTATGGCCTCAAGCAAGCACCAAGAGCTTGGTATGCTAGGATTGATGGGTATTTTCAGAAAAATGGCTTCAAGAGAAGTAAGAGGGAGCCTACCCTCTACTACAAACAAGAAGGTAATGATATTCTTATTGTGAGTTTATATGTTGATGATTTGTTGTATATGGGCAGTAGTTCTAAGATGAAGGATGAATTCAAGCATGCTATGATGAATGAGTTTGAAATGAAAGATTTAGGCCTTATGCAATATTTTCTAGGCATGGAGGTTTATCAAAGTAAGGATGGAATTTTCCTTTGTCAAACAAAATATGCCAATGATATGTTGAAGAAGTTTGATATGGTTGATTGTAAATCAGCCTCCACTCCAATTTATCATGGAGTTGTGTTGTGTAAAGAGGATGGTGCTAAAAGAGTTGATGGGACAGCTTATAGAAGTGTGGTTGGCAGTCTAATGTTTCTAACCCACACAAGGCCTGATATTGCTTATGCAGTTTCTCTTGTTTCAAGGTACATGACAGAACCTTCTGAATTACATATGAAGGCTACTAAAAGAATTTTGAGGTATGTGAAAGGACCTCTTGCTTTTGGCATTCATTACTACAGTTCTAAAGGATTTAATCTAGTTGGTTTCAGTGATTCTGATTGGGGAGGTAGTGTGGATGACCGAAAGTCTCCCTCTGGGACTTGTTTTACTTTTGGTTCTGGTTTGGTTTCTTGGAGTTCAAAGAAACAAAGTATAGTTTCTCTTTCTTCTACAGAGGCATAATATGTTGCAGTCACCTCTGCGGGTACTCAAGCATTATGGCTCAGAAAAATTCTTGAAGAGATTGGTGAAAAACAAGTTCAGCCTACAGTGCTCTTCTGTGATAATATGAGCACAATCAAATTGGCAAAAAATCCCGTGCATCATAGTAGAACTAAACACTTTGATCTGAAATATCATTTTATCAGAGATTTGGTGCAAAAGAAAGAAGTAGAACTCAGGTATATCAAGACTACAGAACAACTTGCAGACATTTTCACCAAGGCAGTTGCAAAGGTTCAGTTTTTGATGCTTCGAGATCATATTGTGACTCCTCTCCGCATCAAGGGGGAGTATGTTGGATAACTGATGTGGCACAGCCACATGTGCAGTTTCCATTTTAGTATTTCTATTTTCTTAGTTAGTTTCATTTAGATACTTTTAGGAATTTGGCAACTTTTGTGTTGCATGATGATGCATGTAAATCATGCTATCTTTGGTTTGTTGTTTTCTGTTTTTTCTATTTAGATTCCTTTGTAGCAAAGATATATATAATGTAATAAAGAGCTGTAGCTCCCTAGTTTTTCAACAGCAATAAAAGTTTATTCTCTATGTCTGCATCTATCCTTTTATGGTTTTTTGTTTATTTGCTGTCATATTTGTGTGCTTAAAAATCTTCACCATCGTCGATTGCTGCGGCAGCCGTAATGTGTGCTTGTGACGAGGTTTTACAGCCAGAATCAGTAGATTACAAAGAAGCCATACTATCTTCCAATGCATTCAACAAAGTATATTTTCGGCTTTAAATGAATCGATATTTTGCTTCGATGATGGCTTATTTTACCTTAAACTTTAATTGCTTTGGTCGCAAATAGATTTGCCCGCAATTTCTAATATCTTTTCTTGAAATGGATTCTCTTTTTAAAAAACTGCTCAACTGCTCAAATCTTTGTAGTGTTTGAGCATTAAAATGGATAACACTCAAATCTTTGTAGTATTTGAACATTGAAATGGATAATATTTAAGATGTTTGAACATTAAAATGGATAATATTTAAGTTTGAGCATTGAAATAAATAATATTTAAATAGAGTGAATTTAAGTTTGAGCATTGAAATAAATAATATTTAAATAGAGTGAATTGTGTTTGTTAGCGGGGTAGATTTCTGAAAAACTAATCTTGTGTTTTCCTGTTTTGTTTTGCTTTCTGCAGGAGAGAATCATAAGCTGCTACAATTTAATACGGGAGCTTGGGATGGGCATTTGCTGTAGTCCAAATAAGATTTCAAGTGGCACGCCTCACAGTCCAATCGGAGTACTGGACGCTGCGGCCTGTGTCAGTTACGAAAACACTCAAAACACCAATTCTTCTAAAAGGAGAAAAATCAGCTATGTAACATTGTGCAGAGCAGAGGATCAACGGTTGTAAAAATGAAAAACCCCTAATATACACTATTAAGATAAGTATTTATTATGATTGTTGTTACAAGGGATTTTAATCCTTATCGGCATAGCTCGGGAGTGAGATTGTGATGTAAGTGAATGCGTTGATTTGAGTCAGTCAGTCAGTGATTTGTTAACGAGTAGAGTGTTTGGCAAGATCATTATAAAGATTAATTAATGTCTAGAAGCATTTTACAATGGTAGTAAGAGGTGGAATGTAATGGTCAGGATGTTAACAAAAATTCTTTATCTTTTATTTTAAATTTGACAACTATTTACATATTAAAACATTAAATTTAATAATAAAATTTATGTATACAAGTATATAATGAATAAAATAATTGTAATAAAAATCCAAAATATTAATATTTAATAATAAAATTTATGTATACAAGTATATAATAAATAAAATAATTATAATAAAATAAAACAACTCAAATAAATAAAATAACTTCTAATTGATATCTTTCAACATTTTTAAAATAAATTTATTTAAAATATCTATACTATAGATATAGAAATATACACAGGGAATAAGAAGGTTTTTAGATTTGATCTATTCTGAAGATAAAAAACTCCCACTAGATTTCCTCCTTACTTCAGAGATTGAGATTGAGTTATTCCATTGCAATTTGTTGACTACCTCATCGTTTTATTTCGTTGTAAACCCCAGTACTAATTATTAAAAAAATAAAAATATTCGTTGATTATATAATTCTGATTCCATATTTTTAATGTCATCCTTATGCCAAAATTGATGCAATTAAAGAACGTATAAAAGCGAAATAGAATGTCTCTATTGGTGTTAGATTAAATGGTGTTGTTGATAAGAATCATTAAAAGAGAGATTATATTGTTATCTTTAATCTTTGGCAAAATTCATGCTCTAAACGGATGTTATTTTCTTTTAAGGAGATCATTCGAGATGCTCATAAAACTCGTAGAATCCAGCTTTTATTTTTCCTTTTTAACAATGTCACTTTCTTTATTTATCTCGCATTCCTATGGTAAGCATTCCTATTCCCTTAGGATGCTAAATATCACATTGACAATAGCACTTATTCATGTTGAGATTATTCATGCTTTAAACATACACAATAACACTAGTATATTTATATTTAAAAAAATATATCTAAAGTAATGCGGAGGATATCTCTTTTCTATAGTTTATTTTTTCCATCATTTTTATTTTAATATTTTAATTTTTTAATTATTTTGGTTTGATATTTTTGGTGATTTAAAAAGAAATCGATAATAAGAAAATCATAAAAACAATGGAACTTGGAAAAAATAAAAAAAAAGAAAAACTAAAAAGGAAATTGGAAAAAATAAAAAATGAAAACTAAAAAAGAAAAATAAAAACAAAAAAAATTGAAAATAAGAAAATCACAAAAACTATGGAACCAAAAAAAATTAGAAAAAATAAAAAATAAAAACCAAAAAAAAATTAGAAAAAATAAAAATAAAAACTAAAAAAAATTGGGGAAAAATTAAAAAATAAAGATTCTAGATTGGAATCTTATAAGTTTACATAGAAATTCCAGAATCTTTCAGCTCCTGTGCTATGAATGTAGAAACGTCTCTCGGCGTAATTATAGATTATTCAAATCTAGAGAAAAACTCTAGATTTTGAATGTGTCTAGATTTTGAATGTGTTGTAGGGATAGGGTGAGGGTTTCAACGACTATTATTGGTTTGCATGATTTTGTATGTATGTATAGTCATTGTTAATATTTTTTCCCTTTTGCTTTGATTGGTGGTCATCTAGGTTCATTTTTCTAGTGTTTTTGGGTCTGGTGGTTCAATTATGGCTAGATTTGGAGGGGGTCCAAGTTGAACCTTGCTTTTTTCTTTTAAAGATGTTGCTTAGATGTACGAGGGTTCAAATTTTGGACATGTTAATATCATTAATTTTCTCATGTAAGCTTTGCATGAGCTGCTAGATCTAATAAAAAAGTGTAGAATCACCCCTAATCTAATGGGTGTTTGTAGAAAAGTGTGGAATGACTCATTGTGGTCATCTATCTAGAAGTCATTGTTGATGATGTGCTTTGTTTTTTTGAGCATGCCCTAATTTGTAAATTTATGGGTTTTAGAGCCACTTTGCCCTTCCTAGAAAATTGGGCTCACTGCATTTGGTAGTCAAAGGGAGACATGGAGGTGATCTTGGTGGCAAATGGATTTTTCTTTGTGGTTTTTTCAAGGATGGCGGATCAAAATATGGCATTTGAGGGAGGATCATATTTGCACAACCAAGAAAGGTTATTCATTAAGCTTTGCTATGTAGGATTTGATCATGTGGAGGAGCTTCAATATTAAATTCTAGTATGGGTCTGCCTTCTTTATTTACCTATGGAATTTTGGGGACCAAATAGTATCCAATATGTTGCATCAATTCTAAGGAAACCATTGGGCTCTTCTCATCATATGCTAGAGAGAAAGGTAACTACATATGCACATATCTAGATGTGGAGATTGATCTTAATAATCCTTTGCCTGGTTCTATAAAGATTAGGCCAGGAAACATGCATTGGATTTAGCATTTGGATTATAAGGCTCTACCTTTTACATGTCATGTGTTTCATGCTTACAAGCATCTTCAAATAAATATCCCAAAGAAAGTCTCTGATGCTCTTCCTTCTCAGTAAGAGATATTTGTGGCTAAAGCAAATGCAAATGCTAAAGGGAAAGCCACAACTCATGTAAAAAGTGTTGCAAGTATGGGCCTAACCGGTGTTGTCATTGATGTCAAGGATTGGATGAGCTGTGTGCTAAGGATATTAAGAAAATTAGTCCTATCAGAAACAGAGAAGAACAATGAAGCTCTATGAAGTGAAGATCCTAGATATGTGTCTAAAGATTATCCATTCAAGATTTCAGAGGTCCACATGAAGATTTAAAGAAGTTATGGTCATATGAGTAAAACTAGTTCTAGCAGCTATTCAGAGGTGACAGAGTGGCACAAATAGGTCCGGTGAGATCCAGAAATGCAATATCTTGTTCTGTGGATTTGGTGGAATATTTAGGAAGCTAATGTGAATTGACAACTCAATTGGTTCGTGGTCTGGAGGTCTGCAAGAATTTATTCTAAAGTGACAGTGATGATAGACTGTGTTCTTGAGGTTCCGGATGAAGATGCGAATGATTTCAGTAAGAAGAAGTAGTGTGGATCCTCTTGGTGATTCAAGCAAGTTTGTGGGAGTTTCTAGACTGTGTCCAATTCATGTTGGTGGTCTACATTGAAGATTGAGCTTGTAATTGAAGATTTACTCTTGGGTGATGGTGTTCTCCCTAATCATGGCCGATCGGATGTTTTACGCATCTTGCAAATGATATTGAAGATGTTATGTGAAGCATGGCATTATCCTCAAAAAAGATTGAAGTCCCAGATATGTGTGGCCAACAGTAAGGTGATACGCATGAAGTTTTGTAATAAGTGAAGTTGTATTTGTGTAATTGCTCTGTAATAAAATGAACTATGTGTTGTGCCGATTTGGATGTTTATCCCAAAGTTGATGTCTTGTATAAATAAGATTTGTGAAGTCATTTCAAAGTATCCTCGGTGAAAATGAGAGAGTGGTAGAGAGGAGAAGAGCGAAAAGAAGAGTAGAAGTGTTGACCTTAAATGAAACTGTCTCAAGCATGGTGAAGATGCTAATTTCTAGTTCAAGTATGTAATATTTATATTATTGTTCTATAGACAGTGTGTCTCCTGTAGGTAGTGGGCCTCTTGTGAGTAGTGTGCTTGGGTAGTGAGCCCTAATTGGAAAGTGCCATTTGTTCTTCTTATTCTTTTAATAGAGAATACAATCTTGGGTTAGTCACCCCGTGGTTTTTTCCCTTAACTGGGTTTTCCACATTAAATTATTGGTGTCATATGTGTTAATGTGTTTTTTCTCTTGAGATATTACATTGTGCTTCTGTGATTAAATCATTATTATGCTATAGAAATATAAGAAGGATCTAAGTGTTTTCAGAAAGGAAATTTTTGGTAACAACTGACTCACCCCCCCTCTTAGTTGTCTGTCGTAAAACCAACAATTGGTATCAGAGCAAGGTTCCTCTAAAAGGAGCTTAATCACTTGAGGAGATCCAGGATGTCTTCCTACAAGAAGGATAGTCTAAGGTTTGATGGAACTAATTACACTCTTTGGAAAAGCCACATGGAATTTCACTTGCAATATTGGACCATAACTTCAAAGAAATATGTTCCTCCAAAGAATGTTCTGATAAATGTAGATGAAATTAGAGATGCTGAAGATAATCTTCAAGCTAAAGAAGCCTTACTAAGTGCCTTATTTGATTCAGAGCTGACAAATGTTATGGATTTAAAACTTGCATATGAGATTTGGGCAAAGCTGGAACTTCTACATGAAGGAGACAAAATATGTTAAATGTGCCAAGAGACAGAGTTTAAAAGGAAATTTTGAAAACCTAAAGATGAAGGAAGATGAGAATATCACTACATTTATGCCAAAAGTAAATGAGCTTGTTTGTGGCATTAGGTGTACTGGTGGAACCTTGGATGAAGATGAGATTGTTGCCAAAGTTCTCAGATCCCTACCTCCTGCTTACAAACACAAGGTTGTTGCTATTGAAGAATTCAGATCTTTATCAAATATCACAAGATATCAATTGGTTGGAAAATTGGCTGCATTTGAATTGGCTAAGTTTGGAGATACACCCCCCAAGACTAAATCTGCATTCAAAGCTAGTGCCTCTGTAAAAGGTAAACAAAGGTATGATCCAGGAGATAACTCCTCAAAGAAACTATCATGGTATGAAAAAGCAAGAAAAGATATGGAAGAAGATGAGGCAGAACCTGCTCAACTTGAAGCCCTTATTGTAAAAAGACTACCAAGAGGATCTAGTAAATATGAAGGAAAATTGCCCTTCAAATGTTTCAACTGCAACAAGATTGGTCATTTTGCTTCACAGTGTCTAGAAAGATTTTCAAGGACAAAACCAAATAGATCAAGATTCCAAAAGAAATATTACTATGTTCATGAAGATGATGATGATGAAGGAGTAACAAATGATGAATCAGAGACAGGAAACAAATCCAAAAGTGACTGGGTGTTTATTACCATCAAGGAAGAAGATCCAATGGCCACTAAATCTGTCAATCATAAATAGGCAGATAGAGCTATGGATGCTAAAGTTGAAGAAAATAATGAATGGGTCATTGATAGTGGATGCTCCCACCATATGACTGGTGACAAAAATAAGTTCATAGATCTAGAAAGATATGATAGAGGAGTTGTAAAATTTGGTGATAATTCTGTTGGCAGAATCAGAGGCAAAGGAACTATTTCTTTTGATGGAAAGAATAAAACTAGTGATGTACTATATGTTGAAGGCCTGAAGCACAATCTTTGTAGTGTTGGGCAGTTGGTGGACAAAGGCTATGATCTCTAATTCAAAAATAGAAAATGTAAAATCTTTGAAAGTTCTGGAATAGAGATTGCATCCGGTACTCAAACAAAAGGTAATATCTTCCACTTGGTTGGTACTGGCAAAAGTTGTTTATTTGTGGCATAGGAGAATGTGTCATGCAAATTTTGATAACATCATCAAGATAAGAAATACTTAGGCTGTAAGATATCTTCCAAGACTAGTGAAACCTACTAACAATTTGTGCAAAGAATGTCAGTTGGGTAAGCAGAGCAGAGTCACATTCAAAAGTAAGGAACAATCTTCTACGGGATTGTTGGACTTAGTACATACTGATCTATGTGGACTAGCAAGAATCAGGAGTTTGCAAGGTGATAGATATTTCATGCTACTAATTGATGACTATTCCCGGATGATGTGGGTGACTTTCCTGAAAGAGAAATCTGAGGCTCTTGAGAAATTCAAAATATTCAAGGCTATGGTAGAGAATGAAACTGGGTTAAACATAAAATGTCTTAGGTCTGATAGAGGTGAAGAATTCACATCTAGAGAGTTCATACAATTCTATGAGAAACATGGGATAAAAAGATAGTTATCTTCTCCAAGGACTCCACAGCAGAATGGAGTAGTGGAGAGAAAGAACTGGACCATCCAAGAAGCATCTAGAACCATGATGATGGAGGCAAATGTTCCTCAGATCTACTGGAGAGAAGTTGTAAGCACTGCTATCTATACTCTTAATCGAGTACAAATTAGAAGCAATACTCGTAAGATCCCTTATGAACTCTGGTTTGGCATCACTCCTACTGTGAAGTATTTTAGAGTCTTTGGTAGCAAATGTTACATTAAAAGAGATGAAGACCTTGGAAAATTTGATGCTAGAAGTGATGAAGGAATACTCTTGGGTTATTCTACTCAAAGCAAAGCATATCGGTGCTATAACAAGAGATTGAGAAAGATTATAGAAAGTACAAATGTGAAAGTTGATGAAAGCATTGAAAAACCCTCAAGGTTTTAGGAATATGAAGAAAATGATCAGAATGATGTTTTGGTTCAAGAAGTTTAAACCCCTTCTAAAATTTAGCTCCAGATTGATCTGGAGAATCCTAAAATATAGGAAGAAGAGATAAGCTTGAATGAACCTGTCCAAGAAATAGAAGTGCAAGAAATTCCCAAAACTCCCAGGTATGTAAGATTGAATCATTCTGAAGACTAGATCATAGGTGATAGAAGCAAAGGTGTTCAAACAAGGAGAAATATTGCTCAAGATTAAGAAAAGTATTGTCTAATTTCAAAGATTGAACCAAAAATAGTAAGTGAAGCATGCAACGATGAAAGCTGGGCCAAAGCAATGGAGGAAGAGTTGATATAGATTGAGAAAAATCACACTTGGGATCTTGTTCCCAGACCTAGAAACAAAAATGTGATTGGAACCAAATGGGTCTTCTGGAACAAACTGAATGAAGATGGTGAAGTAGTTAGAAACAAAGCCAGATTGGTCTGCAAGGGTTATTCTCAAGTAGAAGGAGTTGATTTTGAAGAAACTTTTGCTCTGGTGGTAAGAATTGAAGTAGTCAAATTATTTCTTGCCTTTCCTACCTTCAAGGATTTCAAAGTATATCAAATGGATGTCAAGTCTGCCTTCCTGAATGGTGACTTGGAAGAAGTATACATTGAGCAACCAAATGGATTTCAGTTGTCTGGTCATGGTGATATGGTCTACAAGTTGAAGAAAGCACTATATGGACTCAAACAAGCCCTAAGGGCATGGTATGAAAGACTGGATAAACATCTTTTGAAGATTGGTCTCAATAAAGGTACTGCTGACAGTAACTTATACTTCAAGATTGAGCATGAAAATATCTTGATTGTTGAAGTATTTGTTGATGATATCATTTTTGGAGGAAGAGATAGTATGTGCAAGACTTTTGTAAATCAAATCAAAAGTGAATTTAAGATGTCTATGTTTAGGGAAATAAATTTCTTCTTGGATCTACAAATCACTCAAACAAAGAAAAGAATCTTCATATCTTAGACCAAATATGTGAAAGAATTGTTGAAGAAATTTGGGATGGAAGATTCAAAATCAATGAATACTCCCATGGCAACCGGATGTAAACTAAGCAAAGATGATGAATCTCCTAAGGCTGATCAGAAAAAGTATAGGTCAATGATTGGAGGACTATTGTATCTTACTCAAACTAGACCTAACATTATGAATGTTGTTAGTCTTGTTGCCAGATTCCAAGTTGATCCTAGAGAATCTCATGTCATGGCAATCAAGAGAATTCTCATATATCTAAAGGGAACAGTTGAGTATGGTTTATGGTATCCTAGGGATCATGATTTCTCTCTTCATGCATATATAGATGTGGATTGGGCAGGAGATGTGGATGACCAGAAGAGTATCAGTGGTGGTCCATTCTTTTTGGGGAAAATATTAGTTTCTTGGCTGAGCAAGAAACAAGAGGAAATATCTCTGTCCATTGCAGAAGTAGAATATATTGCAGCAGTAGGTAGTTGCACTCAAGTATTCTAGATGAAGCAAATCCTAAGAGACATCAGAGTGGAGTATGAGGAACCTATCACAATCTTCTGTGATAACTCAAGTACAATAAATATATCAAAAAATCTAGTGTTGCATTCAAAGAGAAAACATATATGCATCAAATTTCACTTTTTGAGAGAGCAGGTGAACAAGAATGGAGTCAGATTGGAGTTTGTGCCCTCTAAGGATCAGATTGTAGACATTTTTACTAAACCTCTACCTAAGGACTCTTTTGAGTATCTTAGGGAGAAGTTATGGGTTATTACCCCTCCAGTTTTGAATTAAGATGCACTGATGTGCATCAGTTCGATGGATCTCATAGTCATATCTTGTGGTCCAGATTGATGATAGGAAGCTGCTACTCAAGGGGAGTAGTCTGTATGATTCTGATTGATGTAAGTATGTGCCCTTTGCCATTCATGTCAAAGGGGGAGAGAAGACATGTGAAAAACAAAAGTGGTTGCTAATCAAAGGGGGAGCAATTGCTATTGATAGGGGGAGCTATGTCAGTTAGTGAGGAGAAATTTTTGTCTTGATGGTTAAAACATTTTTTCACATCATATGTTGCCATCAATGCCAAAGGGGGAGATTGTTGCAAGTATGGGCCTAACCGGTGTTGTCATTGATGTCAAGGATTGGATGAGTTGTGTGCTGAGAATATTGAGAAAATTAGTCCTATATGAAACAGAGAAGAACAGTGAAGCTTTATGAAGTGAAGATCCCATATAGATCAAGATCAGAGAATGTGTATCAAAGGGTTTGTAGATATGTGTCTAAAGATTATCCAGTTAAGATTTGAGAGGTCTGCAAGAATATTTGAAGAAGTTATGGCCATATGAGTAAAACTAGTTCTGGCAGCTATTCAGAGGTCATAGAGTGACACAAATAGGCCCGGTGAGATCTAGAAATGCAATATCTTGTTCTGCGGATTTGGTGGAATGTTTAGGAAGCTAATGTGAATTGACCACTCAATTGGTTCGTGGTCTGGAGGTCCGCAAGCATTTATTCTAATGTGACAGTGATGACAGACTATGTTCTTGAGGTTCTAGATGAAGATGCGATTGATTTCAGTAAGCAGAAGTGGTGTGGATGCTCTTGGTGATTCAGGCAAGTTTGTGGGAGTCTCTAGATTGTGTCCAGTTTGTGTTGGTGGTTCGCATTGAAGATTGAGCTCGTAATTGAGGATTTACTCTCGGGTGATGGTGTTCTCCCTAATCATGGCCGATTGGATGTTTTACACATCTTGCGGATGATCTTGAAGATGTTATGGAAAGCATGGCGTGATCCTCAAAGAAGATTGAAGTCCTAGATATGTGTGGCTGACAGTGTGGTGATACGCATGAAGTTTTGTAACAAGTCAAGTTGTATTTGTGTAATTGCTTTGTAATAAAATGAAGTATGTGTTGTGCCAACTTTGATGTTTATGCCAAAGTCGATGTCTTGTATAAATAAGATTTGTGAAGTCATTTCAAAGTATCCTCAGTGAAGATGAGAGAGTGGTATAGAGGAGAAGAGCGAAAAGAAAAGCAGAAGTGTTGAGCTTAAATGGAACTATCTCAAGCATGGTGAAGATGCTAATTTCTAGTTCAAGTATGTAATATTTATATTATTGTTCTGTAGACAGTGTGTCTCCTATAGGCAGTGGGCCTCTTGTGAGTAGTGTGCTCGAGTAGTGAGCCCTAATTGGCAAGTGCCATTTGTTCTTCTTATTCTTTTAATAGAGAATACAATCTTGGGTTAGTCACCCCGTGGTTTTTTCCCTTAACTAGGTTTTCCACGTTAAATTCTTGGTGTCATATGTGTTAATGTATTTTTGCTCTTGAGATATTAAATTGTGCTTCTGTGATTAAATCATTATTATGCTATAGAAATATAAGAAGGATCTAAGTGTTTTCAGAAAGGAATGTTTTGGTAACAACTGATTCACCCCTCCCTCTCAGTTGTCTATTGTAAAACCAATAGAAGGGCCTAACTCAAATAAGTTTTGTATACCAGGGAATGATCCATTATTAATAGATAACCCTATCACCTTTAAGAAATACAATCTAAATGCCTAAAACAACATGCAAATTAAAATAAAATCACCCAGATTATTTAATTCCTTGGTATAGATGTCGATTGCTTCTCTAAATTAACAATCATGTTGAATAAAGCTACCATGATTTTCTTAAATGCTCAAAGGATGATATGCATGCAGAGATAATGCAAAAATGCTAGAAAAATGAACGCTAAAGGAGAAGAAGAAGCAAATGTGAGAGAAAGAGTGCATTTATAGATGAAGAGGATGGATGATCAACGGTGGGGAGAAAAAGGATGAATCAACAGATGAGAATGAAAGAGGAATGTGCAAGCGCGAAGTGTCCATGAAAAAGGCACTCTATTTAGAAACTATGGGTGGGATTTGATAGTGATAAGATTCTTTCCTCAACATGAGATACTTTTTCTATTTTAGAGTTGGAGTGATAAGGCTAATACATTTATTTCTATTTTATTTAATTGTCCCACATTTTGTTTATTGCCATTTTATAGGACAAAGGGGCCCACTTGCACATTTGGAGGAATAAGATAAGAATAGAAGATAATATAAATTAAATAAATTATAAATTTATTTAATTTATAGGCATGGTGAATAAAGAAATAAAATAAATGATTTTATTTATTTATTAGAAGAAAGACATAATAATTAAATAATATAAAATTATTTAATCATTTAATGGTAAATGGAGGAAAAATGAAGATTAATTAAACAAATTAAAATTTATTTAATTAATTAAGGATAAGAAGAAAGTTGAATTTAATTAATTCTAAGTGTGTTAGACAAAGTTAAGGAATGTGGTGAAAAAATGCGATAAATGCCTAAATAATGAAATGGGCCAATTTTGGGTGTCTACATTTTACCCCTCTTTGAGACAATGTCTATAGGTCGTTGTTTCAAAGAAGATATGATGCATTGGATAAATAGGCTATGCCCCAGTGAAACTAGCATATGATGCTCCCTCAAGAGGAAAACCAGACTATCGGGAAAAGGCTGGGTTGACTCACGATAAGAGAACAGAAGGATGAAAAGATAGGGTTCATTGGAAGAAAAAGGGATTGGACGGTTGACAATGGGGATGAAACAGAAGAATTAGGGTTTGGTTCAGAAGAAAAATTAGGGTGATCTATGTGTTCTTTGAGTAGTTGCGGGAGGTGATTCCCAAAAGAATCAATTCATAAGGCTAGTCAGCCTAATTATTATAAACAAAATGTTGATATGAAAGGTCGGCTCAAGAGGCGAGAAACACCTAGACATGTATATATTAGAGAAAGAGTTTCCTCATTCATTCATTAAATTCAAGACAATTTGATTTCCTGATCTGCAGAAGCAAGTTCGCATTCAAGAAGGAGATTCGCATTTAAGGAGATTCAATTATTCTTTGTTGCTAAGAATTTAGCACTATCTACAGTGCTAGACTATTTTGTTGTATTCTACCTTTCTAGGACTGATTCTGGAGTGCTTCTTCTGCACTATTGTATCTGATCTATAAGTGATTAATTTCATGCTAGGTTTTTCCCTTGAGTAGAAGGGTTTTCCCAGGATAAATTACTGTGTCTTCTATTCTGTGTTGTGATTTTCTACTTATTGTGCATATCTGATCTAGAAATTAACATGGTATCAGAGTAGGTTTAGGAAGATCTAATCAAATTTGGCTAAGTAGCGTGTGGAAGACAATTCCTTGTTTAGAGAAGTTTCTCAGAAAAAAAAGAAGATGGTGACCGGTGTCAAAGTAGAAGATAGACTTGATTGAGCTTCAAACTTCAACTCTTGGAAATTTAGGGTACTCATTGCCTTAGAAGAGTGATATTCTAGAATTCATAGAAAATGTCATGCCTGAGCCATCAGATGACACAAAGAAAATCTAGTGGAAGAAAAATGGCACAAAGACTAGAAAGATCATGATAAACTCCATTAAGGATCACCTAGTACCGATCATCTCCAAGATGAAGACAGCTAAAGAAATGTTTGATGCTCTAAAAGACTGTATGAGATCAACAATACCAGTAGAGCCCTTGCTCTAAGACATCAGCTCCATCATGTAAAAATGGCTAAAAGAGATTCAGTCATTTCATTCTTTATAAAGATCTCTAAGTTGAGAGATCAGCTAAGCACTATTGGAGATATAATTATAGATGGAGATCTTGTTATGTTGGCTCTAAATGGACTTCCCCAATCTTGGGAGCCTTTTATTTAGAGCATTAGTGGGAGATCCAAGTTTCCCAAGTTTGATTGTCTTTGGGATGACTATATTCAAGAAGAAACCAAATTGGCAGCAAGAGGAAATGGATGAAACTCCCATAATGAAGAAAATCAAGTTCTTGTTGTACATGCTACTAGAGAAAGAGGCAAAGGAAGAGAAGAAAAAAGAGGCACCTTCAAGAGGAATAGAGATAGAAAATCATATTATGTTCTAGAATGGAAAAAGAAGGATCTCTCTCATATTCAATGCTATAGGTGTGACAAGTATGGACACTATGCCCGAGACTGCAAATTAAAGCTGAAGCAACATGTTTCTACTATAGACATTAATGAAGAGGCACCTCAGAAGGAATCAAGACATTCAAAAGACAATTCAGAGGGATTTCTATTCATCTCTGCTCTTTCAAGTAATGTACCAACTGACTGTGATACTTGGTTGATAGATAGTAGTGTTTCACATCACATTACAAGCTACAGAGAGCATCTTACAAACTTAGTAGAGAAAGAGTCTAACTTATAGGTGATAATTGGAGATGATGCTTGTTATGCTATAAAAGGAGCTAGGGCCACTTCCTTCCAGCTGAATTCAGGTATCCCTCTTCATTTGAGTGATGTCTTGTTCATACCAGGGATCAAAAGAAACCTTGTCTCCATTTCAGCCTTGGAGGACAAAGGGTACAAGGTTGCTTTTTCTAAAGGAAAAGTTCTTGCATGGCCCAAGAACTCTAGCATAAAATTAGCTCGTGTGATTGGTATTCATCAGGAGAGCCTATACAGATTATCAATTCGTCCAGTTCAGGCATTATTACACAACTCTATCAGTTTGAGTGAGCTATGGCATAGGAGACTTGCTCACTTACATTTCAGAGCACTTCCCTCTATGGAGAAGGTGGTTACTGGTCTTCTGAAGCTTAGTTTAGAGCACGATGGTATCTGTAGAGGATGTGCACTTGGTAAGAATATCAAGAGTCCCTTCCATAATAGTGATAGTAGATCCAAGGGGATCTTAAAACTTATTCATTTAGATTTATGTGGACCAATGTCTGTGGCATCATTGAGTGGATTCTAGTACTATGTGACTTTCATTGATGATTATTCTCGAAAGACTTGGATTTACTTCTTAAAATCCAAGGAGTCAGAGGAAGTCCTTGATAGATTCTAAGAATTCAAGGCACAAGTTGAGAACATGTCTGGGAAAATGATTAAGGTTTTGAGATCAAATAATGGAGGGGAGTACACTTCTAGAGGATTTCGTAATTTCTACATTGAGGCAAGGATCAAGAGGGAGTTTTGTGTTCTGTACAAACCTCAGCAAATTGTAGTTGCCGAAAGAACAAATAGATCCATAGTAGAGGTAGCTAAGGCTATGATTCATAATCAGCATTTACAGAATTTCATATGGGCAGAAGCTTCTAGAACCACAGTATATGTTCAAAACAGAAGCCATCATCGGATATTGGGAAATATGACTCCAGAGGAGTCCTTCACAGGTGTGAAACCTAAGGTTAGTCACTTGAAAATATTTGGTTGTCCTGTGTACATTCATGTGCCCAAGGACAAATGATCAAAACTAGAACCTTTAGGCAAGAAGAGTATATTTGTGGGATATAGTGAGTCTTCAAAGGCTTACATAATATATATTCTAGGGTAGAAACAGATTGAGATCAGTAGGGATGTCTCCTTCAAAGAAGAAGTAGCCTTTAGAAGATCTAAAGGATCTTACATGGAGATAGATAGTGAGGAGCAGGAGACTTCACAGGATATGGATTTATCTCTTGATCATACTCTTGACATTCAGAGGGAGTCCAATGAACTGGCTGAGACTATTGATCTAGTTGATCCTATAGAACCTACTGATGGGCCTAGAGATATTGCCATAGGTCGAAAGTGGCCTCTATGGGCTCGACAAACCATGCTAATAGGTGGAAAAATATGTAGCTTCTCAAGGCACTTTTAGGGAGAGAAAGAGACCTCAGAAGTTCCCAGGTCTTCCAATTTTGAGGAGGAATCTAACCAGTAGGTATGGAGAGATACAATGACAAAAGAGTAATAGTCCATCATTAAAAATGATGTATGGGATGTTGTTTCAAGACCTGAAGGGAAGTCAGTAGTGACTTCCAAATGGCTCTACAAAATCAAGCATGTAGTTGTTGGCAACATTGAGAAATACAAGGCTAGATTTGTGGCAAGAGGTTTCTCTCAGAAGGAGGGAATAAATTATGAGGAGACATTTGCTCCTGTTGCTCGATACACTTCCATCAAGATGATTATTGCTATTACCTCTACAAAGGGCTCGAAGTTACATCAAATAGATGTAAAGACTGCATTTCTTAATGGTGTGATTAAGGAAGAAGTGTACATCGAGCAGGGTCATCCCACAATAATGGGTTACACTATTTGGCCAAACTTGACATTGAAATTAATATTTTGAACTAAATCTCCGCGTTTTGACACCTATAGCCGCTAAACCATTAGGAATTTGAAGATGATGTAAACAAGTGATTTGTGAGATTTTGTTTGTAGATTCTAAATATATATATATATTTTAAAATGGAGTTAAATTGTAAATTTTTTTGCATCTCCTTTGATAACAGTTTTTAATAGTAAACAACATTTTTTAAAGTGATGTGTATTCCATAGCACATAACTTTTTTTCTACAAAGGATAAAATTCTGATTCTTTTTAATTAGATTGGTAACACCGATTTATAATGTATGCATTTAGTTTCATAATGTTTTGTTGAATATATATATTTTAATTAATTTTTGAAGTCAAACCAATTATAATTTAGACATAGGCGTATTCTATAAAACATAACTTTTTCTGTACATATTGAAATTCAATTTTTTTTCTTTTGTTGAAATAGGGACATCAATACCTAGTGCATAGATATTTTTTAGAATTTTTTTTTAGTAATTTACTAATTTTCCATGTTTGTAGAATAGAGAACTTGATGTTCGGTGAAAAACATACATTCACAAGAAATAAAAAATAAATATAATAATCAAATTAAATATATTTAAAATTATATTTTTTGGGAAGCTTATAATAAGGACTACATACTTAAAAACCATAAATTTTAAATGAATTCATTTGATCTCTCAAAAGATAAATCAAAATTAGTTTTTTATCAGCATTTTGATAGGTGTAGAGGAGACTCCATTATAGGTATGGTTTAAAACTAGCGGGGTTATATCCAAGGGGGTTTGAATCTAAGGGGGTTTGATCAAACCCTCTTCAATTAAAATCCTTTAAATGGAACCTTTTAAGGATTAAATCATTATATTTTCTAAAAATATGTGATTTCAACAAAAATTAGGATGTCTCAGAGAGTGTAACCCATTATTGTGGCAACACCCAGCAAGTTGAAATTAGGGCAGACAATTGAGAGGGGGGGGTGAATCATTTGTCTCAAAACTTTATATTTTTCTTCATTTAATCTTCTTTACCACTTATTAATAGATTAATGATATAACCATGAAAGCATGAATCAACAACACATGAGCAAAAACATAATCAACACACATAACAACATGATTTTTTACGTGGTAACCCAGTTAAGGAAAAAACCACGGTGGGGGTTAACCCACAAGGATTATTCTCTGTTAAAAGAATAGAAAATGGGAAGGCACTTGCCTTCAGGTGCAGTGCCCAGAGCTCACTGCTCAAAGGAGGCTCACTACCTACAAGAACATTCACAATGTTACCACTGTACGTTTGAACTGAGAAACAACTTCTTCATGCAAGGTTTAGTTCCATTGAAGCGAACAACACCTTTGCTCTATCCCCACTCACTTCCTTGCTATATCCCCATCTTCACTCACCACCCAACTTTTCCACGACTTCACAATACTTATTTATACATGTCATCGACTTTAGAATGAACATCAAAGTCAACCAAACAATCTTCTATCTGGAACATTCTCCAAGATAGGCATTACAAGCAATTACAATCACAAGACTTAAAATGCTACATATGAACCATTACGCTATCAGCCAAACATAACTGGGACTCAAATCTTTCTCAAACAACATGCCACACTCCATAGAACTCTTCTTAGATCATCAACAACACGCATCAAGCATCTGGTCGGCCAAGACTGGAAAGAACAGCAGCACCCAAGGAGAAATCTTCAACTACGAGTTCAATCCTCAATGTGGACCAACAACACAATAGGCACGTAATCCAGAAACTTCCACAAGCACAATGAAATCAACAAGAACAACCGCACCACCTCAAATCACCAAAATCACTTGCTTCTTCATATGGGAACTGAAGAACACTAACTGTCATGACTGTCACACTAGAAAGATTGCTTGTAGACCTCCAAACCACAAACCACTTGAGTTGAGGATGAACACCAAAATCCCAAACATACCTCTAGATCCACAGACCATAATATTCCAATGTGGAGCAATCCAGACCAAATCCATGTCACTCTGTTATCTTTGAACAATTGCAAACCCTGGTTCTACTCAAATGGCTATAACTTCATCAATCCTTCATGCGGACCTCTCAAATCTTAACTGGAGCAACTTCAGACAATCCTATACAAACCCTTTAATCTACAGACTTTGATCTTCATCTCATTGGGAATGCGGAGCAATCTATTTTACTGAACTACACTATCTTCACTATCTCTGACAAAGAGATATGTTGACATCAATGACAACACATCATAGACACATATTTGCAACAGAGTAGCCAGACAATTTTGTTATCCATGGGAATGAGACTCATGTATGCAGATTGAAGAAGGCCTTGTATGGTCTTAAACAAGCACCTCGTTCTTGGTATGAAAGGATCAATAGTTACTTGATGAGCTTGGGTTTCTCCAAGAATGATGCAGATTCCAACCTTTATTTCAATATAGTTGATGGTGAGGCCTTGATCTTGGTCCTTTATGTTGATGATCTATTTCTCATTGGAGTAGAGAAGCTCATTGTCAAATGTAAGAAAGAGTTGGCCTCCGAGTTTAAGATGAAGGACCTTGGCCTTATGCATTACTCCCTGGGACTAGAAGTATGGCAAAGACCTGATGAGATCTTTCTAAGTCAAGGGAAATACACTATAGATATACTGAGAAGATTTGGGATGATGGATTGTAAGTCCATGTCTACACCCATGGAGACAAATTTGAAGAAGTTGAGTGACTCAGCATCCGATTCAAATTTGGTAGATCCCACCATGTATAGACAATTGATCAGATCATTGATGTATCTAGTCAACACCAGACTAAACATTTGTGATGCAATGAGTGTTCTCAGCCAATTCATGTGTGAGCCAAGACAAATACATCTAGTTGCAGCAAAACATGTACTGAGATACTTATGTTGTACTGTGGGATATGGCTTGAGGTATACTTCTAGTGGGGATCTAAGATTAAAAGGCTATTCTGATTCTGACTGGGTTGGGAGTATAGATGATAGGAAGAGCACCTCTAGATGTTGCTTCAGTTTGGGGTCTGCCATGATTTCTTGGTGTAGCAGGAAGCAGACCTCTATGGCACCAAGCACAGCAGAGGCTGAATATATTGCAGCATGTGTAGCAACTCGTGAAGCAGTATGGCTTCGAAAGCTCCTTGCAGGGTTGTTTGGTCAGATGTTAGAGCTGACATTGATTCACTATGATAACCAAAGCTGTGTAAATCTCTCAGTAAATACTGTATTTCATGATACGATAAAGCATGTGGAGATCAATTATCATTACATTAGAGACATGGCGCTGAGGAAAGCAATCTGACTCAAGTATATTTGCATGAATGATCAGACTGTTGATATCCTCACCAAGGCTCTTTCTAGGGTAAAGTTTGCACAATTCTGAGACAAGCTTGGGGTGGTGGAGAATGTTGCCCTTGCTAAGAGGGAGTCACAGCATCATTAAGAGTTGTTGTAGTGTATATTTCTCTGAGATGGAGAAATATGAGGTGAAAGCCCTTGTAGTGTATATTTCTCTTAAGATTGAGAAATATGAGGTGAAAGCCCTTGTAGTGTATATTTCTCTGAGACTGAGAAATATGAGGTGAAAGCCCTTGTAGTGTATACTTCTTTGAGACTGAGAAATATGAGGTGAAATCCCTTATATAGATCACATCTCTGAGACTGAGATGTGTTTTCCACAATCGGGTATAGCCATTGTGGACGTCATGTTGAGATAATCCATGACTAGATATTTGAGAAAACCTCCCTAGCTAAGAGGGAGTGTTAGTGTTCTTTGAGTGGCTATGGGAGGTAATTCCCAAAAGAATCAATTCATAAGGCTAGTTGGCCTAATTAATATAAACAAAATGTTGATATGAAACGTCAGCTCAAGAGGCGAGCAATGTCTAGACATGTCTATATTGGAGAAAGAGTTTCCTCATTCATTCATTAAATTCAAGACAATTCAATTTCCTGATCTGCAGAAGTAAGTTCGCATTCAAGGAGATTCGCATTTAAGGAGATTCAGTTATTCTTTGTTGCTAAGAATTTAGTACTATCTACAGTGCTAGATTATTTTGTTATATTCTGTGTTTCTAGGCCTGATTTTGGAGTACTTCTTCTGTACTATTGTATCTGATCTATAAGTGATTAATTTGCTATTGGGTTTTTCCCTTGAGTAGAAGGGTTTTCCTAGGATAAATTGCAGTGTCTTTTGTTATCTGTTGTGATTTTATGCTTATTGTGCATATCTGATCTGGAAATTAACAATGTATGTCTAACACACTTGTTTGAGAGGATGAAGATGATGCTTAGAGAGAAAATGATGAAACCATTTATCAATCGGGTGAGGAGCGGATGGTGAAGGCAACTTCAGATGGTTGCATATAAAATTAGAGATTTGCAATCCTTATGTTTGATATAGCACTAGATATTATGCACCAGGGTATAAAAACCAAGGTGTTGAGAATCCAATGTGCGACAGACTAATACAACCTTGTCAAGATACAAGATATGAATATTAGCTGTTTCGAGATGGAATTTGACTCTGCAAGCAAAGGTTTGAACTTATTTCCACTAAACATAATGAAACCTTCTTGGTTATATGTATGGAAATAGTCTTAGCATAGAATAGTCTTAGTGCATAAGAGATTGTTTAGCTTCTCAGATGCAAAAGATATTGATATACAAGATGCTAATCCCAACACGTACAAGATACCATTAGGCATAGTAGGAGAATAAGATCATCCCACAAACACAACATATGAAAGCAAATGACCATGCCCCAATCCATATGTCATCACAACATACCAAGATATGATAGATCAAGGCAGTCTTGACTAGGTATTAGAAAGGGACAAAAGATAAATGAAAGATAAAACAAAAGACACAACCATCATGTTCTCTTGCCAAATTAGTGTGCTCTTAGATGGAGTGGATAGCGCCTTGTTAAAAGGAAAGATGTATCTTGTGGAAGGCTAAGATGCTAGACTGATTTAGCAAATGTTGGCTTAAGGCATGTGGACAAATGTCTTTAGCTTACCCCAGATTTGATAAGTGCTTGAGCTATCATGAGTTGCATAGTTTGGTTCTGCTTGAGTTAGTCAAAGAGAGGAAAATGGAAGATAGGAAAGATGACAAGGGGGGATGGAAGAATGAATCATTAGTGCTTGAGTACTGGCTACTTCCTTCATATTCTAGACTGCCTACATACTTTGTATCCACGGGATCAAAGCACCATACGACGATGATGAGACATGATGATATGTAGTTCTGGGTGGTTATTGATGAGATGGGAGACAAATGATGGAAGAAGATGAGATGAAAGATGAGGAGAGTGGTTAGAAGAAGAAATAAAGATGAAAAGAGATGTATTGTATTGTGCTTGAATATGGATATTTCCTTCATACTCCAAACTTCCTACATACCTGTGTCCACGGGATCAAGGCACTTAATGATAGAAATGGTATGTAGTTCTTATAATGATTTATGATGATGGTGGTGGGATGAGTGATGAGTGGATGGATTGATCAGGTTATGGATTGATTGGGATTGATTGGATGTTTGTTGATATATGATGTTAATGTGATGATATGGATTGGATTGATGTGATTTCGATTGATTGATAGATTGGCTTGATTTGATGAATTGATTGGATTTATTTTGAGTGGATATGATGTGATTTGTTTTGATGATTGAATTTGATGATTGGATTAATGATTGGATTTGATGATTGGATTAATGATTTGATTAATGATTTGATTGATGATTTGATTGCTTGGATTTTTGTTGGATATTTGATTTTTTTTGTATTTTTTTAGGACTTTTTATGATTTTTTTGTAATTTTTTAGGACTTTTTATGGATTTTTTTGTATTTTTTCAGGACTTTTTATGATTTTGTTGTATTTTTGAAGGGTTTTGATGATGACATTGGATGACAATTTTGGATAGCCTTTTATGATAGATACCAATGACAAGGGGGGACCAAGTCTAGATGAAAGGATGGAGATAGGATTGGATGAATGGATAAAAGGGTGGGCAATAAGGAATGGATGTACTCATAAGAGAGAAAGGATGTGATCTCAAAGACTATGTCGCATAGGAATAACATACCCATTCTAGGTACAATACTTGGGATTTGACATGACAAAGCTTATGACGAAGGATGATGATAGGATTGGTTTGAAAGGGATGAGGTATGTCAAGAGATATCCGAAGCATGTTTCAACATTTTGCCTCTATGTCTTCATCAAGATCAAAAGGAAGAAGGATGAATGGACTTAATAGGGTGGGTATATGTAGGTGTAATGGATAAGGATGGTAGGATAGGATATGATAGGATGGAAAATGATAAGTTGGAAAATGATAGGAGGATGAGACAACGTGCCCCCAAGTGTAGGTGACATAGAAGATCAATTTACACATGACGCCTAGTTTCTAGGTTTTCATCATGGTACTTATCCAAGGCACATGTTTACCAGGTTTTCACCATTGGATGAAGGGATTTTTCTTTACTATTTTGATTTTTTTTGGACTTTTTTGACTTTTTTCTTCATTTTTAGAGATGGATGTAGTCGCATGGATCATGTCAAATGTCATTATGCTCATAGATGTTGGTAGGGGGGATTGCATGAAAATGAGATTGAGTAGGTAGGTAGTGAATTATGATGAGAATTATGATGTGGATTATGGTGTGGATTATGGATGGAAGATAGTGGATTATGATATGGATTATGTAAGACTTATGCAAGAGGATGGGTGAAAGGCTTATGCAAAAGCATGGACCACAGGGATATGATGGGGAAGATATGTAGGATAATGGATGAAGGATGGGGAAATGGAATTATAGGATGATGATGGAATGATGATGCCCCCTCGAGAGGATAGGCACTTTGGAAAATGTTGTGGGATGGAAGGGAACCATGACCAATGATTGTACACACTGTGATAAACATTGTAGCTTATGATTAGATGGTGGTGTAGGAAGCAATGGGGATGTTTGCTTAGGGGATGGATGATGCAAGCATTTAGGGACCCACATAGACTTAGTATTTTTGTGATTTTTTGTTTTTCATGTGGGATGGAGGAATTGGATATGTTTGAATAGAATGTATGGAAGAGGAGAAAGTGGATGGTTGGGATATTTTAGAGGTGGATGCCTCATTTGACTTGATGGTTCTTTGCTTAGGTACCCAAGCCATTTTAGTTTTGACCTTGTATTGTGGAGGTATGGGCTTGGGTAGCTTTTTTGGATGTATTTTATTTAATTATTTGCATTTGTACCCTAAGACATGAGGATCTTTAGGATTTTTTGCTTTATGAGTGTAGGATTCCAAGTTTTTATTTTTGAATCCCATGGGGTGAGTGGAAGGAGAGGAAGCTTCATGTTTAGATAATATGTGCATTTTTTGGTCATGATTGGGATTTTTAGAAGATTTATGGATGGATTGATAAGGGGATTGGATAATGGGGATATTAGGTGTTGGAAGCAATGGTGGTAGACTTGATGGTGGGATATTAGGAGTTGGAAGTAACAGAGGCAAAGTTGATGGTGGAAGGTGTACGATCACATCCTTTTGACATTTGTAAGATGGTGGAGGTGGAATGGCAACATATGTCTTAGGAGTATGATGGGATTTATGGTGGAAAGTGGTGGATTCAGGAGGCATGGAGGAAGTACCAACATCTTGAGATTGTTGACCTTGGGGTGTGTATCCAAGGCCATATGAGCATGGAGAAGGGACTTTGACATGGATTGGCTCCAAAATACCTTGTTCATGAAGGCCTAAGCCTTTACCTTGGTAGTTCATGTTTTGAAGCATGCGATTGACATTGGGACTAGGTGTAGGTGGAACACTAAACACGAGCTCCTTATTGGATGGAGAAGGTGAGATAGAGGATAATGATTGTCGTGTTCCTAGGGAGGAACATTCATGAATCAGGGTGGATAGACCAATAGGATCTAATGGATTTGAAATGGAGTTGATGGTGTATGTGGAAGGATCATATTGGTTTGATCTTCTATGCTTATGTGTTCATGGGAGGCATGTGTCTCATCAAGGGAAATAGGTGTTTGTAGATTATGGATAGGGTTAGATGGAATATGGATAGGAGCAATTTGGATATCTTTCTCATGGATGGGTATGGGATTATAGATAAGATCAAGGTGCTCATGGATAGCTTCTTCATGGATGTCATCTTGATCATAGAAAAGATAGATGTTATGAATGGGGTTAATGGAAAGGATTTGATCTTGATTACGACTAGGACTAAGTGTTTCCACATGCTTAGGATCATACTCTTGATATAACTCTTGTGGTTTCATGGAAGTGAAATTGGGAGGCTCTTGGATGAGTTTGATGGGTTCTTGATATTCATCCATAAGAGAGTATGATGGAATTTGACTTGGGCTCATGATGGGAGGCTCTTGAATAGACTTGATATGTTCTTTGCGATCAAAAACATGAGGGCATGATGGATTTTGACTAGGATTTATGGGAGAAGTCTTTTCAATAAGCTTAATGGTTTGTGGACCACATGGTGGCATTGGAGGAATAAGCATGGCATTTGAAGGCTCATTGCTAGGTGCTAAGATAGGTGTTTGACATGAGGATAAGTTGTTCCTAGCTAGTACCTAATGGATCACATCCTTTGTAAGTGCATGGGTAGATGAATAATATAGTGGATGGATGATAATGGTGGATAGTGTTGTAGGCTTTGGATTAGGATTTGGTGGATGGTTTGGATTGGGACTAGGATTGAATGGAGGAATGTTAGGGTTGGATGGATTAGGACTTGGGTTAGAATTAGGATTACATGAAGGTGTCGAGATAGGACTAGTAGACTCATGGATTGGCATTGGAATGGATGGTGATGGAGGATGCTCATAGGGTGCATAACCTAGATTGGTATCTCCCTCGTCAAAGGATATCAAGGATTGCTCCGAAGCTTGACTTAATGATGCAGAGGGAAAACCAGTTAACAGATAAAACAGGTTGTGGAATCCTTGAAAAGCCCACAAAATAACCTTTACAGTGTATATCGGCAAGACAATTTAAATGTCACACCGAAATATACCTATTCTTGCCTATCGGCAAGACTATACACCGTCGGTCAAACGAAAGAGACCTTCGTCGATACATATCTCTCAGCGATGAGTGGCTTCGATTATGTGCCTATCGGCATGATATTATTCTATCGGCGAGCTCCTTGAATCTTCTGCCGACGCTATCGGTCACACCGATGAGCGTCTAACTCATAGCTGTCGGTAAGACTTGGGCCATCGGCAATACATTTCCCGCATCCCCTGACAACACATCTCTCACCGATGAGCCTTCCATCGGTGAGACTTCTTAGTTCTCACCCCAATCGTAATTCTTATGCCGATATGCATTGCATTTAACGTCACCTTTGGCAAGACATGCCTACTGTCGGCCCAGCTTTAGATTCTTTCACCGATGCATACCTAGAATTTATTATGCAATCTGTGGGGTCCACAGTCTTTGACCCAACCGGTTGTATGTCTAAAAGGATAGATACACACAAACTATTCTGTCATACGACTGACGTATACACACCGATTGATCTCGCATACATTTGTATACACATGAAGTGCTAATTCCTTCTCTGCACATTGTAACCGAACACAACACACACAGAAAACTACAAACCTACAGAACATAAATGAATCTACCTACATGGAGGTCATTTCACTGGTTTCAAAGAAACCCACCAGTGGAATGACTCCAAATCGATGTTCTAGTAATTAGACCAAGAACAAAACTATTTTATTCCTTCCAGAGATTTTACATACAAATTGTTTTCTTTTCTCTTTCTGTTCGTTCGCTTCTCTCTCTCTACACGAACAGAGACCAACTATATAAAGACTCTCAATTGACAGTTACACATGGTGGAAAATGAACCACCACTGCCAATCAGTTACACTCCTTGTTTGGTTACAAGCTTTGAAGCTGTTTCTTGACATACATGTCATTATGTGGCTAACTAAGACTCAAAGTGGCCTAAGGCCTTACAACATAACATTTTGGACATAACATAAAATGTATAGAATCCTCAGATTCTTAATGTCTTCGAGGTGCTTCTGCACCATACTCCCAGACTTGAAAATTTTCCATGTCCCATGGAAATGCTCAGTGAAAAGCCTGCAATATCTTTGGGCTTTCTCGATGTCTTCAATACTAACTGGATGCCTCTGCTGCTTCCTCTTTACCTTCTAACTGTGACTCCTATTAATGGAGTTTGACTGGCTGCCTCCAAGGTGCATCTCTATCTGAAGTCCACTCCTCCCTGCTACAACAACCCTTCTGTCCCTCACCTGGGAGTCCTCTCTTGCCTCTCTCCCTAAGACTGTTGGTGACAACCAATGGACCATCTCCTCTGGCCCTCTTGACAGACCTTCCTGTCTGCCTACAGTAGTGAGTGAACTTGCACCTGCAACCATAAAAACTTCATAACAGAATCAGATAGCAAAAAAAAAACCAATGCTTCCTGGTGTAGATTACCTCCTTCGGCACTCTATCTACACGCTCAAAATCTTCTGAGCTCTGATACCAATCTGATGCAGAGGGAAAACCAGTTAACAGATAAAACAGGTTGTGGAATCCTTGAAAAGCCCACAAAATAACCTTTACAGTGTATATCGGCAAGAAAATTTAAATGTCACACCAAAATATACCTATTCTTGCCTATCGGCAAGACTATACACCGTCGGTCAAACGAAAGAGACCTTCGCCGATACATATCTCTCAGCGATGAGTGGCTTCGATTATGTGCCTATCGGCATGATATTATTCTATCGGCGAGCTCCTCGAATCTTCTGCCGATGCTATCAGTCACACCGATGAGCGTCTAACTCATAGCTGTCGGTAAGACTTGGGCCATCGGCAATACATTTCCCGCATCCCCCGACAACACCTCTCACCGATGAGCCTTCCATCGGCGAGACTTCTTAGTTCTCACCCCGATCGTAATTCTTATGCCGATATGCATTGCATTTAACGTCACCTTCAGCAAGACATGCCTACTGTCGGCCCAGCTTTAGATTCTTTCACCGATGCATACCTAGAATTTGTTATGCAATCTGTGGGGTCCACAGTCTTTGACCCAACCAGTTGTATGTCTAAAAGGATAGATACACACAAACTATTCTATCATACGACTGACGTATACACACCGATTGATCTCGCATACATTTGTATACACATGAAGTGCTAATTCCTTCTCTGCACATTGTAACCGAACACAACACACACAGAAAACTACAAACCTACCGAACAGAAATGAATCTACCTACATGGAGGTCATTCCACTGGTTTCGAAGAAACCCACCAGTGGAATGACTCCAAATCGATGTTCTAGTAATTAGACCAAGAACAAAACTATTTTATTCCTTCCAGAGATTTTACATACAAATTGTTTTCTTTTCTCTTTCTGTTCATTCGCTTCTCTCTCTCTCTACACGAATAGAGACCAACTATATAAAGACTCTCAATTGACAGTTACACATGGTGGAAAATGAACCACCACTGCCAATCAGTTACACTCCTTGTTCGGTTACAAGCTTTTAAGCTGTTTCTTGACATACATGTCATTATGCGGCTAACTAAGACTCAAAGTGGCCTAAGGCCTTACAACATAACATTTTGGACATAACATAAAATGTATAGAATCCTCAGATTCTTAATGTCTTCGAGGTGCTTCTGCACCACTTAAGGACACTTGATTTATATACAAGGGGCCACTTGGAGTAGGATTAGGTGACACATAGGTATCTCCCTCATCAAAGGATATTAGATCTTGCTCCAAAAGTGGACTTAATGACGTTTGATTTATGTACAAGGGACCATTTGGGCTTGCATGTACCTCTCACAAGGACGCTTGTTTGTCTTGTAGATGGGTTTGATGGTGTGTTGGCATGTTGGAAGGAGGAATTTGATAGGTTGATATGGTATTGATGTGATGTGTAGATAGATTAGGTGATACATGAGATTGAGATAGAATGTGATGAGGTTGGGCTTGTTGTGTAATGATTTGTTGTTGAATGTTTTTATGTTGGAGTTACTGAATGGGTTGTGGTTGTGGTTGAAGGTGTTGATGGTGTGTTGGTGGAGGGATCACATAGGCTAATGATTGTTGAGATGGAGATTGATATGGATAATGATTAAGATTAGAAGAGGTATGATATGTTGATGTAGGATTGATGTGACATGTGGATGGATAAGGTTGACATGATGGGATAGGTGACACATAGGATTGAAATGGCATTGGTTGATGATGTGCTTGTTGGATTTGTGATTGGAAAGTGGCCATGAGGTGTTGGGCTTGTGCTATGAGGTGTTGCATTTGAGGTGATTGGCTTGCTTGAAGTTGAAGTTGTTGAATCATGCCATGGACCCTCTGAATGGTTTGTTGGTCTAGAGGTTTTGACATTTGGTGAAGTAGGTGAATGAGGTCTTGTGCTAGGTCTTCTAATGTTGGCATGATTGGATGACGGATGGACTTATGCAACAAAGTTGAGACTCTTGGATTGATTAGTTTGCTTGATTGATTGATTGGATTGGCTTGGTCGATTAATTAGATTGGTTTGATCAATTGGTTGATTGGATAAGATTATCTCCCAAGAGATAGGCTCATGAACTCAAGGGTAGACAAAGTTGGTTGATGACGCTGATATGATCAAATGCTAGATAAGGACCAAAGCTAAAGGATAATGTTGGTTTTGATTAATTGATTGATAATAACTGATTTAGAGTCTTAAGAGGATGGGAAGATCAAAAAGTCCAATGATATGATATGGTCAAACTGAATAGGATGGTGTAGATGATCAATTTGATGTCTACTGTGACAATGGTTTTTATTTTTGATAGTTTGTTGGAAGACAAGAAAATAAGATAGCAAACACTCATACACAGAACATTCCCAAACATTAACAATCTAGGCTAGCTGAGACAATATTTGTTGGGTTCCCACTTGGATTGCTCCAACTGCACTTATTCAGAGTGGATAGCTTAGAAGTTTGGTAACACTGGCTCCCCCTTACTCAACACTCACTTCTTGAGCATACCAAACTTTGAATTCCCAAAGAGAATTTTCTATCTCTACTTTGAACTACGAGAATGTGGGACAGCTTCAGAGGTCTGACCTCTTGCGCCAACAAATAGAGGGATTTTGGCTACTACACAAAGGTTTCTAGTAAGGGCTTTCATTTAGGTGTCCATACATGTGGTAATTCACTCTGATTAGGAGGTCTCCCAGCCTACAGAGGTTACACTCTACAGGTTTTCACGCACCATAAGGTACTAAGGGAGACATTCGTCGGTATGACATAACAACACCTATTGCTTATGACTTTCGTCACAAACACATTATTTATATAGTGGTTTGAAAGAGCTTGGCTTTAGCTTGTTACCACTTGGGTCATTCCCACCTTTTAAAGCGGGGTGGCAGGCCCTCTAGAGATAACAATAATTTCTCTTACACCCTAGATCCATTGGATAGGTGTGGGGAGAGGATACTCTCATTGTTAAATCAGGTTACAATCACTCACAACAAGCAAACAAAAAAGGAAAGAAGACACAGAGCATGCATGGTTTATTTTAAGCACCAAGCCCAAATATGCCTAATTTAGTGGAAAAAAAGATTATTCTTCAATTGATCGAACCTGCAAGAAACATGTCAGTAGTTTTTCCTCCATTCTTCGACAAACGATTTGATGCTGCAATGACAAGAAGAAGAACGAACTTGCAAGCCAAAGAGGATTAGGTCAAAAAGAGTCAATCTGTTAAAAATCTATAATCAAGGTTTGATACAGCAACACAAGTTGCATAAATAGAAAGTTTAGGCTATTCTAAGCAATTTAAAAAAAATCGTTGAAATTGGATACGTTTTGCTCAAGAGATGCTCGATTGAAGTTTTAAAAGGAAGCTAAAATTTGATAGATAAATTACCTAATGAATGGTATAATTACCTGATAAAACCTCCACAACTGTAAATTTCATCGAACCATCTTTCTGATGAGTCCTTTCACTCAAAAATCTAACCTGTTTTGACCAAGTTATAGCAAAAAGAAAAATATACCCCCTTATGGCAAGTGGAAGAAAGAAGGTTGACTGAGGGTTGACTGAAGGTTGACTTTTAATGGTTTTGCAACATTTTTTGTTACACGTGTTATTTATATGAAATACAATTGATAGTTTGAATAAAATCCCACCCCTTTGATAAACAGTTAAGATTCAAAGAGAAATCCTAAAAGCTTAAACCACAATGTTAAAGTGTTTAAAACCCTAAATGCTAAGTCAAAGTCTAAAAGACATATATTAAAGTGCTAAGTCGAAAGGCAAGAGTTAGGATTAGGGTCAAAGACTTTTTGAGTCAAGACAGAGACTGTGGGATTTTAAACAATGACTGAGTTTAGGATGTTGATTTAAGAGTTTTCAATGCCGACTATAGAGTTTAAAACATCGACTTAAGAGTTTTCAATGATGACTTTTGATTTTTGAGTATGATCTTTGACTTAGACTGCAACCTTCAACTTAGACTTGACCTTCGACTGTGATCCAAGATTTAAACTGTGACATGGGATTAAGACCAAGACTTGGGATTTAGACAACGACTTTGATTTCAACAACTATGCCGACTTTGAACAATGACTTAGGTGTTAGGGTGAGGTCAAGGTTTGAGAGATAGCGATGGAGGAGACTCTACAAATTGTAGGTAGTGGATGTCTAAAATGTGATGGCAAAAGAGTCTTTGACAAACGACAAGGGTTTCTCTAATGGCGACTGCTAAGACCCCAACCCCTATAGCGACTAGGAGACATGTGAGGTGACCTGTAATGGATGGCAGTGGCGACTTTAGTTTTTAAGAGCGGGTCTTAGGGTTTACGCAGGTGAGGACATGGTGGCAACTATAACAATAGTGGTGGTGACTAATAGGAAGGTAGCAGGGACAAGGTGGTGGATAATGGGTGTGCAAGAAGTGACAGGACTAGAACAGGCAACTTCGACCAGAGATCTATGGGTTTCGACCAGTTATTGACCTGCAACCAAAGCACTCAAACATGCTACCAAAATATCACCAAGCCTACCATGTGAGATTACAACCTGTATATAGATAACATAGAGGCAAGTGAGGTACATCCGTATGATACGATCCGCACTATATGGGCTGAAAAATAAAATAAAATTCAAAATTTTACAAATTTTTTTCCTATAAGAAAAATATATCAAGTTTATACTCAAATTTCATGGAAATGGCCTCCCGGACACGATGGCATAGTCAGTTTGAGCCCAAGAGATCACCTATGATAGGTCCTTGCAAAACTTTCCCAATGAGGGTTAGAAAAACACAAATTTTTATAACAAAAACTTGCAAAAATGTATGATTAGATTAGGAGAAGTGAGTCCCACTAGGCGTACCATTTTTAAAAGGAAGAAAGCTACATAGACCACATTTCCTACACCAATCTAATGAGGGGAATGGAGTGCAAATTCATTTAAATCCTTACAATTGCAAAAACATTAAACTAATAACATAAAGATTATAGTAGCAACACAACACAGAAAGAAGGTGACACAAGATATACCATGGGGAAAACCTTTTCAGGTAAAAAACCCCACTCCAAACCTGCACAATGTATTATCAAAACAATAATAGCTTACAATACACTTGCAATGCAAGTCTTCCAAGAGTTCACAAATGTCAATTCTGGAGTTATTCCAGCAGCATAATAGTACCTGTAAAAACACTATATAACTACAACTCCAAACTATGCATTTTCTAGAGATTACAAGGCATATCTTGAGAGCATCTTGGGATACGCATCCACCTTGGCCACATGGCCATTTTTAGCATCAAAGGACACTTGTCATTGTTGTCCTTACATCCCTTACATCTATTATACATGGCAGATTTGACTTTCCCAATGTAGAGCACTCCAGGCTAAAAATAGACTATGACAGATTCTCTTACGCAACTTACAACTGTCATAAAATCTGCCCACAATAGCAATCTTAAATGTTATAAGAGAATCCATCATACAATTAATGTCGACACATGGAAAATTAATGTCACCTCAATATGGGATGCCCAAATCCGTGTAGGATTGACTTGACCATCCAAGTCACATTCCAAGTAAGCTGACATGTCACCATGCCACTTCACTATGTGACTAAACTAAATGTGCAAGTAAAATACAATATTAGGTAATAATTAAATATACAATTAAATTACCAATGCTAGGAAAATACAAATGTTGAAACACCTTAATTCCCAACATTCTCCCACTTGTCAAACAGCTTACAAGAGCCAAAAGAACTGACAAGATTTAACTACTATAGGCCAAGAGGCCCATAGACTCCGAACACCATCTGAACTTCTCTGTGCCCACAGGTTTAGTCAATGCATCTACAACATTCTTCAAAGTGTCCACCTTTTCAAGCAACACCTTCCTATCTTCTACCATATCTCGAACAAAATGAAACTAAACATCAATGTGCTTTGTTCTGGCATGGAAGGTAGGATTCTTTGCTAAGTAAATCACACTTTGACTATCACAATGGATAGTAATCTATCCTACATCAAAACCAATATCTGAACACAACCTCTTAAGCCAAATGGCTTCCTTACAAGCAAGAGTTGCTGCCATATACTTAGCTTCTGTCATGGACAAAGCAACCACAGGTTGTCGCTTACTCATCTAACTAATAGCACCACCAAACATGGTAAACACATAAGCACTGGTGGATCTCCTACTGTCAATGTCACCTGCCCAATCAGAACCCACAAATCCATGAATACTCACAAAATGCTAAGGTCTAGTAGGATAACCATGATAACATAAGGAATACTTGGAAGTACCGCTCAAATATCTAAACACTCTCTTCACGGCATCCTAATGTACTCATCCAGGATTAGCCATAAACTGACTAAGGACTCCCACTACTTGGGCAATATCTAGTCTTGTGCAGACCATAGCATACATCAAGCTACCAACAACACTAGCATAAGGTACTTTGCTCATATCCTCTGTCTCAGAAGGAGACTTTGGACAATCATTCACATATAACTTTGTCCCCAATGAAACATGAACACTCAATGGTCTGTAATCTGCCATGTTGAATCTATCCAACACGGTCTTCACATACTTACTCTAGCTAACCAAAGTTTTATGTTTGCTCTGTCTCTTTTGATTTCCATTCCCAGAATGTACCTGGCTGCCCCTAGGTTTTTCATCTCAAACTGTGCTGACAACTGAGACTTCAAATCAGAAATCATATTCTTACCATTCCCAGTCAGCAACATATCATCAACATATAATGCAATAATGAGAATACGATCATTGTCAAACTTATAATACATACAATGATCTGATTTTGATCTCAGATATCCAATTGACAACACAAAGGCATTAAACTTCAAGTACCACATCCTAGGAGACTACTTCAAACCATACAAAAACTTTTTCAACTTGCATACCAAATTTTCTTTACCTTTCTCTATGTAATGCTCTGGCTATGACATATAAATCTCTTCCTCCAAATCACCATGAAGGAATGTTGTCTTCACATCTATCTACTCCACCTCTAAGTCATAAGCAGCTATAAGAGATAAGAGGAATCAAATAGATGTCAGCTTTGTAACAGGAGAGAAAATTTCACCATAATCAATTCCCTCCACTTGTGAGTACCCCTTCACAACCAATCTAGCCTTGTACTTTTCAACACTGCCATCTACACCAAATTTCTTTTTGAACACCCATTTGCATCCAACAGGTTTCCATCCATCAGGAAAAGGCACCAAGTCTAAAGTTTTGTTCTTTTCCAAAGAAGCCATTTCATCCTCCATGGCCTCCTTCCAGGAACCTGCATCTTTCATGTCCATAGCCTCTAACACAGTTCTAGGCTCATCAGTGTTAGTAAGCAAAGAAAAAGCACAACTAGAATCAAGCAATGCATAACCAAACCTATCAGGTTTCTTCCTTGCTCATGTAGACCTCCTCAATGACTGAGGTTGAGGTTCTGCTTCTTCTTCTAAACTTTTAGATCTTCTAGAGCTCTCCTCATCATCAGGTCTCACAGGGTCTATCGGTTTAGTCTTCTCAGGGGTAGAAGGAAACTGAACCACATCTTTCTTTTCTATTTGTTCTGGCTGTAGAACAATAGAAGAAGGTGTTAGCTCTCTGAAGATAACACTTCTACTATACAACACTTTTTCAGCCACAAGATCGCAAAGCTTGTATCCTTTCACACCAACACCATAGCCAATGAAGATACACTTAACATCCTTTTTCTCCAATTTAGATCATTTCTCCCTAGGCACATGTGCATATGCGTCACAACTAAGAACATGAAGATGTCTAACTGAAGGATTCTTACCAGACCACACCTCTATAGGTGTCTTATCAACAAGAGCTGATGTAGGAGATCTGTTTACCAGATAGCAAGCAGTTGCTATAGCTTCAGCCCAAAATTTTTGTTCGAGGCTTGCTCCACTAAGCATAATCCTAGCCCTCTCCATCAGTGTCCTGTTCATCCTCTCTGTAACTCTATTTTTCTGTGGGGTGTAAGGAGTTGTCTTAAGTATTTCAATCCCTTGCTCTTTACAAAACTTATCAAACTCTACTGAACAAAACTCACCATCATTATCAGTTCTCAAACACTTAATCTTTTTACTAGTCTAATTTTCAGCAAAAGCTTTAAACTCTTTAAACTGACTAAAGACTTCAAATTTTCTTCTAAGAAAATAAATCCATGTCCTTCTACTGTAATCATCTATGAAAGATACAAAATATACATATTTGGAGATTGAAGGAACACTAGTAGGACCAAACACATCAGAATGAATAAGATCCAATACACCAGAAGACTTATGAGAACTAGAGTAAAACTGAACATGGTTTTGCTTTCCATAAATGCAATGTTCACAAAAGTTGAACTCGAGATTACAATCATTTAACCCCTCAACGATGTTTTTATTTTTTAGGGTACGCAAACCCTTCTCACCAATGTGGCCATATCTCATATGCCATAACATTATCTTTTCAGCATGAAGTTTAAATTCCAAAGCATGTACACTACCATCAGAAAGTGTTACAACAGATTTCTTCACTTCTTGTTCAGATGTTGGGGATGAAGTGACTGCAGCTCTTTTCTTTGAGTCAGAAGAACTATTGTACTGTGAAGTGCATGCCTCCAGCTGAAATATCGTACCTCTCTGAATAACCTTCGCAAGCACCATAGATCCTCTAGTCATCTTGCATCCATCCATCGAAAAGACAACTTGCACACCTGCATCATTTAACATACTTACAGAAAGTAGGTTCCGTGCCAAGCCTGGGATGTGCATAACCCCAGTGATCCCCTTCACTCGTCCATCAGGGAATCTAATAGAGACTCTTCCACAACCAACAATCTTCAGATGAGAATCATCACCTAGGTACACTCTTCCACCATCGAACACTTCATACTTCGTGAACCAGCTTCGATGAGAGGTCATGTCAAATGATGCTTGAGAATCTATCAACCACATATCATCAGATGCATGGGTGGCTAGGGCTATGATGAAGGCATCACCATCATCTTGTGACTTGTCAAAATCTGAATCTGGGGCATTCTTCTTTTTCTTTTTCTTTTCCTCTTTACATTCCTTTCAGAAATGCCCAGATTTATCACAGTTCCAATAGAGAGCCTTGGACTTTCTAGGAGATTTGGATCTCCCACAGGATTTGGATCTGCCCTTATCATCTTTCTTGTCTTTCTTTTTCCCTTTCTCCTTGGGTCTTCTATGAACTGCAAGAGCCTCTCTGGCTGCCTCAGAAGACTTTCTCTACATCTCGTCAAATAATAGCGAAGATACCACTTCATTCATTGTGAAAGTGGATATGGTGCTCCCAATAGCCATCACAAGATGATCCCATGAGTCTGGCAAAGAACAAAGGAAGTTCATGCAATGATCCTCCTCCTCCATCTTCACACCAACTAATGTCAATTGTACAATTAACATGTTGAAGGCATTCAAGTGATCTACAACAGATCCTCCATCCTCCATCTTCAAAGAATACAACTTCTTTCTCAAAAAATGTTTGTTCACTAGGGACTTGCCTGATAAACATCACCCAACTTCATCCAAAGATCTTTTGTGGTCTTCTCCTCATGGACATTCAACATGACAGAATCAGCTAGACTGAGTCTTATGAGACCCTTCGCCTTTCTATCTTTGAGATCCCAATTAGCTTGTTCCATAGCAGCTGGTTTTACACCAAATACAGTCTGCCATAGGTCATGATCAACAAGCATGTCTTCCATCTTAAGTTTCCATAACTCAAAATTAGTGCCATTGAATTTCTCCACCTCTATTCTTTCAGATGTGCTAGCCATCTTCTTGCTGCAACAAGATCATAGAATACTCTGCATAGACTCCCACTCAATCGAAGATTAGCTCAAAAAACCCCTACCCAACTGCTCTGATACCAACTGAAAGGAAGCAAGGTACACGGAACACACTTCCTACACCAATCTAATGAGGGGAATGAAGTGCAAATTCATTTAAATCCTTACAATTGCAGCAACATTAAACTAATAACATAAAGCTTACAGCAGCAACACAACATAGAAAGAAGGTGACACAAGATATATCATGGGGAAAACCTTTTCAGGTAAAAAACCCCACTCTAAACCTGCACAATGTATTATCAAAACAACAATAGTTTAAAATACACTTGCAATGCAAGTCTTCCAAGAGTTCACAAATGTCGATTATGGAGTTATTCCAATAGCATAACAGTGTTGGATCTGGGGCATATAACTGAGAGGGGGGGGGTGAATCAGTTGTATACAAACTTGCTCTCTATTTCAAACACTTGATTCATCTTGTTAGTTAACAACATATTAATTAATCATCCATGAAAGTAAAACGCACAAACACAAGAGTAGATAAACATCAACACAATGAACACCAAGATTTTGACGTGGAAAACCCGGTTAAGGGAAAAACCACGGGGTGATTAACCCAAGGATTATTCTTTGTTAAAAGAATAAGAAAAAGAATGGCACTTGCCAATTAGGGCTCACTGCCCGAGCACACTACTCACAAAGAGGCCCACTGCCTACAAAGAGACACAATGTCTACAAAGTGATAAGAATCACAGTCTTGAACTGGAGAATGACATCTTTACCATGTCCAAATCAGTTCCATTTAAGCCCAAAAACCTCTGCTCTGCCTTTCGCACTTCTCTTTGCTACACCACTCTCATCCACACAATCCACACTACAAAATGAACTCACAAACCTTTATTTATACAAGACATTGACTTAGGAACAATCATCTAAGTTGGCAATCAACCATAAGAATATCCGCAAGATGAATAACACATCCGATCGGCCACCACAAGAACATTCGCAGGATGAACAACTCATCCGGTCGGCTAAACAGAGCAAGAACTTCATCCGGAAGAATATCTTCAATTCTGGGCTCTACCATCAATACGGACCAACAACACAACCTAAACATGATCCACAGACATTTCCAAGCCTACCTAAATGACCAGGTACATCCGTACTTCCTCTACTTACTGGAATCTCTTCTCTTCCTTATCTGAAACTTCAAGAACACAGTCTGTCGCCACTGTCACAATGCAAAAGGTACTTCTGGACCTCCAAATCATACACAACTTGAGATGACACATCATAAGGACATCCCAAACACTCCTTCCAATCTGGAGATTAGGATTATACAATTCTAGACCTCACCGGACCTTTCTATGATCCTCTGTCACCTCTGAACACTTGCTGGAACCGGTTCCACACCGACAGCCACAACTCCTTCAGATCTTTATGTGGTCCTCTGAAATCTTAACTGAAGCATCTCAAGACTCATATATACAAACCCTTTAATCTGCATCCTCTGGTTCGTATCCTATACAATACATTTGCCTTCTTCTCATCACTGTTCTTCACTGTTCCTGACTGAGGCTAATTTTCTCAATATCCTCAGCACACTGCTCATCGAATCCCTCTTGTCAATGCAATATGAGTATGTTGACATCAATGACAACACTGGTTCACCTCATACTTGCAACAATCTCCCCCTTTGTCATTGATGGCAACATATGATGTGAAAAACCATCAAGACAAGAACTTCTCTTTTCTGTCATAGCTCCCCCTATCAGCAACATGTCTTCTCCTCATTTTACTGCTCCCCCTTTGATCATCAGCTACTTGTTTTTCACATATCTTCTCTCCCCCTTTGACATCAATGGCAAAGGGCTCATACTTGCAATTCTAACACATCAGAATCATACCAGCTGCTCCCCCTTAGTAGCAGCTCCCCATCATCAATCTAGATCACAGGATATGACTGTGATATCCACTGGACTGATGCACATCAGTGCATCCTAGTTCATCACTGGAGGGGCCATGACCCCTAACTTCTCCAGGAGATATTCAAAAGAGTCCTTGGGAAGAGGTTTAGTAAAGATATCTGCAATCTGATCCTTGGAGGGAACATACTCCAACCTGACTTCTTCCTTGTTCACTTGTTCTCTCAAAAAGTGAAACTTGATAGATATGTGCTTAGTCTTAGAGTGCAATACTGGATTCTTGGAAACATTAATTGCACTTGAATTATCACAGAAAATTGTGATAGGCTCCTCATATTCAACTTTAACGTCTCTTAGCATCTGCTTCATCCATAAGATTTGAGTGCAACTACCTATTGCTGCAATGTATTCTGCTTCAGTTGTAGACAGAGATATTGCATCTTGTTTCTTGCTTAGCCAAGAAACCAATCTCTTCCCCAAAAAGAATGCTCCACCACTGGTGCTCTTCTGGTCATCCACATCTCCTGCCCAATCTGCATCTGTGTCAGCATGAAGAGAGAAATTTGGATCTCTAGGGTACCATAGACCATACTCAGCTGTTCCTTTCAAGTATCTGAAAATTCTTTTGATTGCCATAACATGAGATTCTTTAGGATCAGCCTGGAATCTTGCTACAAGACCAACAGCCTGCATTATATCTGGTCCGGTCTGAGTGAGATACAACAATCCACCAATCATTGATCTATACTTTGTCTGATCTGCCTTTGGGGAGTCATCATCTTTGCTCAACTTACATCCGGTTGCCATGGGAGTGTTCATTGGCTTTGAATCTTCCATACCAAATTTCCTTAACAATTCTTTCACATATTTGGTCTGAGAAATGAAGATCCCTTTCTTTGTTTGAGTAATTTGCAGACCCAAGAAGAAATTCATTTCACCAAGCATAGACATTTCAAACTCACATTTCATCTAATTTGCAAAAGTTTTGCACATACTATCTCTTCCTCTAAAAATGATATCATCCACAAACACTTCAACAATCAAAATGTTTTCATGATCAATTTGAAATATAAGTTACTGTCAGCAGTACCTTTGCTGAATCCAATCTGCACAAGATGCTTATCCAACCTTTCATACCATGCTCTTGGGGCTTGTTTTAATCCATACAATGCTTTCTTCAACTTGCAGACCATATCATCATTGTCAGACAATTGAAATCCATCTGGTTGTTCAATGTAAACTTCTTCTTCCAGATCACCATTTAGGAAGGCAGACTTGACATCCATCTGATATACCTTGAAGTCTTTAAAGGCAGAAAATGCAAGAAATAATCTGACTGCTTCAATTCTTGCCACCGGAGCAAAGGTCTCTTCAAAATCAATTCCTTCTATTTGAGAGTAGCCTTTGCAGACCAATCTAGCTTTGTTTCTGATTACTTCACTAGCTTCATTTAATTTGTTCCGGAAGACCCATTTGGTTCCAATCACATTCCTGTCTCTAGGTCTGGGAACAAGATCCCAAGTATGATTTTTCTCAATTTGCATTAATTCATCTTTCATTGCTTTGGTCCAGTTTTCATCATTGCAGGCTTCATTTACTGTTTTAGGTTCAATCTTTGAAATCAAACAACATTCATCCTGATTTTGAGCAACATTCCTTCTAGTTTGCACACCTTTGCTTCTGTCACCTATGATCTGATCTTCAGAGTGGTTTAGTGTTACATACCTTGGAATTTTGGGAGTATCCTGCACTGCTGCTTCTTGATTAGGCTCATTCAAACCTATCTCTTCTTCCTGATTTACTGGATCAGGCTGACTCTGACTTACTGGAGAGGATTGAGTTCCTTGAACCTAAGCACCGTCTTGGTCATCTTCATCAAACTCATAAAATCTTGAGGGCTTCTCAATTCCTTCATCAACTTTCACATTAGTACTTTCTATCATCTTCCTCAGTCTCTTATTGTAACACCGGTATGCTTTGCTTTGAGTGGAGTAACCCAAGAAAATTCCTTCATCACTTCTAGCATCAAACTTTCCTAGATCTTCATCTCTTTTAATATAACACTTGCTACCAAATACTCTGAAATATTTCACAGTAGGAGTGATGCCAAACCAGAGTTCATAGGGGGTCTTACCGGTATTGTTTCTGATTTGAACTCGATTTAGAGTGTAGACTACAGTGCTGATAGCTTCTTTCTAGAACATATGAGGAACATTTGCTTCCAACATCATTGTCCTGGCAGCTTCCTGGATGGTCCAATTTTTTCTTTCAACTACTCCATTCTGCTGTGGAGTCTTAGGAGCAGACAATTGTCTCCTTATACCCTGCTTCTCACAAAAGTCAATGAACTCACCAGAAGTAAATTCACCACCTCTATCAGACCTTAGACACTTCAGTTTCAATTTGGTTTGATTCTCTACCATAGCTTTGAAGATTTTGAACTTCTCAAATGCTTCTAATTTTTCTTTTAGGAAGGTAACCCACATCATCCGGGAATGGTCATCAATTAACAACATGAAATATCTATCACTTTGCAGACTCTTGATTCTTGTCGGACCACAGAGATCAGTATGTACTAATTCCAACAATCTGGTAGAGGACTGATCTTTACTTTTGAAAGAGACTCTACTCTGTTTACCTAGCTGACATTCTTTGTACAAACTATTTGTAGGTTTCATCAATTTTGGAAGATCTCTTACAGCCTGAGTATTGCTTATCTTGATGATGTTATCAAAATTTACATGACATATTCTTCTATGCCATAACCAACTCTGATCAACTTGAACAAACAGACAACTTTTATTTGAACCAACCAGATGAAAGATATTACCTTTTGTCTGAGTACCGGATGCAATTTCAGTTCCAGAGCTTGTAAAGATTCTGCATTTTCCATTCTTAAATCGGAGATCATAGCCTTTGTCTACTAATTGACCAACACTGAGAAGATTGTGCTTCAATCCTTCAACATATAGTACATTACCTATTTTGCTCTTTCCATCAAAGGAAATAGTTCCCCTACCTCTGATTCTGCCAGCAGAATTGTCACCAAACTTTACCATTCCTCCTTCATACCTTTCCAAATTCAAGAACTTATCCTTGTCACCAGTCATATGGTGAGAACATCCACTGTCAATAACCTAATCATCCTTTTCTTCCACTTGAGCAGCTAAAGCTTTTTCCACAACCTTGTGATTGACAGATTCAGAGAGTATTGAATCTTCTTCCTTGATGGCAAGAAACACCCATTCATTTTCAGATTTGCTTCCTAGTTCTGATTCATCATCTGTTACTCCTTCATTGTCATCTTCTTCATGAACATAATAGTAGTTCTTTTGAAACCTTTGTCTGTTAGTATTAGACCTTGCAGATCTTTCCGGACATCTTGAAGCAAAATGACCAATCTTATTGTAGTTGAAGCACTTAACGGGTAGTTTTCCTTCATACTTACCGGATCCTCTTGGTAGTCTTTTTGCAATGAGGGCTTCAAGTTGAGCTATTTCTGCTTCTTCTTCTTCCATGTCTCTTCTTGCTTGATCATACCATGACATCTTCCTTGAAGAGTTTTCTCCCGGATCAAATCTCTGTTTGCCTTTCACATAGGCACTAGCTTTGAAAGCAGATTCAGTCTTGGGAGTATCATCTCCAAACTTGGTCATTTCAAATGCAGCTAGCTTGCCAGCCAATTGTTCTCTTGTGACAGTTGTGTGGGCTTTGAATTCATCAATTGCAGCAACCTTGATTTTGTAGGCAACAGGAAGGGATCTGAGGATTTTGCAAACAATCTCATTTTCATCCAGAGTTCCACCAGCATTTCTAATTCCACACACTAGTTCATTCACTCTTGGCATAAAAGTAGTGATGTTTTCATCATCTCTCATCTTTAATCTTTCAAATTTCCCTTTCAGACTTTGTAACCTTGCACTCTTGACAAACTCATCTCCTTCATACAGAAGTTCCAGTTTAGTCAAGATCTCATATGCAGTTCGTAGGTCAATAACATTTGAGAGATCTGAATCATTCAATGCACTTAGAAGAGCTTCCTTGGTCCACAGATTGTTTTCAACATCTGTGATTTCATTCAGAGTTGTCGGACCACCTTGTGGAGGTACATATGGTTTTGAAACCATAGCCAAGTATGCTTTTCCCATACATTCCAAGTGACATTTCATGCAACCCTTCGAGAGAGTGAAATTGGTTCCATCGAACTTCAGACTATCCTTTTTGTATGACGACATCCTGGATCTCCTCAAGCGGTTAAGCTCCTTTCATAGGAACTTGGTTCTGATACCAATTGTTGGATCTGGGGCATCCAACTGAGAGGGGGGGTGAATCAGTTGTATACAAACTTGCTCTCTATTTCAAACACTTGATTCGTCTTGTTAGTTAACAGCATATCAATTAATCATCCATGAAAGTAAAATGCACAAACACAAGAGTAGATAAACATCAACACAATGAACACCAAGATTTTGACGTGGAAAACCCGATTAAGGGAAAAACCACGGGGTGATTAACCCAAGGATTATTCTCTGTTAAAAGAATAAGAAAAAGAATGGCACTTGCCAATTAGGGCTCACTGCCTGAGCACACTGCTCACAAAGAGGCCCACTACCTACAAGGAGACACACTATCTACAAAGTGATAAGAATCACAGTCTTGAAGTGGAGAATGACATCTTTACCATGTCTAGATCAGTTCCATTTAAGCCCAAAAACCTCTGCTCTGCCTTTCGCACTTCTCTTCGCTACACCACTCTCATCCACACAATCCACACTACAAAATGAACTCACAAACCTTTATTTATACAAGACATCGACTTAGGAACAATCATCTAAGTCAGAAATCAACCATAACAATATCCGCAAGATGAATAACACATCTAGTCAGCCACCACAAGAACATTCGCAGGATGAACAACTCATTCGGTCAGCTAAACAGAGCAAGAACTTCATCCGGAAGAATATCTTCAATTCTGGGCTCTACCATCAATGCGGACCAACAACACAACCTAAACATGATCCACGGACATTTCCAAGCCTACCTAAATGACCAGGTACATCCGCACTTCCTCTACTTACTGGAATCTCTTCTCTTCCTTATCCGAAACTTCAAGAACACAGTCTGTCGCCACTGTCACAATGCAAAAGATACTTTTGGACCTCCAAATCATACACAACTTGAGATGACACATCACAAGGACATCCCAAACACTCCTTCCAATCTGCAGATTAGGATTATACAATTCCAGACCTCACCGGACCTTTCTGTGATCCTCTGTCACCTCTGAACACTTGCTGGAACCGGTTCCACACCGACAGCCACAACTCCTTTAGATCTTTATGCGGTCCTCTGAAATCTTAACTGAAGCATCTCAAGACTCATATATACAAACCCTTTAATCTGCATCCTCCGGTTCACATCCTGTATAATACATTTGCCTTCTTCTCATCACTATTCTTCACTGTTCCTGACTGAGGCTAATTTTCTCAATATCCTCAGCACACTGCTCATCGAATCCCTCTTGTCAATGCAATATGAGTATGTTGACATCAATGACAACACTGGTTCACCTCATACTTGCAACAAACAGTACCTGTAAAAACACTATATAACTACAACTCCAAACTATGTATTTTATAGAGATTATAAGGCATATCTTGAGAGCATCTTGGGATAGGCGTCCACCTTGGCCACATGGTAATTTTCAACATCAAAGGACACTTGTCCTTGCTTTCCTTACATCCCTTACATCTGTTATACATGGCAGATTTAACTTTCCCAATGTAGAGCACTCTAGGCTAAAAATAGACTATGATAGATTCTCTTACGCAACTTACAACTATCATAAAATCTGCCCACAATAGCAATCTTAAAGGTTGTAAAAGAAGCCATCATACAATGCTAAACATATCATATTCTACTTACAACATGTCATAGCCCAACTTGGGCGCCCAAAGATGCCTTTCCTTGATGCAAAGATGCCAACCAACACTTGACATCACTTGTCATAGGAATCTCCAAACTTGGCCCTTACGTGTCATAGATTCTGTCATATGGAATATTGCCTTCAACATACCAAAGATGCCGACACATGGAAAATTAATGCCACCTCAATATGGGACACCCAAATCAATGAAGGATTGACTTGACCATCCAAGTCACATTCCAAGTAAGCTGACATGTCATCATGTCACCTCACTATGTGACCAAACTGAATGTGCAAGTAAAATACAACATTAGGCAATAATTAAATATACAAATAAATTACCAATGCTAGGAAATTGTAAAGGTTGAGACACCTTAATTCCCAACAATTTTGTATACCAAGGAAAGATCCATTGTTAATAGATTCAAGCAGTAAAAACAAGATCTAACCCTAACACCTTCAAGAAATACAATCTAAATGACCAAAACAACATGCAAATTAAAATAAAGTCACCCAAATGATTCAATTCCTTGGTATAAATGTGGATTGTTTTTCTAAATTAACAACCATGTTGAATGAAGCTACCATGATTTGCTTAAGTGCTCAAAGGATGATATGTATGCAGAGATAATGCAAAAATGCTAGAAAAATGAATGCTAATGGAGAAGAAGAAGCAAATGTGAGAGAAAGAGTGCATTTATAGATGAAGTGGATGGATGATCAATAGTGGGGATAAAAAGGATGAATCAACGGATGAGAATGATGTAGGAATGTGCATGTGCCAAGTGTCCATGAAAAAGGCACTCTATTTAGAAACTTTGGGTGGGCTTTGATAGTGATAAGATTCTTTCCTCAACATGAGATGTTTTTTTCTATTTTAGAGTTGGAGTGATAAGGACAATAGATTTATTTCTATTTTATTTAATTGTCCCACATTTTGTTTATTGCCATTTTATAGGACAATGGGGCCCACTTGCACATTTGGAGGAATAAGATAAGAATAGAAGATAATATAAATTAAATAAATTATAGATTTATTTAATTTATAGACATGGAGAATAAATAAATAAAATAAATGATTTTATTTATTTATTAGAAGAAAGACATAATAATTAAATAATATAAAATTATTTAATCATTCAATGGTAAATGGAGAAAAAATGAAGATTAATGAAATAAAGTAAAATTTAATTAATTAATTAAGGATAAGAAGAAAGTTGAATTTAGTTAATTATAAGTGTGTTAGACAAAGTTAAGGAATGTGGTGAAAAAATGTGATAAATGACTAAATAATGAAATGGGCCAATTTTGGGTGTCTACAAGTTTATTCTAGTGATGTCCCCTAATAGAGGAAGGATTGGGATGCATTAGAAAATGATCTATCTAAACGGTGTCTTAGTAATAAATTTAATATTTTAAAGACATTTAAGGATCTTGATTTATTGAGAAGACTAGAGGTAATCAAGACTTGGCACTCCTTGATTCTTCCCAACTCTGACTGCCAGAAGCCCAAATTTTATTTGAGGTGTAGTTGTTACCAAGGAAAGTGACTCCTCTTTCTCCTAGTTAGGAAGAGGGGTCAAGTGGAAGGCATGGTATTGATTTGAATTTACAATTTCTTGGTTTATTGGTTCCTATAGTTAAGAAATCTATGGATTGTGCCATGCCAAAAACCCTTTATGATGTTGGAGTGAAAGATGGTGCTAAGGATAGTATTAAGAAAAAACTCATTCTTTAATAGGTCTTCAAAAAAAAACTCTTTAAAAGAATAGTATGGATAAAGTCTCTAAAGTGGGGAGGAAAAGTGGGTAGGAGAAAGTGAAGATGCTAGAGGAAACATTAGTAGAATATGGGGTTATTCACACTTTAGATTCTCACTTTTCTATTCCTAAAAAATGATAGTTCTTTCATGGAATGCTTAGGGTTTGGGAAACACCCCTCATCAAAAGGATATTTGAGAACTTATTCAAATTCATAATCTTGATATTATTTTACGTCAAGAAATAAATCTTTATATTGAAGAAATGTCGGCTACATCTTCATTGCTTTGGAAAGGTAGCTAGTGTCAGTGTGTTGGTGCGCAAGGCTTTGTAGGAGGGTTAGCTTTCTTGTGGGACCCTCACCAGCTTACACCTTCTTCTTGATTAGTAAGTAATCATTCTATATCTTTGGTGGGTACCTTTTTTGATTCAAGTAGACAAATTTTATTATCTAATGTTTATGCTCCTACAAATTTTCATGGTAAGGTTTTCTTGTGGTCACATATTCAGTTTGTTCCCTCTTTTTTTTCTTTTACCCCTTGAATCTTGGCTAGGGATTTTAATGCAATTCTTTCTCTTGATGAGAAAATTGGGGGCTTGAGTAGGTTGGGTCCTTCTTTAGCCTTGTGCTGAGAAAATATGTATTTTCTTAGTCTTGTGGATGTTAAACCAAGTGGTGGCCTTTTCACTTGGAATAATTGAAGGTATGATTTTTCTTTCATTTTTAACCATTTGGATAGGGTTTTAGTCTCAGAGGGTTGGATTGGGGATAATTGGATTACTTCATCTAAAAATTTGAAGTGGCATGGTTCAGATCATTGGCCCATAAAGTTTTCTTCATCTCTTTTTTCAACCCCTAAAAGCATATGTTCAAGTTTCAATTAATGTGGCTTTGTGATTAGGAAATTCATGAGAATATGATAGTATGGTGGTTGGAGGGCAAGACATCCTTTGGTACTATAATTTATTCCTTTTTTTAAAAGGCTTCAATCTATTAATTTTACACTTAAATAGTGGAATAAATTTAGTTTTGGTAATATTTTTTAGCAAAATAAACTGATACAAGAAAAATTAAATGATATTACTTTTCAAGTTGGAGAACTTGACATGACTAGGGAACAAATTCTAGAGGAGTCCTCTCTTTCTAAGGAGGTTCATGAGTGGAAATTGTGGGAGAAATTTTTTTGGAAGTAGAAATCAAGAATTACTTGGCTTCAAGAGGGAGATCAAAATATCTCCTTTTCCCATAATTTAGTTAAAGATAAGAGAAGTAGTGATGTTTGCTGGACTATATTATATCCTCTCATGGAATTCAATTGTCTTTATCTTACAAAATTAACAAAGAATTTGTTTCTTATTTCTCTCCTTTTTTTAAAGAAAGTGGTCTTTCTACAAGGGAGGAGGAAAGGGTTATTTTAGAATGCATCCATTCTTTGGTTACTACAAAAATGAATGAGCTACTAATGGGGCCTATTACACTCAAGGAAATGGAAAAGGTTGCTTTCCAAATGAAAAAGGTAAGGTTCCTAGTCCTAATAAATTCCCTATTGAGTTCTTCCAATAATTCTAGGACATCTTGAAGGACAAGCTTTTGGATGTTATGTGAGAATATTGAATAAATAAATAGATGCCTTAAGCAATCAATTCTACTTTTTTGGCTTTAATTCCTAAGAAAGTGGGAGCTAACTCTTTTGATTCATTTCATGCTATTGCCCTCTATAATTTTTCTTACAAAATTATTACCAAATTGATTGTTGATTGTCTAAAATAGATTTTAGATTCCTTGATATCACTTAAGTAGGGGGATTTGTGAGGGGGTGTCAAAATCTTGATGTGATTGTTATTTCTTTAGAAGCCATTCATTCCATGGGGTTTTCTAAGGATAGAGCCATTTTTATCAAGTTGGATATGTCCAAGACTTATGACAAGGTCCAATGGTCTTTCCTAAGGAATGTTTTATTAGCTTTTGGTTTTTTTAGAGGATTGAGTGGGTCATGAGTTTTGTGGCATCATCTTCCTTCTCTATTCTTAATAATGGTATCTTATCTTCTCTCTTTTTAGCTTCTAGAGGGTTGCAAAAAGGTTGTCACCTCTCCTCCTATCTATTCATTCTTATGTATGAGAGATTGGGAAGGTTCCTTAATAATCAAAGAGTTATAGTTAGGAGTATTCAAGGTTGGAAAGTGGCAAGGGGGCTTGCTTCTCATTCTCATCTTTAGTTTGTGGATGATACTACCTTAATGGTTGTTGCTATTATTAACAAGGCTATCAATTTCAAGAGCACTTTGGATATGTATTTGGTTACTTCAAGACAATAGATTAATGGAGATAAGTCAAATATTTATTTTTTAGTACTTTGGACATTCAACAAAGAATTGATTTTATTTTGTGTTTCAAAATAGGGAAACTCCCTTTTGATTATCTTGGTATTCCCTTGTTAGTTGGTCTTCCTAATCACCTTCAATGGAAGAGAATTTTGGATAGGTTTAGAATGTGGGTTAGTCATTGGAATTTGATGTGGTTATATTTTGTAGGGCATCTCACCCTTCTAAGATCAGTGTTGCATGTTCTTCCTATCTATAGATTTCTAGTGCTTTCTTCTCCTAAAAGTTTTCTTAAGGAGTTTGATTTTCTTTCTCAAAAGTTTCTTTGAGTTGGGAATTTAAATTTTCATAAGTGGAGTCTTACTAGTTGGGACTAGGTTTATAGGCCTAAGTAAAATGGGGGTCTTGGTCTTCGACACTTTGAGTTTAATAATAGTCATGCCTTGGCTACTAAACTTATTTGTAGATGGTGTAAGCAATAGGATCATCCTCGGGAAAAAAATCTATGCTATAAATATTTACACGGTATTGTTGTTGATGAGGTTCTAAGAATGAGTTTGGTTGGGAAATGTTCCATGATTTGGAATACTATCAAGAAGAGTGCATCACTTGTTAAGAGAAGGCCTTCTCTAGATTGTCAATTCTAGCGTCAGTGCTCTTTCTTGGACAGATTCTTGGGATCTTCATCCCCCAATTCTCACCTCATTTCCCCATCTTCTATACCATTAAGGTTTTTCTAGAGGTTGGTTTGTTTATAGTTTTTGACTTCAAGGCCTCTAATTTGGTGGGGAAATATTGTATAATATATTGGAAGGATTTGAATAGTTGGCCTTTGGGGAAGATTTGAATGCTCTAGCTGCCCTATCTTCTATTTCGACAGAGCGGCCATGTTGTTCTCTAGAGGCAAATTCTCTAGCATGGGGCTATGATCCTAAGAGGTTTTATTTGGTGTCTCATGGGTACTAGATTTTAAAATAGGAAAGAATTAGGTACAAGGATTTATACTAATGGAGAAAGATCTACAATAATTACTATTGGCCTAAATGTAATTTCATTTTCTTATTATTTTGCCAAAAAAAAAGTCTTACTTGGGAAAATATAAGAAAGCCAAGATTTTGACAACCATCCAAATTTATTCTCTATGGGGTTAATGAGGAGTGTGTGGCACCTTTTCTTTCAATTCTCCTTTTCTAAGGGTCTTTAGAGGCAATGGTGGCATATCTAGAAGCAACCTTTTGTTCATGCTACTTATTTGTCAAATTTTTGGGCTAGCTTGGGTCGACCTCTTGCTTTGGCCTCCTTCATATTTGTAGCATGGGATATTGGTCCTATCTTTATAATCTAGCAAATTTAGTTGGAAAGAAATTGTTGGATCTTCCAACACTATCAGAATCTTATTGGGTATGTTTGGTAGAATGTTGTAGACTCAGTAAAAGAAACTTTGGTGGCTAAGAACTCTATGGATGAAGTCCTAGCTCCCTCTAATATTCATATTTTAAAGCAATTAGATTTGGGTAATTTGATTGGCTCTTCTCATTCTTGTTCTAGGATCAAATCTTCCAATAAGGTGAATAGAGTAGGTAAATGGGCTTGTCCCCCATTGGGTTATTTTAAAATTAATGCAACTAGGGTGTGGTAGTAATAATCAAATTGAGGCTTTGGTTGTCCTTGTGGCTCTAGAGAAATCATGTGAACTAGGTTGAAGATATATAATCTATGAGATGGATTCCATGGTTTTGGTCTCCCTTTTGAATAAGGGTAAGTTTCATGAGTTTTCCTGGAGGTTGGCTTCTTTTGTGAAGCATATTCTTCACATTTCAAGAAACCTTTATTCTATCTCTTTTACTCATATTCCTTGAGAATGGAATGTTGTTGCTGAATGTTTGGCTAAATAAGCCTCTCATGTTGATTGCAACTATAATGTCAGAGAATGGGGGTCCCTATCTTCTTCTCATTCTTCATGGTTTTTGAACCTACTTTTATAATGAATTGAATTGATAGTTATGGCCTATTTTTATTGGTATTTTGTGCTTTGATGGTTTAGTGGGTTCCTTTGGTTCTTGGAGTTGGTGGGATTATAGAAAACCTCCTTGTATTTTTATTCTATGGGCTCTAGTGATAGCTCTTGATGTTTGAAAGTCCTTATGTAATTTTTTTAGGTTTCTTAATTAATATTTTTATCCTCCCCCGACCCCCCAAAAAATGATTATTTAGATCTAAAACACATGCACAAATAATCTACATATAAAAACACTTGAGAACATAGTCAATTCTCACTAAAGTTTTTATTAATCTCTATTCACTTTTCACTCTTGCTTTTTCTTTAAGCTCTCTATATTTTTTTATCCCATCTAGATCATTCAAAGCTGCTTTAGTTAGATTTGTCTCTAGATCATCAGTTCGTGAAAATGAAATTGATGTAGCTATAGATGCAACTAGTAAGAAGAAGGTGGTTCTTCTAGGTAGACAATCTATAGTTTGCATGCATGCTATAGATGATTCTCTAGCTATTAATCTTAATCTTGAGGAGTTCAAGAAGAATCTATTTACATTTCAAGGGAAAAGTTTGATTTGTAGATTCCTAGTTTTTCAACCATCCTTGGAGCTGTTTGTTTTGTAGGAAAGAAAAAATTCGATGACTCAAGGGGACTATGAAGTCCAATTCTTTACTAAAGGGTACATTATAGAAATATATTCTAATGAATCTAACAAACATAGATTTTTTGTTGGAGGTCCTTACTTCTTTTGAAATGTGGTTATCTTTATGAAGTATTGACTAACTATGTTTCAACTCTTTGGAATAAATCCCAATTATGGCCCTAGTTTAGATCTAAATGTATGATATTCCTTAATAGTTTTCATATACCTATGTCTTTGAGAAATTTTTTTGGTTCTTTTAGGAAATCAATAGATATTTCATGACCTTTTAATCAATGTGCTCAATTTTCTTATGCTGGAATCTATGTAGAATTGGTTATATGCTCTCCCCTTCCCAAAAGTATTACTCTACTTGCAAAACATTTTGAATGGTATGAGGCTCTTGATTATAGAACGCTTCCCTTTAGATGGAGAAGATGCCATGAATATGTTCATTTTATTATGGATTCCCATTAATTTTCAAGTACGCTTTAGAAGGAAATGAAGAAAATGGATGAGAAGAAGCTGTAAGAGTCAATAATGAACCCAAGCACTCCCAGGATCACTTGAAATCATAAGAACTTTCCACAACAAGAGAGAAAAGTAATAGAAATGTTTTATTGCCAAGAATAATGATGCATAACATTTACAAGATGCAAAGCTTGATTTGATTACAAATGAATTGAAATGTAGAATGATCTATACCATCCTTATATAGGAAAGGTTGAGAGGTAGGACAAACTAGGATGTTGACAAGTGTCTTAATCCTATGACATGAGGCACAAACATTTAAAGTGTGTCACAAATATTAAATGTCTTAACTACCTAGGTAAACTTAACATGTGAACATGTGTGAATAGGTCCTAACTAATGACTAGTCAGATAATGTACCTTGTTCACACTATAAAGGGAAAATTGGATAGGTAATACCCCTATTCACACCAATAGAAGGATGCAAAAGGGTAAATTATCCTAGATAAGAAAAAAATATAAAAAATAGGAAGATATATAAACTATGAAAAGTCTTTAGAAAAGAGTTGAACTATCCTCAAATTCTACAAAGGATGAAGATCATAAAAAATTAAATCATCTAAATCAAGGGACAATCACTAAAGATATGGTTGAGGGTTATGAACTCAAAGGTGATTTAGAAAAATATTTATTGAGAAAGAGCTTGTAGATCTCAAAAAAACATAATCTTAGGAGAAGGAAGCTAGATCCTCTAATTTCACTTCTCCACAGAAAGAATCAAGATCATGATAAGACTAGTCTAGTACCTTTGGAGGATTCTAGTCTTGAAAATAAGGTTTTGGGTAAAAATGTGCTAGAGGAAGGGAGATTTTAGCCAAATAACATAGGGAAACCAAATTAGTACTTTGTTTTATAAAATGAAATGATGGTTGATCTTGCAAGGGGTAATCAAATTCAATTAGAGATAGTTTTGGTGGGAACCAAAAAAACTAAGGTTGATGAATGAAGGTGCCTTCATAGAATAAAAGGGGATTAAACTTCCTATTTTGGAGTAAAAAGAGGGAGATGATGGGGTTTGAAATGGTTTTATTTTGATGGGTTTTAGATCCTCCTTTCACTACAAACATTCAAGGGCATATCAATCTAGTTGAATCTCTACTAAGCGAGAGAATTCACCTAACAGGTTAGGCTTCCACTAGGAATGATGCAGAAACTCAGATATTATCAATCAATATCTCAATTTAATGCTTAAATACTCTTAAAACCCTAATTATGCAAAACAGTGCATAAACTAGTAAATTCTGATAAATGTCTATAGATTAATAACTAACCATTTTTCAAAGTTTGGAATTCAGAATATTCGAGGACAATGCCCCAAGCACCCAAGTCCAAGGCATTGTTTTCTTCATGGAATGTAGAACTCCTTCCAGCATTGATAATCACTATTCTGACTGTTTTCGTCACCTGAAATGTAGAGGACACTACCCTGGGCACCCAAGTCCAAGGCAGAATGATTCTTGGGATGTAGAAGTTCCTTTAGATGTAGAATATCACTACAACTCTGATTCATGTCTCTATATCTTCAGAGAACATTTCCCTAGGTGCCCATGTCCCAAAAATGCTTTGTTTCACTTCTTTCTTTCAGATCCTGAATCCTTGTCGTCTACAACCTTTCTCTACAACTCCACTCCATGAAACTCGGTACTTGTAACTTGTAATCACAAAGGAGTGTGGGAGTGGGTTGTGGTTTTTAGAGGCTTGCCTTAGTCAATCCTTGAAGAGACATTCAAGTCTTCTGAACACCGTTGTTAGATAAGAGTGCGTATCCCTACGGGATAGAGGTAAAATCCAAATGATAAATGATTGAAAAAACAAGTAAATGTCACCTTGATGATATAGCTCTCATGGAAGGAAGAAGATCTTTCATTCCATGAGGAGATGGAGTCAAATCTACAATCACAAACACAATAACAACAAAATACTACTCTATAACACAATGAATGCCTTGAATGACTTTAGCATAAAGTCACAAGTTCACAATGTCCATCTAGTTTGCAAATGAAGTCCTAAACATGCTTATATATGCAACTACAAATATTCCCACCAAGAATTTCATAATTCAAACTTTAGGTGTCAGCATAGGACCTAATAACGGTCATATAATAGACACTTCAAATTAGGGCAGGACTAGGGCATGAGCGCCCAAGTCCTCCCCCCCTATTTTAGGCATGAGTCATCAAAATAACACCCCCTAGGTCCTATTTGCCACAAGACTTTGGGTTTTTCTCATCGGGATTCAAAATAAACACACAAGATTCTCCAAATGCATTCTAAGGACCCAGGAGCTAAACCTTAGGAGGGAAAAGCCCCCAAGGGGACATTTTTCAACATAACATTTAGGCCCCACTTTAATGTATGTATAAACACAAGGCCAATACATGCATTAAAGTAAGGTCAACAAACACAGCAAACATGCCAAGCACGGTTAAGATACGCCAAACACATTGACGACAGTAATAGGCATGCAAAACATGGAGAAGACAGTTACAATCATGCAAAACATGGAGAAGACAACATTGAAGACAAAAAAGCACAATGAATGCAGTGAATGCAGTGATTGTTTCTTTTTCATTTTTTCATTTATATGAATGTAAATGCAAGTACAAGGAAAGTAAACACACAACCCAAATGTAGGAGGAGCTCATCGCCACTAGTCTTGAAACTGCATAAGGGGCAACATACATGCGAAACAAATCTCAAAGTGTCGGAGGAGCTCATTGCCACTAGTCTTGAAACTACACTTGAGAACAAACACGCTATACAAATCCCAAAGCATAGGAGGAGCTCATTGCCACCAGTCTTGAAACTATGCTTGGGAACAAACATGCCATACACACACACATGGAAGACACAGAGAAAACATGGAAAACAAATGATGGAAGAAACCTATTGCTAGGTTAGCAACCATCTCAGGCACATTATAGGCACACACCGACGATTGGGCTTCGCCACAACAATCATCTAAGACACACTTAAGGGTAGGATAGTCTTAGATCCACCCTTCCTGCTCGAAGGACTTTTAGAAAATGAGAGGATGTGCAATCTCCTTAAGAAATACAACATCCCTGCCTCCGCAGAGGGCTTAAGATAAAAAATATATGCATGATATCCCGCCTCTGTAGAGGGATTAAATGATAGCAATATAGAAATAAAGATGTGCACTCGCTCAGAGATACAACATCCTACCTCCACAGAGGGCTTCAAACATGCTTTGTTAGTACCAAAATCATCAAACAACTTACCTTATATATGCCCCCACCTTAAGGTGGTTGATATCATGTACCGATATCAAGCACGTTAAGGTAGAGAGAAAACACACAAGGGAACATGAGCTCTCACAAAGCCCATGCCCCCAAGAGTTGACATGCACATTACAATCACCAAATGTTCCCACAAACACACAATTTCCTGCAAGAAAAGGTCTTAGCAACCATATAATTAACAATACATGTAATCTTTCACATAAAGAGCCAAGCAAGGTGAGATCCAAGACAAACAAAGTGCATGGAGTAGTAGTATTGTTATGTTTTGTAAGTGTGGTAAGACAACATCAAATATCACATGGAGTGATTCTACTAGCCGAGCGTCAGATAATATACATCAACCCCATCATCATGTATGGACTAGGTCCATTTTTTGATTTCATGCTGAAGGGGCACTAGGTCTGTATCAGTATTATATGTTTTTCATCATCTGCTAGCTAGATAGAACCACTAGAAGAAGGTAAACAATAAATCAAGAGAGGAGAAACAAGTGCCTTAGGGACAATCACGTAGGAGGGTCCCCCCAAGTCACCAACCACAACACTATGTCTGTAAGACACAACACACACCAATGAAAATAGAGGAGAGGAAATATAGATGAATGATGATACAAATAGAAGAATGGTCACAACAGAGGCAGTCTCCTGGTATCCTTGACCTTACAAGAGAATCAAGGGTCATCCTAGGAGGCCTAAACAACACATAACACATCACGGGGGAAACAAATCACAGAGGTAAAGGGTTAGAAATACTTACCTATAGGGAAAACTAAAATAAAGGTTGTCAATGATCAAATCATCATCTTCCCACTCCCAAATGCTAGAGGAGAGAGGTGTGTAAGGTATCATAGCCCAACTTTTGTTCTTGTCTTCAAATTGTTTATTGTTAAGTTCGTCTAGGTTTGATTCAATGTTAGGTGGAATTTTTTCTTGTTGAGGCACATTTCATTGGGAAAAAGTTGGTCTTCTCTTCCTCCTTTCTCTTTCTTGTCTATTCCTTCTTGTCTTACTATTTATCTCTTCAAAGGCATTGTTATGTTTTTCCATAGGAGTTTGTACATTAGAGGAGGAAGCACCATGTTCAAAATTCATTGGTTTCGATGAAATATTTTTTTGTTGATGAAAACCTCCCAATCCTTGTAAGGATGACGTGGAGGAACCTTAGCATAAATACCATCTCTCTGTGGACGAGGTGGGTTATGAAACTTTTCCTTATCCACTTCTATCATGCCAACATAGTTGTAATAATCGTGTGTTATTATCATGTCATCCTCTAATGCTACATCTTGGCCAGGGAGAGCATTGGAATGAAGGAAAGGTAAGGTGTTACTAGGAAGATTAGGTGTTGTATCATTAATAGAGCTATCCATAGTCTTCTCATGTAAGGTTCTTGGACATTCAACTTTAGAAAAGTAGGATAACCTATGGAATCATCATCATCATCATCATCATCATTATCATTGTCATTATCATCTCCATATGTTTTAGCTATTAATTCCAAACCATCAAGAGGGCTCTCACACTTGTCATTCTCAGTGTGTTTGATTAAGTCTTCCACTACCCAGGGATATGTTTTGATGAGAGATATTAAGTTGTCAAAATCAGATACATAGGCAAGGATTTCAAGTGAATAGCATATAAATATATCCTTGTGATATATAGTTTGTATATAAGTAATGACATGAGGATTCATATTAAGGAATTTGTAGAGATTCTTGAAGTTTGTGATATATACATGTAAAGATACCAAGGGGCAATCAGGTGAAGATGCCATGTGTATATGTATTCAAATGAACACCAAATCATATTTTAAAGATATTTCAACACTTATACAAAAAACAAGTACACAAGTATGTATGAATATGACCTAAAATGCTTGATTTTTCAACTTTTTTCAATGGAAATGAGTGAAAGAAGAGGTGTTGTAAGGAAATTGATGAGGGAAAGTGAATGATATGTCTAATAACAGTCCAATGATGCAATAATATCCTTCACAACATGCCTTTGATGCAGATCTAGAGTGATGACAAGTCAAAACCTAATGAAAATACACCTGAAATATATAATTTTCACCAATTTTCAATGTAGAAGCCTAATAGAAAGGGTTTTGTAATGAATTTGAGGAGGGGAAGTAGATTATAACCCTAATATTGGTCAAATAATGCAGCAAAATCCTTAACAACATGCTTATAATTCAATTCTAGAGAGACGAAAAGGCCAAATCTAGTGAAAATGTAAGGTTTTTAAACCCTAGACATGAATTTTTCCAAAGAGGTCACTATGATGAGACACAAAAAATATAAATCAGTCCTAAATGAGTGTTTTAAAAGGGTAGTAAAATATGAAACAAGATTTTAACTACAAACCCTAGCTACATTTGGAAAAACTAGGTTATATGAAAAATGCACAATTTCAAGCAATTTTCACCAATTTAAGCATGAAAATGCAATGTAAATGAATGATTAATGATGAATTTCTATAATTTAAATCAGATCTAATGAAAATAACATAAATTAAATGCCAATTAATTCAAATTATTAAAAAATGCAAGCCTAAAATGCCAATTTTTTAAAAAATTTCAAATTTTTCAATATTTTTGTAATTTTGTAAATGCAATAAGATGAATGAAGGTAAATCTATCACAAAACACTCAAAAAGGTGCAAAAATTCAAAAACACGGGTTCACCAAAATGTTTTGGAGTAAAAGGAGGGAGATGATGGGGTTTGAAATGGTTTTATTTTGATGGGTTTTAGATCCTCCTTTCACTACAAACATTCAAGGGTATATCAATCAAGTTGAATCTCTACTAAGCGAGAGAATTCACCTAATAGGTTGTTCTTCCACTTGGAATGATGTGGAAACATGGATGTTATCAACTGATATCCTAATCTAATGCTCAAATGCTCTTTAAACCCTAATTATGCAAAACGGTGCGTAAACTGGTAAATTTTGATAAATGTCTACAGATTAGGGAAAAGGACAGAGATTAATAAATGATCATTTTTTGAAGTTCATAATTAAGAATATTTGAGAACAATGCCCTGGGTGCCCAAGTCCAAGGCACTATTTTCTTTGCAGAAAGTAGAACTCCTTCTGGCACTGATAATCACTATTTCGATTGTTTTCATCACCCAAAATGTGGAGGACACTGCCCTAGGTGCCCAAGTCCAAGGCAGGCTGATTCTCAGGATGTAGAAGCTCCTTCAGATGTAGAATGTCACTACAACTTTGATTCCCATCTCTGTAACTTTGGAGGGCATCTCCCTACACGCCCATGTCCTGAAAATGCAATGTTTCACTTCTTTCTTTCGGATCCTGAATCCTTGTCATCTGCAACCTTCCTCTACAACTCCACTCTGTGAAAGTTAGTACTTGTAACCTATAATCACAAAGTAGTGTGGGAGGGGGTTGTGGTGTTTAGAGGCTTGCCTTAGTTAATCCCTAAAGAGATATTCAAGTCTTCTGAACACCGTTGTTAGATAAGAGTGTGTATCCCTGTGGGATAGAGGTAAAATCCAAATGATAAATGATTGAAAACAGAAGTAAATCTCACCTTGATGATATAGCTCTCATGGAAGGAAAAAGCTCTTTCATTCCATGAGGAGATGGAGTCAAATCTGCAATCAAAAACACAACAACAAAAAATACTACTCTGCAACACAATGAATGCCTTGAATGACTTTAGCATAAAGTCACAAGTTCACAATGTCCATCTAGTTTGCAAATGAAGTCCTAAACATGCTTATATATGTAACTACAAACATTCCCTCCAAGAATTTCATAATTCAAAGTTTAGGTGTCGACATAGGCCCTAATAACGGTCATATAAAAGACACTTCAAATTAGGGCCTGACCCAAAATAGGGTAGGACTAGGGCACGAGTGCCCAAGTCCTCCCCCCTATTTCAGGTAGCAGTCATCAAAATATCACCTCCTAGGTCCTATTTTCCACAAGACTTCAGATTTTTCTCATCGAGATTCAAAATAAAAACAGAAGATGCTCTAAATGCATTCTAAGGACCCGGGAGATAAACTTTAAGAGGGGAAAGCCCCCAAGGGGACATTTTTTGACATAACACTTTGATACAATACAAGGAGGACTCAAAAGCATGGAAACATATTTCACAACAATGGGCTAAGATGTCTATCTCTTCTTCAACTTGACATGAACTCTTCAAGGACGACAAACTTAAAACTTGCATCAACTCCTCAATCTCTGTCTACAAATACATAGAATACCTTTGAAATGATGCATTTGACATGACAAGACCATACATGGTCCTTAGGAACTTTGAATTAGCAACTTTGGTTAAGTGCCTTCACAAACTACTAGCCCTTCACTCAGGATAGTCAGTCCATACCTTTGAATCTAAACATTGGACCCATGAAGTAAATACATGATATGATATTTTTTTAGACCATTGAAAACATACTTGAAAACTAGCATATGTTGCTGTTGCAAGTATGAGGATAATTGGTGTTGTCATTGATGTCAACATACTCATGTTGCATTAATGAGAAGGATTAGATGAGGTGTGTGCTGAGGATTTTGAGAAAATAAGTCTCAATTAGAAACAGTTAAGAACAGTCCTCAATAGATTGAGGATCAGAGGATGCGGTTTAAAGGGTTTGTAGATATACGTCTTGAGATGCTCCAGTCAAGATTTCAGAGGTCCGCATGAAGATCTAAAGAAGTTATGGTCGTTCAAGTAGAACCAGTTCCAGCAGGTGTTCAGAGGTGACAAAGGGCCACAGAAAGGTCCGATGAGATCCGGTATTTCATTATCCCATTCTACAGATCTGAGGAAGTGTTGAGGACGTCCCTGTGAAGTATCAACTAGATTAGTTCATGGGTTGAAGGTCTGGAAGTGCCTATTCATTTATGACAGTGATGACAGACTGTATTCTTGTAGCTCTAGATGAAGGAGAGAAGAATTCCAATAGGATGATGAAGTGCGGATGTGTTTGGTGATTTAGGGAAGGTTATGATGATCATTGGATCATGTCCAGTTAATGATGGTGATCTGCATTGAAGTTAGAGTTTGCATTTGAAGAATAACCATGGATATTGGTGTTCTTCTTGAGACTGGCCGACCGGATGTATTACACATCTTGCGAATGATCTTGTAGGTGTTTGCCGACTTAGATGATTGTTCCTAAGTCGATGCCTTGTATAAATAAGGGACTGTGAATTTATTTTGAAGTGTGTCTTACTGTGATGAGAGTGTGGTAGTGAAGAAAAGTGCAAAAGGCAGAGCATAAGTACTAAGCTTAAATGGAACTGATTCAAGCATGCTGAAGATGCTATTCTCCAGTTCACAAAGGTGATACTTATTCTTTTGTAGACAATGTGTCTCTTATAGGCAGTAAGCCTCTTGTGAGTAGTGTGCTTGGGTAGTGAGCCCTAATTGGCATGTGCCATTTTGGTCTTTCTATTCTTCTAACAGAGAATACTTTCTTGGGTTAATCACCCCATGGTTTTTCCCTTAACTGGGTTTTCCACGTCAAAATCTTGGTGTCATATGTGTTGTTATGTTTCTGCTTTAGATTTAATGCTTTATGGTTCATGATTGATATTATGCTAATCACTAAAGAAGATTCAAGTGTTTAAATAAGAGAAAGTTTCATACAACTAATTCACCCCCCTCTCAGTTGTATGCCCTAAGTCTAACAATTGGTATCAGAGCTAAGTTCCTCCCAACAAAGCCTAACAGCTTGAGGAAGATTTGGGAATTCAAATGGATGTGTATGGTATGAGGGAGCAACTTAAGTCTGCCCTTGATGATCTTGAGCAGTCAAATTCTGAAGTCAATGAATTGAAGGCAAGACTCAAACAGGCTGATGATTTCATAAAAGAACTAAAAGAGAAATTGAGTCTCTCTATGAAAAAGAGAAAGGAGCTACTTCAGCAATTGGCAAGTCAAGGTGAAGCCAATGATACAAATGGAGATCTGAAAGAGAAAACCAAGTTATGTGAAAAGTTATCAAAAGAAATCATCATGGTAAGACATGAAATGGAATCAGGAGTTATGAAGTTTACCCAAGAAATTGAAGAGAGAAGAAAATCTGAAGATGATCTAAGACAATCTCTCAAGGAAAAATCAGAAGACTACCACAAGATGGATAGAATAATCAGACATCTTGAATCTGATCTTGAAGATGCTAAAGATAATGAAGAAAAACTTGAGGATCAAATTGTCTCTCTTAAAACGGATCTTCAAACAGCAAATGAATACAAAGAGAAATTCAAGATAATCTCTGCTCAACTTGAAGTTCTTCTTGAAAGCCAAAAGAGGGTAGATGACAAGTGTGGCCTGGGATATGAAAAAGATGAAAGCTCTAGATTCAGTCAAAAGAATTTTGGATCAGAAAATCCAAGGAACAGGCCTAGAAGACCTCTGGTAAGGCAGCCTAATGCTCAAAGATATCCATCCTTCAATGGATACTGCCACAACTACAATAACTTTGGTCATAAAGCTAATCAGTGTAGGAAGAGAATGAATCAGACTAATACATCCTTCTCCGGACAGTGTTTCAACTGCAAAAGGTATGGTCACAAACCTCATGAATGCATAAATATGCAAATGAATAATTCATTCAATGGTAGATGCTTTGCATGCAATAGAATGGGTCATATGGCTAATCAATGCAGATCAAGAGGATATCAATCAAATATGCAAAGAAATGTTGTTTGCCAAATTTGCAATAGATCCGGTCATATTGTAAAATTCTGTAGAAGCAAGAATCAGGACAAAAGAGGTCCGGTACATCATAATCAGAATCAAGACAAGGGAAAACAAAAAGTGAGTGCAGATGAAGTTCAAAGTGAGATGAACAAGATTTGGGTGAAGAAAAGTACAGAGAATGTAGGGGATGGATCCGTACTAGACTCTGGTGCTGATATTCCTTCCAGAAATTAAAAAGTGAGCTCTGGCTCAGGGGGAGACACAAAGAAAACTATTTTCCCCCAGCCAGTCAATTGGTGCCGGAACTGGCACAAGGAGAGTTGCGGATTAAAGGGTTCATTTAAGAGAAACATCTAAATAAACTATGGTTAAGATATGGAAGATCCACAAGATGTTTAGATCAAGATTGATCTAGTTCTTCAAGTCATCCGAATAAGGCAAATCAGAATGACTTAGGTCAAGCATTTATTGCAACTTGGTATTAGTGTTTACAGAGTAATATAAGGGTTCTTTGTTTGTTCATTCTACATTTAAGAAGAAGCAAATGTTCCTTAGATCTATTGGAGAGAAGCTGTCAGCACTGCAGTCTATACTCTTAATCGAGTTCAAATCAGAAGCAACACCGGTAAGACCCCTTATGAACTCTGGTTTGGCATTACCCCCACTGTAAGATATTTCAGAGTCTTTGGTAGCAAATGTTACATCAAAAGAGATGAATATTTAGGCAAATTTGATGCTAGAAGTGATGAAGGAATATTCTTGGGTTACTCTACTCAAAGCAAAGCATATCGGTGTTATAACAAGAGACTAAGAAAGATGATAGAAAGTACAAATGTGAAGATTGATGAGGGAATAGAGAAACCCTCAAGGTTTTATGAGTATGATGAAGATGATTAGAATGGTGTTCTGGTTCAAGGAGCTCAATCCTCTCCTGAAAGTCAGATTCAGACTAATCTGATAAATCAGGAAGAAGAGATTGGTCTGAATGAGCTTGATCAAGAAACAGAAGTGCAAGAAACTCCCAAAGTTCCAAGGTATGTAAGACTGAACCACTTTGAAGATCAGATCATAGGTGACAAAAGAAAAGGTGTGCAAACTAGAAGGAAAATTGCTCAAAATTTAGATGAATGTTGTCTGATTTCAAAGATTGAACCTAAGACAATAAATGAAGCCTGCAATGATGAAAATTGGACCAAAGCAATGGAGGAAGAATTGATGCAAATTGAGAAAAATCACACTTGGGATCTTGTTTCTAGACCTAGAAACAAGAATGTGATTGGAACCAAATGGCTCTTTTGGAACAAACTAAACGAAGTTGGTGAAGTAATCAGAAATAAAGCCAGATTAGTTTGCAAAGGCTACTCTCAAATAGAAGGGATTGATTTTGAGGAAACATTTGCTCCGGTGGCAAGAATTGAAGTAGTCAGACTATTTCTTGCATTTGCTGCCTTCAAAGATTTCAAAGTGTATTAGATGGATGTCAAATCTGCTTTCCTGAATGGTGACTTAGAAGAAGAAGTGTACATTGAACAACCACATGGATTTCAGTTATCTGAGCATGGTGATATGGTCTGCAAATTAAAGAAGGCACTATATGGTCTAAAGCAAGCTCCAAGAGCATGGTATGAAAGGCTGGACAAACATCTTTTGAAGATTGATTTCAACAAAGGTACTGCTAATAGTAACCTATATTTCAAAATTTATCATGAAAACATCTTGATTGTTGAAGTATTTGTTGATGATATCATCTTTGGAGGAAGAGACAGTATGTGTAAAACCTTTGCAAATCAAATGAAAAGTGAGTTTGAAATGTCAATGCTCGGTGAAATGAATTTCTTCTTGGGTTTGCAAACTCAGATAAAGAAAGGAATCTTTATCTCTCAGAACAAATATGTGAAAGAATTATTGAGGAAATTTGGAATGGAAGATTCAAAGCCAATGAACACTCCCATGGCAACCGGATGTAAGTTGAGCAAAGATGATGACTCTCCTAAGATAGATCAGACAAAGTACAGATCAACGATTGGAGGATTATTGTACCTCACTCAAACTAGACTAGATATAATGCAGGTTGTTGGTCTTGTGGCAAGATTCCAGGCTGATCCCAGAGAATCTCATGTCATGGCAATCAAAAAAAAATTTAGGTACTTAAAAGGAACAGTTCAGTATGGTCTATGGTATCCTAGAGATCATAATTTTTCTCTTCATGCATATATAGATGCAAATTGGGCAGGAGATGTGGATGATAGGAAGAGTACAAGTGGAGGAGCATTCTTTTTGGGAAAAAGGTTGGTTTCTTGGCTAAGCAAGAAACAAGAGGCAATATCCCTGTCTACAACTAAAGTAGAATACATTGCAGCAGCAGGAAGTTGCACTCAACTTTTGTGGATGAAGCAGATGCTAAGATATATTCAAGTAGAATATGAGGAGCCTATAACAATTTTCTGTGATAATTCAAGTGCAATAAATATTTCTAAGAATCCGGTGTTACATTCTAAGACTAAGCATATATCTATCAAGTTTCACTTTCTAAGAGAGCAAGTGAACAAGGGTGAAGTCAGATTGGAGTATGTGCCCTCCAAGGATTAGCTTGCAGATATTTTTACTAAACCTCTTCCCAAGGACTCTTTTGAGTATCTCAGGGAGAAGTTAGGGGTTATTTCCCCTCTAATGATGAACTAGGATGCATTGATGTGCATCAATTCGATGGATATCATAGTCATATCTTGTGATCCGGATTGATGATGGGGAGCTGCTACTCAAGGGGAGCAGCTGGTATGATTCTAATGTGTTAGAATTGCAAGTATGAGTCCTTTGCCATTGATGTCAAAGGGGGAGAGATGACATGTGAAAAACAAGTGGTTGATGATCAAAGGGGGAGCGGTAAAGGAAGAGAAGACATGTGAAGGGTTGTTGCTGATAGGGGGAGCTGTGACAGAAAGGAGAAGTTTTTGTCTTGATGGTTTTTCACATCATATGTTGCCATCAATAACAAAGGGGGAGATTGTTGCAAGTATGAGGATAACTAGTGTTGTCATTGATGTCAACATACTCATGTTGCATTAATGAGAAGGATTAGATGAGATGTGTGCTTAGGATTTTGAGAAAATAAGTCTCAATCAGGAATAGTTAAGAACAGTCCTCAATAGATTGAGGATGAGAGGATGCAGTTTAAAGGGTTTGTAGATATAAGTCTTGAGATGCTCCAGTCAAGATTTTAGAGGTCCACATGAAGATCTGAAGAAGTTATGGTCACTCAAGTAGAACCAGTTCCGGCATGTGTTCAGAGGTGACAGAGGGCCATAGAAAGGTTTGGTGAGATCCGGTATTTCATTATCCCATTCTACGGATCTAAGGAAGTGTTGAGGACGTCCCTGTGAAGTATCAACTAGATTAGTTCATGGGTTGAAGGTCCAGAAGTGCCTATTCATTTATGACAGTGATGACAGACTGTGTTCTTGTAGCTCCAGATGAAGGAGAGAAGAATTCCAATAGGATGATGAAGTGTGGATGTGTTTGGTGATTCAGGGAAGGTTATGATGATCATTGGATCATGTCTAGTTAATGATGGTGATCCGCATTAAAGTTAGAGTTTGCATTTGAAGAATAACCACAGATATTGGTGTTCTTCTTGAGATTGGCCGACTGGATGTATTACACATCTTGCGAATGATCTTGTAGGTGTTTGCCAACTTAGATGATTGTTCCTAGGTTGATGCCTTGTATGAATAAGGGACTGTGAATTCATTTTGAAGTGTGTCTTGCTATGATGAGAGTGTGGTAGCGAAGAAAAGTGCGAAAGGTAGAGCAGAAGTACTGAGCTTAAAAGGAATTGATTCAAGCATGCTGAAGATGCTATTCTCCAGTTCACAAAGGTGATACTTATTCTTTTGTAGACAGTGTGTCTCTTGTAGGTAGTGAGCCTCTTGTGAGTAGTGTGCTTAGGAAGTGAGCCCTAATTGACATGTGCCATTTTGGTCTTTCTGTTCTTCTAACAGAGAATACTTTCTTGGGTTAATCACCCTGTGGTTTTTCCCTTAACTGGGTTTTCCACGTCAAAATCTTGGTGTCATGTGTTGTTATGTTTCTGCTTTAGATTTAATGCTTTATGGTTCATGATTGATATTATGCTAATCACTAAAGAAGATTCAAGTGTTTAAATAAGAGAAAGTCTCATACAACTGATTCACCTCCCCTCTCAGTTGTATGCCCTAAGTCTAATAGTTGCTTTGTAACAAAAACCTCAAATAATGACTGGTATTCTGCCCTTTAAGCCTGATCTAGACATTCCACACTGTCAACTTTTAACTTTCTTAATACTCTCCCAATACAAAGATCTTGCAACCTTTACTATGGATTGAAAAAACTTAAAACATCTTGTCCCACACTCTTCTATGGTTTACAAGTACTATTAGAACATAAAAATGTCTCATACTCAGTCATCACTGTGACTATCATATCTAGTCTTGATAGGATAGAGTTACTTGGTGGTATAAATAGTCATTCCTTTGTCACTTCTAACTTGTATAATATGAAAGATTTTAATTTCTACTCTTTCCAAACTATAACCATCATAAAAGATGTTCAATCCACAACAAAACATCAAAATCACATCAATTATGCCCTTTACCAGTCTGTGACAGGGGCAGAACAACACTAGGGCATCATAGAAATATGACTAAACTTCATCAATAACCTTTGCACCTTTGGAATCTGAGAAAACACATATAGAAATATCATTTCACCAATTCTTAGCTTTTACCATCAGATAAATTTGGAGAAACACAATTTAGAATGTCCACTGTTACCCTAACAAAGGGTTTCTGGCAATTTCTAATACACTTGCAATATCTTTCACCATACAACATGAAATTTCATGAGACTTGAATCAAATTAAACTAGACTCAAATATATTTCAACAAATTATAACTAAAATGCATTACCTACCTGTACTGGGCCGTACAACATGTCAAAACAGGGAAAAGATGCTGAAAAATAGAGTTTTCTTCATTGATTTCTTGTTTTATCTTCATAGAACTTCCACTAACTATACAAAATGGCTCATAAGAGCATATTTAAACTAATTCCCACCTAAAACTGGCTCACCAACTGACCCAACCACCTTTTGAAACCCAAATGACCACATATTTGCAATTTTGCACTTTTATAACTCTTAAATGACAACCTCTTACATTTTGATTTCAAAATTGGACGAAATAGACTTCAAATTGACCCCTAACTGTCTTTAACACACAAAAATGACTCAAATGACCTAGTTACATCGTCAATGTGGCCTCTTGGGCCTTATTACAACATTAAAGCATCCAAATTGAACACAAGACTCAATATTGCCTCATGGAGGCATGTGATCAAATATGTGCTCCTGCACCACACTTCCCTTCCAAGAATATTTACCTTTGGAGAGTCTCGGTAAAATATAACCCAAAGATTATTTTGTTACTAGAAATCAAGTCCAAGATTATGGATAATTTCAAGTCTTTCTCAAGGGTGTCTAGAAAATCAAGTGTTTCTTTTCAAAGGAAGCTAAAAGATCATCTGGGTGGTTAGAAATAATCTAGAATTATCTGATGATCTCCATATTGAATATCTTATTTTTTGATGCTTGGATGGCTATTTAAGTTAGTTGTTTAAACTCTAAGAAAATGTTTCTCTTATTAACTTTATGGCCCTAAATCTTCTCAAAGTAACAATGGTTTGCTCAACTTTCCTCTCTCATCAGGGTTCATTTTAGTGAAAGATCGATTGTGGTTGGAGACTTCAAAGTTCGACATGACTCTTCTGAAAAGAAGGTGGGATACCAAGACCCTAAAAATAATCCTAAATTCTCTTCATTTTTAAGAGACTTGGTCTTATGCAATGGGTGAGTGTGAGATCGTGATTGGAAAAATAATAGTAATTGAAAAAGAGTAGTTGGATAAAAATGTACTAACATTTAGACTTATATTTAAATTTGGGTGAAAAAAGTGTTAATATTTCTATCTCAAGTATGGATTCCCTCAAAAAAATTCTTGGGATTACCTTAGATTTAGGTAAGTGGGAGTCCTAAAACTTGGAAAAGAAACTTGCAAACCCACCTATTTAGTGTTAGCCTAAAATTTTCCTTGACTTTATCTTTGAAGTTGATAGATAAATTTGATAAAATGAAAAGGGTATGTATAATAAGTGATCAAGGTCATAAAAATATATGCCTTGTTATAACTTTAATAGATGTTATTATTAATTTTATACAAACATGATGTCTGAATTGCTAACAGATATACATATAGAACAACATTTATAACTTTCAAAGTATTTATACCTTTTTAAATCTAAAAGATATGTCAAATTCCAAGCTTTATTTTATATAGGATTGAAAAGAAAGGTTTTGAATTATATACTTTTTGACTAAGTTAGGCTAGCTAGAATATTGATTTCTAATATTTTTGATAAATCAAAGTAAAAAATTCATACATAATTATTTCTTATTAATAAAATTCAAAAAAATAGCTATCAAATCCACTCATGTTTCCTTTACTTACATTCAAATCTTCAAGGAAAAATATTTTATTTTTCTTATACTTAGACTAGCTAGAATGGAACCTACCTTTCACATTTAAAAAAAAAAATGTTTACTAGTGCTTCATTGATATATCCAATTTTCACCAAACCAATTTTAAAATTGTCAAAAAGAAAAAGTAGCGGCCCATAAGCTAAATTTATATTCCTACAACTTTCATTACTATCTTATTTTCATATTGTGTAGGAAACTAATTTAATTTTTGAGATGAATTTTTTGATAGAAGAGGTCAAAAATAGGTTATGATGGGACCCTAAAACCCTTTACAATAGGCAAAAGGTCAATGAAGACACATATGACCTATAGAAAAATAACAAATTACAAGAAAAAAAACACAAAACACAACTGCCAAGAAAGACCAATAAACAACCTACTACTTTTTTTGAGAGTATCAATAGATTCTAATTTAGCTAGAAAGAAGCTATCATCAATTTATTGATATTCTTGTGGCTTTTTCTTGTCACCCTCATCATTTTTCTTTTTGGTGCTCCTAGTTCTAGTGCTAGGACCTACATCCTCTTTGGTAGTCACCATGGGACTAGTATCTATAGTCATCTTTTTCACCCTATCACTGAGGTTTTTAATCTCCATAGCACTACTCTTGACAATCCTATTTATGTTTTCCTTTGACTTGGCTATGTTTTACTCCATGGCCACTAGTCTAGCATCCTAATTCTCCTATCCTTTCATGAACTCCTCCTGCAAGACAATGACACTTTCCTTTTGATAAGAGATATCATCCATCATCTTATTTACCTTGGGTATAGCCTCCCAATTTTGGAAAATCTACATGTCCTCAATAATACAAATCTAGGTCTCCCCCCTCCACTTCCTAGCCATCATTTCCATCTTAATATTAAGTGTATTAATCTAAACATAAATCCAATTAATGAGATTGTTTTGTGCCTCAATTTTTTTTATGAAGGGTCACCACATTTTGGCTCACTAGATTTAGGTCAATGGATAAGTCCTACAGGGAAGTGGGTAATAGGACAACAAATTATGAAGTCCTTGGGGATTATGGGATAGGATTTTTGAATTCTAAGGAAGGAATCAACTATAGAAAATTTAATAAATACTTGACCTTTCCCCTTGTCTTAGGCTCAAGGGGCCTCACTATCCTTCTGAATTTCATGGGTCCTTGATCCAGGAACATCCCTGGTTCAAGAGCAATCTTGCATCAAACAAAAATATTTGCATTTTAGTTTGTTTCTTTTCATTTTCCAGTTTAGTACAGTTAGTTCAGTTAGTAGCAGTTTCTGTATTTTGGTCTACATTCTACCATAGTTGCATTTCAAACCTTGTGAAGCTAGACTTAGCATCTAGACACATTCATGTACAACATATCCAAATTTTAGATCATTTGGATCAGATACTGGAAAGTTATCGCTATCAGAAGATCATTTGTTTTCTCAAAACAAAGCATCCTGACAGTCTTAGACAGTCAGCTAAAGGAGAAGACTTGTATAGATAAATTACACATCATTCAATGTTGTATGGTTTATGGCCAACCTTCCCTGAGATCCACACACAATTATATTCATTCATGAAGGAGTTCTAATCAAATAGGTTTGACCTAGCCACGTACACACATTACAGCTCTTTGTTGGAGTTTGTGATCTTCCTTAGCTGACATGGATGAGTCTAATGTTCTGAAGATGATATAAAATAATGTAGTAGATTCCTAGGAAATTAGTGAGGATAGTTTACAAGTTTGATAGTTTGAATTCTTTGCGAAGGAGCTTCAAAGCTAAATCCTATGCATATTTTGTAACTGTGAAATTAGGCCTATGAGCCCTAATTGTAAGCCCGCATGTTGTCAGCCAATTTGTTTTTGAATTCTATGATATACTGAATGACTGAATCTACATTTTATTTATATCTTTGAGTTTTTTTTGTTATGTTTACTCTAGTTGCACGTCCTAGATAGTTCACTTTGTGGACCCTCCTAACCATGACTGCACCAAGTGGTGTCAGAGAAAAAGTTTGAATCTTTGGGAGTGAATTGAGCAAAGTTGGCAAAGGAATTCAGTAAGATCTTGTTGTGGATAGATCACTGAATCTGATGCAAGTTACTTGTGTTGAAACAGATTGCCAATTGTGAGGCAGTTGTCACCTTGTAGCCTGATCACTGAATTTGTGGCAGTTACACTTGATCCTAGGAAGAATGCCATCGAGGAGAATACCTGTTGTTGGAACAAGGCTGGAAGGATGGATGAGATGATGGAGATGATGAAAAGCATGAGAGTTCACTTGGATGCTATTAAAAAAGATAGGCGAAGAGGACTTATACCTAGACCTAATGTTGAAAGTGATGATGATGAAGAATTTCAATCCGCTGATTAGAATGGCGAAAATCTAGGAGATGAAGAAGAAGAAGAATTAGATCAAGTCAAGATGTTGAGAGCTATTTCAAAGATTGGAAAGAGACCTAGAATTGATGTACTAAATTACACTAGCAATTTGAATCCCTGGTAATTTGAATCCTGAAGAGTTGATTGATTAGATAAATGACCTAGAAGAATAATTTGAGTATGAAGAAGTTGAAGATCCAGAGAAGGTGAAATTTGCAAAGACAAAGTTGAAAGGACATGCTTCTATATGGTGGAAAGAATTTTAGTTGGATTGAAACAAAAGAGGAAAAGAAAAGATTACAAAATGGGACAGAATGGTGACAAAATTGAAGAATCAATTTATACCTACTGACTATGAGTTGGAACTGTTGAAGAGATTGCAGAACCTGAGACAAAAGGAGAAATCTATGAAGGAGTATACTGAAGAATTTCATTAGATGGTAATAAGGATAGGACATAGTGAAGCAAGCAAGGAGAAAGTGGCAAGATACATCAATGGACTGAGATTGAATATTCAAGAAGAACTGAGTTTGGTAAGGATGACAACATTGGAAGAAGCATATTAGTTTGCCCTGAAAGTTGAAGAGAAGTTTCAATCAACAAGAGGCATGATAAAAAATAGAGAGGTAGAGGAGGTAAATTTTAGAGAGGTAGAACATTTTTTAGAGGAGAGAGATCATATGTGGAGTAGAATAGACAAGAAAACACATTCATGAAGGATGACAGAGGTAATAATGCATTACAGAGAGATGATAGAACTTTCTACCGTAGAGGAAACCCTAGTTCATACTAGCGTGAAGGATACAAAAGAGAAGGGAGAGGAACTGATAGTAGAACATTTAGAGGAACCTATTTTAAGTGTGGAGATGAAGGACATAGAGCATTTGAATGTAATCAAGGGAGTACAAGCAAGAGAACAGAGAACAGTGGAAGAGCAGCCTATGTCGAAGAACCTGTTGGATCACCTAGTTTAGTTGGTAAACTTGAGAAAGGAGAATCAATTGTCATGAGGAGAGCACTATTTCAAGAAGAGACAAATGAAGAACCACCACAGAGGAAAAGTTTGTTTAGAACTAGATGCAAATCAGGAGGTAAATGTTGTATAGCTGTAATTGATAGTGGTAGTTCTAATAATGTACTTTCAGAGGAGATGGTGACTAAGTTGAAGTACGAAAGACTGAAACACCCTAAGCCCTATCGGATAGCATAGATTTAGGATGATCATAAAGTATTGGTGAGGAAACAATGTTTGGTAAAATTTCATATTGGATCTTATCATGAAGAAGTATTGTGTGATATTATGCCTGTGGATGTATGTCATATTTTGTTGGTTAGACCTTGGCAGTATGATAGAAAATCTATACATGATGGAAGAAATAATACATACACTATAATATCAAATAGAAAGAGAATTACTTTGATTCCTTTGGAAGATGATCCTAAGAGTGAAGTATGTGGGAATGCGAGAATCTGTTTGGTAGATGGAAGAAAATTTCTGGATGGTTTGAGACATGAGAATATGTGTTATGCTTTGATTCCTAAGAAGCATGAAACATTAAAAAAGGAGACCAAAGAATCACCACTAGAGGAGATAACTGAGTTGTTGATAGAGTATGAAGACATCATATCAGACAATGTACCTGAAGGATTATCGACAATTAGGAGTATCAGTCATCACATGGATCTTATACCTAGAGCTAGTTTGCCTAACAAAGCAGCACACCAGATGACACTGGTAGAGAATGAAGAACTGAATAGACAGACACATGAGATGTTGAGGAAAGGTTTGATTAGAGAAAGTTTGAGTCCTTGTGCAGTACCTATAGTGTTAGCACCGAAGAAAGATGGAGAGTGGAGAATGTGTACAGACTCTAGAGAAATAAACAAGATCACAGTTAAGTATAGAATTCCTTTACCTAGGATGGATGATATTATTGATTGTTTGAGTGGACCAAAATATTTCACAAAGATAGACTTGAAGAGTGGATACTATCAGATCAAAATTAGAGAAGGAGATGAATGGAAGACTACTTTTAAGACAAATGAAGGATTGTCTGAGTGGTTAGTGATGCCTTTTGGATTGACAAATGCACCGAGTACTTTCATGAGATTGATGAATGAAGTCTTGAAGAAATTCTTGGGTAAGTTTGTTATTGTATATTTGGATGATATTCTAATTTTCAGTAAGACAAAAGAACATTTATGGCACCTGAGACAAGTATTGCAGAGACTAAGAGAAGAGAAATTACTGATAAACATCAAGAAATGTAGTTTTATGAAGGAAGAATTGGTATATTTGGGATTTGTGATTTCTACGGAAGGATTGAAGATGGACCCTGAGAAAGTGAGAGCAATTTCTGAATGGCCTACACTGGAAACTATTGGAGAAGTCAGATCATTCCATGAATTATCTAGTTTCTACTGGAAGTTCATCAGAAATTTTAGTTTAGTTTGTAACCCTATGACAGAGACAATGAGAGGTGACAGAAAAGACTTCAAGTGGACATCAGGAGCAGATAAAAGTTTTTAATTGTTGAAGTAGAAAGTGATGGAGCAACCTGTGTTGGCATTACCGGATTTCAATAAGGTATTTCAAGTAGACTATGATGCAAGTGGGAATGCAATTGGAGTAGTGTTAAGTCAAAAAGGTAGAGCCGTAGCATATTTCAGTGAGAAGTTGAATGATACAAGGAGAATATGTTCAGTTTATGATCAAGATTTCTATGCCATAATTCAAGCCTTGAAGAAGTGGACACATTACTTGTTTCCTAAGGAGTTTGTGTTGTATACAGATCATCAAGCTTTGCAATATTTGATAGTCAAGGGAAGTTGAATCAGAGACATATGAGATGGGTAGAGTTCATGCAGAGTTATACTTTTGTATTGAAACATAGGAGTGGAAAATCAAACAAAGTTGTGGATGCATTGAGTAGGAGGAGGAATTTGTTGATAGAGATGAGAGTTGAAGTGTTGGGATTTGATGAGTTGAAGAACATGTATGAGGAAGATCTTGATTTTGCAGAACCTTGGAAAGCATGTAAGGAACCAGTTGTGGCAGATAGAAGTAAGTGGTTGGATTATTTCATTCAGGAAGATATGTTTTTCAGAAGAAACTAGTTATGCATATCTAGTTTAATGAGAGACAATTTGATCAAAGAGAAACACAGTGGTGGATTGGCAGGACATTTTGGTATTGATATGATAGTGGCTTTGGTGAGTAAAAACTACTTTTGGCCTCAGATGTAGATAAGGATGTTAGTAAGTTTGTGCAGAGTTGTAGAGTATGTCAAGTTGCAAAAGGGAGTAGTCAGAATACTAGATTATATAAATCTTTGAAAGTACTGGAGAGACCTTGGGAAGACATAAGTATGGATTTTGTAATGGGATTTCCAAAGACACAGAGAGGACATGATTTAATATATGTAGTGGTGGACAAATTTTCAAAGATGGCACATTTCATACCTTGTAAGAAGACAATTGATGCAGTTCATGTGGCTGACCTATTTTTCAAGGAAATTGTGAGATTGCATGGATTACCTAAGAGTATAATTTCAGACAGAGATACAATATTTCTTGGATACTTTTGGAAGACACTTTGGAAGAAGATGAAGATGGATTTAAAGTTCAATTCAGCATTTCACCCATAGACTGATGGACATACATAGCTGTGAATAGGAGTTTGGGAAACTTGTTGAGATGTTTGGTTGGAGAGAAGGCAAGAAATTAGGATTTGATTCTATCACAAGCAGGGTTTGCATACAATAATTTAGTGAATAGGAGTACTAGGAGAACACCATTTGAGATTGTGATAGGGACTAACCCTAGAGGAGTAGTAGAGTTGAGAGACATCACTATGGAAGAAAAGAGAAGTGCAGAAGCAGAAGAATTTGCAAGACACATGGAGACGATGCATAATCAAGTTAAGAAGCATTTGGAGGAGATGAACAACAAGTATAAGGAGAAAGCAAATGAGAATAAGAGACATAAAGAATTTGTAGTTGGAGATGAAGTGATTGTTTACTTGGGAAAAGAAAGATTTCCAGTTGGGAGATATAACAAGTTAAAGATGAAGAAGTTTGGACCATGTAGGATACTCAGTAAATTTGATTTAGGAAGTGCATATGAAATAGAGCTACCAGAGACATTGGGTATATCATCTAATTTCAACATTGTAGACCTATATCAGTATCATGAAGTAGAGTTCAGTGACAAAATTGAAGAAGACTTGAAGAAGCAGTTACCACAACAAGCACCGGAGCAGATTGAAGACATTTTGAATAGCAGAGTTGGACGCAGCAAGAGAGGAAGACATACAAAGAATATCTTGTGAAGTGGAAATGTAGACTGGAAGAAGACTCATCTTGGTTTTCCTCTAGCCCCAACAAAGTGAGGGACTCACTTTTTCAATAACCCTCGATCTCTGATGTAAGAGCATCCCTTCTTAAAGAGCAATCTCACATCAACCAAAAACATTTGCATTTCAGTTTGTTTCTTTTCATTTTCCAGTTCAGTCAGTAGCAGTTTCTATATTTTGGTCCACATTCTACCGCAGTTGCATTTCAGACCTTGTGGACTTGGACTTAGCATCTAGACACATTCATATACAACATACCTAAATTTCAGATCATTTGGATCAAATACCAGATAGTTATCGCTATCAGAAGATCAACTATTTTCTCAAAATAGAGCATCCTGACAGTCTTAGAAAGTCAGCTAAAGGAGAAGACCTGTAGAGCAATTCACAACCTGGGGAGCTAAAATACACATCATTCAATGTTGTATGGTTTGTGGCCAACCTTCCCTAAGATCCGCACACACTTCTATTCATTCATGAAGGAGTTCTAATCAAATAGGTATGACCTACCCATGTACACACGTTACAACTCTTTGTTGGAGTTTGTCAGAGGAATCTAATATTCTGGACATGATATAAAATGATGTAATAGATGCCTAGGAAGGTAGTGAGGATAGTTTACAAGTTTGATAGTTTGAATTCTTTGCGAAGGAGCTTCAAAACTAAATCCTGTGCATATTCTGTAACTATGAAATTAGGCTTGTGAGCCCTAATTGTAAGCCCACATGTTGCAAGCCAATTTATATTTGAATTCTATGATATAGTGAATTACTGAATCTGCATTTGCTTTATATCTTTGAGTTGGATAGTTCACTTTGTGGACCCTCCTAACCGTGACTGTACTAGTCCTCCCCACACTTTTCTCATCGAACTCCTTCCTTAATAATTGGGTCCTTGGGAGATTCCCTCCTTTCCTTCTGTTCTTCCTATTTCCACTAGCACCGCTAAAACTATTTTTATTAGAGTCACTCTCTTTAGACTACTCTAACTCAGAATCCAACCCAGTACCAGCTCTTGTTCCTTCACAACTACTATCCTACTTATCCTCTGAGTTGTCAGAACAAGAGTCAAAGTAGTCTACTATTTTCTTCACCTTGTTATCATCTTTTTTTGTGGATGGGTTGAGAGACACTCAAATTCAATTTCCTCACATAGTTGACAATGAGAAAGATTAACCTTTGTTGTAGGGGAACAACAGTAAGGGATTTCTTACAATCCTTAATGGTCATCTTCAAGGACAATAGTAGATAAAAAGGAAAAGACAATTTTTCTCTCCTAAAATGGTTCAGTAGAAATAAATGATGAGTATATGGACTTAAAAAATCCTTCCAATGTTACATACCTCATGATATAGAAGGTAATTGCATCCCACAGTGGTTTGAGAGAACATCTCGCATAACATGACTGAAGTTTAACTAGCTCCTCATTCAATTTAAGGAAAATAGATATTGGTTCATCCGCAATGTGCCTATTCTTGAAAATCTTAGCACCGACCTATAGCATCATAAATTATGCTCGCTCACAATCTCATGCTTTATTTGGTACTCACTCTAGTGCCCACTCCCTTTTGTGTGTTTTCCAAGCATTTCTTTGACTCGTTCTACTTGTCCTATCTAGAAACTATAAAAATTCCTCAGCCTTGGCAGTGCACTAAGTAATTTGAACCTTTTAGAAACTAGAGTTGCATGGACCAAAGCACAAAGTGCGAATGTCTGTACCATGTGTTGGCACCATATTAGGGGAAATTTACATTAAAAATGGGCCTCCTAAGGATGACATCATCAGTTTTTTGAGTTATCAAAAATCAACTAAAAGATGACATCAACTATTATGGTGACATCATCCAAAATAAAAATAAAATTATTTATTTTATAAAATAAAACTTTCTAAAATCCTATGATTAACTCATGATGGTTAATTTAACTCTACATATCCTATTCTATCTCAATCATCTTTCTAAATAATAAAGATTCTTTTTGTTTTTTTTTTAATTTATATTCTTAAGTTCTATTATAGAAATTATTATGTTTTCTAAAAAATACTTTCATTCTTTAGGAAAAAGAAAATCTAAAACACATTTCAACAATATTTCAACAAATTTTTTCTTAAAATTTATATTTTATTCCTTAATAGCATTAAAAATCATAAAACCTACTATAAACATATTTAATATATTAATTCTAAATCTATAAAATCATAAATTTAAATATATATAAAACTAGTATATTTATATTTAAAAAAATATATCGAAAATACGTCGAGGTATATCTATTTTCCATAGTTTTTTTAATTTTCTCTTCCAATTTCTTTTTTGGTTCCATAGTTTTCGTGATTTTCTCCATCTTTTTCTCCTTCCAACAATTTCAATTTCTTTTTTTGTTTTTATTTTTATTTTTTTCCAATTTCTATTTAGTTTTTTTTTTTTTTCAATTTTTTTTTGGTTCCCTAGTTTTTGTGATTTAACTTTTTCTCCTTCAACCATTTTTAATTTCTTTTTTAGTTTTTTTTCTTTGATTTTCTTAAGTTTTATTTTTTATTTCCTTTTTGGTATTTTAATTTTTTTTCTTATAAATTTAGGGAGAAAAAATGAGTTCTCTCATCCCCACCCCGATGTGACTATATAATGCCTCTCAGTGTAATTAAAAATATATATCTAAAAGTACACCGAGGGATATCTTTTTTCCATAGTTTCTTTGATTGTTTTTTTTTTTTTTGCTTTTTTTTTTTTAATTTTTCCAATTTCTTTGGTTCCATAGTTTTAGTGATTATTTTTCCAATTTCTTTTTTAGTTTTTTTTTTTTTTTTTTTTCTAATTTCTTTTTTGGTTCCATAGTTTTTGTGATTTATCTTTAACTCCTTTTTTTCTAATTACTTTTTTGATTCCATAGTTTTTGTGATTTATCTTTTTCTCCTTCAAGGTTTTAATTTTTTTTTGGTTTTTTTTTATTTCCTTAAATTTTATTTCCTTTTTGGTATTTTAATTTTTTTTCTTATAAATTTAGGCAGAAAAAATGAGTGCTCTCATCCCCACCCCGATGTGACTATATAACGCCTCTCAACATAATTATAAATATATAAAATCATCTCTCTCTCTCTCTCTCTATATATATATAATGATAATATGAAACTTGATTTAATATATAAAATTTATAAAAATATAAAATAAAATATCTAAGCTACTTGTACTTTGCTACTATTTATAAACTAGTATATTTATATTTTAAACAATATATCTATAGTATGCCAAGAGATATCTTAGTGTTTTCTTTGTTTTCCATAGCTTTTATTTTTATTTTCCTTGTTTTTTGTGTTTTTCATGGTTTTTGTGATTTTTTCTTTTTTGGTTGCACATTTTTTTATTTTCTCCATAGTTTTTGTGATTTTCTCCACCTTTTTTCCATTTCCAATTTCTTTTTTAGTTTTAATATTTTATTTTTTCTAATTTTTTTTTTTTTTTAAAATTTTTTCAATTTCCTTTTTGGTTTTTTTTTTGCTATATATTTACACAGAAAAAATGAGTACTCTCATCTCCACCTTGATGTGACTATAGAATGCCTCTCGGCATAATTATATAAACATGTTTATTTAAATAAACATACATAAAAAATAATAGATGAATATTTTAAAGCTACATTCAAATTTTTTATTTAGTACTTTTTAAAAGCTAATTTAAATTTTATATTCTAAAAAAAATTCTTTAGAAATAAAAATTCTTCTCTCACAAATTTTAAAAAATTTCTCTTCAAAATAATTCAATGAAAAATAAAAATAAAAAGCTAACAAATATTCACAATAAAATTATTATTGAAGAGAAAAATAAAAACTAAAAAATATTCATGATAAAAATTTATTGGATAAAAAAAAGATAACAATTTTTATTTATATTTTAGAGGAAAAAAACAAAAAATCTATTGTAAAATATTCTTTCATATATATACACATTCAAAAAATTAAAAATAAACTACTACAAGAGTTTGTTTTAAAATTAGGAAGTGCTGCTTTTTAAATATAACTTTTGGATAAAAGACTTTTTAAATAAAAAATAAATAATCAAGAAAAGAAATAATATAAAATGAAAAGTGAACTTGATTTTTTAATAAATTATAATAGAAATATATGTTACCACTTTAAAAAAAATAATGAACTTGAGTTTAAGACTTTTTAAATAAAAAATAAATAATCAAGAAAAAAAAATAATCTAAAATGAAAAGTGAACTTGAGTTTTTAGTAAATTATAATAAAAGTACATGTTACCACTTTAAAAAAACAATGAACTTGAGTTTTCTAAGGAATTATAATAGAAACATGTGTCCCCACTTAACTCATGTAGTTAAGTAATTTATATTTATTTATATTTAAATAATTTGTATTATATGAAATAATTTTTTCTTTTTTAGAGTTTCTTAGGAATTTTTTTTTTTATGTAGAGTTTCAATTTACTTTCTCTTCCTTTCCTCCTGATGATGGATCATGGAGTGTGATCCAAAACGTTGAGATAAAAAAGCACACACAATTTATTCCAGAAACACTAAAATCTAACATTTTCTAGTTTGTCAACCATTTATAGAAGGTGCATTTTTACTTGAGTGGCACCTCGAGCTTTTCCTAATGCTTATCTGCACCCAAAGGACTCCTTTCCTAGCTTTTTGATCTCTCACCTCTTCTATAAAACCATGTCGATTAGCCATTCAAAGGATCAAATCTTTTCCATAGCGAAGCTCCGCTAAAATCACTATTGAATTATTATTGGAAGCTTTCTGGTGTTGTCATTGATGTCAACCTCCAGTAGATGGTTCACTTGATTTCCAAGTGCTTTTGACAAAATTTGAATAAAAAGGTGTGCAGTACGACAGAGGTATATTCAATGTTGTGCTCCACATTTCCTCATGGTTGAATATGTGCACATGTACAATTTGGAAGTGATGATTAGAAGTGTTCAAATGTGTTATATCTAGAATCTCAGGTTTTGGATCATGCGGCAGTGGAAGATGTGTTTTACAGAGTGTTTGACTGTGAAGAAGGGTGTCTAGGAGAAATGAGATTGCTTCGCATTTCTCCACATTGAGGTTTCTTGTCTTGTAGTTCTAGGAATATGCATATATTGTTTGTATCTACCTTCCCTTAAAGTTTCTAGTGTTAGGTTGCTCTACAAGTTTAGTTCTTGTGTTAGTGTTTAGTAGTAGTGCATCCTGATATACAGAATGAAGACATTCTTTATTTCAGGTGGTTGTGATAGTGTTTCAGAAGATTTGACGATGCTAGAATATTCTAGAAAAATGTGTGGAAGCTGTAGAATATTTCTTCATGGTCTGCATTCAATGTTTTTGGACTTGGAGAGGTGTGTATGTAGTTGCTTGTAGTATTAGTTCAAGGTTTAACTGACCTAGCTTCCTAACGCTATTTGCAGAGGTACCTCATGGATTTTTGGATGTGATGAGAAACATGGTGATACAGATTTGGGTTCTAGTTAACCCTTGGGGTGGTCCAACTTCACTTCTTTCCACTGCGAAAGTATTTGGTGCTAACCTATTTTGGTGTTGCATGCTTGAGGTGCACACATTTCATTAAGGCCAACCTAATTGAGATTGTTTTAGGTTGTGGATGGTATAAATCCAAGATGAAGTTTGAGTGGAGAAAAGTAGAGATGATAATGTGAATGTGAATCAAGGGTGGTAAATTGAGTGTGAGCTTAAATGTTTATGACTTCTAGATGTAGTGAACAAAAGGTCTCTACATTTCAATCTACTTGAAGTTACTAGAGGTAGTGAGTTGAATGTTGTGGATGACATAAATTTGTAGCGGTGGATTTCTCCTATTGCCTTGAGATAGTGAATCTCTCTATAACAGTCCTCTTCTATTATTCTCTCTTATGGACAGTGAGTCCTTCTAGCAGTGAGCCTTTCTTTTGGGCAATGATCTCTTGGTAGTGAGCCTACTTGTATTCGGTATTGCTATTCATATATGTGAGTTAATCCTCACCGTGGTTTTTCCATTCTTGGTTTTTCCACATAAATCTAATGTTCTTATGTGTTTGAATGTGTTTACATTGATGTCTCATATGTTTACATTCTACTAATGCATAATAAGAGTTTGAATATTGGAACAGCATTGAGAGTTTAATGATTTAATGTACAACTGATTCACCCCCCTCTCAATTGTCCTGTGAATACTAACAATTGGTATCAGAGCTGAGTTTCTTGAAGAAGCTTAACTACTTAAGGTAGATCCAGATGGTACATAGGAAAGGTATTGAGATTCCCTTGTTTGATGGATCAAATTATGCTTTCTGGAAGATCAGGATGGAAAGCTTTCTTGTCTCTTTAGGGTATGGCATATCGAAGTTAGTTGAGAAAAAATATACTATACCTACTAATGGTCCAAAGGATGATGATGAGATTAAAGACTATGAGAACAATGGCAAGTTAAGGAGTCCTCTTCTAAATAGTTTTTCTTAATCATAATTGGTGAAGGTAATGAGCTACAAAACTTCTCATGAGATTTGGAAGAAGTTGGAAAGTATCTATGAAGGAGATAACAAAGTCAAGCAAGCAAATATGCAAAATTTAAAAACCAAGTTTGAAACCTTAAAGATGTAAGTGGATGAAAATATTGCAAGCTACATGCAGAGAGTGGATGAAGTTGTCAATTCCATCAATGGTCTTGGTGGAAAGCTGGAGGAAATTGAAGTGGTAAAGAAGGTACTAAGAACTCTTCCAAAATCTTATAGTGCTAAATTTTCTGCTATTGAGGAAGTTCAAATTTTGGATACTTATACTAGGGATCAATTGTTTGGCACTTCAACTACTTTTGAATTAAGAGAGTTTGGTCAAGATGACTCAAGAAAAGAGACTGCTTTTAAGGTTAGAAAAATAGAAATGAATGATGAATAAGATTCAGATGACTTTGATAAAATAGAAGAAAATTTTGTAAGCAGATCAAGAAAAAGGGGTCTGGAAAATATAGAGGTAAGTTACCCTTCAAATGTTTCAGCTGTGGAAAGATGGGTCATTATGCTTCAAAATGTCTGGTCAAAATTTCAAATGAAAAATACAAGGATAAAAAAGGTAAATCAATCAAGAGGAGTTATTATGTTAAAGAAGATGCTAGCATATCTGAGGATGAGTCTGACTACCTTGATGATGAATGTGATGAATGTGTGTTCATGGCTTTGAATGTTGGAACTAATTCTACTAACTCTGAAAGATGTATGAAGGAAATTGCTCTAGAAACATGGCACAATATCAAAGGAGCCCTGATAACTACTTTTCATGCAAAAGAAGAGGGAAACTATTGGATAATTGATAGTGGATGTTCAAATCATATGACAAGTGATAAGAATAAGTTTGTTACTCTTGAGAAATTTGATGGAGGTTTTGTTAAGTTTGGAGATGATGCATCTGCTAAGATTTGTGGAAAAAGGTTCAATTAGCTTTGATGGAAAACACAATACAGATGATGTTCTCTATGTTAATGGTCTTCAACATAATCTTCTAAGTGTAGGACAAATATGCAACAAAGGATATAACCTTGTGTTTTAGGATGGTGGCTGTGAAATGAGAAAAGAAAGCTCTAGAACTCTACTTGCTACAGGAACAAAGACAAAAGGAAATGTATATCATCTCAAAGGTGCTAACGATATGTATTTTATGACTCAAATTAATGAAAGTTGGCTATGGCATAGAAGAATGTGTCATATAAATTTTGATAGCCTAGTAAGGATCAACTCTATTCAAGTTGTGAGAGATTTGCCAAGAATTACAAACCCCATCAATGCAATTTGCAAGGAAGATCAGATTGGGAAGAAAAAAAGGAAGAACTTCAAAGAATATTCTACCACAGGACCTCTAGAGTTGGTACATATAGATCTATGTGGACCCACAAGAACAAGAAGTTTTCAAGGTGACAAGTATTTTATGTTGTTAATTGATGATTATTCTAGAATGACTTGGGTAACCTTTCTCAAAGAAAGATCAGAAGCTCTAGATAAGTTTAAAATATTTAAGGCTATGGTTGAAAATGAAATAGATCTGAAAATCAAGTGTTTAAGGTCTAACAGAGGTGGTGAATTCACCTCTAATGATTTCAATTGTTTTTGTGAAGATTGTGGAATAAAAAGGCATTTGTTAGCTCCTAGGACTCCTCAGCAGAATGGAGTTGTGGAAAGAAAAAATAGGATAGTTCTGGAAGCAACAAGGACAATGTTGAAAGAAGAAAATCTACTAGATATTTATTGGAGAGAAGCTATTTACACTGCAGTCTACATACAAAACTGAGTGTAAGCAAGGGTCAACAATTCAAAGACTCCATATGAACTATGGTATGGAAGAACTCCTACTGTAAAATATTTTATAGTTTTTGAAAGCAAGTGCTACATAATGAGAGATGAAAAAAACTTGGGAAAGTTTGATACAAAATCAGATGAAGGAATCTTCCTTGGATATTCTACAAAGAGCAAGGCTTATTGATGCTACAACAATACGCTAAAGAAGTTAGTTTAAAGTGCAAATGTCAAAGTAGATGAAGAACCGTATCAAAGATCAGTGCTGATAGGAGGATATGAATCTGATGAGCTCTCTTGTAGAGAAGAAGAAAGAGAAGAAGAAAAGGAAAAGGAGATGCAAGTTGATCAAGAAGATGCTCTGAAAAGGATTCCTAAGACTCCCAAGTATGTGCAAAAGAATCATTCTGAAGATCAAATCATTGGAGATAACAACAAAGGTGTATTAACAAGAAGATAAATTACTATGGTAGATGAACAAGTAAATTTGTGCTTATTGTCTAAAATAGAACCCAAAACAGTGATTGAAGCATGCAAAGATGAACACTAGATCAAGGCTATGGAAGAAGAATTGATGTAGATTGAGAAAAATCAGACATGGGAAATTGTCCTAAGACTAGTAGACAGAAATGTAATAGGAACTAAATAGGTATTCCGGAACAAATTGAATGATAATGGATAAATAGTTAGAAATAAGGCTAGACTTGTGTGTAAAGGCTACTCACAAGTGAAAGGAATAGATTATGAGGAAACATGTATGCTCCAGTGGTAAGAATGGAAGCCATTAGAATGTTCTTGGCCTTTGCAGCTCATAAAGACTTCAAAATTTATCAGATGGATGTGAAATCTGCATTTCTGAATGGCGAGTTGGAAGAAGAGGTATACATTGAGAAATTGGAAGGATTTCAGTTATTAGATGATCCAAATATGTTCTGCAAATTGAACAAGGCATTCTATGGACTCAAACAAGCTCCAAGAGCTTGGTATGCGAGATTGGATAGATATTTGCTACAACAGGGATTTAAAAAGGGTACTGTAGATAGCAATTTGTATTTCAAAGTTGAAGAAGATCAAATTTTGATTGTGGAGGTATATGTTGATGATTAATATTTGAAGGGAATGAAAGTATGTGCAAGGATTTGCAGAAGAGATGCAAAAAGAATTTGAAATGTCAATGTGTGGGGAAATGAATTTCTTTCTTGGATTACAAATCAATCAATAAAAAAAAGTTATTTTCACTTCACAGTCAAAGTATGTTAAGGAAATGTTGAAAAAGTTTGGAATGGAGGATTCCAAACCGGTATGTATTCCTATGACTACTGGTTGTAAGTTAAGAAGAGATGATGAATCTACCAAGGCTGATCAGAGCAAGTACAGATCAATGATTGGTGAACTATTATACCTAACTACTACCAAACTAGATATCATGTATTCAGTTTGTCTTGTGGTCACATGTTACAACAGTAAAAAAGTTATTTAGATACTTGAAAGGTACTCCAAATTATGGCTTATGGTATCCTAAAGATACTGGGTAAAAGCACAAAGCTGTGTCACACTTTATAAAGGAAATGGTCAACACTGATCCAACTTTTAAACTTGAATCACTAAAAAGTGACATATATGTTTTGAATTTTGAAATGATGTAAACTAATAAAATATTTATTTTTTAGTATATTTTGTGTTTGTTTTTTTTCAAAAAAAAAAAAATTTGAATATAGTTTTTAATAAATTGACACTATAATTTAGTTGCTGATGAAATGCTGAAAAGTGAAGTTACATGAGATGTCAATCTTTATATAGTAAATTCTATTTTTTTTTCTTCAATTTTTTTGTGTATTTATAACTTGAAACTTTAGTGCATGGATATATTTTTTCCAATTTTGATAAATATATATTTTTAAATAAATAATAAAATGTGTGTGTATTAAAACATGGTTGTTTCCATTCAACGTCAACTTTCATATCAACTATTTATCTAAAATGGAAAAAAAATTATACCATCTTGATATAGATTCTTTTATCTAGTGCATCATATTTTTTTCAATTTTTTTTAATAAGTTTTACTATTATTTCGTGACATGGTAATCAACCTAATGTTTTGTGTTAATAACCTACTTTTAATAAAAATAGAAAGGAAAATATAAATAATAATTAAACTATTAAAATATATATATATATTTGAAAACTAAACTTATAGATCTACAAAAGGGTATTTTTATTTTTTTTAAATATTATTTACACGACTAGAAGTTGTTGAAATATCAAGTTTTTCAAATAATTTTATTTTTTGGTAAATTGGCCTCATAGTGGTGCTACATATGCATTTAGCCAACAATTTTAGTTGAAAAAGTTGTGGCGATATCTAACTTAGCTAGAATGAATCTTACAAGATCATATGTTTGACCAAAATTGATTTTTAGTTAGAAATACTTAAATTCACTTGTGCTGATAAGTTGGCTGAAAGTGTAACACAGCTTTGTGCTTTTACCCTACTAATTTCTCCTTGAGTGCATATGCAGATGTAGATTGGGTAGGATGTGTAGATGATAGAAGAAGTACAAGTGGTGGTGCTTTCTTTCTTGGAAGCAGACTAGTCTCATGGTTGAGTAAGAAGCATGACTCAGTATCATTATCTACTACAGAAGCAATGTACATTGCAGTAGCATCCTGCTGCACATAGTTGTTGTGGATGAAGCGAACATTGAAGGATATCAAAGTATCTTATGATGAACCTATTCCTATCTTATGTGATAATACAAGTGCTATCAACAAATGTTCAAAGAATCTGGTAATGCATTCAAGAACAAAGCATATTTCAATCCGGTATCACATCCTAAGAGAGAAGGTTGCAGAGAATGAGGTGAAATTGGAATATGTGCCTACTAAGGATCAAGTTGTAGATATTTTTACAAAGGCTCTTCCAAAGGATACTTTTGAGTATCTCTAGCAAAATTTAGGGTTATTGCCCCTCCTTTTAATTAGATGCATAAGTGTGTGCATCTGTCTGGGAAGCTTTCAAAATACATTCTTATTCTTGGATTGATGTTGAAAGCTACCTCTTAGGGGGAGTAGGTAGTGGTTCTCCTGGATTGGTGCAGTTAGATGGAGCATATTTTATGCCCCTAAGGGGGAGAGTGTAGAAAAGTGAAAGCAGTAGAGTGAGAGAAGGTGCTTGCTGGTGTTGGAAGTGTTACTCTTTGCCATTGATGTTAAAGGGGGAGAGAGTTAGAGTGGCTGAAAAACCATAGTGCATGAAAGTGTGTGAAGCAGAGGTAAAAAGTGTGAAGAGCAAGAGTTGCTCCAATCAGGGGGTGTATTGCAATTGATTTCTTTTGTTGTTGATGGTTTTTTAGAAAGTTGGTGTTGCCATCAATGACAAAGGGGGAGATTGTTGGAAGCTTACTGGTGTTCTCATTGATGTCAACCTCCAGTAGATGGTTCACTTGGTTTTCAAGTGCTTTTGATAAAATTTGAATAAAAACGTGTGTAGTGTGAAAGATGTATGTTCAATGTTGTGCTCCGCATTTCCTCATGGTTGAACATATGCCTGTGCAGTTTGAAAGTGATGATCAGAGGTGTTTAGAGGTGCTATATCCATAATATTAGGTTTTGGATCGTGTGGTAGTGGAAGATGTGTTTGACAGAGTGTTTGACTATGAAAAAGGTTGTTTGGAAGAAATAAGATTGCTCTGCATTTCTCCGCATTGAGGTTTCTTGTCATGCAGTTCTGGGAACATGCATATATTGTCTATATCTACCTTCCCTTGAAGTTTCTAGTGTTGGGATTCAATGCAAGTTTAGTTTTTGTGTTGGTGTTCAGTGGTAGTGCATCCTAATGTGTAGAATGAAGGCATTCTTTTGTTTTAGTTGGTTGAGGCAGTGTTACAGAAGATTCTAATGATGTTGGAATATTCTAGAAGAATGTGTGGAAGTTGTGGAGTATTTCTTCATGGTCCGCATGATGTTTTTGGACTTGGAGAGGCGTGTATGTGGTCGCTTGCAGTGTTAGTTTAGGTATGGCCTTGTTAGCACTATTTGCGGAGGTACCTCGTGGATTTTGGATGTGATGAGTAGCATGGTGATACAGATTTAGGTTTAACCCTTGGCATGGTCCACCTTCACTTCTTTCCACCATGGAAATGTTTGGTGCCGACCTATTTCTGTATTGCACGCTTGAGGTGCACACGTTTCATTAAGGCTGACCTAATTGAGATTGTTTTAGGTCATGGATGGTATAAATGCAAGATGAAGTTTTAGTGGAGAAAAGTAGAAAAGATAATGTAAATGTGAGTCAAGGGTGATGAATTGAATGAGAGCTTAAATGCTTATGACTTCTGGATACAGTGAGTAGAAGGTGTCTACATTTCAGTCTGCTTGAAGTTACTGGAGGCAGCGAGCCGAAGGTTGCGGATGACATAAATTTGCAGTGGTGGATTTCCCCTATTACCTTGAGATAGTGAATCTCTCCATAACAGTCCTCTTCTATTCTTCTCTCTTCTGGACAGTGAGTCCTTTTGGCAGTGAACCTTTCTTCTGAGCAGTGAGCCTACTTCTACTCTTTTTTATCTACCAACCCAATTTTTTCAGTCAACAACTTACATAAGAAATCACAATTGGAGTGGAGAAAAAAAACAGCACATGGACAATTGTATGATATAGCTATTTTGATATGTGGATTATGTGGATTCAGTGTCCCTTAACAGTTAAGAGGAACTTAGAAATTAATTCTTGTAATCAAAGGTGTAATGTGGTGCTCTGCCAGAATGTTTAATAATAGTCAAACTAAAATCTGAACTTAATGTATCCTTCAAATGGATATGTGGCCTTAGATGCAGGGATATTAGAAATTTGGGCAAGTTATACATTGTGAAAAATAGTTGGGATTTGTTTTAATTCTGAAACAAATGCTCCAAAGTTTATAAGCGTTTATGTTTTGTTCGAAATAGTTGGTATTAAATAAAGAAATCAGTCCCTGATGTTGAAAATATCGGTGGTAATGGCCGCCTCTGAAAGTCACAGTGCTTGGCCAGTTACAAAAGATAGGCCAGATAAATAAATACTTGTTATTGAATATATGTTTGCTAATGATCTCCTCCAAACGTCACAGTGCTTAAACATACAGGGATCAGATGCCGGAAAGAAGCTGAGATCAACTAGCCATCTGCGATAGCCTTAGTAATACCGACTCTGGAACCTTTTTTCGTTTCTAATTTTCAAACATTGTTACTCGACTCTCGGATTTTTTTTATTTTTATTTTTCTCATAACATATAACATTAGGATTTAGCAAACCCATCGTGATGGGACAGAGAAAGGAATTTGTCCAAGGTTTGGGGGCACTATTTTTAAACAATCTCAACATTATGTAGTTTAAGGGTCAAATAGTCAATAACAATTTTACACTTTATTCACACTAACTTTATATGAACATCATTTCTTCAATGGTCGAACTCTCAATAATAATTTTATACCTCATCCATATCAAAAGTGGTAAATATTTGTCTTATTTTTATTTGTCCAAATTAACATTTGACTGTTGAAGTAGATGATGTTTAAAAATAACCAAACTCAAAAGTGATAGATATTTATTTTATTTTTATTAATAAAAAATGATCTTTAACTTTTTAAACGGGATGATCTTTAAGAATATACCATTTTTAAACCCATACATAACATCACCCTTGACTGTCGGCATCTGCGTGACTGGGGAATGGGAAAGTCGAGTTTAATGATTCAGGTTTATCATCTTCTAACAGCAACTAAAACATAATTCTTTCCACGATCTAAACTTCGAAAATGACTAATCGTTGACAAGTCACTACAACAGACGGAAATTATTCTACTGAAGATGTCAGCTCAGCTGGCATTTCCAAATTTATTAGAGACAGAGCAGTTTCCTGGGTTCAGACAGATCAAGCAATTTCCGAAAGGTCGACGAAAATACGAGGAGATCAATAAAGCAGTGAAGAATTTATTGCCACCTTTTACTTCTGGAAGTGGACGTTCCGTTTAGTGATGTCTTCCAATTAATAATAATGACAGTGATATGATCGACAATTAAGCATCTTGAATCCCGTTAAATTTGTCCACACCAGAAAGATGATCCACTGCTGGAGTTCTATATGGACAGTGGACACTATCAAGAGAAATACCACGAAGTATATAAATCATTAGCATTCATTGGCGGCTATTTTTAAATATCATCCACTTCCATAGTTAAATGTTAATGTGGACCAATAAAAATAACACAAATATTTACCACTTTTTATTGTGAATAAGGTGTAAAATTACTATTGAATGTTTGACCATTGAAATAGATGATATTTAAGTAGAGTGCTCATTGAAGGCAGTCAAATGATGAGTTTTATATATATTTAGAATTGTTGTACATTTGTACTTTTTGCGAGGGTTTGCCTCTGATGCATTTTTCAGTAATGTTACTTTGTTCTCTTAGTTTGAGACAAAAGATGAAGATAAAGCAGTGATTTCGAGCAGCAACCATTATCCCCTAAGAATGATTCCTACTATTCTCACTGTTCGTTATAATGCATGGCATTATCAGACTGGATCAGAGGCATGGGCAGGTCTGGCAGTTGAAATAACTAGAGGAATAGAAGAATCAATGACTACTGCGTAGAGAGTGTGGTGTCAAGAGTGTGATGTCACTGCAGGCAGGGCTAAAATTTAACAGTTTTAAAGATTTTAGCTGTAAATTACAATAAAAACAAATATTTGAATATGTTGATATACTTGTAATTTATTTTTAAAATTGTTAAAAAAACAATTAATATGAAAATCTGATTTTATATATATATATATATATATATATTCTTTTTATTTTTAAATTTTTAATATGAACTATTATTTAAGAAAAAATTTGTCAATTTTTTAGATTTGTTTTTTAATAGAATATATTCATTCTAAATTATATAATATATATATATATATATAGTTATTTTTAATAGGAACTTTTATTATTTACCAAAAGATTTCCAAATTTTTAGATTGTTTTTTTTATATTATAATTATATATTCATTATAAATTATATAATATATATCTTTTTCCTTTTATTTTTAAATTTTTTAATACAAACTATTATAAGAAAAAATTTCCCAAATTTTTAGATTTGTTTTTTATAGAATATATTCATTGTAAATTTCTAGTTTTTTCTTTTTATTTTTAAATTTTTTAATAGGAACTTATATTAAGAAAAAAATTCTCAAATTTTTAGATTTGTTTTTTTTTTTAATATATTCATTCTAAATTTCTAAGCTTTTTAATATATATTCTTTTATTTTTTAATTTTTTAATAGGAACTTCTATTATTTAAAAAAAAAATTCCTTAAATATTTTATTTATCTTAGGCTTTTTCAACACAACTTTCTAAATTTTTGTTGCACATCAAAAATAGTGAAATAGAAAGAATTGGCAATAGTAAAATAGAAGAAATTGGAATTTCACTTACATTTAAAAAATTGATTATCATGTGAAAGGCAATAATTCCTACTAAATTGTAGGAAAAAAATTCCTTGACAGGCAAAGTGGACTGTCAAATTTAAGCCCTGAGGTACGCGTGGAGGAAACATTGAAACAAAATTTGGCTGGAATTGTTTCTACCACGCCTCTTTGCATTATTTCTTTCACCTTGGGTTGCGTTGGTGCTATGGAAATTAATAGGTAGATCGAAGAACTACGAACTGCTGAAGTTAAGGTATGGATCCATACCAATAACTATATCGGTAGTTGTTTGGACTGTAGTGAGACAATTCTTTTCAGTGATTAAACCTATCAGTGCTTAGATCAACTGATATTTCAGCAAACCAGACCATATAGCAAGACTGGGTTATCAGCATCAAGTGATTTTTAACATCAAATAATTGAATAAGAGATTGGTAAAAAACCCTCATGTATATGGAAATTTATTGGGTCGTTATGCAAATTACATCACCTCTATCCAGACTATTCCGACACCATTAAGGACATCTTCATTTCTAAGTCACCTGGATCGTCTTTGTTGATGATTTGGATAGGTGCGGAAACGCCGTTATTTTAAAGGTACAAGCTTAAAATTCATGACGACTGCTCAGTCGAATAAATTTTAATCGATAAATGCTATGGTCGAATTGTTGGAGGACAGTCGATTCTTTCGGTCGATTAAAACAGTCGAAAATCTATCAGGTCGAAATTCATTGTTTACGGTGGACGTATTTTAAAGGTATTCTTTTTTAAACGAGTTTAATTCCTTTTAGTTTTTACTATGGTATGCATGACCAAAACGATCTGCTATTGCTCAATTTCAAAATCAGTTACTGTCTGCAGTTAATTTGCTATTGGCAGCCTGTGATATCAACGTCGTTCTTGGAATGGATGAGAAAAATGATCGCAAGAGCAACGAAACATCAGTTTCAGATGATAATCCCAGAAAATTAGAAGAATGGGAAAAATTAAATATCATCCACTTCAAGTCTTGGATCAATTTTTTTTTTTTAAAAAAAGAAAAGGAAAAATATTTACCTCTTTTAATTTTGAATGAGGTGTAAAATTATTATTGATTGTTTGACCAGCGAAAATGTATATAAACAAAATAGTTCAACTGCCGTTGGTTTTGCCAGAAGCTCAAACAAAACAATTCCTGCGAGAGCAGCTGGGACCGGCAATCAAAGTAACTAAGCGCAAGAATGCCGAATCAACGGTGGAGAGCGGCCCCAAATATCCACCACGCTGAGCAGGTTCTAAATAATTAAGTTCGAGATAATTTGGTAACCATACCTTCGAATTCTGCAATAATTGTTTTAATTTTTTGATACAGATCACAACCGGCATCATGTATGTGTGGAGGTTGCCCAGATCTTTACAGAGACGTGTCGAAATATTGTCAAATCTTTCCCAAATATTTGAAAGGTTCAAAAGTTGCCTACGCCGATGCATGCAAGGTAATTATGGATATTGCCACTCAAGTCTTTTTGAGAATGTTTGGCATCGCACATAAATAGGATCGTTCTAATTTGTAACTGGTCATGAAATGGGTTTTACACATTTTGTCAGGCGCGGCAGAGACAGAAGGAAACTGGGAACCTTGTCGTTAATCCAGATGATAATGCCAAATTACAGCGAGGAGGAACAGGAAGCGCTGGACAAGGGTGAAAGAAAGCTTCCGCGAGAATTGAAATGATTCCTCACTTACCACGTGGAACATCATTTCCCAAGCAAGAGAGTGAAAAAGACACCAGGCTGGCACAGGCAACTGGTTGTATGGCTATTTTGTTGTTGGCAATGGGAGCACCAAATCAATGACATAATCAAGGTAGGTTAAATACCCATATTCCACAGATTTTAGCTCATAGATGTTGGATTAATCATCACACTTCTGAAATTGATATCGTGGACTAACTGCCACTCTAGGTTTAGGTGAAGACGCAGGTTTGGAAAGTTCACTAACACTTGTAAGTTTTGGTGTAACGGCAAACCTACAATAGATCTATTTTCAGGACATGGGTTGTGTGCTCTGCAGGATTTGAAGAAGCTTGTGCCTGTAAATGGTTACTCTTGGAATGAATCGAAAAAAACCCTTGCTCAATGGTATTATTGAGTATTATCTGCCCTTTCAGGAGGATGGAGAGGATTAGGAGAACGACAGGGTGGGTAAGACTTGACACTCTACTTAAATATCATCAATTTCAATGGTCAGACAGTCAATAACAATTTTACACCTCATTCACAACAAAAAGTGGTAAATATTTGTCCTTTTTTTATTGGCCAAAATTAACCTTTGACTATTAAAATGAATGAAAGACGGGGAAGAAAAAGACGAGAACCGAGAAGCCAAGAAACGAAGCAGGACACCCAGAAGAAGAAGGACATCGAAGAGGAGGAGGAGAAATGACAACTGGTATTCCTTAAAAATGACAGTCGACACATGCATACGATGTCTTCCTAGATTGTATGCTATCTTTTCAAAAGTTTAGATTACACTGTCACATTGGGCATCTCTCTTCACCTAAAAGCAATGGTAAAAGGAAAAGAACGGTGTACAAGTGCGGCTTGCCACATCCATCAGAAGAAACATAGAATGCTCAATATCTGCTAAAATATATTAAGTTCTACCGGCCCATAGGCTTCCACTATAAGAATATTGAGTGTATAGGCAACACTCTTAATAAGTATTTCCACTATTTTAGTTAATATAATTAGAAAAGAAATATTAGTTAATATAATTAAAAAAGAAATATATATCGACTTTATTATAAATTTAGAAGTTGGAAAAGTCAATTAGTTTATCATATTTTTATAAAATAGAAATGTATTATTCATTAATAAATAAAAAATTAGAAAAGTCAATAATATATTTTATATAGTAAGTAATAGTTTTGATGTAATTTTAAAAAATAAAATAAAATGAATATTAGGTTTATTAATTGTAATATAAAATTAGCTTATAATTTAAGATGTAATAAATTTAAGTATATAATAACATTTTTTAGTGTTGCTTTATGTTTGATGGTAATATTTAAATTAAATATGTAATCGATTTTAAGTGTTTATTTTTAAATTAGAGTTCAAAATTTTACTTTTAAGATAAAGTTTGCATAATTAAGGATTAGAAAAGTGTAAGTATATTGTGTCACTTTGAAATAGTTCATTAATAGAAGAACTATTCTAGCTTATGTGTTCTAAAATATGAAGATTGTTCTACATTTAAACTTCAATTTTTATATATATCATTATACAACCTTGTCCAAATGTTGTGTAAATTATTTTAAAATTGAAACATGTATACTTGGTATTTTTACCCTTGATTTTAAGTTATAGTGCATGGGTGTCCTAAATACTTGACCTTAACACATGAATTCAATTAATTTAGTTCTCCCATTGACCTAATACTTAGTTAGACCATCAAAAATAGAAATTAACCCTTGATCAAACATTTTCTAGCTATTAGATTATCACTATTTCTTTCATAATGGAATTTGCAAGCACATAAGTGGTCTAGGATAGTTTTATGGTGCAAAATTGACCCTCACATTCAAAATCTAAATTTCATGCTAGTCCCAAGCCAACTAGGTAGCATTAAAATCCAAGCAAAAGATCTATTTTTTCTCTTCCTTTTCCCACATGCCTTCAAATGATCATAGGAAAAGGATTTTTTTGTCTTTTCCCAAGCACCTTTTCTAGCTATTCGCTTGCATACAAATAAAATAGAACATTTTAAAACTTCATATTCCTCTATTCTACATCCCCTTTCTATCTTTTTTATACATTCTCTTCTCCTCTTCTACTAGATGCCTCATACATCATCAAAATAATTTCAAATTAAGTAACCCCTCCCATAAAGAAATTTAAATTCATTAAACATGTGATTGGGTGATAAGGCAACTTCAAAATATTACTTTTCTCCCAACACCCCAAAATAAAAAAAAGGTAAAATTTTAATGATATCAAATTTACAAGACCATGGTTAAATTTAGCTAGAAAAATCTTGAGGTAAGCCCTTGCTCATGGGACAATTTAAACCTTAACTAGTGTCTAGTTGCACTAACCATGAGGCATCTTTAGGAAGCATATTCTTTCGTTTAACTAGATACTCTTTAGACTCATTGTCCGTAGTTTTCTTAATCACTCTTAAATTCAAAATGGACTCAATCTCTTCTTGTTCCTTCTTTAATAGTTGTTTTTCCATTTCTCTAGTGGTGGTTCATCTTCTTCATTCCTCAGTTATGCTTCTCCTTCATGATATACACACAAAATTGAAACATTGAAGATTAGAGAGATATCTAATGCAATTGATAGTTCCAACTCATATGCATTTAGTGAAAACTTGCTCAAATCTTGCAAGGTTCAATTTTTTTCCACTTTAGGTTGTTATAGGTCTTCATGGGAAACCTTTCTTTTTAGAGATGAGAAAGCATTAAGTCTCCAACTTTAAAATTATTATTTCTTCTCTTAAGAACTACATATTATTTGTAATGTTGGTTGCTCCACTCCATATTCTCTCTTACTTCTCTATGCAAGTCTTGCATGTATTCAACTAACTCTTCACCTTCAACATTCTTCAAGTGGCCTTTCAAATCATAAAGCTCTCTCAATTTTGAGACACCACTTGGACCATGTCCATACATAATTTGAAATGCATTTTTACCTATGCTTCTATTCATATAATCATTGTATGCAAATTTTTCTTATGGAAACACCATATCCAACCATTTGGGCTTTTCCTCAATAAAACATCTTAGCAAGTTGCCTAATCTCCTATTGATAACTCCATTCTATACATCCATTTGTGGATAGTATGTAGAGTTAAAATTTAAATGTGTATTTAACCTTTTCTGGAGGATCTTTATAAAGTGTCCCTCAAACATTGTATCATACTATGAAACAATGAATTTAAGTAATCCATGTAGACAAACAACCTATTTAAATAATAAACTTTTTGTAATTTAAGAGGAATAATTAGTTTTTCTACAAGCTATGAAATGCATCATTTTTTAGAATCTATCAACAACAACAAAGATTAAATCATTAACGTTTTGAGTTCTAGGTAATCATAGCCTAAATTCTATGTTTATGTCATCCCATGGCTTCTTAGCCACTAGTATTGGTTGATACAATCCCATATTTTGGCTCCTTTTGAGGAGCCAAAGAAATTTGCATCTTTACAATTTTTTTTTTTAATTCATTACCCATCTTTGGCTATTAGTATCTCTCTTTTAGCTGAGACAAAGTCTAATCCACTCCAAAAAAATTTAGCCAATCCACCACTATGCTTTTCATTAAGTAGAATTTCATACCTATTTATTAAAAAACTAGAAACCAAATTTCTAACTTACATAACCTTAACTAACTTTCCACCAATGTATTTTTTAAAATACCTGCATAACACAAAAAATGGAGGAGCCTGCTCCACTATTTCTAGTATTTTAGTGAAAAAAAATTAGAAAATCTCTTTGAAATATAATTGATTAAATCCCACTCATTATTCACCATTTTTTATAGACCTTAGTATTTTGGAAACAAGAGTCAAAATGAACCATTAGTTGTTCTCAAATTATCTTTTAATTTTGAGCATGGCCATCTCAAATCATTCATGAAAGTTTATGTTTCACTATTTTCAAGAAAAAAGTGGCCACTCAAGATCCCTTTCTAGTCCCCCATTTCCATGCATTCACCTATTCTCATAGCCATATCATTACCTTGTGGGGTGTAAGGTGATAAATTATTTACTTTACAATATATTCACCTTAAGATTTTGCACTTATTTTTGTGACCACTCCCTTATGTCTATTCTAGGGCTTGTTTAACACTTCTTAAGACTTTTCCTAAACAATGAATTGATTTCCTCTAAAATTAAATGTTATGCTCTCTCAAAATGTTTTAGAAATTTAAATTCAAAAATCTAAAAGTCTAAATAGACACTTGTGCACAAAATGAGTGTGTTTCAATACCTAACATGGGTGTATGGGCTAATTTTGAAATCCTAAATTTTTAACTATAGATTTAAACCTAATCATAAAGGCATTTCAAAACTGTTCCAATGATAAATCAAATGTTGGTTGTGAAGAATGTATATCATTGGCTCTCCCATGATCATCTTTCCTACAATACTATGTCCCACTTATGGGCCATCTTGATTTTTGCTTGAAAGCACATATATTCTCTAGAAAAATTAATGATTTAAGCCTTCAAGGGTTCCATATAAATAGGCTTAATTGAAAGGAGTTAGATTAAACCCACTTAGATAGAACCCTCGTAGTCTTAAATTAAACCCTCGATGGAGTCTCCTCTACACCAATCAAAATGATGATAAAAACCAACTTTACTTCACCTTTTGGGGGGATCAAATGAAGTCATTTATAAATTATATTTTTTAATTATGTATCGCTTTGTATACACTTTCCAAAAAGTATAATTTTGAATAATTTAATTTGATTATTATATGTATTTTCTATTTTCTAGTGAACATAAGTTTTTCAGAAAAAAATAGGGTCTCTATTCCACAGAAGTGGAAAAATAAAAAAATAGAGAAAAAATTCTAAAAAATATATGTGCCTTAGGTATTGATGTCCTTGTTTCAACATAAAAAGGAAACTTAAATTTTGATACATACAAAACAAGTTATGCATTACAACATAAACCTGTGTTCAAATTATAATTAATCTCACTTCAAAAATTAATTAAAAAATATGCAACAAAAAATTATGAAAAAATATTCATGCCTTAGATATTGGTGTTACAAATCTATATTTAAAAATTAGATTTTTATCCTTTCTATAAAAAAAAGTTATGCCCACATTTTCTGAGAGGCCAACACAATGTTGGGAATAAGGTAGACCACAACCTTTGCAATTTCCTAGCATTGTTTATTTATTTGTATAATTATTTATTGCCTAATTCTTGTAATTACTTGCACATTCAATTTGGTCGCATAGTTGAGGTGGCAAGGTGACATGTCATCTTACTTGGAATGTGACTTGAATGGTCAAATCAAACCTCCATGGATTTGGGCATCCCATTTGAGGTGGCACTAATATGCCATGTGTCAGCATCTTGTGGTGTACAGAAGACAATATTCCATATGAAAGAATCTATGATGCGTAAGAGCCAAGTTTGGAGATTCCTATGACAAGTGATGACAAGTGTCGGTGAGGATCTTTGCATGAGGGAAAGGCATCTTTGGGTGCCCAAGTTGGGCTATGACATGTTGTAAGAAGAATATGCTATATTTATCATTGTATGATAGATTCTCTTACAACATTCTAGGTTGTTATGTTGGGAAAATCTATGACAACTGTAAGATGCGTAAGAGAATCTGTTATAGTCTATTTTTAGCATGGAGCGCTCCTATGTTGGGAAAGTCAAATCTACCATGTATGACATATGTAAGGGATGTATTTGTAGCAAGGACAAGTGTCCTTTGATGTGGGATATAATGGCCATGTGGCCAAGGTAGATGCCTATCCCAAGATGCTCTCAATATTTGCCTTGTAATCCCTATATATTACATAGTTTGGAGTTGTAGTTGCATAGTGTTTCTACGGCTACTGTTATGCTGCCAGATTAACTCTAGAATTGACATTTGAAGACTCTTATAAGAACTTGCATTGTAAGTGTATTGTAAACACCCATTGTTTTAGATAATACATTGTCTAGGTTTTAGAGTATGGGGTTTTTTACCTGAAAAGGTTTTCCCCGCGTACATCTTGTGTCTTCTTCTCTCTGTCTACATTCTTGTTTTGTGTTTACTGTTGTAATATCTCTTATATATGTTTCATATTGCTGCAATAATAAAGGTTGTAAAGGATTTGCATACCTATCTCATCATTAGATTCGTTTAGGAAGTGATTTCTGCACACCTAGCTTCCTTTCAGTTGGTATCAAAGCCTAGCCAATTTTGGTCTTAGCTATTGGGTAGGGGTTTTTTGTATTGACCTTAGATTGAGTGGGAATCTATGCAGAGTATTCTAAAATCTTGTTGTAGGAAGGAGATGGTAGGTACATCTAGAAGAATAGAGGTTGAAAAGTTTAATGGCAGCAATTTTGAGTTGTGGAAACTCAAAATGGAAGACATGCTCATTGATAGAGACCTATGGGAAGCAATTTCTGGTGTAAAACCAGTGACAAGGTCCCAAGATGATTGGGATCTCAAAGATTGTAAAGCCAAGGTTCTTGTGAGACTCTGTCTGGCTGATTATGTCTTACTAAATGTTCATGATGAGAAAAATGTGAGGGATATGTGGAAGAAACTTGGTGATGTTTATCAAGATAAATCCTTAGTAAATAAGTTGTTCCTATAGAAGAAGCTATATTTTCTAAAGATGAAAAATGGAGGATCTGTTGCTGATCACATGAATGCTTTCAATATGTTGGTTGCACAATTGACATATGTTGGTGTGAAGATGGAGGAGGAGGATCGGCATGTGACCCTGCTTTGTTCTTTACCAAATTCATGGGATCATCTTGTTATGGCCATAAGGAGTACCCCATCCACTTTCAAAATGGAAGATGTGGTGTCTTCACTGTTATATGAAGAGATGCAGAGAAAGTCATCTAAGTCAGCCAAAGAAGCTCTTACGATTCGTGGAAGACCTAAGGAGAAAGGGGAAAAAGAAAAGATAAGAAAGCTAAGAAGGCCAGATCCAAACCCTGTGGGAGATCCAAATCTCCTAGAAAGTCCAAGGTACTATGTTGGAACTGTGGGAAAACTGGGCATTTCTGAAAGGAAGGCAAAGAGGAGAAAAAAGAAGAAAAAGAAGAATGTCCCAGATTCAAATTCTGACAAGTCACAAGATGATGGTGATGCCTTCATTGCAACCTTGTCCACCCATACATCTGATGATGTGTGGCTGATTGATTCTAGTGCCTCTTTCCACATGACCTCGCATCAAGATTGGTTTACAAAGTATGAAGAGTTCGATGGTAGAAGAGTGTACCTGGGTGACGACTCTTATCTGATGATTATTGGTCATGGAAGAGTCTCAATCCGATTCCCTAATGGTTGAGTGAAGGGGTTCTCTTTGGTTATGCACATCCCAGGCTTGGCATGGAACCTTCTTTCTATAAGTAAATTGAATGATGCAGGTGTCCATGTTGTCTTTTCGAAAGAAGGATGCAAGATGACTAGAGGAGCTATGGTTCTTGCAAAGGGTACTCAGAGAGGTACTTTGTTTCAGTTGGAGGCATGCACTTCACAATGCAATAGTTCTTCTGACTTGAAGAAAAGAGTTGTAGTCACTTCACCCCCACCATTGGAACCGACAGTGAAAAAGTATGTTGTAACAAATTTTGATTGTAGTGCATTTTGGGTACCCAAGGGTGCTCATGCTCTAGAAGTTAAACTTCTTGCTGAAAAGACAATGTTATGGCATAAGAGATTTGGCCACATTGGTGAGAAGGATCTTAGAACCCTGAAAATTAAAAACCTTGTTGAGGGGTTAAATGATTGTAATCTTGAGTTTGACTTTTCTGAACATTGTATATATGGAAAGCAAAACCGTGTTCAGTTTTACTCGAGTTCTCATAAGTCTTTTGGTGTATTGGATCTTATTCATTCAAATGTGTTTGATCCAGTTAATGTTCCTTTGATCTCTAAATCTATATATTTTGTATCTTTCATAGATGACTACAGTAGAAGGACATGGATTTATTTCTTAGAAGCAAATCTAAAGTCTTTAGTTGGTTTAAAGAGTTTAAAGTCTTTAGTTGGTTTAAAGATTTTAAAGCCTTTGTTGGAAATCAAACTAGTAAAAAGATTAGGTGTTTGAGAACTAGTAACATGGTGAGTTTTGTTCAATAGAGTTTGATAAGTTCTGTAAAGAGAAAGGGATTGAATGATATAAGACAACTCCATACAACTTGCAACAAAATGGAGTTGCAGAGAGGATGAACATGACACTGATGGAAAAGGCTAGGAGTATGCTTAGTGGAGCAAGTCTTGAACAAAACTTTTGGGCTAAAGTTGTAGCCATTGCTACCTGGTAAATAGGTCTCCTACATCAGCTCTTGTTGGTAAGACACCTATGGAGGTGTGGTCTAGTAAGAAGCCTTCAGCTAGACATCTTTATGTTTTTGGTTGTGAGGCATATGCACATGTGCCTAGGGAGAAACAGTTTAAATTAGAGAACAAGGCTGTTAAGTGTATCTTCATTAGCTATGGTGTTGATGTGAAAGGATACAAGCTTTGGGATCCTACAGCTGAAAAAGTGTTGTATAGCATAACTGCTATTTTCAGAGAGCTAACACCTTCTTCCACTGTTCTACAGCTAGAAGAGAAAGAAAAGAAAGATGATGTGGTTTAACTTCCTTCTACCCTTGAGAAAACTGAACTAAATGACCTTATTGGACCTGATGATGAGGAGAGCTCTGACAGCTCTAAAAGTTTAGAAGATGAAGTAGAACCTCCACCTCATCCTTTGAGGAGGTCCACACGAATCAAGAAGCAACCTGAGAGGTTTGGTTATACATTGCTTGATTCTAGTTGTACTTTTGCTTTGCTTACTAATGTTGATGAGCCTAGAACTATGACAGAGGCTATGGGAATGAAAGATGCAGGTTCCTAGAAGGAGGCCATGGAAGATGAGATGGCTTCTTTGGAAAAGAGTAAAACTTGGGACTTGGTGCCTTTGCCTGATGGTTAGAAACCTATTGGATGCAAATGGGTTTTCAAGAAGAAATTTCATGCATATGACAATGTTGAAAAGTATAAACCCATATTGGTTGTGAAGGCGTACTCACAAGTGGAGGGAATTGATTATGGTGAAATTTTTTCTCCCATTGCAAAGCTAACATCTATTTGGTTCCTGTTATCTCTTGCAGCTGCTTATGATCTAGAAATGGAATAAATGGATGTGAAGATAATTTTCCTTCATGGTGACTTGGAGGAAGAGATTTATATGTCATAGCTAGAGCATTACATAGAAAAAGGTAAAGAAAATTTGGTTTGCAAGTTAAAAAAGTCTTTGTATGGTTTGAAGCAATCTCCTAGGATGTGGTACTTGTAATTTGATGCTTTCATGTTGTTGATTGGATATCTAAGATTGAAATCATATCATTGTGTGTATTATAAGTTTGACAATGATTGTATTCTCATTATTGCACTATATGTTGATGATATGTTGCTGATTGGAAATGGTAAGAATATGATTTCTGATTTGAAGTCTCAGTTGTTAGCACAGTTTGAGATGAAAAACTTAGGGGCAGCTAGGTACATTATGGGAATGGAGATCAGACGAGACAAAGAAAATAGAAAACTTTGGTTAAGCCAGAGTAAGTATGTGAAGACCATGTTGGATAGATTCAGCGTGGCAGATTATAGACCATTGACTGTTCCTATTTCATTGGGGACAAAATTATTTGTGAATGATTGTCTAAAGTCTCCTTCTAAGACAAAGGATATGAGCAGAGTACCTTATGTTAGTGTTGTTGGAAGTTTGATGTATGCTATGGTCTATACAAGACTAGACATTACCCAAGTAGTGGGAGTCCTTAGTTTATGGCTAATCCTAGACAAGTACATTAGGATGTAGTAAAGTGAGTGTTCAGATATTTGTGGGGTACTTCCGAGTATTCCCTATGTTATCATGGTCATCCTATAGGACCTTCGCATTCTGTATGTATTCATGGATTTTTTGATTCTAATTGGGCAGGTGACATTGAGAGCAGGATATCCACCAGTGCTTATGTGTTTACTATGTTCAGTGGTGCAATTAGTTGGATGAGTAAGCGACAACCTATGGTTGCAACTCATTCTTGTAAGGAAACTATTTGGCTTAAGAGGTTGTGTTCAGATATTAGTGTTGATGCAGGACATATTACTAGTTGTTGTGATAGTTAGAGTGTGATTTGCTTAACAAAGAATCCAACTTTCCATTCCAGAACAAAGCATATTGATGTTTAGTTTCATTTTGTGCAAGACATGGTAGAGGATGGGAAGGTGATATTGGTGAAAGTAGACACTTTGAAGAATGTTGCAGATGCATTGATGAAACCAGTGGGCATCAAGAAGTTCAGATGGTGTTCAAAGTCTATGGTCCTCTTGGCCCCTAACAGTTAAATCTTGTCATTTCTTTTGGCTCTTCCAAGATGTTTGACAAGTGGGAGAATGTTAGGAATAAGGTGTCTCAACCTTTGCAATTTCCTAGCATTATTTATTTATTTATTTGTATAATTATTTATTGCCTTATGTTGTAACTACTTGCACATTCAATTTGGTCACATAGTTGAGGTGGCACGGTGAAATGTCATCTTACTTGGAATGTGACTTGAATAGTCAAGTCAAACCTACATGGATTTCGGCATCCCATTTGAGGTGGCACTAATATGCCATGTGTTTGCATCTTGTGGTGTGTGGAAGACAATATTCCATATGACAGAATCTATGACGTGTAAGAGCCAAGTTTTGAGATTCCTATGACAAGTGATGACAAGTGTCGGCGATGATCTTTGCATGAGGGAAAGGCATCTTTGGGCACCCAATTTGGGCTATGACATGTTGTGGGAGGAATATGCTATATTTAGCATTGTATGATGGATTATCTTACAATATTTAAGGTTGTTATGTTGGGAAAATCTATGACAACTTTAAGATGTGTAAGAGCATCTGTCATAGTCTATTTTTAGCATGGAGCGCTCCTATGTTGGGAAAGTCATATCTGTTATGTATGAAAAATGTAAGGGATGTATTTGCAGCAAGGACAAGTGTCCTTTGATGTGGGATAATGGCCATTTGGCCAAGGTAGATGCCTATCCCAAGATGCTCTCAATATTTGCCTTGTAATCCCTATATATTACATAGTTTGGAGTTGTAGTTGCATAGTGTTTCTACGGCTACTGTTATGCTACCAGATTAACTCCAGAATTGACATTTGAAGACTCTTATAAGAACTTGCATTTAAGTGTATTGTAAACACCCATTGTTTTAGATAATACATTGTCCAAGTTTTAGAGTATGGGGTTTTTTACCTGAAAAGGTTTTCCCCATGTACATCTTGTGTCTTCTTCTCTCTGTCTACATTCTTGTTTTGTGTTTCTTACTATAATATCTCTGATATATGTTTCATATTTTTGCAAGAATAAAGGTTGTAAAGGATTTGCATACCTTTCCCCTCATTAGATTAGTTTAGGAAGCAATTTCTACACACCTAGTTTCCTTTCACACAATAGCAGATAATTTGGCAAATCACGGGGTGTCACAAATGAAATGTACAATTGTAGATAAGGAAACCAACAAATGGATGGGGTTGGATGACATCATTGAAAAAGAAAGGATGGCAAACCCTGAGAGAAGATAGGCTGGAGTGGTCTTGAAGACTAGACCTGTGGCCTTCAAATTAGTCCAAGCCTAAAATGGAAGCATGCTAAGCGAGTAAGAATAAGGCTGGACTATTGGTGTAGGAGATGGCAGGTGAATGAGGACCTAATTAGATGATCTGATTAGGTAGAAGTAAGATCGCTCAAGCATAGTAGAAGAGATTCATGGCATGGAAGGAAAGTTGTGACACAAAACTTTAGACTAGTAGGGAAAAATTTTGCTAATATCTTCCTTAGGATTTCATAGTCCTTTCAAGAGATGGAGGATTTCAAACTAAAGGTTGAGACTGCAAACATTAAGATAAGTTGGGCCGATATCCATGTAGCAAAGATTGCTTTACTATAGTGTGATCTAAGACTTTCAACACAATTCTACAGATGGATTGTGAGTCTGACTCATTGTTTGCCTAATGGTCAAGGCATGTGAAGAGGACTGAGATAGGAAACTCTATAAATTTGACAAGGGCACTCGGACCAATCCATCATAGCAATGGCTGACAAGAAGTAGTTTGGGATGAAATGCAAATGTGAGGACGATGATATGGAGCAACAGCTAAGGAGGTTATTCAAAATTGAAGATGTTGAGGTTAGGAAGGTGATCAAGAGTATAATCAGGAAAAGGGCCTTGTAGGATGGGCATACCCACAATGGAGAGCTGCTGGAAATCTTCTACACCAACATGACCCAACCTATAGGTGCAATGCATTGTGCCTCCAAATTTGCCAGTTTTGTGGTGAGCGACTAGATTATCAATGAGGTAATGAAGTACATCATAAAGATCAATATTAACCCAAAGAAGGGATTCATTATCAAAGTCTTTGATGCTAAAGTTGTACTAAATATTTTCCATGATGGATTGGAAAATTATGAGATCACTGCCTTTGCTAACTATGTTAGTGTTTTTGGTGATCTTTTCTCCCCTCAATAGCTACAGAGGGTCAATGTACTCATAGATGGGATCAATACCATCTCGCTTGCAATGTAATTGTTTTTCTTTTCAATAAATGGAGCTTCCCCCTTTGGTAGCACTTACCATAAAAAAAAAGTTATGCATTATGACATAAATGTCACTTTTAGAAATGATGTTTACTATAAAAAACAAGTTATTGAAAATTACATTAAAAAAATTCACAATTTATTTCTAAATTTTTTAATATATATATATATATATATATATATATATATATATATATATATATATATATATATATATATATATATATATATATATATATATATATATATATATATATATATATATATATATATATATATATATATATATATATATAATCTATGCACAAAATCTCACAAATCATTAGTTCGCATCATTTTCAAATTATTAATGATTTAGCTACTATAGGTCTCAAAAAGTGAATATTTGGTTTAAAATGATGATTTTAAAGTCCCACTTTGGCTAGAAATTTGACATAGTATTGTGGGTTGAACTCTAGGTTGATACTAAATAAGACCAACTACAATCAAGAGATACTAAATTGTTTACATCCTCTCTCATGCATACTAAGTTTTCTTCTACAACATGGATATTGCAATAAATTAGGAGTTCATATATCAAATTTTTTATAGACATACATGGATAGTTCCATCATCCACAAAGTCTTAATTCCTTGTATTTTTCACATACTAAGCTTTTCTTCTATTTTCACTTGCATTTTCTCTCATATCATCCTTGTTGGTGTATAACTCCTATAGTTTACACTAACTAAATCATAGTTAGGCGAATTCCCACACATGTTCTTTGACATAATCAAAGTAGTTGGTCATTTGGGAGATGTGTCATCTAAATGGACACCTCATCGCTATTATGTAGGGTAGTTGTGCTATTCATATGGTTTGCAAGTCGCCACCTATCCCTATTTTCTGGAGAGTTAGGTATCCAACTTCTCCTATTTATATCTTCACATTTGTTAATACATTTGTTTGTTTTCACTTGCAATTGTGTGCTTGTTATATCTCCATGATCTTGGTAGTTTCTACATGGTATCAGAGCTGGTGTGGTCAGCCTCAAGTCAATTTGCTCGCTATTCGAATTATTTTCATTAACTTTGGGTTTTCATCTCTGTGAGATTTCATTTACATTTATTTTTTTTGTTATCATTTAACATTAATCCTACAGTTTCGTTGTGAGTTTGAATTGCCCACAGAGGGCATTATTTGAATGCCACAGTAAGGTTATCAATCGACCTGTGTTTGTAAAACTAAGAGGAGCCTCATCTTTGCACAAATGCCTCACAAGGAATCATGCATACTAAAGGAAGTCATTGATAGCATCGAAAGTTTTTTACATCAGTTGGAAGCCTAAGAGGAGGTGTCACCCATGAAGCCTGAGCCTACATTGTAGGCAAGCCCTCAACAACCTCTTACTCAGCAAAGTTGAGGCCTCACATAGAGGCCAAGTCAACCTCTATTGTAACCACTGACGGCCATCCAAAAGTGGCCCATGACCACGCCAGAGATAGAAAAGGACACCAATTGTATGGGGTCGTGCACTTGACCCAGTCCAGTCTCCACATCGCCTAGTGTAGTTTGAATTTGGGTGGGATTATAGGCTTTTGATAGCCACGTACGGCTAGCAGTTAGCCCCTGGTCATGCTCTACCAACAGGGACTAAACTTTTGCCTCTCCAGAAGTGTTTTTTTTCCATTAAAAATTGTATGCAATTTTTTTTCCAAGCACATTGGAAAAAGTTTTCAGAAGGTGTATTTTTTTTGTAAATGCAAAATTTTCAAAGGGCCATAACTTTTTCAAAACAACTCTAAATTGAGTCGTTCTTTTTGCAAAAGTGGCTCTTTCTTTGTCCCTGATCCAACTAACCTGATATTGCACTATAATTATAAAGTGCCTGATAAAGCTATTTTAGGGTGACTCAATGCACTTCTTCTATTCGTTGCACAATTTGGGGGGAAAAACAAACTAAGGGGGTAATTCAATCATAGGTGTAATATGATCTCAATGCACTAACTTTACCAAGTGCCACTTTAAGGGGGGAATTAAGCAAAATCATGCACTTACCTTATAAAGTGCCACTTCACAAAGTTCAATTAGGGATCTAACTAATCTAGGTTGCCTAATTGTGTTGATTTCTATTGTCTAGTCAAACTAACTTGTTCTAATCATGGGATATAAAACTCACTCTTCTATAATCAACCTAAACAAGGGAAACTATAAGTCCTGGTGTGAAGGCATCCTAAAACATCTCAAGATCCATAATCTCATACCTCATCTATATGGACTTGTCCCTGAACCTAGTAAACAATCTTAGAAGGCTAAGTGGTTTAATCATTGTGATCACATTGTTGGAATGATTAGTTTACATATTCCAGATGCTACTTTATATGCCATCATGGATATTGATTGTCCACATGCATTATGGATCAAAATTTGGGAGATATGTGGTGACTCGAATGTTTCTCCATTCCCACATGATTCTACTTTGATGACAACTCACATCCCCAATCATGATACAGAAATAGAATGTTCTAGTGACATAGCAGAAGTCATCACTCCTACTATTGCTTCATTAGATTCCAAAGTCACTTCCTCAAAAGCTTCCAATGCCTCCTTGCAATAGGATATTAGTCTTTAGAGCATTGCTGATCGAGACATATTTCTACCTAAAATCACTTGCTTGTTTGTAGAGTCTCGCATTGCTGACATGGAAGCATACATTGAGGACATCAATGTTCTCTTCGATGACAGTTTCAATGAATCTGCATCAACATTGTCTACTTTGGATATTCATGCTCTACATCATCCTACACATGGTTCTAGATCATCATCATCCTCATCTATTGCACATGCACCTAATTTGATTATGGCATCCTTCAACATCGACATGAGGACACCTAAGCACTCTTCGAAGGCATTAACATGGGCATCACCATCCTTGGATCAACTTTAGCATGATTCAAGATCATGCATACATCTTCTCGCATGGGAAGATATCTTGCATCTTCAAGTAGTTTCTTTTCTTCCTAAGGGAAGGAACATTGTTCAACATTCTTGAATCTACATCTGCATCCTCCGTCAACTATCTAGCATCACTGCAGTAGGACATGTATTATGGGGGGGTCTCATTGACCTTCTCTCATTTTCTCTCCTATGGGGGGAATTTTATTTTGTACTTAGTGAAAGAAGTAGTACTTCTTTCCCTATATAATTTCTCTCTTTTTGGAGGAAAATTTTTTCCCAATGGGTTTTATTTCTTTCTCCACTTTTTAAGAGATGCATTTGTACCTAGGTACCTGTTGGTAAACAGATTTGTCACCGCGAAGTAACCTTTGAAAATGACCTATTGCCCTTAGAGCGGTGACTAAATTGTCCCAATAGTTGGAGAAGTTGTTAATGTACTAACAACTTTCTTCTGCGTTTGAGAGGGGCAGCTCCCTCGTATGATGGGGGTATTTGTGGTTTTTGTGTACTTTTAACCTGAAAGTACAGAAAGGAGGAAAATGAAAACTAACAATAATGATGATTAATAGAAACCCTAACAGTAGACATACGAATACTAGTTCAAATTTCACAAACTCAGGACAAATTATGAGGGGATTTCACCACAAAAGTTAGAAACCACTTTCCTAAACTTCATGATGAATTTCATGACATATGTGCAACGACGATGAAGAAAGATGGCAAATCTCAACATACGAAGAGATAATTTATCTTAACACTTTCAAATCAAGATACTGAGACATGATTGTGCTTCATCACCCCAATTGCATGCTTTAATGGATAACTTTGATTTACACAAATACATAGAAAGATCACCAATTTGACATACGAGAAATTAGTAATCATAATTTAGAAATACATCAAGAACATACGAACTGAAATGCATTCTTCATTATCTTTTCAAAATTATACAATTCCAAAAGTAAACTATACAATGTGTAAGACCAAAAATGTTTCAAGAAGTCTCTTCATAAGTTCCCCCTACAAAAGTTCTCTCTCCAGAGTCCCCCTTTACAATGTGAAGTCCAATATATATAGACTTTTCCTCATAACTACCTAATAACCAACTTGTAACTACTTCACAACTACCTAATAACTACCTTTTTGAAATACAAAAATATAATGAACCTTATTTTTGGTTATATTTTACATCACTTTTCCGAGAATAAGGTTCATTTTCTAACTTGTGAATTACAATAAGTGACAAAAGTCACTTTTCCAAAAAGGTAACTTAACACTTGCAAATTGTGAGTTGTGAACTTTGTTAAGTCCTTTCTATCTTCATTTGCTCCTTTTTGACAATTAAACCTCGCCAGATGTCAACAATTCCTCTGAAACAACAACAATAGGATGTGTTTATTTTGACTCCATTGTAGACAGAATTGTAAATATGATGACTATCCCCATGATTACTTGAATTTCTTTTCCTGCAACTATCTTGAGAAGACCATCTCCCTCCATCCCAAGATCAAATACCTGAATCTTAGACTCGTGTTTGCACATATCTTTGATATTTTATGAAGATGTTCCTAGATGTTAGAGATCATTATTTATACAGAAGTAACTTTACTTTGTACACACTCAATTTCTTTACAAAGTTCTAAAGTTTCGACCACACAGCTTTCTGATCATATGGATTATGTTCTATAACCTCGAGAGCCATCTACTAGAGTAGGGACCATCACTCATGTTTTATTGTGAGTATAAGGTTGGAAGAAGATTGTGGAACATAGTTTTTGCATAGTAGCCCATTGTCTTCAAGTCTCCAGTGTCTTGTAAGTTAAACTTGATGAAGAAGAAAACTACTTCCATCTGGCTAATATTTTAAAGCTTCCAGTCTTCAACATGATTGAGAAGCCATATAAATTCCACTCCACAATGATTTTCATGATGATTGAGATGGCTAACCCACCTATGAGCCTTGAGAATGTATAAATTTTTAATCCTTCTCATGTTTGCTCTCATTCCAAAGCTCTAGTTAAGCAATGACCTGATTTGTGAAGGAACATGACATGACAAAACTTGGGTGACCAGTAGCGCAACCCAAGTTCATCAGACATCCCTCTGCAAGGACAATGATGCCATTGTTAGTTTCAAGGAACACCCACCGGTCGATCTGAGGCTTGATGGTTACTTTCTTAACACTAGGGTAGGTTTTAAGTCCATGCATGTCAATTTCATAATCAAAGTGACCAATGTTGCAGACAATAGAATTGTTCTTCATCTTCCTCATGTGATCGACCATGATGATATCCTTGTTAGCTGTAGTTGTCACAAAGATATCAGCAGTGTCTAACACATCATCTAGCATCAGAATAGGGATACCTTCCATAAGGGCTTGTAAAGCACAAAATGGGATCAATCTCTGTTACAATCACCCTAGCTCTAGCAGCCTTCATGGCTGCAACACAAACCTTTGCCAACATCTCCATATCCACAGACAATAGCAACCTTGCTAGCAATCATCACATTAGTGGCTCTCATCAGCCCATCTGGTAGAGAGTATATGCATCCATATAAGTTATAGAACTTGCTCTTCGTAACAAAATCATTGACGTTAATGGCAAAGAACAACAAAGTGCCATTATTTTGCATCTAGTATAGCCTATGAACACCAATAGTCATTTCCTCATATACGCCAACCAACCTATCCTTCATCTTGTGATATTTGAGGGGATCCTCCTTAAGGCCATCCTTTATCAATTTCCTAAAACAATCTAAAATTCAGGATTGGTTGTCGAAGCTAGGTCTGGAAGTTTCCTAGTCTTGGAAAACTCTTCCTCAGCCTTGACCCCCTCGTGAATCAGCAATGTAGCATCTCCCCTATCATCCACAATCAGATCTGGACCACCACCAGGGCCCCAGTCCAAAGCCCTTTCTATGCACCACCAGTACTCCTGAAGTATCTCCCCTACAGTCGGACTGTCATGGGCAATGGCTGTAGAATTTGGCTTTACTCTAGCCAAATGCATTTTCTTTAAAAGATTCTAAAGTTTTCTATTAACAAACACATTTTCTATGTATCCTGTCATTCGTTGCATTCCATGAGACCGCATATCTTTGAAGTGTTTTATCAAATAGTTTTGTGTGCCTTGTATATGCTTCCAAAAGTTTGTAGGCATGTCTTCCACGACACTTTGAACTATGAATATTTGAAAGCTTTTAAAGTCATTTTCAACAAATCCATTTTGCAAGTATCTCGCAGTCATTGTATTCCATGAGATGTCAGACCATTAAGGCATTTGGTCAAATGGTTCGCATGCTTTGCCTCTGTTTTTACTTTTGCATACATGTCCTCTAGAACATTTCAAATTACATTGGCATTTGCAACCATTGGAGGCTCAACCGATAAGTTTAGAAATTTGTCCAACGTAACTTCCTTTTACGGTGTGAGACAATTTTCTGAGTGTTATAATGCTCACATAAAAAGCCATCAACTAAATCTTTGAGGCATTCTATCAAATGGTTCATGTGCTTTTCCTATGCGCCCACCTCTTTTAGAGGATTTCCAATTGTAATTTCTAATAAAACCAACTTTCCTCATACTTTGCCTAGCATCCATATCCTCCTCCAATATAGGTCACAGGCTGGGAGGATGATGGCAAAGGTAATGACATCTAGTTTTACACCTTCTTGCTACATTTGCTCTAATGTTTTTAAAGCCTTTTCAACAAATCCATTTTGTATGTATCCTGCAATCATTGCATGCCATGAGAGCACATTTCTTTTAAGGTATTTCGCAGCACCTTGTCACAGTTTACATACATGTCTGCCAGAGAATTTCTAACGATATCATTCGACATAAACCCTTGTTCTATTATGCTTTGATGATTATCACTGCTCCAAAGCTCCCATTTCAACATAGGTCAATAGGATGCCAGTGAAGGTGGCAAGAAGTCTCATTTTAAATCTACAAACACATTTTCTTTGACAATTTCAAAAACTGCTTAAACAAATCCAATATGTGTCGGCCAAGTGCATTTGCTTGAAGGTTCTAAGTTCTCCTAACTAATCCATTTTATACATATCTAGGTTTATTGCTTTTCATGAGATTAAAGCTCTGTGAAGCATTCTATTTCTTTCATCTTTGTCTATGTCTATACATTTTGCAAAAATGTTTGTGTTAAACTTTAATATCTGACAAAAATCTTCTTACATGAGGCTTAATGGATGTTGATATCCTTGTCAAGATTTGACATTTAGCAGGCTGTGGGTCTGGCCCTACATCAATGGATGTCACTTGCTTAAAAGTTTCTAAAGTCTTTTTAACAAAATCATCACATAACCGACAATCGTTGCACCCTACGAGACCACATTACTTTGAGTCATTATACAGTTCATGTGCATTGTCTTGCTTTCACATTTTCATACATGTCTGCTAGTGCAATTCAAACTATAATATCTGATATAAATCACTAGTCGATTCAACCATTATTTTTATTCTCATCTTCTCCCAAGAAACCTCTAGTAGTGTAAAGATTGTAGAGGACTCCAAAAATTCACCAAAATCTACATGCAAGTCATCATCTTCTTTGTCTAAATTATGATTGGATCTAGAAATACAGAGCTGTACATTTTGCATGAATGGTGACAAGGGCTTAACTGCCTACATTTGTTCTAGTCTGTGGATTTTATGATTATCAAATGAAGAAAAACATGGCTGCTCTTTTGATGATGCACCCACATGATGATCCGTATAACTTTTGTTTTGAAATAGTTGGAGCAACAACTAGCAGTAATGGAAATTGTGACTTCTTGAGGGTATTTTGCAGTGCAAGTCTTGGTGGTTATAATAACTACCCTTTATTGTTTAGAGTTAACGTTGATTCTTCCCATGGGAATTGCATGAATTTAGGAGAAGAAAACTACTTTTCTTTTAAACAATAGAAGCAATCTTTTAATTGCATGTTACCATCATCTAACGTATCCCATGTATGTAGGAGCTTTTGGTGGACATGGAGGTAGTGGAGTTTATTTGCTTCACCAAAAGTACAAGTGAAATCTTTCTCTATTTAAAACTTGTAAAATCATCCTATGTTTTGGTTAGCCAAAAGTAAAAGTGCATGCGAACTTAGCCGAATTTGAAACTTAACGCAAACTTAGTGGAAAACAAAAGTTGAGCAAGGTTTGCGAAAAATGAAAGCTGATGCAAGGTTTGTAGAAAATAAAAGCCGATGTGAACTTTGCAAAAAATAAATTTGACATGAGCTTAGTGTGAAATGAAAGTGGACACAAAGAATAATATTACTAAGCCGATGCACGATAAATTTTGACTTGGGATAATATTGAATGAACAAGACAAAGTATGATGTTTTGATAACAAGTTACCAACATAATTAACACGCACGACATCGGCAAATTGTAACTGAAAAGATGACTTCGCACAAGGATTTGATGCATGATTTGATTTGGTCTTTCAGACACAAGAATTTTAAATTTTGAAGTGTAGAAATAGGGTCAACAGTAACTCATTAGACTCATAGCTGAGACCCATCTTTCATAAACTCACCTAAGTTATGCTTAAGGGGGGTTGTTGGTGTATGACTCCTATAGTTTACACTAACTCAATCATAGTTAGGTGAATTCCCACACATGCTCTTTGACATAATCAAAGTAGTTGGTCATTTGGGAGATGTGTCATCTAACTGGACACCTCGCTGCTATTCTCTAGGGTAGTTGTACTATTCATATAGTTTGTAAGTCACCACCTATCCTTGTTTTGTGGAGAGTCAGGTATCCAACTTCTCCTATTTATATCTTCTCGTTTGTTAATACATTTGTTTATTTTCACTTGCAATCTTGTGCTTGTTGTATCTCCATGATCTTAGTAGTTTCTACAATCCCTTATCTATTCCAAGTGTTTCCTAGGATCCCTATTCTCTTCCTAATATACATACACACACTTAGGTCCCTTCCCATTAAGAGTTTTATAAATTATAACCCACCAATCCTTCCACAACACTCTGTTAGCTTGACTCCTAGGGTTTCATATTCTATGACCATTTTCTACACACACTATGTCAATCTTGCATCATTAGGATACCGCACACATTAGATTTTTCATATGACTAAGTGGAGGTTGAATGATGCCATCTAGGAGACTAATTGTTGCAATTTATTATATAGTGATTTGTTAGATGTTTAAAATAAGAAAAAATCAACCTTGACACCTAATGTCATTTTGATAACCACAACAATATTCAAAACTAGGTGATAGCATGAGCATTGGAAGAATGCTCTCATATTGAAGGGAAAAAATGTGTTGCATATCTACTCTTCTGTTGAAGGTTAATACACAATTGTACCTCTCTTTAATGGTGAAGTTTTTCTCTAAAATGGTTTATCTACATATATCTAGTGTCATGTATTGATTTATTATGGTTTGCTAAATTTTCATTTGCTCTCCATTTCAATTACAGATTGGTTTATACATGAACACTAAATATATACATTAATCTTGATGTTATTTCTACAATAGTTCACTCTATTTTTTAACATTTGGTATCAAACCCATGGTTTTGATTAGAGGGGGACACATTTCTAAAAGTGAACATTGTGAGTTTTTTGTGCATTAGTAGGAGCATATTTCCTTGTGTACTTACAAACCTATGTGTATTGCAAGCCATGGAAAGTACATGTTGATTAAATATTGAGAAATTTTATGGATCTAGTTACAAGGTTTAGAAACTCAAAATGAAGGCTCTCCTTAAAGAGAGAGATAAATGGAGAGCTATTTCAAATGAAAAAGCTAGATGCTATGTTTGATGATGATTGGAAGAAGCTAGATAAAATGGCACAAGGAACAATTAGAGTGTGTCTTATAGTTTTGTCCTACTATGTGTTTCTTGTGAGGCAACCACATATATTCTTTGTTATAAGATTGGTGAGATTTATCATTTACAAAGATCCTTGTAAATAATCTTTATTTGAAAAGAAAATTATATTCATTAAAAATTTAAGATGAAAACTTTGTTGTAGAACATTTAAATGTATTTAATTTGATTATCAGTCATTGAAGATCCATTGATTTTAAGCTTTAAGAGGAGGATAAGTGTATATTGTTACTTTTCTCTTTTCATAAATCATGGGAAAATCCAAATATTACTCTAAGTGGTTCTATAATAGATCATGTTGGATGTTACTATTGCTACTTGGATTATATAGGAAATCATAAGAAAATCCATGGAAGAGAGCTCAAAAGATGCACTATGTATTTGGGGAAGGCTCAAGGATAAAGGAGTTTCAAAAGGGTATTAAAAAATTCTACAAAAACATCTAATTCTCAAGGCCATTATAAGACCACAATGAATAGTACAATGATATGTTGGAACTATGGAAAATGGGGACATGTGAGAGAATATAGATATAAGAAGATAACTTATGAATCCTCCATTAAAAATTCCTCTAATGACAATGAGAAGCCTTGTTTAATTTTTCTAATGTTATTTTTCACAAATCATGGTTTATTGACTCAAGTTTTTCATATCATATGGTAGTCCTCACAAGGAGCAATTATCTTCATGGAAATCTTATGATAGAGAGAAGTGTATTTAGGTAACAATAGTTCACATTAGATTATTGATCATGGGAAGGTAGAATTGTGTTTAAGTGATGGAAGGGTAATATCCCCTTACTAACTTGTTTTCCATATTTTAGCACTTGTGAGAAATTTGATTTGAGTATGCAAGATTGAATGAATATGGATTGTATATCACATTTAACAACTCTAATTATTGGTCGGTGAAAGGAAATTTGGTGGTTGCTAGAGGACTTTGTGTTAGAACTTTGTTTAGGTTGAATGCCTCCAAATTTTATTTCTATCAATGTAACTAACAATTTTTAAAATACATGTACATTGTAGCACCTACATTTGGGACACACTGGTGAAAAATGCCTTATGACCTTGATTAATAAAAAAGATGGTTGGTGGATATTCTTATTATGATTGGCATTTTGATTTCTACCAACATTATGTGTTTGGTAAACAAAATATATCACATTTTCCTTTGTAAAGTTATAAAATAAAGAGTTTATTAGAAATTATTCATGAAAATGTGTTTGATCTAGTGGATGTGGGTTTTATGGAAAAATATTTTTATTATTTTACATTCATTAATGACGCCCCTAGATACGCCAAGATTTATTTTATGCATTCCAAGTCTAATTTTTTCTCTAAGTTTAAGAAATTTAAGGCTTAGAAACAATTAGATAATAAGGTACAGGTGTTAAGTACAGAGGGGATGAACCAAACCTTCATGGAAAGAGCTAAAAGTATGTTGGGTGGTACATAGTTGGATTGGTTCTTTTAGGCAAAAGCTATGTACTACTTGTTACTTAGTAAATGGATCTCCTTCTTCAACTCTTGTTGATAGAAATCCTTATGAACTGTAGATAGGTAAGAAACCTCATGTTTCACATTTAAGTGTATTTGACCTTATGAGGCTTATGTGTTAGAGTGTTGGGTTTATCCTAACCCACACCTAGGCTTAAGTCACACTTAGTGTCTAAGTCTAACTTAACCTTGACAATAAAGGTTAAGTTCACTTTTAAGGTTAGTCACATTTTTGTCTCACCACATGTGCTCACATGAGGTTAGTCATTTTGAAACTTCACCTCATTAGAGGTTGGAGTTATTCTCTCCTCCCCTTATGGGAGGTTGGAGACATTTGTCTATCACCCTCCACTTGTCCACACGTGTTCATCAAATAGAGGGTTAGTCATAGTTGGTTGTCTCCTTCTCACCTCCTTCCCCTTGCCTATATAAGCAAGGCTCTTTGTACATTTTCATCAACTCTTAGTGTAAACTTTTGATGTAATATCTTGATTATACATTTTGGCTTTTATGTGCTTATGCTTTGTGGAAGTTCATCTTTGTTCTCGCTTGCTGATTTTGGCTAATTCTGACATGGCATCAAAGCTATGCAAGTGATATACTTCTTGTTTTGAGCAAAATCAAGCACTCAACCATTTCAAGGTTTAATTTTTGATATTTTCTTTACAATTAGGTGCCTGTACTGAAATCAATTTTGTACAGAAAAGTTGTAAAAAATTGAAAATAAATTTTAGCAGACGATCTTTCAACCGTTTGCTCATCTACCCATTTTGGGTATAATCAATATTTTGCAGGTTTACCATTGGTTGATTTGGTCAAACTTTTTTGGTAGGTTACTTTGTGCACATTCTGTGGCCTCTCGGCCTGTGCAAGCACTTCAATCTTGCTCTCTAGTCATTTTGGGCACTTATGTGGTCATTTTGAGTGGATTTTTGGCATTCCTGTGGGATCTTTAGCACTTGATTCAACACTCGGCAAGTCTCTTTAGCCTTGCTCAGGCTCCACGACCTTTGTTTATGGTCTATTCGGCCATTATAGGCATTTACCTTTGCAGGCAAAACTCCTCCTCTATTTATCGGTCGCCTCCAGCCGACACCTCCCCTTGCCATTTCAAATTCCACTTTTATGGATCTACTGCTTCAAAGGCCCTTTTTCCCTAGATCATGGCTTTCACCTATAGGTTGAATTCATTATCCTGACATTGCTCACGGTCTATAGGTCATTCGAAGTGGTCCACGTCTCTATTTTTCAGATCTCAACGCCTCTCCATAGGCTGCAATAGTCTTCAAAAATCAAGGTCTTCCAGTTGATCACACTAATCTTTCAAAGGAAAACAACAATGATTCTTGATCTCCAAGGGATCCTCCTTTGTTGACATGGCTCATGGCCCCTGAAGTTGGAAGTTTGAGCCTTGATCTTTGTATATTTTACAAAGTCCTATTTGAACTCATTCATGCATAATCACGCGTGCACTTGCCGGCCTTCCTTGAGGAAAATCAATCCTCTACAGTCCTTTTTGGACTCCTTTTACCACGCCTATTTTTAGGCATCTCTCCAACAGTCACATTTTACCAAGGCTGATCTTTGTTGTCCGATATGTTACTCATCTCAAGTTAGCCTTCGTGCTCTGATTTTTTTACTTTTTATTGCTGGAATTTGTTGTGCATTTGTATACGCCTAAAAATGACATGATTCATCCTAAATAAATATTCTAAATATTTATTCCCTTCTTCTATTAATTAAATAAATATTCTAAATTTATTTAATTGATTCACTGTTCCATAATTAAATAAATTTAATTTATTTAATTAAAATTCTTCTAAATGTCCTACATAATTAAATAATCATAAATTATTTAATTAAGCCAAATTCCTCTATCCTAAGTTCTAAATTCCAAAAATCCACATCACCATTACACCTCACCTTTTCCACCTCACCTTGTCCACCTCATCGGGTTGCACATGTAATTAAATATATTTAATATTTAATTACCTTATTTTCCCTCACCCACATGGCCTATTTCTTCTCAAATTAGAGGTTAGTTAACTAATCAATCAAAAGTGTTAACTAACCTGTCAATTGAGTCAAATCCTCAATCAATTCAGTCAGTTCCACAATTTATTCTTCTAACTGATCAATCAAGTCTGTTAACAGACCAGTCAATGGAGTTAACTCTCCAATCAGTTTTGTCACATCCCCTCTTTCATGATGGAGCTGGGACACTTGTCACATTTCTACTGGTTGCACATTCTTCAACCATCCTCAGCCGTTGATCTTCATATCTCCTCTCAACCGTTGATTCCCATTCTTCCAAGTCTATAAATGGAACCTCATGCTTCCATTCTAATCATCTAGGCTTTTGACATCGTTACTCTGCAGAAATATCACCAGCGCGCCTTTGGCACCCTTTTGTCATCTACAAGCTTGAGATCACATACTTGCATTGGAGCTCATCTTCATTGCATATCACCATAGCCATTCACCATCGACTTCCTACAAACAGCTAAAAAGATTGCACTCTCTGAGGGCTCATCTCATCAGCAAAAGGACGATTCGTGATAGGCGAACAACAGAAGTTTTGAAACGAGAGAGGTTTGCTCTGTATTTGGTCATTGCTTCATTTATTGAATCCTTCTTGTTTCACTATTCTATTGATGTTTGGGTCTTGTTTAATTCATTTGATTGATCATTATTTTACCCTTACATTTTTTGGTGCCCACCGTGGGGCCTTTGCCCCTTTATCTTACCATTTCTGAGCTTTTTTGAAGGCAGGTTCCGTACAGGTTACGCAAAGTCACGCACAGATTACTTCGGTGCATCTGTTCATTTCCACGGTGCATATAAAGACTGTTACGGCGCTTTTGTTGTTTCTGCGCATCTGTGTATTTTCGTTGTGCTTTTACACATTGTTACGGTGCTTTTATTCTTTCTACGCATCTGTGCATTTGTGCTGCGCTTTTGAAGACTGTTACTGCGCATACATTAATACTGCGCATTCATTCCTTTTAACGGCGCATGCGTACAATATTGCAGCACATTTATTAATGTTGCGCTTCTGTTGATCATTTCTGCACATCTGATCACTGAAGCTGCGCATTTGTAACAGGCTAAGGTTTTAGTACTTTTCTAGGGGAAGTTGCTAACGCTAACCTTTTCGCAGGTGTTTGCTGGAGCGGTTTTGCAGGATAGGTGCAGGTTTAGTTCCATGTAGTTGCATCTAATTAGTTCACATTTCATTTTCTGAGGGAAAGTAAAAATTAATGTTCATTCAAATCTTCATCTAGTTCTAATTAGGGAGGAAGTAACTAGATTATTTCTTGCTTGCATTGCAAACACCTTCCAAGTTATTGCTATCTAAAGATTAAAATTGAACTCATCAATGATCTTGAAGTTAAAATGAACCATTGCTATATCGTGAGACCTGAATTTCAAAGTTAACAATCTCGTGCTACGCGGTTTAAAAATTAAACTCATCAATGATCTTGAAGTTAAAATGAACTATTGCTATATCGTGAGACCTGAATTTCAAAGTTAACAATCTCGTGCTACACGGTTTAAAAATTGAACTCACTACTGCTTTCTAAAGTTAAAATGAACCATTGTTATATCGTGAGACCCGAATTTCAAAGTTAACAATCTCGTGCTATGCGGTTTAAAAATTGAACTCACTACTGCTTTTTGGGATTTAAAACTGAACCACTGCTATATTGCTGAAATCACTTCAAAGTTCTGTTTGAGTAGATTAGCCCATTTAGTTTTTCACTTTTAACTAGGGTGGATTAATCAATGTATTCTGTGCTTGCGAATGACAATAGGCTTATGCTCTCCCCTCTTCTGGGTGATTAGAGTGCCAGACTTGTCATTCTATCTGTTTAAACTTTAGGAGGGGCCTACCCTTGGATGCATGCTTGTCCAAGTGGGAACGACCCTGAGTGGTAACAGGGTAACGCCAAGCCCTACCAAGCCACTTAAAATAAATTGTGCTTGAGGTGAAAACTTCTTGCAACAAGTGTTGTTATGTTACACCGACGGCCAACCTCCCCCAAAACCCTCTCAGGCGCAACCCTGTGAGGCTGGGAGACTCCATAACGGAGAGTAGCGCCGCCACACGTGTAACCACTTGAACGGTTGCCCGAATTAAATACCTCTTGTTTTAGTGGCCCAAATCCCTTATAATCTATTTCTTGCCTAGGATTTTGTGCTTGCTTTTGTCCAAAATAGAGTCGCAAAAATTACAAAAACAATGAAAAACTATAAAATATTCTTTGTGCTTGCTGTGTTTTCTTGCTATTGAATTCATAATATCAGATCAGGAAGACCTTTTCTAGCCAAAAAAATACCAAAAAATAGAAGAAAAACTAAAAATTTTGCAAAAACTTCAGAGCTGCGCATTTACACATTTCTGCTGCGCATTTACAGAGACTTACTGCGCTTTTGTAACGACTTGCTACGCATATACCTTTTCTGCTACGCATATATGCACTGTCGCTACGCATATATAATTCACCAGACCAGCGCATTTACTATGACTTGTGGCGCATTTGTCTATTTCTGCTGCGCATCTGTTTCTACGCATATGCGATAGTGAGCACTTGCCCTATTTTTGAGGAGATATTTTCACCTGATCAGAGCACCCATTTCAGCCTAGTTTCACTTTTCGAGATTAGAGTCAACCTTGCAGTCAGTCTCCATCCGTTTCACCCAACTCTTTCTCTTTCGTCCATTGTCTCTCTCACTTTCTGTCCAAATCACTCTTGTCCCAAAGTCAGCCTATCCCATATCGATTCGGCATGAGTCCTTTTTCGTTTCATTAGTGAATTCACGTAAGCCTAGTAGGTCATAGTACCTTTGCTAGTAGTCTTGTTGAACGACTAAGCCCTACACAATAAGACTAGTATCGACTACCCTTGCTAGTGGCTAGAGTCTTGTGTCAACCGTCTTACTTGAAGTCATTGAGCGAGAGAATCCTTTGTCCAAGTCTTATCCTAGGTATCCCATTCATAATAGTCTCGGTCGGTACCTCGTCAAAATTTCTAATCCTGGTCCACTTCATCCCACCCCACCTTGCATGGTTCTTACTCGATCCCAGTACAACAAGCAAATCGAAATGGCCGACTCATCTGATCACCTTCTCCCACCACGTGATGGTGAAGAAGAGATTTCTCATGAAGAGTTAGTGGCACACATGCAAGATAGAAAATTCCAACACGTCGTAGAGAAGATGATCCTTGAAGACCCCCATAAGTATTTCCATCATCTTGCTAGTCTCGGAATCAAACTCCCCACAGACTTTGACATTAGCTCCATCATGGAAAATGCAGACAATGATCATGAGAGGGGTACAAATGACACAGTCCCACATGCGCATGAGAGGCACAAATGACACGGTTCCCCATACAAATGAGAGAGGAAAGCAACCCATAGATCCAACTACTCCTATGGCAGACGTGAGACAACAAATCGAAAGTCTAAAGCTCGAGATATCCAACCTTAAGACCGGTACAAGTTCTAAGAACTACTCTTTGGAAGATATAGCACCGTACCCCTTTGACAAAAATTTGATCATGAAACCATTCCCCTATCAGTTCGGAGTTCTGAAATTTGACAAATATAAAGGGAAGGGAGACCCTAGAGATCATATCAGGGAATTCACTGCAGCATGTTTAAAAGTAGCTCACAACGAGACCTACTTAATGAGACTATTCCCGCGATCTTTAGGTGGTCAAGATATGGAGTGGTTCTTGCATCTCCCACCAGGAATCAAAACTTTTGATGAACTTGTCAATAAATTTATAACGCACTTCTCTTACAACATAGAACATGAGGTATCTATGCTAGATCTATGCAACACCAAGCAGAAGAGTGGTGAGTCATTCGCCGCCTTCCTACAATGATGGAGACAGTTAGCTAGTAAGTGTTCTTACGATATGCTTGAGAAGCAGCTATTGGAAATGTTTGTCCACAATCTAAACACTGATCTTAGCTACCAGATTCAGATACAATGCCCTACCTCGTTCGCCAAAGTCATTGAAATGGGCCTCTTCATTGAAAAAGCTATGATCACTAAAGGAACACTCAAGCTCTACAAGGACACACCTCCTTCCAATTACACAACAGATAAATCAAAGTTTTGGACCAAGAACAAGAATGTGGTCAACGATGGAGTAGTGGACGCCAAGGCGGCAGCCCCTAAGCAACAACCCATATTCACTCTTAAGGGAGAAGCAAATACCGGTGCACTCAACAAGCCACCCCCTCGGGAACCTAGACCTTGGTTCACTTCAAATCCAAGGCAAAAATTCATGCTGTTAGGGGAATCTCAAGAGTCTGCCCTCAGGAAGTTGTTGGCTAACAATGCAATTTCTCTACCGCCAACAAGTGACTATGAGCCTATCGTCAAACCTCCCTATTGGAAGGACACAGACTATTGTGAGTATCATCGAGGAAGGGGGCACACGACTAACAATTGCATCCACCTCAAGAATGTCATACAGGATATATTGGATCAGAATCAGGGAGGGACACAACAGCATACCTCCAGTGAATCTCATGTGGCCTACCGGGATCCTCTTCTGAACCACAACCGGCCGTATAACAACAATCGCAACAATGGCCACAACAGCAACAATGGTCACAACGGCAACAACTCCAATGGCAATCCCAATAACGACAACATTCACAACCGGCCACATCAAAACAGCAGGTCGAGTAATGCTAACTATGCAAGCATTCCATTTGAGTACACCATTAACTGCATTTCTAAGCATATTCTGCAGATCAATGTCATCTCCCCCAACCAACAACCAGGACCTAACAGAACTGGTTGTAGTATAATTACCCGCAGTGGTAAAGTCATGATCAATACCACCCCTCCAAGGTCATCACCATCTCCGTCCAACTCCCGCCCATACAATGTCATCGACCAGTTACAAAAAATGCCGGCTCACATTTCTATATTGGAGCTCTTGCGTCTATCTCCTTCTCATAAGGAGATTCTTGAGAAAGCGTTAGTGGAAACTACTGTCCCCACTAACCTAGCCCAAGAAAAGTTTCAGACCATGGTAAGCAATCTGACATCCTCTACTTCCATCTCGTTTACGGAGCAAGATGACCTTTCCATATCTCAACCCCACAACACCCCTCTACACATTATCGCATTCATGCACAAGCACCGCATCAAGAGGGTTCTCATTGATGGGGGTGCCAGTTTAAATATTTGTACTTTGAAGCTAGTCCTTGCACTGGGGTTCTTTGAACAGGCAGTTGATCCAAGACGGAAAATTACCATCAAAGCCTATGACGAGGAGGAAAGAACCACAAAAGGAACAGTTGTCCTACCCATTCAAGTGGGACCGGTAATTAAAGATGTGGTGTACCAAGTCCTTGATCGGGAGCTTGCTTATAATATTCTACTAGGGAGACCATGGATCCACGCCATGAAGGCTGTCCCCTCCACCTATCATCAATGCATTAAGTTCCCACACGACGGCAAGTAGGTCACCATACAAGGCGACCCCGACCCCTACCAACACTGTAATTCTTTCCAAGCAAAATTTGAATGTGTCATTCCCAACAACAGAGCCTACATTTCCCCTACTCCGCAACAAGACCATACTGCCGAAGCTTCCTCCTCGAGGCCCAAACCGCTGAAACTTACCATAAAAGAAAACGGCATGGGGGAGTACTCCATTAAGCACAGCCTCAACCTTGCCACCATGCCTTTGTCTCCTCGCTCCTTTGGTAAACCCAAGCATCAACCTAGGCATTTTCCAAAGCCATCTGCTCCCCCTATAACTCCCGCAAATCCCTTTGTAAAATGGGGGACCTTATCTGATGAGACAGAGGAGTGAGATCTCCTGCAATGGCTTTATGCTGAAGAAGAAAACACACCCCAAGAGCTGCCTAGACTCCCTACAGAACTCTATGGACGGGGTGAAACTATTTTGCACAGGATGGGGTACGAAGGACAAGGCCCCATAGGCCTCAGAAAAGAAGGAATCGTTGAACCTATACAACCTTCTTCATCCTCTTCGGCTAGAAACACAACTGGCCTAGGGTACAAAGGCAAAGGTAAAGCCAAGGAAAATGCATGCCTTGTGGAGATAATTCAAACACTCCAAGTGGATAGTGACACAGATTTAGATGAGTCAAATGAGTATGAGTGGGATGAGCTAACAGAGCACTCCTACAAGGACAAAGAGATTGACACCATCCAAACTCTCAACCCCTACCATGAGGGACAAACGCAACGGGACAGACCACTAGAGTCTGATTTGCCCCTCCCTGAGATTATGGCTTTTAAGGAAAGTTTAGATTCCATTGCGATAAACAACTTGGAAGAAAGTACCACCCAGAACACTACCCCCGCCAGTGCCCACAACATTTCCATTCACACCATTAATGAATCAGATCTCTCATCCAACTCCCTTCCCCTCTTACACCCTGAGCTTATTGACTGGGATCTACAAGGAACCCCCCAATTAGATATGTTCCAGAATGATGATGCTTACATCGACTATATGGAACTTAGGGATCACCTACCAAAAGGAGATCATAAAGCGGGTTTTGCTATCGAACTCAATACTGTGGCTTACTTCGGGGAGGGTGCCAAGCCTTCTAGTCACAAAAATATCAAGATCAAAAATAGATCTGACGGTGAAAACTACCTTGCGGCAGTGTCAGATCATAAAATAGTAAAAAGAAAGGACGTATCCGAAGGTGAAAACCCAACTGTGGCACTTGACGATGGAATGCTTGACACCCTCCCTAGTGATATGTACCAAGAAAGGTCACAGATTGTGATGGAGCCAACAGAGCCAGTGAATATTGGAACCAAAGAACAGCCCAAGATTATCCACTTCGCAAAATCTCTCACACCACCAGAGAAAACCAGGTTTGTACCATTCTTTAAGAAGAAGAGAGGCAGCTTTGCTTGGTCATATGCTGACATGCTAGGTTTAGACCCGAACCTGATTCTGCATCATTTGCCATTGGATCCAGGGGTGAAGCCCGTAAAGCAGAAACTAAGAAAGATGCATCCTCATATAGCCCTTTTGGTCAAGGAAGAACTCAAGAAATTGCTAGATGTGGGGTTCATCAGAGCCATAGATTATCCCGAATGGATATCAAACATTGTGCCAGTGTCTAAACCAGATGGCAGGGTTTGACTATGCAATGATTTTCGAGACTTAAACAAAGCATGCCGCAAGGATGACTTTCCATTGCCTAACATCGATATCATAGTCGACCTCACGGCAGGACATACAATGCTGTCACTCATGGATGGATTCTCAGGGTATAACTAAATCAAAATAGCACCGGAGGACCAACACAAAACAGCTTTAACTTGTCCATGGGGTACCTTTTGCTGGAATGTCATGCCTTTTGGGCTGAAAAATGCAGGTGCTACATATCAGCGGGCCATGACAACTATATTCCATGATATGATGCATGTGACCATGGAGGATTATGTTGACGATATCTTAGCAAAATCTCTCACAAGGGACTCACACCTGGATATCCTAGAGAAAGTCTTCCAACAGTTGGACCAATTCCAAGTTAAATTGAACCTGAAGAAATGTGTGTTTGGGGTGACTTCAGGCAAGCTGCTAGGCTTCATCATGTCGGCTAACGGAATAGAAGTAGACCCTACCAAGGTCAAGGCTATAATGGACATGCCACCGCCCAAGACTCTCACACAGTTGAGATCCTTACAGGGCAAGCTGCAGGCCATCCGCAGGTTCATCTCACAGTTGGCAGACAAGTGCCAACCTTTCAGCCACCTCCTACATAAGAATATTCCATTTAAATGGGATGAGCGGTGTGAAGAGGCATTCAACAAGCTAAAGGAGTACCTTATGAACCCTCCTATACTCATGCCTCCGATCCAAGGAAAACCTTTGATTCTCTACATATCTGCTACACCTACTGCTCTTGGGGCTCTCCTAGCGCAGCAAGACTATGAGAACAAGGAAAGACCTGTATACTACATCAGTCGAACCTTAGTGGGCTACGAGTTACAATACTCACAGGTAGAACGATCATGCCTTGCGGTGGTTTTTGCTTCACAAAAACTCCGACACTACATGTTGGCACATCCTGTCAAACTCATTGCCAAAATCGACCCACTAAAGTATCTTCTCAGCAAAGCAGCTCTCACAAGTCGACTAGCAAAGTGGGTTATGCTTCTTAGTGAATATGATATAGAATATGTGGACGGAAAAGCCATCAAAGGGCAAATCATAGCTGACCAACTGGCTGAGGCACCATTACAGGACACTTCACCAATGCAGTTTGAGTTTCCTGATGAGTCTTTATTCACTCTGTCAACATCTCCTTGGAAACTCTACTTCGACGGGTCTTACACCAACCATGGTTCGGGGGCAGGTATCCTGTTTATCACTCCCCAAGGCGACACAATTCCGAAGTCCTATAGGTTGTTATTTCCATGCACCAATAACATAGCGGAGTATGAAGCCTTGGTAATTAGTCTCAAGATGGCCACTGAGTGGAAAATCCAAGAACTATGTATCTACGGTGATTCTCAGCTTATCATAAATCAGGTCAACGACGAGTATCAGACCAAAGATGAGAAGCTCATCCCCTACAAACGGATGGTCGACGACCTCAAAAAACACTTTGGGACCATCTCCTTTGAGCAAATACCTAGGATCGAGAACAAAGCAGCAGATGCAATGGCTACCATAGCCTCTCTTCTTGAAATACCTGAGTACGAGTCACGGTATGAGTTCTTAGTAGAAACCATTCGGCAACCGGCTTATGATCTCCTCGAAACCCATTCCATTTGCCTCCTAGTAGGATCTGATTCACCTTGGTACGGTAAGACCTACACTTACCTCAAGGACAATATTCTTCCACCGGACCTCTCTTCCAACCAAAAACAAACTTTCATCCGATAAGCCTCCCGTTACACCATCATAGCTAATACCCTTTACTGACGTGGTCTGGATGGTACTTTACTCCGTTGTCTAGAACAAGAAGAATCCATAACGGCCATGCGAGACATACATGAAGGGATCTGCGGAACACACTCCAGCGGTCCTTCCTTAGCTAAGAAACTCATGCGTTTGGGTTATTACTGGCCCAATATGGAAATGGATTCATATCAGTTCGTTAAAAAGTGCAAACAGTGCCAAATACACGAGAACCTGATTCATGCACCTGCTCAGGAGTTGAGACCTTTAACGACACCCTGGCTCTTTTGCCAGTGGGGACTTGACCTTGTGGGAAAGATTCATCCACCTTCTTCCAATGGCCATAAATTTATCATAACCGCCACTGAGTACTTCACCAAGTGGATTGAAGCCGTTCCCCTAACCACCGTCACAGGAAAGCAAATTTCCTCGTTCATTCTGAATTACATTATCTACCGGTACGGCATCCCTTCATCCATCATAACGGATAATGGGAGACCATTCAAAAATTAGGATGTCCAGGAACTTTGTGAGCGTTTCAAAATCCAACATCGTTTCTCCGCTCCATACTACCCCCAAGGTAACGGCCAAGCTGAGGCATCGAATAAAACCATTCTGAAAATCCTAAAGAAAACTGTCAATGAAGCTGGTTGCGATTGGCACGTCCAACTCAATCCCGCTCTGTGGGCCTACAGAACCAGTATACGCACTCCCACAAGTGCTACACCCTACGCCCTTGTCTATGGTTCTGAAGCCATCCTTTGCATTGAGGTCGAACTCCCATCCCTCAGGGTGTCATTGAAAGGTCTCATATCAGATGAAGAATACAGAGTCTCCAGCCTACAAGAACTAGAGCTGCTAGAGGAAAGGCGCCAGAAAGATTTTGACCATCTCAAAGCCTATCAACAGATGATGTCCAGAAGCTACAACCACAAGGTTAGACCAAGGTGCTTCAAGATTGAGGACCTAGTTCTAAAAGAGAACCCTCGCAATCAACAGGACAGAGAAAAGAAAGGTAAGTTCGAGCCTAACTGGCTTGGGCCCTATGTAATTGTAGCTGCTTACGGATTGGGGGCATATCAGTTGGCCACATCAGAGGGTGAGTTGTTTGATGATCCAATCAACAGCATGCACCTTTGCCGGTTCTATACCTAGGAGAACCCCAATGCAAGGGGGCACAATAAAATAAAAAAATCAAAAAATCAAATAAAAAAATTGAAGAGAGAAAATACAAAAAAATTAGAAAAAAAATAGAAAGCATACAAAAAAAATCGTCCTTTGGTGAAAACCTGGCAAACAGGTGCCTTGGATAGGTATCGTGATGAAAACCTGGCAAACAGGTGTCATGTTACTCTCTAGCTCCTCGTGCAAATAAAAGCAAGTGATGAAAACCTGGTAAATAGGTATTACATGTGATAAACCGCCTTCTCCATCTTCGAGAATCCATTCACCTTGAGTCCATTCTTCCTTCGCTCATTTTCCATTTGACCCTTGTCTACCCCACAATAAACATTTGACAGTTACCTATCATGGCTTGATACTCACCTTGTGGCCTTGTCAACCAAGGTTTTGTCCCATACCATCTCCTCAATGTGAGCCTAGTATAGTGTCTCTCATCGGTGTCCATGGTCCAAGTCCGTGAACTACGTTGCCTCTACGCCATCACATAAGCAAGGCCATTATTCTAATGCCCCCCCGAGGCTTCCATTTCTCCCACAGTCCCATTCATCCCCTTTCTTGTCTTCATTCTTGTCGTCTTTCTTCTAGTCCATCCATGGTCCATTAGGGTTTACCCCGAACTACGTTGCCTCTGCGTCGTCACGTAGGCAAGGCCATTTAGCAATGAGCCCACGAGGCACTAGGTCAGTCCCTTAGGGTCCGTCTCCCCAATAAGGATTGTGCAATCTTCTCACCAAGCAAGCAAATGCAAGCAGAACCCGTGCTTCAAACAAAAATCTTGACTATGAGCATCTTAACCTATCTAAAGCAAAGCAAATACCCAAGGTCTTCTAACTGATTCTATCTAAATTATGGCAAGAAAAACACATCTAAATGCAAGAATGTTTTGTGGATTGGAACCATGGTTAAGTTACAGAGTCTGGATTTTTGTTATCATGTCTTTCTACGCTACTCAAGGATGCCAAAAGCTAGAGATGCTATGATGGGGGCATGATTATTTTCTTTGTTTGCTATTTGTGGATTAAATTTTAGTAATGTGAAGCCTTGTCTAAGGACATGATCGGCAAAAGATCATCGAGGACATCAAAGGTATAACACGAACGGGGGTAATCCTTGCTTGTTGAAATGCAGGATGTACTCAGGTCATCTAGATTCAATTTTGACTAGATGCTTGTATTAGCTTGCTAAATCACAATCCATGTAAGCGGTACTCAGGTCATCTCGGTTCAATTATACCTCGATGCTTGTATTCACTTACAACATTTCAGAAAATGTACCAAAAACAAACTGCCCAATGATGAAATAAAGCACTCTAAAAGCAAAGCATCCATCCTATATCCACATACACATCCATGCAATCCTCATTATCCAAACTATGCAGAGTAATGATATCAAGTAAAGTTTCTAAGTCATCTTATCACAACCATTCTTCTATCTATCTATCATGTCAGTCTTGTGTCGATAAAGTACATTTGGACTTCACAAAAACAAAGCATATAGGAGCATATCATATCATTCGTAGGACTAGTCATGCACATGCTTCGGTTCGTAGAATACACCATCCAATGCATTAGGTCACCACTACATTTGCATCACATCACATTTTAAAGCACAGATAATCACATCAAACTCACATCACATATGCATACATTTGCATTAGATCATATAGATGTCCCATAACATAGTTGCATCATCACATAGAAATCATAACACATATGCATACATTTACATTAGAACATATACACCTCCCATAACAAAGTTGCCTCTAACATAGAAATCATATTACATTTTGCATTCATTTGAAAACATTAAATCACATAGACATCATATAGCAGCATATCATAAAGCATCTCACATAGCATCAAATAGACCATCTAACTATGCACATACACCACATCATACAATAGAAGTAAATCTTCATCGCATAGCACATGCAATAAATACACAAAGCTGCATCATCATATATACTATCATATAAAAGAGGGCCAAACGTACAACATCGTCATCTATCTCTGGAATAAAAGTGTCATATACAATATGCATCCAAATGGATGGTGATACATGTCCCAAAATGTACAAAATTCAGTCTGTGTCTATCCCTGCTGCTGTGGGCCACCACTACCAGCTCCTGACTGCTAGGGACCCATCACGGAGGCCCCTGACTGTGATGGACCTGCTCTATGAGTCGCCCCAGACTGACTCCTGAAGCTCCTTGCTCTCTTGCTCGATGCCACGACACCATGGTATAACCCTCGGTAATACTGCGCCATGGACTGTGCTCTGGCTAGATCTGTCTGTGCCTGTGGCAACTGCGTCTACAACTGACCAACCTGTGCCTGTGCCTGCTGCACCTGCCCAACCAAAAATGAACTCGCTACATCTGTCCCCATAGCGGCCACAGCAGTGTCCCACTCTACACGGATAATACGTACCCGTGCGTCTGCCATGTCCCTCTCGCGAGTCAACCCAGTGATCACCGCTGCATCTGTATCTCGCCTCCTCTCTACCCTCCTCAGCTATGCCTGCAGCTCTCGCACCTGTCCCCTCAGGCTGGCTACAGTCCTCTCATGAGCCTCTCCCTATACTGGCCCCTGTGCTTCCTCTGCCTGTCCTGGCCCCTATGGCTGGGGCACCTACTGCTGTGGTACCTACTGGGGTGGTGGCATCTGTGCCTGCTGAGGTATCTACTGCTGTGCCTCTACCTACCCTGGCACTACCTGCTCAGCTTGAACTATCCTCCTCCACTATCTCGGCCTCTCTCCGGCCCTACCACCCTGTCATCCTTGTCCTCCTCTAACTCCCCTCCACCCTGGGCCAGCCTCTCCCTCCTCCTCTGAGTCCGCCTCATCAATACGAGGCACTAGCATGCCGGGTCCTGAATATCTCAAGAAAGGATGTGCAGTGATCCAATCCTCATACTCCTGTGTCACCCCCGCATCTGCTATCTCTCTCCTCATGTCCCATGCCACATACGGCATCTGTTGGAACTCTGCCAGCACCTCCTCATACGAAGCCATCGGCCCCCATCGGACCCTCTCTGCATGGGTCCGTGCGAATAGTGCCTGTCCCTGTGGCATACCCTGTCTCCACCCAAACTGTCTCAGCACCCTGCCCACCATCTGTCTCTCCAAGATGTGCCGTGTCTGGCCTATCAGCCACCTGGTCTGAAAGCAGTATGGCAGTTCATCTCCCTCGTCGTCCCAAGGCTCACAATCTAGATATGGTCGCCAGACGACCACATCTAGTCTGTCTAAGGTGTGTCTCTAGTACTCTAGCTTCCCCAGCCTGTGCTGGAAAATCACTCCTGCATAGCCATAACTGTATGGCTCTCCTCACTGCCTCGCGAAGACACATATCAGCCTAGTCACCACTATGTGCTCCCACAGCCAGAACTGTAACAGCAACACCCCAGCCGATAGACTCATGCTGCGGTGGTACACCACCTGATGCATGTCATGGTATAAATGGGCCAGTACATAGACTCCCCATGCATATCGGGTGCCCTCAGTCAACATCCACTCCATGATCCTGCCCCATCCAATGGGGAACCCATGCAATCTCCTGTCCGGGCATACAACGCCCCCGATCAGTCCAGCCACAATCCCAGGGAAGTAGTCATAGTAGTTGTATATATCCTGCCATGGGATAACCTGTCTAGCTAGCTCAGGATCATCAAACACCCGCTGGCACTCGGCGAGTCCCACGTCCCGCTGTGCATCATACTCTACTAACTCGCCTACCACAGGCAAGTGTAGTATCCGGTAGACGTCCTCCAAGGTCACCATCATCTCTCCCGTCAGAAGGTGGAAGGTCCCATCCTCACTGTGGAATCTCTCCGCGGCAGCTGTCAGCAGTCCACGGTTTGCCCGCACCTCGGGCATGAAGCACACATAATCCAAACCCATGGCACCAAGCACCACTCTGTCAGTCTCTGTCAGCATATATCTCTGCAACAGGGGCATGGGAAATGTCTCCCTCGACTGCAGTGTGTCCCGAATCTCCTCCTGCAAGCAAGCAAGGCAAAGCGTCAGTCTCAAGCGACATATACCATACTCAACATACCTACTGAACTATATCAACTAAACTTAGCATTTCAAATTGATCAAAACAGCACACTACATCTCTTGACTAGATTTCTGCAATCTCATCGATTACCGCATCAAATAGGATGCTAATCGATTACCACGTCAAACAGGACACTAATCGAGTCAATTTGGCTAAGTCCTTTGCTATCCACAGCAAATGCACCACTACAGGTGGTAAAAGCGCCATTTTTTGGTATATGCGCCGCTAAAATCAGCATATGCGCCGCCTCACACAAATGCACCGCCACAGTGCACATATGCGCAGATCCAGCAGATGCGCCGCAACATTCGGCATATACGCTGCCATATTATGAAAGCGCCGTTGCAATTGACATATGCGCGGCATTAACAGATGCGCCGCTACTTTCAACATATGCGCGGCTTAAATACACATGCGCCGCCAAATTACCTAAGCGCAGCTACATTGCACAGATGCGCAACTTTCATGTATGCACCGCCGAAACTGGCATATGCGCCGCGCAACGACAAAAGCGCCGCTTCGCGAGACATATGTGCCATTCTGAGTTTCAGCGCATGCATTCGACCTATTTTCTATGTGCATTTATGACACCTAAAGTCGACCCTAGGAGAAATTTTTCGAAGCACATACCGGGGGTCCTACCTCTACTGGCCGCTCGAATCGACGGACTCGCTCAAATCAATGCTCCTCGCACGGAATGTCTACTGCTTTAGCTGCCATGTTGCTCCAAGTTTGCTCTAAGCTCTCTCAATCCAATCCAGAGTAAACAAGTGTACAAATGACTATTCTTGTGGACCCAGCTCCTATTTATAGCCTCCAAACCCTAATTCTGGCTAGGTGATGACTGTGACTACTTCTCGTGCCCGTTTTTCTTCCCATTTTCTTCCCGCATCCCTGACCGCGTCCCTTTTCCTCTAACCTATCCTAACCCCTTCGTCTTCGTGAGATTGTCCGTCTTCGTTTCTTTCACCCTTTTCCCGTCCAATCTCCCGAGGGGGCATCCTATCGTCATTGAACCTGTACCAGGGGCAAACTGGGGCATGTATCATCATTCGAACTATCGAATTCTTTGAAGCAACGCTGTAAACTGCATTGCATCAAAGAGGGGCAAAATGTATACACCTAAAAATGACACGATTCATCCTAAATAAATATTCTAAATATTTATTCCCTTCTTCTATTAATTAAATAAATATTCTAAATTTATTTAATTGATTCACTATTCCATAATTAAATAAATTTAATTTATTTAATTAAAATTTTTCTAAATGTCCTACATAATTAAATAATCATAAATTATTTAATTAAGCCAAATTCCTCTATCCTAAGTTCTAAATTCTAAAAATCTACATCACCTTTATACCTCACCTTTTCCACCTCACCTTGTCCACCTCATCGGGTTGCACATGTAATTAAATATATTTAATATTTAATTACCTTATTTTCCCTCACCCACATGGCCTATTTCTTCTCAAATCAGAGGTTAGTTAACTAATCAATCAAAAGTGTTAACTAACCTGTCAATTGAGTCAAATCCTCAATCAATTCAGTCAGTTCCACAATTTATTCTTCTAACTGATCATTCAAGTCTGTTAACAGACCAGTCAATGGAGTTAACTCTCCAATCAGTTTTGTCACATCCCCTCTTTCATGATGGAGCTGGGACACTTGTCACATTTCTACTAGTTGCACATTCCTCAACCATCCTCAGTCGTTGATCTTTATATCTCCTCTCAACTGTTGATTCCCATTCTTCCAAGTCTATAAATGGAACCTCATTCTTCCATTCTAATCATCTAGGCTTTTGACATCATTACTCTGCAGAAATATCACCAGCGCGCCTTTGGCACCCTTTTGTCATCTACAAGCTTGAGATCACATACTTGCATTGGAGCTCATCTTCATTGCATATCACCATAGCCATTCACCATCGACTTCCTACAAACAGCTAAAAAGATTGCACTCTCTGAGGGCTCATCTCATCAGCAAAAGGACGATTCGTGATAGGCGAACAACAGAAGTTTCGAAACGGGAGAGGTTTGCTCTGTATTTGTTCATTGCTTCGTTTATTGAATCCTTCTTGTTTCACTATTCTGTTGATGTTTGGGTCTTGTTTAATTCATTTGATTGATCATTATTTTACCCTTACAACATTTATTTCAAAAGCTTAGTTGTTAATGTTAACTCTTACACTTAACCCTTGCAATCAACAACAATTTAAAGGGGTGTATTTACAATCAATAGCACATTTAACATTGCCATTTATTAATCACATTTGGCATTTATTGTTAAAGGGGAGAGTTATTTAATATTGGGGTCAACAAAGCTTTGTAAGGGGGGCATTGTTTTCAATTTTTGGGCGAAATTGTATTGGAGCTTTGTAAGTGAATTTTCAAATTCACAATATATTGTGAACATATAAATCTCACATATAACGTTATCATTTAATTCCAACATATAAAGTTAGCATTTAATTTCAACATATAAAGTTCACAATTTTCGCCCGTCAAAGACAAAGGGTGAGGCCCGAGTTGGCAGGTGGCCAATTCCCCCTCACGATCAAACCCTTTATATTCTTTATTTCTCCCCAATTCCAAAGAGTGGTTGGAAGACTATATTCACCTCACAAATAGGCATCTTTTTTTGCTTTCTTATTGTTGATTATAAAATTAGGCCTTTTTTGTGGAAAATTGACTATTTAATAACTTTTCATTGATAGCTTGAAATTGAGCATTGTTTTTTGCAAAAGTGAATGGTTTTTCATTCTCCATGCATTGGTCAAATTTATTTTGTATAATGCACTAAGTTATAAAGTGCCAAAATCTGGGGGGTCTCTCTTTCAACAGTTTCAGGGGGGGTTGCATTTGATCTTTTACACACTATACCACGTCTACATGTTGCAAAGTTAAGTGTACTTATTGTGGGAGCACTCAATATGGGGATGCACTCTATCCTCATTTCTCTCACATTGTCTTTTCAATGTTCTATAAGACTGTAAAATCACCACCTAATGTTTCCTTTAGGATGACTTTCAGTGATTCCTTGCATCAAAATACTATCATCGTTGTTCTAGATCCACCACATTGGGATGCATATCTACCAGACATCACATCATTATTTGTAGAATCCCAACTTGTAGATTTAGATAACACCATTAAGGACATTCATCTTCTATTCGATGAAGTTGCGTCACCATCATCTTCAGATATACTTGTTCATGCCTTACCTATTGTAGCTTATATAGTGACTGATTTTGCAAATACTTATGAGTCTACATATTAGACTACATCATCATCTAGGTTGATACCTTCTGCAAAAGTATTAGATTCACATCAGTTCATTTTTCACCATACATCTATGGTCCATGTTCTTGAATCTTCATCACATGATAGCATTGGCTTGGAGATCATTGAGTGTTATTTGAAGACATCATGTGCATCATCATTATTTTTGGATCATGTGTGACATTTAGAGACATTCATCATTCTTCCTATATGTTCCTATCCGGAATGGGAAGATCATCTCCACACTTCTATGGTTCTCTTTCTTCCTAAGAGGAGAAATATTGTTTAGCGATCATGGATCATCTTCAACATCCAGTGTCATGCATCTACCAGCACTACAGGGGTATTTTGAGGGGAGGCTGTATTGTTTTTCTTCTTTGATTAGATTAGGGAGGAGGCATTTCCTCACATGGAGTTCATCACTTCACAGTTTTTGGGGGGGTCACATGACCTTCTCTCTTCTCTCTTCTATGGGGGGAATATTTCATGTACTTATGTGTTAGAAGTAGTCCTTGGGGGGTTCTGAGTCCTCCATCTATCACTCTTCTTGTTCACTTGTACATTTCTTTTATGCATCTTTTCTGTTTTGGAGAGAAGTTTTGTTCCCACTGGGTTTTCTCCTTTTCTCTATTTTTTTGAGAAAGTTGTTTGTACATGGATACCTAACATGGCATAGTAGTTGGGACCCATCATCATCTTTGTATTTCTACTCCCTAAGTATCACTTAAGAGGGAGCGTTAGAGTGTTGGGTTCATCCTAACGCACACTCAGACATAAGTCACACTTAGTGGCTAGGTCTAATTTAACCTTGACATTAAAGGTTAAGTTCACTTTTGAGGTTAGTCACCTTTTTGTTTCACCACATGTGCACACATGAGGTTAGTCATTTTGACACTTCACCTCATTAGAGGTTGGAGATATTCTCTCCTCACCTTAAGGGAGGTTGGAGACATTTGTCCATCACCCTCCACTTGTCTACATGTGTTCATCACATAGAGGGTTAGTCATAGTTGGTTGTCTCCTTCTCATCTCCTTCCCCTTGCCTACATAAGCAAGGCTCTTTGTACATTTTCATCAACTCTTGGCGTAAACTCTTGATGTAATCTCTTGATTATACATTTTGGCTTTTACGTGCTTATGTTTTGTGGAAGTTCATCTTTGTTCTCGCTTGCTGATCTTGACTAATTCTGACATTATGTTCATGTACCTAAAGAAAATCGATCTAAACTAAGTATCCAAAATCACATAAATACATCATTTTAGAGATGGGATTTTAAGGGAGTTTAGAGCATTTTTAGATCCTATACAACTAAAGGAGAAAGAAGGAGGTAAAATATTCCATTTTAAGACCAAGGTTGAAAAGTAAGAAGATGCACATGTTGAAGAACATGATTATGGATTAGAGGATGGAAAGGAAGAAGAGGGCTTAAATGAGAGTTCTAAACTTAGGACAAGCAGGTTGAGCATACAAAAGAATGGGTAATGCCCCTTAATCCTACCTTGAGATTATTCATGAGACGATAGAACCGAGTAGAGAGGTATATCCCATCAATTTTTTGTGGTGTATTTGGTTTTACATATTGATCATGAACTAAGATCTTTCAGGGAGGTTCTCTTTCTGAAAGATAGCAAGCCTTGGATGCAGGCCATATAGGAGTAGATGATGGCCTTAGATAGATGTGACACTTGGGATGTTATTAGTTTCTTGAGGGAAGAAAATGCATTGGTTCCAAGTGGGTGTATAAGAAGAAAATCAAAGAAAATGAAAGGCTAGAGTGGTGCAAGGCCAAACTGGTGGCCTAGGGCTACTCTGAAAGCGAGAGTTGATTTTGTTGAATTTTTCTCTCTTGTTGCTTAGTTATCTTTTATTTGATTTTTATTATCTAAGGAGCATCCATGGGGACATTCAAATTAGGAGCACTTGAAAAGAATTATCATTTGCATTAGAATCATCTAGGACATTTCATAGTTAAGTTTGTTGTCTTAGATTATTCACCAAAGGTTGTAAATCTATAATATGAGGGGGTTGTCTAAGTGGAACATGACCCTCACTATTCAACAACTTCCCTTAGTCATTCTTAAATACCGTTAGCCTTTACCCACTAGTAAAAAAGAGTAGGGTGAATGAAGTTGTAAAAGTACATAGATATCTAGGTCATTCTTGTGGGTTATAGATCCAATCCGTATCTAATTACATTTCAAAAAAGCACAAAGTTAATCATGCACAACAAAACTTAACTTGCTCAAAACTATGTGATCGTCATAATTTTAAATAACATGCACATCAATCACATCCATATTTTTCACCGAAACGATATTAGAATGGTTCTCCACGGTAGCTTCTAAAACAAAGTACCCTATTTCTTCTCATTAAATTTCCAAATATTTATAGCATACTTTATCATTCACAATTGATAAGTATATTCTCTTACAATAATCCTACTCTAGTGCCACCGCCATAATCTCATTATACAATATGGAAGGGAAGGTACCATAACTCAAAAGGTAAATGATTTTATATGAGTTGGTCAAATTAAAGGCTTTGGCTTTTTTAAATGTCAAGTGAGGTATGCAACGTGCAAGTTGTGTGGTGGGCATTTAGGGTGCAGCCAGCAACCTTTCCGTTGAGAAGTTTCTCTACCTGTTCCAATTCGGTTTCGTTAAAAAGAAGGTGACAATTATTATCACCGATCAGTTTAGGTAAGCTTCAAGTTATTTGACTTGCATTGAGTTGTTTTATGTTATCAATTTGAGTTCTCATTTCGTTATTGCCGCCTCTCTGAGAGTAACAGACCATTTGTATACCATATTAATTCAATTTTGCTTTCAAGTTGTACCTTGGAAAAGTAGTGTCGTGTAAACCGTGAGTTAGTGATGGGGATGTCCGATCAGGATTGAGCATCCTGATTCCCTTTCCTTACTACATTAATGTGCTTAACCGCTGTTCAACAGTGGTGATTACTCTTATTTTGTCACCCCTTGCCAGCTCAATGCTCATCAACTTCAATCCTCCTTTTTCTTTGGTCGGCAACATTAAGTTCTTCGCTTTCGATCTTTGAATGATGATTCCTAATTGTTGAGACTTCTTGTGGAATTTGATCTTTTGCATTAAAACTTTGATGTTATGTGACATAAAAGCAGGGAACATCGAAATAAATGCAATCAGTTGAGGAGCGTTTGTCTTCTGTAAATGAAACGAAAAGTAATAATGCAGAGATAGGAAGTCCTTGGCTCGTGGAAAATCGTCCTTTATAGCGGGTGCGTGAATGGTCCCGGCCATTTATATAGTTGTGTTGGAAAGTATGCGGCACATGTGGGTAGCTAAAAGTAAAACACAAGGATCAAAACCATCCGCTAAAGTTAGGTACTCCGCTTAATTGCATATGTCCATCTATTTCAGCTAGAAGTAGGATGATTACTTTTAGTCCCCCACTTACGAAGTTAACTCGCAACAAATCTTAGCATGGGCCACTCAATTTACTCAACTAACTCACGTAATGACTTTTTTTTTCATTGAAGAAAAGCAAAAAATTACGAGGAGAAAACAGTCAACAAGGAACTGTGAAGACTGAATAAAAATCAGCAGAACACATGCTGAAACTCAGAATCGATGCAACAGCACCCCTGCTACAGCAGACCCGTGACTTAAATTATCAACTGAACAAATGTGAACCTGAAAACTCCAGCAAGGTGTCAAATGACTCAATACATGACAAATGTACACCCAGATACCATGACTCAGACCTTCAGAAAGAATCCAAATGTCAGTGTCATCAGCTCTTGTATCGCCATTGTTAAAACTCATGATCATCAGCAGCAGGGATGAGAATGAAGAAGGCCATTTCTATCCCCCCTCTGTATATAAACAAACAGTCACCGGATGCTTCTCAAACCGCACAGCAATCTAACCAAAGATATTCCTTCATTGTAAGGGTTAAAGCCAACAACCCACCATCCCAGCTAAAGGTACAAGGCATTAGTTTGCCTGAATAAACTCATCGGCAACAGCAATAAACTCCGCCTCAATGAACAAATCTGGACCAATTCTGGATCTCTGTGGGTGATCTCACAGTCCATCCTCTATATATCAGAGAAGCCCTCAACCCCTGAAGATGCTGCATATACAGCAAGACCAAGAGAAAGGCTAAATGTCAATGACCAGTTCACCAACCATGATGCTGTTCCACATTAGCGTGAAGCTGAAGGAGGATGTCTTTTCTTTTCCTATCCAATGAAGTGGTAGACTGTGCTACTCGCAGGTTCACAAGTTGGAGAGACAAATTAGCACAGACCATATGGATTTCAATTTGAAGAGGAAGAACAGTGTTAGAGAAAACAGCTAAACAGCGCAATTTTCAAATGATATTGATTATAACATGTCTGCATGTGTGGGAGAGGAGATCGCATGATGACGAGGCACCGAGGAGGGCTGCTTTCCAAGACCATGCCCGAGGGAAGAGGGCAGGTAGAGAGGTGAAGAGGGAGTGCCACTACTGACGAGCATGAGTGCAGAACCAAAAAGCATGCTTGATAGACTCCAATTTGGCACAGAAGGGACATGTGGGAAGAGGGGAGATAAACTTGAGGCAGTTACCAATGGGAAGCTTAACATGAAGCACTTTCCACGCCAAGAGCTGCGACTAAGCATCTGCTTTGGGCATTGAATCGGGGAGAGATGGTGATGGAGGGAAGGAGTTGTCTGTAAATGGATCTAAGAGTCGGAACTTTGGAGGGTGATGACTCACGTAATGTCTTGTCTTGTCTCTTTCTTTTTATAAAAAAAATTCTGATTAATAATTATAGAGTATGAAAAGATATATATTTAACATAGTTTTTTTTAAATAATTAATTGGCATTTTCTTTATAATTTTCAGGTTAGCAATTTGCTCCACATGGTAGGGGGCAGAGTAGGAAGAGGAGGATGCTGGCACATCCCAGCAGTCTTACCTCCAAAGTTTCCAATGAAATTTTAAATATGGATCCAAACTGATTCCATTTCAACTAGTCATTATTTTCTGAATAAAGTCATCTCCTCACTTAAGACAATATATTCTAATGGTGTTTGGGTTCTTGTGTGATCATTTGATGTCTTTTCAATAATGTATGATGATCTTTAATGATGTGTGAATATTAGGTTAATATAATTTCAATATATTTTTATTATCACTATCAAAAAATAATTTACATGAATTGATCTTATAGATATATTTATGGTTCTTTCATTTAGAGAGATAGAGATCAAGGGATCCTTCCTACTAAAGCCCATTTGAATCTTGCTCCCTAAAATGGAGATGTTTTATTTTATAGGATGTTGCCTTTTAATACACAATGTTAGAAACACAATTTAGTATGTTTTGGTGCTCAAACTAATGGAAGATGGTAATTTCTCAAAATTGTGGGCCTTGAAGTGTAGGAATTTCAATTTTACAAATTAAAGACATCATATCATCCATAATTAAAATCATGATCATGATTTTATATCAAAAAAAAAAGATTTTGGAAATTCAAAAACAATTTAAACTAAATAATTTGGTATAATAAAATGCTAGTTTCAAAATTAAAATCAATATATACCCAAAAAAATAAAAATAAAAAATTAAAGAATGTACTTTTACTCTACAATAATTACGCGGAAGGCCTTTCCTTTATTAAACAAAGAGCTGGTTTTGGAGATCAACGGTTTTCATTGGTGCAGAGACATTGATTTCTGAGCGCAGTTTTCCATGGTTTGTCAGCAGTATTTTGGCCCATTTTTTAATCCATTCGTGGGTTGATCCAGACAAAATAAAATATTGCACAGAGATCTAACTCTGATTTCGTGTATGCCAACTTGTAATTAACAACGGATTTTTACACTGCCCGTTTTTCCTATTGCCGTTGTTGTTTTTCCCTGGTCCGTCGCCTTCTTTTTTGTTATTACCCTGGCATAAACAAAAAACTATAACCCTATTATTTGCCGTGTGAAAAATGTCAACCAGTTCTATTATATTTATCTATGTGTATTTAATATTGATTGGTTGATAGTGGATCTCTTTACATTTTAAAGTTTAAGTTTAAATGTATATTGTTTAGTAGTGATTTATAATATATTAATAAATATCCATATCATAAATAATATATATAAGTGATTTAAATAAAAGATAAATTATAATATTTTAATAAAAAATTATTGAATTCATTTTTATATAGAAAAAAAATAATTAAATAAATTGCATGTTTTATATGTGTGTTTTAAAATGGTCAATTATTTTAAATTGAGTTAATAAATATTTGTCACCATCTTATCTATATATATATAGATTTAATTAGAATTTATTCACAGTTTACATTGGATAAATGTTATTAGAACCCTATTTTCTTTACAAGAGTTTCTTAGAGTTTTTAGCTATAACCCTACAAAAAAAACACTAGGTGAGTAAAGATATAAAGATATCCTAAAAGATATTTTAATGTCCAATAGACCAAAATGAAGACATACACTATTAAAAATTATCCTAATTAAACGATATATTATATATAGTACTACACATGACCAAACTATGATGCCACTGTTGAAAACTCAAGTTGGCTCTATAACTAGAACATAGATAGTTAGGTTCATTCCAAAGTGCTTGGAATGACTCTTATTCATCAATTAGTTGACCCGTTGTAGTGTTCTCCTCTTAAATATAGGGGACACGCTTCTAAAGCACTTACATTATTAATCTTCACAACATTATCAAATTTTGCAGCTTAACCAAAAAATAAAAAATAAATTACTTCACACATCTATTTAAAAAATAAAAATTATAGAATAACTCTTAAGTAAATAAAAATAAAATAATTCTTAAATAGTTTTAATGTAAAATAAAATAAATTTGAAGTAAATAAAATAATCTATGGTTTTTGGAGAGATATATTTAAGATGTCTATACTAACATATTTATTTTAGAAAATCTATGTGAAATCCTAAAAAAAAATAGGACCCTCCAAAATGAGTTAGATTTTCTAAAAATAGGTATTTGTTAGTTGTTTATGTCTTTGCACATTAATGGAAATTGCCACAATAAAATACTATTTGTAAATACTTTAATGTCTTTAATTCTCATGCTTCAAAATGTGATATATACCCTACAATCTTCAACATACCCTATAATTGAAGTAGAAGATGAAACGATTCAAGCAAAATAAGCCCATAGAAATGAAAATCAAGGGTTGAGAGTCCTGCAGAAGGATGCAAGACAATTGAATGCATCCTGTCCGTTTGGGGAAACTGTTCATGGAAAATTGTAATAAGTATGGTCTTATTTGTCACTGTGGTGATTTAATATTTTGAAAATGATTTCTTTCATTTTCTTTATGCTCAAGCATTTGAAACTTGTGATATTATTTCTCCCTTCCAACACATACATTTAATATTTAATGTATATCCCTTGACCAACACTCGAGAGAAGGTTCTAATAATGAGATATCCCTCTTTTCTCCATTTGTGTACTTCCCTAAAAGACTATTAGCTTGATCCCTTGATCAATTTGAAACATCCTCCACTCCATCTACCCTCACTAGAACATCAAGAAACCAAATCAAGAACTTCAAGAAGGGAGCCACCACTTTTCTAAAGAACACATCTTCTATAGTCATTAATGATAATGTGGCCAATTCTCCTATTTCAGAAGCCATGGTCCTTATCATTGGGATGTACAAATTTAGGTAGTTTACTCCATTGTCTAAGCCTTTACAATCTATGTTGCAATATCTCCTTACCCATGACCTTGTGCAACTACCACTTGTTAGGCTAACTGACCTAGAGAAACCACTTCCTAATGACGATGATGCCAAAGCCTTTTGTTAGATTCACCTGATACTAGGACATGACACCTAATGATCCATGCATCTCAGGCACATTATCAAAGACCTCATCAATTATAATACCATTTAGGTCTATGCAAAAGGTGAAAAGGGAAACAAATCTATGGTCAAGCCTAACTTAAATCTTCAAATCTATATGGATCAATTTCCCCCACACTCTTCCAACTTCATCGTCTTGGATGCTTCATCATCTGAGATGCACGAGGAGGCTAGCTCATCTACTTCATATTTGTATGCTATAATTGGCATAGTGGATACCTAATCATTGACAGCTTAGGAAAATCCACTACTAGGCTCGTTATCACCTTTTCCCTAGCTAACATTGTCCCAAATATTCCTCATGGACCTATCTATATTGCCACTTCGATTAATTAGAAAGTTGTTTGTGGTGTTATGATAAAACCTTGTCAGCATTGCCAGTGTTATCATATAAGAGTTCCTTCTTGTCAACCAACTTCATAAGGAGACCTATGAACCCTCTAACATTTTTAGAACCCATGGTGATATGCATCTTCCAACCTTGGGATCAATCATATTATTACTCTAGGTGGAACCCAAGTCCCTAGATAATCTTTATTTTCCATCATCCCTACATCTGATCATTTATGATTCCTACTAGGTTAGCCTTGGCTTGTATAGATGAAAGAAGTTTCCTCATCAATCCATTAGTGCTTGAAGTTCCTACATGATAGGATCATACACATAGTTTCGCATAGCGGTTTCCAAGCCCTCCAGCAGTGGGGAAATTTCTATTTGGACTATTTTTTACCACCCCTATTGAGCCATTTCGATCTTGAGTAGACCTCTTATTTACAATCTAATCACATGGATAAAAGGAGGTTTGAGTTTGATCTAGCACCCCCCTACATCTAAACCCTATATTTCTTCTCCCAAGCCCACGCTTTATGAGATTCTTCCTCCAAAGGTCACCTAGTTGGTGGTAGTTGATTTTGTTCCTTCTCCTACCCCAACAATAGTAAAAGGAAAGAAACCCACATTGGATGACTCTCCTGATCCTCATAGTGCTTGCTAATACTTACTTGTCCCACACCCTACTTCTTACACCATGGCTAGGGGAAAAGCATTGAATTCTTAAAAATCCACCATTATCATCAAAATCATCCAATGTATAGTCACTACATTTCATCCTCTCACCATCACTATGATGGATAGAGAGAAGAGACCTATCCATTTAGACGCTATTGAGACCTTTTCTGACACTAGATGTAACCATCTTGTGTGAGCACACAAGAATCACCAAAATGTTGTGGCTAGAGCTCAAGCTAGTGAGTACACCTTTGACAAGTCACCTTAGGATCTAGGATGATCTAGTTCCTAAAAGGTTGAAGTTGTCTTGGATACCTCTAATGACCCACCTATCATTCACATATGTCACACCAAACTTTCCAGCCTTCCCAAAGTCACTTGTCTTGCCTAATGTTTCTATTATTCCTAAAGAAACATTAGATGCCTTGGTGCCATTCTAGCACACTCATCATCAAATTTTCCTAGATGTTCTTCACCTAGCCACAATAGAAATAGACCTACCTTGTCCTCAATCCAAGTGTAGTAGGAGCATTACCCTACCCCACTATAGTATAGATTAAAAACCAACATTCCCCCTTCATCATCAGGATCTTCCCCATCTAGTCTTGAGGTAGTGGAGGCTCCTCCTCTTGTCTCTATTGCTCCTGTAGACCTAATCTCTAATATCAGTGTTGAACAATAGTAGTAGATTGTCCTTTATGATAGGATTCTTTTGGTACCTTCCTCTACTAAGGAATGCGTGACCACTATTGAAATTCCTTCACTATCATCGATTATGAGGTTGTTGATAACTGAGAGGGGGGGGGTGAATCAGTTATCCTAATTATTTCCCTTATTGAACTTTCCTTTTAATTGAAGCAGCATAAAATCAAACACAAAACATTAACCATGAAATAAGAAACACATGACACAGTATTTTTGACGTGGAAACCCTGTTAAGGGAGAAAACCACGGGGTGATTAACCCAAGAATTATTCTCTGTTAGAAGAATAGGAAGTTTACAAAAAATGGCACTTGCCAATTAGGGCTCACTGCCCGAGCACACTGCTCACAAGAGGCTCACTGCCTACAAGAAGACACACTGTCTTACAAAGTGATAAGAATCACAGTCTTGAACTGATTGGAAGCATCTGCATATGCTGGAGTTCAGTTCCGGTTAGGTTCAGTACACTGATCTGCTGCACTTCATCTTTCCTCTGTTCTTTAGTCTGCTATCCTTTCACATACCGGATCTTTCTTGCTACTCTCTGCTCTGGACTTGTTCGCATATCCCTTCACACACTACACACCCTTTACAACTAAATCCATCCTCTATATATATCCGCACAAGTAATTTCATCACCTTTCTAGTCGGCATCCGGAACAGTCTAGTTTCTTACAAACTTAGTTCTGTCGGCTGAATCCTTGCTCACCAAGCAATGCGGATCAAGCATATACTTGTAGATATCATCAATTATGTCGGCAAAACATGATTCATGCCTCCGCAACCTTTATCATCATCTGTAGCACATCCGAAAAGTAGTCTGATACTCTGTCAGTCAGTTCTTCCTCTGTTTTCACTGTCTCTCAGGAATCCGGTACTCAACTATTCATATCTTTTTCCTTGTCCAACTCCGGAGGCTAAATCCTTGGAATATACCACTCAAGATAGTCCTCTTGACTTCCCCAGATCCGCACTGCACCAAGACACTTCCTCTGAGAGATCCGGACCAATCTGTCGGACCTTGCCACATGCTCTGTTCTTGTTCACCGGACCACAACAATCTTCAATCTGACTTCCGGTAGAGACATATCATGACTTGCGGATATGTGGGATGACCTTTGTTGCCATCAATGACAACAACCATGAATCCATATAGTGTCTCTTGCCAACAATCTCCCCCTTTGGCATTGATGGCAACACTTAGTGAAAAATGACTAAGTGTTTACACTATGCTCCCCCTTTGCTGATGCTCTGTCTTTATATACAATTTCCGGAACTCCCCCTGAGTTGGATTCCTCATTTTTCACTGCTCCTCACTCCCCCTTTGACATCAATGGCAAAGGGTAGGGTCCGCACACCAAAATTTTCAAAAATTTTCTATATATAGTCGCATATTTACATACTCACATATACTGCAGAATGTCTGCAAAGGATGTCTGCAGTTGAACCATTTCAGTAGCCCAACTTAGCTTCATTCTGTCCAAGATTGAAATGTGACCACTCAACAAAAATGCAAAAGCTTCTGCCCGCCTGAGATCTGTCGGATCTTTTGTATGGGCGGTGGTCTGGGCATCACTGATGGCCTCATGCATAGTTTCCAACTTAGGGACTATAATCCTTCTAAGTTCTCCCATCCGGTTGGTAATGTTCTTCCTCTCCTTCTCAAGATTCTTTATTTCATTCAAGACTGCAATAGTCTGACATTCTTGATTTATTATAGAGGAAGAGAGAGGATCAAAACTTTGAGATAAGCTTTGAAGCTTGTCCTGTTCCTCTTTTATTTTCTTGTCAATTGCTGCTGTTGCCTTTGACCAAGATATACAAAATTTGTAGATGTCACCGCCATCCTTAAGAGCATTTTCTAAGCTCTTTATTCCAATGCTTACAATCTTCCTATCCTTAGAGATTAATTCTAATATTTCAGAAAATCTCTTATCCAAAAATTCCTTCCGGACCTTTTCTTCAGCTGATTTTTCTAGAGAATTAAAATGTGTATCAATACTGCTGACTAAGGTTTTTAGATTACCGGAAGTGGAGGCTGTCGGATCTATCTGGATTGATGGCATGATCTTTACAAGTACTCCGGAAGCAGCCTCTATCAACTCACAGTCTTCCATATGAGACTTCAGAAGCTTTTCATTTGCCTTGGCATTTGCAAATGAAGCTATCTTCATTGTTTGTACCGGAGAGAGAGAGTCAAAATCAAATGGACCTTTTAGAAGCTCCGGTTCATCAATCTCTAGAGTTTCTTTGCTCAAAAATTGTTGAACAGTTTGTGCAGTGTCTCTTGCCGGAGACAGATGTTTCTTTTCTTCTGCAGTCTTAGAACTGTCAACCTCTTTGTCTGTCACCACTGCTTCCTTCTCCTGCAATTGCTCTTCTTCTTTGGATCCGGAGACTGTAGGGGAAACCGGAGGAGAGATGCTTGCTTGTTCATGGGCCACTTCTTCTGGAGCAGAGGGTCCCAAGTCCTCACTTGTCTGTTCAGGGCTCACTTCTTCCGGAACAGAAGATTCCAAATCAGCAGCTGTTTCTGCACCTAAGTCCTCTACAACAGGAAGATTGAACCTTTTGAAGGCCTTCCGGAGGATCTCTTCTGTCTCTTGTGCCACTTTGTCAGTCTCACCAAGCATGAGCTGATTCATCCTGGCTTTACTTCTGAACTCATCTTTGCAGTCCTTGAAGATCATGTTCATTGTCTTGGGATCAATTTGAGGATATAGCTGAATAGCTATCTGCTCCCGGATCTCAAGATCTTTGGCATGAGCATTATTCTTTCTTACTTCCATTTCCTTCTCTAGGCTTTTAGGAATGAGAGATATGATCTCAATGAAAGCCTTATTGTATGTGTTCAGATATTTAACTGTGGCTTCCTGCAGAGTCTTTTGGTCTGCCTCACTGAAGTTATCATAGGATTCAGTCATTGGTTGAAGGTTTCCATCCACCGTGACTGACTTGATTACACTCTCTAGTGACAGAGTGGGCTCTTCAACAGTTACCTCTGCCATTTCATCCTTGTCTTGGCCTGTGGAGGGCTTACCGGATCCTTTCTTCTTCTGTTTCTTTACTTCTCTTACTCCCTCATCTGATTCTGTTTCCTCTTCATCCTTTTGGCTTTCATAAGCCCTTGATGCTTTTGTCTTGGATCTTTTACCGGATGCCTGGACTTCTAGTTTTGAGCTTTTGGTTGTGGAAGGTGCAGATCTCTTTGATGATCTAGTCCGGGTGGGGGTTTCAACCGGAGCACTTTCTTTGCTTTTCTCTTCTTCCTCAGCCTTTCTCCTCTTTTCCCGGCTGGCATCAAGTGCCTCTTTTGAGATGCCTAGGCCTTGAGTAATGTGCTCTACTTCTTTTCTCACTTTTCTCTTAATCTCAGGTTCCCTGAGTTCTACATGTAATTTCACACTCAGCTCCTCAAAGGTTCCAAACCTTTCTGCCTTTGGATCTTTGGGCTGACTTAGCATGTGTTGAACATGCAGCTCCACTATTTGTTCATCCACTTCATACCCCATGGGCATGATCCAGACAGTCCTTGGCTCCACTGCCTCCATTAGGCACTGATCAGTGTCAACCATAAAGCACACTGAGTCCTTGTATTTCTCAATGAGAGACTGGGGAATTCTCTCTCTTGCTTGCATCATGCTCTGAAAGTTTTTGAAGTATCCCCATAGAGCTGTATTTCTCGCTTTTGCATCCCCAAGTCCATGCAAATAGTCTCTTATCTGGACTGCAACAGGTTTGTCATTCTGCCATACCCATCCACTTGTTCCGGGTAGCTCATTCATGAAGTAAAAGAATAGACATACAATGAGAGTACCATACTTAAAGGAGTTCTTCTTGTCTTTCTTGATTTTCTGTACATTTTCCATTAATTGGCTTAGTAGTAGTTCACAAAGATCATATTCTGCATTCTTTCTTAGCATTTCATAGGCTGTGTATATTGCAGTTCCGGATACAGAATTCTCCCTGCTGGAGTGATAGATCTTGTATCCTATTATCATTGATGCATATTTGATATCCGGATCCGAAATATCTTCAATGGTCATTGCCCTCTTATCATATTTTGATCCGGTAGCCTCAGTTACAACGTTGTTCTTGACAGATTTGAGGATAGGTACCCCTCCGGAAGAGTATAGACCAGTTACTGCTCTAATTGCTTCTTTTGTGATCTTACAGGGTCTATCTAGCCAAAGGAAATTGTCATGCATCCTGCTCAGTACATACCGGACCCATTCATCTTCTTCAAAGCTAGGGAAATGAATAAATTGCTCAAATTGTTTCTTCTGGATGCCCTTATACTCTGGTTTGAGCTCAAAAGCATTGTCTATCAGTTGCTTGTGATAGAGGTCTCTTAATTTGAATTCCCCAAATTCCTCAATGTTTGCGTGTATGTAAACCCTAATGTCTTCAGTATGTAAAACTCCGTGGGGAACACTAGAGAAGGCTCCTAGTGGATCTACTTCCAATGATTTGTAGGGATGTTTCTTGAATGAGGGGCGAGGTCTATCAGAGATCTTAACTATGTTTGGAGTAGCCATTCTTCAAAGATTTGCAGTGAGGCAATGAAAAACGAAGAATACCTTATGCGTCTTCGGTTTGCACGGAGTGGTTGGATTGATTTCTTTATGCAATAGCTTCGGCAGGAGATCCTTGGTGTGCTTGATGAACCTTGTTGCAGAGCTCCACTATTCGCTTCTTCTCAAGTGTAGAATGAGCAGATAACTTTTGAGAAATCCCTTATATTGCTCCGTAAACCCTAATATCTGGTCTGCAATAAATGCTTCACCTGCATTATTCCGGTTTGCCCTGTCTGGACAGCTTGGAGTATCCCGGATTAGTCCTGATCACTGAATATCATCCGGATCTTTAAATCATAAATAAATCGAGGTAACACATTACAAGAACATCCCAAATACTCTGTCCAATCCGCAGAACAAGATCGTGCATTTCCGGATCTCTCCGGATCTTTTTGTAATCTTTTATCATTCTGGAGCATTTCCCTGAACAGGTCTTACTTGATCGATCACAGCTTCTTCATAACTCCATGCGGACCTCTGAAAACTTGACTGAAGTATCTCAAGACTCATATCTACAAACCCTTTGATCCGCATCTTGTGCCACAACCGGCACCACTTGTTTGGCTGGGGGAACAAGATTTTCTTTGAGTCTCCCCCTGAGCCTGAGCTCACTTTTTAATTTCCGGAAGAAATATCAGCACCAGAGTCTGGTGCGGATCCAACCTCTACATTCTCTGGACTTTTCTTCACCCAAATCTTGCTCATCTGATTCCTAACCTCATCCGCATTCATCTTTTGTTTACCCTTGTCTTGATTCTGATTATACACCGGACCTCTTTTGTCCTGGTTCTTGTTTCTGCAGACTTTAGCATTATGACCGGACCTATTGCAGATTTGACAAATAACATTTCTTTGCATATTTGACTGATATCCCCTTGATCTGCATTGATTAGCCATATGACCTACTCTATTGCATGTAAAGCATCTACCTTTGAATGATTTGTTTACTTGCATAATTCTGCATTCATGGGATTTGTGTCCATACCTTTTGCAGTTGAAGCACTATCCGTAGAAGGATGAATTAATCTGATTCATTCTCATTCTGCACTGATTAGCTTTGTGACCAAAATGGTTGCAGCTGTGGCAGTATCCATTGAAGGATGGATATTTTTGAGCATTTGGCTGTCTTACCGGAGGTCTTCTAGGCCTGCTCCTTGGATTTTCTGATCCAAGATTCCTCTGACCGGATCCAGAGCTTTCTCCTTTCTCATATCCCAAACCATACTTGTCATCAGTCCTCTTTTGACTTCCAAGAAGAACTTCGAGTTGAGCAGAACTTATCTTGAATTTCTCTTTATATTCATTTGCTGTTTGAAGGTCTCTTTTGAGAGAGGTAATTTGATCCTCAAGTTTTTCTTCATTATCTTTGGCATTTTCAAGATCAGATTCAAGATGTCTGATAATCCTGTCCATCTGGTGGCATTCTTCTGATTTTTCCTTAAGAGATTGTCTTAGATTGTCTTCAGCCTTTCTTTTTTCTTCAATCTCTTGAGTGAACTTTATAGTTCCTGATTCCATTTCATGTCTTAACATAATGACTTCTTTTGATAACTTTTCACATAACTTGGTTTGCTCAGTCAATTCTTCATTTGTATTGCTTTCTTCACTTTGTCTTGCCAACTGTTGGAGCAGCTCCTTTCTCTTTTTCATAGAGAGACTTAATTTGTCTTTTAATTCCCTCATGAATTCATCAGCCTGTTTGAGTCTTTCTTTTAATTCACTGACTTCAGAATTTGACTGTTCAAGATCCTCAAGGGCAGTCTTGAGTTGCTCCCTTAAACCATATGCATCCATTTGAAATCCCAGATCTTCCTCAAGCTGTTAGGCTCTATTAGGAGGAACTTAGCTCTGATACCAATTGTTGATAACTGAGAGGGGGGGGGTGAATCAGTTATCCTAATTATTTCCCTTATTGAACTTTCCTTTTAATTGAAGCAGCATAAAATCAAACACAAAACATTAACCATGAAATAAGAAACACATGACACAGTATTTTTGACGTGGAAACCCTGTTAAGGGAGAAAACCACGGGGTGATTAACCCAAGAATTATTCTCTGTTAGAAGAATAGGAAGTTTACAAAAAATGGCACTTGCCAATTAGGGCTCACTGCCCGAGCACACTGCTCACAAGAGGCTCACTGCCTACAAGAAGACACACTGTCTTACAAAGTGATAAGAATCACAGTCTTGAACTGATTGGAAGCATCTGCATATGCTGGAGTTCAGTTCCGGTTAGGTTCAGTACACTGATCTGCTGCACTTCATCTTTCCTCTGTTCTTTAGTCTGCTATCCTTTCACATACCGGATCTTTCTTGCTACTCTCTGCTCTGGACTTGTTCGCATATCCCTTCACACACTACACACCCTTTACAACTAAATCCATCCTCTATATATATCCGCACAAGTAATTTCATCACCTTTCTAGTCGGCATCCGGAACAGTCTAGTTTCTTACAAACTTAGTTCTGTCGGCTGAATCCTTGCTCACCAAGCAATGCGGATCAAGCATATACTTGTAGATATCATCAATTATGTCGGCCAAACATGATTCATGCCTCCGCAACCTTTATCATCATCTGTAGCACATCCGGAAAGTAGTCTGATACTCTGTCAGTCAGTTCTTCCTCTGTTTTCACTGTCTCTCAGGAATCCGGTACTCAACTATTCATATCTTTTTCCTTGTCCAACTCCGGAGGCTAAATCCTTGGAATATACCACTCAAGATAGTCCTCTTGACTTCCCCAGATCCGCACTGCACCAAGACACTTCCTCTGAGAGATCCGGACCAATCTGTCGGACCTTGCCACATGCTCTGTTCTTGTTCACCGGACCACAACAATCTTCAATCTGACTTCCGGTAGAGACATATCATGACTTGCGGATATGTGGGATGACCTTTGTTGCCATCAATGACAACAACCATGAATCCATATAGTGTCTCTTGCCAACAGAGGTCACTGACCCTTTCCTCACCTAAATATGTTGAGAAGGACATTGCTTTAGTAGCTATCCTTCCATGTTCTAATGGTGGATCTTCACCTAGTATCACTCTAGTTGTTGTCTCACTACATCGTTATCCTCCATGCCACCATGATGATCAAGATTAGGAGAAGGATGAACTTCTAGTTTTTTATGTTGTGTAGTAGTACCTTTGTGTCCTTTATTTGTGTATATATATATGGTTTGTCTATCTATTTTTATCCCCATGTGCTTTCTTGATGTGCACTTGTTAGCTTCTCTTAGAAGACCAATGGTTCCCCTGTAGGGACATGGATACAAGGGAATGAAAATGTTATGAAATTATTCTATATGTACCTAAATCCTTCTAATTGTCATTATCTTGGTTTTTCTTAATATTTTGGGGATGATGCAAAGTGTCGATACATTTAGGTCTCTTCCATGTTGACCCAAAATATTTTTATCTTGTTTTCATGTGCCATTCTTCATATGTTCTTGTTGTTATACATACTTGGGGGATAATAATAGTTCATTCCTTGTTTCTTAATGATTATCACTCTTGATATATCTTATACGGACCATAAGTATGTAGATCTCTTAATGTTCCTTCATGAATTATGCTTGTTTATGTGATGCCTTTTGTTTTCTTCTTCAAATACATTTGTGTTACACTACTTCATACCAAGCACATTAATAAGCATGCTCCTTGTAGCACTACTTTTATCACTCCCCGAATAATCTTTCTCCTTGTAGCACTCCTTTTATTACTCCTAGATGTGTCTTTCTCCCTATAGTATTCCTTTTACTACTCATAGAAGTATATTTCTCCTTGCAACATCTTTTACCACTCCTTAAAGCATTTGTTTCTAACTTTTTCCACTCCCTAAGGTGTTTTTTTATCTTCATGTGCACTATTTTATTTTGGATCAATAAATTGTAGACTTGGGGTCCGGTCCCATTTCTATTAAAGTATTAAGAAAAATATTAATAGAGTATGAACAAAAAACAAAAAAAACACCATCTAAACTATTGATCAGGGTCACTACAAAATCCCTAATCAACTCCAATCTACAACTATTACAGTCATACATAAAACTGTTTACATTTTGAGGTTATATATTGCTATATTTAACCATCTACTTAGACTATCTACCTTGAATAATAGAGCCAACACTCAAGCATTGTAGTCCACAACATAATAAGTCTCCAAGATTTCCTACATCTAGTCATCCTCCACATAAAGTCCCATGAGCTTCTTAAGAAAGGAAATGCCCCGATCTGCTCACCTCCTGTGCCTTGTGATCTTCTCAACACTAGCTTCAATGATGAAGGGCTTCCAATCAACTTCATCCCTAGCTGCATTAACCCTATGAAATTCCATTAGGATTGGGATGCCAATTCCAAAGCGAGAAACTCCTAGAACCTCTTTCCAGCCCCCATGGAATTCAACTTCCATGAAGGATTCCATCAGCCTCTAAATCACCTCCTTCTTCTTAGTCAAGTCTAGCAAGACTACCAAAAACATTGAGGCTAAATCTAAATTAACCCTATACATGTTTGCATTCACCATGTATTCCTCACCTAGGACACATTCAATGGCGAACAAGATAATGCCTCTCTTCAGTTTAAAGACTTGATTAATCTACTTGTCTGAAATGTGCCCCAAAAAAGACATCTACCTTTTATAATGTACTAGCCAAATCAGGGTATCCATCACTGACAAAGAGGAAAAAACTAAGAAAATCTCTGCCCAACAATTCTACATTTCCACTCAACCCAAGTCATTGCCTAGAAAATAGTAGCCCACACACTCCACCAACTCCATCACACCTCATGAAAAAGAAAATATGTCAAATAGATGAGTGGGTGCTATCATTAATTTTCACCTCCCAAAGAATGGCATGTTGTGAATTGGTAGCCAAATTGGATAGTGTGTCAGACTTATCATTCCCCTCTCTATATACATGGTTAACTACCACACTCCCAAATCCTACTAATAATTGTATGGCCTCTCTTAATAACAAATTATGTTTCCAATTAGAAATTTCACTTTTCCTAATTGCATTGATAACAATTAAGGAATCACCATCAATTTCCACCTTAGACACTTTAAGATGTTGGCATAGATTGAGCCCCAAGATGAGAGCCTGAAGCTCAGCTTCATTATGAGACCCATGAACTAACTTCTTCAATGCTTAGCTGATGATCTCCCCTTTCCAATTGTGCACCAGACAAACAACACTAGACTCACCCAGATTTCCCTTCGATGCTTCATCGAAGTTTATCTTAACCCATCCTTTCACTGGTAGCTCCCACCTAGTCTCGCTTCTTTTCTTCATGGTGTCAACATCCCTAGCCCCACTAATAGGGGGCATGTGCATTATTTTTTTATGTATAGTATATTTGTGTATTTCTATACATTAGATCATGTGATTTTCTAACACATACTTTTTTTGCAAATTATATTTAATCTAATCCTTTACCTTGTAAGATTACATGTCATAATGGTTTTGTAGGGCTTGCAATTCTAATGTTGTTTTTTTGCAAGATCTAGACTAGAGGCATTAGGCTTATTATCTGAAGGATCTCTACAAAGTATCCTTTTTATATATAATTTAATTTTAGAACTTCATTTTTGTACTTTAACATGATTAATACCCTATACCCTTTAGCTTGCTAAAGTGCCAGCAAAATGTAATGCCAAAAAGTGCACACTCTCCAATTTCACATTATGACTTGTACACTCCTTGCTAACCCCTTTATGCATACTTAACCTAAGTCATCTTTCAAATATCAATCCATTCTAAAAATCTAAATTATGATATTATTCTTAAGCCCTTTGTGAATCTTTTTCACAAATTTGGAATCATTCTCCCTTGATGGGAGTGCGACGTGCAAACATCTATGTGACATGTTGGCATCCCATACCATATAGTGCCACGATTTGTATGTTAAGATTACATGCCATAATCATATAATGGTCAGTGGCTATTTCAACACTTCTCACAAATGCACTAGGATATTTTAGGCATGATTCCCTAAAACCAGGGGAGTCTAGAAAAATAGTAGGTGCCTTCATTTACTAGGAGAAAGAAAATGTAATTTCTTTAGATAAGAAAACATGAGACTGTCCAAAGAAAATTAGACATGAATGAATGAGTAGAAAGGTTTTTGAATATCTCTCTCCATAGAAATACTTTCTTTAAGCTTAGCACTTGTTAGCATAGGCACATGAATTCATAGGTCTCTATTCCCATATCTAGTTTTGTAGACTCAAATACAAGGAGAGGATAACCCATACAAGATACTTAAAATGATATAGTTTCTCTGAGGATTCCTCTGAGTTTCTCATCTTCATTCTCCAAAGATTTCATCCTTGTTGTTTATTTCAATAAGAATCATACTATTTTTGCTCTCTAGAATCCATTTGTTCACTTCTTATAAATTGAGCTCCCTTAAAGTGCTATGTTTTCTGATAATTTTATTTAAAAGAGCACTAAAAGTAAATCTATGGAGAAACTCCATATCTACACTAAGCATTCTCTTGTTTTTTATCATCTTGGAAAATCCTATCCATTTTCCTAAACCCACTTCTTATTTACCATCCTTATCATTTTGCACACTAGGCCTAGTGTCATTCTGTAGACTAGGGAGGTGCTTCTAGAATCACTTTTTTCATTGCATATTAGCTCCTAGACACACTTAGGATAGGTGCAGACACATTCTAAAATTTCTTTATCATTTGACTACTTGTGGAGGTTGAAAGACCAAATCAAGGGTTTGACCATTCTTAGCAGACTCCTCTATACTCCTAATCTTCTTCTTAGCTCTATTAGAAGAAGAATACTTGAAGGGTAGAAAACACATGGAGGTTTACCTTTAATTTATGTTTCTATACATTTATGTTGACTTGATCATTTCTACTTCATTTGGAATATCTAGCTATTTGGGTATTACACTGCCTCTTTTCTCTTTGTTTTCACTATATAGGTTAATTTTGAGATCATATAGGTAAAACATGATCATACTCAGAAAGTACAGATTGACATTTGTAAACCATGCCAACCATACAGATGACAATGCAAGAAACAAATATCTACATGATGTGCTAGCATCTCTAGTTGTGGCTCCGATGTTTCTGGGACAAGTTCTACTTTGAGTGTTATTCTATTTTATGATTTTTGTATCTAAAATCTTTCATTATTCAATCTATATTTGTAGGACTCAGATAAACTTTGGAAGAATTTAATCTAATTTACTAATCATCTTAGTTAAATTAGGTGTAAAATGAATTAGAGTAGATTCTTTTTTTTATACATCATAGAGGACAATACATGATTTTAAAGAGGGAATGGTTTTGATAGGAGTTCCTGGATATGTATGTTCTTCACTGATAGAATTTATACAAGATTGTGATTACGATTTATGTGTTGGATATATTATTGGCATGATTCTAATGTAGTTGTTGATACCTAGGATGTATGGATGGTTGGATGTATTAGCATTAATTGTGGGTGTTGTTTCCAGTCATATGCGATTTTATGTTGGTAGAAAATTGGAGCCTTCATTATCACTTGGATTTGATGCTTTTGTTCTTTGGATTGGTGCACCTTCACCTTGGCATGTTCCATTTGTTGGAAATATGCAGCCATAGAGACTAATTCCTCATAACCCAATAAGAGATTCAATGTGCAATAAACCAAAAATCCACATGCAAAAGAAAAAGACAATAATACCATCAATGGTGACATAAGATATACCCTAGGAAAACCCTCACAGAGGGAAAAACTTAGCCTCCAAAAGCATGCATCTCTCATGTATTATTCAACAATAATCAACAAATACATATATAGAGATAACCTATGAAATATCAAACTCTCTCTACCTATAATCTGTGTGAACAAGAATGTAACCATACATCTCATGCCATGCTTCAAACCGTCACACAACCAACCTACAAGAGAAGCTACAACCCAGCCAAAAAACCAAATGGCTAACACAATATTACATCTACAACTACCCTTGCGTTTGATATTATAGACATAAACTCACACAAATACAACATGTGGTATTGTAATACCATTTTTCCCAATACCATGTGTCTACAAAACCATTGACCCCACATTTGATTATTGGTACTAAGTTTTTCCAATTAATCAAATAATTACAAATGAAGTAATTAACCCAATGATACATACAATGATTACAAGTGCCATCCAAATAAATATCCAATATGGCTAAACACATCACATGATGCACTACAATTAAATATTTATTTTACATAATAAAATAATACCAATGTTATGCAAGGTGTCCAACACACCTACTCTAACATTCTCCCACTTGTATACATTGCATAAGGGATCAACATGTAAACTCAAAACATCAAGGGAAACCATCATGTGTGCCCACCCTGTACCATATAACCATCCATGTGCTCCATGTGCTCCAAGATACCTTCAACAATAATCAAGGTTTCTGCCATCTCAAACAAGAATCCCCTCATCCTCCATCTAGCCACATGAAGAATACGATCCTCTAAAGAGATGCCACAATAACTTATCATATAGAAGCAAACAACCTTCATCAATGGATATCCAAACACAAGCACCAAACCAATGGTAACAAAAAGGCTCAAGTAGCTAACAAGAATCGATCACCATAGATGAAATAGCAACCACAACTAGTTGCTAATGCATCAACTAACCATACCTCCAAACCAAGGTATACAAATGATAACAAGTAGACCTTATGCCATAAACATATCCAACTCAAATCACAATTATAACAAGTCCTTTTATGTACTCAACCCTACATAAAGAAGTCCTCCAAGGTAACAACACAAAGAAAGTGATAACTAACCTCAAGACCCTCCATACCACAGCATAATGAGAACATCCAACAAAGGAATCATATACATCCTAGAACTCCCACTGCATGAATAAATGTCAAATCTGAAAATATATCAAGGCATCCAAAGATCCATTAATAGCACACACATAGAAGATGTGGTTGAATCCTCTATCACATAGTGTCAAAGAACACACACAGATACGCAAAATCAACAAACTAAATAGTTGCAACATAACTCTCCCCAAGTCCACTTTTCTCCCAAATCCTACACATCATAAGAGAAAGACATCAAAGAGACTCAAAAGCTCCATACACATCTCAACTCCAATGTCATGTGAACATAAATATCTAGGAAGAAGAATTAAGACGAATCAAGAGAGATCCTGCAAATCATAACCATGTCCTTCTATCCACACTAATGTGCTATAGTTGTGAAAAGTATGATCTCCTCTACAACCCAAAACAAGAAGCCTCCACAACATTCAATAACAAGATTCAAGCCTCTCAAACCAAAAGGTAGATCAAACTCATAACCATCCCAAAGAACATGAATAAGCCCAAATCCACTAACCATCTCCATTACATATAATGATCTCATGACAAATCAAGATCAAACAGAATGGGATAACTAATCATAATCCATGCATCTACTCCTTAAATAAGTACTCACAACCATAATCTATAGCTCAAGACTCAAGCATGAGAAGATTAGATAGAAATGAAGAATACATTTGAAAATCAGGTGGGCATACCTATCAAATAATTCACCATCGAGTGGACCAAGAGTGGGGATGAGATTGCTCTTCCAAGATGCACCAAGCAGCGAATGCTCTCTCCAAGAACAATCTCCTCAACATATCCATGTTGGACTTACATCCAATCAAGGTGTAGGCTCCTTTGTCTTACTGCTTAAATCCTCATCAAAGAGTAACCATCTCAACACATGTCTCTAATCCCAAGAGAACTCAAGCCTCACCTAAGTGTCCAAGTATCCATGAGTACATTAATGATCAATCCATGCTAAACTCCAAATGCAAAACTACACCATCATGAAGTTCCCAAGCACATGACTAATGTAGCCAAAACTAAGAAAACCATCAAGATTATAGTCAAAGCTCTCACTGCACATATGCATAACCAAGGATCATATCATGACATCATGATCTAATCATCTCCTTAAAGGGAAGATCACATGCACTAATACACACATCCTATCTCAAGAGAAATAGTATCATGCCAATACTCAAACTAGTATCAAGAGTAACCATGACACAATACCAACCATCTTGTAAGCAAGGATCACCAGTCAAAACTGACAAACCATAAACAACACCTCAACCAAAGACTCCAAGAGTCCTCCATGGTACCAAGACGTCAACATCTCCAAATCACATTAAGATAATCATATCTTGCGAAAGCTCCCACTAAAGTGTGATACTGAGATATACGTGGCAATAACATAAACATCAAACCATCAAACCATCACTGCCAAAAGCTCCCACTGAAACTTGTAATCAAGCTATCAATGACATAGTGATAAACATCTCCTACATGAAGATAATCCATGGCCCCAACATAATCAAAGAATCCACTATGAATGACACAGCTCCCAAAAGGTCAAGTAAACCATAATCTCCAAAACCAAGAAGATGAACAAAACCTATAAACCAAACATCAATCCAACACCACCAAACCTGCACTTGTAAAACAATCATGTCATGCCAAAGTCCCAACCCAACAAGGAGCATCCATGACACCATGATGAACACCCAATGTACCTACACCAAACTTCCATCACGTCTCACACAACTATACCATATAGTCAACAAACATAGGTCCCATATCATGACTGTATCAGGTAATAACATCTCTCTATATCTCATAATGACAAGAAAACCAATGTAACATATGACTAACCCAAGTAGCAAATTAGAATTTGCATCAACATTAAAACATCTATGGGCATAAAAAACCCACATCCAACTCCTAAATGAAACCTATAGGCATAGACAACCTACAACATTGCACAACCTATAAATCTCACAATACAACATGCAAACTCAACAATACATGTATAATGTTGTCAACCAAGGATAATGAAAGATAAACATGTAAGTCTGCAATGACTCAAATGCCAAATCATCCAAGATTCGATTTGCCATCAACTCACAAACACGCCAAAAGTTAAAGGAACCAAAAGTAGCTCAAACTGATATAAACTAAACAAACCTCAAAATATCATCTCCAAATCTGCTCCACTACGTAGTTCTTAGAAATACATTTCCAACACCTATAATAAGTTCGAAATCTGACTCCGAATGCACCTGTTATGCCCAGTCAAAGCTCAAAAGCAACACCTGACTTCAACTAGCAAAAAACCGGTCAAAATGGAAAAATAAAGAAAAATATCTAACACCACTGCATAGTACTCAGAGAGAGCTTTCATTGACTATAAGAAGTTGAAAATCTGACATCATGGGAAAACACTATGCCGCCTAGAAAAAATCTACCCAATTATGCTTATATGTCAAGCCCTAGTGGCTCTCCAAGGGCCTTGTGGTGGCTGGCTAGTGGCCAGCTACCGACCTGCCAGTAGCGGTGGCACCCGGGCGACGCTCCGGTGGTGCTTAGGTGGTGGGATCAAAAAATAGGTTTCAAATATATTTAATTTAATATTTGAAAGGTTTTGAAATGTTTTAAATAAAAATATTTTTTAATGCCCTTAAAGGGCTACTGGCCAGGTGAAGTTGGACCTCCGGCTGCCCTTGTTGGGGTAGGGTGGCCATCTGGCTAGACTACCGAACCAGGGGTCTAAGCCCCCAGTCGGTGCCTACCGGCCATGATAGACCCTATCATTAGCAGGACAGGGGCCGACAAGGCCTTACAATAGGGTACCCTATCAATACCCTCGACCGTCAGACCTAACACAAAGGACGAGCCTGGTATGCAGACCCACCTTCTATATTTTTTTGTTTTTAATAGCATTGCTACAGCTTTAAACATCTCATTTAAAAAAAAATAAAACTATAGAAAAAATTTAACTATGAGAAAGAAAAATTTTAATAATTTTTTTTCACTGTTGTACCTGCGATGGTCGTACCATCGACCTGGGGGCAATTTCTTTTTGCAAATTCTTCCCGTGGCTGAAATATGACAAATTACATGTTTTTCTTCACCTGGGGAACCTCCTGAATCCAACGACGAGGTCCATTTTTGCACATGAGGTCATCTGTGAAAAACCCCTCCTCAAAACCCTCATTGAACCTGATCCAAGAAACCCTTTCTTGCAGCAAATTTTTAACACACAAATCTGCAATTTTGTCCATAAACCTTCAACACTCAAAATCCCAGATGTGTAAATAAAAAACCTGCACAAACCCTCATATCTTGCAATGTCTTCATTCTTTCTAGCAAAGTAATAGATGCCACTATATACAAAAGATCCACTCATAGCTAGGGTTATCAAACAAGGTGTTTCACCCAAATCATGGAAACCAATCTCTGATACCAAATGTTGGAAATATGTAGCCATAGAGACTAATTCCTTATAACCCAATAAGAGATTCAATGTACAATAAACTAGAAATCCACATGCAAAAGAAATAGATAATCATACCATCAATGGTGACACAAGATATACCCTGGGAAAACCCTCATAGAGAGAAAAACCCAGCCTCCAAAAGCATGCATCTCTCATGTATTATTCAACAATAATCAACAAATACATATACATAGATAACCTCTGAGACATCAAGCTCTCTACCTGCAATCCATGTGAACAAGTAGGTAACCAAACATCCCATGCCATGTAACATCCCGCTACATAACCCCGAAGGGTAAGAGCCAAAAGGGGACAAGATAATTTTTTTTAACATACGCAAACAACGCATTATATTCGGTTATCAATATAATAGATTGATAGCATTCATTTTAAACACCAAAGCAAATGTTCCTAATCCCATCTGATAAAAAACATGAATCCATAAGCATAAAATACAGGCGGATCCGATACCCACACCAGAATCTGTAAGAAATAAAGGAACATCACATTTCTTCTCATTAAATACAATGATTACAACTTCTCTTCTAAGAGAGTTCAATTACATAACTGCATATACAATTACAATGATATATTCCAAAATATGATACAAGTACATAACATAGTCCTGAGTATGATACAAAGACTGAGTAGGTACAATAACTGAATGAAGTGATGGAGAGAGAGATCATCTCCAATTGGTACTCCAAAACCTATTTGCCAATCCCCAATGGTGGTGGCAACGCCTCCCAACCATGTGGACTCCTAAGAGACCACCCCACCATGCTTGAAGATAGTCAGAAGGCCCAAACGAATGAACAACAACAAGGGGATACAAGATGGCCAACACACACACATCAGACACAGAGCAGACATAGAGAATAGTGCTTAAAGTCAAAGTTATAATATAGGTGTACTCATCTAAGTCATAAGTCGGGTACTACTCATGACTCTTAAGGTGCTAGATACTAGAGTGTAATCATATGGAGTGCCATCATATGTGCTTGAAGGGATGGCACACACGGGACCAAGTACCTCTCATACAGATGAGGAGACTCAATCGTGCCCGAATCCACGTTCCGCAGACGGATGACTCGACGCCCCGCAGACGGATAGGCCTTCTTGTTGCATCCTTAGCCTTTACAAGCGCTCAAGGCCATGCATGAGGACTAATTATCTTATTAATGTTTTTACCCCAATGTTTTCATTTAGTTATCACTTATTAATGAAACTCTGCTACTAGTTCCACTGGCAGCCACTTGCGGGCCCTGGGCCCATAGAGAGCCACTCCAAACGACAACTCTAATTATGTAGACCAATCTCATCTCGTTTGACCAAACGAGGTAATCTAAAATAGACTGTAACACTAAATTCTAAATTTGAAATAGTAAATATGATAAATGAGATCTACAATACAGAAGCTTTCGATGACAGTGTAGTTTTATTAAAAATAGCCCTTTGTCAGTTAAATCAGTTGTGTAATAACTATAGTGACCCCAATTTGGTCATGCTTCACAAACATACATAGAATTGATGGGAATCTTTTTATGAAGAAACACAAAATGGCAATACAGCCAGCCTGTTACAGCCTCTGTCCTGTCAAGGGAAAAAAATGTCAACTATGTAAAGTGCTTATAAAAAGTTTCACTTTCACCCATTTGCAAACTGTGTTAGCTTTCAATGTTTCCAGGTAACATTATAATCATTTATGCTGAAAGGCATATGGGTTTAGGTACTACAGTTTCTAAACATGTTTGTACTCTAGGTTTCCATTAAAGTTATTATGAAGCAAAGGTAATATTCCAAGTCAAACACAAACACTTAATTAAAAATAATATTTATAAATAGAAATAGTTGTTTATTCAATCACCACGTGAATAAAATGTAACTATTTAGTATCATCCTCTTTATTGTCTAGAACCCTATGGTTAAGTGGTAAATTAGAGTAACTATTTAGGGACCATAGGAGGTATTTTAATTATAATTTATTTCTTCAAATTAAAAAATAGGGATACCCAGATCATATTCCTTTCTTTGGAACAGATTCAATCAATATTGAAGACATGCTGCCCAATAGTGGGGGGGTTATTCAAAAGAATATGCAAAAGATGGCAGTCTACAAAGATGAGAATGGGGTGGTTCATAAATTCTCAGGTAACTCTTACCAAAACCCCTTTAATAAAAAAATTATAAACCAAAACCACGTGATCTTTCTTTGAAACTCCCCCCTATCTAACAGATTAAGGAAATAGTTCTACAAATTAAAATAATTTAAAGAATAGAGGCAATGTAAATATCTTGCATTTAAATAAATTCTGGCATATTTGGTTTTCAGGGCAATAATGGAGCTTCAGTTTTTTTCTGTGGTTATAGAAATCGCAGCAAACAGATTTAAGTTTTTGTGCTGGAAAATAAAAAAGAAAGAGGTGAAATACCTCTATTTACTTCGCACTCCCCTCAGATCGCTTTAGATTTGCAAATTGATCTCCTTGCCTAAGTTCTTAGTTGCCCTCGTGCACTTCCTTCCTTGTGTTCCTTTGATTTAAAAAAAAAAACTTTTCTGAGTTTATCTCCTCCAAAACAGAGTAACTCCCTCCTCTTTTCACATAATATCTCCTTTTTATTTTTTTTACCTCTTTCTGCCGTTCTTCTTGTTCTTTTTACCTCCATCCTCTCTTATCCTCCCCAAAAAATGCGTTAACTTACTTTTCAAGAGATAATATCTTGAATCCTTATCCTCCTTCCGTCAGTCACCCACTCAGCAGATATTTATAAATAAAATAATATATCAAGCATGATTGAGGGAGGGGTGTGGATGAGAGGTGATAGCTGCTCCGAATCCTCCACCGAAAGTAAGATTCTCCCCAGACCATCAATTCGCATTATACCAACTCCCACTAAGATATTTTGTTACATTAATTTTGACCACCTTCTCTAAAAGCCATCGGGAGCGTTGTTACATGCCATGCTTCAAAGCCTCACACAACCAACCTATAAGAGAAGCTACAACCCAGCCAACAAGCCAAATGGCTAACACAACCTTACATCTACAACTACCCTTCTGTTTTCTTCTATAGACATAAGCTCACACAAATACAACATGTAGTATTGTAATTAACCATTTTCCCCAATACCATGTGTCTACAAAACCATTGACCCCACATTTGATTATTGGTACTAAGTTTTCTCAATTAATCAAATAATTACAAATAAAGTAATTAACCCAATGATACATACAACAATTACAAGTGGCGTCCAAATAAATATCTAATGTGGCTAAACAAACAACATGATGCACCACAATTAAATATTTATTTTACATAATAAATAATACCAATGTTATGCAAGGTGTACAACACACCTACTCTAACACCATTTCTTCCATAGGTGACATGTTGAAGGATGAGAGGAGTTCTTGCTTTAAATGGTGGTCACTTTGGTTTTGTGGCAGGTATTTTAATCAAGCAAAAGATCATTGAAGATTCATGTGGTTTCATGTATGGCTATGATGATGTATTTTATTGATTGACACTTATGCAATGTATGCAAGTGGGAGAATGTTAGGAAAAGGGTGTTGTACAACTTGCATAAGAATGAAATATTTTAATTATGTAAAATAAATATTTAATTGTTCTGCATCTTTAGTGATGCATTTAGCCACATTAAATATTTGTTTGGGTCCACTTGTAAATTTGTATCTAACATTGGTTAGATTTATACCACTTGTAAATTTGTATCTAACATTGGTTAGATTTATATTTTTTTATCAGTAATGGGAGCACAAGGCCTTGTGCTTTTAATGACTGGAGCTATGAACTGGTGGTTCAAACCCACGAGCTCTTTGGTCCAACAAAGGCACAAAGCATGTGAGCTCCTTGGTTCAATGGGGGTTTGACCCTGGGTGGTCATCACTACAACTGAGCGACTTGACTAGCCAACCACACCCTTATGGGTGACATTAGTTAGATATTTTAGGTGAGGAAGATATAGAATAAATATTTAATTTTGGAAAAACTTAGTACCAAAAAGTAAATGAGGGGGTCAATGGTTTTTTCTCTCATGGTTTTTCCAAAACCACAAGTTATATTTTTGTGAGCTTGATTCTATAAAAGCAAGCACATGGTTAGTGGTTTGGGTTGGCTGGTCATTTGGGCTACAATTGTATTGAGCTTCCTTGTGAGTGCATATGTGACGAATGGCATAGGATGTGTGGTTACTTTCTTGGACACGTGGAGGATGCCGTGGAGGAGTGAGCGATATTTCATAAGTGTTCATGAAAACTCTATAAGTGTATTGTAATGTTTCATTGTTGAATAATACATTGGATGTGGATGCTTTTGGGGGCTGGGTTTTTCTCTCTTGATGGTTTTCCAATGGTATATCTTGTGTTATCTTCTAGTATATCTTTTGATCTTTAAATTATTGTTATTCTATAAGCTTGTATGCATTATTTTCTCTCATAGGATTATGTAGGAAATGGTTTGATCAACCTATAATTCCTTAATAGCTTAGAAACATGATAATAGTGCCCTAAGTTTAATTAGATGGTTATTGTTTAATCATAAAGACACATTTATTTATAATCAATGGTCTCAATATAAAATTTATGGCATTGCAGGGATTTGAATCACTTGAACATTCAAACATCCAAAACAAATTGAAAGATGATCAATATACATGTTTTGGTGCTTGAAAATGATTGCTAAAGTAATAGTTGAAATATGGAAACTTTAGCTCACAAAAGTCCTTGAGTTGTGCGAATGAGTGTGAATGTTGTTGCAGGGTAGTGGCAATTGCAGTGGTACAAGAAAGCTATTGAGTTTTAGCTAAAATTTGTAGTTGAAAGATGTTTTGATCATTGGAGAATTTTAGACAACTAGAGCTCAAGGTAATTTAAATGCAAGTGATTAAATGTGCATTAAAAATTGAATTTAAACCTATTGTAACCCTAATCTTTATTTCCATTAATGCTACAAAAAAACTAGGTGGAACTAACATTAGGTGAAGTCACTCACAAAAATGCACATGGAATGTGGATGCAGAAATAATAGGGTATCCTGCAATAGGTTGAAAATATGCACATACTTAAATACAAGCAAAATTGACAATTAGTAGCATGAAATAGACTTTGTGGGAAGATAAAGTTTACTAGATAAATGACCTGAAAATATGACATGCAATAGTAAGGAAAATCACATCTAGTTGTAAGACAAAATTTTGTAACTTAACAAAAAGGAAAGAAACTCAAATTTTAACAAGGCGATTGCATTCAATCCTTTTGCAAACAGCTTAGATAGTTGGTAGATGAATTAATCAGCGATTCAAAACCTCAAAATCACTTCTCTATGACAAAAGGTGAAAGAAAAGAAAAACTAGACAAAATCTAAACCTAATCAAAAGAAGGGGGTCCACATTTTATCAAAGAAAAATAGGGTATGTGTGCAAGGCACAACATGACCCTTGCAATTTGACAACTTTCTTTAGGTGTTCTCAAATACCACTAGCCCTTACACACTAGTAGACAATAGAGAGTGGGGTGAATGAAGTTTGAAAGTAAACATATATCTAGATCAATCTTATGGGTTGTAGAACTAGTCCATGTCCAAAAACATTTCAATGGAGCACAAGGTGATCATGCACAACATGGACTTAATTTGATCAAAATTTTAAGGCTATTAGACTTTTCAAATAACAAGAACATTCATATTTTTCACCTAAACAATTTATTTTTACACAACATTAAAATAATTCTTCATCGTACTTTCTAAAATTAAACACCATATTTCTCCTCATTAAATTTCCATATATATATATATATATATATATATATATATATCACTCAATAAAATTAAGTAAAAAGTATTTTAAATACAATTTATCATTGACAACTCATATTACCTAATCTAAATTAATTACATTTTCTACAATAGGAAAAGTATATTTTCCTTTATAGTAATGTTATTCTCATGCCATTGCCATAAAAAAGATATTGAAAGTGTCCACATTATCTTAAGATAATTAATATTTATATATTTAAAGCATCCCATTTAATTGTAGGTATGGTAGGCATCCATTTTCTAAATATATAAAATGGGATGCTTTAAATATATAAATATCAATTATCTTGGACTCTTTCAATATCTTTTTTATTGATTTTTCTAAATATTTGAATATTATTTTTTTACTTCAAATTTTATTTTACAAAATATTATTTTCTATTGTTTATTTTCACATAACAACAACAACAACAACATTGTAATATATAATAATAATAATAATGTAATATATTATAATAATTATTAAATATAATATAATATTATATTATTTTATTTATTTATAATAATTAAAATTATATAATAATTCTAAATATAATTATATTATATATTATAATTTAGAATTATTGTTAGGGTTAGCATTAGTTAGTGTTTAGGTTAGAATTAGAGTTTCAATTAATTTAATAATTAATCTATTTATTATTAGAGTTATAGCCAAATAATGTTATAGGATATAATTATATATTAATTTTATTAACTTTTTATAATAATATAAAAATAATATAAATTTAATTATTATATTTAATAATGTTATGTTATATAATTTTAATTTAAAATTATTAGGGTTTTTAATAATTAGTATTATTTTATAATAATAATAATAATTATTAATATATAGTATATAATAATATATATTATTGTTATAATATAATAATATAAATAAATATTATTATATTTAATAATTTTATATAATAATGTAATAATAATATAAATTTAATTAAATTAATATATAATTAAATATTATTATTAAATTATTTAATAATAATAATAAATGGGAATGCTCATCATCGCCAGGGGATTGCATCTATTTGTGAAATTTAGGTAATACAAAACACAAATTATTAATTAAACGTATTTTAAGGTTTATAATTTAAAAATGAAAACGTTAGCAACAGGGATCTTAAAAGTGGCACCGTCCATATTCTTCAAAGGATGATGTGGCATTGGCAGAAAAAAAAATGGAGCCCTCACAAAATACAAAGGATGTTGGTACTTCGTATTTTTTTTAAAGCTGGAATTCAGACCTTACATAGGAACGCCATACGATACCGATGTACGTGCACGATATGTAGTCTTAGCAGTACAAAGCGGGCTTGGCAAGGAGATGGCACTGCAAAACCGTGCGCAGAAGCAAGTGTACGTGAAACCGTTATATGGGCATCGCCATCAGGGGAGACATGCCATCCTGATGGCTGCATAGACGCTGCCATTTTCCTTTACAGTAATGTTATTCTCGTGCCATTGCCATAATCTCATTCTACAATCTGAAAAGGGAGGTGAGTGAATTTATTTGAGTGGACAAATCAAAGTCTCTGGCTTTTTTAAATGTCAGGCAAATTAAAGGCTCTGGATTCATTTTGTCCTCGGCAAATTAAAGGCGCTGGCTTTTTTTTTTTTTGGGGAGGGGGGTCATTAATGTCATGTGCAGATCTTTATTTACTGGTAGGAGATGTGCATGATTTAAGATTCAAAACGTTTTACCTTATCCCAGTTCCTTCGTTTGCTTAATCGATCATAATCAACCTCAATCCTAATTTTCTTTGAATGATGATACCCAATTGTCGAGACATGCTGTGGAATTTGAAGATCGGCATTTAAAACTTTGATGTAATGTGATTTCAAAGCGGGGACCATCAATATAAATGCAATCAGTTGAGAAGCGTTTGTCTTCTCCAGTGGTTCGTGGAATATCGTCCTTTCTGATGGTACGGGAATTGCCCAGGCTATTTGTTTAATTGTATACTTAAAAGTAAAGCAAAATTATCAAAACCATCGGCTAAATTTAGTTCCTCTATTTCAGCTAAAGATAGCAGGAGGACGAATTCTTTTCGTTTACTTCAGTTTACCAGTGAATAAGAATTTGAAAGACGTGAATTTCACATATTAAAATCAAAATTTAAACACTGACCAAGCTAGCTCCATCCCAACTAATCAGCTTCACGTCTTCCTCGTGTCTTGCTTTCGATCATTTAATGTTTTAAACTTTTTGTAGAATTTGAGAATCTGTAATAAAATTTTGATGTAACGTGTGGTGTGAAAGGTTGCATGCAACAAACGTGGGTATCTTTATAAACTTGCTCTAAATGATGTGGAGGCATGTCTCAGAGTTGAGAGTTGTAGGTATTGAGTTTTTGTTTACAAAATTATCGTTATGGAAGAATTCAAGAAGTGCAAAAGAGATGCAAAACTATTATTAGCTGATGAGTGGCGCAACTGGCGTTTAGCTTCTGTGGATGAAGTGAATAACAATCTTGCAAAGATCAGAGGAATGGAAAACCTTAGATCGTGGAATACTGTACGCCTTTTGGATGGATGTGTGGAAAAATATAGATGTTTGAAACAATACAGGCCCAACATGGAGGACATGATTCTGGTTAAAACAGAAATATCAAGACCAGAAGGTAAGTTGGTTACTCCACTCCGCATCGTTTCAATTCATTGTACTTAGCTAGTGAAAAACAATTTTGGAAGGCTGATTGTCAATTGATTTTGAGCAGATGGTTCATTCGCTCCAGATATGTACTCTGGAGTTGAATTGCACGCACAAGGAGGAGAGGTCGCTCTGAGGTTATCCTGTGAAGATAAAATCACTGAAGCTATATGCTTCGTCCTTTCCAGAATCGTCAACAAGGAGGTTTATATAGAAAACTTGACAACAAGCCCCAACAAGAATACAAACAGCTCGGCGAAAAGCCCCGACAAGGATACAAACAGCTCGGCAAAAAGCCCCAGCAAGAATATTAAAAGAGATATAGACAGCTTGACGAAAATCCTCAAAGAGAAATTCGATACTGGTAGAAAGATATTGCAATGTGCAGTAGAGCAACAACACAACCAGAAACATCCCGTGGAGGTTGCCAAGTTTATGATGGAAATTTTCAAAAATGAAAAAGAATTGCTAAAAGATGCAGATATATACGGGAGGACTCTTCTTCATTTCGCAGCTCTTCGTGGGAACGTCGACCTTTGCCAATTCCTTATCGAAGATTGGAAGATGAGAGCGGATGAAACAGATATAAACGAGGAACATGTACTGCACTTTGCTGTAAAGGGCAAGAAAAAAGAGGTAGTCGAGTATTTGTGTGAATTGCCTGTAGTGCAGAGCATAATCGGTTCACCAGACGCCCAGGGGAAGACAATTCTGCATAAAGCAGCTGCTCAGGGTAGTCAAGAAATGATCACAACTCTACTGTCAAAAATAAGCATGTCCAAGGAATAAGAAACGTATATTTCTGAAGCCAATTTACTCTTTATCCGCCAACCCAATATGTTTGGTAAAACAGCTCTTCTGGAAGCGGCAAGAGGAGGCCATGTAGAAGCCGTGAAGCTCCTTTTGAAAGAGGGATCCAGGCCTCTTCATGAACGCAACTCTGATGGCAGAAGTGCTCTTCATTATGCTGTGCAACTCTCAAATGGTGAAGAGACAGAAGACATGGTTGATTCACTGCTAAACAAATGCAGCTCTGACGTAGAGAGATCCCTTCTGCTGTGGGCTTACGCAATAGGTAGCGGTACAGCTGAAGCATGTGCCAAGACACCACAAGTAAGGGATATTCTTAAAACAGAGAGAGAACGGATCGGCGGAAGCTCGGAGGACTTGTTAAGTAGTGCGATTGAGCTAGGGCATGAGAAGATGGCTTGGGAACTTGTCAACAGAGGTGCTAACACAGCTCACATAAGGAACGGCAACTGGAGTGGCGATGAAAAACGGCGCGTGGACAACTGTATGCTTTACTTGGAATCCTTTTCCCCTTTACATTCTTACAGCTGTTTTTTATATGTGAGACTTTTAACAGTTAAAGAAAAACTTATAGGTTTGCCCTGCAATTGTTAGTGAACTTTCCAAATCCTCACTTTCATCTAAATCCAAAGTGGTAAGATCAATTTTTGAGGTGTGGCGGTTAGTCCAACACACCTCTCCGATGCAACTCCAGGTTGGGGGAATTGAACCTAGGTTGAAACTCAGATATCATTTATAGGTTTGCCGTTACACCAAAACTTGCAAGTGTTAGTGAACATTCCAAACCCGCACCTTCACCTAGACCGAGAGTGACGGTTAGTTCACAAGATCAATTCCTGAGGTGTGGCGATTAGTACAACAACCCACTCAAATGCAACTTGGGGGAATTGAACCTGGGTTGAGGCTCTAATGCCATTTATACTTTGTCGTTACACTAAAACCTGCAAGTGTTAGTGAACTTTCCAAACCCGCATCTTCATCTAAATCCAGAGTGACAGTTAGTCCACAAGCAATTTCTAAGATGTGGTGATTAGTCCAACAAAACTTAGAAATCAATTCTAGTAACAAAACGTGTAATGTGGTGTTGTGCCGGAATTTTTAATAATAATCAAACCAATTCTGAACTAACTCTTATTGAAATCATGGTTGCTAATGATTTCCTCCAAATGTGACAGTGCTTAAACAGATAGATAACATACACAAAATGCCGGAACGAGGCCGAGATCAACCAGCCATCTACCATACCCTTGGTAATACTGACTCCGGAATTTTTCTTCATCTCTAAGTTTCAATAATTGTTCGCCGACTCTTTGATTTTACTTTTTTCTTTTCCATAACATATAACTCCAGGCAATGTATTGTAATGGGACAGAAAGAAAGGAGTTTGCCCAAGGCTTGGCCGCACTATTTTTAAACTCATACGTAAAATCGCCCCTGACTGTCGGCATCTTCGGTGACCGGGGAATGGGAAAGTCCAGTTTAATGATTCAGGTACGTCTAAATCATCTTCTAGCGGCAACTTCAACATATTTTTATGTAAGATCTAGAGTTGCGAAAATGGCAAACCATTGACAAGTTACTACAACAGACGGAAATTATTCTACTGAAGACGGCAGCTCAGCTGGCATTTCCAAATTTATTAGAAACAGAGCAGTTTCCTGCGTGCAGACAGATCAAGCTATCTTCAAAAGGTCAACGAAAATACCAGAAGATCAATAAAGCGGTGAAGAATTTATTGCCATCCTCTCCTTCAGTAAGTAGACGTTCCATTTAGTAATGTGTTCACAAATTAATAATAATGATAGTGATATGATCGACAATTAACCATCTTGAATCGCTTTAAATTTCTCTACACCAGAAAGACGATCCACTGCTGGAGTTTCTAGATAGCGGTTATCAAGAGAAATACCACATAGTATATAAATCATTAGCACTCATTGACCGCAACGAGATGGTGAGTTCCATCTTGTTTCGAATTGTTGTACATTTGTGCTTTTTGTAACGGCTTGGCTGCATTTTTCAGTAATGTTGTTTTGTTCTGCTAGTTTGAGACGAAAGATGATGATGAAGCAGCGGATTCAGGCAGCAACCAATATGCTCTAAGAAAGATTCCAAGTATTCTGACTGTTCGTTATAACGCATGGCAATACCAAGATGAATCAGAGGCGTGGGCAGGTCTGGCAGTTGAAATAACAAAGGCGGTGGAAGAATCAATGACCACTGCACAGAGAGTGAGGTGTCACTGCAGGTATGCGTGGAGGCAACAGAGAAACAAAATATGGTTGGAATTGTTTTTACCATGTCTCTTTGCATTATTCCTTTCAGGTTGGGTTGCATGGGTGATATGGAAATTAGTAAGTAGATCCAAGAACAACGAACTAGTACAGCTAACGTATGGATGCATACCTATAACCATCCTGGTAGCTGTTTGGACTGTAATGAAACAATTCCTTTCTGTGATTAAACCTATAAGTGCTCAGGTAATGGGATATTTCAGCAAAACGGACCATTCAACAAAACTAGGTTATCAGCATCAAGTCATCTTTGACATCAATTTTTTGATGGAAGAGATTGGTGAAAAACCGTCATGCATATGGAAGTTTAGTGGGTGGTTATGCAATTTATTACATCTCTATCCAGATTATTCCGACACCGTTAAGTTCACCTCCATTTCTAAATCACCTGCACCGTGCAAGGATGATATTCGCATGATCGTCTTTGTTGATGATTTGGATAGGTGCGACCATACCGTCATTTTGAAGGTACAATTTTCTTTTATCCACTTTAATTCCTTGCTGTGACCGTAGGTGATGATGTGCATGACCAAAACGATCTACTATTGCTCAATGTCATAAACAGGTACTTTCTGCAGTTAATTTGGTGTTGGCGACCTGTAATATCAACGTCATTCTTGGAATGGACGAGAAAATGATCGCCAGAGCAATGAAACTTCAGTTTCCAGACAGTAAGGACGAGGAAGAATTGGCAAAGAAATATATAAGCAAAATAGTTCAGCTGCCGTTGGCTTTACCAGATACCAGCGAAGATGAAACAATGAAATTCCTGCACGAGCAGCTAGGACAGGCATTCGAAGAAAGCGAGTCAAAAGTTCCAAAAGAAGGTCGGACGGAGGAGAGTACCTGCGAGAATCAGTCCTTATCAGGTTCTAAAAAATTAGATTTTAACACTTTGATAACCATACCATACTATTTCTTCGCCAATTTTTTTTTAAAAATTGATACAGGTCAAAGCCGGGATCATGTGTCTCTGGACGTTTCCCATAACCTTCCACAGAATCGTCATAATTTCCTGTCAAAACTGTGCGGAATATTTAAACCATTTTGGGGGTTCAAAAATTGCTTATTAATTCAGGGTAATTATTCATATTCGTACTCAAAACTCTTTCTGAAAACGAATTTGTCATCATAGATGCACCATTCTAATTTCTAAGGTGATTTCGGCATTTCATCAGACCCGGAAGAGACTAAGGAGAAACTGGAAAAGAGTAAACTGGAAACTATGTCATTAAATTTACAGATGATCATGCCGAATTATACCTACGAGGAACGGAAAGCACTAGATTGGTTAAGCAAAGAGGCAACGGGTGCCCAAAAGCTTCCACGAGAATGGAAACGATTCCTCATCTACCATCGTGTGGCGTGGAACATCCTTTCTCAAAGTGAGCAAGTGAAGGGGACACCTGGCTGGCAGATGCAACTGGTTGTATGGGTATTTTGTTGCTGGCAATGGGAACACCAAATCAACGACATAATCAAGGTTGCTTATACTTTATAGTTCAGATTCTTACATTTATTTCTCACGTTAGTTTAGAGATTTTGACTCATATAACTACTTTTCTGACACAACTGGTGCGTCTCACAGTATTGGAAGAAGCTTGTGCTTGTAAATAGTTCCTTTTAAGGATGGTGAAGATTGTTTGGAACTAACCTACCCCTCTCTTAAAAGTATTGTTGAGAATTGTTATCAAGAAATATGGTTGCCTCGTCATCGCAAGGAGCAGAAGGAGCCAGGTAAAAAGGACGAGGACGACGAAAAGGATGAGGAGCTCGAGCTAAAGAATGAGAAGCAAGAGAAAGAAGCAGAGGATTGGGACTCCTTGAAAAAGACGCTCGATACAAATACATACGATGTCTCCATGGAGGGTATACTATCGTTCCAGAAATTTAGACTCCACTGCAAGATTGGGCATCTCTCTTTATCTACAAAAAATCTTAATAGGAAAGATAAAGGCCTTTACATCTGACATGCCACAAAATCTACCACCATATTTTACATTTTACTGTATTATGCTTCCGCCATAACCATAGTTTCTGTATTGATCACATTTCTAATGTATTTAGATAAATAATTAGTATAATTAGAAAATAAATCTGTAATAACATTTTATTATATATTTGAAAGCTTGAACCATTGAAACATTTTATGGTATGAAATAATTTGGATGTAACTAATATTTTTCTATTATAATTTTATATTAATATTGATTTATTATTCTATAATTGTGTCTGATTTTTATATGGCTTTTAATTAAAAATATAATAACTTAAATTAATAGTAATACTTTTTAGTATTGTGTAAGGTTGATGATAATATTTTCATAAAAATATTTGATAAATTTTAAGTATTTATTTTTAGAGATAAAACTTTAAGTGTTTATTTTCAATTAGAATGTAAATTTTCTTGAGCCTACTAATAAAAGGGAGGATTTGAATAGAGGACAAGAATATTTTCAAGAAAGTATTTTCAATTAGGTTGAATATTTTCGAGAAAGTATTTTCAATGAGGTTTAACTCCCAATCAATTTAACTATCTATTCTAATCATATTATAACCCTAACCCTAAACCAATTTAAATTATTAAATTTACTTCAATTTAACTAACATCAATCAACTATCATCAATCCATTATTTATTAATGGAAAAGAGAACTAAAACTAGATGGAAGTCCATTTCAAGTTTAGGTTTTGAACCAAACATGATTTAATAAAACTGAAAGCTATTGAGGCTGTAGAAATGTTTTAGGAACACAAGTTATGTGAAAAATATAGGCATACAATAAATTGAAAGGAATGATTTGATTCCCAGATAATAAAGTCCTAGTGCCCACTTTATCACATCCCACAACCATCCACAAGAAAAATATGCAAAAATTAAGGAAAACCATTAACAAAAGTGGATGTAGGAAAAGGGTAGGAAAATGGTTAAATATGGGCTAAGATATAAATAACTAGGATTTATTTAACGACATTAATATGATGAAACCTAATTGCTTTTAACCTCAATTTAATTTATTGTAGAAGTTATACTTGTAAAATAAATAAATAAACAAAAACACTAGATTTGGATTTAATAAAGGTAAAAAAGCATAAGAAAAGATTAGAAACAAGTTTGTTTAATTTTATGTATAAGTTTGAAACTTAGTTAATCTTTTAATGTGTTTCATAACACCTTTATGCTAGTATAGTTAGGGTTTTATTGACTCAAAGAGTTGCATTATCTTTGATTATTATCTTAAATCCAAAGTATTTAAATTAAAATTTGATACTATCTTTTTAAAATCTAATGAAAGTTGGTCATACTCAAACTTGGAACATAGTGCTTAAAACTCATTGTTGACTCCATCTTAACTAGTTATTACTTTATCAATAAAGTTGCCTTCCTCTTTAGGACAACATTTTTCAAGAGTGAGCATGTTCTTGTGATTATTTGATCCCTTTTCAATAATGTACGATGATCTCTTGTATTGTGAAAGTGTCATAAGATATTTTCTTTAAATACAAAACCTTAGATGCATAATTTAATATTTTTGTGTGCTTACGCCAATGTGAGATAGTAATATCATAGAATTGTCAACCTTGGAAGGCAAGCATTTTAGTTTTAGTTAAGTTCTTGGAATATGATGATGCCCATGATCTTGTCTTGTAAATATAGGGTGTTGCAAATTAAGTAAAGAATGGTTCGATCCAAATAATTTAATGTAATAGAGTGCTATTTTTAAAATTAGAGTCAATAAATATCGAAAAAATATATATCTTAAACTTATACATCAAAATAATTATAACAAAGTGTTGGCCTACATGGCCATTGCCTCAATACATGATAATTGGCCCGCTAGCTCTTTCAAGGCTCCCCAAGTCAATGTAAGTACATAGGAGAGGGCTAAGGCATATCTAGGAACATCACTAGTGGAGAGTTAACAATTGATGGCTATTTAACAATTGCATGCGAGATTTGGGTTCTTTTAGTAATGTCATCACTTTAGAGTTTATGAATGAGTTGGGCCTCACGATCTCTTAAGTCTAAGGGAAAATTCTTGTTCAAATTTACTATGGTATTTACTCACAATTCTATGTATAATGTATCTATCTCCAATGTCCTTAGAATGGTACTTAGATGCTCATGAGTTGTTAAGAGATATTGTTTTAAATTATTATTATTCTCTTGAAAACCTAGAATATTTTTGTAATGATATCAATAATAAGGAGGTTATGGAAAAAAGGTAACCAATAGAAGTTATAGTTATCACTCGTCTATACAATTTTCCATCTTCCTCTTGGCAAATAGGTAAATAATAGAAGTTTTAGTTATCACTCATCATTATTCTTAGGAGTAGAGCATCTTGTCATAATTGGTAGGGCCCTCAATAGTTGGCATCTTCATCATGGATCTTAGACTTGAGTAGTCTAGTGTCTATCATGAGTTATATGTCCATAGTGTTGTCTTAATTGATAGCTAGATCTTGAGTGCTTGATTAATTACATAATAGAGTGTAGGTCTTTGCATTTGGGCCATGGTTTTGGTGGCCACTAATTTTCAAACCATTTGTGATTTCTTAGTGTAGTGTATAAAAAATTGAATCTTAAGAAAGATTAAACAATGGAATCAAACTAAGAATAGTTTTTACCAACTACATGAGAATCTAACTAGCCTCAAGGAGGAGTATTTTGCTACTATCTGTTGATGTTCACAAGGAACCATAGATCACTAGAGAATAGACAACCACTAAGAAAATAGAAGAGAGCAAGAAGAAGAATTTGATTATGGAGAATAAATTGATATATTACAATGAATCTCTCTCATTTTTACAAATGTGATATATGTCTTATATAGCCTTTCATTTCCATGAATTAACCACCCTAACTAGTTATGAGAATAACTTCCCAAACTATAACTATTAAATAATTATTTGCCTATATGCATAAGTAAACTTAAGCAAGGCAAAATCTATTTACCCTAACACCCCCCTTAGGTGCAACTTAGGGAGAAGAATTATTATGAGATGCAAGATGCAATATGGGTCCTGGCTACAACCATGTTAGGTACCCACTTAAAAAACAAAATACGATGCAATCTCTCACAACCGGAGAAAAGGAGAAAAACCTTATGGGAGAAAACTCCTCTCCAAAAGAGAGGAAAAAAAAAAAGAAAACAAGATGTATGGATGGAGGACTCATTAATACACCCCAAGGACTACACACATCATGTATATACAATTAATAACCCCTTGTAAGAGGGAAAGAAGGAGACTACATAACCCCCCATAATAAATAATGTCCTGCAAAGATGGTAAGTGTTTGAAGCCAAAATAAAATCTAATGCTTACAAACCACTTGTCTCCCCTTAGGAAGAAACAAAACCATGTATAGATGTGGGTATGCTTCCCATTTAGGATATGCTTTGAAAGATGGAAGCATGAAGAGTGATGATGATGTTGTTGTCTCTAAAAAAATGCTCATATGTCTCCTTGTCCAAGTAAAATGATGATGCCACAATCCAATTAGGTACATCCCCAATCAAGAAAGAAGGTGACAAACTAGAACTATGTGGAAACTAATATAGAACAAACTCTAAAGATGAAAATACTAAAATATGTCTTCCAACCAAATCTAAAAGACAATGATGGTCATGCTAATCAGGAATGATGGAAGTCTCAATCAATGACTCTGGATAAGAAGCTAATGGATGTGAAGGTGGATCAACTATCTTTGAAGAAGAATCTTGAGAACCTCTGAAGCAACTGCAACCTCATCTGAAGTCTCAGAAATGTCCAAAGGATCACAAACATGGTCTAACTTCTCTGAAGGATAATAAGGCACATTAGAGTTGGAAAGAGAAGCATTGAGAGATGGTACAGGATCATGGTCTCCATATGAGTCTTAGATGTAGGTCCAAAGAGAATAAGGGCACTCAAGATGGATAATAGACTCCAAAAAGTCATCATCTAGATGCTCAAAAATAACTCTAAAGACTCTAGCCCTATAGCCTTTCCAAATATGATACTCATGAGGTGTGCCAGGAATAGAAACATCATTATAGAGATATGGCAATAGATTGTGCTCACTAAGATGAGTGAGGATGGATTCACTCCATTGCTCATAGTTCCCTTTCTCCAAAGAAATACCCATTAACCTGTGAATTCTTCAAAATATCACAAAGATAGTACCTTCAAAAACCATTGCAAGCTTGGTGAAGTCAGCTTTCTGATGATATGCAGAATGCGAAAATCAGACTTCGGATGCCCTAGATATGCTCTGAGGAAGAAAGTCATCAATGCGGAGCTCAAAGCATGGATGTGGGGCCCAGATTAAGCCCTAGAGTGGATTAGCTCTTGGTCAACCACATGACCACCTACAACTAATGAGAAAAAAAGAGCAACGTGATGTGTTACAAAAATATGGGGTCAGTTGTGCCAACCAATCACTCCAGAATGTAAATTTGAGTCAGCAAACAAACCAACTATTGATCACCAAAAACACTTCACAAGCTACCAAAGTGAATGTTGGCATATATAAAGCCCCAAAAGGGGACATGCGGGTTCAATGTGGGATTAAAGTCCCAAATACTACCTCAACTATACTGCATGGGCCCACCTTCAGTAGCACTTCCCTAATAAATATTTGATGAAAACTTTAGAAAAGCTATAATCTTCAAATATTTTGGCCAATGAGAAGATGCTACCTAAAGTGAATATGGCACTAAAAACAAGTGGTAGGGGTCAATCAAATTGAAGATTGAGGGACGTCTCAGGTCGCGACTTCAAAACCTTACAGAGAAAGCAAGCGATCTCGAAGTGTGATTATCTTCACAGTTTATACCCAAAATTTTTGTGCCATAGTCAAGGATATATGTCCTGAGGTTGATAAATGCACAGCATTTTGGAAAAACTGTAGTGTAGAATCCTTTTAGTGATATCAAGGCTGACAAAATCACCTTAAATCTCAAGGCGTGGTGCTAGATGGGGGTGATTTTGAGGCATCTGATCTTCTTAGTGATAGTGGTGCTTATGGCATCGAGCCTGTCAAACAAAACACAAAACCGCCCTTTGCCTTTCTCACGAGCACACAACATCTCTCCTTCACAGAAAATTTCACCATTCACCTCTACCAACAAAAAAATATTGATCGTCATGATGATAGGAATCTAGGCGTGGCTACCTCTACTTGATGTGAAGAGAGATAACAATGAGAAATTGTGGTGTCTCGACACTTGACACAATTTCCTTCAAATGGTTCAGGCATGGATTAATGCCTAGGATGATTGCTTCTCCTCTCAACTCTAGAATGACACGGATTGATGCCTCCAAAAAATGATGTAGGCATGGATTGATGCATGTATAATTACTTCTCTTCTTAGGTCTCTGATGCGAGCTAAAAATCTTTTTGGTTCAAGCTTTGATACCATGTTGATGTTCACAAGGAACCATAGATCACCAAAGAATAGACAACCACTGAGAAAATAGAAGAGAACAAGAAGAATTTGATTATGAGGAATAATTTGTTATATTACAATAAATCTCTCTCATTTTTACAAATGTGATATATGGCTTATATAGCATTTCATTCCCATGAATTAACCACCTTAACTGGTTATGAGAATAACTTCCCAAACTATACTATTAAATAATTATTTGGCTATATGTCTAGGTAAACTTAAGCAAGGTAAAATCTATTTACCCTAACACTATCCAATCAAGAAGAACAAAATAGTCCTAGCTAGACCCTACTTTGCTCTACATTTAGAAATTAACTAATCTCAATAAACTTTGAAAGAACCAAGGCACATCACTAATATTGTAAAATCTAAAAATCTAAGAGTTATATTATAGAAAGGAAAATATAATAGTAAATTAGCGATTTAGATGAACCTAGCATTGAATGGGAGACCCTCGGCCTAAGAAGCCAAATTGCATCATGGAGATGTTTGCACATTGCGCTATCATTTGTACGGTATAAAAATGCAAAAGTTCCATAATGTAAGGTTCTACTCAAGTCTATTAACTCATCCAGTCTACACTTAGAACTAGAATGAGCGCCAACCATATAATAAAGCACCAAATTGATAAATAAATGCATTTAATCAACTAGCAAAGAAGAAATAAGTGATAAAGAAAGAAAAGAGAAATGATTAGCAAACTCTCATGCATTTGAATCTTCCCTTAAACATACAGCAACACAGACCAAGAAAAAATGTTGGGATTGCTTGGGAGCTTACCTTCAAGTCGAGCTCTTATTTTAATCTTTTGACCTCCATAGGTAGTCACTATAGAAAGATAAAAAAAAAAGTGTGTGATCATATTTTGTAAGTGTATATAGGAAATAACAATAGTGACAAAATAAATAAAACTAAGAGTATCAGCCTTGATCTGTAGGGAAGAATACTCTAGTGTACAAAGGAAAAATAGGGTGGTGGTCAACACCACAAGTTTTCCAAGAAATATATAAATAAATCTATTTAAAAACTAACCAGTAACACCATTTCTAGAAAATGAAACAATGTTACCAGGATATTTAATAATGGAGACTACAAGCTCCTTCAAGGTTAAATCTGTGTGCAAACAATTCCAAAACCTTGGAAGAGAGCCTCAACAATATGCAAGTTATAAACAGAAGCCCACAAAGCTGAAAAGGAGATGCTACAATGTAGAAGAACATTCAAATCACCAATCTTCTATTGTGAGAACCAAGAGAACAATTTTTAGCAATTAGCTATATTTTATAAAAAGAAATCCTAAGAGGCCAGAAGAAAAAGGAAAAACCCTTTTTCCCAAATCTTACCTTTTGCATGAGGAATAAGGAATCTTTGAGGTTTGGGAATGCTACAGGTGTCATTTCACTAACAAATAAGTGCTACTACTAATAAAATCTAGTGACAAGATGAGAGAACTAACTATTTGTAATTATGGAATATTCAGGATGCTAGTGTGTCATGAGGACGTATGTGTGTCACACTCATGTACTAGGAATATTCTCTAAAATTCTGCACATGTTCTCAGAAAATTGAGAGAAGTAAACATGTTGTGGGGTGAGATAGGCCAAGTTTAGGCTCGAGTGGCCCTAGAAACATGCTGCAGGAGTGGGTATCAAAGCGAGAAAAAAATTAATATAAAATTGTGAGGGTGCACAATTTTTTACATTACATTTTCCCCTACTTTAATAGGTTGATAACACTAGGTGATAAGATAGGCTAAAGTATTTAAATAAAGTGTTGAAATTAAATAAACATGCAAAGGATACCCAAAAGGATATTGTAGAGGTTGCATAAATTCACCAAGTGGAAGGAAGCTAACCCCATATTAAGATTATACAAAGCCATAGCATTAGGTATTGTAGACACCTTACAAATAACTTTAGTTGAATGACCCTTTAGCACCTCTCATCTTTGGATATTTTCATGACAATTCTTATGACCCTATCACATCAACACCACAATCATATGTGTCATCTCCATACACCTCTTACCAACCTTCACCCTTTCATAGGGATGGGTCATCTAAGCCAATATATGCACCATCTCAATCCAACCTATCCATATCTCAAAGTCATCCACCTATCTATTCCAACATTTCACCTCACCCTAAAATCATAATCCTAGGAGGCCCTCTTGATGCATATTTTGATGAACTTGAACATTACAGTCATTTGAATACCTTTAGCAATGAAGCTCCATTACAAAAAGAACATGCTAGTGCTAGCTATCCCTTGAGCCAAAATCCGATATCCATGAGTCTTCCTCATCCTTATGCTACCTTTGACAACAGAAGCATCACTCTAGCCTTTGCATCCTATGGCAATCCTTCATCTCCCAACCAATCCATACCTATAGTTCCTCCACCACAATATCCTTCCAATCATCTTAATATTAATCCATTAGTCCAGATACCCAATCCCAATCCATCCATCCCTATAGTCCATTTTCTATTAGACCACTCATCAAATCATCCATCTAATCCCAATCTTATAATCCATCCATCCACACAATCCTAATCCTAATCCTATTAAGTCCACCCTTATTATCCATCCACCCAATCCTAATCTTAATCCTACACAATCTACCCTCATTATTTGTCCATTATATTGTCCATAAAGTTATGAAGGATGTAACCCAAGGACTATTAGGAAATAACCAATCTCCATCATGCCATCCAATGCCTATCCTTGAGACTATCAAAGAACCATCATGTAACCGCATGTCTATTTATACCATCAAAGAGTCTCATAACATAAGCACAAGTGAAGAGCCATCATGTAGTCATGTTGTTGAACGTTCATAGTCTACCAAGCCTATCCAAGAGCTATGTTAAGAAGAAAATCCAAAGCATGATTAATCTTTCTCTTCACCAAGTCAAGATCAAACTATCCAAGCTCCTCAAGACCACATTACCTAAGTTCTACCAAGCCTATCCAAGAGCTATGTCAAGAAGAAAATCCAAAGCATGATCGAACTTGCTCCTCACCAATTCAAGATCAAACTATGCAAGCTCGTCAAGACCATATTACCTAAATTACCCAAGAACAAACTACTCAATCCACTTCACCTCATGGTTATCCTAACAATGATAGCAAGCATGGAAGTCTTGATGATCAAGTTTGATACTTACTTGGCTTCATAAAATTCCCTAGAAACAAAGAAAGTTACACTTTCATCTATGATACCAAAACCATCCATGATCAAGAAGCACACATCACTCCTACTCATCATCCACCAAGATCCCATGATGAGAGAATTTGTCCCCAAGAAAACATTGACAACCAAAAAAATGACTTGGATCATATCACACCACATCCTAATGAACATCCTACTTACATCAAATATGAAGAATAGAAAGTCATAATGACTACTATTGAAAAATCAAGTGATCAAGACATGACAAACATAAATAATGATCAAGGATTTATTGGCACAAGCAATGATCAAAACATGACAGGTATAAACAATGATCAAGAAATGCCAAACGTACACAATGATCTTGATCCACTAAGCATATGTAATGAGAAAGCAAAGGAGTCGCATACAATAGGCTCTACCATCTTCATCAAGTCATATCTACTCAGAGAGGTGGCAATAATTTTTTTTGATTATTCTAAGAAACATACCGATGATCTCACATCATGCTCCAAATGCAATGAATATCCTAGGTATTATGAACAAGATATGTAAAAGCATGAAATATTATGGAAAAGGATTGGGCCTTCATGGACAAGGCATATTGGAACCTATCCCAATCTACATCAATCATGGTCAAGACATCAAATATCAATCATCACAACAATCTAATGGTGTTAGCGATACTTCAATGATCATTGAGGCAACCTCATCTAATGAGTGAACCAAGATAGGGACCATTAATAGACCTTATAGTAAACTTGCTATCAATAATCCTTCCCCCTCCACCATCTCTACTCACAAACTTTATCCTCCACATCTTCCATCCCTTGATCAAGATCAACAAAATCATAGAACATGGAAAGTAAAAACTTCAAATCCCATGTCAAAAGCATATGAAGCCAAAAGCCAAGGTAAGCATATCAAAGCTATATGGGTTCCAAAGAAAAATGGAACTATTCAAAATGAACGTACCACATCAATAAAATAAAATGGTCCAAACCAAACAATCATGCAAGATATGAAGCAAAATAAAAAGATAAATGTTGTTTATAATAGGTGTCCACCACCTTCCAATTTGTAGAAAATTGTTGGTCCTAATCACCATCTTAATCGTCATCCTAGTCCCACAACCAAACTTACTAATTCCAAATCCAAACTACATAATCCACCATCTTAGTTTGGCAAGTCAAAAGTACATAAAAAAAATGTTCATCACCCACCTCTCCAACCAAACCAAATCCATCACAATCTTCTAATTCTACATCCCACATACCCCATCCAGATTCACAACCACATCTTAAATCAAAAAATCCCAACTCCCAAATCTTTTGTGTTGTGGAAGCAACACTTCACCATAAGGGCTATGATGGGGCCCTATCAAAATGCAAACATTCAGATAAGGCCAAATCAATTATCAATGAGGATCATGACAACATCAAAGTATTGTATAAGAGTTCTTGCATCCTAATAAAGTAGTTACTCCAAGATGGTCACTATTGGCATGTTATGACAATTGCATCTACATCAACCAAATCCAATAGATAGAGACATGTGAACATTATTTGAATATCAATATATCGATATCATCAAAATCCAAAAAGAAAAATAAAAAAATAAAAACACAAAATAAAATAAAAAATCAAAATAGTAAAGAGAAATCATCCATCCAATGGTGAAAACCATTTCATGGTGCCTTGGATAAGTACCATGATGAAAAACTAGAAAATGTGTAGCTCGATTATCTATGCACCTTACACTTGGGTCATGTTGTCTCATCTATCCCCTCCTATCATTTCCCTCCTATCCAATCATCCTTATAAATTGCATCCACATACCTATTCCATTTAACCGAATCATCCCTTCCTCCTACTTTTGATCTTAATAAAGGATAGGGGCATAATGTTGAAAAATGCTTTGGACATCTCTTGATATACCCAATCCTTTCCAGTCAATCCTATCACCCTATTATTGAAAGCATTATCATGCAAAGTCCTAAGTATAATATCTAGAATAATGTGCATTTTATTACTATGTGACATAGTCCTTGGAGATCACATCCTAACCCCCCATCCATCCACCATGTATCCATCCATCCCATCCCTTATTGACAATCCTTTTTATCCATCCATCCAATCCTACTTTTATCCTTGCCCTTAGACCTTGTTTTCCCTTACCATTGGTATCTGGAAAAGAGGCTATCCAAATGTAATCCAATGCTACCTCTCAAAATGCAAAAAAACCAAATCATGTCAAATATCCAAAATAAAAATCAAATATAGAAAACTCCAAGCAACAAATCAAATGCAAGCCATCCTTAATCCATATCAATCTAGTCACTTGTGATCTAGCCAAATCATCCAAAAGCATACCTTGATTTTATTTCCTACCTTATTGTCAACCTAATCAAATCAATCAATCATCATCGATCATCATCTTTGGGATATATCATTCCCTATTCTTGTGTTGTTCTTGGGATATATCATTCCCATAACACTATCCTCTATCACTTCTAAATCAATCAATCGTGTAGAAAAAGAGGGAAGATGGGGTTTGGTTAATTGTTTGATTGGATCATCCTTTCACTACATACATTCAAGGACATTAAACTGAGTTGAATCACAACTTTTCCAAGAGGACTCAACTATCAGGTTTGCTATCACTTGGAATGATAAGTAAATTTGGAATTGTTGGTTATTTGTTAAACCCTAGTTCTATGATAAATAGGGCATAACTTTCAAACAGTGATAGATATGAACACATTGAAAGAATCACTAGGATCAATGAACAGAGGAGAACATGATTCCAAAAGAAGAGGTGTTGAAGGGCTAGGGTGCCCATGCCCAAGCCCTTGGAGTGAAAATCTACTAATAGTCAAAACTGAGAAAATGCTCGAGAGAGTGCCTAGATGATGTTTCTAAACCCTGATTTGTCTGGAGGTCAATTGGAGGTCAAAAGAGTAGGCACCCAATCTAGGGGTGTTGTTTTTTCTCCATATATGGATTCTTTATGCTATGCACTAGCTTCCTCTAACTCCACTCTGTGAGATTCGACACCTGTTACCTGCAATCACAAGAGAGAGGTTGGGGGTTGTGGTGTTTAGGAGCTTGCCTCAGTCAAGCCTTGGAATGGTATTTAAGCCTTCCAACACCATTATTAGATAGAAAGTGCATGTCCTTAGTGGACAGAGGAAAAATCAATGATGAAATATATTAATGAAAGCACAAATAGATATCACCTTGGAGGTAAAACCCTCATGGAAGGATGAAACTCTTTCATGCCATGAGGAGATGGATTAATGAAGCCAAATCTATAACAAACAAACACAATAGCAACACAAGTCTACTATGTAACACAATGAAAGCCTTGAATATCCTTAGCATAAGATCACAAGTTCAAATTATCCATCTAGTTTACAAATGAGGTCCTAAACATGCTTATATATGCATTCCTGCTAAACATTCCTAATTCAAATTAAATAAGCTGACAAAGGGAGACCTTTTAATGGTTACTTTATGGACATTTTAAATTGGGACCCTGACAAAATAAGACAGGACAAGGGTGTGGGTGCCCTTGTCTAGGGACCTATTTTAGGGCCTGATTAAGATTTAGGACTCACCCCTAGGTCCCATTTGACATGGGTTTCAGGGGATTTTTCTTCAGGATTCATTTTAAACTTACATGGTTAAACTAAAGGGACCTAGGAGCTAAACATAGGAGGTAAAATTCCTAGGGGGACATTTTACAACATAACAAGAATATATAGCCTTGCCAACCATAAGTGTCTTTAAAAATAATAATGACTTGTTGGGGACAACTGATTAAAGATGTTTAAAATAAGCATTAACTTAAAAGAAAGCTCTCGAGAGCCAATAGTTTGTTTGCAAGAAATGAATATCAAAGCATATGAAAAGTCATCAATTGATAATTATCATATCCTCGTCAAGTACCACCTCCTTTTGCATCGCCTCTTGTTCTTTGTTTTATCCATCTCTCGAAGCTGAATCAACCTGTGCTGCTTGAGTTGCCAATGCCTGTAATTTCACCTTGTATGTTCTATATCTGCCAATAATCAGTCTCAACACTTTGCCACTTGGGATGCCAGTGATATTAGCTTGAAGTTTCCATTTACTTATCATCCAATAAGTCTTTGGCACCTTTTTATGGACTTCATCAATTTCTCTTTTAAAAGTTCAGAGATACATTGCCACTCATCCAAGCTTTCCTATTTATTCACCAGTGACCATGTCAGTAGCCACAAGTTCTTCAGTAATCATTTTATTGAAAATTTTCTTTATATCTTTAATCTCAAGTAATTTATCTTCATCTTCATTGAAGGCTTCTATGTCTAAAATTGTGAAATTACTCTTGAGATCCTTCAAATCAGAGAAATATTGGGTCAATGCATTCCTCAGCTCCTCTTCTACTCCCCCCAACATAGTCATTCTCCATTCGAGTGTATCTACCCATATTGTGGATTCATTCTTCTTGGGTTCATTAAGATCTTCTCAGCTACGAGGATGCTAGTGTCAATCTTAGCCATCTCTTGAACTTCTTTAAATACCATCAAAAGACTATTGTTATCTTTGCTAACAATTTGCAATTCTACAACCAATGTTTCCCTTTTGCTAGAGATCAAGGTGTACAATTTTGTAGCTTCCTCAATATAAAATAAACCATCAAGAATGGTTTTCTCTACCCATTGATCAACAACATTACATATGGCTTCGCACCGTTTGATTTTTTGTAGCGATTTGAGGTCTAAACCATCCCTGGTTATGATCAGTGTATCCTCTAAAGGTTGAGCAGTAATCCTTAAAATGGATCAAATGAATGCAGTCAAAGATCTCACTTGAGCTTGTAGCTTAGCCCTCCCCTGCTGCTCATTTTTTACTCTTATTGATAAAGTGCTCACAAAGAACTTAGCATGATAGATTTCACCATCGATAGTGGAAGGCCCCATATCAACTTGACTCATGTTAAAATTGGCCTCAGTGACTTCATCCTCATTATTTTCACCAATAGGATCAGCAATTTCCAAAATATGATGTCCAGTAGAAGGATCCACCACCATTTTAGACATCCTCTTAGCCCTCTTGGGCTTAGGTGTATCTTGTAGCAACTTAGCCACAGTGTCTATGTTTGTATCTATCATGGGAGCATATCTCTTCTTCTTTTCTACATCCTTCTTTAACCATGAGGGGTAGGGGGAAGTAGAGACACTAGCATTGCCATTAGTATTCAAAACAACACCATCTGAATGCACATGAGGAGTACTATGTTTTGGAGGATCACTCAAACCAAGAGAAATAAGATTACCAAACAAAGACTGAAAAACATTATCTTCACCAATTTGATTAAAAATTAATGAATCATTATCAGGTACCAAGGGGTGGAAGGAGGCACATGGTCTGCTTGCAATTGTTGCGAAGCATCTAATCTCTTTTCCACTGTAGTTCTTGGGGACACAAGATAGTGATCTTTCTTGCATATAGCTTTCTACCTTCTGCTATCTTTAGGTTGTTCTCCATCTCTGCCCAATTGTGAGCCAACTCTATGAAGAGTTCTATCCAAACTAGATGTATACTTGGGGGTGTGAGATTCCTGAGACTTGTTCTGTTCTTTTGTAGCAGATTATTTAGGTGTTGAAGAACTATCATGTTCTCTAAATTTCTTATTGATCCATTTATCAATTCTTTTGAACACATGAAAATAAAGAATCATAATATCCATGACTTCCTTTCCTGACCAGCATACCTAAGATAAGGGTTGTGAAACAACATTGTGATAACCTTGATCCAAAATATTTGAGTTATCATCTATACCTTCTATGACTTGTAATGGCAAAACAAAAGCCTGAACTTGGTCAATTATTAACCTCATCCAACTCCTTCATTGCACTTCCCTTTCATCCATGCAATCTTCCAAGTAATCCTCAAGATGGGGTTTATTGGTGCAGGAGCACCTTGGTAAATCAAAGTTGTCCTAGACAAACCTTTGATTTTGATTAAATTGTATGCTTCAACATTGTATCAAGGTTATATTGATTAATTGTTCGTGTGTCTAGGTCATTAGGAGGACAATATTTAATGTTTTGTGTCAAGTTTGGAAAGAATGTAAAGATTGCCAATATAAATTCTGAAAAAACAGTCAAGTTGCTAAAAAGACAGTTTTAGGAATTTGAAAGGACATTTTGTGTCTTGGGTCATTGAAAGGAAGTGGAAACTGGAGAGACATGTTGAAATGCCTTTATTAAGGCCTTGTAACATCAAAATACTTGGAGGTGATTGGAGATTTCAAATGAAATAGAAAAAAGCAATGCTTTTCTGTGTTTTTCTTCAAAAAATTGCTGTCTTCTTACATTGTACGGCCCTGTACGGGCAGGGAGTCATTTCTAAGTGATTTTGCATGAAAGATCTTTTAATCACCTTCCCTTCCCATTTGGTTGCATCCATTTTGGTTTTGTTTTAAGGAAGAAATTGCATTTTTTGTCTAAACTGTCAATACCCTCCGTTAGGGTAAGCAGAGATAAGAAGAACTGTATTTCCCTCCTTTTGTCCATTGATAGTGGATGATCTTCAGTGGGAAGGATCATGACAATGTTTGATTTTATGTTCATAAGGTTTTTAAACCTATGGTTAAGATTTAAGAGTGGGAGAGTAAAGTCTTTTGACTGTATTTCTGTATACTGTCTAGAAAATAGAGTTTAGAGGACAGTCTTGAGATATAGGTGTAGGATTTGTTAAAACATTGATGGGAATGGACTTTTGGTGAACTAGTAAGCTCATGCAGACCTTTTATGATGTGTTCCATGCACATGCAAGGTGTGGGGGGTCGTGGAGTGCCTACTTTCAATAAGACCCTATGCATGCAAAGCCTATTAGGCCTAATTTGCTCAGCGACAGTCCTGTTTTGAGTAGCTCTTTCCAAAGCAATAGATACTGATTTCTTGTTATGTTTGAGAACACCTTAAAGGGTACTCAAAACTCCCATAAAAGTCTTAAGAAGGGTTCTATACTGGAAGTTATGAGTGACTGTCCGTCAAAACAGGGCTACTAGCTTTTGGGGCAGTCAATGAAGGATTGGTAATGAGATGAAAGGGCAAACCTTAATGGTTGGTTGTTTTGGTTAATTGAATGGTCTTAGATGAACAAAAAAAAAATAGTTGTGGCCTTGATCAAGTCAGAAAAGGTGAAAGCCCAAATTTTATGCTATGTTGAGGATCTTGGTGTATGACAAGGTTGGACTTGAAACACTTTGTTTTGAAATATGCCTCTATTAAGTGAATCTGATCTTTTCCTTTGCATCAGATTGGTATCAGAGATAGCAAAAGATCTAGGAGGAGATGTTGTATTTGTTCCTATCACTGAGAAGGCAGGTGAAGAACTGAAGAACACATTATGTTGGTGACCGTTATTTGCTAAGTTGTTTGGTTGCAGGTGCAAGTTCACTCACTACAGTAGGCAAACAGGAAGGTCTGTCAAGAGGGCCAGAGGAGATGGGCCATTGGTTGTCGCCAAAAGTCTTGGGGAGAGAGGCAAGAGAGGACTCCCAGGTGAGGGACATGAGTGTTGTTGTAGCAGGAAGGAGTGGACTTCTGATGATAGAGATGCACCTTGGAGGCAGCCAGTCAAACTCCACTAATAGGAGTCACAGTTGGAAGGTAAAGAGGAAGTAGAGGAGGCATCAAGTCAGGGTTGAAGACATAAAGAGGCAAAAGTCATTTGAAGCAGACCACACAACTCTTGGGACAAGAGTTTTCTTCATGTTGAGGAGTATGGTGTAGGAGCACCTTGGTAAATCAAAGTTGTCCTAGACAAACCTTTGATTTTGATTAAATTTTATGCTTCAACATTGTATCAAGGTTATATTGATTAATTGTTCATGTGTCTAGGTCATTAGGAGGACAATATTTAATGTTTTGTGTCAAGTTTGGAAAGAATGTAAAGATTGCCAATATAAATTTGGAAAAAACAGTCAAGTTGCTAAAAAGACAATTTTGGGAATTTGAAAGGACATTTTGTGTCTTGGGTCATTGAAAGGAAGTGGAAACTAGAGAGACATGTTGAAATGCCTTTAATAAGGCCTTGTAACATCAAAATACTTGAAGGTGATTGGAGATTTCAAATGAAATAGAAAAAAAGCAATGCTTTTCTGTGTTTTTCTTCAGAAAATTGTTGTCTTCTTACATTGTATGGCCCTGTATGGGAAGGGAGTCATTTCTAAGTGATTTCACATGAAAGATATTTTAATCACCTTCCCTTCCCATTTGGTTGCATGTATTTTGGTTTTGTTTTTAGGAAGAAATTGCATTTTTTGTCTAAACTATCAATACCCTCTGTTAGGGTAAGCAGAGATAAGAAGAACTGTATTTCCCTCGTTTTGTCCATTGATAGTGGCTGATCTTCGGTGGGAAGGATCATGACAATGTTTTCTTTCATGTTCATAAGGTTTTTAAACCTATGGTTAAGATTTATGAGTGGGAGAGTAAAGTCTTTTGACTGTATTTCTATATATTGTCCAGAAAACAGAATTTAGAGGACAATCTTGAGATATAGGTGTAGGATTTGTTAAAAACATTGATGGGAATGGACTTTTGGTGAACTAGTAAGCTCATGCAGACCTTTTATGATGTGTTCCATGCACATGCAAGGTGTGGGGGGTCGTGGAGTGCCTACTTTCAATAAGACCCTATGCATGCAAAGCCTATTAGGCCTAATTTGCTCAGCGACAGTCCTGTTTTGAGTAGCTCTTTCCAAAGCAATAGATACTGATTTCTTGTTATGTTTGAGAACACCTTAAAGGGTACTCAAAACTCCCATAAAAGTCTTAAGAAGGGTTCTATACTGGAAGTTATGAGTGACTGTCCGTCAAAACAGGGCTACTAGCTTTTGGGGCAGTCATTGAAGGATTGGTAATGAGATGAAAGGGCAAACCTTAATGGTTGGTTGTTTTGGTTAATTGAATGGTCTTAGATGAACAAAAAAAAATAGTTGTGGCCTTGATCAAGTCAGAAAAGGTGAAAGCCCAAATTTTATGCTATGTTGAGGATCTTGGTGTATGACAAGGTTGGACTTGAAACACTTTGTTTTGAAATATGCCTCTATTAAGTGAATCTGATCTTTTCCTCTGCATTAGATTGGTATCAGAGCTAGCAAAAGCTCTAGGAGGAGATGTTGTATTTGTTCCTGTCACTGAGAAGGCAGGGGAAGAACTGAAGAACACATTATGTTGGTGACCGTTATTTGCTAAGTTGTTTGGTTGCAAGTGCAAGTTCACTCACTGCAGTAGGCAAACAGGAAGGTCTGTCAAGAGGGCCAGAGGACATTGTCCATTGGTTGTCGCCAAAAGTCTTGGGGAGAGAGGCAAGAGAGGACTCCCAGGTGAGGGACAGGAGTGTTGTTGTAGCAGGAAGGAGTGGACTTCTGATGATAGAGATGCACCTTGGAGGCAGCCAGTCAAACTCCACTAATAGGAGTCACAGTTGGAAGGTAAAGAGGAAGTAGAGGAGGCATCAAGTCAGGGTTGAAGACATAAAGAGGTAAAAGTCATTTGAAGCAGACCACACAACTCTTGGGACAAGAGTTTTCTTCATGTTGAGGAGTATGGTGCAGGAGCACTTTGGTAAATCAAAGTTGTCCTAGACAAACCTTTGATTTTGATTAAATTGTATGCTTCAACATTGTATCAAGGTTATATTGATTAATTGTTCATGTGTCTAGGTCATTAGGAGGACAATATTTAATGTTTTGTGTCAAGTTTGGAAAGAATGTAAAGATTGCCAATATAAATTTGGGAAAAATAGTCAAGTTGCTAAAAAGACGGTTTTGGGAATTTGAAAGAACATTTTGTGTCTAAACTGGAGAGACATGTTGAAATGCCTTTATTAAGGCCTTGTAACATCAAAATACTTGGAGGTGATTAGAGATTTCAAATGAAATAGAAAAAAAGCAATGCTTTTATGTGTTTTTCTTCAGAAAATTGTTGTCTTCTTACATTGTACGGCCCTATACGGGCAGGGAGTCATTTCTAAGTGATTTTGCATGAAAGATCTTTTAATCACCTTCCCTTCCCATTTGGTTGCATGCATTTTGGTTTTGTTTTAAGGAAGAAATTGCATTTTTTGTCTAAACTGTCAATACCCTCTGTTAGGGTAAGCAGAGATAAGAAGAACTGTATTTCCCTCATTTTGTCCATTGATAGTGGCTAATCTTTGGTGGGAAGGATCATGACAATGTTTGATTTCATGTTCATAAGGTTTTTAAACCTATGGTTAAGATTTAAGAGTGGGAGAGTAAAGTCTTTTGACTGTATTTCTGTATACTGTCTAGAAAATAGAGTTTAGAGGACAGTCTTGAGATATAGGTGTAGGATTTGTTAAAAACATTGATGGGAATGGAGTTTTGGTAAACTAGTAAGCTCATGCAGACCTTTTATGATGTGTTCCATGCACATGCAAGGTGTGGGGGGTCGTGGAGTGCCTACTTTCAATAAGACCCTATGCATGCAAAGCCTATTAGGCATAATTTGCTCAGCGACAGTCCTATTTTGAGTAGCTCTTTCCAAAGCAATAGATACTGATTTCTTGTTATGTTTGAGAACACCTTAAAGGGTACTCAAAACTCCTAGAATAGTCTTAAGAAGGGTTCTATACTGGAAGTTATGAGTGACTGTCCTTCAAAATAGGGCTACCAGCTTTTGGGGTAGTCAATGAAGGATTGGTAATGAGATGAAAGGGCGGACCTTAATGGTTGGTTGTTTTGGTTAATTAAATGTTCTTAGATGAAAAAAAAAAAATAGTTGTGGCCTTGATCAGGTCAGAAAAGGTGAAAGCCCAAATTTTATGCTGTGTTGAGGATCTTGGTGTATGACAAGGTTGGACTTGAAACACTTTGTTTTGAAGTATGCCTCTATGAAGTGAATCTGATCTTTTCCTCTGCATCAGATTGGTATCAGTGCTAGCAAAAGCTCTGGGAGGAGATGTTGTGTTTGTTCCTATCATTGAGAAGGCAAGTGAAGAACTGAAGAATATGTTATGTTGGTGACCGTTATTTGCTAAGTTGTTTGGTTGCAGGTGCAAGTTCACTCACTGCAGTAGGCAGACAGGAAGGTCTGTCAAGAGGGCCAGAGGAGATGGTCCATTGGTTGTCGCCAAAAGTCTTGGGGAGAGAGGCAAGAGAGGACTCCTAGGTGAGGGATAGGAGTGTTGTTGTAGCAGGAAGGAGTGGACTTCTGATGATAGAGATGCACCTTGGAGGCAGCCAGTCAAACTCCATTAATAGGAGTCACAGTTGGAAGGTAAAGAGGAAGTAGAGGAGGCATCAAGTCAGGGTTGAAGACATAAAGAGGCAAAAGTCATTTGAAGCAGACCACACAACTCTTGTGACAAGAGTTTTCTTCATGCTGAGGAGTATGGTGCAGGAGCACCTTGGTAAATCAAAGTTGTCCTAGACAAACCTTTGATTTTGATTAAATTGTATGCTTCAACATTGTATCAAGGTTATATTGATTAATTGTTCATGTGTCTAGGTCATTAGGAGGACAATATTTAATATTTTGTGTCAAGTTTGTAAAGAATGTAAAGATTGCCAATATAAATTCTGAAAAAACAGTCAAGTCGCTAAAAAGACAGTTTTGGGAATTTGAAAGGACATTTTGTGTCTTGGGTCGTTGAAAGGAAGTGGAAACTGGAGAGACATGTTGAAATGCCTTTATTAAGGCCTTGTAACATCAAAATACTTGGAGGTGATTGGAGATTTCAAATGAAATAGAAAAAAGCAATGCTTTTCTGTGTTTTTCTTCAAAAAATTGTTGTCTTCTTACATTGTACGGCCTTGTATGGGCAGGGAGTCATTTCTAAGTGATTTTGCATGAAAGATATTTTAATCACCTTCCCTTCCCATTTGGTTGCATCCATTTTGGTTTTGTTTTAAGGAAGAAATTGCATTTTTTGTCTAAACTGTCAATACCCTCTGTTAGGGTAAGCAGAGATAAGAAGAACTGTATTTCCCTCATTTTGTCCATTGATAGTGGATGATCTTCGGTGGGAAGGATCATGACAATGTTTGATTTCATGTTCATAAGGTTTTTAAACCTATGGTTAAGATTTAAGAGTGGGAGAGTAAAGTCTTTTGACTGTATTTCTGTATACTGTCTAGAAAATAGAGTTTAGAGGACAGTCTTGAGATATAGGTGTAGGATTTGTTAAAAACATTGATGGGAATGGACTTTTGGTGAACTAGTAAGCTCATGCAGACCTTTTATGATGTGTTCCATGCACATGCAAGGTGTGGGGGGTCGTGGAGTGCCTACTTTCAATAAGACCCTATGCATGCAAAGCCTATTAGGCCTAATTTGCTCAGCGACAGTCCTTTTTTGAGTAGCTCTTTCCAAAGCAATAGATACTAGTTTCTTGTTATGTTTGAGAACACCTTAAAGGGTACTCAAAACTCCCATAACAGTCTTAAGAAGGGTTCTATACTGGAAGTTATGAGTGACTGTCCGTCAAAACAGGGCTACTAGCTTTTGGGGCAGTCAATGAAGGATTGGTAATGAGATGAAAGGGTAGACCTTAATGGTTGGTTGTTTTGGTTAAATGAATGTTCTTAGATGAACAAAAAAAAAATAGTTGTGGCCTTGATCAGGTCAGAAAAGGTGAAAGCCCAAATTTTATGCTATGTTGAGGATCTTGGTGTATGACAAGGTTGGACTTGAAACACTTTGTTTTGAAATATGCCTCTATGAAGTGAATCTGATCTTTTCCTCTGCATCATTTATGTAGATACATGCTGCCTCCATACATATTCATTTTCACAAAGTTTTTACTATCAAAGGATGGTCTCACAGGTAGCAAATGGAAGTTATACTTAGCCAACAATTTCTCCACACTTCGGGCACTATCATTGCTCTTACAAGAAAAGAAAGATAAAGACATAGCATTATAGTACCCTTTCTTCTTCATAGTATGGTACTTGTTATTTATAGTCGCCATTTTGTGGCAAACTTCCAAAAGCACTAGAAAATGTGAAGGATATCTCGGCAATTTTAACGGGGTATTTTCAAAACCACCAATTCTTAAATAAGAAAATTGATCAAACTGAATATAAAAACATCCAAAATTCATTACAAATGTGGTTGCTTTAGGGGAGATTCTTCTCTCCAAGGAACCTTCAATTTTCTTTGCAGAGAGCATAAGGAAAGCATCATTCACCCTATGGAAATCTCTTATTCCAATGTCTTTTTTCAACTGCAGAAAATAACAATACACAGGTGTATCTAGAGTAAGAGACCCTTGGGTTCTCAAACCAGGACATACAACCTCTTTTCTAGATAAAATATAGACTAAAAGAGAACACATGTAAAATGACACCTTCCAAGGAAAATTTGCTAACTGCTCATGCATATGTTCACTTATTAACTTCACCCAGTCTATATTTTGACACTTACTACAAATCAGTAGAATGAATTGGCACATCTAGTTTTTGAAAGTGTTTGATTTGACACTCTCAATGACACAATGTAATAGAGTGATCATTTCGGATATCTCTTCTTTGAAATACCCTCTTTTTAAACCAGCAGGAAGTCAAGATTTACCCTTATTCTCAACCTTTAACTAGCTCTTAGAAATATGACTTTGACACCAATCATTCTTGTCCCAGTAGTACCCCCAACTAGTTGTCATAGACACATCAACAAATTTCGCATAGTCTGTTAGCTTCAAGGCATTTGATACAGCTTCGGAATCAATCTTTTTTAACATAGGGTCGTCAAAGGATCATATCTCCTACGAGTCATGGTAATAATTATTTGCACAAGCAATAACCAAATCTGGGCATGACACAGCAGGTGAGAAACCTCTAGCTCAGGCTAACCCACTACTCACAATTTTCTCTACAATTGAGAACCTCGTTTCTTGCTGCATTCTCTCCCAGAAATCCTCCAAGTCCACATGCTTGAGGTCTGTATTGCTTACATTTGACAAACCATTCTCAATAACATAGGTAATTGGGGACCCCTGGAAATTTTATTTCATTCTAACTTGTTTGAAAAAATAGAGAGCAAAAACTTCTAAATAAGTCAAGGATGCAAGAGAGGTCCATAAGACATTTGGGGAAAACTGGCTATCCAGACTCATGAAAAGAAAATTGCTCTTACCAAATGAAATAAATCAAAGATTGCAAGATGTCATAGTGAGAGAAGCAAGGAGAGAAGCCAATTATTCTAACCTGTTAGTGAAGAGTTCTACAAATTCTTTATTAATGGTGAAGTTGGGAGCTCCTTCAAGGTACTCTCCTCACAATAAAAAATGAGACTTTCACTCATAAGGAGGCAAATTTAACCAAAGTTTTGTATCTAAACTTTATTAAATCCTCCATAAATTTTATTTAATTTTGGTGGCGAACCATACTGCAAAATTCATAAATGACCCCCTTTATTTCCCTCAGAAAAGTGTGTGAACACCTTTACCAATGTTTTAAATTTATGATGAACTGGCAGTTGTCAATCCTTCGTACACACTAATAGATTTAAAGGACAAATGAACCAACTGTTAGTGCTAAACTTTATCTTATATTACTTATTCTAAGTAATATAATTAGCACATGGCTTTAAGCCACCTTAGGTGGCTAGGTGTCGACTTGGAGAGTTTCACACAACTCTCCAAGCTATGTGTTGACACTCATTTGACACTTGGTGAGTGGAGTGTTGAAGTTGACTCCTAAGTTGACTCAACCTTCTCACCTTGCTCAGCTATATGTACTTGCTCTTTTGCCTAATTAAATTACTTCAAATTTGTGATCAGCATTCATCTTATTGATTCTACAATATCTCATATGGTATCAAAATGTCTAAGTTAGATTGCTGATTCATTTTTGAAGGCCAAAGGTTGTGTTTTTGGAGTTCATTGAGGGTCTATTCTTTGTGAGCTCATGCAAGACATCCAGCATCCATTACCAAATGCTTTGTGTTCAGAAGGTTTGACCTCATTAGCAATCGTGAGGAGGCGTGGATTCCTAGCTCGGGCAGTCCTGCAAACACCCCTATTGGTGTGACTTTGAGAGCAACTTTACAATGCCACCTCATTCCTCATGATTTTCTGTTGTAGGTTCGACCATTCTCTTGGGAGGTCACCATTTTGGTTCGAGGTTGAACTTCTAATGCGTGGTATACTCTATGGATGTTTGTTCTTGTCGATCTTCTATTTGGCTACCATTCTTTAACAAGGCCGCAGTTTTCAATCTAATAGTCAACTATCTCTAAGTCCTTTTTTGGACTCTTTCTCATAGATTTCCTCAACCATGCAGGCCTTGCAATTGGCCACGAAGGCTCATTCATGGTCTCTATCATGTTTTTTTCTCATCATAATTGACCTAGTCAACAAACCACCTTGTTCACATCAGATCGGCCTCTCTACTTGGGCTTACAGCCTCTATATCTCTTTGTTTGTGCTTGAGAAAAGGCGTCTGAAGGAAAAAAAGGAGAGGTTGGGTTGCATAAGGCAACTGCAACCTATGTATAAGGGACACAGGTCTGAAGGAAAGGCCATGTGCTTGAAGGAAAGGTTGATTGCTTCCACAACAGGTCACTAAGCTCACAAAGAAGGCTGCAACCCTACACCTCCCAACATGCACCTCATGATCTCCCTGAGTGTTTGGCTGTCTATAATTCTAGTTGTTATTTGGCATTGAAATCTTGGATTTCCTCATCTGACCATTGTTTGTGGAGGTTAGTTTGGTGTTGGAGCCTTTCTATTTATGGTTGTTAGTTTGGTTGTTAGTTAGTGGTTATTAGAGCTAGCACTTTATGCCTTCTTACATTATCATCTATTGTAACTATTGAGAATTCCTCACACTATTTTAAAAAATTTCAATATGTGTTAGAGTTTGATAACGTTTCTGCCATGTCGACATAGAAGTCACAACCCCTAAGTCTAAGTTGCAAGTATGAGATCCAATACCGTCAGGAGAGAGTCAAAGAATTCAGGTTCCAAAGATGACACAGTGTAATTGCTAAAATGCAGGCCCTAAGTAATAAAGCCTCGGCCTATAGATACACAATATCATCATGTAAAGGGATTGAAAAGTGAAGATTCAACATGAAACAGTATCCCAAAAGAAGGCATAGTTGATAATATCTGCAATAGCTTTTAATTGCAGGAGATTACATTTGAGGTCATCTCAAAAGGGGGATTAGACGATAGAGATGATTCGGAGAGCCTGCCATTCAAAAGTGCCACCATTATAATGGAGAACTCTCAGTAATGGATACATTTTAAATGATGAACTAGTATAGAAGCAGCATTCATCACTCAAGCCACAAGCTAAGATGATGGGTGGTGGTGCCTGTAAAAGCAGCAATAGACATCATATATAAAGATATGACCTCTGAAGATTTTCCTGCCATCACATATATGGTGGCACAGGTTTAATATGATGTGACCATCACATATCATGGTGCCATATAGCAACAAGGTTAGCTTCCACCACAAATGCATGGCATGGGTTCAATAAAGATGAGGTTAACAGAGAAACCATGCACAAGTTTATACTACCTCCATGGCGTAGCGCAACCAAAAGATAAGTGGCGCTATCAACATCTATGAAAGAGGCAGCTAACACAAAACACCTCCACTGCCAAATTTATAAAGCACAAGATGAAAGGATGGCGCTGACACCAAATGGAGCACAAACATTTAGTTGTTATGACAATATCAAAGTAAAGGTGCATTTCCTTCAGAGTTAAGAGGCAGAGCACAGAAAGGTGGTGCTGCTGGTAATATAAAGTTTAGTCACTGAAAGGTGGTGCAAAGTCTATTATTTAAATCCACAACCATCTTCAAAGCCATGGGTCTTTATAATGGAGGCTCGAATTATTTAAGATTATGACAGCCAAATTCAAAGGCACAATGTAAATCTCAGTCAAGGTATAGAGTTGCAACACAACCATTGTCAAAATGACTCAGCTTCTATCAAAAAATCACAAGGGAACAGCTATAGAAATCAATGGTTCGTCCTCCAAATAAAAGGCACAAGTGATAAGGGATCGGCCTTGTCATTAAGAAAACATGAGACTCAGCATATACAAAAAATCATGGCACAATGGAGGATCAGCGGTATTTTCTAGGGTAGATGTTTGTGATTCAAAGAACATGCCAACAATATATGATGGATAGTCTTTTATAGAAATGGCGCGGCTTTTATGGAGTCTAAACACCAAATATGCCACCAGATCATAGAAATGGGACACCGACCTGCGAAGAGGAAGTGCAGTCTCCAAATTGATGCATGGCTTAGAATGATGGCACTGCATAGATGCGTGGCTCCGTAGTAAAAATCATGGCATGGTGGAAAAATGAATGTGGCACTGGTTTTATTTTAGAATGCAAGCACCATAAAGCATGGAAATACAAAACCTCCAGCATTGAAGGCTCAACCTAGATAGAAGAATGGAGGCCATTTCAAACAAAACACAGAGTTGGGGTTTCAATGAAGGCACTCAGCAACCATTAGATGAAGACTCAAATCAACAACTCCCAGTCATTAAGAAACAAATGAAGGAGAAAGTAGCTCAGAGTGAAGCAGAATGTGCCACTTGGTAGCACCACAGGAATTTGCAAGGTAGGAAGGAAAATGTACTCTCAAATGAGTGCCATGGTGACACATGGAAGCCGCAGAAGCCATCTTCTCACGGGAAGGTTAAATGATTAATATGGAGTCACATGACTCAAAAGAAGGGAGATGAGCCTTTTATTTTTATGTTGAGTCTAATGGTGGACCCCTCCTCACATAAAGTTGAGCTTTATTAAATTTAATAAGAGTCTCTCAAATATATGCTCACGAGATTAAAAAATATGTTTTAAATAAAAGATAAGAGTCTTTTATTATTTGAAAGGACAAGGTGGGTCCCTCTAGCTTTAAGTAAGAGATTTATTTAATATTAAGACTCTTATATTATATCATATGACTAATATGATTCTTATTTTCACAGAAAAGAATATGCAACCCTAAATCAAAGCATGCAACCTTAATTTTTCACAGCAACCACAAAGGGATGAGCTAGAAGTTTTTCATGCCACAGGTCAAGCAATAGTAGCAAAGGTATTTTCTAGCCATGGAGGAGAAACAGAATAGCCAATTACAACTATTTGAGTCAGATTTTCTAGGATTACAGTTGGAGAGATTTTCTAGGCAGTTGCAAAGATTTTCAGAGGATCACAAGAGGTTTTTGGATTATAAATACAGAGATCCACATCAGAGAAAATGAATTCTACAAATGGAGACACACAGATTGGAATGATAAAAAATTAGCAGTAGATAGAGATATTTTCTTGGCCTCAACAGTGACCTCAAATGAGGGTTGTAAAATTTTATTTTGCACAAATCTTTGCCTTTGTATCTTATTCTTCCTCAAATAATAAACATTAGTATTACTTTGTGCAAATCTGAGTCTATTTTCTATTTCTTTCTTCTTTCTTTTTGTTTCTAGGCCTTTGCTAAATCTGATTTATAAACTGGGTAATTAATCATGCATTTATGCTCTTTAATTTTTCAAGTTAATCTGTTAGGGTTTGACATTGTGCAATGGGTAGGTTTTAAATCTGGCACATCACCATAGGATTAAGTTTTTCATTCTGCAATCTTGTTTTTTCTTCCCTTTCCAAAACCCCCATAAAAAGAAAGAGCCAACTTCTATAAAATCTGGAGGTTACTTCAGGGATCAATCCCACATTCTTGAAGTTTCCCATGTTGGTGATGGATTAAAACCACAAATTTATACATCAATTTTTAAGTAACTTTAAGCATATAGCTAGCAATTTTTAGGATTCTAATAACATTTTATGTTATTTCAACATTAAATGTTTACAATTTGTAGTGTGAATGCATTAAAATAGGCTATTATTGCGAGAAATTAATTATGTAATAACTTTTTCCTGGTAGCTAAAAATTGAGCACCGTCTTTTCCAAAAGTTAAGGTTTTTTATTTCCCATGCTTTGAGCCTACTTGCATAGTAAAATGCACTAAGTTATAAAGTGCCTTGAAACTGGGGGGTCACCTAATCAAGGGGTTGTCTAATGTGATGACTTTCTTTTGTCTAAGCAATTAACTTGTTCTAATCATGGGATAAGAAACTCACTCTTTTGTAGTCAACCTAAACAAGGGAAACTATAAGTCCTAGTGTGAAGGCATCCTGAAACATCTCAGGTTCCATAATCTCATACCCCATCTGTATGGACTTGTCCCTGAACCTAGTAAATAATCTTAGAAGGCTAAGTGGTTTAATCATCATGATCATATTTATGGATTAATCAGTTTACTCATTCCAGATGTCGCTTTGTACACCATCATGGATATTGACTGTCCACATGCATTAGGGATCAAAATTTGGGAGATAAATGGAGACTCCAATGTTTCTACATTCCCACATGATCCTACGTTTATCACAACTCACATACCTAATCATGATATAGAAACAAAATGTTCCATTGGCATAGAAGAAGTCATCACTCCTATTTCTTAATCAGATTCTAGAGTCACTTCCTCAAAAGCTTTCGTTGCTTCTTTGCAACAGGATATCAGTCTTCCTAGCATTGTTGATTGTGATAGATTTCTACCTAACATCACTTGTATGTTTGTAGAGTCCTGCATTACTGACATGGAAGCACACATTAAGGACATGATTCTTCCCTTCAATGATAGTTTTGATGAAGCTGCATCACCATTGTCCTCTTCGGATATTTATGCTCTACATCATCCTAAACATGGTTATGGATCGTCATCATTCTCGTCTATTGGACATGCACCTGATTTGATTTTGGCATCCTTCGGCATCAACATGGGGACACCTGAGCACTCTTCAAAGACATCTACATGGGCACCATCATCCTTGGATCAGCTTCAACATGATTCAAGATCATACATACATCTTCTCACATGGGAAGATATCCTACATCTTCAAGTGATTTCATTTCTTCACAAGGGAAGGAACATTGTTCAGCGTTCTTGGATCTACATCTACATCCTTTATCGACTATCCAACATCACTGCATTAGGACATGTATTATGGGGGGGTCTGATAGACCTTCTATCATTTTCTCTCCTATGGGGGAATCTTATATTGTACTTAGTGAAAGAAGTAGTAATTCTTCACCTGTATAATTTCTCTTTTGGACGGTAGTTTTTTCCCATTGGGTTTTCTACCTTTCTCTGTTTTTGAGAGACTGCATTGTACTTGGGTACCTTATCAGGCCTAGTTTCTTGGACCCAATTTCATTTCTTTACTGTACATGGGTACCTCACCAGGCCTTGTAGCTGGGACCCATCTCTTCTTGTACCCACCTAAGCTATTCTTAATGAGGGTGTTAGTACTAAATTTTATCTTATATCACTTATTCTAAGTAATATAATTAGCACATGGATTTAAGCCACCTTAGGTAGCTAGGTGTCGACTTGGAGAGTTTGACACAACTCTCCAAGATATGTGTCGACACTTGGTGAGTGGAGTGTTGAAGTTGACTCAACCTCCACACCTTGCTCACCTATATGTACTTGCTCTTTTACATAATTAAATTACTTTAAATTTGTGATCAGCATTTGTCTTATTGATTATGTGATTTCTCATACAATCTACCCTAGAGTTCGGAAGTTCAAAGAACTTCCCACTCTCTGACTACAAAGGATCTTTCAAAGAATTAACACAACACTGATGGTGAGTCCTAAGATGTTCACTTTTGTGAGGAGTTGGGAGGTTCAAGAATTCTTGAACTTGCCGATTGAGGTACAAAAAGGCATGGGATCGCCAACTATGAATGAAAATGACTAAGTAATGGGCCATGACTTATGAAGAAGCCAAAAATAATAAAGACTAAGGAGGGGGACATGACTTAACATATGAATGACTTAAAAAAAATTAAAAATGAGGTAACATGTACTAAATTGCTTCTTAGTTTTTTCACCTCTGATTAAATATTTAATGTTGTATATTTCATTTTTAGTTTTGTGTTTTAATGATTTATTAAATGCTTTCTAGTGTAATGGTGAAGAGTGCATATCCATACCCTTTCCCCTTATGCTTAGATATTCCCAGATCTGGGAAGCATACTTAGGTCTACCAGCAAAAATTCCATCACCGTGTAATCATTGACATATCTTGTGAGGCGAGCAGGTCAAATTGTGAGTTAATTGTATCATCACTCATATAGAATCTATTGTTTGAATGTGTTGTAGACACTGGTGCAATGCAATTTTGACATCAAAACTTGGACTAATCATTGGCCTGAAGCATAGTAGGAGATTGATTTGATTTAATTTAAAGAGAAAATTGTTCCAAAAAAAACTACTAACTCTTCTTTCAATTTAGTTGTTTAGTTTGTATATCTTCTTGCCACTAACTTTTTGGTTGCAGGGTGAAATCTCTTAATGAAGACCGAACTTTTTCTTGCAAGTTACTAATATTTTGTGTGCAGTTGTCCATCACTTGTCAAAGTTCAACAAAAACAAAAAAAACTAATAATCCATTGTCTTGTAGGTTCATTTGTCGAAGGCATTTTTTTCACTAAATTAGGCCTCTAAATTAGTTTAGTTGATTAATGAATTTGTTTTCCATGGTTGTGGGATTTGTCAAGACGTATACTCTCTCCATGCACTTGGTGTGACCTTAGAGATAAGAAATCTTACATTTCATTTTTTCGTGTTTAGATTAAATCCTAAGATGGTGCTAACTTATGTATGCTCTCCCCTTGTGCCTCGTGTAAACGTGGGGATCAAAAACAATTAGTGTCTACCTTTCCCATTAGGAAGCCTGTGTTGCAAGGTGTGACCCTTGGTCTCCTTGCTCAGCGCTACGCTGTGGTGGTTTACGACAAGGGCTTAACCACCTCCCATGCTTGTTAATTCAAGTGGTTGTATCGGGCATTAACAGGTTGATCTTTTGGTGCAACAACAGCTAACAATTGGTATCAGAGCTGAGATCATAGGTTCAAACCCCGCGCTTGCACTGAGGGGGGATTGTTGCAAGGTGTGACCCTTAGTCTCCTTGTTCAGCACTGCGCTGCGGTGGTTTGCAACAAGGGCTTAACCGCCTCCCATGCTTGTTAAATCAAGTGGTTGTATCGGGCATTAATAGGTCGATCTTTTGGTGCAACAGTAGCTAACAGCCTGCTAGGGGATTTCATCACCCCTAGGGACAACCTCAACCATACATTTTGGTGGGGTATATCAAAGGGAGGAGAGAGAAAACTATACCTCAATCTAGTCATGTAGTTATTGGCATGGCCTTGGGGCCCTAGGTGATTACAGACACAAGGTGATGTGACATTCACTTAATCGCTTATGTCACATGCTTTCAATGGACTAATGTTCATGGACATGTGCCTCATAGTACCTTACGTATATTGAGGACTCCTCTAACAATCTTGTAATAACCTTGATAAGACCTTTTAGTCGTTTCAAGTGTGCTGCAAGGGATGCGGACCATCCCTTGAAGTTACTCACCAGCATACCTCCTTGAAGTCAAGATAGAAGTCTTCTTTGGGTAAGGCATAAAAGTCTCCAAGGAAAAGGGTATTGGGTGCAATGCCCTTATCCCTAGCTATCTACTTAGGGTGAAGTGCTCTTAGTTAGGCAAGAATATGGATAGGTATTCTATTGTGTGGACCTACACTACGAAGACAATCCCACTTGAATAATCTAGGGTGTTGTTGTGTATTATGTGTGTGTATATTTACATAATTCCAATCCCAATTTCATATCTTTTGCAAACCTATGCATATGTGCTTGGACTTTATTGTTTGTCAATTTGCCTAAGTCAATCTTTAGTCCATTCCCAATCACCTCTTTCATGTAATCTAATCCAACCTCATCCTAATAACCTTATCCACCTCATCCAAATCTAATTGACTTTATCCTAATCCTCCAATCTCATCCAATCCCATCCTAATCATCCTCGTCATCTTATTACTTCATCCTAATCATCTATATCTCATCCAATCACTTCATCCCAACTATTCTAATCATTCATAATAGTCTTAATTATCCACCTTAATCAACCTAATCATCTCTCTTATCCATCTCATATCCCTAATCATCCCTAATTATCCAATCACTCCATCCCTTTCATCCTAATCATCCAAATAATCTTATCATCTTATATCAATCATCTTAATCATCCAATCACATCATCCCAACCTATCCATAATCCATCTTCTAAGACCTTAATCCTAATCGAGTTATCCAAATCCCATCAAGGTCATAAACCTAATCCATTCTATCCACCTAATCCCTTTTCAACCACATCCTCATCTAATCCATTGATCCATCATCCCAAGCCAATCATCCATTGTCCATTTTTATCAAGTATCCAATCCCTAATCAAAATCAATCCTTTCAAAATCCAATTTTGGTTAAGGACTTAGCCTTTTCCAAACCCATCCACTATCATCCAAATCCTAATCACAATCCATCCAAATCAATCTTTAGAATCCTTCATCTAAAGGATCCTAGACATAATACATAATCATCCATTTCAAAAATCCACATCCAATCCAAAACACACCTATAAACATCAGGAGATAGTTTGACAAAATGGTATTGGAAGTTAAAACATCTATGTCAAATCACATTCCTCAAACAAATGTATCACCCATCTTGATGCACAAATACAAGAACTTAAACGTAAGTATGGATCTCAAACCATATCTCCAATTCAACAAACAACACTATCATATCAACCTTCCTCCTCCCATTTGACCATGTCATTATACCAATCCAATTTATCAACACCTTAAATTTATCCAACCTTCACCTATCCATATATCTCACCCCAACCCACTTACCAAGTCAATCCCATGACCTCATACACATCTACCATACCTTTACCCATGCCATCTCAAAGAACTATATCCAATTCCAACCCATCAATCTCTTCAATCCTTCCAATTCATGTGCAATAAGAACCAATCTTGTGGGTTATAGAACTAATCCATGTGCAGTAACATTTCAAAAGAGCGCGAAGTTGATCATACACAACAAGACTTAACTTGCTCAAAACTATGTGATTGTCATAATTTTTGAACAATAGACATCCATATTTTTTACCTAAACAATTGATTTTTACACAATATTAGAATGACTCTCGACCATAGCTTCTAAAATGAAGTACTCCGTTTGTCCTCATTAAAGTTCCACATATTTGTAGCATACTTTATCATTCATAGTTGATAAGTATATTCTCTTACACTAATGCTACTCTCGTGCCACCGCCATAATCACCTCGTACAATATGAAATGGAAAGTAATATAATCTAAGGTAAGTGAATTTATATAAGTGGCCAAATTAAAGGCTTTGGCCCTTTTAAAGTCGTGAGGTATGCAACATGCCAAGTTGACTATTGTGTGGTGGGCATTTAGGGTGTAGCCAGCAACCTTTCCGTTGAAAAGTTTCTCTACCTGCTCTCATTCGGTTTCGTTAAAAAGGAGGTGACAATTAGTATCACCGATCAGTTTAGGTAAGCTTCAAGTTATTTGACTTGCATCGAGAAGTTGTATGTTATCAATTTGAGTTCTCCTCTCGTTATTGCCGTCCTCCCTGAGAGTAAAGGTGATAACAGACCATTTGTATACCATCTTAATTCAATTTTACTTTCAAGTTGTACCTTGGAAAAGTAGTGTCGTGTAAAGCGTGAGTTAGTGATGGGGATATCTGATTAGGATTGAGCAGGCTGATTCCCTTTTCTTACTACATTAATTGGCTTAGTCTCTATTCAATAGTTGTAATTACTCTTATTTTGTCACTCCTTAGCCAACTCAATGCTCATCTACGTCAATCTTTCTTTTTCTTTGGTCGGTATTTATTGGTAACATTCGGTGCTTCGCTTTCGATATTTGAATGATGATACCTAATTGTTGAGACTTCTTATAGAATTTGAGCATTTGCATTAAAACTTTGATGTAATGTCATATAAAAGCGGGGAACATCAAAATAAATTAAGTCGGGTGAGAAGCGTTTGCCTTCTGTAAATGAAACGGAAAGTAATATTGCAGAGATAGGAAGTCCTTGGCTAGTGAAAAATCGTCCTATACGGTGGGTGCGTGAATGGTCCCGGCTATTTATATAATTGTGTAGGAGAGTAGAGGTCCAGTATGCGGCACAGGTGGGTAGCTAAAAGTAAAACATGGGCCACTCAATTTACTCAACTGACTCACGTAATGTCTTGTCTTGTCTCTTTCTTTTAAGAAAAAAAAATTTCTGATTAATAATTATAAAGTATGAAAAGAGATAAATTTAACAAAGTTCTTTTTAAATAATTAATTGGCATTTTCTTTATAATTTTCAGGTTAGCAACTTGCTCCCCATAGTAGGGGCAGAGTAGGAGGAGAGGAGGCTGCTGGCACATCCCAGCAGTCCTACCTCCAAAGTTTCCAATGAAATTTTAAATATGGGTTCAAGTTGATTTCATCTCAACTAGTTATTATTTACTGAATAAAGTTACCTTCCTCACCTAAGATAATATATTCCAATGGTGTTTACGTTCTTGTGTGATCATTTGATCTCTTTTCCATAATGTATGATGATCTCTTATTATGTGTAAATATTAGGTTAATATAATCTCAATATATTTTTATTATCACTATCAAAAGATAATTTACATTAATTGATCCAATAGAGATATTATGATCCTTTCATTTAGTACAGATAGAGATCAAGGGATCCTTCCAGCTTAGACTTATTTAGATCGTGCTCTCTAAAATGAAGATATTTTATTTTATAGGATGCTGCCTTTAAATACAAACACAATTTAGTACCTTTTAGTGCTCAAACTAATGCAAGATGGTAATGTCTCAAGATTGTCAAAGATTGTCAAATTAAGGACACCATATCATCCATGATTAAATCCATAAAATAGAATGGTGATCATATTTTTATATAAAAAGAAATAAGACGTTGGAAATTTAGAAGCAATTTAAACTAAACAATTTGAAATAACAAATTGCTAGTTTAAAACTTAAAATCAATATATACCTAAAAAAATAAAAATTAAAAAATTAAAGAATGTGTTTTTCTCCTCTACAATAATAAATAGTTCTTTCCAATAAATATTAATTACATCCAACCATTAAATTATACATATGAAAGTGAGTATTGATTTTTACCTATCGTTAGCGTCTTTTGAACCACTACATGGAAAGAGGCCGATCACTAGAAATAAGACTACTCTAAGACCCATGAACTTTACTTGGATATGAGGCAGAAAAATTGAGTATTGATTGTGATTTTAAATCACAATCTTTGGATTTTACACATCCTCGCTTCTATAGAATTCGATAACAAGACATGCCATTAAAAAGATGTTTAACCTAGCTTGATATGAGTTGGGAAAATTTATATAGCCACTGCAAAAATGAACTAGCTTTCTATTGGAAAGACAATATCACTTTATCCACATTACTTCTCGTATAGCAAAATTTTGTGATGGCCAGTATCACTCATTTTGACAAACAAGCTTTTGTTTATTGAGAATGAGTCTATTTTAACTTTTTCTAATTGTCAATTCTTCAAATAAATGTGGTTATGTACCTTTTGGGAACCATTTTACTCATGTGTGCATGAAGGTTAATTTTGTTATTTTTTATTTATTTTTATTTTTTTAAGGAATATTCCTACATTATTTTATATTACAAATAAAAATAGTACAATATTTGTCAAAAAAGTTTTGGGTGGTAAAAAGGTACACTCACAATGTCTATCGGGACCATGTCCATAACACAGATGAAAAATAAAAACAAAAATACAAGGGTCGAGCCCAAGAAAAGATTAAGCAGTTAGTGCAGTGCTAGTAGCAGGCATATCCATATCATCAGGGGTAGTGTCATCAATGGGATCCCAACTAAGAAGAGTTCCCTCATCCTCAGGAGTGTCCTCAATTGGCTATTGGAGACAAACTGGAGAGATAGCGAGTTGTAGATGAGGAAATTTGTCTGAGCTGGGCCACCCAACTCCCCCATGCCCCTGTGAAGATGCAGAGGGTTGCATGGAGAGCTAAGACCAACCATGAGTGACAAAGTCTCAAGAGGTTGAGCACCGCAGGATTGAGAGCCTTGGTCTTGCTTAGCAAACTAACTATTGCTCCCAATGATGCAGGTAGATCCACTACCACATGGATGCATGTTACATGATACATTTACTCATTCAAAATTAAACTATCCTGGGCTAAACCAAAGGAATCATACTCCTACTAGGAAAACAAGCTTCTTATGAGGGTGGTGGTGATCAACTAGATGATATGGGAATTGCTATGATGTTTGATACCCTTGTATTTCCAAATGAAGAAGACAATGAGCTTGAACAAGAGTATAGTGAGGTCCATGCCTGCCAGTAGACCAGGAATGATTATTTTCTCAGGAGTAAAAGTAAGGAGCCTCTCACTTCATCAATTCCTCCTAAATACAGTGTCTCACCTCAGGCAGATGCAAACAATAACCCACCACCTCCTAAGGGACCCACCTTAGGTCTACCTAGGCCTATTTCTCACCCTCTTCTCAGCTATGACATTGTAGATGATATGAAAAAGAGAAAATCTAACATGTCATTGCTAGATGTAGCTCAAGAGTGTCCAGCACAAAAGGAAGCACTACTCAAAGCCTTGGAAGGGATAGCACGGTCTCATGGTACTCAAGCAAACAAGGGTAAAGAGGTAGCCCAAGGAGATGTTCTTTCCACCTTGTACAAAGGAATACTAGGTGTGCCTCCATTTCTTTTGAGCATTAGAATAGATGGGAAGAATTTCCATAATTGTCTAGTAGACTTAGGGGTCTCTAGTAATGTCATGCCATACATAATTAATTAGAAACTAGGCCTTCCCTTATCTAGAACTAACACAAAAGTTATCCAATTAGATAAAACTAAAGTGAATGTTGTAGGGGAAATGAAGGATGTCCATATATAGTTTGTATCTGACCCTTGCGTTCAAAGCCATATTGACATCCAAGTGGTGGAAATCCTAGAAATATATGGTATGTTGTTAAGTAGAGATTAGACTAAAAATTTGAATGGATACTTTGCTTCTGACTTTTCTCATGTGTGGATCCCATAGAAGGGGAATCCTAACCAAATACAAGTCCTTAGTGAGTGCAAATTGAAATACATGATTATTGAGTATAATGCACCTAACAAGATTGCTTTTGCAGATGTGACCTTGGTGTACATACACGATACATGAAGCTATGATGATTGAGGTATTTTTAGAAGAGGAGATTTCATTGGTAGATTTGGGTGAGGAACAGACATACTAGGTCTTGTTGCAAGAATTCATGAAGAAGTTATTTAATGATAAATAAATGTTGGGTCCTGATGTTTGTACATCCAAACTATTGCTCCTAAACTAGTTTAGGATACCCTCACCTAGAATTATCTTTTGTAGTTTGCCTTGATGAACTCTGTGAGTTGGATGCAAGAGAAACACAACTTGATCTTGTTGGGTTTGGTGAAGCCCAAATTAGCAAGTTTCTTTGTTGAGTTCGGTGAAGCCCAAATTGGCAAGTTTCTTTGTTGGGTTCGATGAAGCCCAAATTGGCAAGTTTCTTTGTTGGGTTTGGTAAAGCCCAAATTGGCAAGTTTCTCTCAGATATTCGAAAAGGATGCCTTTTGCAACCAACTTCTTTTGGCATGTATTCACAAAATTAGAAGTTGCCATTTTTGATGGATTTTTCCATTTATTGGAGATGAGACTAATTTATAAATAGTTGCTACTGCTTGAATATGTATGGTATTCATAATTAATAAAAAGAGATAATCCCTGAAAGTGGACGTAGCCATTATTGGGTGAACCACTATAAATCTTGTGTTCTTCTATGTCTTTTAAATCTTTTAATTTCTGTTCTTATTTTCTACAATTTTCTTTTCATTTGCTTCTGCAATTTTCATCAACAATTGGTATCAGAGCCTGGTGGAGAAACTTGGTGCTAGAAATCGGTGAAGAATTTTTGAAGCCATGGAAGATGCAGACAAATGGAAGATTGAAAAGTTTGTAGGTCAGAACTTCAGTTTATGGAAGCTCTAGATTCACACTTTGTTGATTCAGAAGGATCTTGCCATTATGCTACAAGGGAAGGCTAAGAAGCCAAAGAAGATGTCAGATGAAGACTGGGATATCTTAGACCAGAAAGCAACTACTACCATCATCCTATCACTGTCGAGCAACGTCCTCTTCAATGTTGCCACAGAGACAACAACTAAACAAATTTGGGACAAGCTATGTGACATGTACGAAAGGGCATTAGCAACGAATCAGGTGTTCCTGTTGAAGAAACTAGTAAACTTGAAAATGAAAGAAGGTAGCATCATGTCGAATCATTTAAATGAATTTAATATTGTTATCAGTCAATTACTTTTTGTGGATGTTAATATTGAGGAAGAATGAGAGCCATGTTATTGTTGTGCTCTCTTCTTGATAGTTGGAACAGTGTAATCATGACTATAAGCAATTTGGTATCTGGTAAAAGTTGATCCGAAGAAGGGGAGGATAAGAAAAAACAAACAATGTTGTGGTATGATGATGTAGCTACCGCTCTTCTCAATGAAGATATGAGAAGAGAAAAAAACAAAATAAATGGTGATGCCTTGACTGATGTAAGCACTAACAATAGAGGAAGGGGTCAAGATAGAGGCAGAAATAATGACAAAGGAAGATCGAAGTCCAGAAGTAGAAATGGAGAATGTTGGTTTTGTGGCAAGCCAAGTCACACAAAAAGGAATTGTTGGAACTACAAAAAGGCACAAGAAATGGTGATTAGAAACGAAGCCAACACAACATGCCAAGAAGATGCAGATGTTCTTATTTTAACTAAAGAAGAGATTCCAACTACTGGGTGGGTGCTTGATACAGGCTCATCGTTTCATGTCACTCCATGCAAGGAGTATTTCAAAAATTTGCAACTTGGTGACTTCGATAAGATTTTTCTTGCTAACAATGAATCTTGTGATGTTGTTGTCATAGGGTATATGTCTTTGAAATTAAAAAATGGATATACTTGGTTGTTACGTAATGTTAGATATGTTCCTCAGCTAAAACAAAATGTAATTTCAGCTGGGCAATTGGGTTCTCAAGGTTGTGAGATTAGTTTTGAATCCAATAGATGCAAAGTCAAAAAGGGGGCCTTGGTAATTGCAAGGGGTAGCAAATTAGGCACCATATATGTCATAGAGAGTCATGCTGAAGTGGGAGTTGTTAATCCTATTTTAGATTCATCTTTGGGGACTGCCAAGCAACGGTCTTTGGATCAATTAGATGTTTATTCTACTATTAATAATTTTCTTAGCATTTTTTACAGTGATAATTTTGGGGATCAATTAGATGATGGTGAGCAGGTTGATGCCATAGAACCTAGAGCAGATAAAATTAATGGCGATGAGAATGAAAATTTGAAGGTGATTGAAAATGAGCACGTTCGTAATGGTTTTCAAATTGAAAGTTTGGAGTTAATTTGTGATGGTGCTCATAGCAAAATTTGTGCAGTTGGTGCTAACGTTGCTATAGAATCAGGCTAGAATAGTGTGCCGTTGGGATTGAAGGCTCTGTGCTCTGGAGAGGACGATGTAGATGGCCATTGGTCAAGAGCTCCAAAGCACTGCGGAGGTGGATTTGGTCCTATGCAGGTGTGGGATACCCTACAGAGCTGGTTTACCATCACTATGATGTTTGGGTTGTTCTTGGTGAGAAATTTGTTGCTGCCGAGAGCTGTGTTCTACATAATTTGCTAGTGTTTGGGTGCCATCTATGGAGTAGGAATTGTGAAGGACTTTGAGGGCCACTACAACTATGAATTTCTTGGGGGCGGCACCAATTCGGTGGCTCATAGTTACACCAAATGAAGTGCCAGGGATTCCCATGTTTCGCTTCTACCTCTTCTTCCCTTTGGGTTAGTTGTTTTCTTGGTCTACTTGGCCACCATTCCCATCACAAGAATGAGTGGGTGTGTGGTGTCTGAGAAGGCTTCTGATAGAAACTTCAAACTGAGAAATTTTAGAGATGGAGCTGGAATGTATGAAGGAGCAGATCGACGATCTGCTGAGAGAGACGGGCCACATGATAGGCCTGTCGAGTTTTCAAACAAACGATCGCATTGGAAGTGCAGGGGATTTTCTCATAGCAGCTATTTGGTCTTCAAGTGGGAGATTGTTGGGTTCGGTGAAGCCCAAATTAGCAAGTTTCTTTGTTGGATTCGGTGAAGCCCAATTTGGTAAGTTTCTTTGTTGGGTTTGGTAAAGCCCAACTTGGCAAGTTTCTCTCACATATTAAAAAAGGATGCCTTTTGCATCCAACTTATTTTGGCATGTATTCACAAAATCAGAAGTTGCCCTTTTTGATGGATTTTTCCATTTATTGGAGATGAGACTGATTTATAAATAGTTGCTGCTGCTTGAATATGTATTGTATTCAGAATTAATAAGAAGAGATAATCCCTGAAAGTGGACGTAGTCATTATTGGGCGAACTACTGTAAATCTTGTGTTCTTCTGTGTCTTTTAAATCTTTTAATTTCTGTTCTTACTTTCTACAATTTTATTTTCAATTGCTTCTGCAATTTTCATCAACAGATCTCCATAACCAAACTGAAGAAATTAATAATGAAGGAGAAGGCCAACTTGAAGAAGCAATAGCCATATCAGAAGCAATCTCGGATGAGCAGCCTAGCAAACAACCTGAACAAGCACCTATTCCAAAAGGGTTTGCCCAGAAAGAGGGGCTTTCTCCTCAGGACAACACTCTATGGACTCTCAAGTTTGATAGATAAAAGTCTAAACAGGGTTGTGGAGATGGAGTTGAGTTGATTAATCCAAAAGGGAAATCTTTCTTTGCATCATATCGGCTACTGTTCTCTTATACCATCTTATTAAATTTTGCTTAGAAGTTGTCTCTTGGAAAATTAGTGTCATGTGCAAATCTTTATTTAATTGTAGGAGATGTGCATGATTTAGGATTCAATGTCTTGTTTTCCCTTTTACCACTCTATTAGTTTTTCTTTATCGGTCATAATAAACAAATAAAGTGGTAATTGCTCCCATTTTCTCACTGCTTGGCTAACCACACTACTTAAACATCATCCACTTCAATGGTCAAACAATTAATAGCAATTTTACACCTCATTCATACCAAAAATTGGTAAATATTTATCTTATTTTTATTAACCAAAATTAACATTTATATGTCGAAATTGATGATGTTTAAAAATAAATGCATATCGACTTCAATCCTCCAATCCTCCTTTTCTTTGATAAATAGCACTCGGTGTTTCGCTTTCGATCTCTCAATGATCATCCGCAATTGTTGAGAATTATTGTGGAATTTGAGGATCTGCATTAAAATTTGATGTAATGCTTATAGTGGGGAACATCAAACTAAATGTAATCAGGTGAGAAGCGTTTGTCGTTTGCGGATGAAACAAACGCTAATATTGCAGAGATAAAATACTCCTTGGTTCGTAGAATATCGTCCTTTATTATTGGTGGGTGAATGGCCCCGGCTATTTAAGTAGCAACATGCGGCACACGTGGGTCGTTAAAAGTAAAACATAGACGTGGGTGATTAAAAGTAAAACATAGACGTATCAGCTAAAGTTAGTTACTTCACCAAATTGCACATGTTTGTCCATTTCTGCTAGCAGAACGATATTTACTTTTAGTTGATTTCAGTCTAACGGTAAACAAGAAATTGAAATATGTGAATTTCACATACTAAAAGTGAGTGAAATGAAAAAAATTACTTGAAAGCTAGATTCAAAATGATTAAAATGAAACTCTCTTCTAGTCCCCCATTTACGAAGTAACTAACAAATTTTTGTTTGCATATTTCCTAATAATTTTAGTTAATAATTACAAATTGCTCTTAATTAATCAAATTTAACAAAGGGCATTATCTAATGTAATTGGAGAATTAATAAATTTTTAGGGTTCTTATCTCATAATAGATATTTCCTCTATAATTTTTGGGTTAGAGGCTTGCTTGACACCAATGATATTTGGTAGGATTTGAACACTGATAACTTATCATTTATCTTATATCTTAAGGGGCAATTCAACAAAGCCCTTATTAATTAGTACATATGTTATTATGAGAAAAATTTTAAAAAAAATTAATGAATAATTGTTAAGAAAAGTCACTAAATGACATGTGTAAGGATGAAAAGTATATAGTCACCTTCTTCTTCATTTGTTTTGTACTTATTTTGACTAATTGTCCCTGGTGCATTGGTCTATTTTGTATATGACATATTTCTGCATGAAAAGTCAACATTTCTCCTAGGCCTTTACTACACTTAACTCTACACATCCCAAGCCTCTATGTCGTAGAATATTGTCCTTTATGGTGGATGGGTGAATGGCCCCGGCTATTTAAGTACCAACATGTGGCACACATGGGTTGTTAAAAGTAAAACATAGACGTGGGTAATTAAAAGTAAAACACGGGTATCAGCTAAAGTTATTTAATTCACCAAATTGCACATGTGTATCCATTTATGCTAGTAGAACGATAATTAGCCGATAGGCTTTTATATGTGAGCATTATAGTGCTCAGAATTGTCTCACGCCTAAAACTCTCACCGGGAAATTTTCTTTTAGGTCGTCAGTTGTTCCTATCAGTGTATTCGTTGAACCTCATTATGGGTGCAAGTGCTAGTTACTTTTAGTTGATTTCAGTCTAACCGTAAACAAGAAATTGAAATATGTGAATTTCACATACTAAATGTGATTGAAATGAAAAAAATTACTTGAAAGCTAGATTCAAAATGATTAAATGAAACACTCTTCTAGTCCCCCATTTACCAAGTAACTAACAAATTTGTGTTTGCATATTTCTTGTTTTGAACTAATGATTTAGTTAATAATTACAAATTGCTCTTAATTAATCAAATTTAACAAAGGGATTTATCTAATATAATTGGAGAATTAATAAATTTTTAGGGTTCTTATATCATAATAGATATTTTTTCTATAATTTTTGTATTAGAGGCTTGTTTGACATCAATGATATTTGGTAGGATTTGAACACTAGTAACTTATCATTTAGCCTATATCTTAAGGGGCAATTCAACAAAGCCCTTATTAATTAGTACATATGTTATTATGAGAAAATTAAAAAAAAAAATTAATGAATAATTGTTAAGAAAAAAGTCAATAATTGACATGTGTAAGGATGAAAAGTATATAGTTAACACCTTTTTGATTTGTTTTGTACTCACTTTGACTAATTGTCCCTAGTACATTGGTCTATTGTGTATATGACATATTTTTGCATTAAAAGTCAACATTTCTTCTAGGCCTTGACTACACTTAACTCTACACATCCCAAGCCTCTATATCCGATCTTCCTCAAATTCTCTATTATGTGTTATGGATCAGACTTGCAAGTTCATTACTAATCCGGTTAATGACTTCATATATAGTTTTGACCCTGAAATTTTCAATCAAATTTTAAACAAGGACCCAACCTGAATCCAATATCTCACCTATTCATTGCTTGTTGAATAAAGTTACCTTCTTCTCCTAGCACAACATGTTCCAATGGTGCTTATGTTCTTGTGTGATTGTTTGTTCCCTTTTCAATAATGTATGATGATTTTTTATGATGTGAAAGTGTTAGAGGATGTTGTCCTTAAGCACACAACTTTAGGTGTACAATTTAATTTTTTTTGGTGCTCACACCAATACAAAAGGATTGTTAGTCTTGAAAGGTAGGAATTTTAAGTTTAGAAATTAAGGGCATAATTATATCCACAATTAAGTCTATGAGTTAGAATAATCTTGTCTCAAAAAAATAAATGTTGAAAATTGAATAAAAGTGTAATTTGAATTAAATAATTTAATCTAATAAAATGTGAGTTTCAAAATTAAAATTAATAAAGATCTAAAAGACTAAGTTATCTTTTAAAATTATACATTAAAAAAATACACAAAATTTATTTAAAACTAAACACTTTTCTCTTCTACAATAATAAAATACTCCTTGGAAATACACAAGTAAATATTGATTTCCGCAACCATTAAATTACGCATATAAATGTAACACTAAATGGAAAGAGACCCATCACTAAAAAGAAGGCTAACCTAACACCCATGAACTTATACAATTACACGGAAAGCTGAGCATTCATTGTGATTTAAAATCATATCTTTCACCATCCTCACCTTTATAGAATTCGATAACAATACACATTTAAAAAGATGTTTAACCTGACTTGAAATAAGGTGGGCACATTTATATGGCCAGTGTGAAAAATGAAGTTAATGTTGAATAGACAGTAAGGGAGAGGGCCAGTTGTCGCCCATGCCCCAATAACCGCTATGTTTTTAATCACTTTACCCCCCAATTAAATTTTTAAAAAGAACCAATACATGTAAAATACCAACCAAATAAATTAACACAAATACACCAATACATGTTCAGAAATGCACCAATACATATTCACAAATGCACCAATACATATGTAAATTAACCAATGAAATTAAGACAAGTGTACAAAAGTGATGGCGAGCGGTTACCGGCACATCAGTCCAGATGTAGGGGGCGACATGTTGAAATGACCATTTTTTGACCCATGTGCACATAACGCGTCCTACAAGGAAATGTATAAGTGCCCAGAAGCCGAAAGAATAGCTTTAAGCTCTTCGGTCGCATACGGAAAAACCCAAAAAAAATTGTCAAAATTCAATATGTCTAGCTATGTGCTTGACGTGTGCGAAGTTAGGGTGGGCAGCTACTAGCCCCTCTCCCTTATCGTGAGTGTTTACCTGCGTTACTTTGACAGTCGGTATCACCCATTTTTATTATAATAAGAGTCTATTTTTTCCTTATCATTGTCAATTCTTCAGAATAAATGTGGTTATGTACGTTTTGGAAACCTTGTTATTCGGGTGTGCACTCAAGGTACAATTTTCACAGACTAGAGAGTGAAAATAAGATGTCAGTCACGGACATCTTATGTGCTAACTTATGTTGAGGTTTGAGCATTTAGGAAAGGAATCCCTACATAATCATGATTTAGGAATCAAAATGATCCTTCTATAGGGTAATTTATTTAAGGGATAAAATGGTAATTGTTTTTATTTTGTCACTCTCGGCTTAAACAACATACACTAAGCTTTGACTTGTTTAGGTGGCTGGTGGGCCCTTTCTCTTATTCTGTTTTGTTAATGTGTAAACAAGAGAAGGGACCCACTAGCCACATAAACAAGTCAAAGCTTAATGTGTGTTGTTTAAGCCCAGCCGTTCACTCCATGTCCAAGATGAGGCCCGTTGCGTCTTAACTTCACACCTTCCTCATGTTTCACTTTCGGTCATTCAATGTCTAGACTTCTTGTGGAATTTGAGGATCTCTATAGAACTTTGATATAGTGTGGTGTGAAAGGTTTAATGAAACAAACGCGGTATATCTTTATAAATTGGCTCTAGATGTGTCTCAGAGTTGAGAGTTGAAGACTTTGAGTTGTGTTGTTGTGGTCTGAAATGGCAGAATTTTGAAAGTGCAAAAGGGATGCAAATCTATTATTATCTAATGAGTGGTGACAGTGGCATTTAGCATCTGTGGATGAAGTCCGTCGAGAAAAGTGAAAATGATTGCAAGGGTAATGAATGTTGTGTATGTGTGAAGCCAAGTCTTATAACAGTTGGAAAAATCTTGTAACTAATATTCTTTGTAACCGCTGCCTACTGTTGGTATTGGCAACATCTCTATGTATCTACAGTCTCTTCCACTATGCATGCCAGGAAAATGGCATGTTCTTTGTTAAGAAGGATAAAATGAAGATTGTTGCTGTAATATATTATTTGGAGATATACTGAGTCTTTGTACTATGTAAAACTAGTGATAAATAAAAGGAGAGTCCCCTGTTGTTCATTGTGGAAGTAGCCAGACATTCTGGTGAACCACGTTAATCTTTGTCCTCTGTTTTATTTTTGAGTGTGTGTTCTGTTATTTTTGTTTTTCTTTCATTGTTTTGCTTTTGTTTAAATCAACAATTGGTATTAGAGCCTAGTGGAGAAACCAAGTGGAGAAACCCAGTGGAGAAACCTGGTGAAGAAGCTTGGTGAAGAAGCTTGAGGCATGGAAGAATTTTTCAGAGTTATGGATGAAGCAAATATGGAAGAGAGTCCCAACTGGGATGATTGGGTTCAAGCTCTCATGTCTTGGTCGTGTGGCTCTAAACAAAGTCATGATGAAGTGGAAGCTATTCATTAGATGTTTTTGGATGAATTAATTGATGAAGCTGATTCTATTATTGAGGAATTTCTTGGCATGATGGAATCTGGGAGTGACATGGAGCAGATGCAAGAAATACAAGAGGATTTGCATGTTGTGGTAGAAGCTGAGACGGATGAGTTTCACACGAGGTTGAAGAAGGAGATGGAGGCAATCCGCGAGGTTGCAAGCTGTGCAGTGAAAGATTTTCCCAATTCATTGGAAGTTAGCGCGTCGGTAGCGCAAGTCTCTGGAGAGCATCAACCAAGATATGGATGAGTTTGGTAGCTCCGTCTGGCGCGGAACCACCGACATTTTGGCAGAAGGTAAGGATTTAATCTTAAAGCTTGATGAAGAGAAGGAAAATTTGAGAAATGATCAGGTCAAGTTGTCTTCTTCCTCTTCTGTTTATAGTAATGTCAGTGTCCAGAAATACATTAGGTTTGAGGCTTAGATTAGAGCCATGCAACTTGATAGCAATTCTTATTGTCAAGAGCCTGAGGATGTTGAGGACTTTAAGGATTGGAAATCGGGGTTTAAATTGGAGAAGAAGGTCGAGGTTGTGGAGGCTTTGTTGGAGAGAAATGAAGGGGGTTTTTCAGATTGGGGAAGGCTTAAGGATTCCTGCAGATGGAATGCCCTGCATTTGGCTACATCTCTTGACCGTTGTGGCGCTGTGGGATTGATGTTGGAGAGAGGAATGGTCAAGGTTGGTGAGACTCTAGACGATGACTGGTTGGATGGAGTGCTAAGTAGCGACCCAGTCATGTTTGGCAGCAGGATTCCCAGGATGCTCAAGCTAGGTCTTAGCATTGATGATGTTGAGGGGCCTACACTGGCTGATGTGGATGATATGCCTCCACTTGAGGACAATGACGCAGAGGGCTCCAGAATGGAGGTTATTCAAAATGACCTGCTTTGGAGGAGATTTGCGGTGTTGAAGGGCCTACAAAGAGCTAAGTTTCTGGAAAGAATTTTACAGGAAGGTGTTGTGATTGATTGGGACGCTTGGAAAAGACTTATCCGGAGCTTTCGTGAACAGCGGTTAAGGCTTTGCAATGCGGGCTTATTTTCAAAATGATGATCAGATTGGAAATGCAGGGGATCTCTTGGCAGCACCAGTATGACTTGTCTTCAAGTGGGAGATTGTTGGGTACGTGTGAAGCCAAGTCTTATAACGGCTGGAATAATCTTGTAACTAATATTCTTTGTAACTGCTGCCTACTGTTGGTATTGGCAGCATCTCTGTGTATCTGCAGTCTCTTCCACTGTGCATGCCAGGCAAATGGCATCTTCTTTGTTAAGAAGGATAAAATGAAGATTGTTGCTGTAATATATTATTCGGAGATATACTGAGTCTTTGTACTGTGTAAAACTAGTGATAAATAAAAGGAGAGTTCCCTGCTGTTCATTGTGGAAGTAGCCAGACATTCTGGTGAACCACGTTAATGTTTGTGTCCTCTGTTTTATTTCTGAGTGTGTGTTCTGTTATTTCTGTTCTTCTTTCATTGTTCTGCTTTTGTTTAAATCAACAATGAAAAGTGAGTTTCCAGACGATAATAATCCGGAAGAATTAGCAGAGAAATATATAACCAAAATAGTTCAGCTGCCGTTGGCCTTACCAGATACCAACGACGATGACACACAGAGGTTTCTGGACGAGCAGCTGGGTCATGCATCAAAAGGAAGATTAACCAAGCCTGAGGATACCGAATCAAAAGATCCGACGGAGCAGAGTGCTGACCACATACAATCCTCAGCAGGTTCTAAAATGTTAGATTTTAACGCTTAGATAAGCATACCCTGTAAATTTCCGCACCAATTGTTTTCATTGTTTGATACAGATCACAACCCGGATTGTGTGTCTCTCGACATTCCCCAGAACGTTACAGAAGAGGGTCAAAGTTTCCTGTCAAAACATTCTCTAGTATATAAACCATTAAGGAGGTTCAGAAATTGCCTACGTAGTCATATGTGGGGTAATGCTTCATATTGCCACTAAAACCCTTTTCAAAAAAGAGTTTGTCAACATAAATATAGATAGATCCTTCTAAATCTCACTTTTAGACGAAGATCTAAAGTCTCCATACAGTTGCTGAATGATGGTCCTAGTATCTACCTGTTGTATCGACCGAGCCCTCGCTTAAGGATATTGTTGAATATTATTTTAAAAGAAAATGGTTACCTCTCCATCATAATGAAGAGGAAGGAGGAGAAGAACAGGAAAAGGAACAGAAGGGCAATGAAAATGAGAAAAATGAGAAGGAAAAGGAGGAGTGGTTCTCTTTAATACACACCCTTACTGAATACGATGTCTCTATGGAATGTATACGATCTTTTAAAAAATTTAGACTATATTGTGACATCAAATATCTCTCTCCTTTTCAGTAATGTAGAATCGACAGCCACCTTAATAGAAGAGTTAAAATGGTGTCTTAGCAAATATGACTTACATGTAACTACAGATGAAAAAAATATAAATATATCTTTTTTAATGTAAGAATATTGTCATTCCTCCAATAATTTATGATGAGGAGTTTCTCTTTAAAAAAAATCTTTGTACTTGGTATAGTTGGTATCAATATTATAACATTTTATATGAAGATAAAATAGAAACAAAATTATTATTCAAAAAGTTTATTATTTGTTTTAGTTTATATCAATGAAGGGTAAGGTAAAAGAAATTACATTTATATAACCATCACATTTAATCTATAAGTTCTTTTAATGAAGACCGTGTAATTAGATTGTTCTTTTCCACTTTAAAACAAATATAAAGTAGAGTACAACTACCAAATTTTAATATATGTTTGTATTTATGTGGAAATAAAAGCTTCTTTTACATTTGTCTTAGATAAATTAATTAAATCACAATGTTAAATCAATATAATTTAGGATAATGTATTGAGATTTAAAAAATATTAAAATATATTTAGAATTTAAATAAATTAAATTAAGTATTTAGTTTCAATTTTGATTAAGGAATATGTTGTTAAGGATGTTGTGAACTAATTCATTAATATGTAGAAGTCATAGGCTATTAGATGAACACCTCAAAATCGATAAAATGACTACAACCTCTTGTGGTTCAAAGCTTTGCTGATGGTAATGAACCATACCTTTACAAAAGTGAACCTAGCATGTAGAAATGGATTTGGCCCATGGAAATAAATTGGAGAATTCCAATGATTGGGAAAGATTTTATTGGTTTACTACACTTGTGTGTCTAAAAGAGGGTGATGTCAATGGGCACCTTTGAGGAGCTTACTAGAGAAGTACTTGTTGATATCTAGATTTGTATCATTGGAAACCCTATGCTTGTGTAGATGGCAAGCATGGGAAGTCTATGACTGTGGGATGTAACTCATAAAACAAAGTGTAGACACCTAAAGTTGACCCATTCCAAGATCAGGGTTTCATCTATCATACTTTACTAGCAATTTATCCTCCATGTTAATTAAATAATCCTCATTATTTAATTACTTCAATTTATCCATCATATTAATTAAATAATTCCAATTATTTAATTAAATCATTTTTATCCTCCATATTAATTAAATAATTTCAATTATTTAATTAAATCAAATTTTCTCCTCACATTAATTAAATAACTTTAAATCATTTATTTAATTAAAACTAATATTCCATTTCTTCAAAATAAATAAAATTCAATATTTTATTTATTTATCCATGTGCATGAAATTAAATAATTTATTTGTTTAATTTCCTATTATTCCCTCTCATCCATAATTGACTTTCAATCAAATTACATAACCAATCAATCAAATTAGTTAACTAAATCAATCAAATTAGTTAATAGGTTAGTCAATCTAGCTAACTAATCAATCAATTTAGTTGACTAGTCAATCAATTAAGTTCACTAAGCAATCAACTCAGTCAACTCCCCAATCAATTTTGTTAACTCCCCTGATGCATGAGAGGGCAAGGACACTTGTCCCTCTCTCATTCATGCACATTCTCTCAACGATTCTTAGTCATTGATCTCTTTGATCATCCACAACCATTGATCTTTATTCCTAAGAGTCTATAAATAAAACATTCTCTAAACCATCTAATCCTCTCTCATCTTCATACAACATTACGCTATAGAAATCATTCTAGATCATATCATCCTCATCACAAAGCAATGTTGTATAATTGAGCAATCCACATAATCAAAAAGCAAAGAGTAATCAATTAGAGTACGGTGCACTTTAATAAGCTTGATCAATGAAGGAAAATTTATTTGTGTAAAGGAGGTAAATTGTATTTGGTTTGATTTATTTTTAGTTTATGTTTGCATTGCATTTTTCACCTATCACATTTTGGCAATTTACTACATCAGTCACACTATAGTAGGATATGAGCTCAACTATACCCCTATGGAAAGAGCCTGTTTAACAGTAGTGTTCACTTCCCAAAAGTTATGGAACTATATGTTGAACCAACATACAAAGCTTATATCCAAGGTTGATCGTTTGAAATACTTCCTTTCCAAAGCAACTCTTATAGGACACCTCATGAAATGGGTACTAATTTTAATTGAGTTTGACATCTAATATGTGGACTGTAAAGCTATAAAAGGACAAGTGATTATAGACCAGCTAGCTAAGGTACCATTAACAGATACACAACCCATGATATCTAAGTTTTCAGATAAAGGGATCTTCAACCTCTCTACATCGGTTGAATGGAAACTATACTTTGATGGATCATACACTCAGTATGGCTCTGGTGTAGGGATTGTCTTCATCATCCCACAAGGTGATTGTATCCCTAAATCATATTGGCTTGCTTTCCCATGTACCAAAACCATAGCCAAGTATGAAGCATTACTAACAGGTCTTTGAATGGCTATCCAATGGAACATCAAATAGCTTCAGGTCTATAGAGATTCTCAACTTATCATTCGCTAAGTCATAGACGAATATCAAACAAAGGATGACAAGTTGATGCCCTATAAGAAGATGGTGGACAACTATAAATAGCATTTTTGCAGTCTTTCCTTTGATAAGATCCCAAGAGTTAACAAAAAGGCTGTTGGTGCAATGGTGACTATTGGGTCTCTTCTAGACATGCCGACCAACATACGAAATTATGAGTTCTTGGTAGAACAACTACAGATACCGTCTGTTGATATTTTGTAAACTAAAATTATCTTTGAGCTTGTTAGTCCCAACTCGACGTGGTATTAGGATATATACAACTACCTTCATAATAACACCCTCTCATCTGATCTAACATCAACACAAAAGAAAACCTTCATCTGTCGAGCCTCTCGTTTCACTGTCCTAGGAGATACACTATACCGATGGAGTCTCGATGGTATCCTCCTCAGATTTTTAAACTTGAAAGAAGTTGAAACCGCTTTTAAGAGATATACATGAGGGTATCTTTGGAGCACATTCCACCGGTCCCAACCTAGCAAAGAAGTTACTTAGAACTAGATATTTTTGGCCCACAATGGAACAAGATGCCAACTAGTTTTCCAAAAAATATCTTCAGTGTCAATAGCGTAGAGATTTGATTCATGCGCCTGCTCATCAATTGCAACCAGTGACCACTTTGTGGCCATTTTCACAATGGGGTCTCGGCCTTCCAGGCAAGATACATCCCTCCTCTTCAAATGGCCATAAATTTATAATTACCACCACTAAGTATTTTATGAAGTGGGTGGAAGTTACTCCCATGACTTAAATAACTGGCAAGCAAATTGCTAAATTTATCCTGAACTATATTTTTTGCCAGTATGGTATCCCCATGGCTATAGTAACTGATAACAATAAACCATTCAAAAACTAAGATGTCCATGCCTTATGCATGCAATATCATATCCAACATTAGTTTTCTACGTCATACTATCACCAAAGCAATGGCTAAGTTGAGGCATCGAACAAAATAATCCTTAATTTACTCAAAAAGATAGTCAATGAAGTCAGTCGTGATTGGCATCTCTAGCGTAATCCCACCCTCTAGGCCTATTGAACAAGCATCCGAACCCCAACTAGAGCCACACCCTATGCTTTAGTATATGGAACTGAAGTTGTTTTGCCTATAGAGGTCAAGATCCCATCACTCCCTGATTCCATGCAACATCTAATGGACAAAGAAGAGTACAGAGTATCTAGGATACATGAATTAGAGCTTCTTGATGAAAGATGCCTTACAACATTAAATCATCTTCAAGTCTACCAGAACTAGCTACGCTATAGCTACAACAAGAAAATAAAAGAAAGGTAGTTCCAAGTAGGTGATCTAGTCCTAAAGGAAAGTTAGAGAAACTTGTAAGATAGAGAAAAGAAAGGTAAATTTGAACCTAATTGGTTAGGCCCTTTCATCATCATAGCAACATATGGATCAGAAGCATACTCCCTGGCAACACCTGAAGGAATTCCTCTTGATGAACCCATCAACAATGTTCATCTCAAGAAATTCTATGCCTGATCCTTGGGGAATAGCTTAGCAGAGAATAACAAAAAAATAGAAAAAATAGAAAAATAACAAAAAATTAAAAAAATTTAAAAAAATAACAAAAAAGTGTTAATCCTCTGGTGAAAACTTGGTAAGCAGATGCCTTGGATAAGTACCATAGTGAACACTTGGTAAACATGTGCTATGTGTATGAGTCAATATTACCATCTATTCATTCTCTTCTCATCCATCCATCTTATTTTCATAATAAAACTCATCCATCCATAAGAAAGCTTGTTGACCTTCACATTCCCAATTGTCCATCTATCATGGCTTAGGAATTGGTTAATCTCAAGCGTTATATAACCATGTCTCATCCATAGTCAGTTTCACTCATAGTATTTTCCATCCATGGTCAATAATGTTTCTCATGGATAATAAAATCCTTTACTGGAATGGGGGCAAGTTTCCTTAACCTAAGGCTAGGAATGGATCCTCGTTTACATTAAGGGAAATTTTCACATCCCTCATCATTTGAAAACCATCATCATTTATTGACAATATCCATCAACACTCTCATTATACATCCTCACTTTCACTACACCTCATCAATCGACACTTTCATCACACCACCTAGAACTACATATCATCATCATCATCATCATCATCATCATCATCATTAGCATCAGCATCAGCATCGTCATCATCATCATCATCATCATCATCATCAACATCATCATCATCATCATCATCATCAGCAGCATCAGCATCAGCATCATCATCATCATCATCATCATCATCGTAATGTGCCTTGATCCCATGGATACAGGGTATGTAGGTAGTCTAGAATATGAAGGAAGTATCCAGTAATCAAGCACATATAATACACCCAATCATCCATCTCAACCCATAATAAATTTATCTTTGTCACTTCATCCATCCTATCCATCTACCATCTAGACACGACTAACTCAAGCAAAAACAAACTATGCATCCTTGTGGAGGTTTAAAAGTGCTTATCAAATCTAAAACAAATGGACTACTCCTAAAATAGAAATACATCAATTTGCCTATATCTAGGTATATTTATACATCTTGGATCCAAAGTGTTTATAAGATACATCTTTCCTATGATAAGGCCTCAAATCTTTCTAGAATACCCTCTTAGGCAAGAAAACATGTTGGTTGTCTATTTGTGTTATCAGTTGGTCATTTTTTCTTTCAATTTATCTTCTGTCCCTTTTAAAATTATATATTCAAAACTACCATGATCTTTCTATATCTTGGTATTTTGCGATACTAAATAATTGGGGCATAGTCATTGTTGTCATATGTTGTGCTTGAGGGATGATTTTATTCTCCTATTAGGTCTAATATCTATCTTGTGTGTGATGGGATTAGCATCTTGCATATCAATATCTTTTACATTTGAGGCTTTGCAAAGACCTTCTTTGTACTAAGACTATTCTTTGCTAAGACTAATGTTTCCATTCACTTATCGGACAAGATTCTATTGTACCTAGTAGTAATAAACTCAAATGTTTGTGATGTAGAGGTGGCCAGCACAAGCGTTCAAACTTGGTGGGATTTGACTGTCATCACTCCATCGGTAAGACCTACCATAATGTCCCCCTGATATACATTATCAGCCAAACAACAACAATCGGCACCTATTAAAATTGTCACACCGAACTCCACCTCCCGCCAATGACCTTGTCTCTTCATTGCCTATCAGCAAGATAATAGCTATCGGCCCAACTTTCTGACTGTTCACTAATGCCGAATGTCGCGTCGAACACTTAACCCTAACTCTACTGTCGACCAGACTTATACCATTGGAGTGACTTTCACTTCATCCTCTGATCTACCAATTCACACCGATGACTTCTTTCCTTCGCACTTGTCGGTATGACATATACCATTGGCACTAGCAATGAAACTTATGTCAATGCCTTTGATCACCCCGATGAACCTTCACACATCATGCATCGGTGTGACTAACACCATCGGTGGAACATTACTCTTGTCCATTGATAATAGATCTCATGCCGATGCGCCGATTATCAACTCGCCATCGGTAAGACTTTCCACATCGGCGAGTCTCAACCTTGCTCGGCTGATACTATGAATTACGTTGATAGACTCTTCATCGATGACACTTTATATTTGTCACCCCGATCGACAAAAGTGTCCTCTGTCAGTGAAATGAAAAACTTTCAACCCAACGGTTCTCTTCACACCAATGTCTTCACAAACTTGCACCGAAAACCCTGATCTCAACTTGATCCGTTCACTTAGCAATTTTGACATAGATTTTCAATCTTCGAATCCTAGCACATGAGGATGCTAGATTGGCTCACTGCATGCAATATTTCGATCCCAACAACATGAAATGTGAAAACAGAAAAATGAAAATGCAATCTAAACTACTGTACATGTCCATTCCACCGATTCAGAGAATCAACTGGTGGAATGGATGAATGATTCCATCCCAACCACAAAACAGGAAATACAATCACACAGATAAGTCAAAATCAGACAGATAACACCAAATGGAATCTTCTTTATTTCAATATCAGAGATGCATACAAATATCTCAGTCCCACTATATCATAGTGCTCTATCAAATCTCCAAACACAATACCTCTATTTCTCCTATGCAATACTGAACTATTCAACTATATCTCAATAAGACTGATCTAGGACACATATAGCTACTCCTCAAGAGTAGTATAGATCGATTCCGAGTGGCTGGGAGACTTCCAAGCGACTGGGAGAGGACAGCTAAGAAAACAAACTATAACTAACCTGCACATCCACCTAGGTCGATCTAAAACATACGCATTGGTCCAATGGACCTTATTACATCATGAAGTCAACATACTAAAAATAGACTTATGCTCTGTTTTGAAGGGGTACTCCTACACCAGTTTGTTTGTAGAGTTAACTGTCTTATGCATTGGATACATGGTCATGCTGGTTCTTATACCTTGATGCATAATATCTTTATGCTATATATAAATAGAGGATTGCTCTATTATACATAGTAGCATAACTTCTTCCATTCAATTATTTATTCTATCCTCATCATTTAATTATCAATCATGTGTTAATCATTTGTCCATCAAATTTTTCTTTATTAATCAATTGTTTCATCATTTTTCATTATCAATTGATTATCATCTCTTTGTTAATCAATTGTTTCATCATAACTACTCATAAATACATCATTCCATCATCTATCATTTTCTCTTCTCTATTTTTCTCTATGTTGTTCTCCATCTTCTATCTCCTTATTTTCTTCATTTCTTTTCATTTCGAGAGTACACCCATATTCTTCCAATTCATCTATCCTCTTGAGGGGGCATCATTGTAGGAATACTAAGGATCAGTGAGAGGGGGGGGGTGGGTGAATAAGTGATCCAACAAAACTGGTTTATTCATCAATCTTGTAGAAACAATCTCTAACATCATCATGAAAAAGACATCAACAAAAGATAGAATCACATAAATAAAGCCATAACACAAGATATAAAGTGGAAAACCCTTTCCAAGGAAAAACCACTATCCAAATCTCACCAACACTTTATTAGGTGTCACTGACCAAACTTTCACTAAGTACATATAAGCCTCACTGGCTAGGATCTCACTGATCACAAACAAGCCTCACTGGCCATCTCACAAGCCTCACTGGCAATACCTCACTGGTCATCTCACAAGCCTCACTAACAAAACAATGTCTCAGTGACAATGCCTCACAGGCAAAACATCCCCAATCTGAATAAGAGAAGACAACACAGAGTACTACTCTGTTTAGATAGAAAACCAAAGGTTATAGATGTGTTCTATAACTCTTACAATAACACCTTATCTCTCCTGATTTGGGCACAAAAAGACAACTCTTCAAGACCTCTATATACTCAATACAAAAGAACATTAGATTGACAATGATATAACAATACAAGAACTACTGACATCATGATCACAACATTCAAGAATTCAAAGCATCTGCATGATGTATCATATCTTTGTCACAAACAAATAAGTATAACAGACTAAATCATCATAAACAAGGATACCTGATCTGTTACTGATTTCTACAATCAATGGATAATGTCATCATCTCATTGCCTCTGACATTGAGATCATATTTTATGCACCGTACCCTCTATTGCAATTAATGTCTGAAATCTTCCTTGTACTTTCTACAACTATCCGACTTTCATTCGCCACATACACACATATATCAAGGCATCTTCACAAGGTACAACTCTGACACCATACTTATACATAATTCATAAGTATTGTCATACAAATATTTCTCTCTACATCATACACTCAATAAGATCACATCAAACATATAGGATCCAACCCTAGGAACAAAACTACTTTATGAAGATCCTATCTCAAAAACTCTCTATTCACTCATTTGCCAACAACTAAAAAGGTCATACTCAAGTCTCTTCTTCACATCAGAGATTCATCACACAAAAACTGTCAAAACCATTTTCATACAAACTTGTCTACCAATACATAGAAGATTTCTAATTTTGTAGGATATGTCCATATGATGGAATGCCTATCGAGAGAAAGGATGGATTTCAACAATGTTTGCTTCACTAAGTAATGAGGACCATACTATTTTGAGGTGAGTAGGTCTAGGTAGAGTTTGTCACATGCCTATTATTCACCTTGTGTCTCACACATGCTATGATATTCTGACCTACTAGGATGCAGACAAAAACACATTTCAATTTCAACAGATCTCTAGAGAGTGGACTATCACTCTGTATGATGTGTATCATATACTCGGAGTTCCTGTGAGAGGACATCCTCTAGTCCTTCAAGCTAGTGACTCATTTGAGGACAAGGCATCCTGGGTAGAGTTCATGGGGGTTAGTCACCCTAGGGATCAGACAAGAGTCTAGCTCATTTATGTGCCTTGACTTCACATCCCACTTTTGAGGAGATTCCTGATCAGTTTGATTGCATCGATGTTGTCAAGAGACAAAGCCTCAACTCATTTGAGATGGTGTTGGGCACCCATCATTCATGGTATTGAGGAGGGCACGGTGTATTCTTGGGGACTAGATATTTTGGCCATGGTCTGCAAGGACTTCTATCATATTTCACGGTGAGGGACTCTAACATTTAGCCACTCTTGTTTGATCATGGCATGGATATTTGAGTACATTAGACCCTATTAGAAGCTCATTTCAATTCTAGATAGACGTTTGTCAAGAGCAGCTAGGTTGATGCATGTTGGCCACTTTGATGCTTCTTTACACACTATTTCTATTCTTATAGATGAGGACATGATCTTTGATCCTTATTGTGACACGGATGGATCTTGGGCTCATGATGGCAATGTTAGAGAGTATTGTCATCGAGTATCCAAGATTTCATACTGTAATGGTCTAGTTGAGGCCCATCATGTTGACCACATTCCACAATAGTTTGGTGAGGATTTCCTTGAGGACTTGCCTCTAGTGTCCACTTGCTACAGGACTATTTAGGAGATGGATGAGATTTGATAGAGGGCCATTGTTTGGACTCCTTTGATTCCTAGAGTCTTCATTAAGAGTTCCCAGAGAAGGATACAAGGGAGGGAAAGGGACTTCTCCCAAATCTCTCATTGTTGTTGTGGATTTAGAGCCTATTGATGAGGACTATGTTCCTAATGGTTATGATTTGTCAGATAAGGTTCTACCTAAGGATACATAGGATGAGGGTATTGATGCTATTGATGATGTAGATGATGCTCCTGACATCCCTTAGGGTCCTCCTATTATTCCTTGACCTCCTCATTCATATGAGGTGATGCAACAACTTGACCTTGATTAGTAGCTGGGTGATCCATGTGAGTTTGGTTTGTTTGTTTTTCACACTTTTTTCCTTTGACTTTTCATGGGTAACTAACTTATTTTCCTCTTTCCATTCACTTTTTCAAGTAATGTCAGAGAGTGGAGGGATTTTATTCACAAGATTAATGTTGGTTTGGCTTCTCCCTTCACTAGGCTGACTCGAGAACATCTTTTAGATGACCTTTATATGCCCCCTACTACAGGGTGATAGATAGACATTTTGATTCCTATCTATCATGGATGTCAGGAGAATGCAGACTTGAAGGCTAAGATACACACCCTTAAGGGTGAGAATTAGGTACTCCGAGAGATGGCTCATCTTAGTTTTGGATGGTGAGATGCTAGCATGGCAGGGCCTTCACAATCACATGCTCACAGTAGAGTGTGTTGGGATAAGGTGCCATTAACCTTGTAAATCACAATATTGTATTTATTCTATTTATTATTTGTAATTTGTAATTACCCATAAGGGATGTACAAGTTTCACCAACATAAGTAAAAATTATTTACTATCCACGGTAATTATGGAGTTACTAACAATAGTTACGAGATGTCATTTACTATAGTAAATGGTAATTGGTCAAAGTGGGGTGCACATGTGGAGAAATAATCTATTTTTAGTGTTATGACGCATGTCATAGATTCTATAAGAAGGTGTAAGAGATTCTATGACAACTTGAAGTTGTCATAAGAATCTATGACACTAATAATAGCATATGACATGTCATAAGATGTTGTAAGTGGCTATTTTTGGCCCCAAGGCATTTAGGCTTGCATGGGCACATTTTTCCAAGTGTAGGATGTATGTATGACAACATTTATGACCCCGTAAGAGCCTATTCTTGGCCATGGACGCCTAAGGTTGTATTGTTGACTCTTGACAAGTATTATGGGCTTGTAAGAAGTCATTCAATGTCTTGAGGTTGTGTAAATTCTATATAAACCATAGCATAGTAGATGAGATGAATATAATAGTTTACAGGTACCTAGGTTCTACCAGAGTGAAGGTTGAAGGACAGAGGAAGTGAATGTATTTGTAATCTCCTTTTGTGAAGATAATACAACTTGGCCTCTTTTCTTGGTAGAGTTTTTTACCCGTAAGGGTTTTCTCCCTGTTAAACACTTGTGTTATGTGCTTCATTATTCTTTTGGTGTATTTATGTATTGTGGGTTTATGTTTTGTTACAATCTACATTGTTAATGCACACTTAAAATATTATTAAAATTTATTTGAATAAAATTTCCATTGAAGTAGTGTTTCTTTCATTTCCAATATTTGGTATCAGAGCCTGATCAGCTTTGACTCTTGGGTGGTAGTGTGGAAGCTGTAGCTATAGTGGGAGATTTGGTTGCATTTATTTTGCAGATCTTGTGTTGTTATTATGGCTCCATCCACCGTTGCATCAACCTTTCGATTAGACATTAAGAAATTCAACGGAACAGGGTATGAGTTGTGGAGGCTGAAAATGGAAGATTTGTTGGAAGAAAGAAACCAATAGTTGTCTATCCAAAAAGAGAAGAAACCTGACAATGTCTCTTAAGATGAGTGGGATAGACTAGATAAAAAGGCATGGGGAACCATCTGGTTGTGTCTTTTAGATTCTGTCCTGTTGAATGCTGCAAAGGAAGAGACTGCATACAAATTATGGAAATGATTGGGTGAGATCTATCAAGACAAGAGTATGGTAAATAAACTTTATTTAAAAAGAAAATTGTTTTGCATAAAAATACGAGAAGGTGAATCAGTTGCAAAGCATTTAAATTCTTTTAATTTATTGGTGAGTCATCTTGATTCAGTCGATGTTGAGGTTAGTGAGGAAGATAAATGTATCTTACTTCTATGTTTTTTACCTGAGTCTTGGGAGAATGTTATCCATGCTATCACTACTAACCTTGCAGATCTGAAGTTGGATGCTCTTGTTTCAGTGCTACTGTCACAAGAATTGAGGAGGAAGAGTTTGGATAGTTTAGGGGATGCTCCGAGTGTCAGGGGAAGGTCTAAGGAAAGGGGACCTAAAGGAGATCATAAAGGGGCTAAGGATAAGTCTAAGGGCTAGTCTAAGACTCCTAGTAAAAAGAATAGAGTTAAGTGTTGGAACTACGGTAAAAGGGGACATGTGAAGAAGAAGTATAGAAATCCCAAGAAACAGTGGGAGAGTGCTTCGGATAAGTCCTTGAATGCAGGTGAAGAAGTTTTACTTTCTGCATGTAATCTTGTTTCTAATGATCACTGGTTGATTGAATCAGGATGTTCATTTCATATGATCCTGCATAAGGAATGGTTCTCCACATATGAAGAATATGATGGAGGTAATATCTACCTTGGTGACAACTCTACATATCCGATTGTCAAGAAAGGAAAGGTATTGTTGTGTTTTAGTGATGGGAAGATTAAAACCCTCCCTAGTGTTTTGCATGTTCTTGGATTAGCTAGAAATGTGATTTCAGTTTTGAAGTTGAATGTTTTGGGAATGCATGTGACATTTGACAAGCATGGCTACAGATTGGTGAGAGGGAACTTGGTGGTAGCGAAAGGGAAGAGATTCAGGAACTTGTTTAAGCTTGAAGCCACTACAGTTTATAATGCCTCCTATGTATTTGAGGCCACTACTAAAAATACATGTATGTTGTGGCACCGTAGATTGGGCCACACAAGCAATAATGTATTAAAAGCTATTAAGAATAAAAATTTGTTGGATAGTTTCTCCTATTCTGATGAACACTTTGATTTCTATGAGCATTGTGTGTTTGGTAAACAAAATAGAAAATCATTTCCTTCAGAAAGTAATAGAGCAAAAGAGAAGTTAGAAATTATTCATATGGATGTGTTTGGACCTATGGATAATGAATCTATTGGAAAATATCATTATTTTGTAACCTTCATTGATGATGTATCCAGATTTACATGGATTTATTTTATGAAGCATAAATATGAAGTTTTCACTAAGTTTAAGGAATTCAAAGTCTTAGTAGAGAACCAATCAGGTTTAAAGATAAAAATATTAAGATTTGACAATGGAGGGGAATATTGCTCTAAGGAATTTGATGAGCTTTGTAAGCATGCAGATATAATAAGACAAAAGACAACTCCGTATACACCATAGTAGAATGGTGTTGTAGGAAGGATGAACTGAACAATTATGGAAAGAGCCAGAAGTATGCTTAATGACGTACAGTTGGATAAATGCTTTTGGGCAGAGGCTGTGTGTACTTGCTACTTGATAAACATATCTTCTTGAAAGGCTCTTGATTCAACACCTTATGAAGTGTGGATAGGTAAGAAACCTTCTGTTTCACATTTAGGGGTTTTTGGCTGTGAGGCTTTTGTTCACGTGCCTAAAGAAAAGTGATCTATGTTAGATCAAAAGGCTGAAAAATGTACATTCATTGGATATGGTGATAATGTCAAAGGTTATAAGCTTTGGAATCCACTAACCCACAAGAATTATCTTTTCTAGAGATGTAATTTTCAGGGAACTTAGAGTAATTTCTGAACCTGAGTAGCCAAAAGAAAAAGATGAAAAGGTCAATAAGGTGCACTTTGATTTAGAGCAACAAGATGTGCCTTAGGAAGAATAAAATGATGGATTAGGGGTGAAGAAGAAGAAGAAGAAGATTCATGTAGTTCTGATGAAGATGAGTCTGTTGTGACAGAAGAAGTTGGTGCATTTGATCATATAGAAGAACAAGTAGAGTCTCTTACTCCACCCTTGAGGAGATCTACAAGACAACGGAATCCAATTGATAGGTATAGCCCACCAGATTTCTGTTGTGTATATGCTTTATTGAGTACTAACGATGAACCTAGATCCTACAAAGAAGATATTTCTGCAGATGATAGTGAGTCTTGGCAGTTAGCGATGCAGGAGGAGATGATGGCTTTAGACTCTTGTAACACCTAGGATCTTGTTCATTTTTCGAAAGGAAGAAAGGCCATTGGATGTAAGTGGGTCTTCAAGAAGAAGTTTGGAGCAGACGGGTCATTTGAGAAGTACAAGGCTAGACTGGTAGCCAAGGGCTACTCCCAGAGAGAGGGAGTTGATTTTGGTGAGATATTCTCTCCTATTGCTAAATTGACTTCTATTAGATTTCTCTTATCCATTGTTGTATCTTATGATTGGGAGATTGAGCAAATGGATGTTAAGACTACATTCTTGCATGGAATCTTGAAGAAGAAATTTATATGTAATAGCCTACAGGTTTTGAGGTAAAAGGAAAAGAACATTGGGTTTGTAGGTTAAAGAGGTCTCTTTATGGTCTGAAATAGTCCCCCAGAATGTGGTATCAAATGTTTGACTCATTTGTTTTGAAATTGGGTTTTGTTAGAAGCGAGGAGGATCACCATGTTTACATTCATTGTATTGATGATTCTATACTAGTTATTGCTTTGTATGTTGATGACATGTTATTTTTTGGCAATACTAAGGGTATGGTCAATGAGCTTAAAGCCCAACTTTCAGGTGCATTTGAGATGAAGGATCTTGGTGCTGCAAGGTATATTTTGGGAATGGAGATCAGGAGGGACATAGTTAATAGAAAGCTTTGGTTGTCACAAAGTAAGTATGTGATACTTTTTTGCAGAGGTTTAGTTTGGAGGAGTGTAACCCAGTTAGAGTTCCTTTACCCATTGGTACTAAGCTTTCATTAGATATGTGTCCAAAGACTTAGGATGACCTTGAGGATATGTCTAATGTGCCATATGCTAGTATTGTAGGGAGTTTGATGTATGCAATGGTTTGCAATAGACCAGATATTGCCCAAGCAGTGGGAGTTTTGAGCAGATTTATGTCTAACCCTGGTAGACAGCATTGGAACTATGCGAAGAGGGTGTTTAAATATCTTGCAGGTACTCGTGATCATTTTTTGGTTTATTCTAGTACTAATAGTATTGATAAATCTTTGGACATACATGGTTTTGTTGATGCAGATTAGTTAGGTGACTTGGATAGTCGAAGGTACACTAGTGGCTATGTGTTTACTCTGTTTGGAGGTGCAGTGAGTTAGATAAGTAAGAGGCAGCCCACAGTTGCTTTGTCCACCATAGAAGCAGAGTATATGGCTGCAACTCATGTCTCTAAGGAGGTAGTTTGGTTGAGAAGACTATGTATAGGTATTGGTTTTAATTGTAGGAACATTTAGATTGGTTGTGATAGCCAGAGTGCTATCTGTTTGGCTAAGAATCCCATGTATCATGCTCGAACTAAGCATGTTGATGTTCAGTATCACTTTGTTCGAGAGTTGATTGCAAATAGAGAAATTAAGCTGAATAAGATAGACACTCAGGAGAATGTTGCAGATTCATTGACTAAGCCTATGAGCATAGAGAAGTTCGTGTGGTGTAGAGAGGCCATGGGCCTTGTCTCTAGTGCTTGATTATTTTTCATTTGATTTCCTATGGGTTGATTTACAATGTATAATGTCAAGTGGGAGAATGTTGGGATAAGGTGCCATTAACTTTGTAAATCCCAATATTGTATTTATTCTATTTATTATTTGTAATTTGTAATTACCCATAAGGGATGTACAAGTTTCACCAGTAGAAGTAACAATTATTTACTATCCACGGTAATTACGAAGTTACTGCACGGTAAGTCCTAGAGTTACCAGCGGTAGTTACGGGATGTCATTTGCTATGGTATATAGTAATTTGTCAAAGTGGGGTGCACTTGTGGAGGAATAATCTATTTTTAGTGTTATGACGCATGTTATAGATGCTATAAGAAGGTGTAAGAGATTCTATGACAACTGTAAGTTGTCATAAGAATCTATGAGAACTGTAAGTTGTCATAAGAATCTATGACACTAATAATAGCATATGACGCAACATAAGATGTCGTAAGTGGCTATTTTTGGCCCCAAGGTGTTCAAGCTTGCATGGGCACATTTTTCCAAGTGTAGGATGCATCTATGATAGCATTTATGACCCCGTAAGAGCCTATTCTTGGCCATGAACGCCCAAGGTTGTATTATTGACTCTTGAAAAGTGTTATGGGCTTGTAAGAAGTCATTCAATGTCTTGAGGTTGTATAAATTCTATATAAACCATAGCATAGTAGATGACATGCATATAACAATTTATAGGTACCCAGGTTCTACCAAAGTGAAGGTTGAAGGACAAAAGAAGTGAATGTATTTGTAATCTCCTTTTGTAAATATAATACAACTTGACCTCTTTTGTTGGTGGAGTTTTTTACCTGAAAGAGTTTTCTCCACATTAAACACTTGTGTTATGTGCTTCATTCTGCTTCTGGTGTATTTATGTATTGTGGGTTTATGTTTTGTTACAATCTCCATTGTCAATGCACACTTAAAAGGTTTCTAAAATTTATTTGAATTAGATTTCCATTGAAGTAGTGTTGCTTTTATTTCTAACAAAGTGCCTTGCTCCTATAGGTCTCATGGAGTGATGAGTGGTGCTCATAGATAGAGGACTTGAAGTCCTAAGGGTTCCATTGGAGGGAATTGGCCTTGACTTACTTTCTTGAAATCGTGCCCCCTACATTGGGAGCCTCTACTCCTTTTAAAAGAATTTTGTCCTAGCTCTTTGATACCCTTGTATATGTAAACTTCAGATGTATCTAAGAATGTTTATACGTTTTATGGTTTTCACCTATTGGATTAGTACTCATCTCTTGTGCATTTTTGTAAGTTTTAAAAACTTTTTGATTATGTCTTTGACCTTTTCAACTCTTTTAACAATGCAAGTATGATAACGATGACATGTTTTTGTAATTTTTTAAGGCATATGTATGAGATACAATTTACAATATGATAATGCAAGAGTATGAGATATGCTAAAATGAAACACTTACTTCTCCTGAATGTCATGAGATGTGACATTTGACTTTATTGCTTTGAGACTATTTTTTTGATCTTGGCATGAATGCAATGTGGAAAAAACAATGTGATTGCTTTTAAATATGATTTTTGATTCAAGGGATTACGAGTTGTCCTAAGATAAGTGACCTATTCAAGGTTGAGAGATAGGATTTTAAAAATCAAGTGGGGAATGGAAATGAAAATGGAGCATTGTTTATTTTGGGCTTTTCTAAAGGCTAAACATTGATCCTTACTAGATAAGACAATCTGACAAGTTTTCAACTTAGGAAAATAACAAATTTTATTAGTGTTCACTAGACTTAGATCATAGATCACAAGCAAGGTAGTCCCGAGCTAAAGGATAAATAAGAAAGAACAAGGGTCCCTTGGTAGAAGATGAACCTAGAGACTACTAGACTATTTGGTTTTGCTTAGCTAGTGCGTGTGTGTGCTTTGTACCTTTCTTTCTCCATTAGAATGTCACTCTTGAGGCTTCGACCTTAGATTGATCTCCACCCAAGAGTATGGACAGTCAACAATATTCTCTCTTTCACTCTTTTTTTGTATCTCTCTTTTTTTTCTTTTCACTTTTTTTGTATTTTCCTCACTTGATTTTTCTCTTTTTTTTTGGATTTTTGACTTTTCAAGAAATGAATGCTTTTAGAACTTTTGATATGTGATGCTTTGATCTCTCAATACTCTTATCTTGATTACTCATTTTTTTATTCTCTTGAATTTTAGATTACTTCCTTCAGAGTTTTGATTGTCCTGATGTTTTTGGCCAAGAAAGATAAATGGTTGGGCACCACCTAAAGTTTTTGTAGTCTAGTTGGACTTCTCTTATTCTAGGGAATAATGGGAAGGTCTACTTGCAAGCTTCCTTTGAACACTATAGGTTTGAATACTAAATTTGTTTAGACCTAACATCTTGTCTCACTAAGACTAGGATCAGTGTAAACCTAAGAGCTAGGCTTTGATTAGAATAACTGGGAATGAAAGGGGGATAATGGTGATTGTGAAAGTGGAGAATCTATAGGTCTTGAAAGGATGACATATATCTAAGCAACATTAGACTCCTAACTAAAAAGTAAATAGCATAAGAGCAAGTCACTAATAGTAATGCAAGATGAACAGAATGATACTAAAATGCAAGATACAAATTATTTTTGACATATTGATTCTTTTATAATTTTTTTTGTATTTTTATGTTTTTATGATTTTTTTTGGTTTTTTAGATAGTATTTCTTGAGGTGAAAGGCATTAACTATTTCTCCAAACTCCTTTCCCTCCATTGTGCACAAGAGATAGGCACCATTTCCAACATCTTCTTTGACCATGTAAGGACCTATCCAATTGGGTCTGAATTTAAATGTCATTCACCAACTCTTTTATTGATCAAGCTGTCTACCTAAGAACTAGGTCTCCCACTTGAAAAGGTCTAGGGATAACCTTTTAGTTATATTGCTTTTTCATTCTTGCTAGATAAGAATCATGTCTTTGGACTTCTCTCAAGCATGTTTCATCTATCATTTCTAGTTCGACCAATCTTACTATTGTATATTATTCGTTGTCCAACAATCCTTACAATGACACTATCAGGCTAGGCAACTCTACTTCTAATGGTATTACTGTAGGAGTACAATTAACACTGAGAGGGGGGGTGTGAATCAGTGTTAATATAATCATTCACCTTTTACAAATTGTCAATGAAGAAACAACACAAGAAGTATAGCTCAAAGATATACTGAGTGGAAAACCCTCCACGGGTAGAAAAACCACTCAAACTGCCTCACTGGCTTAAATGAAAAACTTCAAGTTTACAAATGTCTCATTAACATTTACAAGAGGTCCACAAGCCTCCCTGGCATAGGAAGGTCTCACTAACCACAAACCTCACTGGCATAGGAAGGTCTCACTGACCACAAGCCTCACTGGTATATTGTGCCTCATTGGCAAACATAATCACCATTATCAAAACATCAAACTTTGTGTGCAAGACATGATTGCCATTTAATCTTATTTGCACAGTTGTATACTCTGTGTTTCATCATACATCCTTATACCTCCTATTTAATTTTCAAATCAAAACCATCTTCTTTTACACACTTCTATAAATAATCTCCTCTTATAGATCTATGTAAACAATTATCTCTGCAAATTGTCTCTATCAATCTTTCATCATTCACTACAATCAAAGCTTGATTCTTTGCAATCAAAAACATTACAAACCTCTACAAGTATCTTTATACATTCTGATATACCTGTAAGAACATTTCACTATAAAGAACATCTCACACAATATGTATTTTACTCTGCAAATTTGGTTCACTCAATCATTCATCTATGTCATCAAATTATCTTCATCATTGATCTGCATAATACCACATCAAAGAACATGTGATATAAATAAATATCAGATGACTTTTTACATTCAACTCTCCTCTGTTTTCTTTAATCAATTTTGCCCTATTCAATTTTATCTTCCCCTGCAAAATCACATTCTCTGAACTTTCAAAACAAAAAAACAATAAATATTCTTCAAAATATTTTATATTCCTCATCTCATAAAATACAAAACCTTTCATTTTCTCACAAGACAAATCTTATCCATTAAACATCATTCAATAAAATATTGTCAATCTTCCTAAAAAAAAATATTATCTTGGATCCCCAAAAAAAAATTCTTCAAGTTCCATAATGATCTCTCCTCAAAGAATTATCTTCATGAAAACCTTTCATATTCCTTCAATCTGATTATCTTCTCTGCATGCAAAATTCATCTAAAAAATATCTTCAATCTCTCTTTGAATTCATTTTTCATCTATAGGAGAATAGAAAAAAAGCAAGGCATGAAAAGCCTATAAACTTCACAAAAAAAAATCTTACACTTTACTCATCTTTAGAAAAATATGAAAACTTCCTTCTTTAACTTCTTTGCCCTGAGAGATGGAAATTAGAATGAAATCTTTTCATTTTAAAAAATTTCTTTTAAAACCTCCACTGCCACTAAAAGCTAAAAAATAGCTTTCGAAAAAAAACCTTTATCTACAGTTTAAAAGCTTTTGACATTTAAAAAACACGTCAAATAAAATGCATAATAGTCAGGGTCTTTGGTTTAAATAAAAAACATTGATCACATTTTCATGCCCATAATTCTTTTAAAGGAAGCCATTGATTTGAAATTGGTGCCCATGCATATAAGAAAGAAACTTGTTCCATCGTTTCTACTAGGACGTCGGGGCCAAAGTGACCGACTACAACATGACTTAAGTTGCCTTCAATCGTTCAACCTTAAGTTAGAACCTTCTATCACCGGCCACCGTAGAAACATAACATAAAGTGCAAAATGATTGACAGGCTAACTAGGGTTAGTTTGAATATGTGTTAAGCACATTTTTTTTTGAATGATTGTTAGGTGTTAAGCACATTCCCATTTTACCTCTGCAAAGACACTGAAATTAACACAGAACATAGATCTTTATTGCAGAAATCTAAACAATACAACATTAGATCATTTAACACAACTATAAATGCATCTAAGAAATCTTAAGGTGATGTTGATATGATACATACTAACCCTTGTCATGTGGTACAAACCCTTAAACATGAAAACAAGAACCTTGCCCTGATTTGACACTGATTGCATAGTATGTAGTGAATGTCACTAATGAACTAAGCAGAGAATACCACTTCCATTGCATGAACCAAGAATGATATGCCATTTCCTCTTAAACATACCTACCAAGAATATGTCATTTCCACTGATGAATCATGACATTGTGAAGACCAACTCAACTGATCAAGACATAAAATCCATCACATATAACATAAACTCCAAATTGATACTCAAATGAACAACCATGCTTTACTAAACATTATTTACCAAACCAATACAACATCATACCAATAGACCTAATTAGGAAGATATAAATGAAGTCTACATAAGGAAATCCATATGATCATGAATCTTCAACCTGGCTTCACAAATCTGACATCCTATAAATACCATAACATGAGCATAACCCACCAAGGAACATCACCTTAGTAGTTCACCGTGAAGTATGAGGCATAAGCATGTGGACTGATGAAGCATGACACACAAAATGAACATTATAAACCAAACATTACCTAAATCAACTGAGGTCCTTCAAAGCAAAGCATAAAAGAACCAAACCAATACCAATTGAGATCTTCTTTGAGGTCTTCTTGAACAACATCCTGACACTGATCTAAACAAGAAGAGACTGTCCCTCATACACAATATCAACATGATCACTAACAATACCTTTTGACATCAATGACAAACATGCCATCAATTACCACCTCTGCCCCAAAAGTGACGGCATAAGTGGTGGTTCCAATTGGAGTCCTGATGCTTGTTCTATAAGCCCATAGGGCCCGATGTAGTTGTAAATGCTAATCTCTTTTAGAGTCTTTCATAATCTTAACTAGTATTGAGTTCAAAGTTTTGTTGGTAGATTCTTCTTGTCTATTTCCTTGAGGATAATAGATTGAGGGAGAGTTGTGATTGATGTGGAATCTCTCAAATAACTCTCTTACTTATGGATTTTTGAATGATGATGCATTATCTATTACTATCACTTGGGGAATTCCAAACCAGAAAATGATTTGATTCAGTATGAATTTAATGATTATGGCCCCTAACACTGTGGTGAGAGGTATGGCCTCCACCCATTTTGTGAAATATTCTATTGTGGTAATGATGAACACATGTCCATCCATTGATGGGGGAGATATCTTCCCCACCAGATCTAACCCCCAGGTGGAAAAGGGCTAGGGGGTAACAATTAGTTGTAAATCTCTTGTTAGTGTGGAGTGAACATGATCATAAGCCTAACATTTCAGACATCTCTTTACAAACTTAATTGCATCCCCTTGTAAGCATGGCCAGAAGTAACCCATTTTGTGTATTTTCCTTGCCGTGGTGTGTCGACCAAAGTGTCCTCCACAGATTCTACTATGGCACTCCTCTAAGATTTTTCGTGCTTCTTCCTTATCAACACATCGAAGCAACATTCCATCTAGGGCCCTTCGATAGAGCACATCATCTATTAAAATGTATCTTGCAGTGAGGACACGTAACCATCTTTTTCCCAAAGGGGTCATGTTTTTTAGGTAAGTCTTGTTTGTGAGGTATTTCAAAATATCTCTGTACCAATACGAGGCAGCATACTTCTCGAGATCAATCACACAAATCTCTTCATTAGGGAAATCTTCATTCAGGGGTTCCTCTTGGGGAACTGGATTATCTACTAACTAATCTGCTATTATTTATCGTTTGACTACTTTTTGATTGACATAAGTTAGTTCAAACTCACTTAACAAGATTATGAATTGGCCAACTCTTCTTGAGAGCATGGGCTGATTTAAGAATGTTCTCAATTGGTTGGATTGTATTATAACCTTCATTTCTTGACTCAACATGTAATGTTGCAACCTTTGGGTTGTAAACACTATGGCTAGACATTCTTTTTTGGCTTGGGTGTAGTTCTTCTCACATTCCAACAAGGTTCGACTTATGAAATAGATGGCTCTCTCTCTCCCACCTGCATCTTCTTGAGCTAGCATGCATACTATAGAGATATCGCTTGCTCAGAAGTATAAGATGAAGGGCTTGTCATGTTTTTATGGCATCAATGTGGGTGGGGTTAGCAATAATTTCTTCACTTTCTCAAATGCATTTTGATAGTCTACCATCCAAGTAATGCCATCTTGTTTTTTCAATGACTAATTGATTGGATGAATTTTGAAAGTCTTGTCTAGTATGAATCATCTGGTTGTGCCTAATTATCCTAAAAAGGCTCTTACTACTATCTCAATCATTGGTGGGGTTGTATTTAAGATTGCTTTAACCTTAGCTTGGTTGATGTCTATTCCTCTTCATGAGATAATGAATCCCAATAATTTTCTTGTCAAAACTCTGAAAACACATTTTTCAAGATTTAACCTTACTTTATACTCTTGAAGTCTATTGAAGATTTTGCGAAGGTCCTCCACATGTCTTGACCTTTGTTCTGACTTAGCCAAAAGGTCATTAGCATAAGTTTCAAGTATCTTGTGGATATAATCATGGAAGATATGTGTCATTGCCCTTTGGTAGGTTGCTCCTACATTTTTCAACCTGAATGGCATTACTATATAACAAAAAGTTCCCTAAGGGGTGGTGAATGTTGTTTTGCTATGGTCAACTTCTGCGATCTTGATCTGGTTATATCTTGAAAATCCATCCATGAGAGAGAGGATCTTGTATCCTACCGTTGAATTGATGATTTGATCGATAGATGGTAAAGGGAAATCATCTTTTGGACAAGCTTGATTGATGTCTCTAAAATCAAGGCATATTCATATTTTTCTATTTTTCTTTAGAACAAGGACAATGTTTCACACCCAACTTGAATAGTCTACCAGTTTGATGAAGCCAATGTTTAATAAGTTTTTAATTCCTCCTTCACCATTTTAGCCACTTGTGGCCTTATGGGCCTTGTCTTTTGTTTCACGGGTTTTGCGTCTAGTTTTGTCACTAAATTGTGGACAACAACTTTTGGATCTAGTCCTGGCATATTTGAATATGCCCATGTGAATATGTTAGAATATTCGATGAGGAAATCTATGTATTCTTCTAGTTCTTCATCATTTAATTCTCCTCCCAACATTAACATCCTAGGTTTTTTGGTTGGTCCAACATTGATGTCAATTGTATCCCTAGTTAGGGATGGGTGTTCTTCCTAAAATTTTTGAGGATTAGGTGGTAAATCTGATTTTGCATCAATCTAGAGGATTTCTTTCTCATTCCCAAAATAGTCCTCTAGGTGAGGGAGGAGTATGTATCTTTTATTGTGGTATACTCTTAGAAGCCCATCATAAGCATGTAAGTACTCAAAGATGGTTTTGTCATTCTTAGCATAGTTTCAGGTTGGTCTCTCTTCTTGACCCATGGCATAATTCAAGATATTTGGTAACTCTTGTCTTTCTAACAATGGTTCTCCATCAACTGACATAATGTATTTTGAATTTTGTAATTGGGCATGTGGTGAGAATAACACGACTGACGTGGCCATTGAGTGTACGACTTGATTTTCTTCTCTAGGTATAGCTTTTATGGAGAAGAAGTCAAAGAATTGAGCCAACTTCGTGACGGTTTTTTTATAAGGCCGTAATCGTTCTAATTTTGCCTCATAATTTTCTACAACTTGGTTGATTATTAATTGAGAATCTCCAAAGGTCCAGATCTTCTTGATCCCCATTCTCATGGCTAGCATGATTCCTATGGATAGGGATTCGTACTTAGCAATCTTGTTTGTGGAAAATAAGTCTAGCCTATAAATGAAGGGGAGGACTTTTCCTTTGGGAGACATCAATATTATCCTTGTCCTTGCCTCGGTTTTGTAACTAGCTCTGTCAAAATGTAAGGTCCATAAACTTTGATAGTTTTGTGATTGAGATGTTTCTCCAAACTCATATGTGGAAGTCCATTTTTCCTCTTTTTCATCTTCTTCTTCAATGATTTCAATTGTTCTGACCAAGAGGTTTTTAATATCCCATTCATTGATACATGAAATGGATACTAAGCTGAATAGTGCATGGGACTTGGTGGTATGTGGATCAAAGGGGAACTCCCTAATGTTAGAAACATACACAGCCAAGAATTTAGAATGCACAATAGAAACTCAAATCAAGTATGGAACAAGAACACAATCACAACATAGTGATTTACCCTAGAAAACCCCAAACCAAGGAAAAACTAGCAATGAAGATCTTTATATTAACCCTCAGCCCCAATCGGGCTAAGCCTGGAGACTTCAACCAGCCATGCATACAATGGAGTCACCAATCCATTATATAGACTTCCATACATGCAAAACCATGGGCTCAAAACCATGAGCTCTAAAACCATGGACCAATACAACTAGCACAAAACCATGTGCTAAAGACAACTAATGGTTAATCCACTAACTCTAGCCCAAGAACTAGTTTAACCCAACAATCCCCCCTTTAAACTTGGTCTTCGGCTTAGCACCAAACCCCCCATCCACAAGTACCAAGTGCAATACCCTCTTTGTCACTGAGATTGACATCGAATTGGGAATACACATGACTCTAAGCCCCCCTTACCACCTAGGAAAACTCTTCTCTTACTAGGACTTTCCTTTCAGGGATTGAGAAAGCCATACTAGGTCTTACAGCCATCAGCTCAAATACATGTATTAAGTTTTACATACAAATCTATTACAATCTTTTTCTGACTACAACCAACCTTGGCTGTGGGTACTCGCAGCACCTTTGTTGTGGGTACATGCAACAACTGCAACAACTACATAAGATTCTATTTTAGTAAGAATACCAGATCAAAAAATTAATCCTACCTTATCTCCACACACTATGAGCTGTATTACTCCTCTATAGACACAAACGTTGGAGCTTGCAACTCAAGTTTTGTTACCAATTGTTAGAAACATACATAGCCAAAAATTCAAAATGCATAGCAGAAACTCAAATCAAGCATGGAACAAGAACACAATTACAACACAGTGATTTACCCTAGAAAACCCCAAATCAAGGAAAAACTAGCAATGAAGATCTTCATATTAACCCTCAACCCCAACCGAGATGAGCTTGGAGGCTTCAACCAGCCACGCAAACAATGGAGTCACCAAGCCATTATATAGACTTCCATATATACAAAACCTTGGGCTCAAAACCATGTACTCAAAACCATGAGCTCCAAAACCATGGACCAATACAACTAGCACAAAACTATGTGCTAAAGACCACTAATGGTTAATCCACTAACTCTAACCCAAGAACTAGTTTAACTCAACACCTAAAGTCATCCATCCTTTGATAGGATATGTTGTGTGGACTCAAAACCATGAGCTCCAAAACCATGGACCAATTCAAATAGCACAAAACCATGTGCTAAAGACCACTAATGGTTAATCAACTAACTCTAACCCAACACCTAAGGTCATCCATCCTTTGATAGGATATGTTGTGAGTGCTTGTATTTGCTTGGGCATCTTGGACTTCTTCATTCAATTTTTCTTGTGCTTTTAACTTTTTTGTCCTTTTCTTCCCATTCCTTTCTATAAATACTGAAAGGATTAGGGTCTTCTTTGATGATGGTGACCTTTCCCAAATGATGGAAATGGATTTCTTGGAACAAAGTAGAGGTGATGGACTTTATAGCATGAATCCAAGGTCTTCCAAGGATCATATCATAATTGTTTTCTCTATTGATAACATATAAATCTGCAGAGATAGTTTTACCCATCAGAGTGAGTGGTAAGTTGATTCTTCCAACTGTTTAAATGTCATGACTACTATATATCCTCAATGTGGCAATTTTTTGCTTGTTTCCTATTTTACTAGATATCCTATTCTTTGTATGAATGACATTGGCAAAAGATTCACTATCAATCCTTTGTTCACCACTACTCTCTTTATAGTGACCTCTTCTACTTGAATTTGTATGTATAGGGGTGAATCCTTTTTCTTACTTCCTTCACCTTGAGATAGCTTGGAAACATCAAATTTAAGGGGGGTGATTCTTCTTACATTAGACACCCTACATCTAACACTTCCAAAAATGTCTTGCGATGTGAGGGAGAGGCTCTTAGAAAATTTATCACTTGTGACAAGACATTTTCAATTTGATCCATTTGTTCTTCCTTGTGGATCACAAACACTTCTTGGTTTGGTTCTACATGATTGAAATTGTTTTGATTGGCCTTCCCTTTCTTAGTTTGAGGTTCCTTCTCCTTTCTTTGGGATTAGAGGAGTTTGAGGAAGTTTGGTTGTTGATTCGAAGTAAGTTTAGAGATAGCTTTATTGTATCCATAACAAGTCTTTGTTTCATGACCCTTTGTCCTGTGGAACCAACAATAAGCATTGGGGTCTTATGAAAGTTGGTTTGATCCTTGATTTCCTTTTTGTCACCATTTGTCATTGCTAGGATTACTTTTTATGACATTAACATCTCTTTATTGAGACACATTGGATGTGACCTTCTCTATTCCTTTGGATATCCTAAGCCTTTCATTGATGTCATAAGTCTTCTGACCACTATCGATGGTAGCTTGGTCAATCCTTAAATCACTATCCAATGCTTCTTCATAGGATTTGTAAGGTAATTTTTGAAAGTCTTCCATCATGTCCTTATTAGGGCATGTAAGAAGAGGTCACATAGTTCTCAGCGATCCATGTTTGGAGCGCTAGTCGAGGAGTAAAGGACTTGCCTCCATCGAGTGGAAAGGTGGTCTATGGATTCATTTGGTTCTTGTTTTATTGTGAGGAATTCTCTAATCCCTATTATAACAAGTTTGTTCATGTAAAATGTCATGACAAACTCTCCAATTAGTTATTTCAATGAGTGAATTAAAGCTTCTGATAATCTATAGTACCAATCCAGAGCTATTCCTTCAAGAGTTTTTGGAAAGATTTTTGCTACAAGCCTATCCCAAGGAAGGAGTTCTCTTATCACCTTAGTGTAGGCTTTAATATGGGAGTTTAGATCTCCTTCTGCCATGAACTTTGGGAGATCTGGCAATGACTGAGGTAGCTACACACTTCTTATGTTTTTATCCAGAGGTTCCTTCAAATGCTCCAAATATGTTTCGAGCAAGGCACTTTGCAATTGAGGTGTAGTTAACAACAATCAAACTAGGGGATGTTGATATCCCACTATTTGGTTTGCAGGATTCCCTAGCGTGTTTTAAATGTTTTGGATGGGAAGACTCCTATTTTGGCATGTCATTGCTTGCATTCCTTGAATAATAGTTGGGGTAGGGCGAGATTGAGATGCCCCCTAATCCTATTCATTTTGATTGTCATAGTGTGACTTTTCTCCTCTTTTAGGAGTGGTTTGTTCTACTTCTAGCATTCTAATCCATTGTACTAGAGTTGTAATTAAATCTACAAGTGTGGCAACTCTAGGTCTTTCTTCAATCCTTGGATGATCTCTTCGAGTGTTGGTATGATATTGTGCTTCATCTTGTGCAACATTTTCTCTTTGTTCTTGTTGCAAGGCAATTCTTAGGGCTTCTTGTGCATCTTTAACCTCTTGCAAGTGTTTTCCTAGTCTTTTTGCCTCCTCATCAAGATGAGTGTTTGAGGTGCTTGTTGAAGGTTCATTGATTTTACAGATTTCTAACCTAATTCTTCTGGTTTTATGAGGAACATTTGGTATGGTGGGATTATTTTCCCAAGCTAGGTTGTTGAAGGATAGAGAATGCCTAGATTCTCTTTGATCTTGCCCATAATCAAAGTCTTCGTAGTTGTAGCAATTGGTGATTGTTGCATCAGGATGTGGTGGCACATACCTATCAAAGGAAGGTGTTTCATGCTCTCTTGAGGGCATATTCCCCTAGTTTAAATTGAGTTCTATCATATTCAAGGGTGCCATCGACACCACATAATAGATGGAACAAACGATGACGTAGGCAATGGAAGCTAAAGTAGCTGAAGCAACTATGGAGAGTAGTATGAAAATGTTTCGAAGCTTTTGCTAAATGTTTTTGAAATGTTTTTAAAAATGCAAAATATAAAACCAAAAGATTATGTAATTCACATTAGGTTCACCAAAATATGTATGCTCAAAATTGTAACTCTAGTTGCTAGGGGTTATTGGGTCAAATTTTGGCACACACATGGACCCTTTTTTCTCCTTGCCACAGGGCGATCTACCACATCACTCTCACTCTCATGGAAGTATCCATTTGAGAGGAGGTGAGTCACAGCAAGGGTCTGGTTAGTTGGAGAGCTAGACTTCACAGAAAGGGGTCGGTAAGTTCTGTGGCCTTTGCTGTTGTGTGCTAAGTTGAATGTTCCATTTGATGGTAGTTGTTGTTGAGATAACCCTGTGACCCAAAGGGTCACTGGTTTCTCTTCTCCTATTGGGGTTTCTTCTATTCCAACTTTGTGTTGGTAAGTGGTTTCTTTCATTTATATCCTCTTATCTTTCAATGCGTTGAATGTGTTCTTGTTGTATTTGGAGTTGTCTTTGTTCTTCTATCAATAAGAGGACAAATGGATCCTTTTTTGATAGAGTGAATGACTCTTTTTGTTGTTGTGGATTGATTTCATCAATCTCATTGAGGATAGACCTTACTCACTCTCCTCTCACTCCTAGGCACATTCATGAGCCAAGATAGAGGTAAATGTGTGAAGACCAATTCTAACTAGACTTAAGGTTTTGACCTAGGGTTTAGTTGACATAGGATTTAGCTTTTCTTTAATTTGAATTTACTTTGTGATGTGATCAAGGGTTTGAATGAATCACTTATTGTGGTTTACCTAATGATGGTATCAAGGGTTTGCAAGTTTGAATTTCTCTCCTAGGATCTCTATATGCATGAAAAGATAAATGATATGCAAACTTGTTTTATTTGTTCTTTTTTAGTATTTACGGAAATGAAAAGTGCTCTTTAATCTATGAAATGGAAATATGAATGCAAGCTAATATGATTTTTCCTAATTCAAGTTTAATCTATATTTTTGGGTTTTTGATTATTTTGAAATAATCTAATCTAAAAAGAAAAATTGCTTCTACAAATAATCTAGATCTAGAAATTTGAAAAGAATTACTCTAACATGCAAGATCTAACTATCAAGGAAAAAGTAAAGATTTACTATTCCCAAGAGTAATTTTTAGTTTTCTAATTACTATGAACTAAATAAAACAATAAAGGAAATTGAAAGAATGAAGATTTTTGTAACTCCATTACCTTCAGAAATCCTTGATGTTAGCAACCTCAAGTCCTTTTGAAGTAGCGGGAAGACCTCTTGATGACAAAACAATACAAAGAAGCAAAAGGAAGCTTGTTGAAGCTTGAAAGAGGTCAATGAGAAGTTTGGTTGAGCACAATGGCATTGAAAGAAGAAATGTAGCGATGCTTGGTTGAATAATGAATAAAGAAAAAGGCACATTCATCCTGTGAGAGCATTAGAATGCTAATTTGGAGAGAAAGAATTGGCAAGAGCTGTGTGCACAATGAATTTGCCTCCCTTTGTGCTTGAGGGAGGGTGGTATTTATAGGTTTGAGGAATGGATTTGATTGAGAAGTTAACTCATTTGATTGATGAGTTAACAAGGATTGATTGGGGAGTTACCAAGATTGATTACCCAGTAAACTCAATTGATTAGGGAGTGATGAAGCAATAATAACTTATCCTGAAGAAGAATTGGAGTTGAGAGGATGCATGAGATTGATTGAGTTGTTAATTTTAGATCAAATGGAGTTAATTATGCATGTGTGGGTGCATGAAATAGTCAAATCCATATTAGGCATCAAAAATCATGTGAATTGGAAGAAAATAGGCAAAAACAAAGTTAAATTGAGTGATAAAATCAAGTTTTTCCACATTTTAAAACATGATAGGGTCACTCCTGGGTGACCATGGGTCACCTAAGGGGAAACCCTAGGTCTCCCGAGGGAGATCTGGGCAAGATGGGGTTTTCTGAAGAACTGCATGGTGGGAAATGATAGAAGAGAGGAAAAGGAGGGGTTCTACCTCTAGAAATGGGTCAATCATGTGAAAGAATCCAAATCTCCACTTACACTTATAGGATCTCTAGGGGAGATTTGGAAATAATAGGGGGAGGTTTGGATTGGTTGAGCAAAACTAAAAACTGAATGCAGGAGATTGATTCAAGGGACCTCTAGAAGGCTTCTAGGTGGTACAGAGGATGAAAAGCATAGGGGAAAGGTGAAAAATCACCTACAAAATGCTTACAAGGCTTAGGAACAAGGTTAAAAGCTCATAAAATGCAAATTGACAAGTGTCACAAAAGTGTCAAAAGAGAAACACAAATGAGGAGAAAGAGAAATTGACAAAGAGGAAACAACACAAGACAAGAAAGAAGACATGTCATCAAGAGGTCTGCTACTTTAAAGAAATTTATTTCATTCTTACATGTACGTGACAACGATTATAGTCATCATAGGAGTCCTGGTGGATGTTGTACATGACTTTTGTACTTACAGGGACAAACCTTTCTACCGAGCAGTGGATAGATAGGGGCTTTCCAACATTTCTTGTGAGGCGTTGGGCCTTCCAACTCCATAAAAAACACCTTGCTCCAACCCATGCAACACTTTGCTGTAAATAGTGTGCCTTGTGTCTAGATTTGTACCTCTTGTGACAGGAAAATTTGAGATATGTAGGTCATGAGGAGAGTGTAGGCCCAACTAAGAAAGCCCATGGTTAAATGGTTGGGTGCCCATGACAATGTTGAAGCCTCTATAGTGCACCAAACAATGTTTCCTCTCTACTCTACTCCACACTATGGATTATGACTTGGATTCCTTTGTTTGTGCGCTCTGTGCAGAGTAGCTAGAGAGGGAATGGGTTGGGCTTGCCTATAGACACAATGTCATAGGCATCAGGCTTAGCTATGGGTACAATGGTGGCAACAATAGGAGCATTTAGTGCCTTTCCCTCTAGCTTTCCTCATGCAAACAAACCCTCTATAGAGCTAAGGAAATTAATCTTTCACTTAGCCTCCTATGAGTAGGTTAACACACAAAAAACAACTGAAGCCCAAAGCAAATTTGACCTACTCTTGAAAATGCCAAGCAGGGGCTTTACCTCAAAAATGAACCAACAAATAACTTAGTTTGGCTCTGATACCATCTAAGAAGTTTGAGCCAAGATCTGCTAAGTCGAATGCAAGTATCAATTTTAGAGTAAATTGATTAGGTAAAATGGTAAGTACATATAGGTGAGGAAAAGTGAGTAGGTTGAGCTGACTTAGGAGTCGACTTCAACACTCCACTCACTAAGTGTCGAATGAGTGTCAACATATAGCTTTGAGAGTTGTGTTGAACTCTCCAAGTCGACATCTAGCCACCTAAGGTGGCTTAAAGCCATGTGCTAATTGTATTACTTAGAATAAGTAATATACAATAAAGTTTAGCACTATCACCCCAAGTCATAGATGAGTTAAAGAACTATTGAAACTTTCTAAGAACGTGTATTCTCAAGTGTACAAGTTGTACAACTAAAATGAGCCACTTGGTAAATACGCAAATAGGGAAATCAATCTAGCAACTAGGTCAACTTGTGGAAAGATAGAGAAAATAGTGAAAATTGAACTTGCTCACCTAATAAGGACAAGACATGAGGAAAAAAATAAAGTGAAAAAGGCTATTAAAAGTCACTAGTGAAATCTAAAATATTTTGGATGGAATCTCAAACACATCATAGATTGAAGTGAGTATTAGTGCTAGCAAGATTAATTAGGGGCACAAAAGACTTTTTCTCACAATTGTCTAAAATTTTCTATAGAGATTTTGTGTTAGAAGTTTTTGTTCTACACCAGTTGTAAAAAATGCATAGAATTCATTTTATTTCACTTAATAAAACACTTTTGTAAATGAAACCCTACACAATGGAAGTGTTAGACAAGAGACTACCTTGGTCACCCCCCTTGGATAGTCTAATAAAATCCACATGCAAATGGGATAACATCACAATAGTGTGTCCCACTTTTTGGCCTAAGTGGGATGCTCAAAATTAACATTTTTTAAATTGTGTCAATTATAGGGAACAAATGGTCAAGAATTTAAGCATGATGTAAATTAATGAATTGTGGAATCTATGTATATTCAAACTATAATTTTTTTATACTTTTAAAAAGAATTATTTCTATATTTTCTATATTTATTTTTTAATCAGTCTTTTATTTTTTCTATTAATTTTTATTGATTAATATTATTCCATAATGCATAACTTTCAACACAAATAATTTTTATCATGATTTATTAGAATTAAAAAATTAACTCCACTATCTAGTGCATGGATTGTTTTGGTAAATTCTAATGAAATATATTATTTATTATTAATATTTGAATTAGTACTAAGAAAAAATTTTGACCTATATTATTCCATAACACATTTCTTTTAGAATATATATCAAAATTATATATTTTTTCTTTGAAACAAAGACATCTATGTGGAGTGCACTATCTTTCTTGAGATTTTTCTAACAATGTTTATTATTTTTCCCAGTGTCATGAATAGAGGCTATTGTTTTTTCGTAATAGACCTTCATTCATTATAATCTTTTTTAAAAATATAATATTAGAGAAAATATACTAGATATCATAATTTTTGGAAAGGTAATTATAAGGGATACATACTTACAAAATAGAATTTCCAAATGACTTCATTTGATCGCTCAAAAGGTGAAGCAAAGTTGAGTTTCGTCAGAATTTTTATACTTGTGGAGGAGACTTTGTCAAGGGTTTGACTTAAGCCTAGGGTGTTCTATCCAATGGGAAATTGATTTAAGGGGATTTGGTCTAACCCCCTTCAATCAAACTCTCTAAGATGGAAACCCTCTAGGCTTAAATTATTAATTTTCTAAAAGAATCTGTGATTTCAAGAAAAAATCAAGATGTCCCACAAGTGGGACAGACAGATGTGAAATTACCTTATGATAATGAAAAATGTATAAATCAAATCTATGCTATGATAATGATCATGATAACGAAAAAAATATAACCAAAGGGAGATACAAATGAGAATAAGGAGAAAACTAGTAGATAGTGGATGACACAACAAGAAAAGACAAGTGGATCACATGAGCACAAAATGGAACAAAAATGATTTGGATAAATGGAGGGATGTGTGAATACATTTTATGATGGGAATGATCAATAAAAGAGGAAGGAAACCTCATGACTATGGAAGAGGTAAATGGAGAACATTATGGCAAGAGGGGAAAGACAGATGTGGGTAAGTGCATGGAAATGAGGGACAAAAGGGGGGTCAAAACTGACCATTTTTTTTCTAAAATTGGCTAAAGATGAACTTGGATGAGTAATTAAAAATGTCTATATTCAAAATTGAAAGATATGATAAGAAAAAGAATTGTAGTACTTTAAATATAGTTTCAAAACTACTAAAAAAATTAAAAAATGGTTAAGGTTAAGGGGGTGAAATATTGGGTGCACTCAAAAGTGTCCCAATTTTTATCATTAAAATATACCATAGTGTCTGGTGTGTACCCACTTCTTTTTTTACTATGTCAGGTATTTTTAAAAACTAGTTGGTAAAAATTTAGTCAAGAGTGAGTACTACAAGTCATTTTAAACTTATTATTTTTTTGAATAAATTTTTGTTATTTTTTGAAGTGGATGCATCTTGAAAATCATGCACATCAAATAACTTACACAAAATTAATGGAAAATGTAACTTTTTGTCGAATGTGTATAGAATGAAGTGTAGAAAAATCTTATATATTGTTTCAAATTTAGATAAGTGGGTCAAAAGTTATTAAAAAAAACAATGTTTATGTAGTAGAGGAATATTCAGACAATCTTCAAAGAAAATATAAATAAATATGTTAACTTATATAAAAATTTAAAAAGATTGTATGGCTAGAAAGCTAAGAAGTATCTCTTTATTTGGCTGGTGGTTTTGTAAAATTTTACTGCAAAACATGCAAACATGAAAAGGTTGAAATTTAAACTCAAGTTGTTTTATGTTCAAATCACAAATTTAGGACCCATAAGAGATGTCCAACCCTTAGGATTGGAAGCCTAAATGAGAAAGATCATAAAAAAAATGAACTCAAGGCATTAAAAATGCAAACATGTTAAACCATGTAGACATTATGCTTTTCATAACATGTACATGTTTTACTAAAAATCTCAAGGTTGGTTAGTAATTTGTCCCACATTTCCATGCACTTACCCATGAAGCAACTAAATGGGTCAAAACAACAATACAAGTTGCTCAAAAGAATAATCCTAGAGCTTCAAACCAATGGTCCAGTGAGCCTTGAGAGATGTAAAGCTATAAATTATGCAAGATGATAGCTCACAAGAAAACCAAAAAATGATGAGAATAGATGGCTTATCGTGTTAACACGAGAGATAGGAAGGGTCTATTTATATGTTTCTAGGAGAAGTTTAGCCAAGGTAAATATATAAATTTGTAGGTGTACATTAATGGTTCTAGGATTAAAATTTGGTGGAAAAATAAGAAAAGGTCAAATGTGTCTCCCCATCAATTTTTGGCCCAGACACAATTGACCTTTTAAGTAAGGAAACTTAAATTTATAGGGCAAGCTAATGGAATGAAGGGACAATGGATGGTGGTGTTTCATGTCAATGTGATCCAAGGGATACAAGATATAACAGGATAAAGGGAAGGGTTCACTATACATAGGCTTGGGAATCCACAAACATTAAATGGTAGGTGAAAAACAAAAACTATGACATGGGAGATGTAAACAAGACTTATATAAAGAGATAAGAATGCATGATAAAGTAGAAAACACATGAACATAGGGACAAACAAGGAAACACGATCTTAAACTAGGTGTAAACAAAGATTGAACAAGGGATCAAATCACATGCTAAAGGAAAGATCTAAAATGAGTGCAAATCATAGTAAAAGGAGCTACAAAGTATAGAATTTCTATTATGACACCATGCACTTGATTCTTTCTTGAGAAATATTTTGCATTCCTTGACCTAGGTCAATCTTGTGATGTGTATGAGTGGTTCTACATTGCATAAAACTAACTTCAAATTCAAATTTTAAAATTTAAAATTGTTGACTCCCACCTTGTTCTGCTAGCGATTGAGAGTTGACTTGGAACACATTTGCCCAACTATTTATTTTTTCTTGGTACTTAAAGACATTCATTAGTTCATTCAAACATATTCACACATCATTCAAAAATCCCAAGCACTTACCAAGAGCATCATTTGGATCATTTCTATTGGAAGCATGTATTTGAATCAGATTCGTTGAGAAGTTTGTTGTCTTTGATCACTTCACCAAAGGTCATAAAGATAGTAATTGAGGTGGTTGTCTGAGGGGAACATGACCCTTTCAATTTGACAATTTCCCTTAGGTTTTCTTAAATACTACTAGCCCTTATGAACTTGTAGATGACAATATTTAGATCAATCTTATTGGTTATAGAACTAGTCCATATCCAAGAATGGTTTGGTTGAGTGCAAGGTTGATCATGCACAACATATACTTAACTTGATCAAAATTTTGTGATTGTTTTAGCTTTCAAATGATAAACTCATAAAAAAACATCAATCAAAATATAAACAGGTAGTCCATAGAGATTACCTTGAAACTATATAGGTGTTGCCTGAATGTCAACTTGCCTATTGTCCACTACAGCATGAATTTGATGTTGAGGTGCTCCTTGTTGATTTCTATTCTCTCTTCTAGATGATCTCTATGTACATGAATTAGCATAATGTTCTCCTCCATAATTATAGCATCCACCCTTAGGTTCATTTTTTCCTTCAGTACTTTCCCTCTGGTTGTTGTTTCAGTTGTTATAGCCACCTCTTTTGTTTCCTCCATGTTGGTTTCCACTATTTCCATCCTAGGAGTTATTACCTCTCTTCATATTCCTGATCTGTCGATTATTATTGCCTTGATTGTTATTCTATTTATAGTTCTGTTTCAATTCTTTTTCTTATACATGCTTCCAATGGATGGTGGTGTTTCATGTCAATCTGATCCAAGGGATACAAGATATAATGGGATAAAGGGAAGGGTTCACTACGCATAGGCTTGGGAATCCACAAACATTAAATGGTAGGTGAAAAAAAAAAACTATGACATGGGAGATGTAAACAAGACTTATATAAAGAGATAAGAATACATGAGAAAGTAGAAAACACATGAACATAGGTACAAACAAGGAAACACGATGTTAAACTAGGTGTAAACAAAGATTGAACAAGGGATCAAATCACATGCTAAAGGAAAGATCTAAAATGAGTGCAAATCATAGTAAAAGGAGCTACAAAGTATAGAATTTCTATTATGATACCATGCACTTGATTCTTTCTTGAGAAATATTTTGCATTCCTTGACCTAGGTCAATCTTGTGATGTGCATGAGTGGTTCTACATTGCATAAAACTAACTTCAAATTCAAATTTTAAAATTTAAAATTGTTGACTCCCACCTTTTTCTGCTAGCGATTGAGAGTTGACTTGGAACACATTTGCCCAACTATTTTTTTTGTCTTGGTACTTAAAGACATTCATTAGTTCATTCAAACATATTCACACATCATTCAGATCATTTCCATTGGAAGCATGTATTTGAATCAAATTCGTTGAGAAGTTTGTTGTCTTTGATCACTCACCAAAGGTCATAAAGATAATAAATGAGGTGGTTGTCTGAGGGGAACATGACCCTTGCAATTTGATAATTTCCCTTAGGTGTTCTTAAATACTACTAGCCCTTATGAACTTGTAGATGACAAAGAATGGGGTGAAGAAAGTCACATAAGTACATAGATATTTAGATCAATCTTATTGGTTATAGAACTAGTCCATATCCAAGAACGGTTTGGTCAAGTGCAAGGTTGATCATGCACAACATATACTTAACTTGATCAAAATTTTGTGATTGTTATAGCTTTCAAATGATAAACTCATAAAAAACATCAATCAAAATATAAACAGGTAGTCCATAGAGCTTACCTTGAAACTATATAGGTGTTGCCTAAATGTCAACTTGCCGATTGTCCACTGCAGCATGAATATGATGTTGAGGTGCTCCTTGTTGATTTCTATTCTCTCTTCTAGCTGATCTCTATGTACATGAATTAGCATAATGTTCTCCTCCATAATTATAGCATCCACCCTTAGGTTCTTTTTTTCTTTCAGTACTTTCCCTCTGGTTGTTGTTTTAGTTGTTATAGCCACCTCTTTTGTTTCCTCCATGTTGGTTTCCACTATTTCCATCCTAGGAGTTATTACCTCTCTTCAAATTCATGATCTGTTGATTATTATTGCCTTGATTATTATTCTATTTATAGTTCTGTTGATTACTCTGTTGATTATTCTGAGGTCTCTTATTGGCAAACTTCACATCTCTCTGCTTACGGTAATTGGCTACTTGTTGCAACTTCTACTGTTGTTTAATTATTTTCTCAAAAATTGCATCCATAGTGAGTGGATTATGAATGTCTACCTTTGCTCCAATCTAGTGTCTTAAGCCTAATATAAAATTCTTGATCTAAAATCTCTCATCTATCTGGTACTATATAACATACTTAAGTAGATGCGAGAACTACTCCCAATAACTAGTTATAGACATACCTGCTTGAACCAAATTCTAAAACTCTGTCATCTTCTTGTTGAAGAAGAGTTGTGGTAACCATCTCTTCCTAAAAAGTTGTAGGAAAATCTCCTGTTATTTCACCTGGTAACAATTTTTTATCTGCGTTCTCATTGTACCACCATGTTTCTGCTTCACCATTCAACTAAGATGATCCCCACATTTAATTTGTGTGATCTGAAAGGTTTCAAATTCCAAAGTATTTATCCATTTCTATGATCCATGCTTCAGCTCCATCTCCAATTGTCTTTCCATCAAATTTAGGCAGTGATACCTTCTTGAGGTCTTTCCCCAACTCTTCTACAATCCTTCATTGTTAGAATTTACTCCAACCTTAGGAGCTTGGACTTCTATCCTTAGATTTTCATTCTGTGCTTCAGCCCTTGGGTTTTCATTATCATTCATCCCTCTAGGATTCCCTCTGATCTCCTACTCAAGAGCATTCATCCTTGTATCTTGTTGAGTCAAGAGAGCAAGAATACGGTCCAATCTTCCATCTTGATCACTATTAGCATCTCCACAATTAATTATATTTTGAGCACTATTTGCACCTCTATGATTTCTTCTATTTTGCCCACTTCCTGATCCTCCACTATGATCAGTGTTTCTAGTATTCATGATGAATAATTGGCATCAAGTTCGCAACATAGTATAATAGTCCCAAAAGAAAGAGGCCCTTGTGTTCAACCTAGAGCTTTGATATCAAATTTAAAAACACTCAAATCATCATAAAAGTAAAATGAAGTAAATAATCCACTTAGTACAACATCACAAGTAACAAAAGTAAAAAGATGTAATTAATCCACTTAATTACAATATCAAAGATAAAATGATTAATTACAATATAAAAGATAAAATAATCTAATTAATCCACTTAATTACAATGTTACAAGTAAAAGATAAGTCTCATAAATATGAATAAATAAAAGTCATTAAATCTTACAAAAGTCACGTTCCTAATCCAGGTGAGAGCACTTTAAAATAATATACAAAGTCCATTGGCATTCATTTCTTAATTACATCCAATTACAAGTTACAATAATCATGTACAACAAGAACAAATAAATCAACACACTCTTAAGTTGCCACGAACCAAATCGTCCTCCTGCAAGTTGGGAGATGGGAACATGGCCCATGTGCTTTTCTACCCAACCATGAAGTAATTACATTTCCCTAAATCCCTTCATGACATGAAGGAAACCCAACCCTACACAAAATGTCTAGCTACCTGGAACAACTGGCAGGTGGGAACACTTGATGCAACTTGTTGTCTAATGTACAATTCTAAATAATGAAATGCAGATTGTCTCACAACAAGATGTGGCAGAGATATATATCAATAAGCTTGCTAGATAAAATATTCATCTTTTTCAGTGACAAATCAATTAGATCTAATCCTTTAAAACATAGTAGCCTGGTTCAATTCTAGAAAAGAGGAAAGGCCATATTTGATATTCCACATTTGGCATCGTAGCCCAAAAGTAACCTAATAACATTCCTAGACAAAAATCTACCTTCTTTCCCTAAGAAACAAGTAAAATAATAGAATAAAACAATCAATTTTCTCTTATACTCCATCTCTAAATCCCTTTCCCAAAACATCAACTATGAAAACACACCTTTGAATCAAGAATTTGATCATTTGACTTACACATAATATATCTATAAAACTATCAAATTTATTTAATCACAAAGTCCATATTTCATTCATAAATTCACAATATTATAAGAATTCTAAGTTACTTAATAATCTTACTCTCATATCTATGTTAAGAACTGTTTCATAATGAAGATGGGTTTCTAAATCATTTTAAAAACCTTACTATCACAACTGTGACAGAGAGTTTAGAGAACATGAAATAGTCTTATTGTTACATCTATGACAAGAACTGTAACAACATAAAATAACAAAGTTCATAATCAAGTTTAAATTAATTTTTGAATAGCAGTGAAAAAAAAACTAAAGATAGCTACAACTTGAGCTATACTGTCACCTAGGTTTAAGAGTTTATTTTCTCATTGTTTATTCAATAAGAATATGTCAATTTATTAGTGAGATCATGAAAATCAAACATGAAGGAAAACAATAACAAAATGCAAAACAAACAATGCAATACCTTCACATTGATCCACAATCCATCGATAAGGTGGAGAGTGTTGCACCCAAAACACTCTAGCTTTACCCAAAGAGATGAATGTTGATTGCTCAATTCAACAGCATAACAATAGGATTGGGATTGGTAGATGGAAGATTGGATGAATGCAAGATATATGGATCAGAGATTGAGAAGAAATTTTGACAGCATAAGGATACTAGAAGAAGATTTTTTGCAAATGGCTCAAGAGAGGCTACCTTTATAGAAAAGGCAAAATTCGAATGGATGGTTGTGATTGAGAGTTATGTTGGAAGATATGGACGGTCAAGGTCGATTAGGGTTGGATTAGGGTTTCCCACTTAAAGAGGCATTGTAGTCACATGGCAAGTGTGCGATGGAGAATAAAAGCAATCTAATTCAAATATTATATTTGAATCAGTTTGACATGTGAAGGCATTAAGTGGATGATGGAAACATGTGACATGTGTTGCAATGAGATGAAAGGTGAGGGAATAATTCAAATTTTTAATTTGAATTATGTAAGACATGTGAAGGGGGATTATTAACTAAAGAAATGGGATTTATTTAGTTAATTGGAATGTGATCAAGTGGGATTAATTAAATAAAGTAGGTTTATTTAATCAATCAGGAAGATGATTAAGTTGGACCAATGTGATTAAGATGAACTAGGACCTAGGGATAAATGGGATTAAGTGGGATGCGGTTAGATGAACTAGGATGAACTAGGACCTAGGGGACATATACATGGTCATGTCGACAATGTGTTGTGTAACTAGGACCTAGGGCAAAGACATACAAGGTCAAGTGTAAACAAGACCTAGAAAATTTTGAGTGTCTACATTTGCCCCTCTTTGAGATGATGTTGCAAGATGATAAGATTTGTGTCGAGTAATATCATTTCAAAGAAGCTAAGGTATGGATAGAGGAAAAGGATAGGATGATGATGCCCCCTCGAGAGGACAGGCGGGTTGGACAAACACGAGTATGCTCTCAAAATGAAAGGAATGGCTAAGGAAGGAAGATAAGAGAATGGCTAGAAGAAACGGAAGGATGCGTTATTCTACAATGAAAGTGAGCAACCATGATGTTTGATGTTGCACTAGATGTTATGCACCAAGGTACAAGGACCAAGGTGATGATGTGTCTCATGCCCCAGCGTAATACAACCTTGTCTAGATACAAGATATGAATATTAGCCAGGTTGGATGTGATGCAAATGCAAGATAAAAATAATAACACACAGAAGCAAAAAAGAATGCATGCACAAATGATTAAAAAACAAACAAGGTATTGCCTTTGTCAAGCTGTAAACCAATGATTAAGTGATTGATTGATTGATGATTTGATAAAGATAGTGTTGTCATGGTGGGGAACAATATGTCCCTAGATCAACACCAGGATGTGGGAATGATATATCCCATTGATGATGATGATGATGATTGATTGATTGATTTGGCTTACAACATGATTAGGATCAAGACCAAGGATGTAATTGGATAATTTGGCTTGATTGATTAACTTGATTGGTAGGGATAAAGGATGACTTGCATTTGGATTATTGCTTGGATTGATTTGATAAGGATGAATGGAAGATTGGATTTGATGGAGATTGATGAAACGATTGATGAAGTGATGAAGATAGATGATAGAAGAATGATGAAAGAAGAAAGAGGAATATCATCTTGTGCCTGAATCTAGGCACTTCCTTCATGCTCCAGACTACCTACATACCTGTGTCCATAGGATCAAGGCACTTACGATAGAGATGAGATGTAGTTCTAATTTTGTGTTTTATTGATGGGATGATATGGATTGGCTTAATCAAGCTATGAATTGATTGGGATTGATTGAATGATGTTATTTGATTTGATTATGATTGTTTGATAGATTGGATGGTTGATAGATTGGATTGATTTGATGATGTGATTGGATTTGTTTTGATTTTCATGTGATGGATTGATTGATTGGGATTGATTTGATTGGAAGAATGTGATTTTGGTGATTTGATGTGGAATGGTTTTATTGCTTGGATTTTGTTGGATTTTTTTTTTTTTGGATTTTTGAAATGTTTTTATATTTATGGAGTTTTGAAGTATTTTGAGATGATGTTGTGAGATGATAAGATTTATGTCGAGTAACATCATTTCAAAGAAGTTAAGGAAATAGATAGAGGAAAAGGATAGGGTGATGATGCCCCCTCGAGAGGATAGGAGGGTTGGACAAACACGGGTATGCTCTCGAAAAGAAATGGATTGGTCAAGGAAGAAAGATGAGAGAATGGCTATCTAAGAAATGAAGGATGCATTATGCTACAACGAAAGTGAGAAACCATGATGTTTGATATAGCATGAGATGTTATGCACCAAGGTATAAGGACTAAGGTGATGATGTATCTTGTGCCCCAGCGTAATACAACCTTATCTAGATACAAGATATGAATATTAGTTGGGTTGATTCAGATTTGATGCAAATGCAAGATAAAAAGATAACACACACAAGAAAGCAAGCAAGCATGCACAAATGATTCAAAAACAAACAAGGTATTGCCCTTGTCAAGTTGTAAACCAATAATTGAGTGATTGATTGATTGATGATTTTATAAAGATAGTGTTGTCATGGCGGGGAACGATATATCCCTAGATCAACACAAGGATATGGGAATGATATATCCCATTGATGGTGATAATGATTGATTGATTGATTTGGTTTACAATAAGATTAGGATCAAGACCAAGGATTGCAATTGCATAATTTGACTTGATTGATTGACTTGTTTGGTATGGATTAAGGATGGCTTGCATTTGGATCATTGCTTAGAATTGATTGAATGATTGATTTGAAGGATGAATGGAAGAAGTGATCAAAGAATTGATTGATGGAAATAAATGTTTTGAAAGATTGATGAATTGATGAAGATAGATGATAGAAGAATGATGAAAGAAGAAAGAGAAATATAGCCTTGTACCTAAATCTAGGCACTTCCTTTGTACTCCAGACTGCCTACATACTCATGTCCACGGGATCAAGGCACTTACGATAGAGATGAGATGTAGTTCTGATTTTGTGTTTTATTGATGGGATGATATGGATTGGATTAATCAAGCTATGAATTGATTGGGATTGATTGAATGATGTTATTTGATTTTCTTTTGATTGTTTGATAGATTGGATGGTTGATAGATTGGCTTGATTTGATGATGTGATTGGACTTGTTTTGATTTTGATGTGATGGATTGATTGATTGGGATTGATTTGATTGGAAGAATGTGATTTTGGTGATTTGATGTGGAATGGTTTTATTTCTTGGATATTGTTGGTTTTTTAATTTTTTTGGATTTTTTGACATATTTTGATTCTTTTGGATGTTTGAGAATATTTTTTTTGGGGGTTTTTTTCAAATGTTTTATTTTTTTGTATTTTTTGAAATGTTTTGATGTTTTTGGATTTTTTGAAACGTTTTGATTTTTTTGTATTTTTTGGGATGTTGGCATTGGATGATCATTTCGATAGCCTTTATGCTAGGTACCAATGACAAGGGGGAAACCAAGTCTAGGTGCAAGGGAATGAATGAGATTAGACAAAAGGATGGACGATAGTGGATGGATGAAAGGATCATGATAAATGGATAGGATAAAAGGATAGGCTATGGATTGGAACGAATATAGGTGTAAAAGAGAAAGATGTGATCTCCAAAGGCTATGTCGCATAAGAATAACATGCCCCATTCTAGATAGTAGACTTAGGCTTTTTCATGACAATGGTTAGGACAATGGGATGATAGGATGGATTGGATAAGAGGGATAAATAGGTAATGACTAGAGGATAATGATAGGATTGGATTAGAAAGGACCATAGGATAATGTCAAGATAAGGTAGGTCAAGAGATACCCAAAATGTTTGTCAACATTGTGCCCCCAATCTTTATCAAGATCAAAAGAGGAAGGGAGCATGGATGGGTTTGATATGATAGGAATGTGTATGCAATGGATAGGATATGAAAATGATATGTAGGATGAGACAAGGTGTCCCCAAGTGTAAGTGGGAGAGAAGATCAACCTACACATGACACCTATTTGCCAAGTTTTCATCATGGTACTTATCCAAGGCGCTTGTTTGCCAGGTTTTCACAGTTGGATGAAGGGATTTATCTTTACCTTTTTTTTTTGACTTTTTGACTTTTTTAAAAACTTTTTTGACTATTTGGATGGAAGAAGGTGGATATGGGTGAGAGGGACTCAAGTGTCTAGTGCCATGAAAGATGATAGTCCCATTGGAGAGGAATGTCGCATGGACCATGTCAAATGTGCTCATCAATGTTGGTAGGGAGATGACATGAAAGTGAGATGGATTAGGTAGATAGTGGATTATGATGTGGATTATGGAGGGATCAAAAGTGGATTATGATGTGGATTATAATGGACTTATGCAAAAGCATGGACCATCGGAAGGTGATGGGGAAGATATGTAGGATAATGAGTGAATGATGGAGTGATGGAGGTGTGAAAAGGAATCACGACCAACGGTTGCACACACCATGATAAACATGGAATCTTTTGAGTGGGTGGTGGTGTAGGAAGCAATGGTGATGTTTTCTTAGGAGATGGTTGATTTAGGACTTTTGAAACCCATATGGACTTAGTATTTTTCTGATTTTTTCTTTTCATGTGGGATGGAGGAATTTGAAACTTTGGAATGGAATGGCATTTTTGAATGGAGGGGAATGGTTGGGATTTTTGAGAGGTGGATGCCTCATTTGACTTGATTGATTTTTATTTAGGGATCCATATCATTTTAGTTTTTCACTTTGCTTTTGGAGGTATGGGCTTGGATGGATTTTTGAAGGTACCTTGCTTTGAATTTTTGGATTGATTTCATAAGGCATTAGGACCCTTAGGATTTATGGATTTTTGAATGGAGGCATCCAAATGTTTATTTTTGAATCCCATGTGGTGGATGAAATGAGTGGAAGCTCCTTGTTTATACAATGTGTGCATTTGTTGGTCATGATTAGGATATTGAGGGGATTTATGGATGGTAGGTATGTTAGGTGTTGGAAGCAATGGTGGCAAAGTGGATGGAGAGAAATTAGGAGTTAGAAGGAGTGGAGGTAAAGTGGATGGTGGAAGATGAATGGTTACATGCTTTTGACATTTGTAGGATGAGGGAGGTGGGATGGCAACGTATGTTTTAGGAATATGATGAGGTTTATGATGGAAGGAAGTGGATTTAGGAAGTGTGGAGGAAGTACCAACATCATTAGATTGTTGACCTTAGGGTGTGTATCCAAGGCCAAATGAGTGAGGAGGGACCTTGACATGGATTGGCTCCAAAATTCCTTGTTCATGTAGGCCTAAACCTTTGCCTTGGTAGTTCATGTTTTGGAGCATGTGATTGACTATAGGACTAGGTGTAGTTTGGAAACTAGACTTGAGTTGATTATTGGATGGAGAAGGTAGAGTGGATAATGGTTGTTAGTGTTCTAAGGAAGAACACTCATGAATGAATGTGGATAGGCTAAAAGGATATGGTGGATTTGAAATGGGATCAATGGTGGATGTGGAAGGATGATTAGGATCTTGATCATGTTCTTTTAGATCCACATTATTTGTTTGATCTTCTATGTTGTCTTGGGGGACAATTGTCTCATCATGACAAGTGGATATTGTGGGATCATGGCTAGGTGGAGAGGTCTCTTTGTTTTGAATGAAGGCCATGAAATGGGGTGAATGCTCAAGTAAGTCAACAAGACTTTCATTAGATGGAGCATGTAGGTCTTGGGTGTCTTGTTCATGGATAGTTGTGGGGACATGACTAGGATCAAGTTGGTCATGGATAGGTTCTTCACATGTATCATCTTGATCATACAGAAGGTACATGTCATGGATAGGGTAAATGGAAGTGATTTGATCTTGATTAGGACTAAGGCTTAATGTTTTCACATGATTAGGATTAAACTCTTGACATACCTCTTGACTTGCTTGAATGGAAGTGGAAGGCTCTTTAATAAGATTGATAGCTTGTAGATCACATGATGGGGTTAAAAGACTAGACAAAGTGTTTAAGGACTTATGGGGGGGATCAAGAATAGGTGTTTGATGACATGGAAATGTTTTATTCCTTGCTAGTAGCCAATGGATCACATCCTTTGCAAGGGTATGAGTGAATGGACAATATAGGGGATGGATGATAATACTAGAAGTTGAAGGCTTAGGATTAGGATTTGTTGGATGGAGAATGGGATTAGGATTTGGGCTAGATGGAAAGATAATGGAATTAGAGGGATTGGTCTTATCCAAGACAACCTTACCACAATCTTCTAGGTTCTTGACCAATCTTTGAAATCGGACACGAGTGGATATGGTATGGCCCCTATACCTATGGTATGCACAATAATGGTTTTCATTATACCCTCTAGGTTTAATCATAAATGGAGAATATGCTTTGAGTGGGTATAGCTCAATCAAATTTGCTTGGACCAATTTCTCTAAAAGTATCTCCATGGAATCTTTAAATGAAGGATTAGTGGAACATGGGGATGAAGGTGATGAAGGCAATGAAGGGATTGATAAAGGTGTTGGGATGGGACTAGTTGGGTCATGTGTTGGCATATGATTGGATGGTGAAGGTGACTCAAAGGAGGTACTTTATAGGTTTGTTTCTCCCTTGTCAAACAATTTTAGGTCTTGCATAAGATAACTTGGACTTTCTTGTTGTTCTTGTAAGGACACTTGATTTCCATGTGGATAAGTTTGGTGATGAGGTGGCATGATAGGATATGTAGGTGAAAGGTTTGGTGAGGTGGATTGTTGTAGACATTGGTTGATGTTGGAGGTTTGTTGAGAAAGCAGTTGGGATATGATGGCAATGGAGTTAGGGTCGTTGGATAGTAGACTTATGGAAGTACTTGAGTTTGGGGTGTTGCTAGGAATAGTGAGGGTGATTTGTGGTATGGATGTGGCAGCATTATTGTTTTGATTATGTGCTTGTTGGGCTTGTGATGGAATGTGGGAGCATTGATATTGACCTAGGACTTGATGTTGCAGGAATTGTTGATGTTGTGGTGACACGGGGTCTTCTTCCTTTCTATATAACCAACTAAGTTGCCGAAGTTGGTTAAGCATTCGTTTGGTTCCGTAAGGATCATTGTCATAGGCATTGTTTAGAAATGCCTTGTCCATGTTTGCAAGTGGTAGATGTGGAGAATTGATTGGATGAAGATTTGATGATGTGTAATAGCTAGAAATGATTAGAGTTTTACTTGGATGATGAGAACTATGGTGATGATGATTAGGATGTTGAAGATGACTAGGATGATGAGATTGGATGACTTGAAGGACTTAGGATGAATGATGGTGGAATTATTAGGGTAGGTGACTAGGATGATTTAGGAGGATGATTTGGGATAATGATAAGGGTGATGTGGGATAACAAGGTGGGATGACTTGGATTGAGGTGATTAGGATGAATGTGATTGGGACGAAAGTGGTTTAAATGAGAAATGTAGGTGATGATGTGAAGTGATTGGGATGAAATTTCAAGACCTTAGGATGATTTGATTTCTTTTGTTTTTTGATGGATGGCTCTCTATGCTTGAGATAGACTAATGATCTCAAATAAGAGGGTTGATTGGATTGATTCTCTATACTTAAGGTAGACTAATGATACTTAAGTAATAGAGGGTTGATTGGATTGATTCTCTATACTTAAGGTAGACTAATGACACTTAAGTAATAGAGGGTTGATTGGATTGATTTAATTGGATGACTTATTTAAGATAGACTAATGATCTCAAGCAAGTTTGGATAATGTTTGATGATGATTAACTAAGGTCTTGATTTTTGATTGGGTTGATTTGAATGTGGATTGGGATGAAAGTGATTGGGATGTGATTTGGCTTGGAATGATTGGATGATGTGTAATGACTAGGATGATGACTAGAATTAGATTATGGTGACTTGGATATGATGAGGAATGAAGTGGCTAAAAATGGGTGATTAGGATGAATGTGATTGGATTTGAATGTGTTGGAAGAATGAGTTGAATGACTTGTCTTTATATGCTTGGTGCTTAATTCAGCAATGTTCAATCAAATGATCACACATGTACAACCATGATTCACTCATGCAAGACACATAAGCAATTTTGAATTTGACTTTTAATGAATGTAATGATGATTAAACAAGCACACATGGGAGACACATCAACAAGCCCTAATGTCTAGTTCGAGTGGGGTATGGCCAATTAGGTTTTGGGCAAAGTTTACATGAGGTTGACTAAGGAATTGAAAGCCAAATCTTGCCACACAGCTGGGAGAAAGGGGTAACCCACCCTTCACCTTCACTTTCCAAAGGTATAAAGTTCTTTGGGGCTTAGCCAAGAGTGACAATATTCCAACTCCCAATGAGGGTGTCTTTTGACTCAGCCTAGAATGAGGTCGTCCCTAGGGGTGATGAAATACCCTAGTAGGCCTCCTAATAAGGGTAAACAAAAGCAATCAAGTGAGATGTTTTTGATCTCCAAGATCACCTTGCAGTGCGAGGAGAGAGTATACACACACACACACTTGACTCACACTCACACTTGTAAATTAAAACTTAGAAATCAAAATGTGTGTGTGAAAATGGAATGGATAAGAGGTGTTTTTGATTCTCAAAATTGCACGAACCACATGAGAAGAGCATACAGAACACTAATCACATGCAACTTCACCAAGCAATGAAGACACTTGTTTTTGTTTAACCCAAAGTCAAGATGTGTGATTGAAGACACTTGGTTAATTTTAGCCCAATTTTTTTGATGTGATTGCTAAAGCAATATTCGTTTTAAGCCCAAATCGAAATGTGTGATGCAAACAAGATTAATTGATCAAATGAAAGAGATGAATAATGAAATGGATACACCTAATTTTTCTTCTATCCAAAGATGCTATATATGCTGATGTGAATGTTGTTCTAGCCTTGTATGATCACCTGCAAGCCACCGAATAGAGAAAGAAGCAAGTAGACTAGCCAAGAAGACTATTATGTGAAAATTAAGAATCTGATAGAATATGATGAAAAAAGAACTAATAAAGAAAAATTATTGTCATGAACATATTCTAGACGAAATTCTATGCACTTTGAAAAAAAAATTCGCTGAAAAAAGATGAAATATGCAAAAGTTATGTGCATTTGAAGTTTTCATGCAAGTTTGACTTTGAATATGAAAAAAATCTAGTAAAATAATACAATCACCTAGTAAAAACTACATATATATGAATTCCTTGGAATCCTCTTTCCAACGAGTGTTCATTTGCAAAATTTTTCCACTGTATGAGGAAGTTATGTCAGTTTGAAGTTTCTATGAAAATAGCGCCAATACAGAGAGAAATGGCACCACTACAAAGGAAAATAGCGCCACTACAGAGGAAAATGGGGCTAATATAGTGAAAAATGGAAATAATATAGTGGAAAATGGCACTAATACAGTGGAAAATGGCACTAATACCTGTAACAGATGATTTTCACGGAAAACTCATCTAAGAACCAGTAAAAGTTAGTAGAATCAGGACTTGTGAATCCCACCAGGCGTGCCAAATGAGATCATGGAAATCAAACATGGAGGAAAACAATAACAAAATGTAAAACAAACAATGCAATACCTTCACATTGATCCACAATCCATCGATAAGGTGGAGAGTGTTGCACCCAAAACACTCTAGCTTTACCCAAAGAGATGAATGTTGATTGCTCAATTCAGCAGCATAACAATAGTATAGGGATTGGTAGATGGAAGATTGGATGAATGCAAGATAGATGGATCAGAGATTGAGAAGAAATTTCAACAGCATAAGGATACTAGAAGAATATTTTTTGCAAATGGCTCAAGAGTGGCTACCTTTATAGAAAAGGCAAAATTCGAATGGATGGTTGTGATTGAGAGTTATGTTGCAAGATATGGACGGTCAAGATCGATTAGGGTTGGATTAGGGTTTCCCACTCAAAGAGGGATTGTAGTCACATGACAAGTGTGCAATGGAGAATAAAAGCAATCTAATTCAAATATTATATTTGAATTAGTTTGAAATGTGAAGGCATTAAGTGGATGATGGAGACATGTGACATGCGTCGCAATGAGATGAAAGGTGAGGGAATAATTTAAAATTTCAATTTGAATTATGTGAGACATGTGAAGGGGGATTATTAACTAAAAAAATGGGATTTATTTAGTTAATTGGAATGTGATCAAGTGGGATTAATTAAATAAAGTGGGTTTATTTAATCAATCAGGAAGATGATTAAGTTGGGCCAATGTGATTAAGATGAACTAGGACCTAGGGATAAATGGGATTAAGTGGGATGAGGTTAGATGAACTAGAATGAACTAGGACCTAGGGGACATATACAAGTTCATGTCGACAATGTATTGTGTAACTAGGACCTAGGGCAAAGACATACAAGGTCATGTGTAAACAAGACCTAGACAATTTTGAGTGTCTACAATTAGCAAGAGACTAATGTTAATGGCATACAAGAAAAATAATAGTTCTATTATCTATGTCTTCCAGAGAATAATTTAATAGTGTCTGGGGATTTGGTTAGCTATGGTTTTAAACAGTTCAAAAAATATCAAGAAATAGGCAATTTACTTATCATAAGACTAGAAATATAAGGATCAACAAAGAGAATGATTAAGAATAGAAATTTGATTCATTATGAACCCCGTGGTTTAAAAGATTAGCAACAGGAATGAAATAAAGGAAGGTCACTCAGATTTTAAGAAGATCTATATTGCTTGCAATAAGCAGGTCGATGCCAGGGACGAGAGGGGAAAAATTAGAAAAATAGAGACAAGGAATTGGTGCCAGGAACAGGTTAAGGTTAGGTGTTTTAGAGGGTTGATTTCCAATTGCTAGATAGATATACACCAACCAAAAACTAGAACATTCGATGGCCATATCAACTAAGGTTTTTAATAGTCAAACAATCATTCATTATTTGCAGAACATACAAGGAAAACAATACCTAGATTTCTGAGCTGAAAGAAGAAGGGTGATTCTACCTTCCAATCACTTCTTTCAATCACTTCCTGATGCTAGCCAGGAACCACCATCCATCTACCTTCTCCTGCTGCTAAAATAGTCACTTCAAGATAAATTTTCTCTACCTTCGATGCTCAGAATAACATACAAAAAATAATTCTCCTTGCTGCAAAAATTGTGGTACCTTTCTTTGCTAAGACTTCTTTCTTTTATTCTAAACTTCTCCCTTGTTTTTGGTGTTCTAGATTAAGGTTTTAAAGACAGTAGTTTGTATTTGAGTTTGCATGCGAATTATCTTTTGAAAAAACTCTCAAACTTCTATTTAATTAGAACAAAATAAATAAAAGCAAATAGCTTATTAGCTTTCTGTTGCATGCATGCTAGTATCTTATTTTTAATTCTCTTTATTTAAAATTCTAAATATAAAAATTGATATTGTTAATATAATTTAACTAATTTTAATAAAACATACTTACTAATGCATAGTCACTTTAATCAATCAAGAAATATTTACAATAATACAATCATATATGTATATATCTATTGTAATTAAATAATATTGTTTAAATCTAATTTAGATATTGTCTTCCAAACATCCATACTTATATAAATAGGAAACTTACACCATTTAATATAATTGAAAAAAACTTTTAATATTTACAATTAAAGTATGCATTCAAAAAGGATTTTCATTAGCAATTAAAAAAATAATATTTTTCTAAGTATCTAACCATCAATCACACTTATTATCCACACAATGATGCATAATAAGCCATTCAAAATGCAACATGAGACTATGTGAGTGTGTGAGCACATCACACTTAACCATCCCAAATAGTTCTTGCCAAGTGGCTAGAACACATCTACCTCAACCATGTTCTCATCTTCAATGAGAACCTGCATTCATTCACACTCAACTTGAAGTCAATAGGTTAGTTCCCCAAAGCATAGCCAAAGAAAAATATCATAATCACATTGATAATATTTAATATTTAAATCAACTTTCCAATTTACGCAAGTAGAACTTCATGATAATTACCTTCACACATGTGGAACTTACTCAAAGTAAAACAAACATGGTAAATGTTTACTAATCTAGAATAATTATATAGTCCATAAAAATGAGACATGACATATGATTTGATTCAATTAACTTCCATGTTTCCAAAGTGAGCCCTGTTGTTATATGGAGCCTAATTAGACTTGGAGGTTAAATTTACCCCACTTTTATTGGTGTGGTTTCCCCTCAAATTATTTAACGGGGTCAAGGGGCAGCATCTCTTGCGGGGGCTTAGGGAAGCACCCCCAAGACGGGGTCAAGGGGCAACACCCCCGAAACCTCAAAGGAATTTTATTATTTTATAAACGCATCAGGAGTTATTCTTCTATTGGCCAACATAAAAAAACCCTATTTTTGTAACCGACATAAGGCTTGATAAAAGCGGCTAAGGGTTAGGGTTTCATTGATGTATTGTAGCATTTTGCAGCAGTATTGAGTTGCAAGGATTGTTGGTTGTAATTGGTTTTGATTTACTGGATAATAATATTGGACTCTCTGTTGGTGGATGTAACCCAAGTTTGGGTGAACCACGTTAAAACTTGTCTCTCGCTGTTATTATTTCTATGAATTTCCATTCCTATGTTTAATCTTTATTTGGATTTAATTGATATCTTCTGCATGTAATTCCTAACAAGACCTTATAAATAAAGGAAGAGTAATAGTTTCAATTATAAGTGATAGTCCCGACAATAAACAATCTCAAATTATAACACCATTATCAAATATTCTAGAAGTAGATCATCTATAGCCTTCATATTATACCATTACGACAATCCTTTTGGGAAAACCATTAGGGGAGGATAGAAAGTAGATTGTTAGGTCATCAATGGATTGGGTTATACAAAATATGGATAAAGATAAGGCTACAAAGGATGAACTAAAGGATATTTAGTTGCTCATCTTACAACATACATTGAATATTTGGTTGGTCCTATTGGTTCATCTTTTGCAAACATAGTTCCTCATGATGTTCAAAGCATTGAGAAATGTAGAATTTCTAACTCTTGGACATAGGATAATATAGAATGTTGTCAAAATTTCTATGTCATTGCTAAAAGAATTAGAGGTTATGAAGACATTAATAGCAAGAGTGAAGAATGAATTGGAAGCTATTAAATTATTTATCCCCAAATAGTTTAGATATCAGAAATGGATTTCCAATACTTAGTATAAAAAGGTATTTTGAGAAATCAAGAAAGAGCCTTATGTTCATCAAAAATGGAGATTGGCTTATAAGTTTTGAATGAAGATTTTGAATGGTTGTCAAAACATGTATAGAAAGGTATGGTCTCTAGTCCAGGGTGTGTTCTATTCTGAAATATTTTGTAGAGAAGTTTGGATGTACCATTTATGACAAGTATCAAAATGTTTAGTAATTATGAATGTTGAAAGATTAGTACCATGACATCATGCCTACATCAAACATTTTTTAAAATTTTGAAGACTATACAACCATGATGTAGGCCCTATAAAGGAATATACCATAGAATTGACTATTGACTATATAAAGGACCTACCATATGTTGAACATCACTTACATAGCTCCATATGATCATACAGATCTATACAACCATATGGACTATACATACATGACCTCTACCTATTTCTCCAACCTGTCTAAAAATGGCCTGAATATTATTTTACAAATATAGTAATGTGATATAGGTATCCATAGGCTTTTGGGCCTTATAGACTCAATGGTGAGGTACAGTTTCTTCTACGAGGTTTCCAACAAAATTTCATCCCTAAAACACTCATAGGAAGAGCCGAAATAGAAAACCTATTTGCACAAGAATCTACTCATACCAAGGTTCCGAATACTAGAGAGATCTCATTAGATACAACTTGATAACTAGGACCTAATACCAAATGAAATGAAATTTACAACCATAATAAACTATTTCTGCATAACCCCAAAAGACAAAACTATGTAAACAAGCATTTAAATTTTATAAAACAAAAGAATAGATAAGCATACAATCAAGATGACACCTTGAAATGTACCTTGTTAAAACCCTCTAAAGGGAAAAACCTAGCTTCCAAAAGGACTCACACGTGCTTAATGTATTATCTCATGAAGAAATATTACAATACACTTATGGAGTCTCCATGCAAGGGTTCTAAAGAATCAAGATCCTTAATTACACTTCATGTGAACAAGAAAATGAGAATCATGTAATCACACATTCCAAGCCATGCTTATTATCCTCACATTTGTAAACTACTTGAGAGATCTTCAATCAATATTAGAGAACGAGTGAAAGGTTGTGCAACCCAACCTCAACAACTAATCATGTGCTTGATTTCATAAAAAATAAGCTTACACAAAAACCAAATGGAATTACATAAAACATGTGTTGGAAAAATGTGTCTCAACCATGCATTCCTAATGTTTATTTTAATGTATTTTGTATGCATTCACTGATTTATTCTTTTGTGTATTTTATCTTCATGTGGGAGAGTTGGCATCTCACTTGGAGGTGACATGGTTTTTTCCATAGTGGATTTTTTTATCATATGAGGAGATACATATCCCACATTTACTTTGCATAATTTTACCATGTGTCCACATATTATCGTGTCTGTAAACTCATCATGATAGGAGTTACTTATATTGGTAGATTCTTACGACCCACACAAGCATGTAAGAGGAATTAGAATCTTGACTAGTATAATGACAAGTGTGGACAATTGGCATGGAGTATCTTTGAATTGGTTCAATGAGGAAAAATTGGGGTGCCCAACTTGGGTGCTCAAATATGATAGATTATGACATTCAAAGTTGTGTATGTAATATACTAAAAATAACAAGGAGGACCAAGACTAGAAGGTGGCATTAGAATTTGGACTCAAGTCTGGGAATCATAAGTATTGTAATTCTACAAATAGGTTTCCTAAACCATTCATGGTTTCTAGTTTGAACTATTTCCTATAAATTGGTGCTTAGAGTTGTAGTCTATACATGGTGTAAATTGTAGGTGCCATAATGTTGTTGAGATCACTCTAGAATTGAATGTTGGTGATACTCATGTAAAGGATTGCTCAACAAGTGTATTGTAGCCTTGTTTATATTAATGAATAATACATTATGCTACTTTGGAGTGATGAGTTTTTTTATTGAAAGGGTTTTCCCTATGCACACCTATGTTATGATATATTATTTATTTTATGTTTACATGTTTTTATGCTTTATGTAATTGTAAAGATTAAAAATTTCCACAATGCTCTCCTCAAAGATTAGTGTAGAAAGTGTTTCCACATACCTTGCATCCTTTTAGTAGGTATCAGATCTTGATCACCTAAGATCCTATTGTTGGGTAGAGGGTTTTTTGTACTAATCTTCATTCAAGTGGGAGTTTTCTTAGATTGTATTTTTATCTTGTTATAGGAAGATGATGGAAAGCACATCCAAAATAGAGATGGTGAAATTTAATGGTACTAATTTTGAATTTTAGAAAATCCAGATGGAAGATATGATTGTAGTTAGATATCTATGGGCTACAATATTTGGCACCAAACCATCAGGTATGAAACAAGAAGACTAGGACTTGATGGATAGAAAGGTGAAGGATCTTGTGAGACTCTATTTGGAAGATTCAATTTTGCTAAATGTTCAAGAAAATACCATTACATGCAATCTTTGGAAAAATCTTGGAGAAATTATTCAGGCTAAATCCTTGGTGAATAAGTTATTTTTTAAGAAATAAGTTACATACTCTCTTCAAATGGAGGATGGTGGTGATGAGAGGAATTTATGTCCCATTTTATCCCATATTCTAGCCTCTTTCCTATACCTTAATCCCACATTTTTGTTTCATTTCCATATCATATTACAACCATTTAAATACTTTAGTTGCATATGATTAAATTAAAATAAGGGATAATTAATTTAGTTTTTAGATAAAATAATATGAAAATTAAATATTATATTGTATTTAATTAATCATTTGTTGGATATTGGCTTCTCTTTGTTGTTCCCTAGTATGTACCTCCTATAGCTAGTTGCTCTTCATCTCATCCACTTTCACTTCATATTTTTCACTGTTGCGTTTGATTGGTTCATTCCACGCCTTGCTAACCACAATTTCCTTGTGATGTGGCTTCTATTTGGCACTCATCATGTTCAAATTAATTTGCATCTCCCACCATGGCTTATAATTTCATCCAGACATGGTTCATTGGTTGAATACGTGGTGAGATAGGAAGTGAAGATTGTATTTCAAATTATCAAATTTCTATGGATGAAAACATTGTTGAAGATTTTATATTGTAACAAGAAATACAACATTTGTTATATTGTTGTACACTTGTGGTGTGAACGGTCAAAGGCTAAGATTAGCGTGCTATTGTTAAGTCAGTATAAAATATGTTGTTTTAAAGCCTTTAATCGATTTTCAGTTACATGCCATAGGGTATATATACGATGGCATATGTAATAGAAAACAGATCTACATTGCAAGAAATAAAACTACTAGTTTTGATCGAAGAGAAGTAAAAAGGTCATTTCTTTCATCACCTAGCTGACTGCGAGGAGGGCCCACCCAAGGGACGCTTGGTGATATTTTCAATTTAGTTTTCTTTGATTTTGATTTAATTATATTTGTTATTGAATTGTGCTTCACTATAATTTTACTTCCCTGTAGTAGTATTACTGTGTGTTGTACTTCCGGTTAGAGAATTCTGCATAGTTTGCCATTTATATATTTAATGAGAAGTAGTTAATTGTATTAATTATCATCGTGATATTCAACTATAAATTTAATAGTTTAAATCTATAATTAAATTCAGAGATAAACATAAACTAGAATGGTAATTATATATATTTTATTCCTATAATTAGTTATTTTTGTTGTGTTCATGTATTTATTCCTGTAGCATTCCTATTCCTGGAGCAAATAGTTTTTAAAACAATTTTCAACAAAGTTACCGTAGTAGTTTAATGGAAGTTTTCTATCCGCATTTCATCCACACTCACCTCACTACCTACAACCCTTGTGCAAATAGCCACGGTGCCTTTTGCAAGCTTACACCCCCAGATTGACACGTAGGCCAAACTAAAATCTCATTTCTTAAACATTAAATCTATTTCACTCTATACTCCAGTTTTGGCCTATTAGGTGGATCCATACCTAATCATTTGATTTCCTTCAATATGTTAGTTTCCCAACCAAACTCTATGGGAGTAAAAATTGAGGAGGATTGTTGTATGAATTTGCTATATTCTTTGTTGGATTCATGGGACCACATTTTTATGGCCATTAGGAGCACTACCACCAAGTTCATGATGGATGAGGTGGTTGCATCATTGCTTTCTAAAGAGATGCAAAGGAAAACTTCTGAAGTGGTTAAAGAGGCCTTAGATGTTCATGGAAGATTGAAAGAAAAAAGGAAAGAAGAAGGATGGTGAGGAAGATATGTCAAGATCAAAATCTCATGGGAGATGTAAGTTTCTTGGTAAGTTCAAGGACAAGCATGGTTATTTCCAAAAGGACTGTAAGGAGGACAAGAAGAAGAAAAAGAATTATTTTGATTTAGAATTTTTGAGATCAAAATTAGATTATTGCATCAATTATAAGGTGGACGTTGATCATTTTCTTATTATTTCATTGTATGTTGATGATACATTGTTTTTTGATAATGGGAAGGATTTGGTTTTTGATTTAAAGTCTCTTCTTTTAGCATAATTTGAGATGGAGGGCTTAGGAGCAGCCAAGTACATCTTGGAGATAGAGATCAAAACATATAGAGCTAATAAAAACTTTGATTAAGCCAAAGTATGTGAGAATAGTGTTGGAGAGATTTAGCATGTTAGCTTGCAAGTTATTGTGTGTTCTTGTTACAATGGGGATAGAGTTATCAATTGAGTAGTTTTGTAGTTCTCCTAGTGAGATGGAGGGTATGTGCAGAGTACCTTAGACTAGTGCTATTAGGCATTTGATGTATGCTATAGTTTATACAAGATCAGACATTTGCACAATACTTATATATAAGCATTTGCACAATACTTTGATATCCTCAATAGTCCATAATAATATTTTATTTATATTTTTATATACACAATATGAGTTCTAATATTTAGAATGTTGTTTACTTGCATTTTTGTACACTTTTTTATTTGCCAACCTAATTTTTTTGCTCAAACAGTTCTTCTAGAAGTGGCAAGTGAGGGCTCTATAAAGGTCATGGGATGCCTTTTGGAAGAGGGATCCAGACCTCTTCATGAATGCAAATCTAATTTCTAAAGTACTTTTTATTATGTTGTGCAACTCTCAAATCCACTAGTTGCAAAGGAGATGGCTGAGTTACTACTAAACAAATGCAGAGCTAATGTAGAGAGATCCCTTCTCCTATGGGCTTAAGCAGTAGGTAGAGGTACAACTGAAGCAAATGCCAAGACACCACAAGTGCTAAGGACTTGTTAAGTAACGGAATTGAGCTAGGGAATGAGAACATGGCTTGGGAACTTGTCAATAGAGATGCTATTGCAACTCTCATAAAAATCGCAATTGGAGTGGTGAAAAAAAATGGTGTGGACAATTGTATGATTTGCTTGAACCCCTTTTCCCTTTATATGCTTACAGATATTTTTGATATGTGGATTTAGTATTACTTAACAGTTAAGAGGAACTTAGAAATTAATTCTTGTAATCAAACATGTAATGTTGTGCACCTCTACCAGAATGTTTAATAATAGTGGAACAAAAGCTTGCCTACTAGATTTCTAAGCCACTTTCTCTGGCTAGCAAATTCTAGGTATGTTCTAAAGTGTTAGCAGCAACTCGTGTTTACTACTCTTCATGTTGGGCTCCTACAAAAGCCTCATATGCCAAACTGGAAAAACTTTTGAGAGATTTCCTTTGGACCTCTTCTGAAACTCGTCGTGGTTTTCACCATGTTGCATGGGAGTTTTACTGCTTACCCAGAGATTCAGGTGGCCTTGGTCTTCTTTCCACCCAACACCAAGGCACAATTTTGTGTTTAAAATGGATCATTCATGCTCTCACAGGCAGTGAGGCTTGGAAAATTCTGCTCAGACACAATATAGAAATGGGTCATCCTGTTCATAGACCTGCTTGGAAAGGCATTGGTTTTTTAACTATCCTTGTTAACAAAGAGCTCATAAAAATTTCAGGGACCTTTGTGGCTAAGAGCATTTGGAAATCCTAGGAGAAAGTTAAACCTTGGCTTTGCTGGACTGGAGCTGGGTTTCATGATGGTCTTTTATTTAATCAACATAACATTTGGTGGTCACCAATCTTAACCATTTCAGGCCAGCCATTAGCTAAGTTGCCCTAGTTAAAATCTCCTAGATTTCATAAAAAAGGTATCTAGATTCTTCAATATATTTTTCATAGACCCACTATGAGTCTTATGGCATCGAAAGCTCTTAGAGTTCGATTTGGTCTACAAAGACATGATCAAGCCACCTATGATAGCATTGCCTCTGCTATTCCAGCATACATGATTCACAATGTGGGAATCTATTCCATCAAGCCTTGGTGTAAAGACTGGAAGTAGTATCCAGATACTCTAATGCAAAATTATAAGCCTAGGCTTGGTTACAGTTGGCTCTCGCCTAATTTGCCAATGGTAGACACTCTTAATAAGTAATGGTTGCTTCAGTCTTCAGTGTTTATTTGGCACAATAGATTTTCCACTGTATGATCAGCCATTCTTGAGCCAAAGCTAACCCATTTTGCCTGGTGTCTTATTTTTCAAGGTTTACCAGTCGGGGAAAGACTTTTTCATCTCTAGGTTCAAGATCCCCACTGCCCTTTTTGTGGAAAAGATGAGACTTTTCAACATCTCTTCTGGTTTTGTACCAGGGCTCAACATATGTGGGACTGGATTCATAATTTCTTTAAACCTTTCAGACTATAGCCTCTTTCATGGTAGATAATACTTCTGGGTGATTCTCCAAGGTTTTACTCAAATTTGGCATATTTTTAGGGTGGAAATTCTCTTTACAATTTGGAAAGACCATAATTCTTGCATCTTTTCTCAAAATCATACTGGAAGATCTGTTTCTCTTTATGTTAAAGCTATTATATGTTCTAATGTTCTAATGCAGATTCAAGTTCAAGCAAACAAAGTGGCACTTGAGGTATCTCACTTACAGAACTCTTGGATCACTGGGTTAATGCCCCTTGCACAGTGGCACGGGTTCCTCTCTCTCCTTCCTTTGTCAGAGCATGGTCACCTTCTCATGGCTAAGGACAAAGGAGTGGGTTTGCTAGGGACTCTTGACTCCATTCTCAACCTCCTCCTTGCCATGGATCTCACCATCACAGGTGATCATCCTCTCCATGAAATCAAGGATGGACTTCTGGTCATCCTGTGGGTGATCGAGGTGATACTACAGGTTGACCGTCTATTGACAATGCAAGTGGAGCCTCTGGTCACAACACCTCTTAGCCTATTGGTGGTGCGTTCAATCGAATTAACACTGGTTGGGATAGTAGCAAATCTTTTCTGCACCTGAATCTGGCCATTTCACCTCAACGTGGGGAACCTAATGCAGAGATTTAGAATGAACAAAATGATTATGGCTGGGCTCCAACAGATGTCATCCCTGACCCCATAGCAATATAGGGTAACCTGAATGACAAGGACCCCCTTTTGTTGGATTTGCATTAGCTGCTTGATTTTCAATTCTGCTATGTTTTTATAATTTTTGTTATGTAATTTTGAGTAAATACGCTTCGACATTCTGGAACTTTTTGGGCTCTGCCCATATGACATTTATCTTGGGGTGTACCTTTATCCCACCCAACCCATTTTGTGGAAGTGTTTAACTTATCTTTTTATTAATAGATAATTTCATATTTTCATCAAAAAAAAATTTGAACTTACTGTAACCTTCAAATGGATATGTGGCCTTAGGTGCTTGGGATATTTAAAACTTTTGCAATTTATACTTTGTGAAAAAAAGTTGGTATTTGTTTTAATAAAACAAATGCTTCAAAGTTTATAAGTGTATGTTTTGTTTGAAATAGTTCATATTAAATAAAGAAATTAGTCCTTGATCTTGAAAATGTCAATGGTAATGGCCGCCTCTGAAAGTCACAGTGTCTGGCTAGTTACAAAAGATAGACCAGATAAATAAATACTTGTTATTGAATATATGGTTGCTAATGATCTACAAACATTACAGTGCTTAAACATAAAGGTATCAGATGCTGGAAAGAAGCCACAATCAACTAGCCATTTGCGATAGCCTTAGTCATACCTATGTTACCAAAAAAATGGAAATGGCAACCCAACGGAAATGGGATATTTAGAGGTTGCTTATAAGAAAGCGATTTTAACATATAATTTTTCATAATTTTAGATTTATTATAAAGTCTTATCGCATATTAATAAAATGCATACAAATTAAAGTTCTAAATTAAACACATAATAAAAGTAAAACACTGAGAATATAATATTCTATATTACTTTAAAATAATTTAAAATACTTTTTAATACAAAAAATAAAATAAAATTATCATAATAAATAAACAATATTATAAAAACTGAGATTTTAATAAAAATTATTTTTATTCCAAAACATTATAAAAGCTATGCACTTGTTTTTAATAAAATTTATTCAAAAAAAACTACTTTAAAACAATATTATAAAAACTCACAGATTAAAAAAAAAAAATCATTTATGCATTTATTTTTTTAATAAAATTTGTTTAAAAAAGCACATTAAAACAATATTATTAAAACTCACTTTTATTCCAATATAAAAAGTCACGAAAGCAAAAAGTCACAAAAGATTTTGACTAAAAAAATGAATGGAAAATTGTGCATAAAGGTTCACTGGAAAGGCAAACGGCAACAAAGAAGAAATGGAAGGGAATATGAGAAACTGTGTTTACTATGGAAAGGCGTTTCTTTTGTCCAAAACGGAAATGCGACCTTTCTGGTAATGTAGAGTAATACCGACTCTGGAACCTTTCTTCATTTTGTATTTTTTATTTATTTTTCTCATAACATATAACATTAGGATTTGTTAAATGCATCGTGATGGGATAGAGAAAGGAATTTGCCCTAAGGTTTGGTGGCACTATTTTCAAACATAATTTAGTTTAACCGTCAAATAGTCAATATAATTTTACACTTCATTCACACTAAAAACACTCTACCCCAAAAATAACACAATGAAGAAAAGATGGAGGAATGTGCTCTACAAGGTTTTCTTATGTTTACGTTTCTCTCCTTGGTTTCCCTTGCACAATATCGCACCATTGGCATAGGATTTTTTACTGCATTTGTGAGTATGACCATATTTACTATGGTTTTAGGGGTTTATAATGCCTCCAACTAGCTCTAACCTAGCAATTCTTGCTGGAGTTGGCGGTTCGACAACTCTACTCAATGGCTCCTCCCCCAAACAAGTGTCCCCAGTAATTTGTTCTGAAATTCCTCCATGAGGTAAGTCTTTTGATTCTTCTGTAGATATGGTTTTACCCACATAGGATTTTGATTCTACATGTCACTAGTTAGAACAACATACTCTCGTTGGTTATTTTGTTGGGAGGACTCCCTTTGAAAGTGTGCTTAAATATTAGGTTTAAATGGCTTGGTTCCCCCATGGGGTCCAACTTGATATGGTCCAAAACTTGACAAAAGGCTTTTTTCTTTTTCACTTTGCAAAAGTCAGCCATGTCTAGGAAATCTTGAATCATGGTCCTTGGTATGTCTGGTCCTCTTTTTTGGTTTTCCAACCTTGGACCTAGGATTTTGTTGTCTCAAATGACACCAAGTTGTGGGTGCCAGTATGGGTTGAGTTCCCCAGTTTGCCCTTGCCTTGCTTGTATTTTTTACAAGTGGTTTCTTCCTCCTTGGGAAGAGTTATTTGTGGTGAACCTAATGAGTTCATCCAAACTCCCCCTCAAAAGTGAGTTTGTGTTGAAGTGGACCTTTAATAGGATTTGAAAGAGTCCATTGATATTCAAATTGGCTCCTTGTGTCATACCTAGAAGGTCACCTATTTCAATCTGCCCAATACTTGCTATTGATGTCAGTCTGCTGAACACAAAATCAAGGATTGTCCTCTTCTAATTCCCCATACTCCATCTCCATCATAGGAAGTTGAAAAGCCCTACCTGATGGACGGAGCTACCGCTAAACCAGATGAAAAATGGTCAACAATTACTAACCATAAAAACAAGCCTAATGGCTTCGGGGCGGTTTCCAAAACCCATGTGCCAACCAAAGATGTTTCAAACCCTTCTGTGAAGGGGAAGGAAACCCATAAGTTTTCTCCTAGCACTTCAGCTCAAACTAGGATGTCATCTATGCCCCAACCTATTTTAGTTATGATAACCTTGCCTTCTAAGTTTCCTCTTGTGTCAAGTTCTCTCAAGCATTCTCGCAGCCCTTCATAACCTCTTGAGGAGGGAGAATATGTGCATGAGAAATGGAGACATGCGTCTCCTCCCTTTCAGTTTGGAACAATCTCACTAGAAATGTTGTAGAATCGCTATTCCTCCCTAGAAGACCTAGATTTCGATGCCATGGTGGAGGTTCTTCCATGAAGTTTCTTTCATGGAATTTTTAAGGTCTCACTAACCTCTCTTAGAAGTATTTTGTTAGGAATACTCTTTAGAAGCATGTTGGTATTGATGTTTTATGTCTTTAGGAAGTGAAAGTAACTGATTTTGTAGTCTCTTGGGCTTGCCATTCTATTTGGCCTTCCAGTCAGATGTTCTGTATAGATCACAAGGCCGACCGTGGCGGAGCAGTCATTCTTTTGTCCCCACGGTGGCACGCTTTGGTAGTCACTCATGGGCTTGACCCCACGCACCGGGCAATCTAAATTCTTCTGAACATTGATAATCATTCCTTTGGGATTATTAATGTTTATGCCTCCAATAATGTTGTTGAAAGATCTCGCCTCTAGCATTGGATTGTTGAATCATTACCAGTTTCCACCTAGGTGCTTTGTGGGGATTTAAATATGGTTGAAATGACATGTGATAAAGAAGGTCATCTACCATTTTATTGGGTAGATGGTGAAAGAGAGGCGTGGTTTTACAAGTGTCATAAATTGGGTCTTTTTGATCCCAACATTGGTTGCCACCATTCTCATTCTCTTTGGCATACTTTGAGCAATTTTTGATCTTGTTCTGACAGGCTATTTAAATACCTTGATTGGGTGATGATTTCTATGCAATCTTTTTTCACTTTCACCAACTCTTCACTACTCCTGGTAATGCCATTAGTGGATGTGACATTATCAGACCACTTTCCCATTATGTTTTGCATTGAATGGCATGTCAGACAAGCCCATGTTAGTAGGACCCAATTTTTTTGAATACCTCTTTACTGAGTCACCAGCCCACACTGGCTCACATCCGCACCATTTGGAATCTTGAATGCTATTCACTTAGCTCAATGGGTTGGATCCAATGGTGGAATGATGCTCTCACACAGGCGGTGAGATTTCTCTACATCTATGGGCACTAGTTGGCCATCTTTCACCGATGGTCTTATGCAGCCACAATGGCTGACCTCCGTGCTACCACAGAGGCATTGGTGGACAACCCTTTTTCTCCATCTCTGCAAGTCTGGGTTGCCGAACTTTGGCATCATAAGTAAGTCATTAATAGTTATGTAGCTAGAGAGGCACAACTCAAAGCTAGGTTACATTGGCTCAAGATTGGGGATCATGCTTCGAAAGAATTTTTTATGGCACTTCGAGCCAGGAATTCCTCACCTGGCATCAAGTGCATCAAAGAAGGCACTATTGTACTTTTAGAGTTACCTGATATTCTTACAGCCTTTGTTAAGCACTATGAGAAAGTCTTTATAGCCCAAGAATATACTCCTGAGTGTTCAGATGCTCTATAGGAATGTCTTGTGGTTGTGCCAAATAGGCTTTCTTTAGCCCAGACAGCGTTCTGTGAGCAGCTGCTCACTATTGAAGACCTCCAAGAAGCTATCTACTCTATGGAAGATGATAAGGCTCTGGGAGTTGATGGATTTCCCTATGAATTTTACATTTGTGGCCTTGTGTTTGAATCCTTTCATTCTAATTCGCTAGGTAATCTTATCAATAAAGGTAACATAAAATTCATACCTAAGATTGGTGATTCCAAGGATATCTCTAACTGGTGGCCCATCATGCTCCTCAATGTATCTTACAAAATCATTGCCAAAGCCCTTGCTCTCAAAATCTACCACCTCTTGCCCCAAATTGTTTGCCCTGAATAGACTAGTTTCATTAAGTCCAGGTTCATCTTAGACAATATCATTGTTGTTTGGGAATGTATGGAATGGGTGAGATGCTCTAATCAACTGGCCATCTTCATTAAGATTGATTTTGCTAAATCTTATGACCACATTGAGTGGCCTTTCATTTTAGCCATGCTTGCTAAGCTCAGTTTTAGCCCCAATGTCCTCCAGTCTATGAATATGTTATTTTTTGACACCTCAGCTTGCATAACCATTAACAGCCACCAATCCCAATCTTTTGGTTTATTTTGCTCCATTCATCAAGGCTGCCCGCTTGCCCCTTCTCTTTATGTTTTGGCTGCTGAAGGGTTTGGCTACCTTCTTACTCACTCTGTATCCCAGGGATTGGTTCATGAGATCTCCTTGCCTAATTCATCCACTCAGCTTGTCAATGGCCACTTTGCCGATGATTCCTTCCTCACTTCGTTGGAAGAAGAGACTACTGTCAAAACATCTTTGGGCTGTCTTGAGACCTTTTGCTTGGCCTCTAGTTTGGCCATTCAGTGGCACAAAATCTTATGTTATAGACAATCAGTTCTACCCAACCCCTTTTGTATTCAACAATTTAGGTGAAAATGGATTGTACCTGATGAAATCTTTCAATTTCTTAGCATTCCCTTTGCCTTTCAGGCTTCTTCTATTGATCTCTTGCAAGCGGTTCTCTTGCGCATTGAGCAGAAATTAGCCTTCTAGATTACGAAGCCACTTTCTCTAGCCGAGAAATTTCAGGTATGTTCCAAAGTGCTTGCAGCATCTCATGTGTATTACTCTTCTTGTTGGGCCCCTTCCAAGGCCTCTTATGCTAAATTGGAGAAAATTATCAGAGATTTTCTTTGGGCATCTTCTGAGACCCATCACAAATTTCACCACGTTGCCTAGGAATCTTGTTGTCTCCCAAGAGATTCTGGTGGCCTTGACCTTCTCTCTACTCAGCGGCAAGGCATCACTCTCTATGTCAAATGGATCATCCATGCTCTTACTGGTAATGAGGCCTAGAAAATCCTCCTTAGGCACAATATTGAAGTAGGTTTCCCCGCTCACAAACCCTCTTGGAAGGGAATTGGCCTTCATACCCTTCTTATTATGCAAGAGCCTATTCAGATCTTGGGTACCTTTGTCACCAAAAACATATGGCATGCCTGGGAGGTGGTAAAACCCTGGATCTACTGGTCAAGGAATGGTTTTCATGATGGACTCTCCCTTAATTAGCAAAACATATGGTGGTCCCCTCTTTTATCTAGTATTAGTCAGTCGTTGGCTAAGCTTCCATGGCTCAAGGCTCTCAGGTTTCACAAGAAAGGTGTTTGAACCTTACAAGATATCTTTCTTAGATCCACAATGTGCATTCTCTCATGGATAGATTTTTGTGTCTAGTTCAGCTTTCAAAACCACAACCATTAAACCTACAATGGCCTACTAAGTGTCATTCCAGATGATATGCTTCATAAAGTGGGTATCCATTCCAATAAACCATGGTGGAAGGACTGGAAGTGGTATCCAAAAACCCCTTTCAGAAACTACAAGCCTCGGCTTGGATATCAATGGCTTTCACTTGATTTTCCAATGATTGATGCCCTTAATCAGTGATGGCTTCTTTAGTCCTTGATAGCCACTTGGTGATAAAGATTCTTGGTTGTGTGGTCTACAATTGTTGAACCCAAGCTTGCCCACTTTTCTTGGTGTATTCTTTTTCAAGGATTACTAGTGGGAGCTCAACTATTTCATTTAGGGGTTCAGGACCCTCGCTAGCCTTTCTATGGGTAGGCTGACTCATTCCAGCATCTCTTTTGGTACTCTACCAGAGTGTAGAAACTATGGAATTGGATCCACGATTTCTTTTTGTTGTTTCATCTAGAGCCTTTTTCCTATCATATGTCTCTATTGGGAGACTCTCCTAGGATTCCAACAAAGTATACCTAGATTTGGCACACTTTCAGGGTGGAAATCCTCTTCACTTTATGGAAAGACAAAAATTCATGCATCTTTTCTCACAGGAAGATCAATACTGTTGTTTCTTTATATTCTAAAGCTATTATTTGTTCTAATGTTCTTATGCAGATTCAAGTGCAAGCTAACAAAGTTGTCACACCTTCAAGCACTTTTAGACCACTGGGGTAATGTCCCTTACACTATGGCTCGTGTGCCCCCTCTCCCACTTTTTCTAGGGGTCGGTCGACTTCATGGGGCTAGAGAAGAAGTGCTCTACCAGGGACTCTCGCCCCCACTCTCAGCCTCCTTCTCATCATGGGTCTCTCCCTCATCGACAGTGCTCATGCTATCCCCCTCTGCAGGCTACATTGGGGTGGCCTTCTGGTAGAGCTCTAGGGGAGGAAGCAGAGATTTAGGGTGGCCTTCTAGTGGTTCCATTCTTGGTGGCAGTTATGGTTGGCCCATAGGTGATTCTAAATGGGTCCTGCATTTGGATCTAGCAATTTCACCTCGCCATGAAGATAATGATACATTATAAGTAAAGGAGGACGATGGTTCGACTCCTCCTGATGTCATCCCAAACCCCGCTGCTATATGGGGCAACCTGGATGACAAGGATCCTCCATCTGCTAACATTGCTCTAGATGCATAATGATCTTCTTTTTTATACTGTTTCTATTATTTTTTTTAGTTCTGGGCTCTGCCCATGTGACTTGGGGGTGTGCTTTTTTACCAGCAATCCTTTTTTTGTGAATATGTGTACTCTATTTTCTTATTAACATAGATTTAGTCGCATATTCATAAAAAAAAAACACTCTACTTGAACATCATCTAGTTCAGTGGTGAAACACTCAATAACAATTTTACACCTCATCTATATCAAAAAGTGGTAAATATTTGTCTTTTTTTTATTGACCAAAATTAGCATTTAATTGTTGAAATGGATGATGTTTAAGAATAACCAAACTCAAAAATAGTAAATATTTGTTTATTTTTATTAATAAAAATAGATCTTTAACTTTTTAACTAGATGATGTTTAGGAATAACCATTTTTAAACCCATACATAACATCACCCTTCACCGTCGGCATCTTTGTGACTAGGGAATGGGACTGGATGATTCAGGTTTATCATCTTCTAACAACAACTAAAAAATAATTCTTTCCATGATCTAAACTTTGAAAATGACTAATCATTGACAAGTTACTGCAACAGATGGAAATTATTTGACTGAAGATGCCAACTCAACTAGAATTTCAAAATTTAATAGAGACAGAGCAACTTCCTAGGTGCAGACTGATCAAGCAATCTCAAAAAGGTTGAGGAAAATTGGAGGAGATCAATAAAGTAGCGAAGAATTTCTTAGATATGTAGGAAATGTAGCTGGATATTTGGTGTTATTAGTTAGCATTTAGGGCTTTCTGTTGAAAAATAGACATCACATCAAATGAATACAATACACTTGTATACGTGATGTTAAGAGTAGTCTAGCTGTAGAGGTTTGAATAATTATAGCATAATCAATATTTTTATCTGAACAAGACTCTATCTCCCTATTCTCCTATTTGTATTGGTATTTTTGTTACTTGATTAGATAATAGAAAGTACTCTATTTTGTGTATTCCTCTACCATTTATTCATAGCTCTAAGGTTCAGATAAAAATAACATGGCATTAGAGAATCATTGGACTAATGTTAGAGTTCATTGAATTTGAAGCTACTAAGAGAAGTATTAGAAAAAGGATAGAGAGATGGCCTCATTTGTTGTAGGAGATCCTCAAAGGATAGTAGAACGATTTGATAGCATTTGGATTTAATTTCTGGAAGCTTAGGATGCAGATGTTGTTGCTGAATAAGGACCTGCTCAATATAATTGAAGGCACTGAGACTAAGCCCACCTAGGATGCAGATTTGATCAATAAGTGGGAGTCAAGGGAAGGTAAGGCTTGATCCTGTATACTTTTAAGTTTAAGTGAAAATGTGCTTTTGCATGTAAGTGAGGCAAAAACAACAAAGGATGCTTGGGATTAGTTGATTAAATTATATGAATCAAATGATTTTAGTACAAGACTATATCATCAAAGAAAGTTTTTTTAGTTAAAGATGCATGAATCACAGAAGATATCAGACTATACAAACCAGTTTAAATCTCTCAAAAATCAACTAGCAGCATGTGGGTCAGTAATTGTAGACGAAGATGTTGTTATGACACTTCTTGGTAGTTTGCCAGAACCCTATTCTAGAGTGGTAGTAGCACTGAGCACTCAAGCTAACCTGGATTTGCCTACAGTAATAGCAACACTACTTCAAGAAGAAATTAGAAGGAAAGATGTGGGTTTGAATGTTGAGAACCCTAAAGCCTTGTTTTCAACAACACACAAAGGCAAAGCAAAGAAGAAGAGTTAAAGCAAATTTCATCCCTCTCAATCCAATGTCTCAAAGAATGGTAAGGACACTAAGGAGGAGAAAAAGAAGGGAAACTATTTTCACTGTGGGGCTCTTGGACATTTTAAAAAACAATGCAGAAAGTGGTTAGCATGGGTAGATGAGGCAAAGAAAAGTAAGGCAGCTAAATCTAACATGACTTCAAGCTATGATGGAGAACAATTATTTTCAGTTATCACATCCCCAAATTCTAGTGTTTCAAAGTGCTAGTATTTAGATTTAGGATCAACTCAACATATGACACCTCAAAGAGGTTGGTTTACATCATACAAAGAAGTACCCAAAGGGAAGACTTTCAATCTTGGAGATGACAACAAGATTGAGATGATCTAGGAGTTGGAAACATTTCACTAAACATGTCAAATGGTGTACATAAGCAAATCCAAGATGTGTGGTATGTCCCTTTGCACAATTTGACAGCAAGGTGTGTGTTCTAAAGAATAAGGAAGGAGTTACTATTGCTAAGGGAGTAAGAGATGGCAATTTGTACAAGTTATGTGCAATAGTGCCTAAAGTGGTGTTGATAACAACAGATACTGAAGAATCAAATTTGATGCTTTGGTATCATAGATTTGGACATGAAAATACGCTTTCCCTTGAGGTATTAAAAAGGGAGCAACTTCTAGAGGATTTAATTATGCCTTTGCCGATTGAGTTGGGAGTGTGTGAAGGTTGTTGTTTGGGCAAGCAACATAGATTCCCCTTCTCAAAGAAAGGAGCAACAAGAACTAATGAGCAAATGGAACTCATACATTCAGATATTTGTGGTCCAATCCAAACAATGTCACACAAAGGGGCAAGGTATTTTATTACCTTTATTGACAATTTCTCTAGAATGATCTTTGTTTATTTTCTCAAAAATTAATCATGTGCATTACAAATGTTTAAGATTTTTACAGAATTTGGTGAGAAACAGTCAGGAAAACCTTTGAAATGACTTAGATGTGATAATGGGGATGAATATACCTCAAATGCTTTCAAAAGTTTCTGTGCAAAGGAAGGGAACAAAATTGAGTACACTGTTCCTTATTCACCGCAACAGAATGGTGTGGCAAAAAGAAGGAACATGACTCTTGTTGAAAGTGCTAGATGCATGCTTAAAAGTAGTGGATTATTTAATGTTTTTTGGGCTGAAGCAGTTTCTACTATAGCATATTTACAAAATAGGATGCCAACTGTTGCATTGCATAAGAAGACACCTTATGAGGCATGGCATGCAAGCAAGCCAAGTGTTAGTGGTTTGAGAATTTTTGGCCGCTTAGCATATGCACACATACCATATCAAGAACGAAGGAAGCTAGATGATAAGAGAAAGAAATGTATAATGGTTGGATATAGCGTCAACTCAAAAGGATACCACATTTATGTTCCTATAACACATGAGATTCTAGTAAGAAAAGACATCATTTTTGACAAAAATTTAGTTTTACACAAATCAACAGAAATTAAAAAAAATGCTAAGGATTTATAAATAAGGCTCTATGATCTTGGATCTGATGATTAATCTGAACATAAGGATTCTACTCCAGCAAGACCATTACAAGTTGCAGCCACATAGCCCATAGGAAAAGTACAAGGAGAGCAACAGTTTCAAAGATCAACAAGACCACGAAAGCCCACTCAAAAAGCATTAGAATCATATGCACTTCACGTAGAAATTGATGAACCACTTAGTGTCCAAGAAGCACGTGAAAACATTTATGCAGTAGAATGGAAGAAAGCAATGGACACTGAATATCAATCACTCCTAAAAAATTAGACTTGGGAACTCACAAGTCTTCCACCTAGAAGAAGAGTAATTGGGTGTAAATGGTTATTCAAGCCAAAGTATAAGTCAGATGGATCAATAAACTGCAACAAGGCTCGTTTGGTGGCAAAAGGTTACTCCCAAATTGCAGGTTTGGATTATCATGACACATTCTCACCTGTAGTCAAGATAACATCCATAAGAGTTCTGTTAGCAATTACAGTAACCTTGGATCTTCATGTACATCAGTTAGATATAAAAACAACATTTTTACATGCTTTCTTAAAAGAAGTTTATATGGAACAACCAAAAGACTACATACAAGAAGGAAAGGAATAGTTGGTATGCAAGCTACAGAAGACATTTTATGGACTGAAATAGTCCTCAAGAGCATGGTATGAACATATTCATGGGTTTCTCCAAAATGAAGGATACATGAGTTGCAATGCTAATTCAAATGTCTACATCAAACATATTGCTGAGTCGGTGATCATTTTAGCCTTATATGTAGATGACACCATCATTTTGAGTAATGATCCTGAGATGTTAGACTTGTTTAAATCTCAATTAGTTGTAGAATTTGAAATGACCAGCTATGGTGAGATTCATTATTGCTTGGGAATTTAAATATTAAGAGATAGGGAAAAGAGGCAAATCCATCTTAATCAAGAGAGGTACATTAGGAACATTCTCAAGAAATTTTGGATGGAAGATTGCAAACCAATAAGCACTCCAATGGAAATAGGTAAGAAACTTTTGTTGGAAATGTGTCCCAAAACACAAGAGGAAGAAAGTTATATGAGTATAGTTCCATATCAAAATAGTTGTCGGGTGCCTAATGTATGCAAAGGTTTCTAGCAGACTTGATATTACACACGTTGTAAGCATGGTGAGCCAATTTTCCAACAATCTTGGACCACAACATTGGGCAGCAGTTAAAAGAATTTTTAGATATCTTCAAGGAACAACTAATCCAAGGATTACATTCAGTGGGATTTCAGAAAAATCTCTGCAACTTACAGGTTATTGTGATGTAAATTCGACAGGGGACATTGATAGCAAGAGATCAACTTTAGGGTTCTGTGTTATCCTTAGTGGAGGCGTAGTTTCGTGGGCAAGTAAGGAACAACCAACTATTTCTCTCTCCAGCACAGAAGCAGGATATATAGCAACATGTCAAGTCACAAAAGAATTGATTTGGTTGAGAAGATTGTTACAGAACATTGGAGTTACTCAAACCCAACCAATGGTGTTGAGGTGTAATAGTCAAAGTTGCATAGCCATCACAAAGCATTCAAAGTATAACAGAAGGGTTAAACATATAGGGGTACAATACCATTTCATCCATGAACAAATTGAGGAGAATAATATTGAAATGGAATACTGCACAACTGAAATGATGGTGGTGGATGCATTGACAAAGGCATTACTGAGAATCAAATTTGAATTTTGCAAAGAAGGATTCAATGTAATACAGCCTAATTGACAAATATTTGGCTAAGTGGGGGTGTCAGATATGTAGGAAATGTAGCCGAATATTTGAGGTTTTTAGTTAACATTTACAGCTTTCTGTTGAATAATAGACAGCACATCAGATGAATACAATACACTTGTATACGTGATGTTAAAGAGTAGTCTAGCTGTAAAGGTTTGAATAATTATAGCATAATCAATGTTTGTATTTGAACAAGACTCTGCCTCTCTGTTCTCCTACTTGTATCCGTGTTTTTGTTACTTGACGAGATAATAGAAAGTACTCTATTTTGTGTATTCCTCTGCCATTTATTCATAGCTCTGAGCTTCAGATAAAAATAACAGAATTTATACGTTCCGTTTAGTGATGTCTTCCAATTAATAATAATGACACTGATGTGATCGACAATTAACCATCTTGAATCCCGTTAAATTTGTCCACACCAGAAAGATGATCCACTGCTGGAGTTTCTAGATGGAGACTATCAAGAGAAATACCACGAAGTATATAAACCATTAGCACCCATTGACCGCAGCGAGATGGTGAGTTTTGTATTTTTTCGAATTGTTGTACATTTGTGCTTTTTGCGAGGGCTTGACTCTGAAGCATTTTTCAGTAATGTTATTTTATTCTGTTAGTTTGAGACGAAACATGAAGATGAAGCAGCGATTTCGAGGAGAAACCATTATCCCCTAGGAGAGATTTCTACTATTCTGACTGTTAGCTATAATGCATGGCATTACCAGACTGAATCAGAGGCATGGACGGGTCTGGCAGTTGAAATAACTAAAGCAATAGAAGAATCAATGACTACTGCGCAGAGAGTGAGGTGTCACTGCAGGTGTGGATAATCTTTAAAAATAAAATTAAAAAAATTGAGAAAGAAAGATTATTCTTACATATCATCTACTTCAAGAATCAAAGATCAATTTTAATTTTAACCGTTGTGAATAAGGTGTAAAATTATTATAGATTTTTTTTTAACCAAAGCAATTCCTGCAAGAGCAGTTGGGACCGGCATTCAAGGTAACTATTATGTCACCGGTGGAGAGCGACCCCAAATATCCGGCATCATGTATGTGTGGTGGTTGCGTTACAGAGACGCGTCAAAATATTTTCAAATCTTTCACAAATATTTAAAAGTTCAAAAGTTGCCTACATCGATGCATGCAAGGTAATTATTACGTCGAGAGGGCTTCTATATGGGTGGAGTTGAAGAGCTGAAAGATTCCAAGATTCCGTATAATTTTATAAGATTCCAATCTAAAAAAAGATTTATATGCATGAGATTATTAAGATAGAGGATCATAATAAATGCCACAATAAATACACCACTAAATGTGACACCAAGATGCTTTTTTTATTTTAAACTAAAATGCAAATATTCTTAATGGGCGTAATTTATAAGATATTTGTATTATTTTAATCCAAAATGCAAATATTCTATATGCAAGTAATTTATAAATGTGAAGAATAAAAATTATATTTAAATGAGAAATGAAAGACTTGCATTCTAACTGCCATAATTTATTTTAAAAAAATCAAAATCAAAAACTAAAAAACAATCAGGTACGGCAGAGACAGAAACGAAACTGGGAAACTTGTTGTTAATCCAGATGATCATGGCAAATTACAGCGACGAGGAACGGGAAGCGCTGGATAACTTGAGCGAAGCGGCAAAGGGTAAAAGAAAGGCTTCCGCGAGAATTGAAATGATTCCTCAGTGGAACATCGTTTCCCAAGCAAGAAAGTGAAAAAGACGCCAGGCTGGCCGAGGCAACTGGTTGTATGGCTATTTTGTTGTTCGCAATGGAAGCACCAAATCAATGACATAATCAAGGTAGGTTAGATATCCATATTTCACAGATTTTAGCTCATAGATGTTGGATTAATCGTCACACTTCCGGAATTGATATTGTGGACCAACTGCCACTCTAGGTCTAGGTGAAGAGGTGGGTTTGGAAAGTTCACTAACACTTGCAAGTTTTGATGTAAGGGCAAACCTACAATAGATCTATTTTCAGGACATGGGTTGTGTGCTCTGCAGGATTTGAAGGAGCTTGTGCCTGTAAATGGTTACTCTTGGAATGAATAAAAAAAAACCCTTGCTCAATATTATTATTGAGTATTATCTGCCCTTTCAGGAGGATGGAGAGGATTAGGAGAACAACAAGGTGGGTAAGACTTGACACTCTACTTAAATATCATCAATTTCAATGGTCAGATAGTCAATAACAATTTTACACCTCGTTCACAATAAAAAGTGGTAAATATTTGTCCTATTTTTATTGGCCAAAATTAACCTTTAACTATTAAAATGAATGAAAGATGGGGAAGAAAAAGATGAGAACCAAGGGGCCAAGAAACAAAGCAGGACGCCCAGAAGAAGAAGGACATCGAAGAGGAGGAGAAATGACAACTGGTATTCCTTAAAAATGACAGTCGACACATGCATACGATGTCTTCCTAGATTGTATGCTATCTTTTCAAAAGTTTAGATTACACTGTCACATTGGGCATCTCTCTTCACCTAAAAGCAATGGTAAAAGGAAAAGAACGGTGTCCAAGTGCAGCATGCCACATCCATCAGAAGAAACATAGAATGCTCAATATCTGCTAAATATATATTAAGTTCTACCGGCCCTTAGGCTTCCACTATAAGAATATTGAGTGTATAGGCAACACTCTTAATAAGTATTTCCACTATTTTAGTTAATATAATTAGAAAAGAAATAATAGTTAATATAATTAGAAAAGAAATATATATCGACTTTATTATAAATTTAGAAGTTGGAAAAGTCAATTAGTATATATTATAGTTTTATAAAATATAAGTGTATTATTCATTATTAAAATAAAAATTAGAAAAGTCAGTAATATATTTTATATAATAAGTAATAGTTTTGATGTAATTTTAAAAAATAAAATAAAATGAATATTAGGTTTATTAATTGTATAGAATCAGCTTATAATTTAAGATGTAATAAATTTAAGTATATAATAACATTTTTAGTGTTGCTTTATGTTTGATGGTAATATTTAAATTAAATATGTAATCGATTTTAAGTGTTTATTTTTAAATTAGAGTTCAAAATTTTACTTTTAAGATAAAGTTTGCATAATTAAGGATTAGAAAAGTGTAAGTATATTGTGTCACTTTGAAATAGTTTATTAATAGAAGAACTATTCTAACTTATGTGTTCTAAAATATGAAGATCCTTCTACATTTAAACTTACTTAAATTTTTATATATATTGTTATGTAACCTTGTTCAAATGTTGTGTAAATTATTTTAAAATTGAAACATGCATACCTGGTATTTTTACCCTTGATTTTAAGTTATAGTGCATGAGTGTCCTAAGTACTTGACCTTAACACATGAATTCAATTAATATAGTTGTCTCATTGACCTAATACTTAGTTAGACCATCAAAAATAGAAATTAACCCTTGATCAAACATTTTCTAGCTATTAGATTATCATTGTTTCTTTCATAATAGAGTTTGCAACCACATAAGTGGTCTAGGATAGTTTTATGGTGCAAAATTGACCCTCACATTCAAAATTTAAATTTCATGCTAGTCCCAAGCCAATTAGGTAGCATTAAAATCCAAGCAAAAGATCTTTTTTTCTCTTCCTTTTCCCACATGCCTTCAAATGATCCTAGGAAAAGGATTTTTTTGTCTTTTCACAAGCACCCTTTTTAGCTATTCGATTGCATACAAATAAAATAGAACTTTTTTAAAACTTTATATTCCTCTATTCTACATCCCCTTTCTATCTTCTTTATACATTCTCTTCTCCTCTTCTCCTAGATGCCTCGTACATCATCAAAATAATTTCAAATTAAGTAACCCTTCCCATAAAGAAATTTAAATTCATTAAACATGTGAATGGGTGTTAAGGCAAGTTCAAAATATTAGTTTTCTCCCAACACCCCATAATGAATCAAAAAGGTAAAATTTTAATGATATCAAATTTACAAGAGTATGACCATGGTTAAATGTAGCTGGAAAAATCTCAAGGTATGCCCTTGCTCATGGGTAAAATTCAAATTGCTACAATTTAAACCTTAATTAGTGTTTAGTTGCACTAACCATAAGGCATCTTTAGGGAGCATATTCTTTCATTTAACTAGATACTCTTTAGACTCATTGTCCCTAGTTTTCTTAATCACTCCTAAATTCAAAATTGACTCAATCTCTTCTTGTTCCTTGTTTAATAGTTGTTTTTCCATTTATCTAGTGGTGGTTCATCATCTTCATTCCTCAGTTATTCCTCTCGTTCATGATATACACACAAAATTGAAACATTGAAGATTAGAGAGATATCTAATGCAATTGATAGTTCCAACTCATATGTATTTAGTGAAAACTTGCTCAAATCTTGCAAGGTCCAATTTTTTTCCACTTTAGGTTGTTATAGGTCTTCATGGGAAACCTTTTTTTTTAGAGATGAGAAAGCATTAAGTCTCCAACTTTAAAATTATTATTTCTTCTCTTAAGAACTACATATAATTTGTAATGTTGGTTGCTCCACTCCATATTATCTCTTACTTCTCTATGCAAGTCTTGCATGTATTCAACTAACTCTTCACCTTCAACAAAATTCAAGTGAGCTTTCAAATCATAAAGCTCTCTCAATTTTGAGGAACCTCTTGGACCATGTCCATACATAATTTGGAATGAATTTTTACCTATGCTTCTATTCATAGAATCATTGTATGCATATTTTACTTATGGAAACACCAAATCCAACCATTTGGGCTTTTCCTCAATAAAACATATTAGCAAGTTGCCTAATCTCCTATTGATAAATCCATTCTATACATCCATTTGCGGATAGTATGTAGAGTTAAAATTTAAATGTGTATTTAACCTTTTCTAGAAGGTCTTTATAAAGTGTCCCTCAAACATTGTATCATAATATGAAATAATGCATTTAAGTAATCCATGTAGCCAAACACCCTATTTAAATAATAAGTTTGTAATTTGAGAGGAATAATTGGTTTTTCTACAAGCTATGAAATGCATCATTTTTTAGAATCTATCAACAACAATAAAGAATAAAAATCATTAACGTTTTGAATTCTAGGTAATCATAGCCTAAATTCTATGTTTATTTCATCCCATGGCTTCTTAGCCACTAGTATTCTGATACAATCACATATTTTGGCTCCTTTTGAGGAGCCAAAGAACTTTGCATCTTTACACAATTTTTTTGAATTCACTACCCATCTTTGGCTAGTAGTATCTCTCTTTTAGCTGAGACAAAGTCTAATCCACTCCAAAAAAAAATTAGCTAATCCACCACTATGCTTTTCATTAAGTAGAATTCCATACCTATTTATTAAAAAACTAGAACAAAAATTTCTAACTTACTTACACAATCTTAACTAACTTTCCACCAATGTATTTTTTAAAATACCTACATAACACAAAAAATGGAGGAGCATGCTCTACTATTTCTAGTATTTTAGTGAAAAATTTAGAAAATCTCTTTGAAATATAATTGATATAATCCCATTCATTCTTCACCATTTTTTATAAACCTTAGTGTTTTGGAAACAAGATTCAAAATGAACCATTTCTTGTTCTCAAATTATCTTTTAATTTTGAGCATGGGCATCTCAAATCATTCATGAAAGTTTATGTTTCGCTCCCCATTTCCATGCATTCACCTATTCTCATAGCCATATCATTACCTTGTGGGGTGTAACGTGAAAAATTATTTACATTACAATATATTCACCTTAAGCTTTTGAACTCATTTTTTTGACCACTCCCTTAGGTCTATTCTAGGGCATGTTCAACACTTCTTAAGACTTTTCCTAAACAATGAATTGATTTCCTCTAGAATTAAATGTTATGCTCTCTCAAAATGTTTTAGGAATTTCAATTCAAAAATCTAAAAATCTAAATGGACACTTGTGCACAAAATGAGTGTGTTTCAAGACCTAACATGGGTGTATGGGCTAATTTTGAAATCCTAAATTTTTAACTATAGATCTAAACCTAATCATAAAGGCATTTCAAAACTGTTCCAATGATAAATCAAATGTTGGTTGTGAAGAATGTATATCATTGGCTCTCCCATGATCAACTTTCGTACAATACTATGTCCCACTTATGGGCCATCTTGATTTTTTCTTGAAAGCACATATTCTCTAGAAAAATTAATGATTTAAGCCTTGAAGGGTTCCATATAAAGAGGTTTAATTGAAAGGAGTTAGATAAAACCCCCTTAGATTAAACCCACTTAGATAGAACCCTCCTAGTCTTAAATTAAACCATTGATGGAGTCTCCTCTACACCTATCAAAATGCTGATAAAAACCAACTTTACTTCACCTTTTGGAGGGATCAAATGAAGTCATTTATAAGTTATATTTTTAAATTATGTATCCCTTTGTATACACTTTCAAAAAAGTATAATTTTGAATAATTTAATTTGATTATTTTATTTATTTTCTATTTTCTAGTGAACATAAGTTTTTCACCGAAAAATAGGGTCTCTATTCCACACAAGTGGAAAAATAAAAAATAGAGAAAAAGTTTCTAAAAATTATATGTGCCTTAGGTATTGATGCCCTTGTTTCAACTTAAAAAAGAAAATTAAATTTTGATACATACAAAAAAAGTTATGCGTTACAACATAAACCTGTGTCCAAATTATAATTAATCTCACTTCAAAAATTAATTAAAAAAATGCAACAAAAATTATGAAAAAATATTCATGCCTTAGATATTGGTGTTACAAATCTATATTTAAAAATTAGAATTTTATCCTTTTTATAAAAAAAAGTTATGCCCACGTTTTCTGAGAGGCCAACACAATAGCGGACAATTTGGCAAATCACGGGGTGTCACAGATGGAATGTGTAATTGTAGATAAGGAAGCTAGTAGATAGATGGGGTTGGATGACATCAATGAAAAAGAAAGGACATCAAACCTCGAGAGAAGATAGGATACAATGGTCTTGAAGACTAGACCTGTGGCCTTCGAATTGGTCAAAGCCTAAAATGGAAGCATGCTAAGAGGGTAAGGATAAGGCTGGACTATTGGTGTAGGAGATGGCAGGTGATTGATGACCTAATCAGATGATCTATTTAGGTAGGAGTAAGTTCAGTCAAGCATATCTTTGTCAGCACAGTAGAAGAGATTCGTGGCATGGAAGGAAAGTTGTGACACAAAACTTTAGACTAGTAGGGAAAAATCTTGCTAATATCTGCCTTAGGATTTCATAGTCCTTTCGAGAGATAGAGGATTTCAAACTGAAGGTCAAGACTATAAACATTAAGATAAGTTGGGCTAATATCCATGCAGCAAAGATTGCTTTACCATCACACGATCTGAGAGTTTCAACACAATCCTACAGATGGATTGTGAGTCTGACTCATTGTTTGCCTGATGGTCAAGACATGTGAAGAGCACTGAGATAGGAAACTCTATAAATTTGATAAGGGCACTCAACCAATCTGTCATAGCAATGGCAAACAAGAAGTAGTTTGGGCTGAAGTGCAAATGTGAGGATGACAATATGGAACAACAACTAAGGAGGTTATTCAAAACTGAAGATGTTGAGGTCAGGAAGGTGGTCAAGAGTATAATTAGGAAAAAGACCTTGTAGGATGGGCATACCCACAACGGAGAGCTTCTGGAAATCTTCTACACCAATGTGGCCCAAGCTATAGGTGCAATGCACTGTGCCTCCATATTTGCCAGTTTTGTGGTGAGCGACCACATTATCAATGAGGTAATGAGGTCCATCACAAAGATCAATATTAACCCAAAGAAAGGATTCATTGTCAAAGTCTTTGATGTTGAAGTTGTAAAAAAGAAACAAAATATCATAAAAGCACTGAAGATTTTCCATGATGGATTACAAAATTGTGAGATGACTGCCTTTTCTAACTATGTTAGTGTTTTTGGTGATCTTTTTTCCCCTCAACAGCTACAGAGGGTCAATGTACTCATGGATGGGATCAATACTATCTATCTTGCAATGTAATTATTTTTCTTTATAATAAAGGGAGCTACACCCTCTGGTAGCACTTACCATAAAAAGAGTTATGCATTATGACATAAATGTCACTTTTTACAAATGATGTTTACTATAAAAACAAGTTATTGAAAATTACATTAAAAAATTCACAATTTATTTCTAAATATATATATATATATATACATATATATATATATGTATATACATACATACATATATACATATATATATACACATATATACATATATATATACACATATATACATATATGTATATACATATATACATATATGTATATACATATATATGTATATACATATACATATATATATACATATGTATATACATATATATATATACATATATATATGTATACATATATATATGTATATATATACATATATATATATACATATATATATACATATATATATGTACATATATATATGTATACATATATATATATGTATATGTATATATATACATATATATATGTATATGTATATATATATACATATACATATATATATATGTATATATATACATATACATATATATATGTATATATATATACATATACATATACATATATATATGTATATATATATACATATACATATATATATAATCTATGCACAAAATCTCACAAATCAGTAGTTCGCATCATTTTCAAATTATTAATGGTTTAGCTACTATAGGTCTCAGAAAGTTAATATTTGGTTAAAAATGATTATTTTAAAGTCCCACTTTGGCCAGAAATTGGGACACAGTATTGTGGGTTGAACCCCAGGTAGATAATAAATAAGACCAACTACAATCAAGAGATACTAAATTGTTTACATCCTCTCTCACACATACTAAGTTTTCTTCTACAACATGGATATTGCAATAACTTTGGAGTTCATATATCGAATATTTTATAGACATACATGGATAGTTCCATCATCCACCAGGTCTTAATTCCTTGTATTTTTCACATACTAAGTTTTTCTTCTATTTTCACTTGCATTTTCTCTCATATCATCCATGTTGGTGTATAACTCCTATAGTTTACACTAACTCAATCATAGTTAGGCAAATTCCCACAAATGCTCTTTGACATAATCAAAGTAGTTGGTTGTTTAGAAGATGTGTCATCTAAAAGGACACCTCACCACTATTATGTAGGGTAGTTGTGCTATTCATATGGTTTGTAAGTTGCCACCTATCCCTATTTTGTGGAGAATCAGGTATCTGACTTCTCCTATTTATATATTCTCATTTGTTAATACATTTGTTCATTTTCACTTGCAATCTTGTGCTTGTTCTATCTCCACGATCTTGACAGTTTCTACATGGTACCAGAGCTGTTCTGGTTAGCCTCAAGTTGATTTTCTCACTATTCGAATCATTTTCATTGACTTTGGGTTTTCATCTTTGTGAGATTTTGTTTGCATTTGGATTTTTTGTTATCATTTAACATTAATCCTATAGTTTCATTGTGAGTTTGAATCACCCATAGAGGGCATTATTTGAGCACCATAGTAAGGCCATAAATCAAGCTATGTTTGTGCAACTAAGAGGAGCCTCATCCCTACATAGATGCCTCACAAGGAGTCATGCATACGGAAGGAAGTCATCGACGACATCAAAAGTTTTTTGCATTGGTTGGAAGCCTAAGAGGAGGTGTCACCCATGAAGCCTGAGCCTGCATTGCAGGCATGCCCTTAATGGCCTCTTACTTAGCAAAGCTGACGCCTCACATAGAGGCCGAGTCAGCCTCTGTTGCAACCACCGACAGGCATCCAAAAGCAGCCCACACCCATGCCAAAGATAGCGAAGCACACCAGTTGTATGGGGCGACATGCTTGACCTAGTCCATCCTCCACATCACCCAATGTAGTTTGAATTTGGGCAGGATTATAGGCTTTTTAAATCCACGTACAGCTAGCACTTAGCCCCTGGTCATGCTCTACCACTGGGGGCTAAACTTTTGCCTCTCCACAAGTTTTTTTTTCCATTAAAAATTCTATGCAATTTTTTTTCCAAGAACATTGGAAAAAGTTTTAAGAAGGCATATTTTTTTGTAAATGCAAAATTTTCAAAGGGCCATAAATTTTGCAAAACAACTCGAAATTGAGTCATTATTTTTTCAAAAGTGGCTCTTTTTTGTCCCCAATCCAACTAACCTGATATCGCATGGTAATTATAAAGTGCTTGATCAGGCTATTTTCTTCTATTCATTACACAATTTGGGGGGAAAAACAAACCAAGGGGCAATTCAATCATAGGTGTAATATGATGTCAACGCACTAACTTTACCAAGTGCCACTTTAAGGGGGGAATTAAGCAAAATCACGTACTCAACTTATAAAGTGCCACTTCATAAAGTTCAATTAGGGATCTAACTAATCTAGGTTGCCTAATTGTGTTGATTTCTATTGTCTAGTCGAACTAACTTGTTCTAATCATGGGATATAAAACACACTCTTTTGTAATCAACCTAAAAAAGGGAAACTATAAGTCCTAGTGTGAAGGCATCCTAAAACATCTTAGGATCCATAATCTCATACCCCATCTATATGGACTTATCCCTGAACCTGGTAAACAATCTCAGAAGGCTAAGTGGTTTAATCATCATGATCACATTATTGGATTGATCAATTTACATATTCTAGATGCCGCTTTATATGCCATCATGGATATTGATTGTCCACATGCATTATGGATCAAAATTTGGGAGATATGTGGCGACTTGAATGTTTCTCCATTCCCACATGATCCTTCTTTGATCACAACTCACATCCCTAATCATGATATAGAAACAAAATGTTCCAGTGATAGCAAAAGTTATCACTCCTACTGTTGCTTCATTAGATTCTAGAGCCGCTTCCTCGAAAGCTTCTAGTGCCTCCTTACAACAGGATATCAATATTCATAGCATTGCTGATTGGGAAATATTTCTACCTGACATTACTTGTCTGTTTGTAGAGTCTCGCATTACTGACATGGAAGCACACATTGAGGACATCAGTGTTCTCTTCGATGACAGTGCCAATGAAGCTGCATCAACATTGTCCAATTCAGATATTCATGATTTACATCATCCTACACATGGTTCTGTATCGTCATCATCCTCATCTATTGCACATGCACCTGATTTGATTATGGCATCCTTCAGCATTGACATGGGGACACCTGAGCACTCTTCGAAGGCATCAACATGGGCATCATCATCCTTAGATCAACTTCAGCATGATTCAAGATCATACATACATCTTCTCACATGGGAAGATATCTTGCATCTTTAGGTGGTTTCTTTTCTTTCCAAGGGAAGGAACATCGTTCAGTGTTCTTGGATCTACATCTGCATTCTTTGTCGACTATCCAACATCACTACAGCAGGACATGTATTATGGGGGGATCTCATTGACCTTCTCTCAGTTTCTCTCCTATGGGGGGAATCTTATTTTGTGCTTAGTGAAAGAAGTAGTACTTCTTTTTCTCTATAATTTCTCTCTTTTTGGAGGAAAGATTTTTCCCAATGGGTTTTCTTTCTTTCTCTACTTTTTGAGAGATGCATTTGTACCTGGGTACTTCATCAAGCTCATAGGTGGGACCCCTCTTTCATAAACTCACCTAAGCTATGCTTAATGGGGGGTGTTGGTGTATAACTCCTATAGTTTACACTAACTCAATCATAGTTACGAGAATTCCAACACATGCTCTTTGACATAATCAAAGTAGTTGGTCATTTGGAAGATGTGTCATCTAAGTGGACACCTCGCTGCTATTCTCTAGGGTAGTTGCACTACTCATATGGTTTGTAATTCGTCACCTATCCTTGTTTTGTGGAGAGTCAGGTATCCAACTTCTCCTATTTATATCTTCTCATTTGTTAATACATTTGTTCATTTTCACTTGCAATCTTGTGCTTGTTGTATCTCCATGATCTTGGTAGTTTCTACAATCCCTTATCTATTCAAAGTGTTTCCTAGGATCCCTATTCTCTTCCTAATATACATACACACACTTAGGTCCCTTCCCATTAAGATTTTTATAAATTATAACCCACCAATTCTTCCACAACACTTTGTTAGCTTGACTCCTAGGGTTTCATATTCTACGGCCATTTTTTACACACACTACATGTCAATCTTGCATCATTAGGATACCACACACATCAGATTTTTCATATGACTAAGTGGAGATAAAAAGATACCATCTAGGAGACTAATTGTCGCAATTTATTATATAGTGATTTGTTAGATGTTTGAAATAAGCAAAAATCAACCTTGACACCTAATGTCATTTTGATAACCACATCAACATTCAAAACTAGGTGATAGCATGAGCATTGGAAGAATGCTCTCATATTGAAGGAAAAAAATGTGTTGCATATCTACTCTTGTGTTAAAGGTTAATACATAATTGTACCTCTCTTTAATGGTGAAGTTTTTTTCTAAAATGGTTTATCTACATATATCTAGTGTCATGTATTGACTTATTATGGTTTACTAAATTTTTATGTGCTCTCTATTTCAATTACAAATTAGTTTATACATGAACACTAAATATATACATTAATCTTGATGTTATTTCTACAATAGTTCACTCTATTTTTTAACATTTGGTATCAAACCCATGGTTTTGATTAGAGGGGGACACATTTCTAAAAGTGTTGTGAGTTTTTTGTACATTAGTAGGAGCATCTTTCTTTGTGTACTTACAAATCTATGTGTATTGCAAGCCATGGAAAGTACATGTTGATTAAATATTGAGAAATTTTATGGATCTAGTTACATGGTTTAGAAACTCAAAATGAAGGATCTCCTTGAAGAGAGAGATCAATGGAGAGCTATTTCAAATGAAAAAGCTAGACACTATGTTTGATGATGATTGGAAGAAGCTAGATAAAAAGGCATGAGGAACCATTAGAGTGTGTCTTACAGTTTTGTCCTACTATGTGTTTATTGTGAGGCAACCACATATATTCTTTATTATAAGATTGGTGAGATTTATCATTTACAAAGATCCTTGTAAATAAACTTTATTTGAAAAGAAAATTATATTAATTAAAAAATTAAGATGGAAACTTTGTTGTAGAACATTTAAATGTATTTAATTTGATTATGAGTCATTTAGGATCCATTGCTTTTAACCTTGAAGAGGAGGATAAGTGTATATTGTTACTTTTCTCTTTTCATAAATCATGGGAAAATCCAAATATTACTCTAAGTGGTTCTATAATAGCTCATGTTGGATGTTATTGTTGCTACTTGGATTATATAGGAAATCATAAGAAAATCCATGGAAGAGAGCTCAAAAGATGCACTATGTATTTGGGTAAGGCTCAAGGATAAAGGAGTTTCAAAAGGGTATTAAAAAATTCTACAAAAAACATCTAATTCTCAAGGCCATTCTAACACCACAATGAATAATACAGTGATATGTTGGAACTATGGAAAATAGGGGCATGTGAGGGAATATAGAAATAAGAAGAAAACTTATGAATCCTCCATTAAAAATTCCTCTAATGACAATGAGAAGCCTTGTTTATTTTTTCTAATGTTATTTTTCACAAATCATGGTTTATTGACTCAAGTTCTTCATATCATATGGTACTCCTCACAAGGAGCAATTATCTTCATAGAAATCTTATGATAGAGAGAAGTGTATTTAGGTAACAATAGTTCACATTAGATTGTTGGTCATGGGAAGGTAGAATTGTGTTTTAGTGATGGAAGGGTAATATCCCCTTACTAACTTGTTTTCCATATTTTAGCACTTGTGAGAAATTTGATTTTACTATGCAAGATTGAATGAATATGGATTGTATGTCACATTTAACAACTCTAATTATTGGTTGGTGAAAGGAAATTTGGTGGTTGCTAAAGGACTTTGTGTTAGATCTTTGTTTAGGTTTAATTCCTCCAAATTTTATCTCTATCAATATAACTAACAATTTTTAAAATACATGTACATTGTGGCACCAACATTTGGGGCACACTGGTGAAAAATGCCTTATGACCCTGATTAATAAAAGGATGGTTGGTGGATATTCTTATTATGATTGGCATTTTGATTTCTACCAGCATTATGTGTTTGGTAAACAAAATATATCACATTTTCCATTGCAAAGTTATAAAATAAAGAGCTTATTAGAAATCATTCATTAAAATGTGTTTGATCCAGTGGATGTGGGTTTTATGGAAAAAATATTTTTATTATTTTACATTCATTAATGATGCCCCTAGATACACCAAGATTTATTTATGCATTCCAAATCTATTTTTTCTCTAAGTTTAAGAAATTTAAGGCTTAGAAACAATTAGATAATAAGATAAAGGTGTTAAGTACAGAGGGGATGAACAAAACCTTCATGGAAAGAGCTAGAAGTATGTTGGGTGGTACATAGTTGGATCAGTTCTTTTAGGCAAAAGCTATGTACTACTTGTTACTTAGTAAATGGATCTCCTTCTTCAACTCTTGTTGACAAAAATCCTTATGAAATGTGGATAGGTAAGAAACCTCATGTTTCACATTTAAGTGTATTTGACCTTATGAGGCTTATGTGTTAGAGTGTTGGGTTTATCCTAACCCACACCTAGGCTTTAGTCACACTTAGTTTCTAGGTCTAACTTAACCTTGACATTAAAGGTTAAGTTCACTTTTGAGGTTAGTCGCCTTTTTGTTTCACCACATGTGCTCACATGAGGTTAGTCATTTTGACACTTCACCTCATTATAGGTTGGATATATTCTCTCCTCACCTTAAGGGAGGTTGGAGACATTTGTCCATCACCCTCCACTTGTCCACACATGTGTTCATCACATAGAGGGTTAGTCATAGTTGGTTGTCTCCTTCTCACCTCCTTCCCCTTGCCTACATAAGCAAGGCTCTTTGTACATTTTCATCAACTCTTGGTGTAAACTCTTGATATAATCTCTTGATTATACATTTTGGCTTTTATGTGCTTATGTTTTGTGGAAGTTCATCTTTGTTCTCGCTTGCTGATCTTGACTATTCTAAGATTATGTTCATGTACCTAAAGAAAATTGATCTAAACTAAGTATCCAAAATCAGATAAATACATCTTTGTAGGATATGGTGAGATGTAAGGTTTTATAAGCTTTGGAATCAACTAACCAAGAAAATGATCTATTTTAGACATGTGATTTTAAGGGAGTTTAGAGCATTTTTAGATCCTATACAACTAAAGGAGAAAGAAGGAAGGGAAATATTCCATTTTAAGACCAAGGTTGAAAAGTAAGAAGATGCACATGTTGAAGAACACGATTATGGATTAGAGGATGGAAAGGAAGACGAGGGTTTAAATGAGAGTTCTAAACTTAGGACAAGCAGGTTGAGCATATAAAAGAAAGGGCAAAGCCCCTTAATCCTACCTTGAGATGATTCATGAGATAATGGAACCGAGTAGATAGGTATATCCCATCAAATTTTTGTGGTGTATTTGTTTTTACGTATTGATCATGAACTAAGATCTTTTAGGGAGGTTCTCTTTTTGAAGGGTAGTGAGCCTTGGATGTAGGCCATATAGGAATAGATGATGGCCTTAGATAGATGTGACACTTGGGATGTTATTAGTTTCTTGAGGGAAGAAAACGCATTGGTTCTAAGTGGGTGTATAAGAAGAAAATCAAAGAAAATGAATGGCTAGAGTGATGCAAGGCCAAACTGGTGGCCTAGGGTTACTCTAAAAGAGAGAGTTGATTTTGTTGAAATTTTCTCTCTTGTTGCTTAGTTATCTTTTATTCGATTTCTATTATCTAAAGAGAAACCATGGGGACATTCAAACTAGGAGCACTTGAAAAGAATAAGCATTTGCATTAGAATCATCTAGGACATTACATAGTTAAGTGTGTTGTCTTAGATTATTCACCAAAGGTTGTAAAGCTATAAAATGAGGGGGTTGTCTAAGTGGAACATGACCCTCACAATTCAACAACTTCCCTTAGTCATTCTTAAATACCACTAACCTTTACCCACTAGTAAACAAGAGTGGGGTGAATGAAGTTGCAAAAGTACATAGATATCTAGATCATTCTTATAGGTTATAGATCCAATCCATGTCTAATAACATTTCAAAAAAGAAGAAAGTTGATCATGCACAACAAGACTTTTTATGTGATTGTCATAATTTTTAAATAAAATGCACACCAAGCACATCCATATTTTTTTACCTAAACGATTGTTTTCACACAATATTAGAATGATTCTCTACCGTAGCTTCTAAAACAAAGTACCTATTTCACCTCATTAAATTTCCAAATATTTATAACATACTTTATCATTCACAAGTGATAAGTATATTCTCTTACAATATTGCTCTGAAGAAAGAGGAGTATCGGAAGCTGACTCTAGTGCCATGGAAGGGGAATCAAGGTCAACAAAGTTTGAAGAATGAAAATCATAGGATCTGTGTAAATTTGTAAGTGTTGACTTACAAGAGCCACTGACATGTTTCTTCCATTATTTGAATTAGAGACCTAGATCACGTTCTAGTCAACAAGGTCTTGAATGATGTGCTTAGGATGCAAACATTGCTTACTATCATGTCCATGAACTCTATGGAACTGACAGAAAGCCTTCAAGTTATATAAAGGTGGTAAAAGCTTTCACATGTCAAGAGGCATGATAGGGGCAACTGCACTAAACTATTGTTAAGGAGCCTACATGATGGTGTAGAGGGACTCCTTTAAAGGAGTAAACTTTTAATTTCTTGATGCCTTAGGAGCAGAGAGGGCTAAGGCAGTTTGAGAGGATGATTTAGCCATTGTATTGTTAACCAATTTTGATTAATTATTCTAATAAAAATTTATATTTTTCTTATAGTTTGTGAAAGATGAAGAAGCATCAGATTGGATAGTACCTAAGCCAGTGAGGAAGAAACCTCAAAAAGGCTAAGCATCCACTGATAATCATGTAGTGCAATGCACAAATGAGTGAATGAAGAATATATCATAAGCATAATCCTATCTTAGATTTGAGGTTGAAGGTTTATGATGAAAACCCTCTGCACATCAGAATGAAGCAAATCATAGGGTATTTGAGAGAAAAGAGACTAATAATGACAAATGAAGTTTATTACATTCTCAACACTTTATTTCTTGCAATGGACAAGGTTGATAAAAGTGACATATGATCCTATACATTTTCTTCGAAGTATTGCAAAAATTGATTAACAAGATGATCAAAAGAAAGAATTGAATGTTTAGGCAATGAGAAAAACCAATCAAATGCAATATCCTTAAGGGATCACAGGAAAAGTTTTGCTAACAAAGTGCCTTGATATAGAAAATCACTGCATAAAGTAGTAAAGGTAGAGATGTGGGTTTGTGGGTCAACTTTACTAGTGTACTTCTCAAATATTTGTGCCTCAAAGTTTTGTGGAAATGGAGTAACAAGGATATCCAATGAGAGCAGGCTACACCTATAACTTATGCAGGGACATATGGCTATGAAGATGATGTGGAAAGTGTGGTGAGTTGTTTCTACAATGAGCCAATGTTTTGCAAAAGTTAGTTTATGATAGGGTCAACAATATGTGTGGGTGGAGGGAGTGGAGTGGAAGCAAGAGATTGTGAAAGCTATTGTGAAAATCTAGGGTTGTGGGAAGGAAAAATGAATTGTAAGGACCTTGAGCGTGGAACAAATACATATTGATTAATAGGATTCATCACACCACCTGACAAGCCAAATCCTATCCTACCAGAGTGAGCAGAACTGGTAGTCATGTGAAGAGAAGTGAAAGTCTAAACACCTATAGTAAGTAGAGGAAGAGAGAGATATTTCTAGGAGTGTTGGACTACAAATCTTGATCACCTAGAATACATCTCACCAATGACAGGGCTTCACTATGCATAATGTGAGCATTGTCCTAAAGAAAATTAATGCCTTGAGGATGATTAGTTAGCAAAATGTGAAGAGCATCAGCCAGAGGGACAGTCAAACAAGATATGTCCTCATGACTCAGAAAGTCCTAAAAATTAGCCAAATGGTGATCTACAGCATTAATTTTTTTCTTACGGGATATGTTAAAGGGCCACCTCATGATCAAAGGCCGACTTTGCATTATGAAAGGTAGTCACCCATACTATATGAGAAGAAGGAGATGAAAGAGAGATATTGACTTGTTTAAAAGAGAGCTGAGTAAAATTAGGAGCAGAGAAAATAGTCGTGGTAGGATTAGTGGAAAATTACATGGTAGTCAAATTCCTCAAATTCCTCACACTCCTACGCACCAAATATTCAAAATTAGAAGACTGGGTTGTAAAGATCTTAAACTACATTCAGACTTCACAACACATAGTGCTAGGTGATGAAAGGAAAATGTTTTTGTTTTTGTTGCAAGAAAATGGGTTCACCTCAATGAAAGGATAAACCATAGCAAAGAAGATGATTAAATTCAATATGTCAGGTTCACCAAAATGTAGCGTAGGAAAAAAAACACTCTTTAATCAAATATCTTCAATCAAGGGAGTTCTTCATAACACTACACTTAGGTTCTACTATCTAAGGTTTTAGATATCCAAGAATCTACTCTAGGTTGCAATAGAATGATTATGAATCCCAATCAAAGAAATACAACCTAATTAGGTGATTGACAATGAAAGGAAAATAAGAAAACTGCTGAAATAAAACAATTGTGAACAAAATTGAGAAAAATGATAGGAGAGGAAGAAAAAGATAATAAAATGAAACCTGTATCCAAAAGGAGGAGCTCACTACCTCAAATGACAGTGCACCATGAGGATGTCTGTACTACACAGTAGAGTCAAAAATGTGCCAAAAATAAAATTTTCTAGGTATATAGAGGCCTAGAATTCCTACACAACATAGAACACCAAATATACCCAACATTATCCAGGTAAAATAGAACCTGAAATAAAACAATTTTATTTAGGAAATAAAATAAAGTGGAGAAGGGAGGAAGACAAACAAGAATCATTATGTAGTTGTAGTGCCTCCACTCCAAGAGTACCTACAAAAAGAGAGAAGAGAAGGGTTGGGCTGCTTAGGGACTTGCCTTAGCCAAGTCCCAATTTTGGTATTTCTACCTCCACGAGAAGTAATTGATGATGAGAATAAACAACAAGCAATTGAAAGTGCACATGCTCCTATCCTAAGTACATCTAGGAAAGTAATAGTAGTGACAAAACAAGTAAACTAAAAAGATTTGCTTCCTTGGTCTATAGGGAAGAAACCCACAAGTATGCAGCTAGTGCAAGATAAAACAATGGTGGTCTACACATAATACAACTACAAAAAGTAAAGAAGATTTAAATAATAGGATTGAGCAACACAATGAACAAAATTACTGATCTTATTGAAGGGGAGAAAGTTGCAAGCTAACAAGATCTTAAATTTGGTATACAACTTTAAACCCCAATAAAATAGAGCTTCATCAATGAGCACAATTTTCAATAAAAGCTTCCAAGAGCTAGCCAAGATGATGTAGCATCACCAAAGGAATACAAGAATTCATGTAGTTGCTATAGAGATTGAAAAAATGTTGTAGAGTAGAGCCAAGAGAGTTGTGTGCTTGAGAGAGTGCATGAGAGTGAATGAGAATGAGAGAGTTGTGTTTAAAAAATCTTCTAAATTAACCAAGAGAGGGAAATAATCCTGAAATAGCATGTAGAGAGATATTTTGTGCCTTGGAGAGGTGTTACCCAGAAGTTTCATGATCTTTGAAGACATGTGATAATGCCCAAGAATGGTTATCTGTTAGCAAATAGATGTAGGATGCTAGCACATCGCACTGACATCCATACATAGTGCTTAGGTCTAGGCAAAACCAGCTCTTGGTCACACATGACACATTAGGATCATATGATTATCTAACCATTAGAGTGAAATTTGAATAAAATGAGACAAAGAATCCTAAATTAAACAAACTTTAGCCTATAATGCAAAGAGAAGGCACAAACACTAAGGTGGTTGTGAAACGTACTGTGAAATTGCCAGGGTATACAATTAATGATGTTATAATACTTATCAACTATGAATGATAAACTATGCTATAAATATTTGGAACTTTAATGATGAGAAATGGAGTAATTCATTTTAGAAGCTATAATGTATGCTATAAAATAACACATTGAATCTTAAATCATGTACATCTCCTACCAATAAATAAAGATCTACACATGACATTAAAAAACTCCACAACCTTTAATTTGATTAACAAGAAAAAGAAGAAATCTCCTTGAAATGAACAATCCTCTTGATGAACAACTCATGAGTGGTGGGGTGAAGAAGCCTATAGAATTTGAGACCATCTATGTATGTAACAAATATGCAATGATTTCTCTATAGATCCAAGCCTTGCATTTCTCCATTGGAATATGGGCCCATGTAGGAAAACCAAACACTCAAAAGTGCTCTACTATGAGTTTTTGACTAGTCTAATCTTGAAAAGGAATGACCCCCTTCACAACTCAGTGAGGAACTTGATTCTAGATGTAACATGCACATTTGATGGCCTCTACCCAATGCTAAGGTGCCACTGACCTAGAGTGAATCATACAACTAGCAATCTTTTACAAGAACTTATTCTTGCAATCTCTGACATCATTTTTCTCTGGACTATAAGAAATTGTGTGCTAAATAACAGTACCCTTTGAGTTACAAAACTGCTCAAAAAATTGGTTGACATATTTCCCTCATTATTTATACATAGAATCTTGATGGCCTTCGCTAACTATTTCTCTACAAAAGCTTTGAAGTTCTGAAAAGATTTAAAGACCTCAGACTTCTATTTGAAAATGTATACTTATGTGTATATGAAAAGTTCATTAATGTAAGTTAAAATATATCTAGCAATGATGAAAGAAGGATGTCAAAATGGGCCTGCCAAGTCACTATACAGTAAGTCCAAAAGTTGTGTGGCCCTCCATGCTTTAACTTTATCATGTTTCTCCTAAGGATGTTTACTAAAAATCCATCAAAAAATTGAATAGAAGGAAACCCTCAAACCATTTCCTATTGACTAAGCTGTTGCAAGTAATGGTAGTTCAAGTTGCCAAACTATTGATGCCACAAACAACTCACTTCATCTGAGTGAGTGAGCAAAGCAAGTGAAGGAGGATCATGAACAAAGTGAGAAAACTAATATAGGCTGAACAAATGATCAACTTTACCTACAACAACTATAAACCCACTGTCAAATTCACTTATTACCATTGTGTCTAGAGTGAACTCAACTCTCTTGCTAGAGCCAGTGTGAGTGATTTGGTAAAAAAATAGGAGATTAGTTGACAAAGATGGATCTCACAAAAAATATCATGAAATGTTCCTTCACCCACATCAACAGACACTCTCACATGCACCTGAACATGAGTTCCATCATCCATTAGTATAGATGGCATAGAACATGGCTCCAAAGAGGAAAAACCATCTTGTGAAGAAGTCGTGTTGTTAGGCAATTCGAAGAGGGATCATCAAAGTTCCCACTAAACTAGCCACTCACAATAGTTTGTAGGAGTCTTTTCCTCAAATAATAACTACCTCTCCTCACCTATATATGTACTTGTCTTCTCCAACTTATGGAGGCATACTTTATCTATTCTTATGTTGTGTTATAATATGCAATATTATTTTTGGTCTTCTTGATCTCTTTGGATTTCCACATGGTATCAAAGAAGGAGGAGGAGGATTACAATTTGTAAGAACTTTGTTTTGTTCATTGCGTAGGATTTGCTAAGTTTTTTTTCACAAATGTCATTGTCTTTGTGTTTGTAGAAGGAACCTTTCATTGCTGAAGAATAGTGGTTGAATAAGGTCGACCCTACAAGGGCCAAGACAACCTATCATAGAAAGTGAGCCTTGTATGTCATAGAAAGCAAGCTTTCTTATCAAAGAAGGCATGTTGCCTCTGTTAGGGGCTCACAAACTAGTGAAGAAAGGCCCACGTCCTGGTAAAAAGCCCTCAACCTGCTCAAGAAAGGTTCGTGGCATGTTGTATTTATTACACCCCTATTTGGGGTTTGTGGCTACCATGAGGTGTCACATCCCTACTGAATCAGGCCCATGACCTCCTTTTCTAGGCATTATCCCTATTTGAAATCCTCAATTCAACTCTCCAATTTCTTGGAAAGTGCATCCTCTATGGGGGATTTCATAGTATAAAGGTTTGAGAGCCTTTAAAGGTTGGGACTCATGTAGTAGGGGATTTCATCCCTCATACAACCAACACTCAAACAAGGATTCCTCATGCAGCAGCTTTCAGCATACAGGCACGATGGCACTCTTTTTTCAACTCTTGGTATGTGTAGATGATGCCAAACCATGAGTAGAAATAGTGTTTTTGAAGATTATGGGAGATATCTTGTCCAGCACCACCCTTGTAACTCCATATTCTTGGAGTTGTTTTACCCTATTCTATCTACTCATTTTTCCCTAATTCAAGGTGTGTAAAATTGGGTGTTCCAAATGTATTTTTGTACTTTGTTTTTCAAAAGATTTTATAAGTTATGCAGTGTGAAATAAAAAAATACAAAATAAAGGGGGACATTTTAAATTGGGGTAAATTTCTTTGAAGGATTATTGGTTTACAGTAATAAACCTTTGTATCTTTGTTGGACGAAGACGAAGGGTGAGGTCCTATTTGGCATGAGGCCAATACCTCCTCACAATCAGACCACAGTATTCTTCTCTCTTTGTAAACTCCAACAAGTGTTTGGATGGCTAGGCTACCTCTTTCCATAGACATTTTTTTCTTTTTAGTGCAAATGCATTAAACTAAGTCATTTACAGGAAATTAATTATGTAATAACTTTTGCTTGGTAGCTCGAAATTGAGCACTATTTTTTGCAAATGTTGATGTTTTTTTATTTCCAACACATTGTACCTACTTGCATTGAAAAACACACTAAGTTATAAAGTGCCAAAACTAGGGGGCCACCTAATCAAGGGGGTTACCTAATGTGTTGATTTCTATTGTCTAAAGTAATTAATCTATTCTAAAATCATGGGATATGAAACTCACTCTTCTGTAATCAATCTAAACAAGGGAAACTAGAAGTCCTAGTGTGAAGGCATCCTAAAACATCTCAAGTTCCATAATATCATACCTTATCTATATGGACTTGTCCCTAAACTTGGTAAACAATCTCAGAAGGCTAAGCAGTTTAATCATTGTGATCACATTGTTGGATTGACCAGTTTAAACATTCCAGATGATGCTTTGTATGCCATCATGGATATTGACTATCCACATTCATTATGGATCAAATTTTGGGAGATATATGGAGACTCCAATATTTCTCCATTCCCACATGATCCTGCTTTAAACACAACTCACACCCCTAATAATGATACAGAAATAGAATGTTCCATTGACATAGAAGAAGTCATCAATCCTACTATTGCTTCATCATATTCGAGAGTCACTTCTTCGAAATCTTCTGGTGCTTTTTTGCAACAGGATATCATTCTTCCTAGCAATGTTGATTGGGACAGATTTCTACCTAACATCAATTGTTTATTTGTAGAGTCCTGCATTGTTGACATGGAAGTACACATTGAGAACATTAGTGTTCTCTTTGATGATAGTTTCAATGAAGCTACATCAACATTATCCTCTTCGAATATTCATGCTCTACATCATCATACACATGGTTCTAGATCGTCATCATCCTCATGTATTGGGCATGCACCTGATTTGATTATGGTATCCTTTGACATCAACATGTGGACACCTGAGCATTCTTCGAATACATCACAATGGGCACCATCATCCTTGGGTCAACTTTAGCATGATTCAAGATCATAAACACATCTTCTTGCATGGGAAGATATATTGCATCTTTAGGTGGTTTCATTTCTTCCTGAGGGAAGGAACATTGTTCAGCATTCTTGGGTCTACATTTGCATCCTTTATCAACTATTTAGCCTCACTATAGTAGGACATGTATTATGGGGAGGTCTCATAGACCTTCTATCATTATCTCTCCTATAGAGAGAATCACATATTGTACTTAGTGAAAGAAGTAGTACTTCTTCACTTGTATAATTTAATGCATCTTATCTCTCTTTTGGAGGGTAGTTTTTTCCCACTGAGTTTTCTAAAGGTCTTTCTCTATTTATGAAAGATTACATTGTTCTTGGGTACATCATCAGGCCTAGTTACCAGGACCCAATTTCATATTTACATTGTTACTCACTAGGCCTTGTAGTTGAGACCTATTACATTTGTGCCCACCTAAGCGATGCTTAAGGGGGGTGTTAGTGTATATATATTTCATATATTTTATACACTTAGGCATAAGCCTACTTAGGTGTGCCTCTATACAAACTTGACACATGTCTCATTGAGGTGTTAAGGTTGTTAGGTGGTTAGGAGAGGGGTCATCAAAGTTCCCACTAAACTCACCACTCACACTAGTTTGTATGAGTCTTTTCCTCAACCAATAACTATCTCTCCTCACCTATATGTGTACTTGTCTTCTCCAACTTATGGAGACGGACTTCATCTATTCCTATGTTGTGTTATACTGTGCAATATTGTTTTTTGTCTTCTTGATCTATGTGGATTTCAACACATGTGGTGTGAAGCACTCGATTCAATCATCCAAGAATTAGGTTGTGAAACAACAACAACTAGGGCCTTTCCCTTTCTTTTTCCCTTACTTTTGTCTATGTTATGTGAAGATTCCTGAGATGAACTCAATTTGATAGAATCGGGTACCTTAATATTGTTCTTTTCAATAAGATGTGTAAGGTGATCAATTTGTTTCCTTAAACACTTGTATGCATCATGACTAGCTTTCTTACAATAGGAACAATTTTTCTTCTCCTTCTTAGGCTTGTCACCTTTGGAAGAAGATGCCTAATTAGATATATTAGAGACAACTAGGTTCAATTATTGTTTCTTCTTTTCTTGGTTCTATTGTTTCTTATTCTAGTTACCAGGCCCTTTTCCATCTTTAGTGCCATGATTTTCAGCCAATGCATGAGATTTAGATGGCTTAATTATGCTCATTTGAACCAATTTATCTTTCTCCTTTGTGAGTTCATTTTCAAAATTGTCATGAGAAGGCATTTTTATATGTGGTTTCTAAATCACTTTTAGTGGCATGAAATGTAGAAACAAACACATCATAGTTAGGACAAAGTTTTAAAAGAATACTTAAGATCAATTGAGAATATTTTTTCTCAATTCCACATTGTTTTAACTGCAATCTTATGGCATTAGCTTAGTGAAGAAGTCTTAAATAGTATCAAAATTGGTAGGAATTAACCCTATGAGCTCATTCTCTAGTAAATGTCCTCTTATTTTATCTTGTGTACCAAAGAGATTTTCCAAAGTGGTCCATACATCATTTGGTGTAGAAAAAAATCAATATGAAAAAGAAAATATGAAGATAAAGACATACCTAAGGTTCCAAATGCTTCATCACACCTATTAAACCATTTTAGCTTTTTTACAATTAGAGTTGGTTCAGTTTCTAGCCCATTGTAACCCTATATAGCCCTTGTTTCTTTAAATGGATTTTTATTTGACTTCCAATCATAGTTATAGGGTGTGAGTATTGGTAATGTTAATCCATTTTAATGTAGAAAATAAGATTGTTGTTGTTGTGTAAAAATGAGAATGCAGAATACTCCAAGAGAGAACACAGGACACTATCCTTTTCACTAGTTTCTAAAGTGACCCCTCCCAGAAATGACAATGCTAGCACTTTATAATTATTGTGATTTACAATGCAAATATTAGATTTTTAGACTCATACAAGGCCTAAAATGGCCAAAACACTGAAACTACAATTCAAGTACAATATGAGATCAATTTGAAAGCAAAAATGTAGAGTACATAGAAACATAAACTCTAAAAAAATGATACCCAGAAAGGAATTTGTTTGCACAAGTTATGGATTCCAAAAGGTCTCAAAATGAGAATTATGCAGCAAATTCTGGAATAATCTTCAATTTTTGAAAAATGGAGCATCAAATAAGAAAATCAATTTTGACATGATGAAGAGAGTGAAATTCTACCCCAAATTAAAAAAAATTGCACTGAAAACAAAGTCAATATGACCTAGAATGGAGCCTCAGAAGTTCACCTTCAAAACTATGGTTGTCAATGGAGAGGGGTATGAGTTGCAAAATTCAACCTTGGCAAAATTTGGTAGAACTACCAATAGATTTGGTGGTGCCACCAAGTTTAGAGGATTTTTAGTCAATTTTCATCTCTACCAAATATAGAAGTATGCTAAATTAAAAAAAGAGGGGCCAGATTTGGCCAAACCCGTAAATGTGGCGGCATTGACTTAAAAGGTTGAATTACAAATTTGTAGGTCATAAGGGTTGAAGAACATAAACATGCCAAATGACTAATAGGGTTGGTGGAGGTTGAATGCCACACTCACACCCTTTATAAGGGTCTATGACCTTGTAAGGGTCCGTAGCCTTTATAAGGATTGTGACCTATCGAAGGCTCATGGCCTAAGCACTTAAAGCACTTCAAAAAATAACCCTATGGTGCTAAGTGCCTAGAATAAACAACTCTTTAAAAAAAATTATGCAAATTTTACAAAATTTGAGCTTCGATTTGCATGTTGGGAGGCCAAAATGACCTCTTGATAAAAACATTTTTGTCTTAGAAACTCCTAGCACCAAAACTAGGCAAATTTTATGTCAAAATTTATCTATTCAACATTTTGGACTCAATGACAGGGTCCTTTTGGCCTGAAAAATGTCCCAATTGAAATTTGACCTCTAGATCTAAGCTTGAAACCCCCATTTGCAATTGTGTCAAATGATCTCCAAAATGGATGAAACAAAAACTAATCTTGACTTTGTTAAGCCTCTTGGACATGTTGGAATAATTAAAATTACTATCGTTATAACCAGAATAGCTACAATCACCTAGATCTCACAAAAGACATATAGAAACTGAAGAGGTTATTAGATCTTCATAAATCCTTTATGATTCTTCAAATCGCTAAAAAATATATGAGAAGAGCATACAGATGAATACCAAAAGCTTTGATACCTTGTTAAAAATTTGACACAGATGAATAAACCAAGAATGTTTTAAGAGAGATTCTAAGATACAAAAGGTGAAAATGCATAAACAAAAGCAAACCAACGATTTTGAGGGATATGCAAATGTCAAGATGGTAGAGTTGCATTACGAAATCAATGAAAATGATATAAAAGATTAGCAAAATTGTGATACAAGATGTAAAATACAAGCTAGGTAGTGACCAGGGCGAGGGGTGAATGTGGAAAAACTGACCAACAGGGAGGGACCACCAAATGGTCTAAACATAATAATGTAACTTCCTCGTAGGATGGTGACATCTCAAATGACTCACTCACCTAATTAAACCCAATTTATTAACTTAAACAAGCTTAACAAAAGTGTAGGAAAAACTTAAGAAATAATGAGATAAATAACCCACTAGGAAAATAAAAACCTACACTAACACTTTAAATTTTAAAATTGAAATTCCTACATTTATGACAATCTTGAGATATTACCATTTTGCATTAGTTTGAGCACCAAAAAATACTAAATTGTTTTTTTAGCATTGTGCATTTAAAGGCAACATCTTATAAAATAAAATATCCTCATTTTCTGGAGTAGGATTCACATGGGTTTAAGTTGGAAGGATCCATCGATCTCTATCTACTAAACAAAAGGATTATAATATATCTATAAGATCAATTAAGGTAAATTATCTTTTGATAGTGATAATAAAAATATATTGAGATTATATTAACCTAATATTTACACATAGTAACAGATCATCATAAATTATTGTAAAGAGATCAAATGATCATAAACACCATTGAAATATATTGTCTTAGGTGAGGAAAGTAACTTTATTCAGAAAGTAATGACTAGTTGGCATGGAGTCACTGTGGACCCATATTTAAAATTTCATTGGAAACTTTGAATGTAGGACCACCAGCCTACTCCTACTCTGCCCCCTACTATGTGGAGCAAGTTGATAACCTGATAATTATAACGAACATGCCAATTAACTATTTTAAAAATCCTTTGTTAAATTTATCTCTTTTCATACTTTATAATTATTAATCATTTTTTTTTTTTAATTAAAGAAAGAGACAAGACAAAACATTAAGTGAGTCATTTGAGTAAATTGCATGGCACATGCTAAGATTTGTTGCCATTAACTTCGTAAGTGGGGGACTAAAACTAATCATCCTCCTCCTAGCTGAAATAGATGGGCATATGCAATTGAGCAGTGTAACTAACTTTAGCGGATGGTTCTGATACTTGTGCTTTACTTTTAGCTACCCACATGTGCCGCATACTCTCTAACACAATTATATAATAGCCGGACCATTCACTCACCCACCATAAAGGACGATTTTCAACGAGCCAAGGACTTCCTATCTCTGCAATATTAGGTACTTTTCGTTTCATTTACAGAAGACAAACGCTTCTTATCTGATTGCATTTATTTTAATGGTCCCCGCTTTTATATCACATTCCATCAAAGTTTTAATGCAGATGCTCAAATTCCACAATAAGTCTCAACAATTAGGTATCATCATTCTAAGATCAAAAGCGAAGCATTGAATGTTACCGACCAAAGAAAAAGGATGATTGAAGTTGATGAGCATTGAGCTGGCCAAGGAGTGACAAAATTAATAGCGATTAAGTAAATTAATGTAGTAAGAAAAAGGATTAAGGATGGTCAATCCTAATCAGACATCCCCATCACTAACTCACGATTTAAATTGGGTGGCCCATGCTAGGATTTGTGGCCAGTTAACTTCGTAAGTGGGGGACTAAAAGTAATCATCCTCCTCCTAGCTGAAATAAATATGCAATTGAGCAGTGATACTAACTTTAGAGGATGGTTTTGATACTTGTGCTTTACTTTTAGCCACCCACATGGGCCGCATACTGGACCTCTACTCTCGAACACAATTATATAAATAGCTGGGATCATTCACGCACCCACCATAAAGGACGATTTTCCACGAGCCAAGGACTTCCTATCTCTGTAATATTACTTTTCGTTCCATTTACAGAAGACAAACGCTTCTCACCTGATTGCATGTATTTTGATGTTCCCCGCTTTTATATCACATTACATCAATGTTTTAATGCAAATGCCAAATTCCACAAGAAGTGTCAGCAATTCATTGGCATTTTCATTATTGAAGATTCCCCCTTCAAATCATATTACATCAAAGTCTTAAATGTAGATCCTCAAATTCTACAAGAAGTCTCAACAATTAATTGGCATTTTCGTTATTGAAGATTCCTATCTTTCAAATCACATAGCATCAAAGTTTTAAAGGCAGATCCTCAAATTCCACAAGAAGTCTCAACAATTAATTGGCATTTTCGTTATTGAAGATTCCCCTCTTTCAAATCACATTACATCAAAGTTTTAATTGCAGAACCTCAAATTCCACAAGAAGTCTCAACAATTAATTGGCATTTTCGTTATTGAAGATTCCCCGCTTTCAAATCACATTACATCAAAGTTTTAAATGCAGATACTCAAATTCCACAAAAAGTCTCAACAATTAATTAACGTTTTCGTTATTGAAGATTTCCCACTTTCAAATCACATTACATCAAAGTTTTAAATGCGGATCCTCAAATTCCACAAAAAGTCTCAATAATTAATTGGCATTTTCTTTATTGAAGATTCCCTCCTTTCAAATCACATTACATCAAAATTTTAAATGGAGATCCTCAAATTCCACAAAAAATCTCAACAATTAATTGGCATTTTCGTTATTGAAGATTCCCCATTTAAATGCACATCCTCAAATTCCACAATCTCAACAATTAGATATCATCATTCAAAGATCGAAAGCGAAGCAGCGAATGTTACCGACCAAAGAAAAAGGAGGATTGAAGTTGATAAGCATTGACCTGGCCAAGGAGTGACAAAATAAGAATAATCACGACTGTTGAATTGCAATTAATCAAATTAATGTAGTAGGAAAAGGGAATCAGGATGCTCAATCCTAATCAAACATCCCCATCACTAACTGACGGTTTACACGACATTACTTTTCCCGGATACAACTTGAAAGCAAGATTGAATAAAGATTGTGTGAAAAATCTATTGCAGCTACTGATTATTAATTTCCTATCTTATAAGATTATTTGGCTGCTGAAAAATTAAATAATTTACAGCAAATATTAAATAATAACACAGCTGCAACTTCACGGAAAAATCACGGAAATAGAAAAATAAAATGAACACAATGTTTTGGACAAATTGTCCCTGGAAAAACCCCGAAGGGAAAACCAGTCAGCAGATATGAATTTTATTCAACTGCAGAAAATCAAGAGATACAAAATTGCTTGCCTCTTACTGGCAGAGCTCTGGAAATTTCTTTCCTGTAAATTCCCTTCCCTCAATTGTTCCTGCTGAAATTGCTCCGGCAATATTTTCCTTCTCCGGCAATTCCACTACTCTCCAACGCTATCACTGCGCCCTTTGCTTTCACTGCAAATCAATTTGCTATCACCGCAAATTTATTTATTTGCTATCACTGCAAATACTTCTCAGATCTGTGTTTTCCAAATGCCTATTGATCCTCTTTTATAATCCCCTCATTGGAAACCAATGGCCATGATTTAATTTTAATCAATGGCTAGGATTAATTAGACTCTAAACCCTAATATCTAGAAGTCTCTCGAGAGATCAATTATCTAGGTATGGAGATAATTATTCCAGCTGTGTTTCCAGCCTCGTAATCTCCACCCGAGACTAGAACACCTGTCCAAGCTACACAAAAATTAACACTCCCTCTTAGCGAGGAAGGTGTTCTGCATAACACCCAACTTACCTCTGAAGAAGATGAATTTTGCCTTCCCCAATGCCTTTGTCAAAATGTCTCCTACCTGCTGATCTGTAGGTATATATTGTAGCTGAACAACCCTCCGCTGTACACAATCCCTGATGAAATGATATCTGATGTCTATATGTTTAGACCTATCATGAAACACTGGATTCTCAGATAATCTGATGCAACTCTGATTATCACAGTGTATCACTGTAGTCTCAACCCTCTGACCAAACAAGGCTACTAGCAACTTCCGAAGCCATATAGCCTCACACGTTGCCATGCTAGCTGCTATGTATTCTGCTTCTGCAGAACTCAGAGCCACGGACTTTTGCTTCCTGCTGTACCAAGAGACAACTCCTGATCCCAAACTAAAGCAGCACCCTGAAGTGCTTTTCCTGTCCACCGCACTACCTGCCCAATCTGCATCAGTATAGCCTATCAACTTGATACCATCACCTCGAGCATATCTGATCCCATACTCGATTGTACCACGCAAATACCGCAATACATGCTTTGCCGCTATCCAATGCACTCTCTTCGGCTCAACCATGAACTGACTAAGAGAGTTTACTGCAAAGGATATATCTGGCCTAGTGTTGACTAAATACATGAGAGATCCAATCAACATCCTATATAAGGTGGGGTCTACATCCTTTTCCTTGGATGTGTCTACCTTCTTCCAATTCGTGATCATAGGTGTAGACATGGCTCTGCAATCTTGCATCTCAAACCTCTTCAAGATTTCAATGCAGTATTTCCCTTGTCCAAGGAAAATCTCTCCATCTGTCTACCACACTTCCATGCCTAGAAAGTAGTGCATAAGCCCCAAATCCTTCATCTCAAACTCTGCTGCAAGGTCCCTCTTGCACTCCTCTATAAGCCCCAGTGAACCTGTTAAAAACAAGTCGTCCACATATAGAACAAGAATGAGAATTTCACCCCCAACCACCAAGTAGTAGAGGTTAGCATCCGCCTCACTCTTCACAAAGCCTATTCCCTGCAAGTATCTATCAATGTGCTCATACCACGCCTTGGGAGCCTGCTTGAGTCCATACAAAGCTTTCTTCAATCTGCACACGTGGGTTTCGCTGCTGTGTGCTACAAAGCCCTCTGGTTGTTCTATGTATACCTCTTCTAATAATTCACCATTAAGAAATGTCGTCTTGACATCCATTTGATGGATCTGCCATCCCATATGCGCTGCAAGTGAGATTACGGCTCGTATAGAAGTATACCTGGCCACTGGAGTGAATGTCTCCTCATAGTCTATTCCCTCCTTCTGAGAGAACCCCTTGGCCACGAACCTTGCCTTGTATTTTTCGATGCTACCATCTGCACCATGCTTAATCTTATAGATCCAACGTGATCCAACCACTGCCCTATCTGTCGGTCTAGGCACAACCTCCCACACATCATTCAGCATTATTGAGGTATATTCCTCAACCATCGCATCTTGCCACACCTTTTGCTGTGCAGCCTCTTGATAGCTAGAAGGCTCACTATCTACCAACTGACTAACCAATGCCACATAGTCATTATACCTAGCTGGTTGTTTCCGCTGTCTATTACTCATCCTAGGAGCTCCCACAAACTCCTGAGTATCCTTATGTGTCTGTTGAACCTCACGGTTCCTCCTGTCAACTATAGAGGATGAAATATCAAACTCAATATCTTCTTGATGCATCTCTTGGATTTGCTGTATCTGTTGCTCCATACTCTGCGAACTCTCAGCACCTGAGCCTGTGCTTGTACTAGTAACTGTACTCGTGCTTCGCTGCCCCTGTTCTGGTTGAACAATCCTTGGAGCTTCTGTTGGCTGCTCATTCTGATCATCTGCTGGCAAATCTCTGGACCTCCTATATGCCTTGTCCTCCATGAATTTGACATCACGCCTGACTATAATCCTCTTGGTCCCTGGAATAAATATCCGATATGCCTTTGAGGTCTCGCTGTACCCCACAAAGTACCCTCTCTCTGCAGTCTGATCTAACTTGGAACGTGTAGCCCCTGGAATGTGACAAAATGCCAAACTCCCAAATATCCTGAAGTGACTAACATCTGGCTTCTTCCCTGAGAATGCCTCCTCTGGTGTCATCTTGCCCAATACCTTATGTGGAACCCTGTTCTGTATGTATACTGCTGTACTGCATGCCTCTGCCCATAAGTATCGTGGCATATCTTGGTCATACAACATAGCCCTTGCTGCCTCCGATATAGAACGATTCTTCCTCTCAGCAACCCCATTCTGCTGCGGGTTGTAAGGAACGGTCCACTCTCTCTTGATTCCTTCCCTGGTACAGAACTCCTGGAACTCTTTCCCTTTGTACTCGCCTCCATTGTCTGACCGAAGAACCTTTACCTTCCTGCCTGTCGAATTCTCCACAAGAGCTTTGAACTCTTGGAAGTGACTGAAGACCTCATCCTTGGTCTTCAAGAAGTATATCCAGGTCTTCCTGGAGAAATCATCAATAAAAGTAACAAAGTACTCATATCCTCTGAGAGACTTCGTTGACATTGGTCCACATATATCTGAATGTACTAGATCAAGAACCCCCTTGGATCTGGTGTCACTCCTTGGAAAAGCTGCTTTCACAAACTTCCCCAATACACATCCCTTACATACATCATCATGCTCTGTGCTCACGTCTGGAACACTTGTCACTGTCTCACGAAGCAATTTAAGTGCTCCATGATGTATATGGCCCATCCTTCTATGCCATAGCTCTCCTTGATCTCTAGGATTACTGCTGCTCACTAGTGCCTTAGGAGTATCAAACTGCAACCTATAAAGTCGGCCGCTCCTAACTCCAATAGCTATGGGTGATTTCCAATCCTTATGCTTGATTAAAACATGCGCCCCTCTAAAGAGTACATTGTAGCCTTTATCCTGAAGGATAGATACGGAAATTAGATTCATGCCCAAGCCTGGCACATACAACACATCATGAATGGAAATAGGCTTGCCATTCTCCCTCTGAAATAGAATAGTCCCTCTCCCAACTGGATTGCACTTGGACTTGATCCCCATCTAAATCTGGAATCTGATGTCCTCCTCCTTGTATCTGGAGAAGTACTCCCTAACTCCTGTCATATGAAATGACGCCCCACTGTCTATATACCAAACACCCTGTGAGGTTGAGCTAGTCAGGAAAGCTATGAGTGCAAACTCATCCTCCATTCTACTAGAAAGCTCATCTACACTTGCTGAAGCTGCCGTCTGCTTCTTGCCCTTCTTTTCATTGTGGGCAATCGCTGACATAGTGGCCGAATTCGTGACAGCCATAGCATTTGATCTTAGATAAGTCCTTCTTCTTCTCACTTTTTGAATTTGATCCTTTGCCAGACCCCTTCTTCGCTTTCCCTTTTCCTGCTAGGGCAACGTTTTCCTGTTCCACCTCACTTTTCTGACTATTACTGCTGGTTCCATTGACAAGACTTAGTCTAAGCTCCTCCTGAGTGAAGTCACTCCATAGTCGATCCCAACTCGGTAAGGTGTCTCGTCCATTAATAACTTGAACAAAGACATCCCACTGCTTAGTAAACCCATTCAGGGCTATTCGTACTAGCTCATCATCCTTTGGTTTGTCTCCAACAGCTGCCAATTCATCCTTGACAAGTCTAAGTCTGGTGAGGTAACTTGTGACGTCTTCTCCCTTATTCATCCGGGTATTCCTTAACTTTTCTCTGAGAATCAGCTTTCGGTTAAGGGTAGCATTCTGGTACAGATTCATAATGGCATCCCACATCGTCTTTGCTGTATCTAACTCTGCAATATACGGAACAATATGATCCTTAACACCGTCAAGAATCAGCCTCCTTGCCTTGGCATCTTCCTTCTTATATGCTACGAGCTGTGTTGCATCTGTAGGTACAGGTACAACAGTGGTCACATAATCCTTGATACCATTCTCTTCCAGCAATAAAGAAATTCTGGCTTTCCAGACACCAAAATTTGAGGCTCCATCCAATCTGTCCTGATCTCTTAAACCTGCTGAGGCCATCTCAAAAGAAAATAATAATTTGAAGAGGTCAAACTGGGTTTTATAAACCCTAGATTATTTTTCCTTTCTCCCTGTGCCTGTTCTGCACTCAGATCTGCTCTGATACCATGTGAAAAATCTATTGCAGCTACTGATTATTAATTTCCTATCTTATAAGATTATTTGGCTGCCGAAAAATTAAATAATTTACAGCAAATATTAAATAATAACACAGCTGCAACTTCACGGAAAAATCACGGAAATAGAAAAATAAAATGAACACAATGTTTTGGACAAATTGTCCCTGGAAAAACCCCGAAGGGAAAACCAGTCAGCAGATATGAATTTTATTCAACTGCAGAAAATCAAGAGATACAAAATTGCTTGCCTCTTACTGGCAGAGCTCTGGAAATTTCTTTCCTGTAAATTCCCTTCCCTCAATTGTTCCTGCTGAAATTGCTCCGGCAATATTTTCCTTCTCCGGCAATTCCACTGCTCTCCAACGCTATCACTGCGCCCTTTGCTTTCACTGCAAATCAATTTGCTATCACCGCAAATTTATTTATTTGCTATCACTGCAAATACTTCTCGGATCTGTGTTTTCCAAATGCCTATTGATCCTCTTTTATAATCCCCTCATTGGAAACCAATGGCCATGATTTAATTTTAATCAATGGTTAGGATTAATTAGACTCTAAACCCTAATATCTAGAAGTCTCTCGAGAGATCAATTATCTAGGTATGGAGATAATTATTCCAGCTGTGTTTCCAGCCTCGTAATCTCCACCCGAGACTAGAACACCTGTCCAAGCTACACAAAAATTAACAGATTGTATACAAATGGTCTGTTATCACCTTTACTCTCAAGGGGACGGCAATAACGAAACGAGAACTCAAATTGATAACATACAACTTCTCAATGCAAGTCAAATAACTTGAAGCTTACCTAAACTGATCGGTGAAGCTTACCTAAGCTTACGAAACCGAATGAGAGCAGGTAGAGAAACTTTTCAACGGAAAGGTTGCTGGCTGCACCCTAAATGCCCACCACACAACTTGTATGTTGCATAACTGACAACATTTAAAAAAGCCAAAGCCTTTAATTTGACCAACTCATAAAAATCAGGTTGTTAGTTGCCTTAACATTGTAGATTATAAAAGGATCTATTTCCATTTATATTAAGTTATGGTACCTTCCATTTCATATTGTATAATGAGATTATTTTAAGTCAAACTTGCAAGTTCATTACTAAGTTAAGTTTGGTTACGCACTTCAGAGTTTTGATCCTAAATTTTCCAATCAAAATTTAAACACGGACCAAGCTAGCTACATCCCAACTAATCAGCTTCGCGTCTTCCTCGTGTCTTGCTTTTGATCATTTAATGTTTTAAAGACTTTTTGTAGAAATTCAGGATCTGTAATAAAACTTTGATGTACCGTATGGTGTGAATGGATGCATGCAACAAACGTGGTTATCTTTATAAAATTGCTCTAAATAATGTGGAGGCATATATCTCAGAGTTGAGGGTTGTAGGCATTGAGTTGTTGCTTACAAAATTATCGTTATGGAAGAATTCAAGAAGTGCAAAGGAGATGCAAAACTATTATTAGCTGATCAGTGGCGCAACTGGCGTTTAGCTTCGGTGGATGAAGTGAAAAAAAATCTTGCAAAGATCAGAGGAATGGAAAACCTTAGACCGTTGGATACTGTACGCCTTTTGGATGGATGTGTGGAAAATTATAGAGGTTACAAACAATACAGGCCCAACATGGAGGACATGATTCTCGTTAAAACAGACATACCAAGACCAGCAGGTAAGTTGCTTACTCCACTTCGCATTGTTTCAATTCATTGTACTTAGCTAGTGGAAAACAGTTTTAGAAGGCTGATTGTCAATTGATTTTGAGCAGATGGTTCATTTGCTCCAGATATGTACGCTGGAGTTGAATTGCACGCACAAGGAGGAGAGGTCGCTCTGAAGTTATCCTGTGAAGATAAAATCACTGAAGCCATATGCTTCGTCCTATCCGGAATCGCCAACAAGGAGGTTGATATAGAAAGCTCAAAGAAAAGCCCCGAAATTCTTTTTCAAAAGGATATACAAATCTTGACGAAAAGACTCAGAGAGAGATTCGTTAATGGTAGAAAGGTATTGCAATGTGCAGTAGATCAACAACACAACCAGAAACATCCCGTGGAGGTTGCCAAGTTTATGATGGAAATTTTCAAATATGAAATAGAATTGCTAAAAGATGCAGATATATACGGAAAGACTGTCCTTCATTTCGCAGCTCTTCGTGGGAACGTCGGCCTTTGCCGATTCTTTATCGAAGATTGGAAGATGAGAGCGGATGAAACGGATATAAACAAGGAAAATGTATTGCACTTTGCTGTAAAGGGCAAACAAAGTGCTGTATTGGAATATTTGTGTGAATTGCCTGTAGTGCAGAGCATAATTGGTTCACCAGACGCCCAGGGGAAGACAGCTCTGCATAAAGCAGCTGCTCAGGGTAGTCAAGAAATGATCGAAACTCTACTGTCAAGTTTAAGCAAGTCCAGGGACAGACAAATGTACATTTCTCAAGCCAATTTGCTCGAGCAAGCAGAACTAGATTTTGATGACGAAGAAAAAATACAGCTTGTTTTTATCCGCCAAGCCGATTTATTCGGTCAAACAGCTCTTCTGGAAGCGGTAAGAGAAGGCCATGTAGAAGCCGTGAAGCTCCTTTTGAGAAAGGGATCCAGGCCTCTTCATTATGCCGTGCAACTGTCCAATGATGAAAAGGCAACAGAGATGGCTAATTTACTGCTGGAACATTACGAATCTGTTCAAATAAGAGCCCTTCTGCTGTTGGCGTCGGCAACTGGTATCGGTACAGCTGATGAGTATCTTAAAACAAAGGAAGAGAAGGTATCGGGTCCAGGTCATGGTACAGTTGAAGAGTATCTGAAAACAGAGAGAGGACGCACCAATCTAAGCTTGGAGGAGTTGTTTAGTATCGCGATTGATCTGGAGCATAAAAATATAGCATGGGAACTTCTTAAAAGAGGTGCTAATACAGCTGACATAAAGAAACAGGATTGGAGTCCTGAAAATCAAAAGCTCGTCAACAATTGTATGCTTTATTCCAAACCCTTTCCTCTTTATATGCTTACATCTGTGGATTTACTGTCTCTTGACTGTTAATAACAGCATCTTACAAATTAATTCCTTGAAATGAAAAAGAAAAGTGATGCTCTTCCGTAGTATTTAATAATAATTAAATCAAATTGGGATTTGTTGGTTTTATGGGGTTGTTTATCTAGAGTTGTAGCGTAAATTTTGAATTAATTATACAAATAATTTAAAATTGATTTTATATAAATTTATAATTAAAAATTAAAAATAAATTTTAAAATATAGAATAATTAAAACTATATAACTACTATATAATAAAATGATATGACTGTTAAATATAGTTTACATTTCTTTCTAAATTTTACTTTCGCATTTTTCTCATTGACATGGTTTATGTGTTTAAAAAATTTAAAATGCAACATCAAAACTCCGTTTCACGTTTTAACAAAGAAACACCGTTTCTGTCATTAACGGCCATTTCTAAACCTGCCATAACGTCTTTTTTTTGCGTTTTTCCATGTGAAAATTCCGTTTAATTGCGTGTTTTTTAAATTAACAAACAAAAATCGGCGTTTTTAATCCGTTTTTGACATGTTTTGTTTAAAGAAACTTTAAAATTTCAAAAAAAAAATTCAAGATTGTCTAATTTTTTTTATTTTGTATGAATTTGCTTAGTTTTTTCAAATATGTTTTTTTTCCTACTTTCTTTTAATTTGATATTTTGTTAAGTTTTCAAAATTTTATTTTAATTTTCCTTATTAAAAATAACGTAAAATTTTGTTTTAATTTAAATATTCTTTTTTATTTTTATATATATATATTTTAAATTTTGTTTTATTTTACATAAAATAAATTTAATTAAAAGATTATAATTTATAAGAAAAAATTTGTAAAATGAAGCTTATTGAAAATTAACAGAAGAGCAAATTTAAGAACCCTTCATGTTTTAAGTATGTTTATTTTTATACTGTTTTTTTAATTTTACAAATAAATTGTATATACTTGTGATATAAAATGTTATAGTAAATCTAGTTTTTTTAAAATAAACATAAATATATTTTCTTATACAACTTCTAAATAGTAAGCATGAGCTTTCCATAGTAAGTGAAAGTGTTTTTGGATTCAACTGTGTATATTTTTGCATCCATACACAATTGAATCCAGAAATATTTTCACTAACTTCTAAATATCCAGTTGTTATTGTGTTTCCATTTCCATACACAGTTGAATCCAAAAACATTTTCACTAACTTCTAAATATCCAGTTGCTATTGTGTTTCCATTTCTCTTTTCTAATAAGATATACACTAGTTTAAAATAAAGAAAAATAAAATTAAAAAGTCATGAAACCACTAACTGGACAAAAGGTTTTACAAAATTTCAACAATGCAACATAAACCCGTACTCTTGCTAAAACATGTTAAAGCAACGATTATTTATTAGCCCTAATAAGACGAGTCGGATTCTTTTTTAAAATATATCTAATTTATGTTGTGTGAAAAACATTTAGTATTTGTGTTGGAATGTTTGGAACCCTTCATGTTTTGTTGGAAATAGTTCGTATGATATAAAGAAATTAGTGCTTGTCACTGAGAATATCGCTGCTAATGTTTCTCTCAAACGTGACAGTGCTTAATCAGTTAAGTAAGATAAACAAGATGTCAGGAAGAGGCTCAGATCAACCAGTCATCTTCGATAGCCTCGGTAATAATGAGTTACTTGGTGTTTGGTTTTAAAAAAACTTGCTGCCAGCGCTGTTGGGAATTTTCTATTTTCTTTCAGATAATATGTGACTCTACGCAAATTGTTGTCCTTCAATGTGTGATATGTAATGGGACAGGGAGGAAGGAATTAGCTGAAGGCTTGGCCACACTATTTTTGAACCCCTACGTTAAATCGCCCCTGACTGTCGGCATCTTCGGTGACTGGGGAATGGGAAAGTCCAGTTTAATGATTCAGGTACCTTTAAAACATCCTTTGAAAGCCAGTTTGGACGTTCTCTAATATACGATCTAAACATATAAAACTACAACAGACGGAGACTATTCTGCTGAAAACGGCAGCTCAGCTATCATTTCCAAATTTACTGGACACGGAGCAGTTTCCTGAATGTAGGCAGATCGAGCAATCTCCAAAAGTTCGACAAACATATGAGAAGATTAATAAAGCGTTGAAAGCCTTATTGCCATCCTCTGCTCCTGCTTCTGTGAGTAGACGTTCCATTTGGTGATATACTCAAATTAATAACCAAATTACCATGATAGAACTTTAACCATCGTTGATACCATATCAGGAAGACGATCCACTGGTGCAGTTCCTAGATGGCGACTACCAACTAGAATACCACGAAGTATATAAATCATTAGCGCTCAGGGACCGCAATGAAATGGTAAGTTTCTTTTTCAATTGGTGTACATTTGTGCTATTTTGTAAGGACTTGGCTGCATTTCACATCAGCGTCACTGTTTACTTTTAGTTTCCAAGTAAAGATGGTGATGAAGCAGCAGATTCAAGCAGCAATCGATGCTCACTGAGAAAAATTCCTAGTATTCTGACTGTTCGGTATAACGCATGGTATTACCAAAATGAACTAGAGGCGTGGGCTGGTCTGGCGGTTGAAACAACAAAGGCAATAGAAGAATCAATGACTAGGGCGCAGAGACTGAGGTGTCGCTGCAGGTACGCGTGGAGGGAACATGGAAGCAAAATATTTTTGGAATTGTTTCTACCATGTCTTCTTGCATTGTTTCTTTCCGTTTGGGTTGCTTGGGCAGTATGGAAATTATTAACTAGATCGAAGCACAAGGAGCTGCAGGACTTAAAATACGGCTCCATACCTGTAACTGTATTGGTCGTTGTTTGGACTGTAGTAAGGCAATTGCTTTCTGTGCTTAAGCCTATCAGCGTTCAAATCATGGGATACCTCCAGTTACCGAACCACAGAACAAATCTGGGTTATCAGCATCAAGTGATTTCTGACATCAACTTTTTAAAGGAAGAGATTGGTGAAAAACCCTCCCGGATATGGAGATTTATTGCAGGGTTATGCAGTTTCTTTGGCCGCTATCCCGATACCGTAAAGGATACGTCCGTTCCCAGATCACCTCCACCTCACATGGATGATATTCGCATGATCGTCTTTGTCGACGATTTGGATAGGTGCCGAGACAAGGTTATTTTACAGGTATTTTTTCTTGGAATCACACTAATTCTTTTAGTTGTTTAGTATGGCCATATATGATGATATCAATATGCATAACTAAACCGACCTGCTTTTGCTAAATCTATAATTAGGTGCTGTCTGCAGTCAATTTGGTGTTGGCTGCCTGTAATATCAACGTTGTTCTTGGAATGGATATGAACATGATCGCAAAGGTAATGAAAAGTGAGTTTCCAGATGACAATCCGAAAGAGTTAGCAGAGAAATATATAAGCAAAATGGTTCAGCTGCCGTTGGCCTTACCAGACACAAGCGCAGATGAAACAGAGAAATTTCTAGACGAGCAGCTGGGTCCGGCTTTCGAAGCAGGATACACGCCTGAGGATGACGATTCAAAAGCTCCGGCGAACCAGAGTGCCGACCACACACAATGTTCAGAAGGTTCTAAAAATTAGATTTCAAGTCTTCGATAAGCAAAACCTTTGAATTTTCGTTCCAATTGTTTTCATTGTTTGATACAGATCACAACCAGGATTCTGTGTGCCTCAACGTTCTCCAGAACGTTACAGAAGTGAGTCAAAGTTTCTTGTCAAAACATTTATTTGAACCATTAAGGAGGTTCAAATATTGTCTACGTGGGTGTATCCAGGGTAATTAATCATATTGCCACTGAAACCTTTTTGGAAAAAGAGTTTGACAGCATATAAACATAGATAAATCCTTCTAATTTCTAACTGAGGGTGAAATGGGTTTTTGGCATTTCATCAGGCCACGAAAAGACAATGGGGAAACTGCGAAACATGCCATTCAATATCCAGATGATCATGCCAAATTACACCATGGAAGAGCGGATAGCACTGCATTATTTGCATATCCGAGCCACAGGAGCCCAAAGGCTTCCGCGAGAATGGAAACGATTTCTCACCTACCATCGTATAGCGTAGCACATTCTTTACAAAAGGAAGCAACAGAAAAATACGCGAGGCTGGCAGCAACAACTGGTTATATGGGTATTTTGTTGCTGGCAATGGAAACACCAAATCAATGATATAATCCAGGTGGTTTTTAGCTTTTGTTCCTTTATTTCTTTTTTCACACGACTGTAGAGATTTTTTTTGCCAATAGATCTACTTACACATGGCTCGTTTGCCTTGCAGAACTGGAAGAACCTTATGCATGTAAATGGTTTCTCTCCCAACTTTGAGGATGGCGAAGATTCCCCGACCAATTCCTCGCTTAAAAGTATTGTTGAACATTGTTACCACAAAATATGGTTACCTCTGCATCACATGGAAGAGGAGGAAGAGGGAGAAGAGGACGAGGAGGAGGAGGAGGAGGAGAAGGAGGAGGAGGAAAAGTACATGGAAAAGAGGAAACGCGAGCTCAAGAAAAAGGAAAATGACGAGAAGTTGGAGCTAGAGAAAGAGGAGGAAAATGAAAAGTGGCTCTCTTTAATAGACACCCTCAGTCAATACGATGTTTCTATGGAATGTGTAGATTTTTTCCAAAAATTTAGACTACACTGCAAGATGGGATATCTCTCCACATTCACTGCCATACAAAATAGCAGCCACCCAACAAAGCCCTAATCTCCTTTCAAGAGATCAATCTTAATAGACATAAGAGACAAGCTACACCTATGAGAGTTGAAATGGCGTCTTAGCTAATTTGTCTTATATGTAGCTATAAAGTTATTTGCTAGTAGTACTATTTTTAACTTAAAAAATATAGTAATATATCTTTTCTAATGTAAAATTATTGGCATTCTTCTAATAGTGTATGATGAGTAATTTTTATATATAGAAGTAATATATCTTTTCTAATGTAAAATTATTGTCATTCTTCTAATAGTATTTGATGACTAATTTTTATATATAGAAGTCATCTTTGTAATTTGTATAATTGTAACAATTGTATAACTTTATATTTCTTTTTGTTTTATTATACAATTATATGTTCTAAATGTTTAAAGAATACATAAAAATTTATTTTTATAATGAAAATTTTGAAATTAAATTAAATAAATTATTTTAAAAGTCATATTATTTTTTATAATTTTAAAATCTTTTAAAAATAAAATTGGATGAATGTTTTTCTCACAATATTAATAGAGAGCAAGTTGAAAGAAACAACCTATAAAAATCATAAATACACATATTTACAACCATTAAATTTAACCTCTAGAATTCTTAATCAATACCATATAATTAAATTGTTCCTTTGCACTTTAAAATAAACACGTCTTTAAATACCACAACATAGCTTATAAATGTGCACTATGCTAGTTCACATTAATTAGTAGGAAGGGATGATTGTTGAAATTAGGCATCATATACCTTGCAATTCCTAGTGTTCATATTTACTAATTACTTTATAATATTACTCTGCCCACATGGAGAAAGGCCTCCTACACTAGGTGGCACTTTATGCCATGGGTAATTGTAATATGATTTGTTGTAAGAAGCATCTAAAGCCATAAATGATATGTAAGTTCATCTCTAACATCATAAGATATGTAGAAGATTCGGTTACATGTGTAAGAGTATGTAAGAGGGAGTCACAAAGTGGACTAGAGGGGTAAGGGATGATTTTTGACCAATTTATGATGTATAAGAATGACACATCATAGAGAACCTTTCCAAAGGGCAAATGAGTTCAAATGGATCACTCTATTTTGGTAGGTGGTTATGACATTCCATGTTTTGACTACTGATATTTTCTCATGGTTTTGGAAACTAGGTGTGGTTTTCAATTTTAAGCTTGATCCATTTAATAGACTTTTGGGATGGTGATGGAAAAACACTTGTATTTTGTAGGAGAGTATGTTTATATATTTTCTCTATACATAGTTAGCGATTGGGATAAAGGAGAGGATGTTATATAAATATACTATAACCTTGATGATTGTGATACTAAATTGAGCGCTCATTTGTTTCTAGGTTTTCTCAAAAGGGTTTCCTAGAGTATCTATTGTGTTATGTATCTTGTGCTAATGTTGCATGCTTGCATAAACCTTTCTATATTTTTTAGATCTATATCTTTTTAGCATTTCCATCCTTTCAAGATTAAATAATAATTTCTTTATTTATATTTGGGTTTCTTTCATTTGATATCAAAGATTAGCCAACTTGTGAGATCATTGATTTGAAAAATAATACCTTTTCTATTAGTATCAGTTTGAGTGGGAGCCATGCATAGTGGCGATGAAAATTAGGCTTCAATGTAGTAAAATGTATCTTCATTAGTTATAGTGATGGGTTAAGAGACAATTTTTGAATCTTGTGATAAGAAAGACAATATCTAATTAAAATGTGAGCTTTAAGGAGATGAAGTATTTTCCTACAATTGACCAACCAAATGATATTACAAAGGCACTGGTGTAGCTACAAGCAATAATTGAGGAGATTGCACCTAACGATGAACCAAAGGTTCAAGATGGATCTAATGGGGAGAATAAAGTATAGAGATTTGAGAGCTCAAAGGAGGAATAACCTTTACATCATCTTATGTGGAGGCCTACTAGGTGAAGCAGGCAACAACAGAGGTACAGCCCACATAATTTTAGATCTATATTTTCTTTTTCTACTAATCTTGATGAGTCTAGAACTATATGTTGTCACCTAAATAATATGCCCCATGTTTTTTGTTGACGTACCCAGGAGCATGTACTACAAGCCAAAACAACCTTCACCAAACACTGAGGAACAACACGAGAAGCTATTTCACCACAACAATGAAAAATATACATTAAGAATGAGATAAAATACAATGTACAAACCTAGGAATAAATAGCCAGGTAAAATGAGGTATGGGAATACCAACCTCCAACTACATCAATGGAAAAAGAAATAAATGCACCTAATCATTAGCCTAAGTAAACCTAAGCCTACTCTAACATCCCCACTTAAGTGCAACTTAGGTAGATTATTATGCAATATAAGGTACAAAATGGATCCTGACAACAATGCCATATTAGGTACCCATGTATAACTACAATGCAATGAAATGCAATCTCTCACAATTGGAGAAAAGGAGAAAAACCATGTGGGAGAAAACTCCTCTCCAAAAGAGAGAAAAACAGAAAATGCTGAAAATAAAAAAGTGAAATCAAGGAGGACTCCTCAAGACCCCCCAAGGACAACTTCCTTCACCCCTAACATTAATCACAACAAAAGATAACAAGGAGATGACAAAGGTTTAGTGAAGATGTTTGAAACCTACTGCTCCATAGGCAAATACTCCAAACTGAGAATACCCTCCTGAATGAGCTACCGAATGAAGTGCATGTGGATCTTAATATGATTAGTGCACTAATGCTCCACTGGGTTGCAAGAAATATGAATGGCACTTTGATTGTCACACCAAAGAGTAGTGGGATGATCTATATGAAAGCAAAACTCAGCCATCAACTATTAAAGCCAAGAATCTCCTAATTGGCCAAGACTGCTCCTCGATACTCAGCCTTAGTTGAGGATAATGCAATAGTAGTTTGCTTCTTGCAAGACCAAGCAACTGGACCAAAACCAAGACAAAAGACAAAGCCAGAAGTGGACTTCTAATCATTAACATCACCAGCCTGATCTGAGTCAATGAAGCCCACAATCTCAGTAGCTCTTGATGCATAGTGAATGCCAAACTATGTAGTTCCTTGAATGTATCAAAAGATATGTTTGGTTGCCTTCCAATGACTCTCATGAGGATCTTGAGAGAAACGGGAGACAAGACCAACTGTAAAGGAAATATCAAGACAACTATGTGTCAAGTACAAAATTTTTCCAACCAACTGCCTATACAAGGTAGCATTAATTGATAGAGTAATACAAGTGGTAGATGACACAACACCTAACTGAAAAGGAGTAGGGGCTAGCTTGCAGTTGGCCATCCCAAATCTCTAAATAAAATCAAGAGCATAGTTCTTCTAAAAGATAGAAATACCAGTAGAAGACAGATGAATCTGAAGACCAAGGAAGTGATGCAATAGACCAAGGTTAGTCATATCAAAATGTTGCATCAAAGATCCCTGAGTATCCTTAATCATGGCAGGAGAACTCCCTATAAGAATCAAGTCATCCACATAAAGAACAAGAATGTGAAGATCTCCCCATGTGTCCAAATATAAATTGTAGGATCAGATTGACATATAGTGAATTTGGAAGCAACTAGAAAACTATCCATCTTCTCATACCAAGCTTCAGGAGTTTGTTTGAGACCATTCAAACAAGTGAAGGGTCTTGTACAAAGCCTAGTGGTTGCTTCATGTAGATCTCTCCTGAAGATCACCATGCAGGAAAGTAATCTGCATATCCATTTGATACACTAGTCAACCCTGAGATGCAGCAATAGAAACTACAAGATGAACAAAATCCATCTTGGCTATAGGAGAAAAAGTCTCAACATAGTCAATACCTTCAACCTGAGAGAAGCCCTTAGCCACTAGATGAGCCTTATACTTATCAATAAAACCATCATCTATATACTTGGTATGATACACCCACTTGCATTGATCCAACTTTCTTCCCTTAGGAAGAGGAACTAGATATCAAGTATAATTTTTCATTAAATAAGAATACTCAATCATAGAAATTTCCCATTCTGGAACACCTGAAGCACCTAAAAACTTCTGAGGATCGCTAGAAACTACATGACTCAAAAGAATGATACCTAAAATTCATGAACAAGTGCACTATGTAGCTGTGGGATCACTTGCAAGAGAAACAACTCTGATTATCACACCAAAGAGTAGTGGGATGATCAGTAGGAAATCTAAACTTAGTCATCAATTGTCAAAGCCAGAGAACCTCCTGGCTAGCCAAGACTACACCTCAATACTCAACCTTTGTCGATGATAATGCAATAGCTTTTTACTTCTTGCAAGAACATGCAATCAAGAGAGAACCAAGGTAGAAAATAAAGCTAGAAGTAGACTTCCGACCATTAACATCACTAGCCCAATCTGAGTTAGTGAAACCCACAATCTGAGAAGCTCCTAATGTGTGATGAAGGCCAAAGTGTTATGTGCCCTAAATATACCTCAAGATATGTTTGGTTGCCTTCCAATGACTCTCATGTGGCTCCTGAGAGAACCGTGAGAGAAGTCCAATCGTAAAGGAAATATCAGGACGACTATGTGTCAAGTACAAAAGACTGCCAACCAACTATCGATATAATGTAGCATCAGCTGTGGGAGTAGTGAAACTCGTAGATAGTACAACACCTGACTGAAATGGTGTTGGGGCAAGCTTGTAATCAGCCATGCCAAATTTTTTAAGCAAATCACGAGCATACTTCACATGATGCCATTCCAATCCTAGACTTTACACTCAAAGACGTGGAGATGATATTTTGATCCTTGTGCTTTATGTGGATGATTTGATTCTCACAAGAAATTCTACCTCTATGATCTAGAGTACCTAGCAAGCATTGATGGAGCTATTGCTCATATGGACCAGATAGGACTCAAACCTAGGAACATCCATTTGCTACTGAAGTGCTCTACCAATTGAGCTACTAGCCCCTTGTGGCCAGTCCATCATCGGTCCAGGTGTGTCTTATTTCCAACACCTCCCCTTAAGCCACACTACAAGTGCTTGGGGCTTCTAACTTGGGTTTGATAGCATGTTGAGGCAATCGATTGCCAAGATCAAATCTCCAAAACCAAATAACTTTCTACACAAGAGAGAAGCAAAAAGAATGCTATGTTGTCATAATAATGATGAAAGAATACTAGATACAATAGGCTACAAAGAGGCCTTGGTTATAAAGACCAAGTTGAGACACAAAACAACATAGGATTAGGACAAGTGTCATAATCCTATGACATGTGACAACTAGAAACATCTAGAAGACTTATCCTAAATCCCCTAGAAGTTAACTTAACATGTGAACAAGTGTGAATATGTTCTAACTAAGAACTAGTTAGATAATGTACCATGTTCACACTATAAGGGTAAATCGGATAGGTAATACCCCTGTTCACACCAACAAGCATAACCCTAACCATAATTCAATCCATAAACCTTATTCTAACCATGATTTTAACTAAACCCTAATTCCAATCATAACCCTCAATCTACCCCTAATTTAATATTAAATATATCAATTTGTATAATTTAATTTAATGAATCCTTTATTATTTGTCATGATTGTTATTAGAATTTTAATGCTTCTGGATTAAACTGTGTATGCTTTTTTAGCCTCATACACAGTTTAATCCAGAAGCATTAAAATTCTAGCATCATGGACTGTGGAAATATCATGTCGACAATGATTGTTATTTTCGATGAATTCTACAAAAAAATTACAAAATTGTACAAAGACAATTTCAAAAAAACTTCTTCATTATAATATGAGTTATAGGTTACAATTTTAGATTAAGACCATAGTTTGCAACCATTAATAAGATACCTAACAAAAATTACACTTACCATAGAATTTTGAAAAGATAGATATACTAACTGTAACCCTAATTCCAACCTTAAACCTAACCATAATTTTAAATATGATTAAAACCTAAATCTAACTATATTAATAAACATATGATTAACCCTAATTCAAATCATAAACCTTATTCTAACTATCATTTTAACCCTAACCCTAATTTTAACCATAATCATAAGATTACAATTAACATAGATTTGTCTAAAGATAAATATGCTAACTATAACACTAATTTAAACCCTAATCCTAAGCATAATCATAATTGTAACCCTAAAACACCCTAACCATAATCCTAATTGTAATCCTAACCCTAACCCTAACCCTAAAATATCCTTATTCTAAATCCGACCATAAGCCTAATTCTAAACCTATTTTTAAAATTATGAGTAGAGTTAGGATTACAAATTTAATTAATATTTTAATTAGGGTCATGATTACAATCAGAATCAGATTTAGGGTTAAGGTTAGTGTTATGGTTTTGATTACACTTAATACCATTAGCATATTCATAGTTTAAAAAATACATCTAAAATAGGAGGTCTCTCAAGAGGCCTATTCCACTTATATGTCATTATATTGATATAAAATAGACGTACTTTAGATATATCTTTTAAAATATAAATATACTAGTATTATTTTGAATGCCATTATACTCCTCCACTTTACAATGGCTCTTGTCCCAATAATTACTAGTATTACATTAATAAAAAATTTCAAAGCATTGCCATGTTAAAATTACGAACTAAAACCATGATTTTCCTAGGTGTAATGGGCTTGTTCACGTAAGGAAAATTTATTTTTCCTTGAAAATGAATTGGTGCAAGAAAGTCAATGGAAAAAGATTTGTTGAACTCACCATTGTTGAGTCTCCATGTCCATCTCTTCCAATCTAGACCATATACACACAGATTAGATGTCAACAATACATTTTAATATAATTCGATAAAATATGTGCAAAGGATTTTATATTTTGATAGAGATATATATACAGACTTTCTAATTTTGTTGAATCAATCTTTTAATAGATATACTTTTTATTATTATTATATTTTCTATATTGAATCAGTCTTTAGTAGGCTTGGGTTATGCAAATTGATTTTTAGCTAACTTTGAATCTTTTTAGTCGCCATTTGAAAGCACTTCCATGATTTAAATTTATTTGATGTAACGTATGGTGTGAAAGGTCGTTGTTTTACCTTTTATTTTATCTAACCACATTTGTTGCATGCCACCTTTCACACCATTCGTTACATTTTTTACCTTTATTTTATGTAACCGTGTTTGTTGCATTCAACCTTTCACGCCATATGTGACATCAAATAAATCTAAATCATGCAAGCACAATCAAATGGTAACCAAAAAGATTCCAAAGTTACCTCAAAATGAATTTGCATAACCTAAGCCCACCAAAGACATATTCAATAGAATTAAAAACCCTGCATGTATATCTCTGTCAAAATATAAAATCCCTTGCACATATTTTATCTCATTGTATTTAAATATATCGCTGACATTGGATCCATGTGTATATGGTCCAGATTGGAAGAGCTGGACATGGAGACTCAACAATGGTGAGTTCAGCACATCATTTTCAGACGACTTTCTCACACCAATTCATTTTCAAGGGAAAAAAAATTTTCCTTAGGCAAGAAAGAGCATTACACCTACAAAAATCATGCTTTTAGTTCACAATTCTAACATGCCAGAGGCTTTGAAGTATTTGATTAGCGTAGTATCAGTAATTGTTGTAATCAATAGCATTGAAGTAGCGGTATATGAGGGTCAAGACGCAGAAGGATGGGATTCTGGCGTTAATTAATAGTTTAAAAACATTCTGTAGAATTTGAGGATCTGTAATAAAACTTTGATGTAACGTATAGTGTGAAAGGTTGCATGTAAAAAACGTGGCCATCTTTATAAATTCACTCTAATTAATGTAGATATATATGTCTCAGAGTTGAGAGTTGTAGGCATTGAGGAGTTGTTTGAGTGTATTTACAAAGTTATCCTTATGATAGAATTCAAGAAGTGCAAAAGGGACCCAAAGCTATTATTTATCGATGAGTGGAAAAAATGGCATTTAGCTTATGTGGATGTAGTGAATAACAATCCTGCAATGATTAGAGGAATGGTAAACCTTAGATCGTGTAATATTGTATGCCTTTTGGATGGATGTGTGGAAAAATATAGAGGTTACAAACAATACAGGCTCAACATGGAGTACATGATTCTAGTTAAAACAGAAATATCAAGACCAAATGGTAAGTTGGTTATGTTGGAAAGAGACACTGCTTCGCATAATAGGTGTTGTTATTGATGGCAACTAAGACCATTCCACTCATCCGCATAACACAATTTGTTCATACCGGAAGTTAGAATCAGAATTTATCTAATTCTGGATAGTCAGTAATAGAGCAGGGAACAGGGTCTGGTATCTTGGTTCGGATCTCTCCAGTGGAAAGTCATAATTTTCTGTGGAGCTAAGGTAGTCATAAGCATTGTCAAGACAATCTAAATCTAGAGTTTTGGCCTCCAGTGATAAAGGATTCAAAAGTTATTTGCTTCTGAGTATCGGGTTAACAGTTTGATAGAGCAGACAAAAGAAGAATAGGCCGAGCTTGTAAATGATCTTGGTTTTAGATGTATGGAAGTTGTTGACTGGGCAAGTAGTGATGATCTATGTTAGTGGCCGACTTGATTGATGATTTGTGAGTGCAATTTTTGGTCCACATCTCAAATTATGCATGGATCTCACCGACAGAGTAGAGTATTCAATAAAGTTCCAAGTATGCTTGAAGCCGACTGGAAAGTGATTAAAGATCAGGATGCAGATATATAGAGTCGATAGATTTGAATGATTTGAAGTGTGTGTGTTACAACCATGGAGAAATTATGAAAAGAGCAGAGATCAAAAGTTTAGATGTTAGTATAGCAGTAAGAGGGTCAGAGTGAGGATGAAGTGTGTCAAATCAATTTTCTATGCTTAACCAGAACTAAACTCCAGCATTGATAGATGATAAATATCAATTCAATTTCATTGTAATCTTCTTCCTATAGGTAGTGAGCCTTTTGCAGGTTGTAAGCCTTCTTTTGAGTAGTGAGCTCTGGGCAATGAGCCCAGATGCGTGTGCATTCACCATTGTAATACTTTTAATAGAGTATAATCCTTGTGGGTTAACCCCCACCGTGGTTTTTCCCTTAACCAGGTTTCCACGTCAAAATTTTTGGTGTCAAGTGTGTTACTTATGTTTTTTCTCATGTGTTATTGATTCATGCTTTAATGTTCATATCATTAATTTGATTAGAAGTTGTAAAAGAAGATAAAAGGTAGAAAAGTTTAATTTATGTGACAACTGATTCACCCCCCTCTTAGTTGTCTAGATCAATTCCAACAATTAGTATCAGAGCAATGTTCCTTTGAGAAGCCTAACAGCTTAAGGGAAGATCTTGGAAGGATTTTTAATAGGTTCACTAAAAGATCAACTCCAGTTGGCCCTAGAAGATCTTGTTCAATCTAAAGTAGAAATTAGTAATCTGAGAGGAGAACTTAAAGATGCTAATGATACCATTGAAATGTTAAAAGATAAATTAAAGAAATCCATGTGAAGGAAAAAGGAGCTACTTCTGTAGTTATCCAGTTTAACTGAAGAAAATGGCATGAATGAAGCTTTGGAAGAAAAGACAAAGGAATATGAGAAGCTGTCAAAAGAAGTTGCTATTCTAAAAATTGAGATGGAATCTGGGGTGATGAGGCAAACCAAAGAAATTGAAGATAGGAAGGAAATTGAAGAAGACTTGAATAAAAAACTAAAAGAAAGAACTGAAGAATGTTTCAAATTAGATAGAATAGATGGCCATCTAGAATTTGATCTACAAGAATGTAGAGACAATGAGAGATAACTTGAAAGGCAAATTGTCATTCTTAGACATGACCTAGAAGTTGCAAATGAATACAAGGAAAAGTTCAAGATAAGCTCAGCTAAACTTGAAGCACTGATTGAAGGACAGAAAAAGGCTGATGATAAGCATTGTCTTGGATATGAGAAAGGTGAAAGTTTCAGATCTAGACAAAGAAATTTTCAACCAAGAAATGGAAGAAACAGACCTAAAAGACCTCCGATAAGATAGCCAAATGCTCAGAGATATCTATCATTCAATGGAAATTGTTTCATTTGCAATAAATTTGGTCATAAAGCTACTTAGTGCAGAAGCAGAGTAAATCAAAATGGTCCATCCTTCTCAGGTCAATGCTTCAAATGCAAGAGGTATGATCATAAATCCAATGAATGTAGAAGAATGATAATGAACAACTCTAACGGCAATTCTTTCAATGGCTACTGCTTTGCTTGCACTGGATTTGGACACATGGGTAACCAGTGCAGATCAAGAGGAAATCAAATATATAAGCAAAGAAATGTTGTGTGCTTTAACTGCAATAAATCTGGTCATATTGTAAGGCTCTACAGAAATAGGAGTAATGAAAGAAAGGGTCCAGTAAATAGAAAACCGGATGAGAAGAGACAAGAAAAAGGAAAATAAAAAATTGATGTGAGTGAGATTCAGAATGAAATGAGAAAGACGTGGGTCAAGAAAACAACTATGAACAATAGTAGTGGGTTCGCACCAGAATCTGGTGCTGATAATTCCTCTGGGAATTGAATTAGGAACTTTGTCTCAGGGGGACCTACATTGAAAATCAAATCCCCCCCACTAAGTGGGTATCTGAATCAGGCATAGTGAGAAAAGAAATCTTGGATTGTTTCAGATCATTTGGAAGGATTTCTAGAAGAAAAGAGGTGGATATGGCAAATTGTGGAGTAATTCATGAGAAACTATTCAACAAATAGAGTAACCGGATGTATTAGGGCAGAGCATTTATTACAAAGACAAATTAGGCACTTCGGAGCATAAAAAGGTCATTCATACCTCATTTAGATTACTTTGCATCAGAAGAAAGCAAGAAGAAGAGTGAACGAGCTCAGAGCTAAGAATTCTCAAGAATTGAAGTGCAAAGAAGATCTCCAAGCAAAATCCTAATCTGTGGAACAAGGTATTTCCTTTTTTTGTGAAACCTCTTGAATTCTCAATCTCTACAAATGGCTACACCTTTAGTTGTTGATGTCACTAAAAGGCCCCATCCTAAATTTAAGAAGTATCCTTACAAATCTATTGAAGTTGAGCCGCTAGGTGCTTTTTCGGGTGTTCCATATGGGGTTTTACATGTTGAAGACATTAGGGCATACATTCATTGCAATATAGAAGAATTTGGGGATCTAAAACTGCTAGAGTTGTTTAAGAGCCATCTAAAGGATGCCAATTACCAACTGAAACCTAAATTTGAAGCCCTAGAAAGTAAACATTTTCTACAAATTATTGAATTTCTGTCATTTGATGAGAGTGAATGGGTTCGTTATGTGTTGAGCCAAATGCACGATGAATTTATATGGCTACTGAAACCATTTAAGATCACCAAAGATGTTATCAGAATTGTGACTGGGTTAAACTCAACCGATTGACTACCCATGTTAAAATATGTGAAAAGCCAAACTGTCACTGATGCAACCAACGTGAAATTTGATAAAAGAGCCATGACAATCAATGACATTATAGAACCAGATGTCAAGTTTGCTTCCATGATAATCGGGTATAAGATTTATCACTCAAGTAGAGAAAACTCTGTCTCTGGAACAACTATATATGCAGCATATAAAATGTTGAAAGAGAATGTAGACTATGACCTCTATGAACTACTACGGGTTCAACTATTTGAAAATTTAAACAAAATCAAGAAAGATAAGAAAAATTCCTTCAAGTATGGTTCCTTGATTATATTCTTATTTTTCTATTTTATGAATGAAGTGCTTGGAGTGCAAAGTGTGCACTGGACAAATGATAGGCCAGTGGCAATCTAGATAAGAGATCATTTATATAGCCTTGGAGATTTAGGTGTACAAAAGACTACAATCTGAGGGTATTTCAAAAAAATTTAGAGTCTGATGCATGCAAGGGAAAGAATCCATAAGTCAGTTGTAGAAAAGTATGAGAATGAGATATTTTTTATAGTTGAAACAGATCAATGTCTGATGGAAGCTGTAGAGCTAAGAACATTATGGATAATGCCAATGGGTTATGAGGTGGATGAGAGAGTTTTGGACATGTATGCTCAACATCTTCTGAGCAAACCTAAAGACACCTCTGTTGAAAGGTTTGGAACATACAAGGAACTAAGATTAAAGTTGCATGTGGAACTTAGACAGCCAGAGTCAAAAAGAAAAGTACACAAGCAAGTGGAGATGTATGCAAAAAGCATTGGGATTACAAAAGAAGCAGTGAGAAAGAACAGAGAAAGGATTGACAAGATGAAGAAAAGCACTGAGTAAACTTCAGAGAAAGAAGCAGCCAAGGCTAAAGACCTAGAACTCAGAGAGTATGTCCTTTCCACTTTGTGTCCTATAATGACTAGAAGAGAAGCAGATAAAATCCTTAGAGAAGTTAAAGAAAAATTTAGAAGCAAGGTCTGGATGAACAAGCTAATGCTTGATGAAACTGAGGAAATTGCAAAAGAAACAGAAGAAATTTTGAGAAAGGCTTTAGGAAAAATATAAATATTATATTATTTCAGAGAAACAAGTTGAAGAAGTCAATCCTCCAGTTCTGGAACAAGAAGCTCCAGAAGAAGAGATTAACAAGGAAATTGATGACCAAGGTGTTAATTTAGATCCTCCAGAAAAAAACCTTAAGGAGAGAGATGATGGGATTGATTCTTCAATTCTGGTTGTTGGAGAAGTGAACATCAATGAGCAACAAACAGATATTGATGACTCCTCTATTCTGGGAGAGGAGCAAATAAACAAAGTAGATATAGAGATGGTGGACCAAATTGATGATGCAGGTGATACTCTAACTCCTCCTGACCAAGCAGAAAAGGAAGATATTGTTGAGAATACTGCTGCTACACTAGATCCTCTGGAACATATTTTAGGTGGAGAGGACAAAGGAGAGAATCCCCTTGTAGATGATACAGAGAAAGGTGAAGCAGAGAAAGAGAAAGAAGAGAGTAAGGATGAGAAAATAGAAGAAGATGGTGCAAATGTTGAAGCACCCAAACAAGATAGTCTGGAGAAAATCCAAGAAGAGGAAAGTGTTCTAGAAATTGTTACAAGAGACACTGCAAATGTAGTGAAAAGTCTTCTAGATAAAGAAATGCTTGAGTTTGATGAGCCTGAACTACTCCAAGGACCTATTAATCTAGATGCTCTCTTCCTAGTACAAATGATGAAGATTGCATCCTTCACTCAAGCCAAGGCCAGAGAGAAGATGTTGAAATCTCACATGGAGGATAGTGAACTATTAGGGCTTACAATTGGAGTCTTGGAGAAGTTATTACCAACCTACCAAAAGAGTCCATCGGATTCCCCCTCTAGTCACCTAAAGAATCTTGTGAATTCTATAAGTACACATTTGAGTCATTTGAAAAGTCTGCAGAGGCAAAAGTTTAGAAAGAATTCTTGGATAAGAAATTTAGTGAAGTAAAGAGTCTAATAGGAAGTGATAGGAGGATACTTAATATCAGTATAAAGAGTATTCAAAATGCTCTAAGTGATGGTAGTGATATATACAAATTTTGTCTATCCTGGCCCAGAGTTAGTGAAGATATTGAGAAAAAGATAAAGGAGCAAGAACAAAAATTGTCAAATCTTTCTCAAAATTTTGATCCCCTAATAGTTTCACCTATAAGTCAGGAATGTCAAGTAATTAGCTTGAGAGATGAGATAAAGAGGCTTGTTAAAGAAAAAAGTAACATTATGAAGAGAATGTGTGAGCTCTAGGGATTGATTACCCCCAAGTTAGAAACCATGTTTAATGCCCTATCAGAAGCTCAGATTGCACTTCAGCTAAGTACTCCTCCAAATCTGAAAAAGGCAAAAGCATATGCAATTTTGTTGAGTGGACACATCTCAGTTTTGGATGGAATGAAGGGAACTTGGGCCTTTGAACTTATGCAGTTGAAAAATAGTTTTGTAGACATTCTCAAGTTCATGTGAATACAACTTAATGATTAGTTGTACATATGCGGCATTATACACATAATTTTTGGATAATTTTGGATAATTTTGGCTTGTGGACCCCACCCTTTTCCATTGATGTCAAAGGGGGAGTAAAGAGTAGTGAAAAATGAGGAATCCAGAAAAGGGGGAGCTTTAGAAATAGTGAAAAGAACAGGTGTACAGATTAAGGGGGTGCCACTTTTTGACACTTAGTCATTTTTCACTAAGTGTTGCCATCAATGCCAAAGAGGGAGATTGTTGGCAAGAGACACTGCTTCGCATAACAAGTGTTGTCATTGATGGCAACTAAGACCATTCCACTCATTCACATAACATAATTTGTTCATATCAGAAGTCAGAATCAGAATTTATCTAAGTCTGGGTAGTCAGTAACAGAGCAGGCAACAGGGTCCGATATCTTGGTCTGGATCTCTCCAGTGGAAAGTCATAATTTGTTGGGGATCTAAGGTAGTCTTAAGCATTGTCAAGACAATCTAAATCTAGAGTTTTGGATCTTGGTCTGGATCTCTCCAGTGGAAAGTCATAATTTGTTGGGGATCTAAGGTAGTCTTAAGCATTGTCAAGACAATCTAAATCTAGAGTTTTGGCCTCTGGTGATAAAGGATTCAAAAGTTATTTGCTTCTAAGTATCAAGTTAATAGTTTAACAGAGTAGACAAAAGAAGAATGGGCCGACCTTGTAAATGATCTTGGTTCCAGATGTATGGAAGTTATTGACTAGGCAAGGAGTGATGATTTGTGTTAGTGGCCGACCTGATTGATGATTTTAGAGTGCAAGTTTTGGTCCATGTCTCAAATAATGCATGGATCTAGCCGACAGAGCAGAGTATTCAATAAAGTTCCAAGTATTCTTGAAGCTGAATGGAAAGTGATTAAAGATCAGGATGCGGATATATATAGTCAATAGATTTGAATGATTTGAAGTCTGTGTGTTGTGACCATGGAGAAATTGCAAAAAGAGCAGAGATCAAAAGTTTAGATGTTAGCAGTGCAGTAAGAGGGGCAGAGTAAGGATGAAGTGTGTCAAATAAATTTTCTATGCTTAATCGAAACTGAACTCCAGCATTGATAGATGCTAAATATCAGTTCAATTTCATTGTAATCTTCTTCCTATAGGCAGTGAGCCTTTTGTAGGTTGTAAGCATTCTTTTGAGCAGTGAGCTCTGAGCAGTGAGCCTGAATGCATGTGCATTCGCCATTGTAATACTTTTAATAGAGTATAATCTTTGTGGGTTAACCCCCAGCATGGTTTTTCCCTTAACCGAGTTTCCACGTCAAAAATTTTGGTGTCAAGTGTGCTACTTATGTTTTTGTTCATGTGTTATTGATTCATGCTTTAATGTTACTCCAGTGCACCACATCATTTCAATTCATTATACTTTAGTGAAAAATAATTTTAGAAGGCTGATTGTCAATTGACTTTGAGCAGATGGTTCATTCGCTCCACTTATGTACTTTGGAGTTGAATTGCACACACAACAAGGAGAGTTCTCTCTATTGTTATCCTGTGAAGATAAAATCACTTAAGTCCCATCCAGAATCATCAACAACGAGGCTCATACAAACAACTCAACGAGAAGCCCCAACATGAATCTTCAAAAAGATACAAATAGCTTGACGAAAAGCCTCAAAGAGAAATTCAATACTGGTAGAAAGGTATTGCAATGTGCAGTAGAGCAACAACACAACCAGAAACATCCCGTGGAGGTTGCCAAGTTTATGATGGAAATTTTCAAAAATGAAAAAGAATTGCTAAATGATGCAAATATATATGGGAGGACTCTTCTTCATTTCGCAGCTCTTCGTAGGAACATCGACCTTTGCCAATTCCTTATCAAAGATTGGAAGATGAGAGTGGATGAAATAGATATAAATGAGGAACATGTACTGCACTTTGCTGTAAAGGAAAAGAAAAAAGAGGTAGTTGAGTATTTGTGTGAATTGCCTATAGTGCAGAGCATAATTGGTTCACCAAACACCTAGGGGAAGACAGTTCTGCATAAAACAGCTACTCAAGGTAGTCAAGAAATGATCACAACTCTACTGTCAAAAATAAGAATGTCCAAAGACAAACAAATGTATATTTTTCAAGCCAATTTATTTGAGCAAGCAGAACTAGATTTTCTTGAAGAAGAAAAAATTTGGCTCATTTTTATCTGCCAACCCGATATATTTGGTCAAGTGGCAAGAGGAGGCCATGTAGAAGCTGTGAAGCTCCTTTTGTACAAGGGAGCTAGGCCTCGTCATGAACGCAACTCTGATGGCAGAAGTGCTCTTCATTATGCTGTGCAACTCTCCAATGATAAAGAGGCAAAAGAGATGGCTGTCACTGTTGAAAAAATGCAGCTCTAACATAGAAAAATCTGTTAAACAATAAATGGTAGAAAAATAAAACAGAGATTCAGAAAACAAGAACATAACACAACACAAATTTACAGTGGTTCACCATAAAGGCTACGTCCACTCTCAAGCAGGGCAAGATTATCATTCACTATCTCAGATACATTACAATACATAGCAACATGCTTTATATAAGCAAGCATTATCTAGAATGTGAAGAGCCAAGAGTCATTGGAGGGAAAAACCAAGTGACTGTTGGGTTTCACATTCAACAATCTCCCACTTGAAACCCAACAGCTGCTGCTACAAACAATGATATCCCCTACATTTCCATTCCTATCATTACTTTGAAAACAAGCCCACATTGCAAGGCTTTAACCTCTATTCAAGGACACTCCGTATAAGTCTTTTCCAAGCTTTCCAATCAATCGCAACACCTTCCTTATGCAAAATTTTGCCTATTGCTTTCTTCCCTTTCTTCACCAAACCAAACAGATCTCCATCCTCTGCTTTCTCCAACTTGAGCCCTTCCTTGGTAGTCGAGACCAACTTCTTTCCATCATATTCCTTCAATTGTCCCACCCCATACTCATCGATGGCATCCACCATGAACAACACTTCATAACCTTTCTTCTTCAACCTCTCCAAAATTGGGGAATTCATCACTGACTTGTCATTCTTATCTACCTCTGCCCTCTTCCGCAATTCCTCCATGGTTGAGTTGTCTAGATTTATTTCCATGGTTTTCTTACTCGACATGTAGTCGTCCATGCTACTGTCTTGCAAACACTGTGCTTTCATTATCCACTCCATGTTTGCACTCAACCTGTACTCCCCTATCACAGGCACACATGGAGACTCCAAAACGCACTCAGACACCACACTGAGCCCCTCATCCCTCTTGAGCCACTCTTCTCTTTCCTCTTTACTTTCTTTAATCTGGTCCAGAGTCATAACCGTTGCCCCATAGCTCTTCACACGAGCACACTCGTCTGCTCTAAAAGGAGTCTGATCATTGGAAAGGTCCACCGCAACAATCTCATTCCCTCTCCTCTCTGTAATAACAACCCTAGAATTCCCTACTCCAACAACACCAGTAGTAGCAGCAACACCATCACCACTTTGTTCCATCTTAGCCCTTTGTGCAAAGGCCCTCAATTCCTACTCAAGTTTTTCCTCATCTTGAACAATCAAATCAGGTTCTTTGGCATCATCTAGTTGATCCCCAAAACTTTCACTATCAAATTCCAACATACTAAGGAAATCATTAATAAAAGAATCAGTTTCAGCATCTAGTTGATCCAAAAACCATTCACTCTTTCCATCTTCAATCGACATTGCTCCCACTCAAACTCAAATCTCTCCTACCAAACGATCGAGCACAACCAACTCTGATACCAATTGTTAAACAATAAATGGTAGAAAAATAAAATAGAGATTCAAAAAACAAGAACACAACACAACACAACACAAATTTATAGTGGTTCACCATAAAGGCTATGTCCACTCTCAAGTAGGGAAAGATTATTATTCACTATCTCAGATACATTACAATACACATCAACATGCTTTATATAAGCAAGCATTATCCATAATGTGAAGAGCCAAGAGTCATTGGAGGGAAAAACCAAGTGACTGTTGGGTTTCACATTCAACAAAATCCCTTCTACAATAGGTAGTGGTACATCTGAAGCAAGTGCCAAGACACCACTAGTAAAGAAGTATCAGAAAGGGAAGATAAAGAGCATCACCAAAATCTTGGAGGACTTGTTAAGTAGTGCGATTAAGCTGAAGCATGAGAAGATGGCATGGGAACTTGTCAACATAGGTGCTAATACAACTCAGATAACTGTAGGCGGGTGGAGTGACGATGAAAGACAGCATGTGGACAACTGTATGCTTTACTTCGACTCCTTTTCCCCTGTATATGCTTACAACAATTTTTGATATGTGGATTTAGGGACTCTTAACAGTTAAAAATAAATTAGAAATTAATTCTAGTACTGAAACGTGTAAAGTGGGGAAAGGCTTAAACATCCGGTGAGTTGTTAGTGTCGGCTGACATTGCAGGTGGAGCCCACACTACAGTCAAACACTTTTTCTATTTGTGTCTTTTATGCTTTTGTTTCCCTCCATTAGCATTCATTATTCTCATGCCACCATTTTACCATCCCACGCATACCATCCCACACATGACATGGGTCGCGTGATGTGATGGAGAAAAAGTACCCAAATTTATTAGGCTACGAGCAGTCTACCAAATTTAGGAAGTTTAAATGATTTTAAATTTATTCTGGGGTGCCAATTTTATTTATAAAGCAATAGTTTTGCTGCATTATAGTTTTGGATTAAAAACAATAATTTTAGTGCATTAATAATTCAAAACAATAGTTTCACTGTAGTAATAAAATATTTTTATATTTTAAAAAAAGTTATTGTTTTTAATATGGACTTTTAGAGTTTATTTTAATGTTTTAGATTTTTTCAAATTTTCATAATAGAAATTAGAAGGTTTTTTTAAAACTATTAGCTAAACATTTTTATTCAAAGAATTTTAGAATAATTTGTAAATATTTTATCCAATCAAATATTACCAATATAATAAATTTTTTGAGCCATTTCTAATGCTAGGATGTTGTGTAGTTTTAGCATGATTTTGAAATGAAAATGATCTTTAATGGTTTGTTTTGGATATTTGTGTGGTGTAATAATATGTGATGGAAGAAAGATTTATTAGACATAATATTGTTGCTCCATTCTTATTGTTGAAGATAAGGCTTTGTCAGGTAACCTAATTTAATTTTAGGCTATAGTTTATCTTGCCATGTGATTAGTTATCCATACAACCTTCTATAATATGTGCTTATGTTTTCTATAAATTACAATGACTCACTTTATTATAATATGTGCTTATGTTTTCTATAAATTACAATGACTCACTTTATTATTATATATGCATAAATAAAATAGAAGATTAATAATCTAAATATAAACTAGTATAAATATGAAACACATCAAGATATGTATACTAATTTATCTAGAGTTTCAACAAATTATTTACTTCATATTTAAATACATCATAATATATGTCAAAGTTTTATAATTGAACAATTTTAATAAATTGTTTACTCCACATTTTAACTGCATCAATAGTGCCAAAGTTTTATAGTCTACAATTTCAATAAATTACTTAATCCATATTTTAACTACATAACTAGTGATAGTTTTATGTCTTATTCCTCTAAAAAATTTTAAAGGAAACCAAAATGACAAGAATGCAAAATAATAATATGTAGTTGATTTTTCTATATCACTATTTAATATTAAGTAAATAGATGAAAAAGACAAATATTTTTATTTACACAAGAGTTATTTTATTTAAGCTATTTTATTCACACATACTATTTGTTTGTAATATCCTAACTTTAAATCTTACTTTTGATGACTGTAATATATAAAAATTTATTTGTAATATCCTAACTTTAAATCTTACTTTTGATGATTGTAATATATATAAATTTCATATTAAATTATGTATTATATTAATTATTACGATAATAGTATATTCATTTTATTATATATTTAAATAAATAAATGCTTTAATATTTAACCAAAAGAAAATATTTAATAAATTAATGTAAATTTTAGATTTTTTAATTTAAACAAAATATTTAACCTATGATTATTATTTGGAAATGTGTTTGTTAGATGATTATTTTAACATTCTTATTATAAATATAAATAAAAAAAATCATTTAATAGATAAAAAGTAACATATAGGTTGGATGTGTTACTTTGTCCATTTTTGACCAAGCATTTGAACCTCTAATTTTCTTCAAAAAGCATTCAAATACACAATCTTTGTTTTTGGAGTGAAATACAAATTAACTAAGTGAATTTTGAATTATTTCAAAATGATTTATTTATGATAGGAATGAAAGTAATCTAGGATTTAAAGTGTCACTAACAATTGTTTATAGAAGGGAATGCAATTAATTTCCAATTTAAACTATCATAGACACTTGTAAGAAATGGGTGCATATGAGGGTTGAAATAACTTTTGAGATAGAGAAAAATACAAAAACCTAATAAGGTCTAAAATTTTCACCTTACTATTTTAATCATTAAAATGAGTTATTTATAACAAGATATGTAATTAATTTGCAATTTAAAGTGTCATTAATATTTGTAAGCAATGGGTACATGTGGAAGTTGAAATGATATATTTCAACCTACAAGTGTTAGTGATAGTTTAATTTACAAATTGGATTTATATTCCCATTGTTTATATTATCAATACACAAAAATATATTTATCTTCCCAATATTGTGTTATAGAATGTTGAAGAAAATTGAATCTTGAAAACATAATATGTATTTCAACCTATACATATTTAATTCATGATTTGTAAAATATTTTTCAAATTAATGAATATATTTGCTTCTAAATTTGTTTTATTTGAAAATTTGGGATTCATACATTGACAAAATGCATATTATGTAAATGAATGTTGGGGAAGAAAATTACAAGTTGAAAAATGCAATATGTATTTCAACCTATAAATGTTTAGTTTATGATTTCTAAGATGTCTTTAAAATTTATGAACTTATTTGATTAATAATTTATTCTATTTGTTCAACTTATATGGAAATGCTTCTGGTTAGTTTGTCAATAAGGACAAGTCAGAAATTTTCTTCCTTTTTGTCAACCCTAAGCTTGAACAGTAGATTCTAAATGTCTTCAACTTCAAAATAGGTTGTCTCCCTTGCAAATATCTTGGTATACCTTTGGCTACGGGACAGAGATCAGGCAAGTTGTGGGATCTCCTTGGTCTGAAGATAGACAACAAGCTAGTCTCCTGGAAGAGGCGAAGACTGTCTAGAGTGGGAAGAGTAGTCATGCTTAAAGTTGTGGTGGCTACCATCCCAATTTATTTAATGTCTTGTCTTCCTTTGACAGTGGGTGCTAGTCAAAAGATCAAGAAGAGTATGAAAAATACTTTAACTAGTAAGGCAACCCTGAACAAAAGAAAATACCTCTCATAGCATGGGAAAAGATACATGCAAATCTAAGAAAGCAAGGGGAGTGGGACTAAAGAACTTGCTGAAAAAAAATATTGTTCTCAGAGTAAAACCGATTTGGAGGATGTGTTCCAATCCAAATTTGAAGTGGTTCAAAATATTGCAAATCAAGTATTTGGATGAGGATGGACTAAGTATCCTAACTTCATATCACATTCCACAAGGCTCAAGGATTTGGACCTTCATGAGTAATTGTAGATAACTCATAATAGATTATCTAACTTGGGATGTTAAGGATGGAAGATCTACACTTTTTTGCAGGGATGACTCATGGGGTGGATACCTATGCTTAAACAAAAGACAAGAATTAGAGGAGGTCAAAAGAGTCACGACCCAAAGATGCGGAGTCAAAATCAGGGATTTCATGCAAGAAAGGAGCTACAATGGTGGAAAGTGTTGCAAGTATGTGCAGTCGGTGTTGTCATTGACATCAACAAGCTTATGTTGTCATTGGTGTCAACTGTATGAGCAAGAGATTGTTGCAAGAGTATGAGCAATTGGTGTTGAGTGGATGATGTCTCTAATGATGAGGAAGTGTTGAAGATATTTGGGTTGCACTATATGGCTAAAATGTTTGGGTGCACTAGGTGTGTACTTTCTTCAGGTGAAAGTTGTTGCGAAAGAATTTGTTGGATTTCAGTGTGTTTGTGGAATATTTTAGATTGTGTTCAAGCATGGTGGGTGGTCTATGAGTCATCTTTGGTTTTGAGGAAGTATGTACTTAAATTATTATGGTGTTAACACAGGTTTGACCGACCTTGGGTGTTTACAATAATTGCAGAGTTACTTCGATGTTTGTGGAAGAGTGGTGTGACTTGTATGAGTGAATTTAGGTCCAAGCTAAGGTGTGTTGTGGTCTACCTTCATTCCTTTCCACCACAGAAATGTTTTAGTGTCGACCTAATTTGAATTTACATGATTAAGGAACTTTACCAACCTTGGAGAATGTTTTTAAGATTGAAGATCATATAAATAAGTGTTAAGCTATTGAAGGATAGTAAGATAGAAGAGTATGATGTGTGTGATGCAAATTATAGAGTTATAGAGTGTGTATTTCTATAGTATAGTGCAAGCTTTCATGTGTTAGATTACTGGATGCAGTGAGCAGAAGGTGTCTACAATTTCCTAGTAAGATTGTAAAGGTGTTGGTGATGTTGTGGTGGATTTCTTTGTTGCATTGAGATTGTTTTCTCCTTGTAACATTCTTTTCTATCTTATTTTCTATCATGACAGTGAGCCTTTCCTTCTTTTGGGTAATGAGCCCTATTGTATTCAGTGTCGATATTACTTTATGTTGTGAGGTAATCCTTAGCGTGGTTTTCACTTCTTTGGTTTTCCACGTAAATCTGGTGTTCTCTTGTGTATGATGTTGATTTGGTTCAGTTTCTATTATTTGCTTTCATGCCTAATCATCTTAACAATTTAAGGGATTAAATGAATTAATGTGGATATGAATGTGTGTGAGGGTTTTGAAGTTTTAAGTTACAACTGATTCACCCCCCTCTCAGTTGTCTTGTGCATTCAACAGAAAGTAGTGGAGGTGGAAGGATGTGAATTCTTTGGGACTCTTGGGACCACTGATTTCTAAGTTTAAGACAGTCCAGTTACATCCCCAATTTATGATTTAGCTTAATCTTTCTTTTGTGTGGTAAACATGATTATTAAGCATAGTTTAATGATTTGGTGTTTGTGGAAAATATCAAATAGAATCATAGATTATACAAATATTGACTAATGTTAGTTTAGACATGAGATTACATGTTGATAAGATTATTTTATCTTAATGTTTTGTGAATCAAATGATGATGCACTAATCATGGTTATATGGTTGTGAGTGTAATTAGGAAAATAATTTCCCTTCAAAGATGGAAGGAGAGTATCATCCGGGAGGAGAAGATAGATGTTTGGAAGAGGTCAGATTACTATCTAAGTATCAAAATTAGTCCTTAAGAACCCATGCAAGGTAGAGTGATTTTGCATCTTTCCCTTATTAGTCATTTTCAATTCAGTGTTGGCATGACAATTTGAGTTATCTCGATGTCATCTATGTCGATTCAACTAGACGATGTTCTTAGAACATCAATTTTAGTCGATAAGTAATCTTGTCAGGTTGTCAAGTATTTCCTTGTTTCCTTATCTATTTCCTTATTAGGTTTTTGTGATTATCATTCTTTTATATATTACTTATGGTTAATATGGTGAAGAGAGGGAGTGAAACTTGACCCAAGGTCACATTTTGTTGTTGTGCCACCTTAACAATGATGTTATCATTTGATGACATCTTGGTTTATTTGATAACCTTTAAACATCAATGTAGGGGAAATTATGTGTGATATAATTATTTTAACCTCCATAGAGGTCAAGCACCTTAGTAATATTAATATATCTATTTTTTATATTTTGGTAGTCAGCCAACCACCACCCATGAGGAGTGAAGTGAGTGGAGGTCGAGTGGAAGCCAATCATGAGCCTCAACTTCGTGGATCACTCCATGATGGAAGAGTGGATCGAATGGGACCCCACGAGGTGGTGGAGAGTTTTTAAAATTGGTTTCACCACCACATACAAAAAAGGTGGTAGATCTTGTTAGCATACAAAAATTAACACATGCAAGAGTATCGAAGGAGTACCATTCTTTGCATATGCTTTTGGGTATTGTTTTGTGTCAAGGGATAGGAAGTTCTAATCGGGGGTTGGTAAGAAAAGGAATGTTACTGTAGTAGCATGGGGGTGGGTGTAAGTGAGCTCAGTGGATAGTGCTTTTTTAAATACACAGGAGTTATCCTTCAGCGGGCCAAACTCAACTGTGTATTCCATATTCAAGTATGAATCTAGACTACATATTGAATTTGAACTATGGTTGATTTTGGGTAATGTGAGATGTCATGTTACAAGTCCTCAATTGCAGAGTCATATGCCTAAGGGCAAGAGAAGACAAACTGATTTGGAATGGAGCCAAATCTAGTCAATACAATGTAAAAGAGGATATAGGCTGGTGGTGGCAGAAGATGGGTATATGCCTTTCATAGTTAACCTAAATAATTTAAAATGCTTTCCTCTACACTAGGAATCAATAGCATAAACCAATGGTTTCCAAGGCATAATAACTCATTTTGCACATACCAAGTACAACAAAATCACACAAGCGATAAATTAAACACACCCAAGAAGACATTTTATAGGTCTACCACAAGGGGGGTCCAGAATCAAAATTTATTCGGATGAGGTTTTCATGGGTTTTGAAAACAAAAGGATAAAGAGGTGAGATGGCTAAGCATCTAATGCCAACATTCTCCACATTTCACTCATTGGTCAAACACCTATAATTTTCCTACACACTTAATTCAAACATTATGTACATCTATCCTAAAACATAACAATAGTCAAAGAAAATGATAAAATTACATAAGTAGATACTAACCATCTAGTATTCTCATTTCAATTAAACCATGTATTCTAAAAATATGATCAAGCTGTAATTAATCATTTAAGATAATAATACCGAAGGAAATCATATTTATGCACCCATCATATTATTTAAATGAAAGCAGTAAAGCTAAAACTCCAATAAAATATAAACACACATACACACACACATAAGTCTCATAGATCCAAATATACACATTGAGAATCCAAATCGAACATTGGTATTGACTAGTGATCCCCAATCTACAATACAAATATCACAACAAAAGTATCATAATGCTAATATGCCAAACAAAATGAAGCTCGAAAGGCACAAACACATATGGGCATTACAGGATATGTGAAGAGTATGATACGTGTGTGGGATCTCTTGGAGATATAGTGTGGAGTGGCTTCAACCATAAGGAGTGTTGTATAGTATTGCCCCACATTAAGGGTTTTTTCTATTTCTATATATTGAATATTAGGGCATCTTGGCCCACATACATCTCTTTTGGTATGTGTGATATATGTTCTACACCATATTATTTCCATTATTATAAGTGTGGATCTTATCACCTCACATGGGAACACGTCCCACATTTTGTGTTTGTACCTTTGGGTTATTCTAGCATAACCCTATAAGAAAGGGTGCAATAAGTCCTACTTTCTATTCTACACCTCTAGGTTTTTCTAGTGTAGCAAGGATATTTCTTTACAAGAAAGCATGAAGTGATCTAAACACAATAAGGTAATGGTCCAACATGGCTGACACAATGGAGGCCACTTCTTTACAAGAAAGGGTGAATGATTCATGTGTTGATTTGTGATTTACTCATGCTCCTATACATCAACTCAACACAAGCTCTTCTCATGCTACAATCTTCCCTTATGCAAGCACAAGAGCAAAGATGTTTTGTGTGTGGTTGAGGATCTGGTAGAATGTCTTTGCACACATCTACATAAGCATTTTTCTAAACAAGTTTGTGTGAGATACCACATGACAACTATGTGCACACACTTCAGTCATATTGTGCCACTTTGAGTCTACACTTCAGCTTTGATAACAATGTTGCCAACTCTTGTAATACTTCTGCATTATGTGTGATGGGCACACATGCATCTACACCAATATGTTTAGTTTGGCTCTATATACATCTAGCATCTAGCACCTTCTAATACACATGTCCACGCCAAACAATTAACACCATATGAATTCAACATTTACCACAACCTTGGCCACATGCTTAGCATACTATATACATGACACTTGTTAACATATTGTGAATAGGCTTAGGTAACAACCTATTATACAAATACACATCATTGCATTTTTAAGGGAAGTCTTCTAGCTCCCAAGAAGTCCTTCCACACTTACAGCTTAGTCTAGTTGTAGCCCAAAGTACCTCTAACAAATTAGGTGTGCACAACCTCTCATTACCTAATCATAGGAATTTATTTTTTACTAGAGCCTTTATATCATTGTTGTACACACATATAACATCAATGAATAAAAGACTATTCTTCATGTACTTGTTGTGACTCTACTTTGCTTCCACCATGATTCCATCTAGTAATGCTTCTACAACTCAAACTTTTGATTGGAAGTAATCCTATTTCCACTAGATTAGATATAATTTTGCCTACATGCAAAGTTGTCATTTGATCTCAAACACAAATCAAATTTGTAATAATTATATTAAATTTAAATAATAAAATTTAAATATATTATATTAAATTTAAAAATTTAAAATATAGTATATTGTATTAAATTAAGATATATTTATAATAGACCCCTAATATAATAGTGGGGGAGATTGGAGTTATGTGTGAACCACCTTCACTCCTATAACTCACCTTCCTTAAAAAATAGGGTTCTCTCCCCCTTTCCAATCACGCAACATTGTTAGAGATTTCACTTCATATTAACTGATGTGAATATTGTGATACCCCCTATAATATGCACTTGTTAATTCCAATTCTTCTCATAATGATGGCAATATTTCTACCAAATTAGACCCCAAATTCAATTCATACATTAGGAGACAAAATGGCTCTCAAAAAGGAGGCAAAGATACCAACTAGTGTTGAAGTGCTTTGATGTGAATGTTGTTGAAGGACAAAACCAAACATAATTAAGAAAAACTGGATCATATCACCAATCTAGACAAAAGTAAACCAAATTGTTGTAGAATAGAACAAAAAAAAATTTTAAAAATTAATTTTTACGTGTAGATTTATCATGGGTTTGATTGAGGTGTTTCAAAATTTTCTTGGGTTTGTTTGAGATAAACTCACAATGCTCATTCCCCTATGTAATTCTATAGACAAATCAACTTAAATCCCAAAACAAATTTGAACTAGACCGCTCTAAACTAATAAACTTGATAACTTGATTTTAAGTACTATTATTAATTAACACAATAATTTATAAAAAATAATAATTTGCTATTAATAGTGCAAACTATCTAATGAACTTTCACAAACTAAGCTAAGGTACACAACATTACAAAAATGTTCATTAATCTCCCAAATTTACATATTTTTGAAAATGATAAATATTTGATTTGAACAAGCAACATGAGCTGCCATTTTAAAGAAAACGCAGACATGCTAGCAAAACTATCATCAACAATACTATATTTCCTTAAAATCAATTCAATACAAATGTCAATAAAACATAGGAAGCCTACTCCTATACTTTCCAAGTTACTTGACAAATCCAAGTTCGATATTGATCACTAACAACATCTACCGCTAATCCAAGTTGCTTTCATGTTGATAATGTCATTTTATTTCATAGTCCATTTGTAAACCATGATAGCCATGTTTTGTGTGGATATGGATCAATGAAGCCCATGGCAGCATATTGATCAATTTTGTCATCTTACGAAATCTCTACCCATTTCACCTGTTGTGAACAATCACTGCCCGGACCAAAACACCTGAAATGCATTAATTTGATAAGACAATTAATAAATAAAATAATCTCTCACTGTTGCAAGGAAGTTGTTTAGGTAGAAAATTAGTTAACCTGTACTCATAAAAACATGCAGTCTCTTCTTTTTCAGGCGAATGCCAGTTATGCCAACCCAGAGGCGTGATGCTGCCATCCATCCATGTGTATGCAAACAGAACCCTTGCAAATGACTCCCAAGGGCGTCCTCCTAAATATGCATAACCTCTCTCCCCATTACCAGTAATAACACATCTACACAGTTGTCACATCATATAGATCTTTATAAATGCCTTGTAAACAATTTTTTGTATCACAATTCAAATTCTACACCTTAAAAGCCAAAAAAACAACCAAAGTACCTCAAATTAGCCTGTTTCTCCCCCATTTTGACGCCTTTTCTTCTTAAAACATCCTGGGCTCTGATCGCCTTCTATTTCAGCACAAATTCAGCCCCCCCCCCCCCAAAAAGCGTAAAATGGGTTTTCTGGTCTGGAACAAATCATATTGCAAGACAGATAGCACCCAGAATCAGGATAATAAAGACAGCAGGATGCGCTGGAAAGGATTGGCGTAAGAAAAATTAGTACCCAATAGCTTAAACATGACAATGAATACCTGAGAAACACGTATCCGCTGGAATCATCCTCAGATCTGCAGCTTTGAGCAGTGATCTAAAAGACCTCAACAACAGACCTGGCAAATTGAGCATTGTTTTTTACATTCACTTGCTACAGGGGCAACAACAGGTATGTATTGCCGCCTACAATCTCATCGTTCATGACAAGAGTCGATGCCGAGATATGCAGAACGCATTAGTGGTGGGGATATTGTAGAAAAGAGTTGTGTAATGTTATGAGAGAGTGAAAAGGCCGTTGTTTAATTCATAGGCAGCAAAAAAACCATTCAATTTTTTTTGAATTTGACCGCTGCATTTTTGTGTGGAGTACCATAGGTATGTATGATGTCTTAGCCATGCCATAGGCATACAGTTTTGTATGGAGAATGGCCGCTGCCGTAATAGTAGCTGCCAACTGCCAATGAAATAGAAATGGGAAGGAAACGAAAAACACAAAAAACAAAAGTTAAGAAGTCAAAATGCCACATAACCAAATTTCACAACTCACCGGCTGTTTACGCTCAGCGGTAAAGTGGTGCAGTGCTGGAATTTTTAATAATAGTCAAACCAAATCTGAACTAGTTGTTTTTGAAAACATGGTTGCTAATGATCTCGTCCAAATGTTACAATGCGTCAAACATATAGGTAACATAGACAAAATGTCGGAACAAGACCGAGATCACCCAGCCATCTACGATAACTGTTGGAGATAATGTTTATTTTATGGAATGTTCCAGAATATGGAAACTTCCATCTCTAAATAGAAACCTCTAGATTTTTCCTTTTCAACACTTCTCTTAGTCATTCTAAGAAATTCTAGAGATTTCCATGAATGTTATAAATATAGCAGCAAGGCTGCCATTGTAATCAATCAAGAAATCATCTATTTTTTGTGCAATTTGCTGCTCAATAATTTATTCAAGTGTTTTTTATTTGCTGCACTTTGTTTTATTTTATTTCAAATACTCTATTTTTTTTCAATGTGATATCAGAGCCCTCTCAAATCTTGGAGCTGTAGTCGTGGGTTTTGTAGTGTTGTCTGTGAATTATGCAGGTTGTGTGATTGGAGGTTGATCACCATTGTTTTTTGGCGAAGAAACAAAAATATTGTAGCAAAGAGAAGAATCAAATTAGTAAAAAATTGGTGAGAGATTTCTGATTTTAATTCTCATCTCAAAAAGAGGGAATTTGATATAATGGATTCAATTGGTATTCCTTTACCTACAATTAAATTAAATAGAAAAAATTATTATGATTGGGTGTCTCATATGGAGATTTTTCTAACACTTCAAAATTGCTTTGAAATTGTTAATGGTAGTGAAAAAAGACTAGCAAATAGTGGAAAAGATCAAGAAGATTGGGATAAAAGAGATAAAAGCGTAGCAACACTGATCAAGCTTACACTTTCAGAAGAAGTTTTTCCAGAAGTTCGCAATGAGAGAAGTGGAGTCAAAGTGTGGGATATTTTGAAAACTATATACGAAAATTTAGGTGATGTATGGATTCTAACTCTCACTGCAGAATTATACAACATGAAATTATCAAATTCACAAGAGCTAGTCCCTCATCTAAGCAAATTAAAGGAAAAGAGAAATGAACTTGCTTCTCTCAGAAAGGATATAGATGAAAAAGAGTTTGTGCAAATAGTTTTACAAAGTCTCCCAAGATCTTATCAGTCATTTATAAGAGGGCTAGATACTGCTGATAAATTAAAGAACATAAAATATGAAGAGTTATGTGCTGAATTGGTGCAAGAAGAAAAACGTCAAATCAAAGAAAGGGAGTCATTTAATGATGAAGCTTTCATAATAAGAGGGAAACAGAATTACAAAAATACAAACGAAAATCATTCAAGAGAGAAAAATTGGAAGTATGACAATAGGTATACTCCAGCTAAGGATTATAATAAAAGCAAATGGAAATGCAATTACTTTGGTAAGTTGGGTCATAAAGCAAATGAATGCTATAAAAGGATTAAAGATACAAAAAAGAAGACAAATAAGTTTACAAAAAAAATTTATTCTAAAAGTAATACTCTCTATATTGCACTTAAAGCAAATGATTCTTATAAAGATGACTGGGTTATTGATTCTGGTGCCACACAGCATATGTGTTATAATAAGGAACAATTTGCATCACTAAGAAATGATAACAATCCAGAGAAAATATATTTGGGGAATAATAGTGCTTTGGAAGTTAAAGGAACTGAAAATGTTCAAGTTGATAATGGTGTGTTAAAAAATGTGAAGTTAGTTCCAGAATTGAAGACAAATCTTCTTTCTGTATCTCAGATTGCAAATCAGGGGTATAAAATAGAATTCTACAATGACAAATGTATGATCAAGGATGTGAGTAATAACTACAAAGTGACCACAATTGGTAAAATGGAGAATGGATTATATAAATTTCAAGAATTTACTTCTAAATGTGGAAATGAGAATATGTATGCTATTGCCAAATATAATGCTATGAGCAGGTTATGGCATGAGCGTATGGGACATGTCAATTATCAAAGTCTAAAGCTTATGGAGAAACTATATATGGTGCATGGGCTTCCAAAAATCTCATCAAGTCACAAGGTGTGTGAAGGATGTGCTATGGGAAAGCAACACGTGGAAAGTTTCCCACAAGGTAAATCATGGAGAGCAAAAACCCCTTTACATTTGGTTCATAGTGATATAATGAGTCCTTTTAGAACACCATCACTTGCAGGATCAAGGTATGCCCTCACCTTTATTGATGACTATACTAGAAGAATTTGGGTATATTTTTTAAAAAAGAAGGATGAAGTGTTTGATAAGTTTAAAGAGTTTAAGGCATTGGCTGAAAACCAAAGTGGAAGATGTCTGAAGATAATAAGAACAGATAGAGGTATGGAATATATGAACAAAGCTTTCTTTGATTTTTGTAAACAACATGGTATAAAGAAGGAATCAACAGTCTCCCACTCACCCCAACAAAATAGAGTTACAGAAAGAAAAAATAGAACTATAATAGAAATGGCTAGGTGCATACTTCACTCTAGAAATATAGAAGTTAAATTTTGGGCTGAAGCAATTTGTATTGTAGTTTACATTTTGAATAGAACGCCTACTAAGGCAATTTTGAACATAACACCAGAAGAGGCATGGAGTGGTAGGAAGCCTATAGTATCTCATTTTAGAGTCTTTGGATGTAATGCATATGCCCACATTCCTGATGAAAAGAGGAACAAGCTTGAAAGGAAAAGTGAGAAGAGCATAATGGTTGGATATAGTGAGGAGTCAAAAGGATATAGCCTATATAATCCTAAAACAAATGAAATTTATATCAAAAGGAATGTATGGTTTGATGAAGATATTGAAAGTGAACATTCTTCTACATTATCTTACTTTCCAATATTGATTGAAGAAGATAAGTCTACTTATACTAATGATCAAAATCAAGGTGTGCAATCTTTTGCAGGAGGAAAAGGAACACAAATTGAAGCATCAAGTGAAAGTGGTGATGAAGACACACAGAAGACTAGAAGCATTCAAGAAATATACCAAGAAGGCCCTAGAAATATGTTTGCTAACTATGCTCTTATGACTAAGGTGATGCAGGTTGACACTCCAAGTACATATGAGGAAGCAAAAGGGAAAGAAGAATGGGAAGAAGCAATGCAAGATGAATACAATTCTTTGATGAAAAATGGAACTTGGGAATTGACAACTCTTCCAAAAGGTAAAAGTATGGTTGGTTGCAAGTGGACCTACAAAGTAAAGTTCACATCAGATGGAGCTATTGAAAAATATAAAGCAAGACTAGTGGCTAAAGGCTTCTCACAAACAGAAGGTATTGATTATACTAAAACTTTTGCTCTAGTTGCTAAAATGAGTTCAATTCGTACAATAGTTGCTCTAGCTACAAAAATTGGTTGGAAAATTTATCAAATGGATGTAAAAAGTGTCTTTCTACATGGTGATCTTCAAGAAGAAATTTATATGCAACCAACCACCTGGATTTGTTAAAAGTGGTGAAGAACATCTAGTGTGTAGATTAAAAAAATTATTATATGGTCTTAAGCAAGCTCCAAGGGCATGGTACTCCAAAATAAATGAGTACTTTATAAATGCAAGATTTAAAAGAAGTAAAGCTGATCCAAATGTCTATGTAAAACATAGTGATGGTAAAGTTGTTATTATTGTATTGTATGTGGATGACTTGATTATTACAAGGGATCACACACTTACTATTGAAATAATCAAAGATCAACTCAAACAAGCTTTTGAAATAACTGATTTAGGGTTGATGCATTATTTTTTGGGTATACAAATATGGCAAGAAGAAGGAAGAATCATGCTTTCTCAAACCAAATATGCTCTTGATGTATTGAAAAAGTTTAATATGACTTATTGTAAAGCATCTAATACACCATGTGAAGTAGGATTAAATTTGAGTGCTAATTCTACTCAAAAGAAGGTGGATGGAAAATTATATAGACAATTAGTTGGGAGTCTTTTTGTATCTCACCATAACTAGACCAGATATTGCATATGCAGTTGGTATTCTATCCAGGTACATGTCAGATCCACATATTGAGCATTGGAAAGCAGCTCAGATAATATTAAAATATATTAAAGGCACTTATCAACCTAAAATTGAGTACAAATATGGAGGAGAGCCTACATTAGTTGGATATATAGATTCTGATTATGCAGGTGATATTGATGACAGAAAATCAACTTCACGGTACATGTTTCATCTTGGGTCAGGACCAATTTCTTGGAGCAGCAAGAAACAAACAACAGTATCACTATCATCTACAAAAGCTGAATATGTTGGTTCATCAAAGGCATCTCAAGAAGCATTATGGCTTAGAAGACTACTTGAAGAAACACAACATCCACAAGTTTGTCCAACTACTATATTCTGTGCTAATCAAAGTACTATCAAGGTAGCAAAAAATCTAATTTATCATGCTAGATCAAAGCATATAGAAGTACATCATCATTTTGTTCGTGATTTGATAGAAGATCAAGTGGTGGAGTTAAAATTTTGTGGAATAGAAAATCAAATTGCTGACATATTTACAAAAGCACTACCTGAAGTGAAATTTATCAAATTTAGACACTTGTTAAATCTCAAGGAAGTTGCTATATAGTAATCTTTTGTAATTATCTTCTCCAAATAAACATTATGGGGGGCTGTTGGAGATAATGTTTATTTTATGGAATGTTCCAGAATATGGAAACTTCCATATCTAAATAGAAACCTCTAGATTTTTCCTTTTCGACACTTCTCTTAGTCATTCTAAGATATTCTAGAGATTTCCATGAATGTTATAAATATAGCAGCAAGGCTGCCATTGTAATCAATCAAGAAATCATCTATTTTCTGTGCAATTTGCTGCTCAATAATTTATTCAACTGTTTTTTATTTGCTGCACTCTGTTTTATTTTATTTCAAATATTCTGTTTTTTTTCAATAACAACATATAGGTAACATATAGGTAATAGTGACTCTGGTATTGTTGTTCGTCTCTAATTTTCAAAAGTTGTTACCCGACTCTTGGATTTTACTTTTGTCTTTCCCATAACATATAACTCTAGGCATCGTAATGGGACAGAAAGAAAGGAGTTTGCCCGAGGCTTGGCCGCACTATTTTTAAACCCATATGTAAAATCGCCCGGCTGTTGGCATCTTCGGTGACTGGGGAATAGGAAAGTCCACTTTAATGATTCAGGTACGTTTAAATCATCCTGTAACAGCAAATTAAACTATTTTTATGTAAGATCTAAAGTTGTGAAAATGGCAAATCATACTGCAACAGACGGAAATTATTCTATTGAAGACGGCAGCTCAGCTCGCGTTTCCAAATTTATTAGAGACAGAGCAGTTTCCTGGGTGCACACAGATCAAGCTATCTCCAGAAGGCCGACGAAAATACGAGAAGATCAATAAAGCGGTGAAGAATTTATTGCCATCCTCTCCCTCGGTAAGTAGACGTTCAATTTAGTAATGTGTTCACAAATTAATAATAATGATAGTGATATGATCGACAATTAACCATCTTGAATCCCTTTAAATTTCGCCACACCAGAAAGACGATCCACTGCTGGAATTTCTAGATAGCGATTATCAAGAGAAATACCACAAAGTATATAAATCATTAGCACTCATTAACCGCAGCGAGATGGTGAGTTTCATCTTGTTTCGAATTGGTGTACATTTGTGCTTTTTGTAACGGCTTGGCTGCATCTTTCAGTAATGTTGTTTTGTTGTGCTAGTTTGAGACAAAAGATGACGATGAAGCAGCGGATTCGGGCAGCAACCAATCTGCTCTAAGAAAGATTCCCAGTATTCTGACTGTTCGTTATAACGCATGGCATTACCAAGATGAATCAGAGGCGTGGGCAGGTCTGGCAGTTGAAATAACAAAGGCGGTGGAAGAATGAATGACCACTGCACAGAGAGTGAGGTGTCACTGCAGGTATGCATGGTTGAAACAGAGAAACAAAATATGGTTGGAATTGTTTCTACCATGTCTCTTTGCATTATTTCTTTCAGGTTGGGTTGCATGGGTGATATGGAAATTAATAAGTAGATCCAAGAACAACGAACTGGTGGAGCTAACGTATGGATCCATACCTATAACTATCCTGGTAGCTGTTTGGACTGTAACGAAACAATTCCTTTCTGTGATTAAACCTATAAGTGCTCAGGTAATGGGATATTTCAGCAAAACGGACCATTCAACGAAATTAGGTTATCAGCATCAAGTCATCTTTGACATCAATTTTTTGATGAAAGAGATTGGTCAAAAACCGTCATGGATATGGAAATTTAGTGGATGGTTATGCAACTTATTACATCTCTATCCAGATTATTCCGACACCGTGAGGGACACCTCCATTTCTAAATCACCCGCATTGGGCAAGGATGATATTCGCATGATCGTCTTTGTTGACGATTTGGATAGGTGCGATGACAAGGTTATTTTGAAGGTACAATTTTCTTTTATCGACTTCAGATCATATTGGTTCTTACTATGACCATAGATAATGACGTGCATGACCGAAACGATCTGCTATTGCTCAATGTCATAATCAGGTACTGTCTGCAGTTAATTTAGTGTTGGCGACCTGTGATATCAACGTCATTCTTGGAATGGACGAGGAAATGATCGCTAGAGCAATGAAACTTCAGTTTCCCGACAGTAAGGATGACTAAGAATTGAAAGAATTGGCAAAGAAATATATAAGCAAAATAGTTCAGCTGCCGTTGGCTTTACCAGATACCAGCGAAGATGAAACAATGAAATTCCTGCACGAGCAGCTAGGACAAGCATTCAAAGAAAGTGAATCAAGAGTTCCAGAACAATGTCGGACGGAGGAGAGTGCCCGCGACATTCAGTGCCTACCAGGTTCTACAAATTTAGATTTTAACGCTTTGATAACCATGCAATTCTATTTTTACACCAATTTTTTTTAAAAAAAATTTTGATACAGATCAAAGCCCGGATCATGTATCTATGGAAGTTTCCGATAACGTTCCACAGAAGCGTCAAAATTTCCTGTCAAAACTTTGCCGAATATTTAAATCATTTGAGGGCTTCAAATATTGCTTAATGAGGGGTAATTATTCATGTTTGTACTGAAATTCTTTCTGGAAACGAATTTGGCATCATAAACCTAAGTGCGCCATTTTTATTTCTAAGGTGATTTTGGCATTTCATCAGGCCCGAAAGAGGAGGAGAAACTGAAAAAGAGTAAACTGGAAACCATGTCATTAAATTTACAGATGATCATGCCGAATTATACCTACGGAAAGCACTAGATTGGTTGAGCAAAGAGGCAACGGGTGCCCAAAAGATTCCACGAGAATGGAAACGATTCGTCATCTACCATCGTGTGGCGTGGAACATCCTTTCTCAAAGTGAGCAAGTGAAGGGGACAACTGGCTGGCAGATGCAACTGGTTGTATGGGTATTTTGTTGCTGGCAATGGGAACACCAAATCAACGACATAATCAAGGTAGCTTATACTTTATAGTTCAGATTCTTACATTTATTTCTCACGTTAGTTTAGAGATTTTGACTCATATAACTACTTTTCTGACACAACTGGTGTGTCTCACAGAATTGGAAGAAGCTTGTGCTTGTAAATAGTTCCTTTAAGGATGGTGAAGATTGTTTGGAACTAACCTACCCCTCTCTTAAAAGTATTGTTGAGAATTGTTATAAAAAAATATGGTTGCCTCTTCATCGCAAGGAGCAGGAGGAGCAGAAGCAGCAGGAGCAGGAGCAGAAGCAGCAGGAGAAATGTTTTAGGAACACAAGTTATGTGAAAAATATAGGCATACAATATATTGAAAGGAATGATTTGATTCCCAGATAATAAAGTCCTAGTGCCCACGTTATACATCCCACAACCATCCACAAGAAAAATATGCAAAAATTAAGGAAAACCATTAACAAAAGTGGATGTAAAAAAATGGTTAAATATGGGCTAAGAGATAAATAACTAGGATTTATTTAACGACATTAATATGATGAAACCTAATTACTTTTAACCTCAATTTAATTTATTGTAGAAGTTATACTTGTAAAATAAAATAAAACAAAAATACTAGATTTAATAAGGGTAAAAAAGCATAAGAAAAGATTAGAAACAAGTTTGTTTAATTTTATCTATAAGTTTGAAACTAAGTTAATTTTTTAATGTGTTTTATAACACCTTTATGTTAGTATAGTTAGGGTTTCATTGACTCAAAGAGTTGCATTATCTTTGATTATTATCTTAAATCCAACGTATTTAAATTAAAATTTGACACTATCTTTTTAAAATCCAATGAAAGTTGGTCATACTCAAACTTGGAACATAGTGCTTAAAACTCATTGTTGACTCCATCTTAACTAGTTATTACTTTATCAATAAAGTTACCTTCCTCTTTAGGACAACGTTTTTCAAGAGTGAGCATGTTCTTGTGATTATTTGATCCCTTTTCAATAATGTATGATGATCTCTTGTAATGTGAAAGTGTCATAAGATATTTTCTTTAAATACAAAACCTTAGATGCATAATTTAATATTTTTGTGTGCTTACGCCAATGTGAGATAGTAATATCATAGAATTGTCAACCTTGGAAGGCAAGAATTTTAGTTTTAGAAATTAGGGACATAATCACATCCATGGTTAAGTGCTTGGAATATGATCATGCCCATAATCTTGTCTTGTAAATATAGGGTGTTGTAAATTAAGTAAAGAATGGTTTGATCTAAATAATTTAATGTAATAGAGTGCTATTTTTAGAATTAGAGTCAATAAATATCGAAAAAAAATATATCTTAAACTTATACATCAAAATAATTATAACAAAGTGTTGGCCTACATGGCCATTCCCTCACTACATGATAATTGGCCTGCTAGCTCTTTCAAGGCCCTCCAAGTCAATGTAAGTACATAGGAGAGAGCTAAGGCATATCTAAGAACATCACTGGTGGAGAGTTAACAATTGATGGCTATAAAACAAAAACACCAGATTTGGATTTAATAAAGGTAAAAAAGCATAAGAAAAGATTAGAAACAAGTTTGTTTAATTTTATGTATAAGTTTGAAAATTAGTTAATTTTTTAATGTGTTTTATAACACCTTTATGCTAGTATAGTTAGGGTTTTATTGACTCAAAGAGTTGCATTATCTCTAATTATTATCTTAAATCCAAATTGCTTAAATTAAAATTTGACACTATCTTTTTTAAATCCAATGAAAGTTGGTCATACTTAAACTTGGAACATAGTGCTTAAAACTCATTGATGACTCTATCCTAACTACTCATTACATTATCAATAAAGTTACCTTCCTCTCTTGGGACAACATTTTTCAAGAGTGAGCATGTTCTTGTGATTATTTGATCCCTTTTTCAATAATGTATGATGATCTCTTGTAATGTGAAAGTGCCATAAGATCGTGTCTTTAAATACAAAACCTTATATACATAATTTAATATTTTGGTGTGCTTACGCCAATGTGAGATAGTAATATCAAAGAATTGTCAACCTTGGAAGGCAAGAATTTTAGTTTTAGAAATTAGGGACATAATCACATCCATGGTTAAGTGCATGGAATATGATCATGCCCATGATCTTTTCTTGGAAATATAGGGTGTTGCAAATTAAGTAAAGAATGGTTTGATCCAAATAATTTAATGTAATAGAGAGCTAGTTTTAAAATTAGAGTCAATAAGTATAAAAAAAAATACATCTTAAACTTATACATCAAAATAATTATAACAAAGTGTTGGCATACATGGTCATTCCCTCACTATATGATAATTGGCCTACTAGCTCTTTTAAGGCCCACCAAGTCAATGTAAGTACATAGGAGAGAGCTAAGGCATATCTAGGAACATCACTTGTGGAGAGTCAAATTAGTTTTTATCCATTTATGCATGTTTGCTAATCAATTGATGGCTAGTTAACAACTACATGCTAGATTTGGGTACTTTTAGTAATGTCATCACTTTAGAGTTTATGAATGAGTTGGGCCTCACGATCTCTTAAGTCTAAGGGGAAATTCTTGTTCAAATTTACTATGGTATTCACTCACAATTCTATGTATAATGTATCTATCTCCAATGTCCTTAGAATGGTACTTAGATGCTCATGAGGTGTTAAGAGATATTGTTTTAAATTATTATTATTCTCTTGAAAACTTGGAATATTTTGTAATGATATCAATAATAAGGAGGTTATGGAAAAAAGTTAAACAATAGAAGTTATAGTTATCATTCGTCTATACAATTGTCCATCTTCCTCTTGGAAAATAGGTAAATAATAGAAGTTTTAGTTATCACTCAACATTATTTTTAGGAGTAGAGTGTCTTGTCATAATTCGTAGGGCCCTCAATAGTTGGCATCTTCAACATGGATCTTAGACTTGAGTAGTGGTGTCTATCATGAGTTATATGTCCATGGTGTTGTCTTAATTGATAGCTAGATCTTGAGTACTTGATTAATTACATAATATAGTGTAGGTCTTTGCTTTTGGACCATGGTTTTGGTGGCCACTAATTTTCAAACCATTTGTGATTTCTTAGTGTAGTGTATAAAAAATTGAATCTTAAGAAAGATTACATAATGTAATCAAACTAAGAATAGTTTTTACCAACTACATGAGAATCTAACTAGCCTCAAGGAGGAGTATTATGCTACTATCCAGTAAAGAAGAACAAAATAGTCCTAGCTAGACCCTACTTTACTCCACACTTAGAAATTAACTAATCTCAATAAGTGAAAGCACCAAGGCACATCACTAAAATTGTGAAATCTAAAAATCTAAGAGTTAGATTATAGAAAGGAAAATAGAATAGTAAATTAGGGATTTAGATGAACCTGGCATTAAAGGGGAGACCCTCGGCCTAAGATGCCAAATTGCATCATGGAGATGTTTGCACATTGCGCTATCATTTGTATGGTATAAAAATGCAAAAGTTTCATACTATAAGGTCCTACTCAGATCTATTAACTCATCCAGTCTATACTTAGAACTAGAATGAGCATCCAACCATATAATAAAGCACCAAATTGATAAATAAATAAATTTAATCAACTAGCAAAGAAGAAATAAGTGATAAAGAAAGAATAGAGAAAAGATTAGCAAAATCTCATGCATTTGAATCTTCCCTTAAACCTGCAACAACATAGACCAAGAAAAAATATTGGGATTTCTTCGGAGCTTGCTTTCAAGTCAAGCCCTTATTTAGATCTTTTGACCTCCATAGGTAGTCACTATAGAAAGATAAAAATAAAGTGAGTGATCCTATTTCCTAAGTGCCTCTAGGAAACAACAATAGTGACAAAATAAATAAAACTAAGAGTATCAACCTTGGTCTGTAGGAAAGAATACCCTAGTGTACAAAGGAAAAATAGGGTGGTGATCAACACCACAAGTTTTCCAAGAAATATATAAAGAAATCTATTTAAAAACTAACAAGTAACACCATTTCTAGAAAATGAAACGATGCTACCAAGATATTTAATAATGGAGGAGACTACAAGCTCCTTTGGGGTTAAATCTGTGCACAAACAATTCCAAAACCTTGGAAGAGAGCCTCCACAATATGCAAGTTGCAAACAAAAGCCCACAAAGAAGGAAAGGAGATGCTACAATGTAGAAGAACATTCAAATAACCAATCTTCTATTGTGAGAGCCAAAAGAATAATTTTTAGAAATTAGCCATATTTTATAAAAAAGAATTCTTGAGAGAGAGCTGGAAGAAAAAGGAAAAACCCTTTTTTCCAAATCTTTCCTTTTGCATGAGGAATAAGGAATCTTTGAGGTTGGGAATGCTACAGGGGCTATTTCACTAACAAATGAGTGTTACTACAAATAGAATCTAGTGACAAGGTGAGAGAACTAACTATTTGTAATTATGGAATATTCAGGATGCTAGTGTGTCATGAAGACGTATGTGCATCGCGCTCAGGTACTAGGAGTATTCTCTAAAATTCCACACGTGTTCTCACAAAATTGAGAGAAGTAAATATGTTGTGGGGTTAGATAGGCCAAGGTTAGGCTTGAGTGGCCCTAGAAACATGTTGCAGGAGTGGGCACCAAAGTAAGTAAAAAAATAATATGAAATTGTGAGGGTGCACAATTTTTTACATCACATTTTTCTCCTACTTTAATAGGTTGATAACACTAGGTGATAAGCTATGCTAAAGTATATAAATAAAGTGTTGAAAGTAAATAACCATGCAAAGGATACCCAAAAGGATATTGTAGAGGTTGTAGAAATTGACTAGGTGGAAGGATGATAACCCCATATTAAGATTATACAAACCCATAGCATTAAGTATTGTAGACACCTTAGAAATAACTTTAGTTGAATGACCCTTTAGCACCTCTCATCTTTGGATATTTTCATGATAATTATTATGACCCTATCACATCAACACAACAATCATATGTGTCATCTCCATCCACCTCTTACCAACCTTCACCCTCTCGTAGGGATAGGTCATCTAAGACAATATATGCACCATCTCAATCCAACCTATCCATATCTCAAAGTCATCCACCTATCTATTCCAACATTTCCCCTCACCCTAAAATCATAATCCTCAAAGGCCCTCTTGATGCATATTTTGATAAGGACCTTTTAGATCACATGATACATATTTTGAAGAACTTGAACATTATAGTCATTTGAATACCTTTATCCATGAAGCTCAATTACAACAAGAACATGCTAGTTCTAGCTATCCCTTGAGAAAAAATCCAATAGCCATGAGTCTTCCTCATCCTTATACTACCTTTGACAATGGAAACACCACTCTAGCCTTTACATCCTAGGAAACACTAGTCTAGCCTTTGCATCCTATGGGAATCCTCCATCTCCCAATCCATCCATACCTATAGTTCCTCCATCACAATATCCTTCCAATTATCTTAATCTTAATCCATTAGTCCAAATACCCAATCCCAATCCATCCATCCCTATAGTCCATTTTCTATTAAACTGCTCATCAAATCATCCATCTAATCCCAATCTTATAATCCATCCATCCACCCAATCCTAATCCTAATCCTATTAAGTCCACCCTTATTATCCATCCACTTGATCCTAATCTTAATCCTACACAATCTAACCTCATTATCCATCCATTATATTTTCCATTCACCCATAAAGTTATGAAGGATGTAACCCAAGGACTATTAGGAAAGAACCAATCCCCATCATGCCATCCAATGCCTATCCTTGCTCCTATCAAAGAACCATCATGCAACCCCATGTCTATTTATATCATCGAAGAGTCTCATAACATAAGCACAAGTGAAGAGCCATCATGTAGTCGTGTTGTTGAACCTTCATAGTCTATCAAGCCTATCCAAGAGCTATGTTAAGAATAAAATCCAAAGCATGATCAACCTTTCTCCTCACCAAGTCAAGATCAAACTATCCAAGCTCCTCAGGACCACATTACCTAAGTTCTACCAAGCCTATCCAAGAGCTTTGTCAAGAAGAAAATACAAAGCATGATCAAACTTGCTCCTCACCAAGTCAAGATCAAACTATGCAAGCTCCTCAAGACCATATTACCTAAGTTACCCAGGAACCAACTACTCAATCCACTTCATCTCATGGGTATCCTGACAATGATAGCAAGCATGGAAATCTTGATGATCAAGTTAGATACTCAATTGGCTTCATAAAATTCCTTAGAAACAAAGAAACTTACACTTTCATCTATGATACCAAAACCATCCATGATCAAGAAGCACACATCACACCTACTCATCATCCACCAAGATCCCATGATGAGAGAATTTGTCCCCAAGAAAACATTGACAATCAAAACAAGACTTGGATCATATCACACCACATCGTAATGAACATCCTACTTACATCAAGTATGAAGAATAGAAAGTCTGACTACTATTGAAAAATCAAGTGATCAAGACATGACAAACACAAATAATGATCAAGGATTGATTAGCACAAGCAATGATCAAAACATGACATGTATAAACAATGATCAAGAAATGTCAAACATACACAATAATCCTAATTCACTAAGCATATGTAATGAGAAATCATAAGAGACCCATCCAATAGGCACTACCATCTTCATCATGCTCTACCATCTTCATCTTCAGAATTTAAGAGTGGCAATAACCGATTTTGATTATTTTAAGCAACATACCGATGATCTCGCATCATTCTCCAAAAGTAATGAATATCCTAGGTATTGTGAACAAGATATGTAAAAGCATGAAATATTATGGAAAAGAATTGGGCCTTCATGAACAAGACATGTTGGAACCTATCCCAATCTACATAAATCATGGTGAAGACATCAAATATCAATCATCACAACAATCTAATCATGTTAGTGATACTTCAATGATTATTGAGGCAACCTCATCCAACAAGAGAATCAAGATAGGGACCATTAATAGCCCTTATAATAAACTTGCTACCAATAATCCTTCCACCTCCACCATCTCTACTCACAAACTTTATCCTCCACATCTTCCATCCCTTGATCAAGACCAACAAAGTCATAGAACATGGAAAGTAAAAACTTCAAGTACCATGTCAAAAGCATATGAAGCCAAAAGCCAAGGAAATCATATCAAAGCTATATGGGTTCCAAAGAAAAATGGACCTATTCAAAATGGACTTACCACATCAAGAAAAGAAAATGGTCCAAACCAAACAATCATGCAAGATGTGAAGCAAAATAAAAAGATAAATGTTGTGTATAATAGTGTCCACCACCTTCCAATTTGTATAAAAATGTTGGTCCTAATCACCATCTTAATTACCATCCTCATCCCACATCCAAACTTCCTAATTCTAAACCTAATCTACATAATCCACCATCTCAAGTTTGGCAAGTCAAAAGTACATAAAACAAATCTTTATCACCCACCTCTCTAGCCAAACCAAATCCATCACAATCTTCTAATTCTACATCCCACATACCCCATCCAAATCCACAACCACATCTTAAATCAAAATATCCCAACTCCCAAGTCTTTCATGTTGTGGCAACAACACTTCACCATAAGAACTATGATGGTGCCCTATCAAAATGCAAACATTCAGACAAGGCCAAATCTATTATCAATGAGGATCATGACAACATCAAAGGATTATATAAGAGTTCTTGCATCCTAATGAAGCAGTTACTCCAAGAAGGCCACTATTGGCATGTTATGACAATTGCATCTACATCAATCAAATCCAATAGATAGAGACATGTGAAATTTTTTTGAATATAAATATATCAATGTCATCAAAATCTAAAAATAAAAATAAAATAAAATAAAAATCAAAATAGTAAAGAGAAATCATTCGTCCAATGGTGAAAACCATTTCATGGTGCCTTAGATAAGTACCATGATGAAAAACTAGAAAATGTGTAGCTCGATTGTCTATGCACCTTACACTTGGGGGCATGTTGTCTCATCTATCCCCTCCTATCACTTCCCTCCTATCCAATCATCCTTATCCATTTCATCCACATACCTATTCCATTTAACCAAATCATCCCTCCCTCCTACTTTTGATCTTAATAAAGGATAGGGGCATAATGTTGAAAAATTCTTTGGACATCTCTTGATATACCCAATCCTTTCCAGTCAATCCTATCACCCTATCATTGAAAGCATTATCATGCAAAGTCCTAAGTATAATATCTAGAGTGATGCATGTTATTCTTATGTGACATAGTCCTTGGGGATCACATGCTAACCCCCTATCCATCCACCATGCATCCATCCATCCCATCCCTTTTTGACAATCCTTTTTATCCATTTGTCCAATCCTACTTTTATACTTGCCCTTAGACCTAGTTTTCCCTTGTTATTGGTATCCAACAAAGAGGCTAGATCCATATGTAATCCAATGTTACCTCTCAAAACGCAAAAAAAACCAAATCATGTCAAATGTCCAAAATAAAAATCAAATATAGAAAATTCCAAGAAATAAATAAAATGCAAGCCATTCTTAATCCATATCAATCTAGTCACTTGTGATCTTGGCAAATCATCCAAAAGCATACCTTGATTTTGTTTCCTACCTTGTTGTCAACCTAATCAAATCAATCAATCATCATCGATCATCATCTTTGGGATATATCATTCCCTATCCTTGTGTTGTTCTTGGGATATATCATTCCCAGAGCACTATCCTTGATCACTTATAAATCAATCAACCATTATTTTTCAGCTTGGCAAGGGCAACACCTTGTTACCTAACTCTATATTCTCACACCCAAAGAAGTGACAACTGGACCAATAGTTGAATCAATTGCAATGATATTTAATAGTGATTCTCTATTTATTTTCCAAGGTGCAACTACCTTGAAATGATATAGAAAGAAAGGAAACAACGTATGCTTTTTACTAGAAAGCAAAAAAGGTGGTGAGCTTTTAACCTGAAAGCATTTAAAGGCAATAAATCTCAATATAATCTAAAAACTAAGAAGTACAAAGACTTTGATTACTATAATTATCTCATCCATACCATTAAAGAATCATATCAATTATCATACAATCACCATTGTAAATCATTCATCAAAAGATAAACATCTATAGTAATGAGCAAGAATAGAATTTTCCAATCACTTCAATATAGAATTGAGAATCAGTAAATCAACAGTATGTTCAACATAAGAAGAATGACCATCCATAAACATAACACAAAGTTTACGATCTTTGAATTTTTACTACACCAGCTTCAATTCATATATTTAAAGCAACTAAAAATAGTAATACATCAAAATTGACCTTCTACCAACACAAAGTTTGCCAAACGATTCTATGCATCAACAAGCTTTTAGAATTGTTATGTAGAAAAAGAGGGAAGATGGGGTTTGGTTAATTATTTGATTAGATCCTCCTTTCTCTATATACATTCAAGGACATTAAACCAAGTTGAATCAAAACTTTTGCAAGAGGACTCAACTATCAGGTTTGCTGTCACTTGGAATGATAAGGAAATTTGGAATTGTTGATTATTTGTTAAACCCTAGATCAATAATAGACAAAACCCTAGTTCTATGATAAATAGGGCATAACTTTCAAACCACAATAGTTACAAACAAACTGAAAGAAGCATCAAGATTAGTGAATAGAGGAGAACCTGATTCTAGAAGTAGAGGTGTTGAAGGGCTAGGGTACCCATGTCAAAGCCCTTGGAGTGAAAATCTACCAACAGTCAAAATTGAGAAAATGCTCCAGAGAGTGCCCAAATGATGTTTCCAAACACAAATTTGTTCGGAGGAAAACTAGAGGTCAAAAGAATGGGTGCCCAATCCTAGGGTGTTGCTTTTTCTCTAGATCTAGATTCTTTATGCTCTGCACGAGCTTCCTGCAACTCCACTCTGCGAGATCCAACACTTGTCACCTGCAATCACAAGAGAGGGGTTGGGGGTTGTGTTTAGGAGCTTAGCTCAGTCAAGCCTTGGAATGGCATTAAAGCCTTCCAACACCATTATTATACAAAGAGTGCGTGTCCTTGTGGGAGAAGAAGCAAAAGCAATGATTAAATAGATTGATGAAAGCACAAATAGATATCACCTTGGAGGTAAAACTCTCATGGAAGGATAAAACTCTTTCATGCCATGAGGAGATTAATTAATGAAGCCAAATGTGCAAAAAACAAACACAATAACAACACAAGTCTCCTCTGTAACACAATGAAAGTCTTAAATATCCTTAAGCACAAGATCACAAGTTCACATTATCCATCTAGTTTATAAATGAAGTCCTAAACATGCTTATACATGCATTCCCGCTAAACATTCATAATTTAAATTGAATAGGCCAACAAAGGGAGACATTTAACAGTTACTTTGTGGATATTTTAAATTGGGACCTCGACAAAATAAGGCAGGACAAGGGCACAAGCACCCTTGTCCAAGGACCTATTTTAGGGCCTAATTAAGATTTAGGACTCACCACTAGGTCCCATTTGACAGGGGTTTCGAGGGATTTTTCTCCAAGATTCATTTTAAACTTGCATGATTGAACTAAAGCGACCTAGGAGCTAAACTTAGGAGGTAAAAGTCCCAGGGTGACATTTTACAACATAAAATTTAGCCCCCACTTTAATGTATGTATGATCTTACGACCCATACATGCATTGAAGTACGGTAAAAAAATGCATCAAACACATTATGCACTTGAAGCTAAGGTATACACAAAGATTGAGGAACTATTTCTAGCCCCAGTCTCGAGTAAGCACTAGAAAACACATTGCAGACACATAAAACATAGAGAATACAGTAACATGACACAAAACATGAAGAAGACAGTATTGAAGACACTCAAAACATGATGAATACATTGGTATAGCATTGATAGAAAATTTTCATAATATATTCCTAACGTCTTCATATACATATGCATGGAAATAAAATTGCAACACAAAACCCCGAAGGGGAAAATAGGCCAAACACACCTTGAGTGTGGGTGGAGGCCGTCGCTACACACACATAAGAGGGGAAAACATGCCATACAAAGCCCAAGTGGGGGTTAACCACACAAGGGGGAAACACATGAAAGACATATGAAATACACTACCACCACATAGCATGCCATATACATACTATATGTCTTAAACATGACAAACAAGGTGATGGAAGGATCTTATTCCTAAGTCCCACCATCTCAAAAATGCCACAGGCACACCTAATAGTTGGGCTTATATCACAACAATTGCCAAAGACACGTTTAAGGGAGGATAGTCTCAAGATCCAACCCCACCTCCACAAAGGACTTTTGAAATAAAAGGATGTCCACTAGCTCAAGAGATACACCATCCTGCCTCTGCAGAGTGTTTTTGAATAAAAGGATACACATTAGCTCAAGAGATATGTTATCCTGCCTCTATAGAGGGCTTCTTTTGATCACAATATAGATAAAGATGTGTACTCACACCGGATATACAACATCCCACCTCATGGAGAGGGCTTACAAACATGCTTCATTAGTACCAAAATCATCAGACACATTACATTATATATACCCACACCTTAAGGTGATTGATATTTTGTACTGATATCAAGCACATTAAGGTAGAGAGAAAACACACAAGGGAACAAGAGATTTCACAAAACCCATGCCCCCAAAGGTGACATGTGCTCACGATCGTCGAATTTTCCCACAAACACATTGATTATACTAATGATTCAATTCATTAAAGGTATGCATGAAAAAAATCACATCAAGGGCCAAGGCTACACTATAGTTTTAGAACCAAGTATAACCATTGGGCTATACTACAGATAGCTCAAAATCGAGTGTAACAACAAGGTCAAATACAAGACAATCAAAGTACACAGAGTAGATGTATTGCAATGGTTTCTTAGAGAAGATAAGGCAACATGAAATATCACATGGAGTGATTCTACTAGCCAATCATCTGATATAAAAATCAACCCCATGCTCATGTATAGACTAGGTTGATTTTTTCTTATTTGCTAAAGGGACACACGGTCCATATCAGTATTTATTTTGTTTTCATCACCCATCAACTAGATAGAATCACTAGAAGAAGATAAAAAATAAAATGAGAGAGGAAAATAAGTTCCTTAGAAACACCATGTAGGAGGATGCCCTCGGGTCATCAAATGCAACACTATGTCCCTAAGGCACAGCACACAATAATAAAATAAAGGGGAAGCAAGATAGAAGAATGATGAAACAAATATAAGGGTCACAACTTGGTGGTCTCCCAGTATCCTTGACCTTACAAGAGGATCAAGGGTTGTTCCAAGAGACCTAAACAACACAACATATCACGGAGGAACACAACATGATTCTAACAACATATATATCTAGGAGGAGGCCACCCTTGAGAGTAACTCAAATAGTTGCTACAATGAGTGTGGCTAAAGGGGGAGAAATACTTACTTGATTCAATGGGATATTTCCTAGCAAACAATTCTTGTCTATCAACTCAAGATATCTCCCATGTCATTTTGGTCTTATCGATATTGTTCTAACATTAAATTTAGGATGACGAGAAGCTTTAATGGGTTTCAAATAACAGTATCCAATACTAGCTATATAGTTAATTCTAGGAACTTGTAAAGGTACTCTGATTCCTTGTTGATTTGCACCAAAACTATTACCTACATTGTCGCAGTTGTTATCGGGGATTTTAAATCCTTGACTATAGAGGGATGTCATTTCTTTAGAAAATGTTGAAGTCTCATAGGTCTCATAATCTGTAGTATAATTAAGTGTATTGTCTTTGTTTTCTACCAAAGAGACTTTGGGTTTCTTAGGTGTTTCCAAAGATTGCTTTGATGAGATCGATACAACTTTTGATGTGTTGGAGTTATTAAGTTTATATTCCCCCAGAATGGAAGGAGTAAAATCTATTGAACCCCAATCATCACCAAAAAGTGCATTTGATGGTGTGGATTCTTGCACAATATTATCCATGGGAAAAGGTATTGTTGAATCAACTCATAAGTTATATAGACTCATATGATTGTTAACTTGTTTTTACGTTTCAATATGTAAACAACTATCTAGTTTAGGATCCACTTCCATGGTGTAGAGATTGTTTTGATAAATGAACTTTAATGATTGATGAAGGGTAGATGGAAGTGCCCTCATGGCATGGATCCACAGTCTACCGAAGATTATATTATATGAAAGTGATATAGGCATGACATGAAAAAGGGTTGATACTGTCACAGGTCCAACCTTTACAGGTAGAGTTATAGTACCCAAGGATTATCTTCCAACATTATCAAAGCCATAGATGTTAAGCCTATCTAGTTTGATTAAATATGTGTCAATCTTGATTTTGTGTAGTAGGTCAATGCCACAAACATTAAGAGCCTATCAACTTTTTATCTATTGTGACAAAGATTATAAGTGGATCATATTGGTTTTGAACTTCAATTGATGGTAATTCATGTTGTTGAAACAAAATATATGTTTTTGTCACATACATAAAATATAATAAAGATGCTACATCATTTGACTTAACAACAGGTGGTACAATTACCTTTTGTAAGGCTTCTTGGAGCATTCCATGGTATGTACGTGATGTTTGTATTAAATCCCAAAGAGAGATCTTAGCTAGAGTAGCACAAAGCTGCTTGACAAGATCATATTCTTGAACACTTTTATGAGTCAGATAAGGTGGTGGAGGGAGCATAGATTGATCACATGGAAGAGAGACATGCACATGAGGTGTTCTCTTACTTTGGTTATCATTACAGGTGATGTAGCTATGAGCAATCATAGGATGTTGTGGCATATTTTGAACACCTTGACTTCTTTGAGTGATTTGCTTTACATAGTTAAAAATATAATTCGGGGTTCAAAGTGGTTTTCGATCACCTTGAACTGTAATCACTTGTTTTAAGCAAGAAGGTGCATTAGGTGCCCCTTGCACAATCATCTTAGGAACATTACTACATTTATCAAGTAACCACTTAGTGGGTGGAATAAGTCTATTAGTGAAGATTGAATTAACATTGTTTTCCACTTGGTTATACCCAACATCTATCCCTTAAGGATTTAATGTGACAGACCTTTTCTCATCCACTAATGCTTTATATAGGGTGTTGTTAAGAAGGTTGGTGGTGATCGTATCATTAGTGATGTTTAAGGGACTTGAATTTACAACTAAAGTAGAGCTATCCATGGTTTTCTCATCCAAGGTTCTTGAACATTCAACTATAGGAGGAATTGGATGACTTATGGAATAATCATCATTATCATCATCATATATTTTAGTATTAGTTCCAAAGCATTAAGAAAACTTTCACACTCATCATTCTTAATGTGTTTTTTTAGACCATCTACTACGAAAGGGTATGTATTTATGAGAGCTATGAAGTTGTTAAAATCAGATACATAATCAAGGATTTGAAATGAAGAGCATTTAAATATATCTTTATGATACATAGCTTGAATATAAGTGAGAATATGAGGATTCATATTAAGAAATTTGTAGAAATTCTCAAAGTTTTTGATATATGCATGTAAAGATACCAAAGCACAATGAGATGAAGATGCCATAATGGAATGTCTTGAAACATCAATATTCAATAAGATCTTGTAAGACAAGACATGCAAAGTTTTATGATACTTAAGACACCCTAGATGTGAGACTATTCCGCACCCAAGCACTTATTTGAGGGAAAAGGGTACTAAAGGACACATAGAGTTCACAACAAATAGAGTGGATAGGGGAAAGAGTGCTACACAACAAGGAAAATTTGATTATTTTAAAGGTTTTGATCAGAAAGTGTGAACAAAGTGTATAAACACCTAGTGTTGAAATACACAATGTGTATTTTAAAAATATGCCAATTTTCACAAAATGCTATGACTAGATGCAAAATTTTCAAATGAACAATGGATGTGTGCTTTAATATGAGTGCAAGATCTGAAATGCAAGATGTCTAAGATGAATACAATGAAACAACACCAAACTATGCTTGTTCATGCACTAAAAATGCTTGTTTTTTTCACTTTTTCCAATGCAAATGTACAAAATATGTAATGAAATTAGGAGAATGATGAGGGGTAGAAAAATAAGACATTTTAATCAGTCCAATAATGCATCCAAATTTGTCACAACACACCAATCTTGCAATGCTAGATAATAAATTAGCCAAAATGTAGAAAAATTGCAAGGATTTTCAAAACCCTAATAGTGAAATTAAGGCATGAAAGTATGGAAAATGATGAATGGATGGAATCTAATCAGATTTTAAAATTATGCAAAGATTCTACAATGCAAAGCGTAAATGAAATTTTAAGGAAATATGAATGAATATGCTTGTTTTTGTTGAAATACACAATGTGTAAATGCAAAATTTGAGATGTAAATACAAAAACAAACTATGACAAAACACTATAGTCTGAAATCAGATTTTAAAGGGTTCTCAAAGGAGTAGTAAAATTTGAAACAAGATTTTAACTACAAACCCTAGATTTTTGCAAAGACTAGGTTATATAAAAATGCAAAATTTCAAGCAAACCCTAGCAAATGAAGTATGTAAATGCGAAGTAAATGATTATAGAATCATGAATTTCTGTAATTTATCTCAGATCTGATATAAAAATAAGAAAATAAAATATTTTAAATGATATGCAAGGACAATTGTGCAAACTATGCCTAGATGCAAGCCTAGGATGCTTGAATTTTTCAAAATTTTCAATTTTTTTGTGAGATTTTCAAATGTATAATGATGCAAATTACATGTATGAATGCAAATCTAATGTACAACACTCATCAAGGTGTGGAATTCAATAAAAACATAGGTTCAACAAAATTTTATGTAGAAAAAGAGGGAAGATGGGGTTTCGTTAATTGTTTGATTAGATCCTCCTTTCACTACGTACATTCAAGGACATTAAGTCGACTTGAATCACAACTTTTGCAAGAGGACTCAACAATCAAGTTTTTTGTCACTTGGAATGATAATAAAATTTGGAATTACTAATTATTTGTTAAACCCTACATATATGATAAACAAGGCATAACTTTCAAGCTATGAAAGATACGAACAAATAGAAAGAAGCACTAGGATCAGTGAAAAGAGGAGAACTTGATTCCAAAAGTAGAGGTGTTGAAGGGCTAGAGTGCCTACACCCAAGCCCTTGGAGTGAAAATTTACGAATAGTCAAAACTAAGAAAATGCTCCAGAGAGTGCCCAGATGATTTTTTTGAACCTTGATGTGTTAGGAGGCCAACTAAAGGTTAAAAGAGTGGGAGCCCAAGCCTAGGGTGTTACTTTTTCTCCATATCTAGATTCTTTATGCTCAACACTAGCTTCCTACAACTCCACTCCATGAGATCTGATACCTGTCACCTATAATCACAAGAGAGGGGTTAGGGGTTGTGGTGTTTAGGAGCTTGCCTCAGTCAAGCCCCAGAATGGCATTCAAGCCTTCCAACACCATTACTAGATAGAGAGTGCATGTCCTTGGTGGATAGAGGCAAAAGTAATGATGAAATAGATTAATGAAAGCACAAATAGATATCACCTTGGAGGTAAAACCCTCATGGAAGGATAAAGCTTTTTCATGCCATGAGGAGATGGATTAATGAAGCCAAATCTACAACAAAAATATATTTAGCACCAGATTTGGAAAGGTCCAGGATGAAAGTATATTTAAAAATATATTTAAGTATAAGAATTTCTTATACTTTAAATATTTTTAAATATACTTTCAGGATGTTTGAGATAGGTTCTAGATCCATAGGATTTTATATGTAGATTCTAGAATTTTGTGGTTCCACTAGATTTCAGACTTAGCCATTTTTTAGGATTTTCAGGGTTTTAGACTTAGACAAATAGGGCTTCAAGGCCATGTATCAAGGTGAAATATTATGGACCCCTTAGTGAAATCTAATGGAATTTGACATGATTTTGCAACTGTAAGATCTAGAAACAAAGAATTTTAACATGACACATCCTACAAAAGTAATCTCAAGGGCAATATCCAGTGACATGGGATTTTGGAGCAAAATGTTGTAGCACCCAATTTTAGCACAAAAGACAACAAATGGCTATCTTTCAAACACAAGACCACTCAAGACACTTCCAAATCAATCATGCATGACATCAAATCACTGGAAACATGCCAAGAACTCAAATTTGAAGCAAATCCTACATTATAAGCATAATTTCACCTTCTCGTCATCATAAGGCAAAAAGGTTGAGACTTCAAGCCAAAGCAAAAGAGGGGGTCTCCATTTGGCAAAATGGGGTGTGTGTGCAAGGCACAATAGATACCAAGGGCAAATCAAGTGAATATGTCATGTGTATATATATTCAAATGAATTCCAAATCATATTTTAAAGATATTCAACACTTGTACAAAAAATGAACTTGCAAAAGTATGTATGAATATGACCTAAAATGCTTGATTTTTCAACTTTTTTCAATTGAAATGAGTGAAAGAAGAGGTTTTGTGAGGAAACTGATGAGGGAAAGTGAATGATATGTATAATAATAGTCCATGCAATAATATCTTTCACAACATGCCTTTGATGCAGTTCTAGACTGATGATAAATCAAAACCTAGTGAAAATACACCTAAAATATACATTTTTTCACCAATTTTCAATGTAGAAGCCTAATAGAAAGGGTGTTGTAAGGAATTTGAGGAGGGGAAGCAGATTATAACCTTGATATCAGTCAAATAATGCAGCAAAATCCTTAACAACACGCCTATACTTCAATTCTAGAGAGATGTAAACGCCAAATCTAGTGAAAATGCAAGGTTTTTAATTCGTAGACATGAATTTTTCTAGAGAGGTCACTATGATGAGACACAAAAATTAGAAATCAGTCCTAAATGAGTGTTTTAAAAGGGTAGTAAAATATGAAACAAGATTTTAACTACAAACCCTAGCTAATGAAAAAATTAGGTTATATGAAAAATGCACAATTTCAAGCAATTTTCACCAATTTAAGCATGAAAATGCAATGTAAATGAATGATTAATGATGAATTTATGTAATTTAAATCAAATCTAATGAAAATAACTTAAATTAAAAGCCAATTAATTGAAATTATTTGAAAATGCAAGCCTAAAATGCCAATTTTTTCAAAATTTTCAATATTTTTGTAATTTTGAAAATGCAATAAGATGAATGAAGGTAAATCTATCACAAAACATTAAGCAAGATGTAAAAATTCAAAAACATGGGTTCACCAAAAATTTTTGGAGTAAAAGAGGGAGATGATGGGGTTTGAAATGGTTTTATTTTGATGGGTTTTAGATCCTCCTTTCACTACAAATATTCAAGGGCATATTAATCGAGTTGAATCTCTACTAAGTGAGAGAATTCACCTAATAGGTTGCACTATCACTTGGAATGATGTGGAAACTCAGATGTTATCAACTGATATCTCAATTTAATGCTCAAATGCTCTTAAAACCCTAATTATGCAAAATAATGCGTAAATTGGTAAATTTTGATAAATGTCTACAGATTAAGGAAAAGGATAGAGATTAATAATTGACCATTTTTCAAAATTTAGAATTAAGAATACTCAAGAACAATGCCTCGGGTGCCCATGTCCAAGGCACTATTTTCTTCACAAAAAGCAAAACTCCTTCTAGCACTGATAATCACAATATCGACTATTTTTGTCACCCAAAATGTAGATGACACTGCCCTAGGTGCCCAAGTCCAAGGTAGGTTGATTCTTAGGATGTAGAAGCTCCTTCAAATGTAGAATGTCACTGCAAATCTGATTCCCATCTCTGTAACTTTGGAGGACATTTCCCTAGGTGCCCATGTCCTGAAAATGCTATGTTTCGCTTCTTTCTTTCAGATCCCGAATCCTTGTTGTCTGCAACCTTCCTTTGCAACTCCACTCTGTGAAACTCGGTACTTGTAACCTATAATCACAAAGGAGTGTGGGAGGGGGTTGTGATGTTTAGAGGCTTGCCTCAGTTAATCCTTGAAGAGACATTCAAGTCTTCTGAACACTGTTGTTAGATAAGAGTGTGTATCCCTAGGGGATAGAGGTAAAATCCAAATGATAAATGATTGAAAACACAAGTAAATGTCACCTTGATGATATAGCTCTCATGGAAGGAAAAAGCTCTTTCATTCCATGAGGAGATGGAGTCAAATCTGCAATCACAAACATAATAACAAAAAAATACTACTCTACAACATAATGAATGCCTTGAATCACTTTAGCATAAAGTCACAAGTTCACAATGTCCATCTAGTTTGGAATTGAAGTCCTAAACATGCTTATATATGCAACTACAAACATTCCCACCAAGAATTTCATAATTCAAAGTTTAGGTGTCGACATAGGCCCTAATAACGGTTATATAACATACACTTCATATTAGGGCCTAACCCAAAATAGGGCAGGACTAGGGCGCGAGTGCCCAAGTCCTCCCCCCTATTTCAGGCAAGAGTCATCAAAATATCACCCCCTAGGTCCTATTTTCCACAAGACTTCAGATTTTTCTCATCGGGATTCAAAATAAAAATAGAAGATTCTCTAAATGAATTCTAAGGACCTGGGAGTTAAACCTTAAGAGGGAAAAGACCCCTAAGGGGACATTTTTTGACATAACACTTTGATGCAATACAAGGAGGACTCAAAACCATGGAAACATAATTCACAACAATGGGCTAAGATGTCTATCTCTTCTTCAACATGATATGAACTCTTCAAGGATGACAAACTCAAAACTTGTATCAACTCCTCAATCTCTATCTACAAATACATAGAATACCTTTGAAATAATGCATTTGACATGACAAGACCATACATGGTCATTAGGAACTTTGACTTAGCAACTTTGGTTAAGTGCCTTCACAATTTGCCTTCACAAACTACTAGCCCTTCACTCAGGACAGTCAGTCCACACCTTTGAATCTAAACATCGAACCCATGAAATAAATAAATGATATCATGAAAACATACTTGAAAACTAGAATGTTCTTCTTTGTAACAAAAACCTCAAATAATGACTGGTATTCTGCCCTTTAAGCCTGATCTAGACATTCCACACTGTCAACTTTGACTTTCTTAATACTCTCCCAATACAAAGATATTACAACCTTTACTATGGATTTAAAACACTTAAAAAATCTTGTCCCACACTCTTCTAGGGTTTACAAGCATTGTTAGAACATAAAAATGTCTCATACTCAGTCATGACTATGACTGCCATATCTAGTCTTGATAGGACAAAGTTACTTGGTGGTATAAATAGTCATTCTTTTGTCACTTCTAACTTATGGAATATGAAAGACTTCAATTTCTACCCTTCCCAAACTATAACCATCATAAAATATGTTCAATCCACAACAAAACATCAAAATCACATCAATTATGTCCTTTACCAGTCTGTGACAGGGGCAAAACAACACTAGGGCATCATAGAAATATGACTAAACTTTATCAATAAACTTTGCACCTTTGGAATATTAGAAAAAACATATAGAAATATCATTTCACCAATTCTTAGCTTTTTCCATTAGATAAATTTGGAGAAACACAATTTAGAATGTCCACTGTTACCCTAACAAAGGGTTTCTGGCAGTTTCTAATAAACTTGCAATATCTTTCACCATAAAACATGAAATTTCATGAGACTTGAATCAAATTAAACTAGACTCAAATAAATTTCAACAAGTTATAACTAAAATCCATTACCTACCTGTACTGGGTCGTACAACACGTCAGAACAGGGAAAAGATGCTGAAAAACAAATTTTTCTTCATTGATTTCTTGTTTTATCTTCATAGAACTTCCTTTGTCCATACAAAATGGCTCATAAGAGCATATTTAAACTACTTACCACCTAAAAATGACTCACCAACTGACCCAACCACTTTTTGAAACCCAAATGATCACATATTTGCAATTTTGCACTTTTATAACTCTTAAATGACGACCTCTTACATTTTGATTTCAAAATTGGACCAAATAGACTTCAAATTGACCCCTAACTATCTTTAACACACAAAAATGACTCAAATGACCTAGTGACATCATCAATGTGGCCTCTTGGGCCTTATTACAACATTAAAACATCCAAATTAAACACAAGACTCAATATTGCCTCATGGAGGCATGTGATCAAATAGGTGCTCCTGCACCACGCTTCCCTTCCAAGAATATTTACCTTTGGAGAGTCTCGGTAAAATATAACCAAAAGATTATTTTGTTACTATAAATCAAGTCTAAGAGTATGGATAATTTCAAGTCTTTCTCAAGGGTATCTGGAAAATCAAGTGTTTCTTTCCAAAGGAAGCTAAAGGATCATCTGGGTGGTTACAAATAATCTAGAATTATCTGATGATCTCCATATTGAATATCGTATTTTTTGATTCTTGGATGGCTATTTAAGTTAGTTGTTTAGACTCTAAGAAAACTTTTCTCTTATTAACTTTATGGCCCTCAATCTTCTCAAAGTAAGTAACAATGTTTTGCTCAACTTTCCTTTCTCATTAGGGTTAATTTTAGTGAAAGATCGATTGTGGTTAGAGACTTCAAAGCTGGACATGACTCTTCTAAAAAGAAGGTGGGATACCAAGACCCTAAAGACAATCCTAAATTATCTTCATTTTTAAGATAATCAGTCTTATGGGATGGGTCAGTGTGAGATCATGATTGGAAAAATAATAGTAATTGAAAAAGAGTAGTTAGATAAAAATGTACCAACATTTAGATTTATATGTAAATTTGGGTTGAAAAAGTGTTAATATTTCTAGCTCAAGTATGGATTCCCTCAAAAAATTTCCTGGGATTACCTTAGATTTAGGCAAGTGGGAATCCTAAAACTTGGCAAAGAAACTTGCAAACCCACCTATTTAGTGTTAGCCTAAAATTTTCCGTGACTTTATCCTTGAAGTTGATAGATAAATTTGGTAAAACGAAAAGGGTATGTATAATAAGTGATCAAGGTCATAAAAATATATGCATTGTTATAACTTTAATAGATGTTATTATTAATTTTATACAAACATGTGATATTTGAATTCCTAACAGATATACATATAGAACAACATTTATAACTTTCAAAGTATTTATACTTTTTTAAATCTAAAAGATATGTCAAATTCCAAGATTTATTTTATATAGGATTGAAAAGAAAGGTTTTGAATTATATACTTTTTGACTAAGTTAGGCTAGCTAGAATACTGATTTATAATATTTTTTATAAATCAAAGTAAAAAATTCATACATAATTATTTCTTATTAATAAAATTCAAAAAAATAGCTATCAAATCCACTCATGTTTCCTTTACTTACATTCAATTGTTCAAGGAAAAATATTTTATTTTTCTTAAACTTAGACTAGCTAGAATGGAACCTACCTTTCACATTTAATTTTTTTTTTTTACTAGTGTTTCATTGATATATATCCAATTTTCACCAAACCAATTTTAAAATTGACAAAAAGAAAAAGTAGAGGCCCATAAGCTAAATTTATATTCCTACAACTTTCATTACTATCTTATTTTCATATTGTGTAGAAAACTAATTTAATTTTTTACATGAATTTTTTGATAGAAGGGGTCAAAACTAGGTTTTGATGGGACCCTACAACCCTTTACAATAGGCAAAAGGTTAATGAAGACACATATGACCTATAGAAAAATAACAAATTACAAGAAAAAAAACACAAAACACAACCGACAATAAAGACCAATAAACAACCTACTACATTTTTCTGAGAGTATTAATAGATTCTAATTTAGCTAGGAAGAAGCTATCATCAATTTACTGATATTCTTGTGGCTTTTTCTTGTCACCCTCATCATTTTTCTTTTTGGTGCTCCTAGTTCTAGTGCTAGGACCTACATCCTCTTTGGTAGTCACCATGAGACTAGTACCTATAGTCATCTTTTTCACCCTATCACTGAGGTTTTAAATCTCCATAGCACTACTCTTGACAATCCTATTTATGTTTTCCTTTGCCTTGGCTATGTTTTACTCCATGGCCACTAGTCTAGCATCCTAATTCTCTTGTCCTTTCATGAACTCCTCCTATAAGACAGTGACACTTTCCTTCTGATTAGAGATATCACCCATCATCTTATTCACCTTGGGTATAGCCTCTGAAATTTGGAAAATCTACATGTCCTCAACAATACAAATCTAGGTCTCCCCCCTCTACTTCCTAGCCATAATTTTCATCTTAATATTAAGCCTATTAATCTAAACATAAATCCAATTAATGAGATTGTTTTGTGCCTCAATTTTTTTATGAAGGGTCACCACATTTTGGCTCACTAGATTTAGGTCAATGGATAAGTCCTACAGGGAAGTGGGTAATAGGACAACAAAGTATGAAGTCCTTGGGGATTATGGGATAGGATTTTTGAATTCCAAGGAAGGAGTCAACTATAGAAAATTCAATAAAGACTTGACCTTTCCCCTTGTCTTAGGCTCAAGGGGCCTCACTATCCTTATGAATTTCATGGGTCCTTGATCCAGAAGCATCTCTGGTTCAAGAGCAATCTTGCATCAACCAAAAATATTTACATTTTCGTTTGTTTCTTTTCATGTTTTACTTTAGTACAGTTAGTTCAGTCAGTAGCAGTTTCTATATTTTGTTCTGCATTCTACCACAGTTGTATTTTAGACCTTGTGAAGCTAGACATAGCATCTAGACACATTCATGTACAACATATCTGAATTTTAGATCATTTGGATCAGATACCAGAAAGTTATCTCTATCAAACAATCAATTGTTTTCTCAGAACAGAGCATCCTGACAGTCTCAGACAGTCAGCTAAAGGAGAAGACTTGTAGAGCTAAATTACACGTCATTCAATGTTGAATGGTTCGTGGTCAACCTTCCCTGAGATCAACACACAATTATATTCATTCGTGAAGGAGTTCTAATCAAATAGGTCTAACCTAGCTATGTACACACGTTACAACTCTTTGTTGGAGTTTGTGATCTTCCTTAGCTGACCCAGAGGAATCTAATGTTATGGAGATGATATAAAATGATGTAGTAGATGCCTAGGAAAGTAGTGAGGATAGTTTACAAGTTTGATAGTTTGAATTCTTTGTGAAGGAGCTTCAAAGATAAATCTTGTGCATATTTTGTAACTATGAAATCAGGCCTATGAGCCCTAATTGTAAGCCCGCATGTTGTCAACCAATTTGTTTTTTATTTCTATGATATACTGAATGACTGAATCTACATTTTATTTATATCTTTAACTTTTTTTCGTTATGTTTACTCTAGTTGCACGGCCTGGATAGTTCACTTTGTGGACCCTCCTAACCATGATTACACCAAGTGGTATCAGAGCGAAAGTTTGAATCTTTGGGAGCAAATTGAGCAAAGTTGGCGAAGGAATTCAGTAAGATCTTGTTGTGGATAGATCACCAAATCCAAGGCAGGTTACTTGTGTTGAAATGTATCATCGATTGTGAGGTAGTTGTCACCTTGTAGCCCAATCACCGAATTTGAGGCAGTTACACTTGATCCTAGGAAGAATGCCATCGAGGAGAATACCTATTGTTGGAACAATGGCTGGAAGGATGGATGAGATGATGGAGATGATGAAAATCATGAGAGTTCACTTGGATGCTATTAAAGAAGATAGGAGAACAAGACTTACACCTAGGCTTAATGTTGAAAGTGATGATGAAGAAGAATTTCAATCCGTTGATCAGAATGGCTAAACCCTAGGAGATGATGAAGAAGAAGAATCAGATCAAGTCATGATGTTGAGAGCTATTTCAAAGATTGGAAAGAGACCTAGAGTTGATGTACCGAATTACACTAGCAATTTGAATCCCTGGCAATTTGAATCCTGAAGAGTTGATTGATTAGATACATGACCTAGAAGAATACGTTGAGTATGAAGAAGTTGAAGATCCAGAGAAGGTGAAATTTGCAAAGACAAAGTTGAAAGGACATGCTGCTATATGGTGGAAAGAAGTTCAGTTGGATAGAAACAAAAGAGGAAAAGAAAAAATTACAAAATGGGATAGAATGGTGATAAAATTGAAGAATCAGTTTATACCTGCTGCCTATGAGTTGGAACTATTGAAGAGATTGTAGAACCTAAGACAAAAGGAGAAATCGGTGAAGGAGTATACTGAAGAATTCCATTAGATGGTCATAACGATAGGACATAGTGAAGCAAGCAAGGAGAAAGTGACAAGATACATCAATGGACTTAGATTCAATATTCAAGAAGAATTGAGTTTGGTAAGGATGACAATATTGGAAGAAGCATATGAGTTTGCCCTGAAAGTTGAAGAGAAGTTGTTCACAAGAGGCATGATAAAAAATAGAGAGGCAGAGGAGGTAAATTTTAGAGAGGTGGAATATTTTTTAGAGGAGAGAGATCATATGCGGAGTAGAACAAACAAGAAAACACATTCAAGAAGGATGACAAATGTAACAATTCATACCAGAGAGATGACATAACTTTCTACCGTAGAAGAAACCCTAGTTAATACTAGAGTGAAGGATACAAAAGAGAAGGGAGAGGACCTGATAGTAGAACATTTAGAGGAACCTATTTTAAGTGTGGAGGTGAAGGACATAGAGCATTTGAATGTAATGAGGGGAGTACAACCAAGAGAATAGAGAACAGTGGAAGAGCAGCCTATGTCGAAGAAGAACCTGTTGGATCACCTAGTTCAATTGGTAAACTTGAGAAAGGAGAATCAATTGTCATGAGGAGAGCACTATTTCAAGAAGAGACAAATGAAGAACCACCACAGATGAAAAGTTTGTTCAGAACTAGATGCAAATCAGGAGGTAAATGTTGTAAAGCTATAATTGATAGTGGTAGTTCTGATAATTTAGTTTCAAAGGAGGTGGTGACTAAGTTGAAGTAGGAAAGATTGAAACACCCTAAGCCCTATCGAATAGCATGGATTCAGGATGATCATAAGGTACTGGTGAGTGAACAATGTTTGGTGAAATTTCATATTGGATCTTATCATGATAAAGTATTGTGTGATATTATGCCTATGGATGTATGTCATATTTTGTTGGGTAGACCTTGGTAGTATGATAGAAAAGCTATACATGATGGAAGAAAGAACACATACACTATAATATCAAATGGAAAGAGAATTACTTTGATTCCTTTGGAAGATGATCCTAAGAGTAAAGTATGTGGGAATGCTAGAATCTGTTTGGTAGATGGAAGAAAATTTTTGGATGGTTTGAGACATGAGAATATGTGTTATTCTTTGCTTCCTAAGAAGTCTAAAACATTAAAGGAGACTGAAGAATCACCACCAGAGGAGATAACTGAGTTACTGAAAGAGTATGAAGATATCATATCAGACAATGTACCTAAAGGATTACCGACAATTAGGAGTATCAGTCATCACATCCAGATCTTATACCTAGAGCTAGTTTGCCTAACAAAGCAACACACCGAATGACACTGGTAGAGAATGAAGAACTTAATAGACAGATACATGAGTTGTTGAGGAAAGGTTTTATTAGAGAAAGTTTGAGTCCTTGTGCAGTACCTATAGTGTTAGCACCAAAGAAAGATGGAGAGTGGAGAATGTGTATAGACTCTAGAGCAATAAACAAGATCATAGTTAAGTATAGATTTCCTTTACCTAGGATGGATGATATTATTGATTGTTTGAGTGGAGAAAAATATTTCACAAAGATAGACTTGAAGATTGGATACCATCAAATTAGAATTAGAGAAGGAGATGAATGGAAGACTACTTTTAAGACAAATGAAGGATTGTATGAGTGGTTAGTGATGCCTTTTGGATTGACAAATGCACCGAGTACTTTCATGAGATTGATGAATGAAGTCTTGAAGAAATTCTTGGGTAAGTTTGTTATTGTATATTTGGATGATATTCTGATTTTCAGTAAGACAAAAGAACATTTATGGCACCTAAGACAAGTATTGCAGAGACTAAGAGAAGAGAAATTATTGATAAACATCAAGAAATGTAGTTTGATGAAGGAAGAATTAGTATATTTGGGAGTTGTGATTTCTGCAGAAGGATTGAAGATGGACCCTGAGAAAGTGAGAGCAATTTTTGAATGACCTACACCGGAAAGCATTGGAGAAGTTAGATCATTCCATGAATTATCTAGTTTCTACTAGAAGTTCATCAGAAATTTTAGTTTAGTTTGTAACCCTATGACAAAGACAATGAGAGGTGACAGAAAAGACTTCAAGTGGACATTAGGAGCAGATAAAAGTTTTGAATTGTTGAAGCAGAAAGTGACAGAGCAACCTGTGTTGGTATTACCAGATTTCAATAAGGTATTTCAAGTAGACTATGATGCAAGTGGGAATGCAATTGGAGCAATGTTAAGTCAAGAAGGTAGAGCCATAACATATTTCAGTGAGAAGTTGAATGATACAAGGAGAATATATTTAGTTTATGATCAAGAGTTCTATGCCATAATTCAAGCCTTGAAGAAGTGGAGACATTACTTGTTTCTTAAGGACTTTGTGTTGTATACAGATCATCAATCTTTGAAATATTTGAATAGTCAAGGGAAGTTGAATCAGAGACATATGAGATGGGTAGAGTTCATGCAGAGTTATACTTTTGTATTGAAACATAGGAGTGGAAACTCAAACAAAGTTGCAGATGCATTGAGTAATAGGAGGAAATTGCTGATAGAGATGAGAGTTGAAGTGTTGGGATTTAATGGGTTGAAGAACATGTATGAGGAAGATCTTGATTTTGTAGAACCTTAGAAAGTATGCAAGGAACCTGTTGTGGTAGATAGAAGTAAGTGGTTGGATTATTTCATTCAGGAAGATATATTTTTCATAAGAAATTAGTTATGCATATCTAGGAGTTCAATGAGAGACAATTTGATCAAAGAGAAACACAGTGGTGGATTGGCAGGACATTTTGGCATTGATATGACAGTAGCTTTGGTGAGTAAAAATTACGTTTGGCCTCAAATGTACATAAGGATGTTAGAAAGTTTGTGCAGAGTTGTAGAGTATGTCAAGTTGCAAAAGGGAGTAGTCAGAATATTGGATTGTACAAATCTTTGAAAGTACTGGAGAGACCTTGGGAAGACATAAGTATGGATTTTGTAATGGGATTGCCAAAGATATGGAGAGGACATGATTTAATATATGTAGTGGTCAACAAATTTTCAAAGATGGCACATTTCATATCTTGTAAGAAGACAACTGGTGTAGTTCATGTGGCTGACCTATTTTTCAAGGAAACTGTGAAATTGCATGGATTACCTAAGAGTATAATTTCAGACAAAGATACAAGATTTCTTAGATAATTTTGGAAGACACTTTGGAAGAAGATGAAGATGGATTTAAAGTTCAGTTCAGCATTTAACCCACAGACTGATGGACATACATAGGTGTGAATAGGAGTTTGGGAAACTTGTTGAGATGTTTGGTTGGAGAGAAGGTAGGAAATTGGGATTTGATTCTATCACAAGAAAGGTTTGCATACAATAATTTAGTGAATAGGAGTACCAGGAGAACACCATTTGAGATTGTGATAGGGACTAACCCTAGAGGAGTAGCAGAGTTGAGAGACATCAGTATGGAAGAAAAGAGAAGTACAAAAGCAAAAGAATTTGCAGGACACATGGAGACAATGCATAATCAGGTTAAGAAGCATTTGGAGGAGATGAACAACAAGTATAAGGAGAAAACAAATGAGAAGAAGAGACATAAAGAATTTGTAGTTGGAGATGAAGTGATTGTTTACTTGAGAAAAGAAAGATTTTCAGTTGGGACATATAACAAGTTAAAGATGAAGAAGTTTGGACCATGTAGGATACTCAGAAATTTTGATTCAGGAAGTGCATATGAAATAGAGTTACCAGAGACATTGGGTATATCATCTAATTTCAACATTGTAGACCTATATCAGTATCATGAAGTAGAGTTCAGTGACAGAATTGAAGAAGACTTGAAGAAGCAATTATCACAACAAGCATCGGAGCAGATTGAAGACATGTTGGACAACAGAGTTGGACCCAACCCCAGAGGAAGACAATACAAAGAATATCTTGTGAAGTGGAAATGTAGACCAGAAGAAGACTCATCTTGGATTTCTCAGGTAGAGGTGGACTGTCTTGGTTTTCCTCTAGCCCCAGCAAAGTGAGGGACTCACTTTTTTAATAACCCTGGATGTCTGATGTAAGAGCATCCCTGCTTCAAGAGCAATCTTGCATCAACAAAAAACATTTGCATTTCTGTTTGTTTCTTTTTATTTTCTAGTTCAGTCAGTAGTAGTTTTTGTATTTTGGTCCACATTCTATCGTAGTTGTATTTCAGATCTTGTGGAGCTGGACTTAGCATCTAGACACATTCATATACAACATATCCAAATTTTAGATCATTTGGATCAAGTACCAGATAGTTATCGCTATCAGAAGATCAACTATTTTCTCAGAATAGAGCAGCCTGATAGTCTTAGACAGTCAGCTAAAGGAGAAGACCTGCAGAGCAATTCACAACCTAGGGAGCTAAATTACACATCATTCAATGTTGTATGGTTCGTGGCCGACCTTCCTTGAGATCCACACACAATTCTATTCATTCGTGAAGGAGTTCTAATCAAATAGGTTCGACCTACCCATGTACACACATTACATCTCTTCGTTGGAGTTTATGATCTTCCTTGGCCAAGGCAGAAGAATCTAATGGTCCAGAGATGATATAAAATGATGTAAAGATGCCTAGTAAAGTAGTGAGGATAGTTTACAAGTTTGATAGTTTGAATTCTTTATGAAGGAGCTTCAAAGATAAATCCTGTGCATATTTTGTAACTATGAAATTAGGCTTGTGAGCCCTAATTGTAAGACCGTATGTTGCAGGCCAATTTGTATTTGAATTCTATGATATAGTGAATGACTAAATCTGCATTTGCTTTATATCTTTGATTTGTTTCCATTGTGTTTACTCTAGCTTCACGGCCTGGATAGTTCACTTTGTGGACCCTCTTAACCGTGACTGCACTAGTCCTCCCCACACTTTTCTCATCGAACTCCTTCCTTAATAATTGGGTCCTTGGGAGATTCCATCCTTTCCTTTTGTTCTCCCTATTTCCACTAGCACCGCTAAAACTATTTTCATTAGAGAGTCACTCTCTTTAGACTACTCTAACTCAGAATCCAACCCAGTACCAGCTCTTGTTCCTTCACAACTACTATCCTACTTATCCTTTGAGTTGTCAGAACAAGAGTCCAAGTAGTCTACTATTTTCTTCACCTTGTTATCATCATTTTTTGTGGATAGGTTGAGAGACACTCAAATTCAATTTCCTTGCATAGTTGACAATGAGAAAGATTAACCTTTGTTGTAGGGGAACAATAGTAAGGGATTTCTTACAACCCTTAATGGTCATCTTCAAGGACAATAGTAGATGAAAAGGAAAAGACAAATTTTCTCTCCTAAAATGGTTCAGTAGAAATAAATGATAAGTATATGGACTTAAAAAATCCTTCCAATGTTACATACCTCATGATATAAAAGGTAATTGCATCCCACAGTGGTTTAAGAGAACATCTCGCATAACATGACTGAAGTTTAACTAGCTCCTCATTCGATTTAAGGAAAATAGATATTGGTTCATCCCTAATGTGCCTGTCCTTGAAAATCTTAGCACTGACCTATAGCATCATAAATTATGCTCGCTCACAATTTCATGCTTTATTCGGTACTCACTTTAGTGCCCACTCCCTTTTGTGTGCTTTCCAGGCATTTCTTTGATGCGTTCTACTTGTCCTATCCAGAAACTATAAAAATTCCTTAGCCTTGGTAGTGCACTAAGTAATCTGAACCTTTTGGAAACTGGAGTTGCATGGACCAAAGCACTAAGTGTGAATATCTGCACCATGTGTTGGCATCATATTAGGGGAAATTTACATAAAAAATGGGCCTCCTAAGGATGACATCATCAGTTTTTTGAGTTATCAAAAATCAACTAAAAGATGACATCATCAATTTTTTGAGTTATCAAAAATCAACTAAAAGATGACATCAACCGTTATGATGACATCATCCAAAATAAAAATAAAGCTTTCTAAAATCCTATGAATTAACTTATGATGGTTAATTTAACTCTACATATCATTTTCTATCTCAATCATTTTTCTAAATAATAAAGATTTTTTTTATTTTTTTATTTATATTCTTAAATTCTATTATAGAAATTATTATGTTTTCTAAAAAATACTTTCATTTTTTAGGAAAAAGAAAATCTAAAAAATATTTCAACAATTTTTTTCTTAATTTTTTTTTTCCTTAATAGCATTAAAAATCATAAAACCTACTATAAATATATTTAATATATTAATTCTAAATCTATAGAAATAAATTTAAATATATATAAAACTAGTATATTTATATTTAAAAATAAATATCTAAAATGCACCGAGGTATATCTTTTTTCCATAGTTTTTTTTTTTATTTTCTCTTGCAATTTCTTTTTTGGTTTTTATTTTTTAATTTTTCCATTTTCTGTTTTGGTTTTTATTTTTTATTCTTTCCAATTTCTATTTTTTATTTTTTTCCAATTTTTTTTTTGGTTCCATAGTTTTTGTGATTTAGCTTTTTCTCCTTCAACCATTTTTAATTTCTTTTTTAGTTTTTTTTCTTTGATTTTTTTAAGTTTTATTTTTTATTTCCTTTTTGGTATTTTAATTTTTTTTCTTATAAATTTAGGCAAAAAAAATGAGTGCTCTCATCCCCACCCTGATGTGATTGTATAATGCCTCTCAACGTAATTAAAAAGATATATCTAAAAGTACGCCGAAGGATATCATTTTTCCATAGTTTCTTTGATTTTCTATTTCTTTTTTTCTTTTTATTTTTTAATTTTGCCAATTTCTTTGGTTCCATAGTTTTAGTGATTATTTTTTCCAATTTCTTTTTTAGTTTTTATTTTTTTATTTTTTTCTGAAGTTTTATTTTTTATTTTCTTTCTGATATTTTAATTTTTTTTCTTATAAATTTAGGCAAAAAAATGAGTGCTCTCATCCAGGATCCCCACCTCGATGTGACTGTATAACACCTCTCGGTGTAATTATAAGTATATAAAATTATATATATATAACTTGATTTAATATATAAAATTTATTTAAAAAAATATTAAATATAAAATAAAATATCTAAGCTACTTGTACTTTGCTACTATTTATAAATTTAAAACAATATATCTATAGACTTATAGTATGCGGAGAGATATCTTAGTATTTTCTTTGTTTTCCAAAGTTTTTATTTTTATTTTCCTTATTTTTTGTGTTTTTCATGGTTTTTGTATTTTTTCTTTTTTGGTTGCATATTTTTTTAATTTTCTCCATAGTTTTTGTGATTTTCTCCACCGTTTTTCCATTTCCAATTTCTTTTTTAGTTTTAATTTTTAATGTTTTCTAGTTTTTTTTCGGGTTTTTATTTTTTATTTTTTCAATTTCCTTTTGGTTTTTTTTTTGCTATATATTTACACAGAAAAAATGAGTGCTCTTATCTCCACCATGATATGACTATAGAGTACCTCTCGCATAATTATATAAACATGTTTATTTAAATACACATACATAAAAAAATAATAGATGAATATTTTAAAGCTACATTCAAATTTTTTATTTAGTACTTTTTTTAAGCTAATTTAAATTTTATATTCTAAAAAAATAAAATTTAGAAATAAAATTTCTTCTCTCACAAATTTAAAAAAAATTCTCTTCAAAATAACTCAATGAAAAATAAAAAAATTATTGGAAAAAGAAAAATAAAAAGCTAACAAATATTCACAATAAAAATATTATTGAAGAGAGAAAAATAAAAACAAAAAAATATTCATGATAAAAATTTATTGGATAAAAAAAAGTTAATAATTTTTATTTATATTTTAGAGAAAAAGAAAACAAAAAATCTACTGTAAAATATTCTTTCATATATATACACATTCAAAAAATTAAAAATAAACTACTACAAGAGTTTGTTTTAAAATTAGGAAGTGTGGCTTTTTAAATATAACTTTTAGATAAAAGACTTTTTAAATAAAAAATAAATAATCAAGAAAAGAAATAATCTAAAATGAAAAGTGAACTTGATTTTTTAATAAATTATAATAGAAATATATGTTACCACTTTAGAAAAAACAATAAACTTGAATTTAAGACTTTTTAAATAAAAAATAAATAATCAAGAAAAAAGAAATAATCTAAAATGAAAAGTGAAATTGAGTTTTTAGTAAATTATAATAAAAATACATGTTACCACTTTAAAAAAATAATGAACTTGAGTTTTCTAAGGAATTATAATAGAAACATGTGTCCCCACTTAACTCATGTAGTTAAGTAACTTATATTTATTTATGTTTAAATAATTTGTATTAAATGAGATAATTTTTTATTTTTTAGAGTTTCTTAGGAAGCCTATTTTTTATATAGAGTTTCAATTTACTTTCTCTTCCTTTCCTCCCGATGATGGATCATGGAGCGTGATCCGAAACGTTGAGATAAAAAAGCACACAGTTTATTCTAGAAACACTAAAATCTAACATTTTCTAGTTCATCAACCATTTATAGAAGGTGCATTTTTATTTGAGTGGCACTTCAATCTTTTCCTAATGCTTATCTGCACCCAAACGACTCCTTTCCTAGCTTTTTGATCTCTCACCTCTTCTATAAAACCTTGCCGATTAGCCATTCAAAAGATTGAATCTTTTCCATAGCGAAGCTCTGCTAAAATCACTATTAAATTATTATTGGAAGCTTTCTAGTGTTGTCATTGATGTCAACCTCCAATAGATGGTTCACTTGATTTCCAAGTGCTTTTGGGAAAATTTGAATAAAAAGGTGTGCAATGCGACAGAGGTATATTCAGTATTGTGCTCCACATTTCCTCATGGTTGAAGATATGCACATGTACAACTTGGAAGTGATGATTAGAAGTGTTCAGATGTGTTATATCTAGAATCTCAGGTTTCGGATCATGCGGTAGTGGAAGATGTGTTTCACAGAGTGTTTGACTATGAAGAAGGTTGTCTAGGAGAAATGAGATTGCTCTGCATTTCTCGACATTGAGGTTTCTTGTCTTGTAGATCTAGGAACATGCATATATTGTCTATATCTACCTTCCCTTAAAGTTTCTAGTGTTAGGTTGCTCTACAAGTTTAGTTTTTGTGTTGGTGTTCAGTAGTAATGCATCCTGATGTGCAAAATGAAGACATTCTTTGTTTCAGGTGGTTATGATAGTGTTTCAGAAGATTTTGATGATGCTGGAATATTCATGAAAAATGTGTGGAAGATGTAGAATATTTCTTCATGGTCTGCATGATGTTTTTGGACTTGGAGAGGTGTGTATGTGGTTGCTTGCAGTGTTAGTTCAGGTTTAACTGACCTAGCTTCCTAATGCTATTTGTAGAGGTACCTCATAGATTTTGGATGTGATGAGCAACATGGTGATATAGATGTGGGTCTTAGTTAAACCTTGGGGTGGTCCACCTTCACTTCTTTCCACTGTGGAAGTGTTTGGTGCTAACCTATTTCGGTGTTGCACGCTTGAGGTGCACACATTTCATTAAGGCCGACCTAATTGAGATTATTTTAGGTTGTGGATGGTATAAATGCAAGATAAAGTTTGAGTGGAGAAAAGTAGAGATGATAATGTGAATGTGAATCAAGGGTGGTGAATTGAGTGTGAGCTTAAATACTTATGACTTCTGGATGCAGTGAGCAAAAAGTGTCTACATTTCATTCTACTTGAAGTTACTAGAGGTAATGAGTTGAAGGTTGTGGATGACATAAATCAGTGATAACTTTAAGAAATCCAACTTCAAAAAAGATATAAAATCCTAGCGAATCTTTCATTTTTTGGAAAAAAAATAATTTCTATTGGCAAATATTTCCTTTTTTTGAAAAAAATATTAATTATATTGGCAAATTCTTTCAAATCAGTAGAAATTTGTAGAAAATACTGGTGAATCTTGAGGAAAGAAAGGAAAATACATTAATTACCATGGTGAATCCTTCCTTTTAAAAAAAATTAAATTCGTATGGAAAAGTAAGGGCCTGAGGGTTGTAGTGATTGACTAGTTTAACGTGTAGTGGTCATGTCTATAATTCCTTAATTTCTTAATATTTTAAATCAAGTATTGGATATTTTAAATCATCTCTAAATTATTTTTCACCACCATTGATTTTATTTATAATCTAATTGTTTGGGTTCTATTCCACAGGCCAAAATATACTCATGAAGCTCCAATGCCCATAGGGCTTGAAATTGCATTTGTGTTGTTGATATCAATGGAGATCAACAACCCAAATGCAATTTCAAGCCCCATGGGCATTGGAGCTCCGCAGGTACATTTTGGCCTATAGAATTTAAGCCTAGCCATTAGATTATAAATTGAGATCAACAACCCAAATACAATCTTAGGCTTGATGGGCATTCAAGCTCCGTGGGTACATTTTAACCCATGGAATACAACCCCAACCATTATATTATAAATAAAATCAATGGTGGTGATTAAAAATTAGCGATATGGTCCTAAAGTAACCAATAATTATATAATATTATTGGCAAATTAATTTCATTTTCTATTATAACTTATAAAATTTAGGCGAATCTGGTCTAATTAGGTATCGAATATTGTGGCAAATTTTTGAGTTTAAAAGTTTAATAAAATAAATGTTTTGGCAATTTAACTAAGCCAAAAGTAAAATTTTGTAAAAATGTGGCAATTCAGGTCACCTTATAGCTTGTACTATTAACCAAATTTTGAATCCCCAATTTCAACTATTAGCCAATTGGTGAATATTAGCCATTAAAAAAATCACTGACATAAATTTGTAGTGGTGGATTTCCCCTATTGCCTTGAGACAGTGGATCTCTCTATAACAGTCCTCTTCTATTATTCTCTCTTCTGGATAGTGAGTCCTTCTGGCAGTGAGCCTTTCTTCTAGGCAATGATCCCTTGGTAGTGAGCCTACTTGTATTTGGTATTGCTATTCATATATGCGAGTTAATCCTCACCGTAGTTTTTGTTGCAAGTATGAGGTGAGCCAGTGTTGTCATTGATGTCAACATACTCATATTGCATTGAGGATTTGATGAGCTATGTGCTGAGGATATTGAGAAAATTAGCCTCAGTCAGAAACAGTGAAGAACAGTGATGAGAAGAAGACAAATGTATTGTATAGGTTGAGAACCGGAGGATGCGGATTAAAGGGTTTACAGATATGAGTCTTGAGATGCTTCAGCCAAGAATTCAGAGGTCCGCATGAAGATCTGAAGAGGATATGGCTGTCTGTATGGAACCGGTTCAGGCAAGTGTTCAGAGGTGACAAAGGATCACAGAAAGGTCTGGTGAGGTCCGGAATTGTACAATCCTAATCTGTGGATTGGAACTAGTGTTTTAGATATCCTTGTGATACGCCAACTCGAGTTTTGTATGATTTGGAGATCCGGAAGTACCTCTTGCATTATAACAGTAGCAACAGACAGTGTTCTTGAAGTTCTGGATAAGGAGGATAAGAGATTTCAGTAAGAAAATGAAATGCGGACGTACCTGATCATTCAGGAAGGCTTGTGAAGGTTCTTAGATCATGTCAAGGTTGTTTTGTTGGTCCGCATTGATTTGTGTATGATTTGGAGGTCCGAAAGTATCTCTTGCATTATGACAATGGTGACAGACTGTGTTCTTGAAGTTTCGATGAGGAAGACAAGAGATTCCAGTAGGTAAAGGAAGTACGGATGTATCCGGTCGTTCAGGAAGGCCTGTGAAGGTTCTTGGATCATATTGAGGTTATGTTGTTGGTCCGCATTGATAGTAGAACCCGGAATTGAAGATATTTTTCCGGATGAAGCTCTTGCTCTGTTTAGCCGACCGGATGAGATGTTCATCCTACGAATGTTCTTGTGGTGGCCGACCGGATGTGTTATTCATCTTGCGGATGTTCTTATGGTTGTTTGCCGACTTAGATGTTTGTTCCTAAGTTGATGTCTTGTATAAATATCGGTTTGAGAGTTCATTCCAAGAGTGTGAAAGTGTGTGATGAGTGTGGCATAGCGAAGAGAAGTGCGAAAGGCAGAGCAGAGGTTTTTGAGCTTAATTGGAACTGATCCGGACATGGTAGAGATGTCATTCTCCAGTTCAAGACTGTGATTTTTATCACTTTGTAGACAGTGTGTCTCCTTGTAGGCAGTGGGCCTCTTTGTGAGCAGTGTGCTCAGGCAGTGAGCCCTTATTGGCATGTGCCATTCATTTTTCTTTATTCTTCTAACAGAGAATAATTCTTGGGTTAATCACCCCGTGGTTTTTCCCTTAACCGGGTTTTCCACGTCAAAATCTTGGTGTTCAATGTGTTGATACTTATCTGCTCTTGTGTTTATGTATTATGCTTCCATGGATGATTATTTGATATGCTGCTAACTAACAACAAGAATCAAGTGTTTGAAATAAGAAGAAGTTTTATACAACTGATTCACCCCCCCCCCTCTTAGTTGTATGCCCTAGATCCAACAATTGGTATCAGAGCCAAGTTCCTCTGACAGGAGCTTAACCGCTTGAGGAGATCTAGGATGTCGTCATACAAGAAGGATAGTCCAAAGTTTGATGGAACCAACTTCACTCTCTGGAAAGGTCGCATGAAGTGTCACTTGGAATGTATGGGAAAAGCATACTTGGATATGGTTTCAAAACCATATGTACCTCCACAAGGTGGTCCGACAACTCTGAATGAAATCACAGAAGCTGAAAACAATCTGCGGACCAAGGAAGCTCTTCTAAGCGCATTGAATGACTCAGATCTCTCGAATGTTATTGACCTACCAACTGCATATGAGATCCTGACTAAACTGGAACTTCTGTATGAAGGAGATGAGTTTGTCAAAAGTGCAAGGTTACAAAGCCTGAAAGGGAAATTTGAAAGATTGAAAATGAGAGATGATGAAAACATCACTACCTTCATGCCAAGAGTAAATGAGCTGGTATGTGGAATCAGAAATGCTGGTGGAACTTTAGATGAAAATGAGATTGTCTGCAAAATCCTAAGATCCCTTCCTGCTGCCTACAAAATCAAAGTTGCTGCCATTGATGAATTCAGAGCCCATACAACTGTCACAAGAGAACAACTGGCTGGAAAACTAGCTGCATTTGAAATGACTGAGTTTGGAGATGATCCTCCCAAGACTGAATCTGCTTTCAAAGCCAGTGCCTATGTGAAAGGCAAACAGCGATTTGATCTGGGTGAAAACTCATCAAGGAAAATGTCATGGTATGATCAAGCAAGAAGAGACATGGAAGAAGAAGAAGCAGAAACAGCTCAACTTGAAGCCCTCATTGCAAAGAGACTGCCAAGAGGATCTGGTAAGTATGAAGGAAAACTACCCTTTAAGTGTTTCAACTGCAATAAGATTGGTCATTTTGCCTCAAGATGTCCGGAGAGATCTGCAAGATCTAATACTCACAGACAAAGGTTCCAAAAGAATTGCTATTATGTTCATGAAGAAGATGACAATGAAGGAGTAACAGATGATGAATCAGAACTAGGAAGCAAATCCGGAAATGAGTGGGTGTTTATAGCCATCAAGGAAGAAGATTCAATACTCTCTGAATCTGTCAATCACAAAGTTGTTGAAAAAGCCTTGGCTGCTCAAGTGGATGAAAAGGATGATTGGGTTATTGACAGTGGATGTTCTCACCATATGACTGGTGACAAGAATAAATTCTTAGATTTGGAAAGATATGAAGGAGGAATGGTAAAGTTTGGTGACAATTGTGCTGGCAGAATCAGAGGTAGGGGAACTATTTCCTTTGATGGAAAGAGCAAAACAGGAAATGTACTGTATGTTGAAGGATTGAAGCACAATCTTCTCAGTGTTGGTCAGTTAGTGGACAAAGGTTATGATCTCCGGTTCAAGAATGGAAAATGCAGAATCTTTACAAGCTCCGGAACTGAAATTGCATCCGGTACTCAGACAAAAGGTAATATCTTTCATCTGGTTGGTTTAAATAAAAGTTGTTTGTTTGCTCAAATTGATCAGAGTTGGTTATGGCATAGAAGAATGTGTCATGTAAATTTTGATAACATCATCAAGATAAGCAATACTCAGGCTGTAAGAGATCTTCCAAAATTGATGAAACCTACAAATAGTTTGTGTAAAGAATGCCAGCTAGGTAAACAAAGCAGAGTCTCTTTCAAAAGCAAAGATCAGTCTTCTACCGGATTGTTGGAACTAGTACATACTGATCTATGTGGTCCAACAAGAATCAAGAGTCTGCAGGGTGATAGATATTTCATGTTGTTGATTGATGATCATTCCCGGATGATGTGGGTTACCTTTCTAAAAGAAAAATCAGAAGCTTTTGAGAAGTTCAAAACCTTCAAAGCTATGGTGGAGAATCAAACCGGATTGAAACTAAAGTGTCTAAGGTCTGATAGAGGTGGTGAATTTACATCTGGTGAATTCATTGACTTTTGTGAGAAACAGGGTATAAGGAGACAGTTGTCTGCTCCTAAGACTCCACAGCAGAATGGAGTAGTTGAGAGAAAGAACCGGACCATCCAGGAAGCTGCCAGGACAATGATGTTGGAAGCAAATGTTCCTCAAATGTTTTGGAAGGAAGCTATCAGCACTGCAGTCTACACTCTCAATCGAGTTCAAATCAGAAACAACACCGGTAAGACCCCCTATGAACTCTGGTTTGGCATCACTCCTACTGTGAAATATTTCAGAGTATTTGGTAGCAAGTGTTATATTAAGAGAGATGAAGATCTAGGAAAGTTTGATGCTAGAAGTGATGAAGGAATTTTCTTGGGTTACTCCACTCAAAGCAAAGCATACCGGTGTTACAATAAGAGATTGAGGAAGATGATAGAAAGCACCAATGTGAAAGTTGATGAAGGAATTGAGAAGCCTTTAAGATTTTATGAGATTGATGAAGATGACCAAGAGAGTGTTCAAGGACCTCAATCCTCTCCGGTCAGACAGAGTCAGCCTGATCCGGTAAATCAGGAAGAAGAGATAGGTCTGAATGAGCCTGATCAAGAAGCAGCAGTGCAGGATACCCCCAAAATTCCAAGGTATGTAAAACTGAACCACTCTGAAGATCAAATCATAGGTGACAAAAGCAAAGGTGTACAAACTAGAAGGAATGTTGCTCAAAATCAGAATGAATGTTGTCTGATTTCAAAGATTGAACCTAAATCAATAAATGAAGCCTACAATGATGAAAACTGGACCAAAGCAATGGAAGATGAATTGATGCAAATTGAGAAAAATCATACTTGGGATCTTGTTCCCAGACCTAGAGACAGGAATGTAATTGGAACCAAGTGGGTCTTCCGGAACAAACTAAATGAAGCTGGTGAAGTAATCAGAAACAAAGCTAGATTGGTCTGCAAAGGCTACTCTCAAATAGAAGGAATTGACTTTGAAGAGACTTTTGCTCCGGTGGCAAGAATTGAAGCAGTCAGATTACTTCTTGCATTTGCTGCCTTCAAAGACTTCAAGGTATATCAGATGGATGTCAAGTCTGCCTTCCTAAATGGTGATCTGGAAGAAGAAGTCTACATTGAACAACCGGATGGTTTTCAATTGTCTGATAATGATGATATGGTCTGCAAGTTGAAGAAAGCTCTGTATGGATTGAAGCAAGCCCCAAGAGCATGGTATGAAAGGTTGGATAAGCATCTTGTGCAGATTGGATTCAACAAAGGTACTGCTGATAGTAACTTATATTTCAAAATTGATCATGAAAATATTCTAATTGTTGAAGTATTTGTGGATGATATCATTTTTGGAGGAAGAGATAGTATGTGCAAAACTTTTGCAAATCAGATGAAAAGTGAGTTTGAAATGTCTATGCTTGGTGAAATGAATTTCTTCTTGGGTCTGCAAATTACTCAAACAAAAGAAGGGATCTTCATTTCTCAGACCAAATATGTAAAAGAATTGTTAAAGAAATTTGGTATGGAAGACTCAAAGTCTATGAACACTCCTATGGCAACCGGATGTAAGTTAAGCAAAGATGATGACTCTCCAAAGGCAGATCAGACAAAGTATAGATCAATGATTGGTGGATTGTTGTACCTCACTCAAACTAGACCAGATATAATGCAGGCTGTTGGTCTTGTGGCAAGATTCCAGGCTGATCCTAGAGAATCTCATGTTATGGCAATCAAAAGAATTTTTAGGTACTTGAAAGGAACAGTGGAGTATGGTCTATGGTACCCTAGAGATCCGGACTTCTCACTTCATGCTTACACAGATGCAGACTGGGCAGGAGATGTGGATGACAGGAAGAGCACTAGTGGTGGAGCATTCTTTTTGGGGAAGAGATTGGTTTCTTGGTTAAGCAAGAAACAAGATGCAATATCTCTGTCTACAACTGAAGCAGAATACATTGCAGCAGCAGGTAGTTGCACTCAAATCTTATGGATGAAGCAGATGCTAAGAGACATCAAAGTTGAATATGAGGAGCCTATCACAATTTTCTGTGATAATTCAAGTGCAATTAATATCTCCAAGAATCCGGTATTGCATTCTAAGACTAAGCACATATCTATCAAATTTCACTTTTTGAGAGAACAAGTAAACAAGGAAGAAGTCAGATTGAAGTATGTTCCCTCCAAGGATCAGATTGCAGATATCTTTACAAAACCTCTTCCCAAGGACTCTTTTGAATATCTCCGGGAGAAGTTAGGGGTCATGGCCCCTCCGGTGATGAACTAGGATGCACTAATGTGCATCAGTCCGGTGGATATCACAGTCATATCTTGTGATCCGGATTGATGATGGGGAGCTACTACTAAGGGGGAGCAGCTGGTATGATTCTGATGTATTAGAATTGCAAGTATGAGCCCTTTGCCATTGATGTCAAAGGGGGAGAGAAGACATGTGAAAAACAAGTGGTTGATGATCAAAGGGGGAGCAGTAAAGGAAGAGAAGACATGTGAAAAGTTGTTGTTGATAGGGGGAGCTGTGACAGAATGGAGAAGTTCTTGTCTTGATGGTTTTTCACATCATATGTTGCCATCAATGACAAAGGGGGAGATTGTTGCAAGTATGAGGTGAGCCAGTGTTGTCATTGATGTCAACATACTCATATTGCATTGAGGATTTGATGAGCTATGTGCTGAGGATATTGAGAAAATTAGCCTCAGTCAGAAACAGTGAAGAACAGTGATGAGAAGAAGACAAATGTATTGTATAGGTTGAGAACCGGAGGATACGGATTAAAGGGTTTACAGATATGAGTCTTGAGATGCTTCAGCCAAGAATTCAGAGGTCCGCATGAAGATCTGAAGAGGATATGGCTGTCTGTATGGAACCGGTTCAGGCAAGTGTTCAGAGGTGACAAAGGATCACAGAAAGGTTTGGTGAGGTCCGGAATTGTACAATCCTAATCTGCGGATTGGAACTAGTGTTTTAGATATCCTTGTGATACGCCAACTCGAGTTTTGTATGATTTGGAGATCCAGAAGTACCTCTTGCATTATAACAGTAGCAACAGACAGTGTTCTTGAAGTTCCGGATAAGGAGGATAAGAGATTTCAGTAAGAAAATGAAATGCGGACGTACCTGATCATTCAGGAAGGCTTGTGAAGGTTCTTAGATCATGTCAAGGTTGTTTTGTTGGTCCGCATTGATTTGTGTATGATTTGGAGGTTCGGAAGTATCTCTTGCATTATGACAATGGTGACAGACTGTGTTCTTGAAGTTCCGATGAGGAAGACAAGAGATTCCAGTAGGTAAAGGAAGTGCGGATGTATCCGGTCATTCAGGAAGGCCTGTGAAGGTTCTTGGATCATATTGAGGTTATGTTGTTGGTCCGCATTGATAGTAGAACCCAGAATTGAAGATATTTTTCCGGATGAAGCTCTTGCTCTGTTTAGCCGACCGGATGAGATGTTCATCCTATGAATGTTCTTGTGGTGGCCGACCGGATGTGTTATTCATCTTGCGGATGTTCTTATGGTTGTTTGCCGACTTAGATGTTTGTTCCTAAGTTGATGTCTTGTATAAATATCGGTTTGAGAGTTCATTCCAAGAGTGTGAAAGTGTGTGATGAGTGTGGCATAGCGAAGAGAAGTGCGAAAGGCAGAGCAGAGGTTTTTGAGCTTAATTGGAACTGATCCAGACATGGTAGAGATGTCATTCTCCAGTTTAAGACTGTGATTTTTATCACTTTGTAGACAGTGTGTCTCCTTGTAGGCAGTGGGCCTCTTTGTGAGCAGTGTGCTCGGGCAGTGAGCCCTTATTGGCATGTGCCATTCATTTTTCTTTATTCTTCTAACAGAGAATAATTCTTGGGTTAATCACCCCATGGTTTTTCCCTTAACCGGGTTTTCCACGTCAAAATCTTGGTGTTCAATGTGTTGATACTTATCTGCTCTTGTGTTTATGTATTATGCTTCCATGGATGATTATTTGATATGCTGCTAACTAACAACAAGAATCAAGTGTTTGAAATAAGAAGAAGTTTTATACAACTGATTCACCCCCCCCTCTCAGTTGTATGCCCTAGATCCAACAGTTTTTTCCTTCTTAGGTTTTCCACATAAATCTAGTGTTCTTATGTGTTTGAATGTGTTTATAGTGATGTCTCATATGTTTACATTCTGCTAATGTATAATAAGAGTTTGAAGATTAGAATAACATTGAGAGTTTAATGATTTAATGTACAATCGATTCACCCCCTCTCAGTTGTCCTGTGAATACTAACAATTGGTATCAGAGGTGAGTTCCTTTAAGAAGCTTAATTGCTTAAGCTACATCCAGATGACACAGAGGAATGGTATTATGATTCCCTTGTTTGATGGATCAAATTATGCTTTCTAGAAGATCGAGATGGAAAGCTTTCTTGTCTCTTTAGGGTATGGCATATCGAAGTTAGTTGAGAAAAAATATACTATACCTACTAATGGTCCAAATGATGATGATGAGATTAAAGACTATAAGAACAATGGCAAGGCAAGGAGTCCTCTTCTGAATAGTCTTTCTGATTCATAATTGGTGAAGGTAATGAGCTACAAAATTGCTCATGAGATTTGGAAGAAGTTGGAAAGTATCTATGAAGAAGATGACAAAGTCAAGCAAGCAAATATGCAAAATTTAAAAACCAAGTTTGAAACCTTAAAGATGTCAATGGATGAAAATATTGCAAGCTACATGCAGAGAGTGGATGAAGTTGTCAATTCCATCAATGGTCTTGGTGGAAAGATGGAGGAAACTGAAGTGGTAAAGAAGGTACTAAGAACTCTTCCAAAATCTTATAGTGCTAAATTTTCTGCTATTAAGGAAGTTCAAATTTTGGATACTTATGCTAGGGATCAATTGTTTGGCACTTCAACTACTTTTGAATTAAGAGAGTTTCCTTAAGATGACTCAAGAAAAGAGACTGCATTTAAGGTTAGCAAAATAGGAATGAATGATGAATAAGATTTAGATGACTTTGATAAAATAGAAGCAAATTTTTTAAGCAGATCAAGAAAAAGGGGTCTGGAAAATATAGAGGTAACTTAGCCTTCAAATGTTTCAGATGTGGAAAGATGGGTCATTATGCTTTAAAATGTCTGGTCAAAATTTCAAATGAAAAATACAAGGATAACAAAGGTAAATCAATCAAGAGGAGTTTAGTATGTTAAAGAAGATACTAGCATCTATGATGATGAGTCTGACTACCTTGATGATGAAAGTGATGAATGCATGTTCATGGCTTTGAATGATGGAACTAATTCTACTAACTCTGAAAGATGTATGAAGGAAATTACTCTAGAAACATGGTACAATATCAAAAGAGCCTTGGTAACTACTTTTCATGCAAAAGAAGAGGAAAACTACTAGATAATTGACAATGGATGTTCAAATCATATGACAAGTGATAAGAATAAGTTTGTTAAGCTTGAGAAATTTGATGGAGGTTTTGTTAAATTTGAAGATGATGCATCTGCTAAGATTTGTGGAAAAAGGTTCAATTAGCTTTGATGGAAAATACAATACAGATGATGTTCTCTATGTTAAAGGTCTTCAACATAATCTTCTAAGTGTAGGACAAATATGAAACAAAGGATATAACCTTGTGTTTTAGGATGGTGGCTATGAAATGAGAAAAGAAAGCTCTAGAACTCTACTTTCTATAGGAACAAGGACAAAAGGAAATGTATATCATCTCAAAGGTGCTAACGATATGTGTTTTATGACTCAAAATAATGAAAGTTGGCTACAACATAGAAGAATGTGTCATATAAATTTTGATAGCCTAGTAAGGATTATCTCTACTCAAGTTGTGAGAGATCTGCCAAGAATTACAAACCCCATCAATGCAATTTGCAAGGAATGTTAGATTGGGAAAAAAAAAGGAAGAACTTCAAAGAATATTCTACCACAAGACCGTTGGAGTTGGTACATACAGATCTATGTGGACCTACAAGAACAAGAAGTTTTCAAGGTGACAAGTATTTCATGTTGTTAATTGATGATTATTTTAGAATGACTTGGGTAACCTTTCTCAAAGAAAGATCAGAAGCTCTAGATAAGTTTAAAGCATTTAAGGTTATGGTTGAAAATGAAATAGATTTGAAAATCAAGTGCTTAAGGTCTGACAGAGGTGGTGAATTCACCTCCAATGATTTTAATTATTTTTGTGAAGATCGTGGAATAAAAAGGCATTTGTTAGCCCCTATGACTCCTCAGCAGAATGTAGTTGTGGAAAGAAAAAATAGGATAGTTCAGGAAGCAGCAAGGACAATGTTGAAAGAAGAAAATTTACTAGATATTTATTGGAGAGAAGTTATTCACACTGTAGTCTACATGCAAAACTGAGTGTAAGCAAGGGTCAACAATTCAAAGACTCCATATGAACTATGGTATGGAAGAACTCCTACTGTAAAATATTTTAGAGTTTTTGGAAGCAAGTGCTACATAATGAGAGATGAAAAAACTTGGGAAAGTTTGATACAAGATCAGATGAAGGAATCTTCCTTGGATATTCTATAAAGAGCAAGGCTTATAGATGCTACAACAATAGGCTAAAGAAGTTAGTTAAAAGTACAAATGTTAAAGTAGATGAAGAACCATATCAAAGATCAGTGCTGATAGAAGGATATGAATCTGATGAGCTCTCTTGTAGAGAAGAAGAAAGAGAAGAAGAAAGAGAAGAAGAAAAGGAAAAGGAGATGCAAGTTGATCAAGAAGATGCTCCGAAAAGGATTCCTAAGACTCCCAAGTATGTGCAGAAGAATCATTCTAAAGATCAGATCATTGGAGATAACAACAAAGGTGTATTAACAAGAAGAAAAAAAATTACTATGGTAGATGAACAAGTGAATTTGTGCTTATTGTCTAAAATAGAATCCAAAACAGTGATTGAAGCATGCAAAGATGAACACTAGATCAAGCCTATGGAAGAAGAATTGATACAGATTGAGAAAAATTAGACATGAAAAATTGTCCTAAGACTAGTAGACAGAAATGTAATAGGAACTAAATAGGTATTCTGGAACAAATTGAATGAGAATGGAGAAATAGTCAGAAATAAGGCTAGACTTGTGTGTAAAGGCTACTCACAAGTGAAAGGAATAGATTATGAGGAAACATGTATGCTCTAGTGGCAAGAATGGAAGCCATTAGAATGTTCTTGGCCTTTGCAACTCATAAAGACTTCAAAGTTTATCAGATGGATGTGAAATCTGCATTTCTGAATGGAGAGTTGGAAGAAGATGTATACATTGAGAAATTGGAAGGCTTTCAGTTATTAGATGATCCAAATATGGTCTGCAAATTGAACAAGGCATTATATGGACTCAAACAAGCTCCAAGAACTTGGTATGCGAGATTGGATAGATATTTTCTACAATAGGGATTTAAAAAGGGTACTGCAAATAGCAATTTGTACTTCAAAGTTGAAGAAGATCAAATTTTGATTGTGGAGGTATATGTTGATGATATAATATTTGGAGGGAATGAAAGTATGTGCAAGGGATTTGCATACGAGATACAAAAAGAATTTGAAATGTCAATGTGTGGGGAAATGAATTTCTTTCTTGGACTACAAATCAATCAATCAGAAAAAGTTATTTTCACTTCACAGTCAAAGTATGTTAAGGAAATGTTGAAAAAGTTTGGAATGGAGGATTCCAAACTGGTATGTACTCCTATGACTACTGGTTGTCAGTTAAGTAAAGATGATGAATCTCCCAAGGTTGATCAGAGCAAGTACAAATCAATGATTGGTGAACTATTATACCTAACTGCTACCGGACCAGATATCATGCACTTAGTTTGTCTTGTGGCCAGATTTCAAGCAGATCCCAAAGAATCACATGTTACAATAGTAAAAAGGATATTCAAATACTTGAAAGGTACTCCAAATTATGGCTTATGGTATCTTAAAGATACTAATTTCTCCTTGAGTGCATATGTAGTTGCAGATTGGGTAGGATGTGTAGATGATAGAAGAAGTACAAGTGGTGGTGCTTTCTTTCTTGGAAGTAGACTAGTCTCATGGTTGAGTAAGAAGCATGACTCAGTATCATTATCTACTGCAGAAGTAGTGTACATTGCAGCAGCATCTTGCTGCACACAGTTGTTGTGGATGAAGCAGACATTGAAGGATATCAAAGTATCATATGATGAACCTATTCCTATCTTATGTGATAATACAAATTGTGCTATGAATAAATGTTTAAAGAATCTGGTAATACATTCAAGAACAAAGCATATTTCAATCCGATATCGCATCCTAAGAGAGAAGGTTGCAGAGAATGAGGTGAAACTGGAATATGTGCCTACTAAGAATCAAGTTGTAGATATTTTTACAAAGGCTCTTCCAAAGGATACTTTTGAGTATCTCTGGCAAAAGTAAGGGGTTATTGCCCCTCCTTTAATTAGATGCATAAGTGTGTGCATATGTCTGGGAAGCTTTCAAGATACATTCTTAGTCTTGGACTGATGTTGAAAGCTACCTCTTAGGGGGAGTAGGTAGTGGTTTTGCTGGATTGGTGCAGTTAGATGTAGCATATTTTATGCCCCTAAGGGGGAGAGTGTAGAAAAGTGAAAGCAGTAGAGTGAGAGAAGGTGCTTGCTAGTGTTCAAGTGTTGCTCTTTGCCATTGATGTTAAAGGGGGAGAGAGTTAGAGGGGATGAAAAACCATAGTGCATGAAAGTGTGTGAAGCAAAGGTAAAAAGTGTGAAGAGCAAGAGTTACTCCAATTAGGGGGAGTACTGCAATTGATTGCTTTTGTTGTTGATGGTTTTTTAGAAAGTTGGTGTTGCCATCAATGACAAAGGGGGAGATTGTTGGAAGCTTGCTGGTGTTATTATTGATGTCAATCTTTAGTAGATGGTTCACTTGGTTTTCAAACCAAGTGCTTTTGAGAAAATTTGAATAAAAACATGTGTAGTGTTAAAGATGTATGTTCAGTGTTGTGCTCTGCATTTCCTCATGGTTGAAGATATGTCTGTGCAGTTTGGAAGTGATGATCAAAGGTGTTCAGAGGTACTATATCTAGAATATTAGGTTCTGGATCATGTGGTAGTGGAAGATGTGTTTGACAAAGTGTTTGGTTATGAAAAAGGTTGTTTGGGAGAAATAAGATTGCTCTGTATTTCTCCAGATTGAGGTTTCTTGTCATGCAGTTCTGGGAACATGCATATATTGTCTGTATCTACCTTCCCTTTAAGTTTCTAGTGTTGGGATTCTCTGCAAGTTTAGTTTTTGTGTTGGTGTTTAGTGGTAGCGCATCCTAATGTGCAGAATGAAGGCATTCTTTGTTTCAGTTGGTTGCAGCAGTGTTATAGAAAATTCTAATGATGTTGGAATATTCTAGAAAGATGTGTGGAAGCTATGGAGTATTTCTTCATGGTTTGCATGATGTTTTTGGACTTGGAGAGGTGTGTATGTGGTCTCTTGCAGTGTTAGTTTAGGTATGGCTGACCTAGCTTGCTAGTGCTATTTGCGGAGGTACCTCGTGGATTTTGGATGTGATGAGCAGCATGGTGATACAAATTTGGGTTTAACCCTTGGCATGGTCCACTTTCACTTTTTTCCACCATGGAAATGTTTGGTGCCGACCTATTTGGGTGTTGCACACTTGAGGTGCACACATTTCATTAAGACTGACCTAATTGAGATTGTTTTAGGTTGTGGATGGTATAAATGCAAGATGAAGTTTGAGTGGAGAAAAGTAGAGAAGATAATGTAATTTTGAATCAAGTGTGATGAATTGAATGAGAGCTTAAATGCTTATGACTTCTGGATACAGTGAGAAGAAGGTGTCTACATTTTTTGCTTGAAGTTACTGGAGGCAATGAGCCAAAGGTTGTGGATGGCATAAATTTGTAGTGGTGGATTTCCCCTATTGCCTTGAGATAGTGAATCTCTCTGTAACAGTCCTCTTCTATTCTTCTCTTTTCTAGACAGTGAGTCCTTTTGGCAATGAACCTTTCTTCTGGGCAATGAGCCTACTTGTATTCAATATTGCTACTCTTTTTTATCTGCCAACCTGATTTTTTTAGTCAACAAATTACATAAGAAATCACAATTGGAGTGGAGAAAAAACTGGCACTTGGACAATTGTATGATATAGCTATTTCTGATATGTGGATTATGTGGATTTAGTGTCCCTTAACAGTTAAGAGGAACTTAGAAATTAATTCTTGTAATCAAAGGTGTAATGTGGTGCTCTGCCAAAATGTTTAATAATAGTCACACTAAACTTTGAAGTTAATGTAACCTTCAAATGGATATGTGGCCTTAGATGCCGGGATATTAGAAATTTGGGCAAGTTATACTTTGTGGAAAATAGTTGGTATTTGTTTTAATTCTGAAACAAATGCTTCAAAGTTTATAAGTGTTTATGTTTTGTTCGAAATAGTTGGTATTAAATAAAGAAATCAGTCCCTGATGTTAAGACTGGAAGCACAACTCAATTGTAGAAAAGAGCAATAAATAGCACACGAATCAATCAGAAATAAAAAATAAAGGAGACACCAGATTTATCGTGGTTAACCAAACTTGGCTACATACACAACGAGCAGAGGAATTTATTATTGTTGTAAGAAATGAGTTTTACAATGTGATATCTAGCATATATAATGTTTCATCATACATCAAACAAGGAATATGAATAGACAAACAATTGGTGGGAAAATAATGTGTCCGTTGGTCTTCATTTCCTAACAATCTCCCACTTGAAGGTCAATGGATGCTGCAACTTGCCAATCATTCCCCTGCTCTAAAATTTTGGTCACTTCTTCTTAACCAGACCAAGAGAAGTCCTAGTACATTTGAACTTCTCTTTGGGAACAACCTTGGTCAAAATATCTACCGGATTGACCTTTGTCTCAATTTTTGCAACTTGTAACTTGCCCTCTTCAACCACATGATGAATGAAATGAGCATGTATGTTGATATGTTTAGAACGACGCTAAGATGAATGATTGTGAGCCATAAAAATGGCACTGTGACTATCACAAAACATAACATAGTCACTTTGTTGACATCTCAAATCACTAAACAATCATTGTAATCAAAGCATCTCCCTAACACCTTCAAAAAGAGCCATGTACTCAGCTTCGGGAGAAGAAAGAGCAACAGAATGTTGTATCCTCGAGACCCAACTAATGGTAGCTCCAGCAAACATAAAAACATAGCTAGTAGTAGATCTCCATTTATCTAAATCTCTGGCAAGATTAGAATCAGTGAAACCTTATAGCTATACCTTATTGCCACCAAAACACAAAGCATAATTAGAAGTACCTTTAAGATACCTTAATATCCATTTGACGGCTTCCCAAAGAGGCTTACCAAGATTTCTCATGAACCTGCTCTCAACTCCCACTTCATGACCAATATCGGGACAAGTGGAGACCATAGCATACATAATGCTACCAATAGCTGATGTATAAGGAACACCTTACATAAACTCTTTATCCTCTTGTGTTTTTGGACACAAATAAGAAGATAAATGAAAATGGGCAGCAAGAGGAGTAGAAACAACCTTCTCATCAGCCATACCAAATCTATCTACAACCTTGTCAGTGTATGCCTTTTGTGACAACATGATCTCCTTCTTTTGTCTATCCCTAGTGATAGTCATTCCAAGAATCTTCTTGGTTGGGCCTAAGTCTTTCATAGAAAATCTCTTAGCTAATTGAGACTTCAATTCAGAAACAATCCTCATACTTGTGTCGGATACCAACATGTCATCAACGTAGAGCAAGAGAATGACAAACTCACCATTAGAAAGTCGCTTATAATAGACACAAGGATTTGATTCACATCTCAAGAAGTTTTTCTCAGTCATAAAGCAATCAAACTTGAGATACCATTGGCGCGGGGCTTGCTTGAGCCCATACAAGTTGCGCTTCAATCTGCAATAAACATGTTCCAGTCCCTATTTTTTAAATCCTTCCGACTGCTCCATGTACAGCTCTTCATCAACATCACCATGTAAAAAGGTCATCTTGACATCCAACTGATCAAGTTCAAGATCCCAAATTGCAACCAAACCCAAAACTGCCCAGATTGTGGTCATTCTCATAACTGGTGAGAAAATCTCATTAAAATCTATGCCTTTCTATTGATCATACCCTTTGACAACCAGTCTAGCACGATAGTGTTTGTTGCCCCCATCTTCCTCTTTCAACTTGTATACCCAACGATTCTTCAAGGGTTGTCGATTAGGTGGAAGTGGCACTAAATCCCAAGTGTTATTAGCCTGCAATGAACTCATTTCATCTTGCATCACCTCTTGCCATTTTAAAGAGTCAACTACCTTGCAAGCCTGTTTATAAGTAGCTGGTTTAGGTTGATTAGAAATCAATAATTCAAGCTCTACCTCTTTTGAATATAATAATTCATAATCAAAAAATTTGGAAGGATGTCTCCTCTCCCGGGTAGACCTCCTTAATTGAGGACCCTCCTGTTGCAAATTTGAGTCTTCCAAAGTCATTTTCTATAAGTGATTTTGGATGTTTTCTATGTCAGATTGCATACTGTCCTGTTGTATATTAAGAGTTTCCTGTGCACCTATAGTGCTCTATTTAGGCAAAATTGCCTGACTCTGTAGATCACCTCTAATCACCTGCCTGTGTGAAGAATGTTGTATAACCCCTATGCTAGGTGCCATATTACCATGATTTGCAGGCTGTAAACTACCAATACAAGGCGGATTATCAATCAGAGGTTGCGTTTGACCAAACAATTGCTGCGTGTGATTGGAGGAAGGCAGTGTATGAGTTTGAGGAGGCAGCGTGTGAGTAAGAAGAGGTGGCATATCTGTAGGAAGAGGTTGCGTGGCATTTTGACTAGTTACTTGCTACGTAGGAGTTAGAGGCAGCGAACATGTTTGAGGAGGCAGTGTGTGATTTAGTGAGGACAGCAATCCATACAAAGGCATCAAATTCACAGTTGGGGGCAGCGTAATATCTCTAGTCTACAGTGATTGAAATAGCTGTGATTCACAAGGTAAAGGTTGTGCAAGAGCTGGGAAAGTCAGCGAAAAAGTTTGACTAAGCTGCATTGGATGTGAGGGAGGCTGCGTTTGATGTGTTTGACCATCTACAAGAGGCTGGGGTAAAATTTCCAGAGGCAGCGTTTGAATTGGAGGAGAGTTCATATGGACTTGGGTAGAGTGCACAACAGGGGCACTACTATTTGAAGATGCTGAACTTACATTTAATGGCTGTGTAAAAGAAATACCATTGTCAAACAAATCAACATTAATATATTCTTTTGAAGATGTACTTTCTTTGTGCAAACCTGGGAAAAATTTTTCATTGAAGACGACATCCCGACTGCAAGTGACCTTTTTGGCAATGGGATCCCACAACCTAAATCCATACTGATCCTCGCCATATCCAACAAAAATACACTTCTATGATTTGGGATCCAATTTGGATCATTTCTCATGAGGAATAAGAGCAAATGCTTCACATCTGAACACCCATAGATGATTATAATAAATACGCTTGCCTAACCACCTTTTCTCAGGAATGTCAAGGTTTAACCGAGATGAAGGAGCTCGATTAATGAGGTAAACCGCTGTGTTGCAAGATTCTGCCCAGAACTCTTTTCCCAGTCCAGCATTGGAAAGCATACACCATGCTTTTTCCAAAATCGTTCTATTTAACCTCTCTACAGCCCCATTTTCTCGTGGTGTATAAGGAACAATTTTGATTCTTTGAATACCATTGTCAGCACAAAAACTATCAAACTCTAGTGAACAAAATTTGTTGCCATTATCAGTTTGCAAACACTTGATATTATGCCCACTCTGATTTTCAACTAGAGCTTTAAAATTATTGAATTTGCTGAACACTTCAGATTTTTTATTAAGCATAAAAATCCAAACTTTCCTAGTGCAACCATCAAGGAAAGTCAAAAAATAATTAGAACCTCCAAGAGAAGCTACCTCAGTTGGCCCAAAAACATCTGAATAAACCAGCTCCAAAGGTGAGGTGTTCTTCTCATGACCCGTCTTCATGAAGCTAATCTACTTTTCCTTGCTATACAGACAATGTTGGCAAAAATCCAAATCCACGGATTTCAACCCTGGTAATTGTTCTCTTTTGATCATGACTTCAAGACCTTTCCTACTCATATGTCCAAGCCGTTGGTGTCAAAGCTTGGTTTCGCTGTCCGTTAGTGTCATAGCAGCTCCCACTTGAGAGTCATTTTCAAAAACATATAAACTACCCTCTCTATTTCCTTTGGCAATCTGCAGGACACCTTTAGTAACCTTCCAAGAATCTGGATAGAAGGTAGTATTGTAGTCTTGTGAAAACAGTTGGGTTATAGAAATCAGATTCTTTTTCAATTTTGGGACATGCCTAACATCTTTTAAAAGCCATTTGCTTCCATTTTTGAATTGTAGGAGAACATCACCTTTACCAATTATGTCCAATGAATTGTTATCCCCCAAGTAGACCTTCCCGAACTGTCCTCCTTGATAATTAGAGAAGGCATCCCTACAAGAGGTGGCATGAAAGGATGCACCCGAATCTAGAACCCATGAATCTGAACTAGTTTCACTTACGGATAAAACCAAAATATTATTATCCTTGTCATAAACAGCATTGACCTCGCTATCTTTAACCTTCTCTTGTGCCTTCTTATAGGAATAACAATTTTTCTTGGTGTGACCAGGCTTACCCCAAAACCAATAGTCACTAACTCTACCTCTGGATTTTGACCTCTTCGCTGATTTTGATCTTCTTCTGTTATTGTCTTTGCCTCTATTCTGAGGCCTTCCTCTACTAACAATAGTTAAGGCTTCACCGGAAGATATTTCTTAGTTTTTTCTACGCATATCTTCGCTGAGGAGTGTAGCTGTTACATCATCAAAAACTAATTTTATTTTGGCTGTAACTGAAGTTCTTATGGCTATCACGACACCTTCCCAACTATTAGGTAATGAGCATAGCAGTAAGATTGCTTTAATTTCATCTTCCAACTTTATCTCCACTAAAATCAGTTGGGTAAGTAAGGTATTAAACTCATTCAAATGGTTTGACATAATTCTGCCTTGTTTCATTTTTAGGTTATAAAGCTTTTTTATAATAAAAACTTTATTGGATGCTGAAGCCATCTCATACATCTTAGAAAGTTTATCCCACAACTCCTTCAAAGTCTTCTCCACTGAAACATTAAACAATACATTGTTGGACAGCGAGAGGAAAATCGTAGCTCTTACCTTCTTATCCATCTTGTCCCACTCTTCATCCATCATCGAGCTTGTTTTCTTTGCTACCCCTTGAAGTGCAAGTGAGAGGTCTTGTTTTATCAGCAAAGACTCCATTTGTACCTTCCACAGTCCAAAATTCTGACCGGAGAACTTCTCAATCTTTTGTTCCTCTATGACTCGAAAATCCAACACCGATTTTCGTAACCAGCTATACCGTCACCATATAGCTCTGATACCAATTGTTAAGACTAGAAGCACAACTCAATTGCAGAAAAGAGTAATAAATAGCGCACGGATTAATTAGAAAGAAAAAATAAAGGAGACACCAGATTTATCGTGGTTCACCAAACTTGGCTACATCCACACTATATGGACAGTGGACACTATCAAGAGAAATACCACGAAGTATATAAATCATTAGCATTCATTGGCGGCTATTTTTAAATATTATCCATTTCCATAGTTAAATGTTAATGTGGACCAATAAAAATAGCACAAATATTTATCACCTTTTATTACTATTGAGTGTTTGACCATTGAAATAGATAATATTTAAGTAGAGTACTCGTTGAAGGCAGCCAGATGATGTGTTTTATATATTTTTGGAATTGTTGTATTTGCGAGGGTTTGCCTCTGATGTATTTTTCAGTAGTGTTACTTTGTTCTGTTAGTTTGAGACGAAAGATGAAGATAAAGCAGTGATTTCGAGTAGCAACCATTATACCCTAGGAATGATTCCTACTATTCTCACTATTTGTTATAATGCATGGCATTATCAGACTGGATCAGAGGCATGGGCAGGTCTGGCAGTTGAAATAACTAGAGGAATAGAAGAATCAATGACTACTGCGTAGAGAGTGTGGTGTCAAGAGTGTGATGTCACTGCAGGTAGGGTTTAAATTTGACAGTTGTATAGCTGTTTTTAAAGATTTTAGCTGTAAAATACAATAAAAATAAATATTTGAATGTATTGATATATTTGTAATTTATTTTAAAAACTGTAGTAAAAAAACAATTAATGTGAAAATCTGATTTTATATATATATATATATATATATATATATATATATATATATATTCTTTTTATTTTTAAATTTTTAATAGGAACTATTATTTAAGAAAACATTTGACAAATTTTTAGATTTGTTTTTTAATAGAATATATTCATTCTAAATTATATAATATAATTATATAATATATATATTTTATTTTTATTTTTAATCGGAACTTTTATTATTTAAGAAAAGATTTCCAAATTTTTAGATTTTTTTTTTTTTTTTTTTTTATAATTATATATCCATTCTAAATTATATAATATAAATGTTTTTCCTTTTATTTTTAAACTTTTTAATAAGAACTTCTATTATAAGAAAAAATTTCCCAAATTTTTAGATTTGTGTTTTATAGAATATATTCATTCTAAATTTCTAATTTTTTCTTTTTATTTTTAAATTTTTTAATAGAAACTTCTATTAAGAAAAAAATTCTCAAATTTTAGATTTGTTTTTTTTTAATATATTCATTCTAAATTTCTAATTTTTTCTTTTTATTTTTAAATTTTTTAATAGAAACTTCTATTAAGAAAAAAATTCTCAAATTTTTATATATATATTTTTTTAATATATTCATTCTAAATTTCTAGGCTTTTTTGAGCACAACTCTCTAAGTTTTTTATATATATTCTTTTATTTTTTAATTTTTTAATAGGAACTTCTATTATTTTAAAAAAGAATTCCTTAAATATTTTATTTATCCTAGGATTTTTCAACACAGTTTTCTAAGCTTTTGCTGCACATCAAAAAAAGTGAAATAGAAAGAATTGGCAATAGTGAAATAGAAGAAATTGGAATTTGACTTGCATTTAAAAAAATTGATTATCATGTGAAAGGCAATAATTCCTACTAAACTGTAGGGAAAAAATTCCTTGACAGACAAAGTGGACTGTCAAATTTAAGCCCTGACTGCAGGTACACGTAGAGGAAACATCGAAACAAAATTTGGCTGGAATTGTTTCTACCACGCCTCTTTGCATTATTTCTTTCAGCTTGGGTTGCGTTGGTGCTATGGAAACTGCTAAAGTTAAGGTATGGATCCATACCAATAACTATATCGGTAGTTGTTTGGACTGTAGTGAGACAATTCTTTTCTGTGATTAAACGTATCAGTGCTTAGATCAAAGGATATTTCAGCAAACCAGACCATATAACAAGACTGGGTTATCAGCATCAAGTGATTTTTGACATCAAATAATTGAATAAGAGATTGGTAAAAAACCCTCGTGTATATGGAAATTTATTGGGTCGTTATGCAAATTACATCACCTCTATCCAGACTTATTGGGTCGTTATGCAAATTACATCACCTCTATCCAGACTATTCCGACACCGTTAAGGACATATTCATTTCTAAGTCACCTGCACCTGTTAAGGATGATATTCGCATGATCGTCTTTGTTGATGATTTGGATAGGTGCGGAAACGCCGTTATTTTAAAGGTACAAGCTTAAAATTCATGGCGACTGCTCAGTCGAATAAATTTTAATCGATAAATGCTATGGTCGAATTGTTGGAGGACAGTCGATTCTTTCGGTCGATTAAAACAGTCGAAAATCTATCAGGTCGAAATTCACTGTTTACGGGGGACGTATTTTAAAGGTTTTCTTTTTTAAACGAGTTTAATTCCTTTTCGTTTTTACTATGGTATGCATGACCAAAACGATCTGCTATTGCTCAATTTCAAAATCAGGTACTGTCTGCAGTTAATTTGCTGTTGGCAGCCTGTGATATCGACGTCATTCTTGGAATGGATGAGAAAAATGATCGCAAGAGCAACGAAACATCAGTTTCAGATGATAATGGGAAAAATTAAATATCATCCACTTCAAGTCTTCGATCAATTTTAACTTAAAAAAAACAAAAAGAAAGAAAGAAAAATTATTATTGATTGTCCAGCGAAAATGTATATAAGCAAAATAGTTCAACTGCCGTTGGTTTTGCCAGAAGCTGAAACAAAACAATTCCTGCGAGAGCAGCTGGGACCGGCAATCAAAGTGACTAAGCGCAAGAATGCCGAATCAACGGTGGAGAGCGTCCCCAAATATCCACCACGCTCAGCAGGTTCTAAATAATTAGGTTCGAGATAATTTGGTAACCATACCCTCGAATTCTGCAATAATTGTTTTAATTTTTTGATACAGATCACAACCGGCATCATGTATGTGTGGAGGTTGCCCAGATCTTTACAGAGACGTGTCGAAATATTGTCAAATCTTTCCCAAATATTTAAAAGGTTCAAAAGTTGCCAACGCCGATGCATGCAAGGTAATTATGGATATTGCCACTCAAATCTTTTTGAGAATGTTTGGCATCGCACATAAATAAGATCGTTCTCATTTGTAACTGGTCATGAAATGGGTTTTACACAGTTTGTCAGGCGCGGCAGAGACAGAAAGGAAACTGAGAACCTTGTCGTTAATCCAGATGATCATGGCAAATTACAGATTTTAGCTCATAGATGTTGGATTAATCATCACACTTCCAGAATTGATATCGTGAACTAACTGTCACTCTAAGTCTAGGTGAAGAGGCGGGTTTGGAAAGTTCACTAATACTTGCAAGTTTTGGTGTAACGGCAAACCCACAGTAGATCTATTTTCAGGACATGGGTTGTGTGCTCTGCAGGATTTGAAGGAGCTTGTGCCTGTAAATGGTTACTCTTGGAATGAATAAAAAAAAACCCTTGCTCAATATTATTATTGAGTATTATCTGCCCTTTCAGGAGGATGGAGAGGATTAGGAGAACGACATGGTGGGTAAGACTTGACACTCTACTTAAATATCATCAATTTCAATGGTCAGACAGTCAATAACAATTTTACACCTCGTTCACAATAAAAAGTGGTAAATATTTGTCCTATTTTTATTGGCCAAAATTAACCTTTGACTATTAAAATGAATGAAAGACGGGGAAGAAAAAGACGAGAACGGAGGGGCCAAGAAACGAAGCAGGACGCCCAGAAGAAGAAGGACATCGAAGAGGAGGAGGAGAAATGACAACTGGTATTGCTTAAAAATGACAGTCGACACATGCATACGATGTCTTCCTAGATTGTATGCTATCTTTTCAAAAGTTTAGATTACACTGTCACATTGGGCATCTCTCTTCACCTAAAAGCAATGGTAAAAGGAAAAGAACGGTGTCCAAGTGCAGCATGCCACATCCATCAGAAGAAACATAGAATGCTCAATATCTGCTAAATATATATTAAGTTCTACCGGCCCTTAGGCTTCCACTATAAGAATATTGAGTGTATGGGCAACACTCTTAATAAGTATTTCCACTATTTTAGTTAATATAATTAGAAAAGAAATATTAGTTAATATAATTAGAAAAGAAATATATATCGACTTTATTATAAATTTAGAAGTTGGAAAAGTCAATTAGTGTATATTATAGTTTTATAAAATATAAGTGTATTATTCATTATTAAAATAAAAATTAGAAAAGTCAATAATATATTTTATATAATAAGTAACAGTTTTGATGTAATTTTAAAAAATAAAATAAAATGAATATTAGGTTTATTAATTGTATAGAATCAGCTTATAATTTAAGATGTAATAAATTGAAGTATATAATAACATTTTTAGTGTTGCTTTATGTTTGATGGTAATATTTAAATTAAATATGTAATCGATTTTAAGTGTTTATTTTTAACTTAGACTTCAAAATTTTACTTTTAAGATAAAGTTTGCATAATTAAGGATTAGAAAAGTGTAAGTATATTGTGTCACTTTGAAATAGTTTATTAATAGAAGAACTATTCTAGCTTATGTGTTCTAAAATATGAAGATCCTTCTACATTTAAACTTACTTAAATTTTTATATATATCGTTATGTAACCTTGTCCAAATGTTGTGTAAATTATTTTAAAATTGAAACATGCATACCTGGTATTTTTACCCTTGATTTTAAGTTATAGTGCATGAGTGTCCTAAGTACTTGACCTTAACACATGAATTCAATTAATTTAGTTGTCCCATTGACCTAATACTTAGTTAGACCATTAAAAATAGAAATTAACCCTTGATCAAACATTTTCTAGCTATTAGATTATCTTTGTTTCTTTCATAATGGAGTTTGCAAGCACATAAGTGGTCTAGGATAGTTTTATGGTGCAAAATTGACCCTCACATTCAAAATTTAAATTTCATGCTAGTCCCAAGCCAATTAGGTAGCATTAAAATCCAAGCAAAAGATCTTTTTTTCTCTTCCTTTTCCCACATGCCTTCAAATGATCCTAGGAAAAGGATTTTTTTGTCTTTTCACAAGCACCTTTTTTAGCTATTCGATTGCATACAAATAAAATAGAACTTTTTTAAAACTTTATATTCCTCTATTCTACATCCCCTTTCTATCTTCTTTATACATTCTCTTCTCCTCTTCTCCTAGATGCCTCGTACATCATCAAAATAATTTCAAATTAAGTAACCCTTCCCATAAAGAAATTTAAATTCATTAAACATGTGAATGGGTGTTAAGGCAAGTTCAAAATATTACTTTTCTCCCAACACCCCATAATGAATCAAAAAGGTAAAATTTTAATGATATCAAATTTACAAGAGTATGACCATGGTTAAATGTAGCTAGAAAAATCTCAAGGTAAGCCCTTGCTCATGGGTAAAATTCAAATTGCTACAATTTAAACCTTAACTAGTGTTTAGTTGCACTAACCATAAGGTATCTTTAGGGAGCATATTCTTTCATTTAACTAGATACTCTTTAGACTCATTGTCCCTAGTTTTCTTAATCACTCTTAAATTCAAAATTGACTCAATCTCTTCTTGTTCCTTGTTTAATAGTTGTTTTTCCATTTATCTAGTGGTGGTTCATCTTCTTCATTCCTCAGTTATTCCTCTCCTTCATGATATACACACAAAATTGAAACATTGAAGATTAGAGAGATATCTAATGCAATTGATAGTTCCAACTCATATGTATTTAGTGAAAACTTGCTCAAATCTTGCAAGGTCCAATTTTTTTCCACTTTAGGTTGTTATAGGTCTTCATGGGAAACCTTTTTTTTAGAGATGAGAAAGAATTAAGTCTCCAACTTTATAATTATTATTTCTTCTCTTAAGAACTACATATTATTTGTAATGTTGGTTGCTCCACTCCATATTCTCTCTTACTTCTCTATGCAAGTCTTGCATGTATTCAACTAACTCTTCACCTTCAACAAAATTCAAGTGGCCTTTCAAATCATAAAGCTCTCTCAATTTTGAGGAACCTCTTGGACCATTTCCATACATAATTTGGAATGAATTTTTACCTATGCTTCTATTCACAGAATCATTGTATGCATATTTTTCTTATGGAAACACCAAATCCAACCATTTGGGGCTTTTCCTCAATAAAACATATTAGCAAGTTGCCTAATCTCCTATTGATAAATCCATTCTATACATCCATTTGTGGATAGTATGTAGAGTTAAAATTTAAATGTGTATTTAACCTTTTCTAGAGGGTCTTTATAAAGTGTCCCTCAAACATTGTATCATAATATGAAACAATGCATTTAAGTAATCCATGTAGCCAAACAACCTATTTAAATAATAAGTTTGTAATTTGAGAGGAATAATTGGTTTTTCTACAAGCTATGAAATGCATCATTTTTTAGAATCTATCAACAACAATAAAGATTAAAAATCATTAACGTTTTAAATTCTAGGTAATCATAGCCTAAATTCTATTTTTATTTCATCCCATGGCTTCTTAGCCACTAGTATTTTCTGGTACAATCACATATTTTGGCTTCTTTTGAGGAGCCAAAGAACTTTGCATCTTTACACAATTTTTTTGAATTCACTACCCATCTTTGGCTACTAGTATCTCTCTTTTAGCTGAGACAAAGTCTAATCCACTCCAAAAAAAAAATTAGCCAATCCACCAGTATGCTTTTCATTAAGTAGAATTTCATACCTATTTATTAAAAAACTAGAACAAAAATTTCTAACTTACTTACACAATCTTAACTAACTTTCCACCAATGTATTTTTTAAAATACCTACATAACACAAAAAATGGAGGAGCATGCTCTACTATTTCTAGTATTTTAGTGAAAAATTTAGAAAATCTCTTTGAAATATAATTGATGTAATCCCACTCATTCTTCACCATTTTTTATAAACCTTAGTGTTTTGGAAACAAGATTCAAAATGAACCATTTCTTGTTCTCAAATTATCTTTTAATTTTGAGCATGGGCATCTCAAATCATTCATGAAAGTTTATGTTTCGCTATTTTCAAGGAAAAAGTGGCCACTTAAGACCCCTTTCTAGTCCCCCATTTCCATGTATTCACCTATTCTCATAGCCATATCATTACCTTGTGGAGTGTAAGGTGAAAAATTATTTACATTACAATATATTCACCTTAAGCTTTTGCACTCATTTTTGTGACCACTCCCTTAGGTCTATTCTAGGGCATGTTCAACGCTTCTTAAGACTTTTCCTAAACAATGAATTGATTTCCTCTAGAATTAAATGTTATGCTCTCTCAAAATGTTTTAGGAATTTCAATTCAAAAATCTAAAAATCTAAATGGAGACTTGTGCACAAAATGAGTGTGTTTCAAGACCTAACATGGGTGTATGGGCTAATTTTGAAATCCTAAATTTTTAACTATAGATCTAAACCTAATCATAAAGGCATTTCAAAACTGTTCCAATGATAAATCAAATGTTGGTTGTGAAGAATGTATATCATTGGCTCTCCCATGATCAACTTTCCTACAATACTATGTCCCACTTATGGGCCATCTTGATTTTTGCTTGAAAGCACATATTCTCTAGAAAAATTAATCATTTAAGCCTTGAAAGGTTCCATATAAAGAGGTTTAATTGAAAGGAGTTAGATAAAACCCCCTTAGATTAAACCCACTTAAATAGAACCCTCCTAGTCTTAAATTAAACCATTGATGGAGTCTCCTCTACACCTATCAAAATGCTGATAAAAACCAACTTTACTTCACCTTTTGGAGGGATCAAATGAAGTCATTTATAAGTTATATTTTTTAATTATGTATCCCTTTGTATACACTTTCAAAAAAGCATAATTTTGAATAATTTAATTTGATTATTTTATTTATTTTCTATTTTCTAGTGAACATAAGTTTTTCACTGAAAAATAGGGTCTCTATTCCACACAAGTGGAAAAATAAAAAATAGAGAAAAAGTTTCTAAAAAATATATGTGCCTTAGGTATTGATGCCCTTGTTTCAACTTAAAAAAAAAATTAAATTTTGATACATACAAAAAAAGTTATGCGTTACAACATAAACCTGTGTCCAAATTATAATTAATCTCACTTCAAAAATTAATTAAAAAAATGCAACAAAAATTATGAAAAAGTATTCATGCCTTAGATATTGGTGTTACAATCTATATTTAAAAATTAGAATTTTATCCTTTTTATAAAAAAAAGTTATGCCCACGTTTTCTGAGAGGCCAACACAATAGCGGACAATTTGGCAAATCATGGGGTGTCACAAATGGAATGTGTAATTGTTGATAAGGAAGCTAGTAGATGGATGGGGCTGGATGACATCAATGAAAAAGAAAGGACATCAAACCCCAAGAGAAGATAGGCTAGAGTGGTCCTAAAGACTAGACCTGTGGCCTTCGAATTGGTCCAAGCCTAAAATGGAAGCATGCTAAGAGGGTAAGGATAAGGCTGGACTATTGGTGTAGGAGATGGCAAGTGATTGACGACCTAATCAGATGATCTATTTAGGTAGGAGTAAGTTCAGTCAAGCATATCTTTGTCAGCACAGTAGAAGAGATTCGTGGCATGGAAGGAAAGTTGCGACACAAAACTTTAGACTAGTAGGGAAAAATCTTGCTAATATCTTCCTTAGGATTTCATAGTCCTTTCAAGAGATAGAGGATTTCAAACTGAAGGTCAAGACTACAAACATTAAGATAAGTTGGGCTAATATCCATGCAGCAAAGATTGCTTGACCATCGCACGATCTGAGAGTTTCAACACAATCCTACAGATGGATTGTGAGTCTGACTCATTGTTTGCCTAATGGTCAAGACATGTGAAGAGCACTGAGATAGGAAACTCTATAAATTTGATAAGGGCGCTCAACCAATCTGTCATAGCAATGGCAAACAAGAAGTAGTTTGGGCTGAAGTGCAAATGTGAGGATGACGATATGGAGCAACAGCTAAGGAGGTTATTCAAAACTGAAGATGTTGAGGTCAGGAAGGTGGTCAAGAGTATAATTAGGAAAAAGACCTTGTAGGATGGGCATACCCACAACGGAGAGCTTCTGGAAATCTTCTACACCAACGTGGCCCAAGCTATAGGTGCAATGCACCGTGCCTCCATATTTGCCAGTTTTGTGGTGAGCGACCACATTATCAATGAGGTAATGAAGTCCATCACAAAGATCAATATTAACCCAAAGAAAGGATTCATTGTCAAAGTCTTTGATGTTGAAGTTGTCAAAAAGAAACAAAATATCATAGAAGCACTAAAGATTTTCCATGATGGATTGCAAAATTGTGAGATGACTGCCTTTTCTAACTATGTTAGTGTTTTTGGTGATCTTTTTTCCCCTCAACAGCTACAGAGGGTCAATGTACTCATGGATGGGATCAATACCATCTCTCTTGCAATGTAATTGTTTTTCTTTTCAATAAAGGGAGCTACACCCTCTGGTAGCACTTACAGTAAAAAGAGTTATTCATTATGACATAAATGTCACTTTTTAAAAATGACGTTTACTATAAAAACAAGTTATTGAAAATTGCATTAAAAAATTCACAATTTATTTCTATATTTTTTAATATATATATATAATCTACGCACAAAATCTCACAAATCAGTAGTTCGCATCATTTTCAAATTATTTATGGTTTAGCTACTATAGGTCTCAGAAAGTTAATATTTGGTTACAAATGATTATTTTAAAGTCCCACTTTGGCTAGAAATTGGGACATAGTATTGTGGGTTGAACCCCAGGTAGATACTAAGACCAACTACAATCAAGAGATACTAAATTGTTTACATCCTCTCTCACACATACTAAGTTTTCTTCTACAACATGGATATTGCAATAACTTTGGAGTTCATATATCGAATATTTTATAGACATACATGGATAGTTCCATCATCCACCAAGTCTTAATTCCTTGTATTTTTCACATACTAAGTTTTTCTTCTATTTTCACTTGCATTTTCTCTCATATCATCCATGTTGGTGTATAACTCCTATAGTTTACACTAATTCAATCATAGTTAGGCAAATTCCCACAAATACTCTTTGACATAATCAAAGTAGTTGGTTGTTTAGAAGATGTGTCATCTAAAAGGACACCTCACCACTATTATGTAGGGTAGTTGTGCTATTCATATGGTTTGTAAGTCGTCACCTATCCCTATTTTGTGGAGAGTCGGGTATCCAACTTCTCCTATTTATATATTCTCATTTGTTAATACATTTGATCATTTTCACTTGCAATCTTCTGCTTGTTGTATCTCCACAATCTTGAGAGTTTCTACATGGTATCAGAGCTGTTGTGGTTAGCCTCAAGTTGTTTTTCTCACTATTCAAATTATTTTCATTGACTTTGGGTTTTCATCTTTGTGAGATTTTGTTTGCATTTGGATTTTTTGTTATCATTTAACATTAATCCTATAGTTTCGTTGTGAGTTTGAATCGCCCATAGAGGGCATTATTTGAGCACCATAGTAAGGCCATATTTATCAACCTGTGTTTGTGCAACTGAGAGCAACCTTATCCCTACACAGATGCCTCACAAGGAGTCATGCATACGGAAGGAAGTCATAGACGACATCGAAAGTTTTTTGCATCGGTTGGAAGCCTAAGAGGAGGTGTCACCCATGAAGCCTGAGCCTGCATTGCAGGCAGGCCCTCAACGGCCTCTTACTCAGCAAAGCTGATGCCTCACATAGAGGCCGAGTCAGCCTCTATTGCAACCACTGACAGGCATCCAAAAGCAGCCCACACCCACGCCAAAGATAGCAAAGGACACCAGTTGTATGGGGCGACGTGCTTGACCTAGTCCATCCTCCACATCACCCAGTGTAGTTTGAATTTGGGTAGGATTACCACGTATAGCTAGCACTTAGCCCCTGGTCATGCTCTACCACTGGGGGCTAAACTTTTGCCTCTCCACAAGTTTTTTTTTCCATTAAAAAATTGTATGCAATTTTTTTTCCAAGCACGTTGGAAAAAGTTTTCAGAAGGCATATTTTTTTGTAAATGCAAAATTTTCAAAGGGCCATAAATTTTGCAAAACAACTCAAAATTGAGTCATTATTTTTTCAAAAGTGGCTCTTTTTTGTCCCCAATCCAACTAACCTGATATCGCATGGTAATTATATAGTGCTTGATCAGGCTATTTTCTTCTATTCATTGCACAATTTGGGGGGAAAAACAAACTAAGGGGGCAATTCAATCATAGGTGTAATATGATGTCAATGCACTAACTTTACCAAGTGCCACTTTAAGGGGGGAATTAAGCAGAATCACGTACTCAACTTATAAAGTACCACTTCATAAAGTTCAATTAGGGATCTAACTAATCTAGGTTGCCTAATTGTGTTGATTTATATTGTCTAGTCGAACTAACTTGTTCTAATCATGGGATATGAAACACACTCTTTTGTAATCAACCTAAAAAAGGGAAACTATAAGTCCTGGTGTGAAGGCATCCTAAAACATCTTAGGATCCATAATCTCATACCCCATCTATATGGACTTATCCCTGAACCTAGTAAACAATCTCAGAAGGCTAAGTAGTTTAATCATCATGATCACATTATTGGATTGATCAATTTATATATTCTAGATGCCGCTTTATATGCCATCATGGATATTGATTGTCCACATGCATTATGGATCAAAATTTGGGAGATATGTGGCGACTTGAATGTTTCTCCATTCCCACATGATCCTTATTTGATCACAACTCACATCCCTAATCATGATATAGAAACAAAATGTTCCAGTGACAGCAAAAGTTATCACTCCTACTGTTGCTTCATCAAATTCTAGAGCCACTTCCTCGAAAGCTTCCAGTGCCTCCTTACAACAGGATATCAATCTTCATAGCATTGCTGATTGGGAAATATTTCTACCTAACATTACTTGTCTGTTTGTAGAGTCTCGCATTGCTGACATGGAAGCACACATTGAGGACATCAGTGTTCTCTTCGATGACAGTTTCAATGAAGCTGCATCAACATTGTCCAACTCAGATATTCATGCTTTACATCATCCTACACATGGTTCTGTATCGTCATCATCCTCATCTATTGCACATGCACCTGATTTGATTATGGCATCCTTTAGCATCGACATGGGGACACCTGAGCACTCTTCGATGGCATCAACATGGGCATCATCATCCTTGGATCAACTTCAGCATGATTCAAGATCATACATGCATCTTCTCGCATGGGAAGATATCTTGCATCTTCAGGTGTTTTCTTTTCTTTCCAAGGGAAGGAACATCGTTCAACATTCTTGGATCTACATCTGCATTCTTTGTCGACTATCCAACATCACTGCAGCAGGACATGTATTATGGGGGGGTCTCATTGACCTTCTCTCATTTTCTCTCCTATGGGGGGAATCTTATTTTGTACTTAGTGAAAGAAGTAGTACTTCTTTCCCTCTATAATTTCTCTCTTTTTGGAGGAAAGATTTTTCCCAATGGGTTTTCTTTCTTTCTCTTCTTTTTGAGAGATGCATTTGTACCTGGGTACTTCATCAAGCTCATAGGCGGGACCCATCTTTCATAAACTCACCTAAGCTATGCTTAATGGGGGGTGTTGGTGTATAACTCCTATAGTTTACACGAACTCAATTATAGTTACAAGAATTCCAACACATGCTCTTTGACATAATCAAAGTAGTTGGTCATTTGGAAGATGTGTCATCTAAGTGGACACCTCGCTGCTATTCTCTAGGGTAGTTACACTACTCATATGGTTTGTAATTCGTCACCTATCCTTGTTTTGTGGAGAGTCAGGTATCCAACTTCTCCTATTTATATCTTCTCATTTGTTAATACATTTGTTCATTTTCACTTGCAATCTTGTGCTTGTTGTATCTCCACGATCTTGGCAGTTTCTACAATCCCTTATCTATTCAAAGTGTTTACTAGGATCCCCATTCTCTTCCTAATATACATACACACACTTAGGTCCCTTCCCATTAAGATTTTTATAAATTATAACCCACCAATCCTTCCACAACACTTTGTTAGCTTGACTCCTAGGGTTTCATATTCTACGGCCATTTTTTACACACACTATGTCAATCTTGCATCATTAGGATACCACACACATTAGATTTTTCATATGACTAAGTGGAGATCAAAAGATACCATCTAGGAGACTAATTGTTGCAATTTATTATATAGTGATTTGTTAGATGCTTGAAATAAGAAAAAATCAACCTTGACACCTAATGTCATTTTGATAACCACATCAACATTCAAAACTAGGTGATAGAATGAGCATTGGAAGAATGCTCTCATATTGAAGGGAAAAAATGTGTTGCATATCTACTCTTGTGTTAAAGGTTAATACATAATTGTACCTCTCTTTAATGGTGAAGTTTTTTTTCTAAAATGGTTTATCTACATATATCTAGTGTCATGTATTGACTTATTATGGTTTACTAAATTTTTATGTGCTCTCTATTTCAATTACAAATTAGTTTATACATGAACACTAAATATATACATTAATCTTGATGTTATTTCTACAATAGTTCACTCTATTTTTTAACATTTGGTATCAAACCCATGGTTTTGATTAGAGGGGGACACATTTCTAAAAATGTTGTGTGTTTTTTTGTGCATTAGTAGGAGCATCTTTCTTTGTGTACTTACAAATCTATGTGTATTGCAAGCCATGGAAAGTACATGTTGATTAAATATTGAGAAATTTTATGGATCTAGTTACATGGTTTAGAAACTCAAAATGAAGGATCTCCTTGAAGAGAGAGATCAATGGAGAGCTATTTCAAATGAAAAAGCTAGACACTATGTTTGATGATGATTGGAAGAAGCTAGATAAAAAGGCATGAGGAACCATTAGAGTGTGTCTTACAGTTTTGTCCTACTATGTGTTTATTGCGAGGCAACCACATATATTCTTTATTATAAGATTGGTGAGATTTATCATTTACAAAGATCCTTGTAAATAAACTTTATTTGAAAAGAAAATTATATTAATTAAAAAATTAAGATGGAAACTTTGTTGTAGAACATTTAAATGTATTTAATTTGATTATGACTCATTTAGGATCCATTTCTTTTAACCTTGAAGAGGAGGATAAGTGTATATTGTTACTTTTCTCTTTTCATAAATCATGGGAAAATCCAAATATTACTCTAAGTGGTTCTATAATAGCTCATGTTGGATGTTATTGTTGCTACTTGGATTATATAGGAAATCATAAGAAAATCCATGGAAGAGAGCTCAAAAGATGCACTATGTATTTGGGTAAGGCTCAAGGATAAAGGAGTTTCAAAAGGGTATTAAAAAATTCTACAAAAACATCTAATTCTCAAGGCCATTCTAACACCACAATGAATAATACAGTGATATGTTGGAACTATGGAAAATAGGGGCATGTGAGGGAATATAGAAATAAGAAGAAAACTTATGAATCCTCCATTAAAAATTCCTCTAATGACAATGAGAAGCCTTGTTTATTTTTTCTAATGTTATTTTTCACAAATCATGGTTTATTGACTCAAGTTTTTCATATCATATGGTACTCCTCACAAGGAGCAATTATCTTCATAGAAATCTTATGATAGAGAGAAGTGTATTTAGGTAACAATAGTTCACATTAGATTGTTGGTCATGGGAAGGTAGAATTGTGTTTTAGTGATGGAAGGGTAATATCCCCTTACTAACTTGTTTTCCATATTTTAGCACTTGTGAGAAATTTGATTTTAGTATGCAAGATTGAATGAATATGGATTGTATATCACATTTAACAACTCTAATCATTGGTTGGTGAAAGGAAATTTGGTGGTTGCTAAAGGACTTTGTGTTAGATCTTTGTTTAGGTTTAATTCCTCAAAATTTTATCTCTATCAATGTAACTAACAATTTTTAAAATACATGTACATTGTGGCACCAACATTTGGGGCACACTGGTGAAAAATGCCTTATGACCCTGATTAATAAAAGGATGGTTGGTGGATATTCTTATTATGATTGGCATTTTGATTTCTACCAGCATTATGTGTTTGGTAAACAAAATATATCACATTTTCCATTGCAAAGTTATAAAATAAAGAGCTTATTAGAAATCATTCATTAAAATGTGTTTGATCTAGTGGATGTGGGTTTTATGGAAAAAATATTTTTATTATTTTACATTCATTAATGATGTCCCTAGATACACCAAGATTTATTTTATGCATTCCAAATCTATTTTTTTCTCTAAGTTTAAGAAATTTAAGGCTTAGAAACAATTAGATAATAAGATGAAGGTGTTAAGTATAGAGGGGATTAACCAAACCTTCATGGAAAGAGCTAGAAGCATGTTGGGTGGTACATAGTTGGATCAGTTCTTTTAGGCAAAAGCTATGTACTACTTGTTACTTAGTAAATGGATCTCCTTCTTCAACTCTTGTTGACAAAAATCTTTATGAAATGTGGATAGGTAAGAAACCTCATGTTTCACATTTAAGTGTATTTGACCTTATGAGGCTTATGTTTTAGAGTGTTGGGTTTATCCTAACCACACCTAGGCTTTAGTCACACTTAGTTTCTAGGTCTAACTTAACCTTGACATTAAAGGTTAAGTTCACTTTTGAGGTTAGTCGCCTTTTTGTTTCACCACATGTGCTCACATGAGATTAGTCATTTTGACACTTCACCTCATTATAGGTTGGATATATTCTCTCCTCACCTTAAGGGAGGTTGGAAACATTTGTCCATCACCCTCCACTTATCCACACATGTGTTCATCACATAGAGGGTTAGTCATAGTTGGTTGTCTCCTTCTCACCTCCTTCCCCTTGCCTACATAAGAAAGGCTCTTTGTACATTTTCATCAACTCTTGGTGTAAACTCTTGATGTAATCTCTTGATTATACATTTTGGCTTTATGTGCTTATGTTTTGTGGAAGTTCATCTTTGTTCTCGCTTGCTGATCTTGACTAATTCTAACATTATGTTCATGTACCTAAAGAAAATTGATCTAAACTAAGTATCCAAAATCACATAAATACATCTTTGTAGGATATGGTGAGATGTAAGGTTTTATAAGCTTTGGAATCAACTAACCAAGAAAGTGATCTATTTTAGAGATGTGATTTTAAGGGAGTTTAGAGCATTTTCAGATCCTATACAACTAAAGGAGAAAGAAGGAAGGGAAATATTCCATTTTAAGACCAAGGTTGAAAAGTAAGAAGATGCACATGTTGAAGAACACGATTATGGATTAGAGGATGGAAAGGAAGACGAGGGTTTAAATGAGAGTTCTAAACTTAGGACAAGCAAGTTGAGCATACAAAAGAAAGGGCAAAGTCCCTTAATCCTACCTTGAGATGATTCATGAGATAATGGAACCGAGTAGATAGGTATATCCCATCAAATTTTTGTGGTGTATTTATTTTTACGTATTGATCATGAACTAAGATCTTTTAGGGAGGTTCTCTTTTTGAAGGGTAGTGAGCCTTGGATGTAGGCCATATAGGAGTAGATGATGGCCTTAGATAGATGTGACACTTGGGATGTTATTAGTTTCTTGAGGGAAGAAAAAGCATTGATTCCAAGTGGGTGTATAAGAAGAAAATCAAAGAAAATGAATGGCTAGAGTGGTGCAAGGCCAAATTGGTGGCCTAGGGTTACTCTAAAAGAGAGAGTTGATTTTGTTGAAATTTTCTCTCTTGTTGCTTAGTTATCTTTTATTCGATTTCTATTATCTAAAGAGCAACCATGGGGACATTCAAACTAGGAGCACTTGAAAAGAATAAGAATTTGCATTAGAATCATCTAGGACATTACATAGTTAAGTGTGTTGTCTTAGATTATTCACCAAAGGTTGTAAAGCTATAAAATGAGGGGGTTGTCTAAGTGGAACATGACCCTCACAATTCAACAACTTCCCTTAGTCATTCTTAAATACCGCTAACCTTTACCCACTAGTAAACAAGAGTGGGGTGAATGAAGTTGCAAAAGTACATAGATATCTAGATCATTCTTATAGGTTATAGATCCAATCCATGTCTAATAACATTTCAAAAAAGTGGAAAGTTGATCATGCACAACAAGACTTTTTGTGTGATTGTCATAATTTTTAAATAAAATGCACACCAAGCACATCCATATTTCTTTACCTAAACGATTGTTTTCACACAATATTAGAATGATTCTCTATCGTAGCTTCTAAAACAAAGTACCTATTTCGCCTCATTAAATTTCCAAATATTTATAACATACTTTATCATTCACAAGTGATAAGTATATTCTCTTACAATAATGCTACTCTTGTACCACTGCCATAATCTCATTATACAATATGAAATGGAAGGTACCATAACTTAATATAAATGGAAATAGATCCTTTTATAATCTACAATGTTAGGCAACTAACAACCTAATTTTTATGAGTTGGTCAAATTAAAGGCTTTGGCTTTTTTAAATGTTGTGAGTTATGCAACATACAAGTTGTGTGGTGGGCATTTAGGGTGCAGCCAACAACCTTTCCATTGAAAAGTTTCTCTACCTGCTCTCATTCAGTTTCGTAAGCTTAGGTAAGCTTCACCGATCAGTTTAGGTAAGCTTCAAGTTATTTGACTTGCATTGAGAAGTTGTATGTTATCAATTTGAGTTCTCCTTTCATTATTGCCGTCCCCTTGAGAGTAAAGGTGATAACAGACCATTTGTATACAATCTTTATTCAATCTTGCTTTCAAGTTGTATCCAGGAAAAGTAGTGTCGTGTAAACTGTCAGTTAGTGATGGGGATGTCTGATTAGGATTGAGCATCCTGATTGCCTTTTCCTACTACATTAATTTGCTTAATTGCAATTCAACAGTCATGATTATTCTTATTTTGTCACTCCTTGGCCAGGTCAATGCTTATCAACTTCAATCCTCCTTTTTCTTTGGTTGGTAACATTCGCTGCTTCACTTTCGATCTTTGAATGATGATATCTAATTGTTGAGATTGTGGAATTTGAGGATGTGCATTTAAATGGGGAATCTTCAATAACGAAAATGCTAATTAATTGTTGAGATTTCTTGTGGAATTTGAGGATCTGCATTTAAAACTTTGATGTAATGTGATTTGAAAGTAGGGAATCTTCAATAACGAAAATGCCAATTAATTATTGAGACTTTTTGTGGAATTTGAGGATCCGCATTTAAAACTTTGATGTAATGTGATTTGAAAGTGGGAAATCTTCAATAACGAAAACGTCAATTAATTGTTGAGACTTTTTGTGGAATTTGAGTATCTGCATTTAAAACTTTGATGTAATGTGATTTGAAAGCGGGGAATCTTCAATAACGAAAATGCCAATTAATTGTTGAGATTTCTTGTGGAATTTGAGGTTCTGCAATTAAAACTTTGATGTAATGTGATTTGAAAGAGGGGAATCTTCAATAACGAAAATGCCAATTAATTGTTGAGACTTCTTGTGGAATTTGAAGATCTGCCTTTAAAACTTTGATGTTACATGATTTGAAAGATAGGAATCTTCAATAACGAAAATGCCAATTAATTGTTGAGACTTCTTGTAAAATTTGAGGATCTGCATTTAAGACTTTGATGTAATATGATTTGAAAGAGGGAATCTTCAATAATGAAAATGCCAATGAATTGCTGACACTTCTTGTGGAATTTGGCATTTGCATTAAAACATTGATGTAATGTGATATAAAAGCGGGGAACATCAAAATACATGCAATCCGGTGAGAAGCGTTTGTCTTCTGTAAATGGAACGAAAAGTAATATTACAGAGATGGGAAGTCCTTGGCTCGTGGAAAATCATCCTTCATGGTGGGTGCGTGAATGATCCCGGCTATTTATATAATTGTGTTCGAGAGTAGAGGTCCAGTATGCGGCCCATGTGGGTGGCTAAAAGTAAAGCACAAGTATCAAAACCATCCGCTAAAGTTAGTATCACTGCTCAATTGCATATTTATTTCAGCTAGGAGGAGGATGATTACTTTTAGTCCCCCACTTACGAAGTTAACTGGCCACAAATCCTATCATGGGCCACCCAATTTAAACCGTGAGTTAGTGATGGGGATGTCTGATTAGGATTGACCATCCTTAATCCTTTTTCTTACTACATTAATTTGCTTAATCGCTATTAATTTGGTCACTCCTTGGCCAGCTCAATGCTCATCAACTTCAATCATCCTTTTTCTTTGGTCGGTAACATTCGGTGCTTCGCTTTCGATCTTAGAATGATGATACCTAATTGTTGAGACTTATTGTGGAATTTGAGCATCTGCATTAAAACTTTGATGGAATGTGATATAAAAGCGGGGACCATCAAAATAAATGCAATCGGGTGAGAAGCGTTTGTCTTCTGTAAATGAAATGAAAAGTACCTAATATTGCAGAGATAGGAAGTCCTTGTCTCGTGGAAAATCATCCTTTATGGTGGGTGCGTGAATGGTTCCGGCTATTTATATAATTGTGGTGGAGAGTATGCGGCACATGTGGGTAGCTAAAAGTAAGAGGATCTGTAATAAAAGTTTGATGTAACATATGGTGTGAAAGGATGCATGCAACAAACATGGTTATCTTTATATAATTGCTCTAAATAATGTGGAGGCATATGTCTTAGAGTTGAGGGTTGTAGGGATCTTATTAGTTTCTTGAGGTAAGAAAACCCATTAGTTTCAAGTGGGTGTATAAGAAGAAAATTAAAGAAAATGAATGGCTAGAGTGATGCAAGGGAAAACTAGTGGCCTAGGGCTTCTCTAAAAGAGAGAGAATTGATTTTGTTGGAATTTTCTCTCTTGTTTCTTAGTTATTTTTTATTCGATTTCTATTATCTAAGGAGCATCCATGGGGACAATTAAACTAGGAGCACTTGAAAAGAATAAGCATTTGCATTAGAACCATCTAGGACATTACATAGTTAAGTTTGTTGTCTTAGATTTGTTACCAAAGGTTGTAAAGCTATAAAATGAGGGGGTTGTCTAAGTGGAACATGACCCTCACAATTCAACAACTTCCCTTAGCCATTCTTAAATACCACTAGCCTTTACCCACTACTAAACAAGAGTGGGGTGAACAAAGTTTCAAAATCACATAGATATCTAGATCATTCTTATGGGTTATAGATCCAATCCATGTCTAATAACATTTCAAAAAAGCGCAAAGTTGATCATGCACAACAAGACTTAACTTGCTCAAAACTATGTGATTGTCATATTTTTTAAATAACATGCACATCAAGCACATCCATATTTTTTACCTAAACGATTGTTTTTCACACAATATTAGAATGATTCTCCACCATAGCTTCTAAAACAAGGTACCCTATTTCTCCTCATTAAATTTCCAAATATTTATAACATACTTTATCATTCACAATTGATAAGTATATTCTCTTACAATAATGCTATTCTCGTGTCACTGCCATAATCTCATTATACAATATGAAATGGAAGGTACCATAACTTAATGTAAATGGAAATGGATCCTTTTCGTTAGTTTTCGGATAAAAAATGTAAGCAATAAGAAAATGTAACACATAAGACAATGAACACGATGTTTACCCTGGGAAAACCCTCCTACTCGAGGGAGAAAAACCTAGCAAATAATCTCCTCTTATATATCAGAATAAAAGAAGCAAAAATCTGCTTACAGAATCAAGCCTTACACAAGGTTGAGTATATACAATGAATGGAGACACTTCTCTTTGATAAAAATAAATATGCTTCCCCTTGCAATCTGGTCTGCTGCTAATGGAATGGCAAACTTCTGCTGGAGGTGCGAAAGAAGTGATTAAATTGATGATAAAATGACATGTCTTCACCTTGTATATATACAAATCAAGGCGTCTCTTCATATGCGTCAGCCTCATGTGACTTTTCATTTTAAATTTGGGAGAAGGATATCTCCCGCCACTAAAACATCAGCACTCCCTCTTAGCTAGGGAGGTATCCTTCTAGATATCCATATCACGGAGTCTCTCAACATGACATCCACAATGGCTCCACCTATTTGTGAAATAGTTCATCACAGAGTTTCCCAATGTGATATCGTCATGGATTCTCTCAACATGACGTCTCATCTTAGTCTCAGAGATGAACAAGGGCTCGTACCTCATATTTCTCTATCTCAGAGAAATATATACTACAAGGGCTTTCACCTCATATTTATCTGTCTCAGAGAAATATACACTACAAGGGCTTTCACTTCATATTTCTTCCTCTCAGAGAAATATACACTACAAGGGCTTTCACCTCATATTTCTCCATCTTAGAGAAATATACACTACAAGGGACCTTCATGATGATGTGACTCCCTCTGAAGCTCCAAGTACTAATATCAACCTCTTGACCTCCTTGTCCAAGGTTACCTCTGTTGGTTTGTCAAACTCCCTCTGAATGTTAATTCCTCCTCTTTAAAGAAACTGATCGACTTTAGAATAAGAAACCTTTTGAATCGACTTTAGAGCTTGGCTCCTTCTAACATGTCCCCGTGGCAATTTCTACAATAGAAACAAGTTGTGTAGACCTTAATTTGTAATCTCAAGCAAAGTGACCATACTTGTCACACCTGAAACATTGAATGTGAGAGAGATCCTTCTTCTTCGGTTCTGGGGCATAATCCAATTCTCTGTCTCTATTCCTCTTTCTTCCTTTGGCTCTTTCTCTAGAAGTATGTGTAGCAAGAACTTGATTTTCTACATCATGATAGTGTCGCTTAATTCCTCTTGCTGCTAACCTAGACTCTTCTTGAATACAATTAGCTCAAAGATGATCAAACTTGGGCAACTTAGATCTCCCACTGATGCTTTGGATAAAGGGCTCCCAAGTTTGGGGAAGACCATTTAGTGCCAACATAACAAGATCTCTATTTGCAATTATGTCCCCAATAGCACTCAACTGATCTCTTAAATCAGTGATCTTCATAAAGAATGAGATAACTGAATCTTCTTTATCCATTTTTACATGGTGAAGCTATTGTCTCAAAGCAAGGGCTCTGCTGGTATTGTTGATCTCATACAATCCTTTTAGAGTATCAAACATTTCTTTAGCTGACTTCATCTTAGAGATGATCGGTACTAGGTGATTCATCACAGAGTCTATCATGATCTTTCTAGCCTTTGGGCCCTTTTTCTTCCACTGGATTTTCTCAGTATCACCAGAAGGCTCGGGCATATTACTTTCCACGAAATCAAGAAGATCATTCTCCTCTAATGCAATAAGTACCCTGGGTTTCCAAGACTTGAAGTTTGAGGCTCCATCAAGCCTATCTTCTACCTTGACACCATTCACCATCTTCTTTTTCTGCACAAATTCTCCTTCAAAGATCTGCACTTAGGTCTGAAATAATTTGCAACCTTAGATCTGCAATTTTTTGCCTTCAAGATCTGCCCTAGATGAGAAGTTGACTTGACTGCTTAAACAAATATGATCAGATCTTTTCTTAGACCCGCTCTAATACCATGTTAGTTTTAGGATCAGAAATGTAAGCAATTAGAAAATGCAACACATAAGACAATGAACACGATGTTTACCCTAGGAAAATCCTCCCACCCAACAAATAATCTCTTCTTATATATCAGAATAAAAGGAGAAGAAATCTTCTTACAGAATCAGGCCTTACAAAAGGCTAAGTATTTACAATGAATGGAGACACTTCTCTTTGATACAAATAAATATGCTTCCTCTTGAAATCTGATCTGCTGCTAAAGGAATGGCGAACTTCTGCTGGAGGTGCAAAAGAAGTGATTGAATTGATAATAAAATGACATGTCTTCACCTTGTATATATACAAATCAAGGCATCTCTTCATATGCGACTCTTCATATGCATCGGCCTCATGTGACTTTTCAATTTAAATTTGGGAGAAATGTTAGAGTGGTAGAGATACTAAGAGGGGGGGTGAATCAGTATCTAGATAGCTTTTTACACTTGCAGATATATTTTGCAAACTGAAACAAAAACTTATATTCAAACAATTACATCAATTGAGTATAGATGTTCTGTATCACAAGAACTGTGCCAATAAGATAAGATACAAGAATGAAAGTAATATCTGACAACAGATCTAGAAGCATACCCAAAATAGAGACACAGAGATTTGTCCTGAGTGGAAATCCCCTGGCATAAAACCACTCAAAAAATTGCCTCACTGGCTTAAGAATCTCACTGATTACTGTGCCTCACTGGCTTACAATCTTACTAAATACATTGCCTCACTGCCATATCAAAGATTACACAGTTTTTGAAAACATTTTCGTACAAAGGAATACTCTATTTCTTTAAAGCATATACTACCAACAATGTGAGTGCAGACCACACAAAATATACTGTTATATTTGCACTCACATCATTTACATTATATCCTTTTATACAATCTCTCTATATTCCATTTCAGAAACCTTTTCAGTAGGCAATTCCAAAAAACAACTGAAATAGAAACCAATCGACAGTTTTATAACTGTATCTGTAAGTCACATAAGCATCATTAACCTTCTTGATCAGAAAGAACAGAGACAGTTCGAAGAAGGAAAAAACTGTTAACCCTCAATAGGGTTACAAGATATAACTGCCAGGCCCAACTGCCAATAACCCAGGTGAAACCTTAGGGTTTCAAGATAAATAACGGCCAACAAAAAGTTTATAAAATACTCCATATCATCGACGAACAAAACATAGTTGGTGGTGCCCAGAAATGCCATAGATCTGAAAGAAACTATTTACAAGCTTTTACATAAATGGCATTCAAACAAAAACCTTTGACAGATGGATGTGCGGAAATAAACCCTTGACAAAGATATTTACTCATTTCTTTAACAACAACTCTGCAGATGAAGAGAAATAATCTTTCAAGTTTATACTTACAAATATATTGACGGCCACAATAAAACAGATTCAGAATCTTTTACTGACCATCTCCACTTTTACCTTGCAATGATAATGGCACAGCTGCGGGCTTATGAAGTCAATGCTCCAACCTTTCATCAGACACCCTGCATAAACTTTCATGATGTGCTTGCAGCCCATGAAGTCAACAGGCAGATTCCAAAGACCTATTTTTCCCATGAGTATACTTGCAAACCCTACGAAAATGCATTATGAAACGAAATGCCAAATAACAAAGATACAACCACTTAAGAATGGTGAATGACCAATGCAGTTTGCCCTAAAGAGGGCTTCAAAAGATAAAGGAAAGATGACCATTTAGTCCTGTCAACAACCTTGCAACCGGTGATCAATAAAAACATTAGAATGCACAACATTCATCTTTACCACTTATGTGACATAAAATATTTAAGCCCAACTTTATCACTTCAACAATGCAAGTATTGCCAAGTCAACAGGTCGATGCCAAGTGGAACATCAAACACGTTACTGCCTTTGACATCACTGCCAACCAAAAGTGCCAACTGGAGTTAACAGAACTCCCCCTTTGGCATTGATGTCAAACCTTACCATTCCAACATAGATATCAAAAACAATTGCAGATTTACCAATTCCTCAGATGCAAACTTAGATACAAGAACCAATTTTTCAAATGCAAGAGATTAGTCAGATGTAAGAGTCAGATACAAGTACCAATTCTGCAGATGCAAGAGACTACAAAAGCCAGCTATCATCAAGAATCAACCAATATCGGTACTAATAATAGTACCAGAGTACAGTAACAACTGTCCAGTGCTAGAGCCAGAGTCATGCTTAAGAACAAATAGACAGTAAAGCCAGATAGCATCAATATCACTGAGCAACAACATATCACTGAGCAACAACAGATCACTGAGCAACAACATATCACTGAGCAAACATATCACTGAGCAACCACTGAGGAGACCACTGAGTAGTAGCCACAACAACAGATGGCAACAACTGAGTAGACCACTGAGTAGAGGCAGAAATGAACCAAGATGCTTGCTTACCAAGATGCTTACCAAGAGATTTTTCAATATCAGACAGAGATAGATTATGCTCTCCCCCTTTTGACAACAAGGCCAAAGGAGGAAAAAAACTATTAGAGTCCATAAAACTGTTAGAGAGAACAGCCCGACTGCCAGAGCTGACAACAATTGAAACACCACTATCAAATAGTCCAGAAGTACAAGAGATAAACAAAAAGAACAACTGTCTCAAGAAGAAGAATGACCAAGAGAACATATCAAGCAACTCCCCTTGAGTCCAGATGGGAAGAAAAATTAATGCAAAGAAGAAAAAGAGAGAACCCCAAGCCTTTGCCAGAGACCCTCAAACAATGCTCGGGAAAGTGGCTTCATAAAAATGCCAGCCACTTGATTAGCTGAAGCAACATAATCCAGGATAACATCATTGAGAAGAACTTTATCACGAAGAAAATGATACCAGATATCAATATGCTTGGTACGAGAGTGCATTACAGGATTCTTTGATATATTGATTGCGCTAACATTATCACACAAAATCTTGACAGGCTTAGACACAGCAATCTGATAATCACACAGAGTTTGAACCATCTAGAGAATTTGAGTGCAACAAGAAGTGGCAGTAATATATTCAGCCTTAGCTGTAGATAAAGAAACAGAATCCTGCTTTTTGCTATGCCATGAAACAAGCCGTCCACCAAGAAAAAATGCACCACCGGAAGTACTCTTCCTGTCATCGAGACTACCAGCCCAATCAGCATCTGTATATGTTGTTAGAGTAAAATGAGAATGTCTCGAATACCAGAGACCATAATCCAATGTCCCTTGGATATATCTAAGAATTCTTTTAACAGCATTGAGATGAGTTTGTTTGGGAGCAGCTTGAAAGCGAGCAACTAAACAAACAGCATGCATAATGTCAGGCCTAGTGGCAGTTAGATACAATAGGCTACAAATGATAGACCGATAAAAAGTATGATCAATATCAGGTTTGTCAACTTTAGCACTTAATTTGCAACCAGTTTCCATAGGTGTACTAACAAGATTACATTCATCCATTTGAAACCTTTTCAACATTTCTTTTGTATATTTTGTTTGAGAAAGGAATATACCTTCCTGGAGCTGAGAAACCTATAGACCAAGAAAGAAAGAAAGTTCACCCAGCATGGACATTTCAAACTGTGCAGTCGTGACCTGAGGAAAATACAAACTGAGTTCATCATCATCACTACCAAAAATTATGTCATCAACATATACAACCACTATCAAGATGTGATCATTTTTAGTCATAAAATACCAATTACTATCAGCTCCCCCTCTAGTGAAGCCTTGTGATTGTAAATGTTTATCAAGTTTGGCATACCAAGCTCGAGGAGCTTGTTTAAGCCCATAAAGAGCCTTCTTCAATTGGTAAACATGATGTGGTTTGTCCTTGTTAACAAAACCTTCCGGCTGATCCATATAAACCTCCTCTTCTAAGTCTCCATTTAAAAATGTAGTTTTAACATCCATTTGATAGACTTTGAAGTTTTTGTAAACGGAGTATGTGAGGAACATTCTGATGGCTTCTAGTCTTGCTACAGGAGCAAAAGTTTCATCAAAATTAATACCTTCTATCTGTGAGTAACCCTTACAGACCAGTCTAGCCTTATTTCAGACAACAGTTCCATTTTCATCAAGTTTGTTTCAGAAAACCCATTTTGCCCCAATAACATTTTTATCTTTAGGTCGTGGAACAAGTTCCCAAGTGTTATTTTTCTCTATTTGAGCTAACTCATCTAACATAGCCTGAACCCACAAATCATCTTGACTAGCTTCAGCATAAGTTTTAGGTTCTAATTGAGAAACTAGACAAACATGAACCCGTTGATTTGCTTGAGCAGTCTTTCATCTGGTTTGTATGCCAGAGTCTAAATCACCAATAACATGATCACTTGGATGATTCTTTTGCAGCAATCTTCTAGAAGGAGTATAAATGGAAGATTTGGAAGGGGTATCAGTGTTGGGACCTATAGTTTGTCTTTGAGGTACTATAGAATATGATTCAGATTCTTCTTCAGATTTCTCTGATTCTTCTTTTGTGCTTGGTTCTCCTTGAATAATTTCTTCAACTGGTTGAAACTGGGATTGTGATTCTTGCTACAAATTCTCAACTACTTTCACATTAGAGCTTTCAACTACTCTTCGCAATCTTTTATTATAACATTTATAGGCCTTACTATGAGCAGAGTAACCGAGAAAGATTCCTTCATCACATCATGATTCAAAACTTCCTAAATGATCTTCTCTTCTTATGTAAGATTTGCTGCCAAAGATTTTAAAATAAGATACATTAGTTGTGTTTCCATACCAAAGTTCATAGGAAGTATACTTGGTTTTGACTCTTATTTGAACCCTGTTTAAAATATAAACTGCTGTATGAACTACTTCTTTCCAGAAAGCATTAGAAAGTCCAGCATCGTGAAGCATAGTTCTAGCCATCTCTTTTACAATCCTATTCTTTCTTTCAGCCACCCCATTCTGTTGAGGTGTTCTAGGAGCTGAAAACTATCTCTTTACTCCATGTTTTTCACAGTATTCGAGAAACACAGTGGAAGTATATTCTCCACCATTATCCGACCTTAAACATTTCAGTTTTAGATCTGATTCTCTTTCTACCATGCTTTTAAAAATCTTAAATTTTTCTAAAGCTTCAGATTTATGCTTTAAAAAGGTGACCCAAGTCATTCTTGTATAGTCATCTATGAATAACATAAAATATCTTTCACCATGCAAGAATTTTGTCCTGATTGGACCACATAAATCAGTGTCAACTAACTATAAAGGTTCCGCAGCAAATTGTTCTTTGGACTTATAAACATTTCTTGTTTGTTTGCCTTGTTGGCATTCTTTACAAACCAGATTTTCAGGCTTGGAAAGAGCAGGCATATGTCTAACATTTTTATTATGACTAATTTTGACCAAGTTATCATAGTTTATATGTCCCAACCTCCTATGCCAGAGTTTACTTTCTTCAATTTGACTCATAAAACATAAGTTGTTTTTGCATTCATTAGCAGACCCATGCAGATTGTAAATATTACCTTTAGTTCTCAAACCTGATGCAATGACCTGTTTGGCATTTTTGAGAATCTTGCAGCCTTGAGATGTAAAGACTACATCAAAACCACTGTCACAAATTTGACTTACACTCAACAGATTATGAGTTAATCCTTCAACAAAATAAACATCTTCTAAAGGTGTATTATTTGCTAAGAGAACTGTACCCTTTCCAGTAATCTGTAAATAATAATCATCTCCAAATTTAACTGATCCACTTGTGCAACTTTCAAATGAAATAAATTTACCTCTATCCCCTATCATATGATGTGAACAACCACTGTCTATAACCCAGATCTCATTTTTCTTTGCATGAAATGCAACTTCCACTATCATAGCCTTGTTGTTTTTGGGCACCCATTTCATTTTGAGTTGCTTGGCAAGAGAAACAACCTCTGAGTCACAAAACTTGGCCATATGTCCAAGTTTTTTGCAATTGAAACATCTTATTCCATTAAGTAAACTGAAAGTTCTATGTTGCAGAAAATTTGACTGTCTTTTATAAACAAACCTGCAGTCAGTTGCTCTATGTCCATACTGATAGCAATAAAAATAGTACCCAGAGAATTTAAAGGGCATATTATTTGTGAACTGATTATTATTAGAGCATTGACCTTTTGAGAAACCTAGTCCAGTCATGTCATTATATTCTTTTTGTTTCCCTAGCATATCAGCAAGTTTATCACTGCTATTGCACATTTCAAGTTCTCGTTTCAGTTTAACTATTTTAGCCTCCTTAGAATTTAATTGTTCTTGAGACTCTGAAAGTTTTTTTCTGCTTTCTTCAAGACTAACTCTTAAATCAGAAATTTGGTTTTCTTGATTAGATATTAACTTTGTAAGCTATTTTCCTTTTTAAACCTTCTGATTTCACTAAAAGCACATTTTAATTCTCCTTCTAAATCAACTTCATTTTCTGATATGTCAACTTGTTCTTCTTCTGAAACACCAATAATTGCTGCTATAAAAAGAGTTTCATCTATTTCAACAAAAGATTCTTCTGACGCACTATCAGTTATTCCAGCAATTAAACTTCTTTTCTTGAAAGTATTTCTTTTGTTAAAATTGAAAGGCTTCTTCCTATATTGTTTCTTGTTATCTTCTTGTTCACTGTCAAGCTCTAGATTAGGACATTTTACTACATAGTGACCTATTTTTCCACAATTGAAACATTTAAAAGGTAGTTTTCCTTTATATCTACCAAACCCTCTTCCGAGCTTGCTAACAAAGATAGATTCGTCTTCATTCTCAGTTTCATGACTAGTTTTAGTTTCCTTTTTCACAGTCTTAAAAGCAGCTTCCTTAACCTCTTTATTAGGATTTTTATTTTCCATTCTCATTTCATATGCAGTAAAGACTCCTAGTATAGTATCAATAGTTATGGTTTTTGGATCTTTATCTTCAACCACAGAAGTTTTGGAGTCATATTTGGGGGTTAGAGTCCATAGGACCTTTTTGACAATAGTTATCTCTTCTAATTTTTCCCCTAATCCTCTAATACTATTGACAGTTTCCTGGACTCTTTGAAGATATTCAGCTATTTTTTCATCATCTTTCATTCTCATTCTTTCAAATCTTTCCCTAAGAGCTTGTAATTTAGCTTCTTTAATGCTTTCATCTCCTTCATAAATATTTGAAAGTTTATCCCAAATGCTTTTAGCCGTTTGACATTCCATAACCTTATTTAGAACTTCATTTGTTAAACCACAACAAATAGCACTAGCAGCTTTAGAATCACAGTCAAGAATCTTTTTCTCATTAGCATTAGATGGTTTGCCAGTAACAGTACAATTAGTTTCAATAGCTTCCCAGACATCATATCCCAAAGCTTTGATATGACGAGTCATTCTGTATTTCCAGAATGTATAATCTATACCATCAAATAAAGGTGCCATGGATGAGGAAAGACCATCTTGAAATGACATGGTTCCCACTCAACTAGGAATCCCTTAGGCTGATTAGGCCTAAACAATAGAGGGTTTGGCTCTGATACCACTTGTTAGAGTGGTAGAGATACTGAGAGGGGGGGTGAATCAGTATCTAGACAGCTTTTTGCACTTACAGATATATTTTGCAAACTGAAACAAAAACTTATATTCAAACAATTACATCAACTGAGTATAGATGTTCTGTATCACAAGAACTGTGCCAATAAGATAAGATACAAGAATGAAAGTAATATCTGACAACAGATCTAGAAGCATACCACAAAATAGAGACACAGAGATTTGTCCTGAGTGGAAAGCCCCTGGCATAAAACCACGCAAAAAATTGCCTCACTGGCTTAAGAATCTCACTGATTACTGTGCCTCACTGCCATATCAAAGATTACACAGTTTTTGAAAACATTTTCGTACAGAGGAATACTCTGTTTCTTTAAAGCATATATTGCCAACAATGTGAGTGCAGACCACACAAAATATACTGTTATATTTGCACTCACGTCATTTACATTATATCCTTTTATACAATCTGTCTATATTCCGTTTTAGAAACCTTTTTAGTAGCCAGTTCCAAAAAACAACTGAAATAGAAACCAATCGACAGTTTTATAACTGTATCTATAAGTCACATAAGCATCATTAACCTTCTTGATCAGAAAGAATAGAGACAGTTCGAAGAAGGAAAAAACTGTTAACCCTCAATAGGGTTACAAGATATAACTGCCAAGCCCAACTGCCAATAACCCAAGTGAAACCCTAGGGTTTCAAGATAAATAACGGCCAACAAAAAGTTTATAAAATACTCCATATCACCGACGAACAAAACATAGTTGGCGGTGCCCAAAAATGCCACAGATCTGAAAGAAACTATTTACAAGCTTTTACATAAATGGCATTCAAACAAAAACCTTTGACAGATGGATGTGCAGAAATAAACCCTTGACAAAGATATTTACTCATTTCTTTAACAACAACTCTGCAGATGAAGAGAAATAAGCTTTCAAGTTTATACTTACAAATATATTGACGGCCACAATAAAATAGATTCAGAATCTTTTACTGACCATCTCCACTTTTACCTTGCAATGATAACGGCACAGCTGCGGGCTTATGAAGTCAATGCTCCAACCTTTCATCAGACTCCCTACATAAACTTTCATGATGTGCTTGCAGCCCACGAAGTCAACAGACAGATTCCAAAGCCCTGTTTTTGCCATGAGTATACTTGCAAACCCTACGAAAATGCATTATGAAACGAAATGCCAAATAACAAAGGTACAACCACTTAAGACTGGTGACCGGCCGATGTAGTTTGCCCTAAAGAGGGCTTCAAAAGATAAAGGAAAGATGACCGTTGAGTCCTGTCAACAACCTTGCAACCGGTGATCAATAAAAACATTAGAACGCACAACATTCATCTTTACCACTTATGCGACATAAAATATTTAAGCCCAACTTTATCACTTCAACAATGCAAGTATTGCCAAGTCAACAGGTCGATGCCAAGTGGAACATCAAACACGTTACCGCCTTTGACATCACTACCAACCAAAAGTGCCAACTGGAGTTAACAAGAAAGATATCTCCCACCGCTAAAACGTCAACACTTTCATAGTCTACGATGTTAAGCACCCTGATTTTTAGGAGTTGGTCAAATTAAAGGCTTTGGCTTTTTAAAATGTTCTGAGGTATGCAACATTCAAGTTGTGTGGTGGGCATTTAGGGTGCAGCCAGCAACCTTTCCGTTGAAAAGTTTCTCTACCTGCTCTCATTCGGTTTCCTCAGGTTAGGTAAGGTTCACCGATCAGTTTAGGTAAGCTTCAAGTTATTTGACTTGCATTGAGAAGTTGTATGTTATCAATTTGAGTTCTCCTTTCGTTATTGCGGTCCCCTGAGAGTAAAGATGATAACAGACGAAAAGTATTGTCGTGTAAACCGTGAGTTAGTGATGGGGATGTCTGATTAGGATTGACCATCCTGATTCCCTTTTCTTAATACAATAATTTGCTTAATCGCTATTAAACAGTGGGGATTACTCTTATTTTGTCACTCCTTGGCCAGCTCAATGCTCAGCAACTTCAATCATCCTTTTTCTTTGGTCGGTAACATTCGGTGCTTCGCTTTCGATCTTAGAATGATGATACCTAATTATTGAGACTTATTGTGGAATTTGAGCATCTGCATTAAAACTTTGATGGAATGTGATATAAAAGCGGGGACCATCAAAATAAATGCAATCGGGTGAGAAGCGTTTGTCTTCTGTAAATGAAACGAAAAGTACCTAATATTGCGGAGATAGGAAGTCCTTGGCTCGTGGAAAATCGTCCTTTATGGTGGGTGCGTGAATGGTCCCGGCTATTTATATAATTGTGGTGGAGAGTATGCGGCACATGTGGGTAGCTAAAAGTAAGAGGATCTGTAATAAAAGTTTGATGTAACGTATGGTGTGAAAGGATGCATGCAACAAACATGGTTATCTTTATATAATTGCTCTAAATAATGTGGAGGCATATGTCTTAGAGTTGAGGGTTGTAGGCATTGAGTTGTTGTTTACAAAATTATCGTTATGGAAGAATTCAAGAAGTGCAAAAGAGATGCAAAACTATTATTAGCTGATGAGTGGCGCAACTGGCGTTTAGCTTCTGTGGATGAAGTGAATAACAATTTTGCAAAGATCAGAGGAATGGAAAACCTTAGATCGTGGAATACTGTACGCCTTTTGGATGGATGTGTGGAAAAATATAGAGGTTTGAAACAATACAGGCCCAACATGGAGGACATGATTCTGGTTAAAACAGAAATATCAAGACCAGAAGGTAAGTTGGTTACTCCACTCCGCATCGTTTCAATTCGTTGTACTGAGCTAGTGAAAAACAATTTTAGAAGGCTGATCGTCGATTGACTTGACTTTGAGCAGATGGTTCATTCGCTCCAGAAATGTACTCGGGAGTTCAATTGTTTGCTCAAGGAGGAGAGGTCGCTCTGTCGTTAGCCTGTGAAGATAAAATCACTGAAGCTATATTGTTCGTCCTATTCAGAATCGTCAACAAATTGGGTGATGCGGAAATCTCAAAGAAGAGCCCTAGAAAGGTTTTTACAACTAATATAGGCAACTTGATGAAAAGCCTCAGAGAGAGGTTCGATAATGGTAGAAAGGTATTGCAATGTGCAGTGGACCAACAACACAACCAGAAACATCCCGTGGAGGTTGCCATGCTTATGATGGAAATTTTCAAAGATGAAAAAGAATTGCTAAAAGAAGGAGATATATACGGGAGGACTGTTCTTCATTTCGCAGCTCTTCGTGGGAACGTCGAGCTTTGCCATCTCCTCATCAAAGATTGGAAGATGAGAGCGGATGAAAGGGATATAAACAAGGAACATGTACTGCACTTTGCTGTAAAGGGCAAACAAATTGCCGTATTAAAATATTTGTGTAAATTGCCTGAAGTGCAGAGCATAATTGGTTCACCAGACGCCCAGGGGAAGACAGCTCTACATAAGGCTGCTGCTCAGGGAAGTACAGAAATGATAAAAACTCTAGTATCATGTATAAGCAAGTCCAGGGACAGACACATGTACATTTATCAAGCCCATTTACTGGAGCAAGCAGATGTCGATCCTGGTGAGGAAGAAAAAATCAAGCTTGTTTTTATCCGCCAAGCCGATTTATTCGGTCAAACAGCTCTTTTGGAAGCCGCAAGAGGAGGCCATGTAGAAGCCGTGGAGCTACTTTTAAAAGAGGGATCCAGGCCTCTTCATGAACGCAACTCTGATGGCAGAAGTGCTCTTCATTATGCTGTGCAACTCTCCGATGATGAAGAGGCAAAAAAGATGGCTAGGTTACTGCTGGAAAATTACGAATCTCTTGAATTAAGAGCCCTTCTGCTGTCGGCGTCGGCAACTGGTATGGGTACAGCTGAGGAGTATCTTAAAACAAAGGAAGAGAAGGTATCGGGTCCAGGTCATTGTACAGTTGAAGAGTATCTTAAAACAGAGAGAGAACGCACCCTTCTAAGCTTGGAGGACTTGTTTAGTATCGCGATTGATCTGGGGCATGAAAACATAGCATGGGAACTTCTTAAAAGAGGTGCTAATATAGCTCACATAAAGAAACGGCTGTGGAGTCCTCAAAATCAACAGCTCGTCGACAATTGTATGCTTTATTCCAAACCCTTTCCTCTTTATATCTGTGGATTTACTGTCTCTTGACTGTTAATAACAGCATCTTACAAATTAATTCCTTGAAATGAAAAGAAAAGTGATGCTCTTCCGTAGTATTTAATAATAATTAAATCGAATTGCTATTTGTTGGTTTTATGGGGTTGTTCATCTAGAGTTGTAGCGTAAATTTTGAATTAATTATACAAATATAAAATTTATTTTATATAAATTTATAATGATACAATTTAAAAATTGAATTTTTTTTTAAAAATATAGAATAATTAAAATTATTTAACTAATATATAATAAAATGATATGGCTGTTAAATATATTTTATATTCGCTAAATTTTACTTTCACAATTTTCTCATTGACATGGTTTATATGATTAAAAAATCTACAATGCAACAGCAAAACTCCGTTTCACGTTTTAACAACGAAACACCGTTTCTGTCATTAACGGCCGTTTCTAAACCTGCCGTAACATTTTTTGCGTTTTTCCCTGTGAAGATTCCGTTTAATTGCGTTTTTTTAAATTAACAAACAAAAATCGGCGTTTTTAATCCGTTTTTGACATGTTTTGTTCAAAGAAACTTTAAAACTTCTTTTATTTTTTATTTTTATTATTATTTTATTAAAATTTATTTTTTCTCTCTGAAGATTGTCTAATTTTTTATTTTGTATGAATTTGCTTCTTTTTTGAAATGATTTTTTTTGGGTACTTTCTTTTAATTTAATATTTTGTTAAGTTATATATATATAATTTTGTTTTATTTTACATAAAATAAATTTAATTAAAAGAAATTGGCAAAAAGGATTGAGAAGATTATAATTTATAAGAAAAAATTGTAAAATGAAGCTGATTGAAAATTAATAGAAAGAGCAAAATTAAGAATTAGGTCATGTTTTAGGTATGCTTATTTTTATTATGTTCAATCGCTCTCCTGGGACGTAAGGGAAGGTTATTGCATCGGTAATAATCGTTCCTGGTTCCGGTGGATAAGAAAAAGGGCTTATCGATCTGTCATCCACGCCGGAATCGGTTTAAAATTTTATAATAAATCTAATTTTTTGAAAATAAACACATATATATTTTCTTATAAACAATTTCTAACTTCCATTTCTCTTTTCTAATTAGAGAGAGACTCTTTTCTAATTAGAGAGACACTAGTTTAAAATAAAGCAAAAGAAATAATGAAGTTCATGAAACCACTAACTAGACAAAAGTTTTTACAAAATTTCAACAATACAACATAAACTCTTGCCCTTACTAAAACCAAATAAGTTAAAGCAATAATTATTTATTAGTGGGCTCTAATTAAACATCATCTACTTCAATGGTCAAACAGTCAATAACAATTTTATATCTCATCCATAGTAAAAAGTGCTAAATATTTGTCCTATTTTTATTGGCCAAAATTGACTTTTGATTGTTGAAGACGAGTTGGATTCTTTTTAGAAATACATCTAATTTATGTTGTGTAAAAAACATTTAGTATTTGTGCTGGAATGTTTGCAACCATTCATGTTTTGTTGGAAATAGTTCGTATGATAAAATTTTCACCATCCACAACATATCCTTTCAACTTTAATAAACATGAATCTACTTAAACTAAAATAATTTTCTCCTAAGCATCGGATTTGATACTACTCATTTTGAGACAATTTGATTAGCTTTCGTCTCTTTCACGTTGTGTAGATTATTCAAATCTCACTAGCTTAGAATGTTGGCCTCACACATCTAGAATATTTAACACACGAGAAAGACTTTGTAAATTTTTCATTATCCACAACATATCCTTTCAACTTTAATACACATGAAGCTACTTCGACTAAAATTATTCCCCCCTAGGCATTGAATTTGATACTGCTCATTTTGAGACAATTTGATTAGCCTCCATATCTTTCACATTACCTGCTTGTTCAAGTCTCTCTAACTCAGAATGGTGGCATGACATATCTATAACATTTAACACATTAGAAAGACTTTGTAAAATTTTCATCATCCACAATATATCCTTCCTAAAGCCTACTTTAACTAAAGTTATTTTCCTCTAAAGGAATAAATTTGGCACCACTCATTTTGAGATAATTTGATAGGTTTCTATCTCATTCACATTGTGTGGGTTGTTCAACTTTCACTAACTTGGAATGTTGGCCCCACATGTCTATAATACATTTAACACAAGAAAGACTTTGTAATTTTGTTTTTATCCACAACATATCCTTTGAACTTTAATACACATGAAGCTACTTCAACTAAAGGATCAGATTTGGTAGCAATCATTTTCAGACAATCTGATGGATTTCTATCTATTCACATTGTGTGGGTTCTTCAACTCTCACGAATTTAGAATGTTCACCTTACACATCTATAATATTTAACACATGAGAAAGGATTTGTAAATTTTTATCATCCACAACATATCCTTTCAACTTTAACACACATTAAACTACTTCAACCAAGATCAAATTCCTCCTAACATCAGATTTGACACTGCTCATTTCATGACAATCTGATCGATCTCCGTCTCTTTCACGTTGCGTGGCTCATTCAACTTTTACTAATGTCCTCAAACATCTGTAACATCAACACATGGGAGTAGACAGTTAAGTTGGTCAGGTTACGGTGGGATATGAGCATATATAAGGGGCGATAGGACAAGTTGGGATAACTTCAATCCTAATTTTCTTTGATAAATAGCACTCGGTGTTTCTCTTTCGAGCATTCAATGAGCATACCCAATTGTTCAGACTTCTTATGGAATTTCAGGATCTGCTTACAACTTTGATGCAATGTTATCTAAAAGTGGGAACATCAAAATAAATGCAATCAGGTAAGTAGCGTTTGTCTTCTGCGAATGAAATGAAAAGTAATATTGTAGAAATAAGGTCCTTGTTGTAGAATATCGTCCTTTATGATAATAAAATAGGTGTATTATTAAAAATAAAATAAAATAAAATAAAATGATTTTTAAATAAATATTCAAGTTAATATGTAGTAAAAAAAAATTCTCAAAAAATAAAATAATTTTTATATAATTTTTAACTTATTAATGTATTTGTTGTAGTTTAAATAAATTTTAATATTTTATTTTCATATTAAAAAAGAAAAATCTTTAAAGTAATAATCGATTTTTATTAAATTATTAATTTTTATTTTGTATTTTTATGGTTTTAATTTGTCTTTTATTAATAAATTTCTTACTATTTTATCACTTCAATTTTCTTAAAAGTAAATAATTTGTTTTGTTTTCATTGAACTTTTTGAAAATTATAATTAAAAAAACTTTTCAAGTAAAAATATGAAAAAGAGAGAAATTTATGAAATTGTTTGTTTTTTTTTAAGTGAGAATTGGAAAGTTATTAGGATTCATATACCTCAATAATATTCTCTTTATAATTTTTGGGCTTCTAGCTTCCTCCATATTAGGGGTATTTGTCAAGATTTGAACACACAACCATTATCTATGTCTTCCAATAACTTAACTAGTTAGACTATAGACTATATTATGGTACGTAATTCAACAAACAACTTATTAATTAGTATGTATGAGAAAACATAAAATAAAAGGCTAAATAATAATTTAGAAAATGTTAGTAACTAAAATGTATAAGGATGGTAGGATATAAAATGTGGTTTGAGAAATCATTGTGAAAAGATGTGTTGGAATAGAGATAGGAAAGATATGATAGGATGAATGAAAATGAATTGTAGATGGAGTCTTGGATCGAATTGGCAAGAGATTACAGGTATGTTGAAAAGATTGTTCAAGTATAGATGTTCGTTTGTAAAAAAAGGATAACAATCAAGAGAAGTGTGTTGGTCTTGTAAGACGTCAAGGAAAGATTTAAACGTCGTGATAAAATGGTAAAGTTACTTTTGTCACATTCCCTCCATAACTTGAGTCAATATAACCATTATTCTCATAATAAATGTTTTTCAACACTACATATTATATATAAATATTAATAAATTAATAATTAAAAATATTAATAAAATAAAATATTAATTGCCTAAGAACTTAGGGATAATGAGTAGCAATTAATGTTAAGAAAGGAAACAAATATCATTAATAAAGTAAAAAGTGATTATCAAGACCAAAAGAAGCTAGTTAAAAAATATAAGACAAAGGCTGACCAAAGACAATGACATTAATAAAGACAAGGGCAGACATCAAATTTGTATGGAAGAAGAAGACAAAACAGCTAAATGACATTAATAAAGACAAGGGCAGCCATCAAATTTGTATGGAAGAAGAAGACAAAACAGCTAAATGACATTAATAAAGACAAGGGCAGCCATCAAATTTGTATGGAAGAAGAAGACAAAACAGCTAAACAAAGACAAGCTTGTATTAATCAAAGACAAATCGTATATAACAAAAGGCAGCGATGATTTCAAAGGAAGTTTTATTTATAACAAAGGCATCGATTGATATATATAATGGGTGCGATTTGCATGTTATTAAGAGCAGCAACCACATAAGACAAAGTTGTCTTATTTAATAAAGACATTACATGCTATTCTAAAGATATATGATGAAGTGCGACTAATATTATGGACATCTAATTTGTATTAGAGGTAATAAGTGATACGATTTATTTATGATGTGGTGTGATTCTCTTGAAGAGGTGCAAACTCTTTGAAGTGTCATGTCCATTATAAAAGGACATAAAGATATCTCATTTATAAAGGCTTGGTGGTGGAGGGAGGAAGGGTAAGAAATGATTTATATTTCTGAATGGTGAGCAAACCAAAAGGAATGAATGATACATTTCTGAGTATAAAGAAAGGATATTTTTGATATATATATAAGCAAGAAAGATAGAATTATGAGAATTGAAATATATATTTTTGATATGTATATTTTTTAGTATAACAACATAAGAAAAAGAAATATATATGTTGCAGAAGCAAATCTACAAGAACCATCAGCAGTGATATATAATAATTGAGAACAATAGAATATATATATATATATATATATATATATATATATATATATATATATATATATATATATATATGAATGTCTTTATCCTATGATCAATCATATGTAAGGTTGAAAGAAGCAATATAGGGTAATGTTGTTTACAGGCCCTCATGCTAAGCACGCCACTCCAAGGGTGGAATTGGATATTCTTGCCACTCGAGGCTAAGAGGTGGGTTGTTTTAAGACACTTGTTCTCTTGGGCTTAGGTAGGTGTAGTTTACAAGCACCCATTTTCAAGGCTTTCCTTTCAAGCCAAATTATGACTAGTTATTAGGATGGAATCAAGGAGCTTCAATCATAAGAGGGATGGATAAGGTAGATTGGATAGGGAAAGCAAATACAAGTTTATCCACCAAGTACACCAACCCAAGGGGGAATTGTCATAGTTTGGACGTTCCTACACCATGGGCCAAGGGGTGGGTTGTTTTAAGACACTCATGCTCTTGGGCTTGGTATGGATAGCTTCGGGTAGACTTATCATGTCCCTCATCCAAACCCTATTATGATTAAGACTTCCACTATGCATTATGGACATCGGTAGTTCATATGGTTTTGAAATAGACCTAAACCAAGATTTATCTTGCTTAAATCATTTAATTAGTAAGTTTCAAACCCTAACTATATTAAACTAGTGATTCTAGGGCAAGATTTAGGGTAATTTCAAAAGGGGATATTACATGGAAAACTATAGATAGCGAGAGGACTTCCAGATTGAAGTTCTGAAGATTTGAAGATCAATGTTTAAAGGACTATCGCAACAGTTGCTGAGAGTTGGAAGAGTAAGAAGATCCGCAGATCTTGAAAATAGTTTGAAAAGGATTGAGTGAGCCAACAAACTTAGAAAACAAGACTTGGAATATAAAATTTAGGAATGATAAATATGTGGTCAAAATTAAGGAGGAGTATTGGAATAAGTAATTTCTCCCTAAACATAATTAATTAATTAAATGGAAAAGACAAAAAATGCAAAAGACAAAGAATAATCTAGCAAGTTTCTAGAGAGGTCAAGGAGAGTTATAGAGGAGAAATATTCTAGAGGATAAGATTTATAGATGAGTCAAGAGAAAAGTTTAGAAGGCATAGGCATGTACTAAGACCTCTATAAAAAAGCATGATGTAATTGATTCAGGTAAGCAAAGGCATCAAGTAAGTGTGTGTAATGATCAAGTGATCATGAATGCAGCATCATTCGATGTATGGTATGTAATCATGTTGTGAGTTAATAAATATTATGCAGCAGCACATTGAGGGTTACTTGTTTGTGTTCTATGTGTTTGACAAATTTATGTGTTTAATGTCTTGTGGATTTCACATCCACGACCTTCAAGGTCCCTCTATTGTTATCCTATGATGATAAAATCACTAAAGTTATATGATTCGTCCTATATCGTATGGTCCACAAGAAGGGTGGAATACGTCAAGGAGATATAGATCGCTTGACGAAAAGCCTCAAAGAGAATTTTGATACTGGTAGAATGGTATTGTAATGTGCAGTAGATCAACAACACAACCAGACACATCCCGTGGAGGTTGCCAAGTTTATGATGGAAATTTTCAAAGATGATGAAGAATTGCTAAAAGATGCAGATATATATGGGAGGACTCTTGTTCATTTTGCTGCTCTTCGTGGGAACCTCAACTTTTGCATATTCCTTATCAAAGAGTGGGAGATGAGACTGGATAAAATGGATATAAACAAGAAAATCTACTGCACTTTGCCTTAAAGAGTAGATAAGTACACAAATTCAGGTCTTTGTGCGGATTGCCTAAAGTGTAGAGCATAATTCGTTCACCAGACGCACAGGGGAAGACAGCTCTGCATAAAGTAATTGCTTGGGGTAGTAAAGAAATGATCGAAACTGTACTGTCAAGTTTAAGAAAGTCCTAGGACAGACAAATGTACATTTATCAAGCCAATTTACTCGAGAAAGCAGAACTAGATCTTCGTGAAGAAGAAAGAATCCAGCTCATTTTTATCCGCCAACCCGATATATTCAGTCAAACAACTCTTCTTGAAGCAGCAAGAGAGGGCCATATACGAGCCGTAGAGCTCCTTTTGAGAAAGAGATCTAGGTCTCTTCATGAACGGAACTCTGATGGCAGAAGTGATCTTCATTATGCTGTGTAACTCTCCAATGATGAAGAGGCAAAAGAGATGGATTAGTTACTGCTGGAACATTGCAAACCTAAGAAAGAGAAATCTGAGAAAGAGAAATCCCTTCTGCTATGGGCTTTGGCAAAAGGTATCGGTACAGCTGAAGAGTATATGGAAGCAAAGAAAAAGGAACAAAATGATAAACAATTGGGTCCAGGATATGATACAGATGCAGAGTATCTTAAAAGAGAGAGACAAAGCACCGTGTAAAGTTTGGAGGACTTGTTATGTAGCGCGATTGTGCTGGGGCACGACAAGATAACATGTGAACTTGTCGAAAGAGGTGCTAATACAGCCCACATAATGAATCACTCTTTGAGTCCCGTAATCAAAAACCACATCAGCAATAGTATGCTTTACTCCAAACCTCTTTCCTCTTTATATGCTTACGACTATTTCTGCTTTGTGGATTTACTATCTCTTTAACTGTTAATAACAACGTCTTAGAAATTAATTCTTTGAAATGAAAAGATTAAAAGTGCTGCTCTTCGAGTCTTCCCCATTGTTTAATAATAATGAAACTGAATTCGTAGTTACTGCAAACTTAAACATGGGGTTCTTTCCTATTTATTATCTAGACTACTCTTTATTTGGAGAGGCACTCTACACTCACAGCAAGGGTTGAAAGATTCAGATTCTCATAAATATTTAGATTCTGTAAACAATTTCTTTTTTTTTTTTCCAATTTTTCTTTTTAATTTTCAGTTTTTATTTTTGCCAATTTTTTTTAGTTTTTATTTTTTTATTTTTTTTTCCATTGTTTTTCTAATTTTCTTATTTTCAATTTCTTTTTTGGTTTTCATTTTTTATTTTTTCCAATTTCTTTTTTAATTTTTAACTTTTATTTTTTCCAATTTCTTTTTCAAAGAAAAGAGATATCTCTTAGATATATTTTTTATAAATATAAATAGATTGTATTTCTATTTTAATGTTTACAACCCAACCCGTTTATGTTTTGTTGTAAATAGTTGGTACGAAATAATGAAATTAGGACTTCTTATTGAGAATATCGCTGCTAATGTTTCCGCTGAACGTGACAGTGATTGAGAAGCTCGCTAAGAAAGAGAAGGTGCGCGGATTTGGCGGAGATCAACCAGCCATATACGATGGGCTCGGTAATGTTGGTTTTTTTTTCTTTTTAAAAAATAAAATTAAATTAATTTAAATAGTAGAAAATATTATGAATGGATTTTCAAATAGTAACAGTTGTCATCAAAGTCTAAAGAACAAAAACTTAAGGAGGTTTCTCACTATCCTATCACTTTTAAGAATCCATAAAGCTCAAAACACTAAAAAATACAAATTTTGCAGAAATGGTGAAGAATGTGCAAAAGAGTGCCGATGAGTTTCTTGGTTTTCTTGTTTTTAAAAACTTTGCCCAGGCAGTTGGGAATTTTGTATTTTCTTTAGATAACGTGCAACTCTAGGCAAATTGTTGTCCTTTAATATGTGAGATATAATGGGACAGGGAGAAAGGAATTTGCCGAAGGCTTGGGCACACTATTTTTGAGCCCCTACTTTGAATCACCCGTGACTGTCAGCATCTCCGGTGACTGGGGAATGGGAAAGTCCAGTTTAATGTTTCAGGTACGTTTAAATCATCTTTTGAAAACCACTTGGACGGTTTTTAATCTACGAAAATTTCAAATCATTGACATATAAAACTACAACAGATGGAGATTTTTCTACTGAAGACATCAGCTATGCTAGCGTTTCCATATTTACTAGATCCGAAACAGTTTCCTGAATGCGAACACATCGTGCAATCTCCAAAAGGTCGACAAAAATATAATGAGATAAATAAAACCGTGAATGGTTTATTGCCATCCTCTGCTTCTGTTTATGTGAGTAGACGTTCCATTTAATGATGTACTCAAATTATGAATGACGAAATTCCAATGATAAACCTTTAACCATCGTGAATACCATATCAGAAAGATGATCCACTTGTGCGGTTTCTAAATGCCGACTATCAAGAACAATACTACGATGTCTATAGATCATTAGCGCTCACGGACCGCAATGAGATGGTGAGTTTTTCTTTTCTAAATTGGTGTGCGTTTGTTTTGTTCTTTGTAAGGGCTTGGCTGCATTTCACAGCAACGTTACTGTTTTCTTTTAGTTTCAAATGAAAGATGATGAAGCAGCATATCCAAGCAGAATCCAGTACTTCCTGAAAGAGAGTCCTAGTATTCTGACTGTTCGCTATAACGCATGGCATTACCAAAATGAACGAGAGGCGTGGGCTGGTCTGGCGGTTCAAATAACGAAGGCAATAGAAGAGTCAATGACTCGGGCGCAGAGGGTGAGGTGTCGCTGCATGTACGCGTGGAGGGAACAGGGAAACAAAATATTCACTGAATTGTTTGTACCATGTTTCCTTGCATTATTTCTTTCCGTTTGGATTGCTTGGGCGCTGTGGAAATTATTAACTAGATCGAAGCACAAGGACCTGCAGGACTTAAAATATGGGTCCGTACCTGTAACTGTGTTGGTAGTTTTCTGGACTGTAGTAAGACAATTGCTTTCTGTGCTTAAGCCGGTCAGTGCCCAAATCATGGGATATCTCCAGTTACCGGACCATAGGACAAATCTGGGTTATCAGAATCAAGTAATTGCTGACATCAAGTTTTTAAAGGAGGAGATGGTTGAAAAAACCACCTGGATATGGAGATTTATTGCATGGTTATGGAGTTTTTGTGGCCTCTACGCCGACACCAACATCATTCCCAGATCAGCTCTCAATGATAATATTCGCATGATCGTCTTTGTCGACGATTTGGATAGGTGCAAAGAGAAGGTTATTTTACAGGTATCTTTCTTGGGATCACACTAATTCCTTTAGGTGTTTGCTATGGCTATTTATGACGATATCGATATGCATAACTAAAACAATATGCTTTTGTTAAATCTATAATCAGGTGCTGTCTGCAGTCAATTTGGTGTTGGCCGCCTGTAATATCAGCGTCGTTCTTGGAATCGATATGAAAATGATCATAAGGGTAATGAAAAGTGAGTTTCCAGAAAATAATAATCCGGAAGAATTAGCAATGAACTATATAAGCAAAATAGTACAGCTGCCGTTGGCCTTACCAGACATCAACGAAGATGACACAAAGAGATTTCTGGACGAGCAGCTGGGTCATGCATCGAAAGTAGGATTAACCAGGCCTGAGGATGCCGAATCAAAAGCTCCGATCGAACAAAGTGCTGACCACAAACAATACTCAGAAGGTTCTAAACAATTATATTTTAACGCTTAGATAAGATTAACCTTCGAATTTCCACACCAATTGTCTTCATTGTTTGATGCAGATAACAACCAGGATTGTGTGTGTCTGGACGTTCTCCAGAACGTTACAGAAGCGAGCGAAAGTTTCTTGTCAAAACTTTCGCGGAGTTTCAAAACTTGCCTACGCGGTCATATGCCGGGTAATTAATCATATTGCCACTGAAACCCTTTTCAAAAAAGAGGTTGAGAGCATAAACATATATAGATCCTTCTAATTTCTGACTGATGGTGAAAGGGGCTTTTGACATTTCATCAGGCTGCGGAAAGACAAAGGGGAAACTGCGAACCATGCCATTCAGTATCAAGATGATCATGCCATATAACAGTATGGATGAGCGGATAGCACTTATACATTCCTTGAGCAATCGGGCCACAGGGGCCAAAAGGCTTCCGCGAGAATGGAAACGATTTCTCACCTACTATCGTGTAGCCTGGCACATTCTTTACCAAAGGATGCAAATGGAAGATATGCCAGGCTGGCAGGTACAACTGGTTACATGGGTATTTTGTTGCTGGCAATGGAAAGACCAAATCGATGTTATAATCCAGGTGGGATGTAGTTTAGATTCCTGTATTTCTTTTTCAGATGTGTTTAGATATATTTGGCCCATATAGCTATTTACACACGGATTGTCTGCCTTGCAGGAGTGGAAAAAGCTTTTGCCTGTAAATCGTTCTCCTGCCAACTTGGAGGAGAGCGAGTCCTCGCTTAGGACTATTATTGAGCACTATTTTAAAAGAAAATGGCCACCTCTCCATTACAATGAAGAGAAGGAAGGAGAACAGGAGCAGGAACAGGAGCAGGAACAGGAGAGCAAGGAGGAGAAGGAAAAGGAGGAGTGGCTCTCTTTAATACACACCCTTACCGAATACGATGTCTCTATGAAAGGTATACAATCTTTTCAAAAATTTAGAGTATATTGCGAGATCGAATACCTCTCTCCTCCTTCAATACTGTAGAATCGACGATTCGACAGTCACCTTAAGAGAAGAGTTAACATGGTTTCTTAGCAAATATGGTGTTTTAGCAAATATGACTTATATGTAACTATAGCTATAGATTTAAAAAATATAAGGATATATTTTTTAATGTAAGATTACTGTCATTGCTCGTATAAATTTTTACAGGAAAATCATCTTTGTAATTAGTATGATTGGTATCAATATTATAACACTATGTTTCTCTTTGTTTTAATGTACAATTAAAATTAATTGTGAGATACGTAACAATTCATTTATATAAAGGTGAAATGGAAATGAAATTAAACAAGTTATTCCCAGAGTTCTATTAATTTTTGTAATTTAAATTAATGAAGGGTAAGGTAAAAGAAACAATTTATAAGTAAGTGCTGCAGTGCAGCTGCAGTCCAAGTTTTTTGGTCAAGACCTAATAAATATCTATCCTATGCATATAGTTAAGTGATGCATGCTTACAAGTAGAAAACTGTATTACAGAATAATCCATTTGAATGTGGAGATAGTATTGCAATATAGCAACATTATGATTTTGAATGAGGAATTAAATTCTTAAAATTTATAATTGGTCAAACACAACTGTTTTGGTGCCACCTAGGCTCAAAACATGAAGTTCATAACTTCATGGTAATATTTGATTCCTTTTGCGAGGCACTTATTTTCAAGGCTGTCAATTTTTTGTGCAAATAGGCGATTAAATGTCCATACCTTGTTAAAGGCTACTAGCTCAACTTGTAGAAGGTTTGATAGCAATCAATACAAAATTCTGCAAACACATAGCGCTGTGTGATAAATACTGGGAAGACATAAAACTGCTGATAAGTGGTATGAAACGGATGTTTTTTCATCCATGGACTCTGTAGATTCGTCAGTCCAACCTCCTTTAGTTCTAACTAGTAAAGCCATCTCTACGGGTATTTTTCAATCCAGAAATTTTGAAACAAATAAAAAATCCTCCCCAACATGAAAAACATATTGGCTTGTTACATTTTAGAGAAGCTCCCAGCCAGCTACATTGTATCAGGGATTTTAAAAACCGACACACAGAGAGGCAGTTTATGTGGCAAAAGCTACTATACAAACCATACACTCACAAAATAATGGAATGGTTTGAAATAATGACAGTAAAAGCGAAGACAAATATGAAGATTGTGTCCATGATGATAAAATAATTGGCTATAGTTTACAATAGAACATATTAAAAAATGGATAGTATATTTGTGATGGTGGATGGAGATGAAACACAATATCAAACACACAGAAACACAAACATGTAATCGTCAACGTGCTGCTTCATAAGATTCTTTATTACATCATAACATGATTGCAAAACCATATAGCGAATGCTACAATGTTCTCATGATCATTTGATCATGCTACACCTTTGCTTACACACACTTCCTCTGATACCTTGATACATTATAAACGCCTCATTATATAGAGGTCTTTCTACATGACTTTGCCTTTCTAGGCTTTTCTAATCCTTCTCTAGAAACTTTATCCATTAGATCATTCCTTCTTTCTAGAAACCTCTTTGACCTATCTAGACTCATCTATCTTTCTAGGCTTTTTCTTTTTCTTTTTTGGCTTTTTTGTATTTTTCATTTAATTAAATAATATCATTGGTGGGAGAACTTACTACTCCAATACTCCCCCTTAATTTCTACCACATATTTATTATTCTCAAATTTTGTCTTCCAAGTCTGTAAACTCACTCAAATCCTTTTCAAACTATCTTCAAGATTTGTAGATCTTTTTACTCCTCTAACTCTCACCAACTATTGTGGTAATCCTTAAAACTTTGATCTTCAAATCTTTAAAACTTCAGTCCGGAAGTCCTCTTTTCTACAAACAAACTATTTGTAGCTTTCCACTTTGCTAATATCTCAAACCTTCAAACCTTGCTCAATTGCTATCATTTTTCATAAATGAGCATCTATACTTGAACAATCTTTTCAACATATATGTAATCTCTTTCCAATTTGATCCAAAACTCTATCCACAATTCATTTGCATGCATCCTGTCATATTTTTCCAATCTCTTTGCTAACACATCTTTTCTGAATTATTTCTTTAAACACATACGGTACACGGATGTAGATCCCAACACATATCCTTTGTATGTCCTTTCCCATTACAATGAAAATAGTACACACAATGCATTCCTTGAACAAATTTTCTTGAACCTATAACACCTATAACATCATTTCCTTTACCTATGATATATCCAAGACCTTCATACTTTGGCCTCATTATCGGGTCAGTCAATTCTTTCATTCCTTGCCCATTCTTTCCTAGTCCTTGTCCTTTATATCCCATTATTTTCATGATTTTGAAACCAACATTATTCCCATTACAACTAACATGATTTGCAAATTCAAACACCTTATCATCTTCATCTTTACACTCTTCATCAATAACAACTTTAGCAATGTCACATAAACCAATTGATTTATCATCTGAACAAAATAAATCTTTTGTTTCACACAAAACATCACATATTGATGGCTTTGACCTTAGACAATCATTTTCTTCTTTTAATTTTGATATTTCTTCTTTTTGTAATTATTTTTTTCTTTTAATCTCTTTATCATTTCTTCAAAATCTTCATTCTTCTTCTTAACCTCATCAAACAATTTCAATCTTTCTTCCAATTCTTCATTTTTCTTTTAACTTCACTTAATTCAATATCAAGATCATAATTTTTTATCAACTATCCAATTTTTTCTATTGAAACTTGTTGTAAATCTCTTAACAAATCCAATCTTTCTTCTTCCCAAACATCTCTTTCATTCTTCTCTCTTTTACTAGATTTTCCCATTTGTAATGAATGATTTGCTTACCTATCTTATGCTGCTGCACTTGTCTTTGATTGTTGATTGGTTTTAGCAACTTCACGTGCCTTCACTCCCTTTTTTTATGTCTTCAAAATTGATGATCTTCATTAATGATCAAAACCTCAAACCAATTTCTACTACAACAGTCTTCTGCGATCCTTCTATAGTTCCTAACTAATACCCTTGGTGATTTTAATCAATCTCTAGTCTCTTGCAATTTCTAAAACCAAATCAACCTCTTCCAGTGATTCCTCCTTGATGATTTGCAATTTCTTTTTGGATTGAATTCCAAAAGCAACACATTGATGTTCAGATTTGCAATCCATTTTCTAGAATAGTGATTTCTCCTTTAATGGCAATTTTAACAAATCAATAATTCCTTTGTCGACCTAATAGAAACCTGCACCCTTTACAATTTCTCTTGCATTCTCAACAAGGGGCTGTGAATCCTTTTATTTTCTATATCCTCTTAATTTGGAAGCTACCTTTATAATCTATGGCTCCTTGTTGTGGCATCTAGTGATCAATGGCTATAATCTTTAGACTTGCAATTCCAAAATAATGCCTCCTTTCACATCTATGACTTTCCTTCCACCTTCGATCTTAATGACCAGGCTCTTTGATAACACTCAAACACTGAAAACCTTTGGTATCCAATGACTTACTTTTAGATCCATGACTAACAAACATGCTACAAATTGTATAATATTTAGTTTTACTCACCTTTCAAGATTGTTGTCAACTTTCTTTTCAAACTTTCCTTTGACAATCTTGGAAACCCTAATTCTATGATTCATTTTTTGAAACAAATCTTTTCCTTTAGATCTGTGGCGTATTGTCTTTGTTTGATCGAGCTATTGACTTCCTTCATGGACAACAACTTTACTTGACTGCGATTTGGTTTGCTTTTTCTTTGGTGTCTCAAAACTCTACGAACCCTTAATTTCCTTTGCTGATACCTGCTCTTTTCTCAGTTGTGGCTCCAATCTCACCTTTGTTCCCACAATCTCTTTCTCACCTTGGATCTCATCTATTCTGATACCACTATGATGGTGGTAGATGGAGATGAAACACAATATAAAACACATAGAAACACAAACATGTAATCCTCAATGTGCTACTGCACAAGATTCTTTATTACATCATAACATGATTACAAATCCATATAACGAATGCTACAACATTCTCATGATTACTTGATCATGCTACACCTTTGATTACACACACTTCCTTTTATACCTTGATACATTACAAATGCCTCATTATATAGAGGTCTTACTACATGACTTTGTCTTTCTATGCTCTTCTAATCCTTCTCTAAAAATTTTATCCTCTAGATCATTTCTTCTTTCTAGAAACCTCCTTGACCTATCAAGACTCATCACTCTTTCTAGGCTTCTCCTTTTTTAGTTTTTTTGTCTTTTTCAATTAATTAAATAATTATCATTGGTGGGAGAAATTACTACTCCAATAGTTTGATATTATATAACTAGTAAAACCATCCGTGTAGGTATTTTTTATTCCAAAAGTTTTGAAACAAATAAAAAATCCTCCCCAACATGAAAAACATATTATCTTTTTTATGAGAGAGAGAGATAGATAGAGAAGGGGAGAGATAGATAGAGAAGGGGGAGAAATACAAAGAGATAGAGAGAGAGGGAGATATATATATATATAGAGAGAGAGAGAGGGAGAGATAGAGCGATGGAGATATAAAGATAGAGGGGAGAGAAAGATAGAGAGGGAGGATATATAAATAAAAAGATAGGGGGAGAGATAAATAGAGATGGAGAGAGGAGATAGAGAGGGAGAGAGTGATAGATAAAGATAGAGGGAGAGATAGATAAAGTTGGGTGAGTGTAGAATCATGAAGGTCCAAATTATGATGGACTTAAATAACTTCACATCAAAAATTGAGTAACTATTATTTACACAATATGAAAATAAGGTAATAATAAAAGTTGTAGGAAATTGAATGTATATTATAGTATCTATGACATTTTTTTGAAATGTTTAAAATTTGGTGAAAATTGGTTTCAAAGAGGCACTACTAATTTTTTAAAAAACATAAAAGGTAGGTGCCATTCCATTGAATCTAAGTATAGAAAAAGAAACTAATTTTCCTCCAAGCTTTGGATTGAAGTAAAGGACACATGAGAAGATATGATGCATATTTTCTTATTTTTTAATAAAAAAATATTTAATTATAAGTTTTTTATTGACTTTTTAAAAATATTAAAAATAATTTTTTAACCAACCTAACTTGATCAAAAAATATTAAATTCAAGGATTTTGTTAGCTTATCACCAATAAATCCTAGAATGTGACCATTCTTTTTAGCTGCATGTTTGATCCCAGTACCTAAGAGATGTAGGTTATCTAGGGATTGTAGGGGGGTACCCCCCTGCAGGGTTTGCGGGCTGCGCTCCCTGGTGGGGGTTTTTGGGCAACACCCTTGGAAGCCACATTTTATATATAATTTTTCATTGTAAATATGGATCATTCTTCATTAGGCCAGAGATCTAATGGTAGAGGTTATGTTATCTTTTCTTGCCCTGGAAGGAAACCCCTTTATGAGGATATTATATTATGGCTATGAATGAGTATTACAAGTGTTGCTGGATTGAAGACAAAAGAGGAGATTGATAATGTTGTATTGTAAACTCTATTGAAGTTAATATAGACTGGTGCATCTCTTCTTGTGTGGAGTTTTTTCCCAAAAGTGTTTCTCCATGTAAACATTGTGTTATGTGTTTGATCTTCTATTCCATTATTTTTTTGTGTTGATTTCATACTATCTCCATTTTGGGTCTGTAGTATATTAATGGTTACAGTTGTAATCAAATTTCCATTCTATATTTGTTCATCTTCATTTCTAATAGGTAGGCTACCATGAATCAGGTGAAAAACTCCTCATACTTTGAAGGGCACCACGCATTGAATAGGAGGTGTTGCTATTTTATGCTTTTATGATTCTAAAGAGACATCCTCTAATATGAAAAGACCATTTGAAGATAGGTAAGCTAGGAAATTAAATCTTTGTAAAAAAATTTTGGCTTGACTTTTGAGGAATGTGTTTGTTGGAGAAAGGATTGTAGAAGAAAGAGATGAGCAAGTGGATCATAGTAATGATTTTTTGATCTAGAAACACCATCTAAGTGAAGGGACTAAAATTAAGGGCCATCAATTGGAGAGTAACTATTGAAAAAAGGGATGCTATGACCATGGGACGAGATGTGTCATTAATAACAACTTTAAGGATAGAACCGTAAATAAATTATTACTTTAGGGGTCAAGCCCAAGATGGATCTTTTACTGAGGTGGGATGAAAAAATCCATCAGATGAGTAAATGACTATCCACCTCTATCAACTTCCTCAAATTTGAAGGGATATTGTTATTACGTGGGTCAAAAGATTCCATGTTGGATCTTTGATCAATTGCATGGTTTGCTAGGTAGTCTACCACCATATTGGCTTCCATGTAGTAGTGGGATATCTAAAAAAAATGGTTTTCTCTAGTAGAACCAGGACATGTTGAATTATATAGTTGATTTTCTAGTTAGGGTCTTTCTATATTTAACCGTGTTTACGATGATGAGTGAATCACCTTCTATCCATAAATGGCTCAAATTATTTTCAATTGCAAGTTGTAAACTTTGAAGAATTGCTAGTTCCTAAAAGAAAAGAGTTGATCAAGGGTAGTGATAAAAAAATCTTGATATTGAGGTAGCTTGTCATGCTTACCTTTATAATCAACTATTAATCACCATAAACATGAATGAGTTTAATATTAAGAGATAACATGACACACAATCCTATAAGAAGGGATTTGTACGTAGTGATATTATTTGTAAAAGGAAATTTTATAGAGAAGGTGGAACTAGTATTACACTAGCTCCAGAACCAATTCTACACCTTGAACTATTAATGAATAATTTGTTGGCATTGGCATTGTTTCTCATTGATGTCAAAGGAAAAGGTGGCACATGGTGTTGATGGATGAAAGACATCAGGTTGAGTAGATCATCTGATATTATTATTTCAAAAGGATCTCAAGTTCATAGATGAGAGATGATGTTTGAATAGCAAAAGATGATTTTATGAAGTTTGAATGGCAATGTGTTCCAATGTGTTCATTAGGGTGGATTCAAAATGTTCATCATAGTCATTCAATGCAAAATGTAGAGACATCACGCAGAGTGCAAAGGTGTTTCAGAGATCATGTGTTGAGGTAGAAAAGAATGACGCTTCAAGGATGAAAGTTTTGTTTTTTATTATAAGTTGTGTTTATCTTTGATAATCTCTAGGATGTGCTCATTCTACCTTCTCACCTGATGTTGGATGTTGGTCATCTCCCATGCTTTAAGGATGTTGACATTTGTGTTCTCTTCTATATGTTAGTTGGGTACTCACGATTCTTCATGACACCTTGAATCTAGAAGCATCCGTTTGGTATGCATACAAAAGTTACTTTGTTCTTCATAGAGGTGCTTATGTCAGTGGTTGATACATTGTTGGATCCCCTTCATGTTGCTTCATCAGTCATGTTGTTTTTCATGCTTCTAGTTCATTGGTTTAGTCCACCTACTTCATTAGTCCACATCCTTCATATACTTCATGTAAGATGTTTGGTGCTTTCAGGAATTCAGATTAAAGGTCATTGCACTGAAACAGATTAAGATCTTCTTTAAACATAGTTGTTCTAGTATAAATTGCATACTGTACGTGTTGAAGATGTTTGGTTTGGATTGGTGCTTCAAGGTGTGTTGAAGGTGTTTTGTTTTATGCCATCATATCTTATCAACTTAATGCTATTCAAGGAGATGTCACTCATAATGATCATGTTTCACAGAGGTTCAATGGAGAAAAGATTGCATTTGAGGTGTAGTGTTGGAAACTCTGAATATATGTGTCAAGAAACTTCATGTTAGGGTTTTGTTTCAATATATTCTAAACCCTAAGAAAAGATCCTAAAAAAAAATCTAAGTGTTATGTGCCCATCATTATCCTAAAGTGCTTTTCTTCTATTTAGACGGTGACTTATAATTGCAGGTTATAACCCACTTAAGTTATGATTTAAGGGGCAATGAGTCTTTGTCAGACCGGCCCCTCTTCCTATGACAACAGATGCTTTCCAGTTAAGGGTTTCCATTTGAGTGGGAGTTTGAAATCAAAGGCCACAATTTAATGACACGGGAGCATGAAGAACTCATCCAGTGGTGGAAGTTTAAAAACTATTTGAATTTGAACGGTTCATTTATGTTGTTTAGTTTGATGTGCAGTTTCTTATAAAAATCCCTAAATACCTTGTGACAAGATAGATACCAAATTAGAGGGCTAGAGGATTTTGAAAATAGCTCTGTATGATGATTTGTGAGTGAAGGGTTTGTGACTCATGTTCTATGAAGCAATACCTACGTGATTTTGTGTATAATAATGAGATTCTATTGCAACCCATTATATATATATGCTTAAACTTAATATATGACTTTAGTATGTGCAGAGGTATGAGAACTGGGGAGTATCACTTGAAGATGAAAATATGTTAGATGTTTGGTGGTATACAATGAAGGATTTTAGTATGTGCAGAGGTATGAGAGCTGAGGAGTATCTCTTGATGTTTGGTGGTATATAGTAAAGGGTTAGCCTGCAAAGTCTACATAGTTTTGTGAAGGATCTGATAGTTTGTGATCATGGAGATGATTATTAGGGTCAAGTGATAGCTGGGCAAAACATTGTACATGCATTTGATTGTCCTGCAAAGAAGAAGGTATTGTGCTATTGTATTCTAAGATTCTTGTATAAGTCAAATGACTTCATGGTAATGTTCTTTCGTGTTTGAGTTTATGATGGTTTTTTAAAGGGAGATATAAGATGTATAGTGCTGTAATGAAACAGAGTGTCCCTCTTTGATTTATTTTTCTTTTTCATTCAATTTAGTAATGTATCTTGTCAATGAGACATTTCTTATAGTTAGTGAGACATAATGTTTCTAGTGAGGCATTTTGTAAAGCCAGTGAGGTTGTAAAACAAATCTATAATCTGTGAGATACTTTAAACAGCCAGTGAGACACAAAAATAGCTAGTGAGGCCTTGTAAACAATGAGTTTCTAATTAAGCTAGTGAGGCATTTTCTAAGTGGTTTTTCATCCCTATGAGGGTTTTCGACTCATCAATTCAGTGTCTTGTTTTGTCTTGATGGTTTGTCAATTTGCATATAATACATTTTTGTGGTTTAAGTCTCTTTTATAGTTTGGTATCTTTATGATTCATTCAACATCAAAATATCCATGGTGTTTGAAGTGATTTTATCAAGTTTACATGGTTGAATTCAAGAGAGTTTAAAATTAGATTTTGATTGAAATTAGATCACTGATTCACCCCCCCTCTCAGTGGTCTTTTACTCCATCAAATGGTATCAGAGCACATGTTCCCTATAGAAGTCTAATAGGCTTGGGTAGGTCATGATAGTGGAGTATTATGGGAAAGTGTAAAAGAAATAGAGAAAAGAAAGATGCCAAGAAAAAGGTTGTAAGACAAGCCCCAGTCAAGTCACATACTGATCAAAAGGTACCATCTATACCAAATTCAAATGGTAATATACAATCCATTAATGGAAATGTCTCACAAATTGAGTCAGGTATTAAATTAGAGGTAGATTTTTCTGGAGTTCCTTTCTTTAATGGTTCAGATTTCTCTATTTGGTATATTAGAATGCAAGTCTATCTATCTTCTTTAGGGTATGGCATGTGGATGTCAATTGAGAATGGACATTTTATTTCCTCTAAATCACCTAATACTACAAGTAATAAAGAGGCTTACGAATGCAATCATACAACAAAGAAAGCTATTTTGTCTAGATTATCTAATGAAGTTTCTTGTAAAGTTATGCATTGTGAAACAACTCAGGAAGGAGTTGATTAGAATCTATCAAGGTGATGCACTTGAAGGAGAGGTGATGCAGGAGCATCCAGTGGTGTAAGGGCAATCTTGCATCACCCAAAAAAAGATGTGTTTCAAAATTGTTGACGTTCTTTCCATTTCTTTTCAAAATTTGTGGTTCTTGTTCCATAATCGCTTGAATAATGATGTATAACTTTCAATTTTTGCAAACTGCTCAAAATAGTAACATGCTATTTTTAGAAAGTTTGCATTTAGGCATAGATTGAAGTGAAAATTTACAGGAAGTTACATAATAGAAATATAAGATGTTTGGCGAAGGAATCACGCAAAGATCATTTGCAAGCTGAAAGATATTAAAGTTTCTATTTCCTAAAAAATGCCTGAAAATTATTCAAACTCAAGTTTGAGGCACTAAACGGCCCCGTATGGGCCCAAAAATGGCTGAAACTGGCAGAGCGGGTTCTTAGCACATAGAGAACTCCGCGATCTTTCTAACGCATAAAACAGGTCGTCAATTGGACACCCAGATCAAAAGTTATGGCTCCCAGAAGTTGACCTATTTTTGGAGGGAGATACAAATTTCAAAATTAGGTTGTTGGCCACCAAAAAGGCTATTAATAACCATTTTTGGGAACCTTGGGCAGTAGTAGAGTTAAGGGGGCAAGTGTGGAATCAAGAATAGGTAGGAAAATAGAAACCCTATCTGATTTGGGATTATAGAAGGTAGATGATTCTAGAGTCTTGTGACGGGAAGCTGTAATGTGTTGCAACCTATGGAGGGTTGATTCCTCTGATTGTAGTTGAGCTTATGTAATGTAACAAGTTGTCCAAATCAATAAAGAAAGTACTATTTTCTGTGTGCAATTTTTGTTGTTATGTGTTTTATGATTTACCCCCTTTATCAAGAGGACAACTTGGTGTCTGAGGAAAGTGACAATGAAAGGAGACATTCACATGAAGGAGATGAGATCCAATCTGATTCAGAAGAACAAGATCACATTATGGATGAAGATGGATAGGTGTTTGATGAAAATGATTGTGAAGTTGATTTAAAAGGTGAACTCTTGTGTGCCTTAGATTAGATCAAGCAACTTAGAAAGGAGAATCAAAGTTTAGAAGACCAACTTCAACAAGGAAAAGACTCCAAAGACAAGGTATGTTTAGATTTTGTAAAAGTTTCTTTAGAACTTTAAGAGACAAGAAATCAGATTGTAGACTTAAAGAGTCATGTTGATGAATCAAACAAATTGATTATCAGTCTAAAAACTGAAATTAAGGAAGCCAAAAGGATAATAGATGTAACAAAATCTAACCTTGAGGTGAAAAGAATTGAATGTGTGAAATTAGCGGCAGAAATTGTCAATCTGAGAAAAGATTATGGGGTGTGTGCAAGAAGTTAGTCCACTTTTTGGCCAAAAAGTGGAAGTGTTTTCCCTGAGTTTTAGAATTTGTCACATTTGACCTAAAAATTTGAAGCACTTAAAGGTGGAATCTTGAAAAAAGTCAATAAATATGATATGTACTACTTGGAGTCTAGTTTCCAAATATGTAATTTTTTTTAATACCTAGATGATACAAATTGAATTTTAATAGGCATTTCTAAAAACCACTATTTAAAAGTCACTTTTTTTTACTATACCATGCACGTGTACGTCATCCATATTTTGACCTAAATAATCATATTTTTCTAAATCCTTTTGGGAAAAAGATTTGTAACTCAATGAAGCACGTTTTCTATTTTCTTTTTGTAATTTTTTATTGATTTTCTTTTTTGTTAATTATTTATTGGCCATTTTTGGTGTTTTAAAAAATCGTCATGTATGTCACACATAAGATAACCTAAAATTATCATTTTTGAATTTTTTTTTCAAATTGAAAAGAATTGTCTGAAATACATTTTCGTGCTATTTTTTACAAAAAAATATTTTAATAAAAAGTTATTAAATTATTAAAAAACCCTGATAATTCAAGTTTATGGACCTATTTCATCATAACTTAATTAAAAAATAGAAAAGTAATCCAATTGTAAAAAAAATTACATATTTGGAAATTACTATTTGGAATCTACATTATCTCATCTATAATGGGTTTTAAATTTCATCAAAAAATTATGCAAAAAGGCCTTCAGACATATACCCAAAGTCACTATTTTGTTGTGACATTGATAGGACCTTAAACTTACAGGTGAAACTAGGTCCAAAGCCAAGGGTCGGGTTGCCAAACCTTTTTTCTAACCCAAAACCCATAGCAAAAATTGGGTCAGGAATCCCGTTTCTAAAAAATGGGATCCCATTTCTAGAAAACGAGATCCCGCTTTTGGCTCAAGATCCTGAAGCATAACGGAATCTCATTTCATAAAAAGTGGGATTCCATTTTGGTTTACCCAATTTTGGGTTTTTTTCTAAGTCAAAAACTTCCACCTTAAGTGGACCCATCTTTGTGCATTTACCCTATGAAGGTCTCAAGGTTCTATCCAAGAAATATCAAGAGTTTGAAGAAAGCACAAACAAGTTGCATGAAATGTTGGGCAAACAAAAACACTATAAGGATGTCACAACCCACATTTGAAAAATGTCACAATTCAATTTTTGAATTCCAAATTTGAAGAAAATAAACATAAATTTAAATAAGGATAAGATAACAAGAGTGGATGAAGCATTGTTATTAAACAAAGAAGGTGGATGAAGCATTGTTATTAAACAAAGAAGGTGGATGAAGCATTACCATTAAACAAAGAGAGTGGAGGATCATGGATTTTTCTATAAATTGCAAGGGTTTGATGAAGAAGGATCATCTCTAGTTTTGGGAGTGCTATAGAATTTTGTAAGATCAGTCCTCTCTCTTTCTTTTTATAATTCTATTAAATAGCTCTATTTTTATGATTTCATGAATTCTCAGTTGGATTTGTTTTGTAAAGTTAATATTAAAATTTGGTTATGTTGTCTGATGATTGTGATTTCACGAATAATAACATTACTGCACTTTAAAAAAACCTACCAGAAAACTCAGCTAAACATTCACGTAGGCTTAATCGGAATTTTAATGATAAAGTTTAGGGTGTCCTCAAGATCGCCAACACTGTGTAGTTGTAATACAATACGGGTTACTCATAAGATTGAAGTATGTACAATCTCATCCACTAAACCAGCATGCTGCGTGCACCTAGAACACAAGCAAAGCTTACATTTTGGGAGCGTCCCCATTTTGTGCTTATCCTAGAATCATTGTATTTCATAAAATGATTTCCATCTGAGGCATTCTGTCAAACAGTTCACGTGCCTTGTCTAGGCTTCCACATTCTGCATACGTATCTACCAGTGCATATTAAAAAATTGTATCTGGTGAAATTTCTTTTTCGAGTATGTTTTGATGAATGTCCATACTCTGACTCAAAGCTCCCATTTTGGCATTGGATCTGACAAAAAACCCCCCCTCTGTTCTGCCTTGATGGACTTGATGGACGACCATGCCTTGTTTCCAATTTGAATAACCTCATTCATAAAGCCAAAGATGTGGGTCTATAATTTGTTTATAGTCCACTTATGTATCAGTCATAGTACAAACATATTTACATTTCACACCAACATTTGCATGTGCCTTTACACTCACCAGTCACATTTGCTTAATAGTTTCTAACACCTTTTCAACTAATCCATTTTGTGTAGATCCTGCAATCTTTACTTTCCGTTAGAAGACATCTCTTTAAGGCATTATGTCAAACAGTTTGCATGCATTGTCTATATATCCATGTTTTGCATACATATCATTTTCAACTATAATATCTGGCAAAAATTGCCCTACCCTTATGTTTTCTTTACCCTGTTCCTAAACTTCAATTTGTGCACTAGCAGTCAGGATGCTGGCAAAGGTTGAGGAGTTGGTCTTTACACAGCCAGTCTCGCCATTTTGGCATGGGCTGGGAGCTCACTGGCAAATGTGAATTGAATGGGTTGGAGGCTCGTTCATTGCATTTGGTGAAACACTGTATGAGATTTTGTCAAATGTGAAACACTTAATATTTTCGTCTAATAACCTGCATTTTCAAGAACGCACTTTCACAAAGTAAAAAAAAATTCACTCTTTCATCCCTCACAGGCAATGCGCATTTGTCATAGGCACAACTTTTCAGAATAAGCATATTAACATGTATGTCAAGCGCAGAAGTTTGTGGCAGTTTCTAAAATACTCTAGGAAGTATTATATTTTTTTATGATGTTTCTCTTTTTAACCATGATATTTCTTAGCATTTGAAGGCCAGATTTTAATGGATTACTCTAAGGGAATAAAAGTGTATATCTTGTATGACCTATTTGGTACATGAACCAACTCCTACCCAGCATCCATCGGCCATTTGCTACTTTCAGTCATTATAACCTTAACAAAAAACTTATGCACAAATTATCTCTTGAATGATTTGAAATTGTAATTAATTTTCAAACACAACCTTCACAAAATTCAATAAAGATGAATTTATGCACAAATTATCTCTTGAATGATTTGAAATTGTAATTAATTTTCAATCACAACCTTCACAAAATTCAATAAAGACGAATTCATGCACAAATTATCTCTTGAATGATTTCAAATTGTGATAAATTTTCTTTGTAGCTTAGGGAAGAGGACCCGGTAGTGGTGCACCCTAACTTGACGCCTCTCAAAATCATACGTGGCATTTTTGAATCACTACAAAATATTTACAGTAGCTTACTTGGCAATGCCCTTGCTAATAACTATTCTTTTGTGGATCTCTTCATATCCCTAAGAGATAATTTACCATCTAGCTCATAAATAAATTTTCTCGATGTCAATGGTATTGGTGGAATTGATTTACGTCTCCATCACAAGCAATCCTTACATCCTCAACAAATAGACCCTATCTATTGTACTTGTCATCTAGGGACTTCTCATCATGTTTGTATGTGAGATCTTTAATTTTTGTTTTGAAACTGTAATTTTCACCTATGAGTTTTAATAGGTTAGATAGAATTCTCCCTATCTTTTATTTAATATTGATGTAATGAATTAGACCATTGAAAATATATTTCATATGGAAGCACATCCTTTGAAATAATGTGGGAATCAATTATTATACCTTCAACTTATATGAGAGTTTTCTTTGAATATAGCTCTGAGTTATTTGTTAGCATCAAGTGCATATGAACCATGTGTTTCTTGTGAATTCTATTATGCTATAGGGTACATTTACCACTACAATTATACTATCATAAATATTGTCATGAAGCTCTCTAAAAATAATGTGTAGAGAGATTGTAGAGTGAGTCTCTAATTTGTAAGGGGAGGAGGAAAACTCTTGGTCACACAAATAGCATTGGTGAAGTATGATACCATGTAAAAGTTTCCTTTGACTTGAACCTTGAAAACTATTGTTTCAATCTTGCTATTTAATCATGTCCCTATAATTTGGAATAATCTCCTTTTCCATAATCATGAGTAGGGGAACCTAAGATGCATTCAAATCTTACTAGCATCTTTCTCACAAACAGGTTCCATATGAAAGCTTGAGTATCCTTTCTCATTGATGTTTATGAATAATTGGGAATGTGATAGTATGAGTGAGTAAATTGGTTTGTGAATGTATGCAAAGATGCTGCATGGTTGAATCTTGTTTCTACTCTATAAATTGTTCAAATCCTAAGAATTAGATAAACAGTATTATGTGGAATTAGAATTCTAAAAATTACTTGAGCTGCCTTGGTCGATAACACTCTTTTATCTTAATTATGAATGAGCAAGCTTGTTAAGTTGATCTGTTCATTAAAGGTCATATTGCTTCCCAAGGATCATTCAGAATTTATTCATATTGTATTTGGAATTATATTTGAAGAACAAAGTTATCAGTTAAACCTAATTTTAAGAGTGGTCTTAACACTAATAGTTTTGTATCTGTACGATTATGTTGATATTGTTTTATACATGATACTTGTTTCAAGCTGGTTGTTCCCGTTAATGTCCTATAAACTAGTATCTTTGCTTTATGCAAGTTCTTTCAATTTAGTTAGGTAAACCTTATAAATCAATGTCCAAACTCAACCCAATCATAGTGTTCGGTATTTACGGTACCTCTGGGTCATGTTTACGGGTAATGCCGTCGCGTTGAACCAAGTACCTCGCACCTAACATAGCTGCAACAACGACATCTGGGTACCGTCCCTCTAAATCGTCGGGGAGTAATAAGGAACATGTCAAAATTAAATCCGCAGGAAGGGAAAATCTCCTTGGATATCCCACTAAGAAGATTAACTAAAAAGAAAGGATGATTCTATTGAACTAATGTTTACATGATGCTCATTTGGAAAACACTCTGAGCATACTAACAGAAAATGAGGCTTATTGACACGTGAGTATAGATCGGGGAGGACATGTGAAATGTCAGATAGGCCAACTAGGCAAATCCAGAAATGCTATCTATCATATGCTTTCACCTTGCCCTTGCAGATCGTGGTGAAAATACTAGGGAATTAGGAACGGACTTAGTCACGATTTGGCTTGAGGAAGTAAGCTAGATTTCATGGGTAGACATCTTATAGGGATTCCTCCACACTAGGACTAGCTGACACCCCCTTAGGTGTTTGTGGTAGTGGACTAACTTCCATCTCTGTTTCACCGAGTGGGTGGTAGCCAACAAAGAACTATCTGGGGCAGGGAATAACCCTAGAAAGGGTTGGGTACCCGCTCACAGTTATATCAAACATAGTGCAAAATAGAACTACATGTTCGCATTCCCCGCGTTAGTCACATCCTAAGGAGGGGGCCTTGATCCCGTGGATATAGGGTATGTAGGCAGTTTGGACAGTGAAGGATGCCCCCAGTACTCAGGTCCCCTGGATGTAGGGTGTCCTACAATTAGCATCGTGATCTTAATTATCTGAGTAGTGATTACTGAGTTGTGTTAACATGAGATTGTTAAGTTAATTTTGTGCAGATGATAAGGATACAGTTACGAGAGGAGAAGCAAACTATTTTCGAATGCAGGATGTAATACATGACTTAAGGTATGAACTGATCCGTTGTTCTTCTAGGTTATCTTACATAATGTATCTTCTCTCATAATGTACTCTCTCTTCGCTAGATGTAAAATCGGTGATCTTTTAAGAAACTGATGATTCTAGGAAACTAAATTTCAAGTTTCATCACATTGCTATAGCATACATAAGCACTTCTGGAAGAATTTCACATTTCCTACATCTGTCAGATTATTATTTTTATTCATTTGTACTTTCAAAATCAGAGTTAATGTTATTTGATTTAGGATGAGTCGGGTCCTTACAAAGGACACCATAGGCTTAGGATATGAGGAAGGACAGACCTCTAAGGCAAGAAAGACACCTAAAAAGAGATAGGTTTGTGTTTTCATGCTACTGCTCTTGAAGACAAGAAGAAGACAGAAGATTAGGTCTTTAATAGAAGGAGAAGAAGAGGAGACATCAAGCAACACCATTCAATGAGGTACAATTATTCTCAATTTCATGGTTATTGCTATTCTTGTCATGTCTTTGGTCATAGAGCTAGACATTGTAGAAATGGTCTTGGATGGAATAAGGATAAGAGTTATTATAGTTTGTCAAACAAACTTCAATGCTACAATTGCAATCAACTAGGTCATATTGCAAGATTTTGTTACATCCAAACAAGAAATGATGTTCCTAGATTTTCAAAAAGACATGTTACTTTTAACTTTCTAGATGGGAATAATGTCACTTGTTTCAAGTGTCATAATTTTGGGCATAAGGCATAGTTTTGTAGAAGTAAATTGAAGACATCTAGAGTAGACACCTTGAGCAAGAAAAAGAAAGAGCCTATAAGAGTTTGGAGAAGAAAATAGATCTAGGCAAAGCAAGTCCTGATCTTGTGCACTTTGCACAAGAGACATCTTTTGCTACCTAGATACCATCATGGAGTCAGGGGGAGATGTGTAAGGTCTTATCATTTATCCCCATGAAGATATGGCAGTATAATGTGTATTAAGTAACCATGTTTGTGTTTTGCATTAATGGTTAGCAAAAGGTTGAATGGTTGCTTTCAAAGGGAGATGTTTAGTACATATTTCTATTTACTTTTGGTGCCTCTACATTTGAAGGTAAGGCTTCTCCGATGACAATGCCAAAGAAAGGTAGTCAGTGGTCTTCATACTTGATGTGACTATACCCCCCTTGATTGATTAGTGGTATGTAGTGGTTTGCTTGTTGATAGTGGCATAATGGATATCTAATGCTCTTGCATAATATAAAAATTGGTGACTGCCCAAGGATTGTTCTTTGGAATCACAATGTCCTATGACAGTTGAAGAAGATAGTGTTCTGACAATCCCTGTTTAACAAACAATGGGTAGAACAAATGACAAATAATAGTCCTTGTTTTTCATGAAGAGTGGTCCTCACCTTGGTTCTACCTTATCATGGTTCTGATAGCCTTTTGAGGATGCTGATACAATGTTTGTATTGGGGCAGTTTTTTGATGATATTTTCAGGTGTTAGTCTTTGATACAGTCTATATTATGATTGTTGTTAAAGTTTAAAAGATCCCTGCAATAAGGAACATGATATGGTATTCATGTAGGATGCATTAATGCTCAAAACTTTTGGTCCACATATGCAATCATAGTGATGATTCTATAGTCATTACATTGATCTTGATTTTCACATTAGGACAGGGTATGGCATTCATCATGGTGAATAAGAATTTTTATGGTCAAATGTTGTAGTTGCATGTGCTAAGGTAGACATGCATGTTGTTGATAGGGGGAGTTGGACTTCATTCATTACTTTTTCTTTCTTCATTTGTGACAATGACATGATGTGTACTTTTCATGTGATCAAGATGTGTACTTCTTTGTAACTATGACACATGTTTGATCTTATATATGATGTTTGACATTTTGAATGATGTTTTTTTGTTTCCTATGGCAACCCTTCCTGGGGAATATGTGCATTGTTGTTTTGGTATATGGTTTTATATGTTTGTTTTGGACAGTCATACTCTTTGTTATGGTTACTCACAATGCTTGGTTGACAGGGCAGTGATTGAAACAAACCTGTGGCATATTTTAGCCTTGATGATCACTTTGTGATGTTTTCTGTGATAGTCAATTGGCAAATGGTTATGATGGTCATGCTTCTATAGCAGTTACAGTCATAAGATAGCAGTTATAGTCATATACATGCTATTTCATTTAGTGGGTACAGTCATATACATTCTTTCCATTCAGATTTATGATGTTTAGTTATAGGACCAGTATGTCATATACTTTATTTGATCTGCTCCTCATTCAATGCTATGACAGTTGTTCTTATGCTCAATACAGTGGTTGACAATATATAGTACTATTGATTTTAAGTGATTGTTTTTAACTACTCCATGAGGCCTAACAATTCTTTCATTGTTTTATAGTGATATGATCTTTGTTTTACTGATACAAGATTTCATGAAGTCATGATATAAAGTGGACAGCGTTATAGCTTCAAGATAGTGATTAGGTGGTTTGTTGACAGGAAGAGTACTTTTTGATCATAACATCTTTCCAAGTTTACAATGCTTTAACATAGTAGCTTTGATTTACATATTAGACAATGGTATTACAAGGTTAATGACAGTACAACAATTTTTGATCATGTTTGAAAGTTGAGGAGAAGGGTCTTTTATGTTTTTGACAGTGCTTTATGTACTACAACTCACATGGTCTCATAATTGTTGATTTTCTTTCCTGTTCTATAATGGAATGATAGTGGTTATGTTTTGTGATAATCTTGTCTTTGACAGTGTGTTAGCAATTGCTTGGACACTTGTTAGTGATGGTGTTTTGGATAGGGTTCCTTCCAAGCGGGAGAAAATGCTTGTTGCATTATTATTTTTTATTGATAGTGATATTCATTCTTTTAGGACTGTTTCTATGTAGATGCATTCAAAACAGGGGGGAGTACTTATTTTCCAATCAAGAGCCCTTTGACATTGTTGTCAAAGGGGGAGAGAGAGAATGAAGAACAAGGATGCAAAGTTATGTTGACATCAATGCCAAAGGGGGAGTTTGTTGGCATTGGCATTGTTTGTCATTGATGTCAAAGGCAAAGGTGACACGTGGTGTTGATGTGATGTAGGGTGTTGATAGATCAAAGACATTAGGTTTAGTGGATCATCAGATATTATTGTTTCAAAAGGATCTCAGGTTCATAGGTGAGAGATTATGTTTGAATAGAAAAGGATGATTCCATGAAGTTTGAATGGCAATGTGTTCCAATGTGTTCATTAGGGTGGATTCAGGATGTTCATCATAGTCATTCAATGTAAAATTTAGAGACATCATGTAGAGTCCAAAGGTGTTTCAAGGATCATGCATTGAGGTAGCAAAGGATGATGCTTCAAGGATGAAAGATGAGTTTGTTGTTATAAGCTATGTTTATCTTTCATAAGCTCTACGATGTGTTCATGCTATCTTCTCATCTGATGTTGGATGTTGGTCATCTCCCATGCTTTAAGGATGTTGACATTGGTGTTCTCTTCTCTATGTCAGTTGGGTACTCATGATAATTCATGACAGCTTGAATCTAAGCATCAGTTTGGTATGCATGCAAAAGTTACTTTTTTCTTCATAGAGGTGTTGATGTCAGTGATTGATACATTGTTGGATCCCCTTCATGTTGCTTCATCAGTCACGTTGTTTGTCATTTTTCTAGTTCATTGGTTTAGTCCACATGCTTCATCCATCCACATCCTTAATAGACTTCATGTAAGATGTTTGGTACTTTCAGGAAGTTAGATCAAAGGTCATTGCATTCAAATAGATTAAGATCTTCTTGAAACACAGTTGTTCTAGTATAAATTCCATACTGCAAGTGTTGAAGATGTTTGGTTTGGATTGGTGCTTCAAAGTGTGTTGAAGATGTTTGGTTTGGATTGGTGCTTCAAGGTGTGTTGAAGGTGTTTGGTTTTATGCCATCATATCTTATCAGCTTAATGTTATTCAAGGAGATGTCACTCATAATGATCATGTTTCACAGAGGTTCAATGGAGAAAAGATTACATTTGAGGTGTAGTGTTGGAAACTATGAATATATGTGTCAAGAGACTTCATGCCAGGGTTTTGTTTCAATATATTCAAACCCTAAAAAAAGATCCTAAAACAAAATCTAAGTGTTATGTGCCCATCATTATCGTAAAGCACTTTTCTTCTATTTAGATAGTGACTTATAATTGTAGGTTATAACCCACTTAAGTTATGACTTAAGGGGCATCGAGTCATTGTCAGACTGAACCCTCTTCCTACGCCAACTGATGCTCTCTGGTTAAGGGTTTCCATTTGAGCAGGGGTTTGAAATCAAAGGCCATAATTTAATGACATGGGAGTGTGAAGAACTCATCCAATGGTTCGTTTATGTTGTTTAGTTTGATGTGTAGTTTCTTATAAAAATCCCTAACTGCCCTATAACTCGATAGATACCAACTTAGAGAACTAGAGAATTTTGAAAAGAGCTCTATATGATGATTTGTGAGTGAAGGGTTTATGACTCATGTTATATGAAGGAATACCTACGTGATTTTGTGCATAATAATGAGATTCCAAGGCAAACTAGTATATATATAAAAATGATTAAACTTAATATATGACTTTAGTATGCGCAGAGGTATGAGAACTAAGGAGTATCACTTGAAGATGAAAAGTGTTAGATGTTTGGTGGAATATAGTGAAGGGTTTTAGTATGTCTAGTGGTATGAGAACTAAGGAGTATCTCTTGATGTTTGGTGGTATATAGTGAAGGGTCAGCTTGCAGAGTCTACATAGTTTTGTGAAGGATCTGATAGTTTGTGATCATGGACATGATTATTAGGGTCAAGTGATAGCTAAGAAAAACCTCGTACATCCATTTGATCATCCTACAAAGAAGAAGGTATTGTGCTATTGTATTATAAGATTCTTGTATAAGTCAAATGACTTCATGGTAATGTTCTTTTGTGTTGAAGTTTATGATGGTTTTGTAAAGGGTGATATAAGATGTATAGTGCTGCAATAAAATAGAGTGTCCCTCTGTGATTCCTTTTCCTTTTTCATTCAATTTAGTAATGTATCTTGTCAAAGAGACATTTATTATAGTTAGTGAGACATAACGTTGCCAATGAGGCTTTAAAACAAATTGGTAATTAGTGAGATTCTTCAAAAAGCTAGTGAGGCACAAAAATAGCTAGTGAGGGTTTGTAAACAATGAGTTTCTGATTATGCTAGCGAGGCATTTTCTTAGTGGTTTTTCATCACAATGAGGGTTTTGCACTCATCAATTTTGTGTCTTGTTTTGTCTTGATGGTTTGTCAATTTGCATATAATACATTTTTGTGGTTTAAGTCTCTTGTATAGTTTGGTATCTTTATGATTCATTCAACATCAAAATATCCATGGTGTTTAAAGTGATTTTATCAAGTTTACATGGTTGAATTCAAGAGAGTTTAAAATCAGATTTGGATTGAAATTAGACCATTGATTCAACCCCCCTGTCAGTAGTTCTGTACTCCAACATAATTCCCATGAATAATCAGGATCTAAAGAAATGATATGGTTACCAAGGAAAGAATCTTGATTAGGAATAAAAATGAGGGAGGGAGCATTAGCCAAATGGTCTACTAATGCTTTTCCTTTGATTACCTTTTGGGAGACAAATTTAAGGTCAAATTTAGTTAGCAACATTACCCATTTAGCTATACAACCTTACAAATTTGATTTTGAGAAAAGATGCTTAAGTGGATCAAATTTTATGATAACATGCATTTCCACATGGAGAAGGTAATGTCTCATCTTGTGGATCACAAATACCAAAATGAAACACTATTTCTCTAATGTTGAATAATGAGTTTCATAATCTCATATGGTTCAATTATGTAATTCATAGCATGTTCCTTACCATCATCACCATGCTAGGATAATAAGGTACATGAAGCATGGGATTACATATATGTGTAAAGAAGAAAAGGACACCCAGTAATAGCTATCATTAGAATAGGAGGGCTCACCAAATATCTCTTGAGATCATCAAAGGCTTTTTGAAAAATTTATTTTGAGACAATATGATGGGTTTCTATGTCATTCACATTGTGTTAGTTCTTCAACTTTCACTAACATGAAATGTTGGCTTCACACATCTATAATATTTAACACATGAGAGAGTAAATTTTTCATCATCCATAACATATCATTTCATATTTAACACACATGAAGATACTTAAACTAAAATCATTTCCCCCTAAAGGATTGGATTTGGTAACACACATTTTGAGACAATCTCATGGGTTTTTGCCTCATTCACATTCTATAGCTTCTTCAACTCTCAATAACTTGGAAGGTTGGCCTCACACATGAATAATATTTAATGCATAAGAAAGAATTTGTAAATTTTTTATCGTCCACAACACATCCTTTGAATTTTAACACACATAAATCTACTTCAACTATAATCATTTCCCCCTAAGCATCAGATTTGACACTATTCATCTTGTGACAATTTGATTGGTCTTTGTCTCTTACAGATTGCATGGCTCGCTCAACTCTAACTAACTTAAGACTTTGGCCTTATACATCTCTAATACTTAACACAAGAGAAAGACTATAATTTTTTTATCATGCAAAACATATCCTTTCAACATTGACACACATGAAGCTACATCACCCTAAGTCATTATCGCCTAAACGATTGGTTTTGGCACCAGTCATTTGGAAACATTCTGATGGGCTTCTATCTCATTTACATTTAGTGGTTTGTTCAACTCTAACTAACTTGGAATGTCAACTGGCCTCACATGTCAATAATATTTAATACATGAGAAAGGATTTATAAATTTGTTACCATCTACAACACATCCTTTCAACTTTAGTACATATGAAGCTACTTCAACTAAAATCATTTCCCCCTAAGCATCAAATTTGACAGTTGTCATTTTGAGACAATTTTGTGGGTCCCTATCTCTTTCACATTGTGTGGCTCATTAAATTATCACTAACTTAGAACTTTGGCCTCATATGCCTCTAATTTTTAACACATGAGAAAGACTTTGTAAATTCATTGCCATCCATAATGTATGCTTTCAAATTTAATACAGATGAAGCTACATCACCTAAAGTCATTTCCCTTTAAGGGATTAGATTTGGTACCACTTATTTTGAGACAATATGATGGGATTTTGTCTCATTCACATTATGGGGTTCATTGAACTCACACTAACACAGAATGTTGGCCTCACATGCCTATAGTATTTAACACACAAAAAAGACTGTGTAAATTTGTTATCATCCACAAAATATCCTTTCAATTTTAACACACATGAAGATACTTCAAATAAAATAATTTCTCCTAAGAATTATATTTGACACTACTCATTTTTAGACAATCTAATTAGTTTTCATCTCTTTCAAGTTGTGTGCTCATTAAACTCCCACTAAATTGGAATGTTCACCTCACTAATATTTAACACAAAAGAAAGGCTTTGGATATTTTCATCGTATAAAAAATATCCTTTCAACTATATAACACATGAAGATACTTCAACTAAGACTATTTCCCCCTAAGTATTAGATTTGATACTGCTCATCTTGATACAATTTGATCAATCTACATCTCTTTCATGTTGTTTAGCTTATTCAACTCTTACTAGCTTAGAATGTTGGCCTCATACATATATAATATTTAACACATGAGAAATACATTTTAAATTTGTTATAATCCACAACATATCCTTTCAACTTTAACACACATTAAGCTACTTTAATTAAATTCATTTTCCCCTAAAGGATTAGATTTGGTACCACTCATTTTGGGACAATTTGATAATATTTAATAGATGAGAAAGACTTTGTAAATTTGTTATCATCCACAACATGGGTAAGTGCATGATCATGATGGGCCAAATAGTACCCCTAAGTGGCAATGTAAATGTAAAAAACAGACTTAATTAACTTCATGTTAATAATTGAATGAGTTATCTACACAATCTAGAAATAAGGTAGTAATAATAGTTGTATTAAATTTAATGTAGTTTATGGGCTACTACTTTATTTTTAAAAAAATTAAAAATAGTTTGGTGAAAATTGGATATTTCAATGAAGCACTACTAAAATTTTTAGAAAAATGTAAAAAGTATGTGTCATTCCAGCCAACCTAAGTATGAGAAAAAGATAATATTTTTCCTCCATGATTTGGATTTAAGTAAATGACACATGAGCAGATGTGACGCATATTTTTTTGAATTTTTAAGTAAATACATAATTATTTATGATTTTTTTACTAACTTTTTAAATATATTAAAAAATAATTTTCCAGCCAACCTAACATGGTAAAAGATATATGAAAATCAAAAATTTTAAATTTTAATGTATACCCAATAAATCCTAGAATGTGATGCATCTTTTGGATTTAAAAAATGATTAATATATTAAAAGTTATGGATGTTTTTCAATATGTATATCTATCAGGAAATTAGACATAGTGTATGTGGAAAATTAATAATAATTACTTATTAAAAAAAATTTAATTAAAGAGGGTAAAAAATTTATTAATCAAAGAGAGCAGTACAAAGCATAAAAGCAAGAAGAGGCCCAAACAGGGCCGGAGACAACAAACAAGAAATCAAGAAGTGGTCATGCAACATCTAACATCCTCCATGACCAAATCCACCAAATCCTGAGCAAGATCCCCAGGTAAACTATTCCAATCATCCACCAGCCAAGTCCCATTCTTCTCAAAAGCCCATTTGGCCAACCTATCAGCTACTTTATTCCATTCCCAAGGGATATGAGAGAAGGTGATAGAATCAAATAAATCTCCAAGATTGGTGATTTGCTTAGCCACCATCACAAGCTGCCAACTAACATCATCAAACTACCTTCTATTTATCAAGTCTATCACCACCTGAGAATTTGACTTGCAGATAATCTTATTCCAACCAAGGGCATATGCCTTTTTCAAAGCCAAAAGAATAGCCAAGGTCTCCATAAGATTATTAGAGTGCAACCCCCTATATTTTGAGAAGAAAAACACAACCACCCCAGAACTATCTCTAACCACCCCACCAATGCCAGCGTACCTAGGGTTACCCCTTGCAGACCCATCAGTATTGATTTTCAAGACTCCAGTGGGAGGGGGAAACCAATGCCTTTCCCTAGAAACCTTCCTTCTAGAACACTTGCTGCACCCAATCTTGGGCCTTCCAAGACCCCCAACAAGAATCCCCAGATTACAAATCACTTTAGTGTCACCAGGATCCACCAAGGCTGACAGATCACATTTAGCATACAAGGTCTCTTGCAAAGCCCCAAAATGCGAGGCCAAACTTGACCCACCAACAACTTCTTATCTAGAAAGACCTTGCAATTGCACTCCAACCAGATGTGCCACATAATCAAACTAGGGCCAATTGGCCATGCTATGTGTAGAAACAAAGTCCTCATCGAAATGGGCTAAAAGTCCTCACCGAAATGGGCTAAAAGTCCTGCTAAAACCTCTCTAGAGAAGAAGGGTGCCTGCACTACAAACTCTAGGCCCCCCACCAAAAATGCCAAATAGTCCTAGCAAAAAGGCATAGGAAGAAAAGATGTGAAATAATCTCAACATATTTTAGACATAAGAAGCATAAGGAAGGACCTTGGAAGCCATGCTTATAGAGGTTATCCAAGTCAAACACCTGCCATAAACCACCAGCTAAGAAAATAAATTGCATGTTGGCTAAGAGAATTTATTCCAAATATTTTTCCACCAAGGAACCTCAGCACTACCCTAGGCCTATCTATCTAAAACATGATACCTTGAAGCAACAGTGAAATTCCCTTTTGGATCCAGACCCCAAGCCTGCACATCCCACTCTGGGAGAGAACAACACTCTATCAGCCAAAATGGAAGACAACTCCCTTATATCCTCCAAAGATCCACCCACGGGCCATTCTTGCATATCCTTCCACTAGTAAACAATAGTCTACCCCAAAGCCTGAGGGACTTTGAAATCCATCACTCTACTCCAACCAGCCTAAACAAAAATCCTACATAAGTCCCCCAAGTGAGGGTGTGAGGAGAGGATAGGCGGGAAGCCATATTAGGAGTCATGCCAAAAAAGAGCATCAAAGCCTCTATTATAGATCCAAAATAGGCCTTGTTTAACTAGTGCAGGCCCCCTCTTGAGAGTATCCCAGATCATAGAACCTCTCCCTAAAAGACTAAAATGAGGCACCTCAGTTCCACCTCCCCAAGGTACTTGAAGGTAAGGATCCTAGCCCAATACTGATGCTGATATGAACACCATCTCTTGTATAGCTTAGCAGCCAAAGCCTGTCCATTCTAATCTGTACTATGCAAACCCAGACCACCATCCTGCTTTGGCTGGCAAACAACTTCCCACTTAATTAAGCTCCACTTCTTTGAAAGGAGATTACCTGACCAAAGAAACTACCGACAGAGGCCCTCAAAATCTTTAATGAAACTTGAGGGAGCTGTTAACACAAAGCACCTATATATAGGAAGGGCCTATACCATAGACTTCAATAGAGTAACTCTTCCAGCCATAGATAACCATCTATAGGTCCAGTGACAAACCAGCCCATGAAATTTATAATCCATCACATCCTACCAAAAACACCTAGGAAGTGGGCGCACATCTAGAGGGATGCCAAGATATATAAAAGGAAGTTTCCCCATCTGAAACCTTAAGATCCTAGCAATACACTGTTGATTAAGCCTAGGGGTATTAAAGAAATAAATACAAGAATTACTTTCATTAATGCTTTGACCTGAGGTAGTCATGTAACAATCTAAAATCTGAGGCAAAGCAACCGCTTTAGCCACCTTAGCAACACCCATCAAAGCCGTATCATCCACAAATTGAAGATGAGTTTGAGGAGAAAGAGAATTGCTCCATTTCCATCCTTGAAAGAGCCCGTCCATAACACAAGACTTAATGAATCTCCCCAAGCCTTCAGCCATGAAGATGAAAAAATACTTAATGAATCTCCCCAAGCCTTTAGCCATGAAGATGAACAAATATGGCGATAAGGGGTCCCCCTGTTGAAGACCTCTGGAAGCACCAAACAAATCTGAAGACTCCCCATTTATGAGAATAGAAAATGAGGAAGTCCTCACATAGCTCATGACCCAATCAATCCACTCACAACTGAATGTGAAGGCTCTGAGAATTTTGATCAAAAAACCCCAGTTAACTCTATCATAATCTTTAGCCATGTACAACTTTATAAACATAGCCTTTTCCTTAGAAGAGGCCATAGGGTGCATAGACTCAGCCACAATAACTACTCCATCCAAAATTTGTCTACCCACAACAAAGCCCCCTTGTTCCTCTGAGATCAACTTATCTAGACATGGCTTCAAATGTTTAGCAATTAGCTTTGTAATGATTTTATACACCACATTACACAACGCAATTGGTCAAAAAAGACCTAGAGAATTAGCACCCTCGCATTTTGGGATAAGAGCAAGAAACATGGCATTCATGGATCGCAACATTTGCGTATTCCTAAAAGACTCGTACACAGCCTCCAATAGATCAAGGTTGATGACTTCCCAAAATTCCTAAAAGAACTTAGCTAGGAACCCATCAGGACCAGGAGCCTTCCTTTTTTTCAACTGAAACACCACATCCTCCAACTCCTTCAAAGAAATAGTTTTAAGAAGAGAAACATTCATATCTATAGTCACCAGAGAGGGAATACAAGCTAGGATAGAAGCTTCCTCCTCACTAGCAGGTGAGGTATCTTCAAAGAAGAGAGCAGAGAAAAAATGAACCACCTCACTAGAGATCCCCAAAGAGGAAGAAAGAACAGAACCCTTAGGAGAGCGATGAGAAGAGATAAAGTTACCTTGTCTTTGAGCCTTCACCTATTTATGAAAGAAGGAAGTATTCCTGTCTCCTTCCTGAAGCCAATCAACACGAGCCTTCTGTTTCCAAAAAATTTCCTCACGAAGCTCCCATTCCTCAAGGTCTTTAACTGCATTAACCTTAAGCCTGCTTAAATTCGTATCAAGACCCTGGTCCTGAATCTGCCTGGTAATAGAATCCAAACACTCCTAGGTAACCCTTTTCAGCTGAATCATGTTGCCAAATTGATACTTATTCCAATGTTTCAATTTATACTTCACATATTGAAGCCTTTGCACAAATGAGTACATAGCTATACCAAAAGTAGGTTGTCCTTTAGTCCACCATCTAGAAACCAAGTCAAGTAGACTCTCCTCCCTGAGCCACATAAGTTGAAATCTAAAAGTTTGTTTCTTAGGACCACTAGCCAAATGGGTAGAGAATTTGATCAGCCAATGGTCTAATCCTCGCCAATCTGAAATATTAGAACTTAATAGCCACTTGTCACCCACCCAAAAATAGGAAACAAGAAACTTGTCTAACCGTTCAGAAATGACATCATCCCCAAGCCTCCTATTATTGCAAGTAAACATGCCATTTGAAGGTTTTATATCCACACGCTAGATGTGAGCCAAATTATCCCTTAGAAGATCAGAAGAGGGGTCCAAACGAGGCACACCCCCCTTTTCTCCTTGAGCGAAGCAATTGCGTTGAAGTCACCAGCCATAATCCAGGGGAGGAAAGGATCCAACGATCTCAGAAGATTGATATGAGACCATAGGAGAGCCTTACCAGGGACATCCATTGGAGCATAATGTTAGAAAGAAGAATTATTTCCCCCATCTCCAAACTAATTGCAACTAGAGAAATGGAAAATCTACTAGAGATCCACTAAACAGGAGAAATTCACCGAGGATCCCAAAGGCAAGCAAGACCCCCTGATCTGCCTTGCACACCCACACACTAGAAAAACCCTTTGTTCCAAATCTTAGAGACACACTGCATCATACCATCCATAGATAACTTCATCTCTTGGAGGAAAACCACATCTGGAGAATGAGCACTAACCAAGTCCTGAATAGCCTTTTGTCTAGGGATGCTATTCATACCCCTTACATTCCATGGTAACACAATCATCGCGAAGGGTGAGAGAAGTGAGTATCCAATGTCTTCACCAACCTAGATTCCACCAATGTCTCTATAGCCATCTTAACTTTCTCCTGATCCTTCTTCCTCCTCACCTTCTAGGGCTTATCAAGAGCACACTTTTTTAGGAATTTTTGCTATAGACCTAGAATAGGAGAAGAAGAGAGGGCTTTTTTCTTACTAGAGTCTTCCAAACCTAGTCCATAGGTTGAACTCATCCTTTCATCTGAAGAGGCCATGGGGGTTTCCACCAAACCACAAGAGTGCCCAAACCCAACATCAGGGGGAGAAGCAACAGAATCCATCACCACCACAGAAGCCACCACAAGAACTAGGACCGAGGTAGTGACAGGCAAAGACTCAGAATTATGATCAACTAAAGGAGAAGCTTCAACATGCATGTCAAAAGAAACCCCCCTTATGAACTAATTCATCCAAAGCCTCAAACTTGTTAAAAGTCTCCTCCTCTTGACGATCTCGAAGAGTCCTCTTCTGACCCTGATTCTTATTTTGTGCCTTAACTGGCACAAAGCCATCTTTATCTAGTACCACCCCCTACATGGGTGCTTTACCCTTTTCTACCTTTGGATTAGATGGAGCCTTCACATTATCTGAACCACCAGCACCCAAGGCACGAGGGTACCTCCTTTTAAGATGGTCATACTCATGGCACAACTAGCACCTGAAAGGTAAAGTCTCATAGTCTAACGGTTGAGTCTAGGAGCTAGACCCAATAGTCATATCAATAGAATCTGGCAAAGGCTGGCTTAGATCAATCTCCACATAGAACTAGGCATAGGAAAAAAATTGTTTCTCCAGAGTTTGCTGAGATGGGCCAATAGGCTTCCCTAGTAGCAATGCAACTGATTGCAGAATATCCTGTCTCCAACATTCCAATGACAATCGAGGAAAATGAACCCACACCAGCACCTTTGAGGGCAGCTCCTCCATCGAATTAAAGCCTGCATGCCAAGGCTTCATGAAAAGGCCAACTTGATTATAAAAGTAGAGCCCTCTCTCAAAAACTTTGTTACGATCAGAGATACACAAAAGGACCACCAAAAAGAAGTTATTCATAGCTAGCAAGATTTTGAAATCACCTTCCAGATTCCATGACTTGGGAATCCAGGGTTCCAGAAAAGGCATCGAAATCCTCAATCCCATAAATTTGCAGATTAAAACATGTTTTCTATAATACTCCAGGTCCTCAGCTACTGCGTCTATTTGAATCACTAGCTTCAAGTGAACTTGAGCTCTTTCCAAGAATCTGTTTATCTTTTACAATTTCAAAGCACCAGTGCTAAAAACCCCAACATCAGGTGGGGATGGATGAGGAAACCCATCACCAAACCCTACCATAGCAATATCCCCTGACGTCTCACCCAAAGGCACAGACCGTGCCATTAGAAAATCCCCTCAAGTCTTCACACCCCACACCTGCACCAAACAATGCACACACTCAAGAACCCCCCCTGAAAGATAAAAAACCCCACCCCTTGCTGAAAATAACCCCACAAAGCCTGATCTGCAAAGAAAAAATGCATGCAACAGAGAACAAACACATGCAGACTGCAACCTGCTATAGGTCACGGGACTGCACAGAGCTCCCGTGCACACGCTCCAACCCAATAATTACCTATTAAAATTATTATGAGGCATATATTATATTTTTAGAATCTTAATAGCTTCCTCTATAAACCCTTTTCACATGATTAAATTTAGCTACAAAAAAGTTAGTTAGCTTCAAGGATGAAATTGTAGAAAATTTTAGGATAACAATAAATGGGTGGTTTTGCAAGTTTCTTTGGCATGTTTTGGGACTCCCACTTGCCTAAATATGAGGTAATCCAAAGGCATTTTTGGAGGGAATCCATATTTGAGATAGAAATATTAACACCCTTTTCATCCAAATTCAAATATTAGTCTAAATGTTAGCACTTTTTCATCTAGCAAGTTTTTTCTCCATTGCCATTGTTTGGCCCATCATGATCTCGCACTCACCCACATATCCTTTCAAATTTAACAAACATGAAGTAAATTGAACTAAATCCAATTTCCTCTAAAGGAATAGATTTGGTAGCACTCATTTTGAGACAATCTGATGGGTTTCTATCTCATTCACATTGTCTGGGTTCTTCAACCCTTACTAACTTGGAATGTTGGCCTCACATGTCTATAATATTTAACACAATAGAAAGAATTTTTAAATATTTTTTTATAATCAACATCACACACTTTCAAATTCAACACAAATGTAGGTACTTCAACTAAATTCATTTTCCCCTAAAGGATTAAATTTGGCACCACTCATTTTTAGACAATCTGATGTGTTTCTAGCTCATTCACATTGTACATGGGTTGTTAAACTCTCACTAACTTGGAATGTTGGCCTAACATGTCTGTAATACTCAATACATCTTAAATCTTTTTATCATTGATATCACATCCTTTCATCTTTAACACACATGGAGCTACTTCAAATAAAGTCATTTTCCCCTAAAGGATTACATTTCTCACCACCCATTTTGAGACAATTTGACAATTTTTCTCTCATTCACATTGTGTGGTTTATTCAACTCTCACTAACTTGGAATGTTGACCTTGAACATGTCTATAATATTTAACATAGTAGAAAACTATAAATTTTTTATCATCAACATCATATCCTTTCAATTTTAACATGCATGAAGCTACTTCAAGTAAAGTCATTTTTCCCTAAAGGATTAGATTTGGTACCACTCATTTTAAGACAATGTGCTGAGTTTTTGTCTCATTCACATTGTGTGGGTTATTCAACTCTTGATAACTTCGAATGTTCTCCTTACACATCTATAATAATTAACACATGAAAAATACTTTGTAAAATTTTCACCATCCACAACATATCCTTTCAATTTTAATACACATGAAGCTACCTATACTAACATAATTTTCCCCTAAGCATCATATTTGATACTACTCATTTTGAGACAATTTGATTATCCTTCATCTCTTTCATATTGCGTAGCTCATTCAAATCTCACTAACTTAGAATGTTTGCCTCACACATCTAGAATATTTAACACACGAGAAAGACTGCAAATTTTTCGTCATCCACAACATATCCTTTCAACGTTAATACACATGAAGCTAATTCAACTTTAAAATCATTTTCCCCTAAGCATTAGATTTGACTCTGGTCATTTTGAGACAATTTGATTAGCCTCCATCTCTTTTGCATTGCCCAGCCTGTTCAAGTTTCACTAACTTAGAATGTTGGCCTCACATAACTATAACTTTAACAGATGAGAAAGACTGTGTAAATTTTTCATCATCCATAATATATATTTTCAACCTACTTCAACTAAATTCATTTCCCTCTAAAGGAATGAATTTGCCATTGTTGATACAATTGTTAGTCATATCAACAGAGATAAAAATTTATATAACAAACCTTTATCCTCTTGAAGAATATGATAATTTCAAGATGAATTTATGATTCCACATCTCTATTGATTAGGTCATGATCTTCTAATAATCTCTTAGTAGTTTGATGTGAATTTGTTGTTAAACATTCAGGGGCCTTATGCATGAAATTTGATGTAATTTGTACCCATATATGTAAATATTTGCTCTATTTCACCTATTCTGTATAAATCTCAACACATTGTGTTAAATCCTACAATCTCTAACCATAATAAGTAGATATTTATGTGAATTTATTCTAAGCTTGATCTGTTCTTATGATCTTATTGCTCATAATTATTTATATAACTTTGATTAGATCTTTTGAATTTACTTAAATTTAAACTAATCTTCACTTAATTTTGCTTCCGCACTTTGAATTTTTCTAAACACTATGCCCTTAAGATGATATTTTCATGATATTTTAAATCTTACATGTAATTTTCTCAAATATGCATAGGATGTTCAATTGTCTATGGTTGTCTCCATATTTACTATATTTTTCTTATCATTATCAATATTTGTAGTTGATGATGACGATTGATAAAATTTAAAAGAAATAAATTGGAATTCTAAAATTATGTGAAATGAGTGAGTTTTGACCATTGATCCATATGCATGATTCAATACTTTATGAAAAGAGATGAAATCAAGCTATGCTTTGTGAGGATGTTCCACAAGTACACACAGTTGACGCCAATCTTTAAAGGAATTAGACAACAACAACATTCACAAGTTGAAATGACCCCCAAGGGATGCAACAAATCACAGTGACATGTGCAGATATCATCCACAAAAGATTACTCATGATTTACGATTAATTTGTAACTCAAATCTCTATTTTATTCAATATTCAAAATGTATGCATATACACAATTGGTCTCAAGAAATAACCATGGGGAAATGTTGTCACAAAATGTACACTTCATGTTCACAAAGCTAAATAATTCTCTCTCGATTAAGCTCCTAATAATGTACAAATGACAATCCATGTCCTTTTATAGAGCAAGGAGAGGATGTAGTTATAATAGATCCAATGATCAGGATCAATTCAACATCAAACAATGGTCAAGATGAAACATGGCACATGATTGCACTTGGAAATCAACCTGGTGCAGTCTAGTTGGCATTCTAGAATATTCTAGAATCTTTGACTTGGTCATTGTGACCCTTTCATTCTACATTTCCATCTGATTCCTCATCTATGGATAGCTCTTTTGTTATTCTACATCTGATACCCAAGATGAGCTCATATGCATAGATAGCCTTATCCATTTCCTCTCTATTCAATACCTTTGCCTTTACAATAGTATGTTCTTGAGCCTTCAATCATTCCTGCAAAGATATCCACCTGTTGGTCCTATTATCTAGCTCTTTATTATATTCATCAATGTTGTATCTCATTAGCATGGCCTGATCAATTGTATCCTCCAATAAGTGTTGAACATGATCTTCTAGAATTGAAGAAAAACTATTCCTAAAGGCCTTGATAGCAAACTCTTCATCTTGATTCTCAATTTTACCCTCAACTTCACCTTCCAAAATTTCCAAAATTTCTAACTCCTCAACCATGAGCTCATGTGCTTTTATACTAATGCCAGCCATTCTAGCATTGCATCTTTTCAATATACTGACCTCAAATCTTATGTCCTCAAACCATGTATTCAACTATGGTAATGTTTGGGATGTTAGGACATTCTTTGTCATAAGGGTGCTTACATCTACCCTCCTCATATCTTTCAATTTAATCAAATCTTGAATAATTTTGATCAACCTCTTACCAGTTATCTTTTTCTTCAAGTCATTAGCCTTCTTCTTAATGTTACTCATCATGTCCTAATTTGACAAAGATGACTTCACTACTTCATCCCCATCATGCAAGAACTTGCTGAACCAATCGTTCATCACATGTGCTTGTTGCTTTAAGGCATCTAATCCAGTGAAATCTTGCTAAGACACTAAGGCCAAGGGTGTGGTTGGTGTAATCTATAAATGAGTAGGGGCTACCAACCCTTTGATGAATGTTTGCAAGTGATCAAGTTGCTCTTTATATTCTTCATTTTAAGCCTTTTCCTTTGCTATTCTTGAACCAAGGAGTCTATACTTTCTTTAGCCACTTGACCCTCCTGCTCAGTAGTCACAAACCCTAGGTCTACCATGGTTATTTGAAATTCATTAGCCTTTACTTCCCCCTTTTTCTTATTCACAATAGGCGTAGCTACCTAAGTTGTCCTCCTTCCTATGATGGGGTCTCTTTTCACCACTAAGGTGGCCCTATCTCTGTGCTTTGGTTTTCCAACCTCTAATGAAAATAATGAAGAAATATCAAAATTTGGAGAATCAAGAATTTGAGGCTGATTCATCTCATTGTAAGCTAATGTGGCAGACTTGATCTGGACCCTTCCTGGTTGGTTTTCTCAATGTGAACATCATGTATTTCCACATTCGTATAATTTGGAATGTCTAGACTAACATTCTACTGTTGGTTTTCTCTAGTTATAACTTCCTCATGCATTGGCTGCTGATCTTAGTTCTTGGCAACATCTCCAATGTCTCATCCTCATCTCCAGACATCTCTTTAGTAGGCTCCTCATTCATAGGCACCTCTATCTAGATATCCTTATCCCATTTATTTGTGTTAATATGCATATTCTTAGATGTCCTTACATTCTGACTTTGCAACTATTGATCATTTTGAGGTTGAGAGGTGTTCATAGTAGGTCCTTGATAGATGGGATTTTGTGTATCCTAGTGAACCCCTTGGTCACCACCATCCACTACCTTCTCTACTTTATCCTCATCATCTTTATTCAGTGGACCTTCTTGCTTGGATGTCTGCATTTATTATTCCTTCTCATCTACCTCAACATGTCTTTCATCAATATCATGAATGTTATGCTTTGCAGGCACTTCAGTGTGGATATCTATATCAATGGATAAGTTATCTTCAATCTATAGATGCTCCATGGTTTTATCATTTTCTTCATCCTCAGCTCCATCATATGTCAAATCAATCACTACTGAGCTGGTGACTTTTCAGATCGACCCCTCCAAGCCAATGTTCTTTTCCACCATCTCTGGATCTTCAACTTCCTCTTCATTTTTGGTGGTCTTTTGTACTTGGGGTGTGCCTTGGGGCATCAATGTTGTATTCCTGAGTAGGTTCTCAAGAGGAGTTGATGTCACCTCCTTCATCACATCATCCTCTGTGAGGTCGATTATATCATCTAGTGGCAAAGAAGGATCATTCATTGTCTTATTTTCTCCTAGTCTCTCTTCTTGAGCTAGTTCAGTTTTGAGCTTCACAATTTTAGGGATGGGGACATTATGTTGAAATGCCTTTGGTATTTTCCCCTCATCCTTATTCTTAGGCATCATTAATTTTGCATCCATGTCTGATGCAGACTGCTATGAAGAAAACATCTATCCCATCTTGGTGAGCCCCTCACCTCCTTGCTCCTAGAGTAGGACACTTGATTGTATGCTAGTTGACCCTCTCATTGTAGGCCCCTATCCTCTCTTTTGTCTCAGGATATTAGCCCTTGCTAATACATCTCTAGATTTTTTCTTCAATGGCTCTTCATCCTCCACCTATTCCAAATCTTGATAAGTAACCCCAGGCTCTTCTGCATCTGCATGTTCTACAGACATCTCAGACGTGCCAGCAGGGACTGGACCTTGTACTTACTGAGGGGATGGCCTTGGGGATATGTGGATGCCACTGTCAGCACTTTTCTTAGCTTCTTTTGATGAAGTTGCTTTAGTTTACTTGGCCTCCAGGATTTGCCTCTTATCTTCCAAGAAATCATCATATTCTTCCTTAGTAAATTATTGCCTCTTCCTCTTTTTATCAATACATGGGGGTCATGAACTTAGTTTCACTTCAATTCTTGCGAGCCTCCATCATATCTTGCAATGTCAAATGTATACATCTCAAAATATACCCTACCCTTTGAATTTATTTAATTAACATTCACACATTTGGACATTTTACAACTCATGAAGCATAGCATATGTATGTAACTAAACATTTTACCCTAAGTGCAAATTTACCTTTTACTGTGCAACCATAAATGATAAAACTAGGGTTTAATAAATGTTCCATACCTGTTTTACCACTCTTAAACCTAATTAACAAATATCTGGATTCTCACTTCACACTGTAAACTCACAATTTGCCATGTATCGCTCGCTACTCAAATGTTCCGTTCGGGATGAGGATCTGCAACAGTCGATGTGAATATTGCCAGAGCTTTGTAAATTTAGTTTCTAAGTGCTTTGTGAATGTAAAATAATGTAAAATCCATCTTTATGTTTTAAAACCAAGGAATTAGGGCATAATTAATCCCAAATTCATTGTAAATAGACATCTAGTTTAAGGTCATTGGAGATTTCTATAGGTGGCAGTATATAATTTGAATTTCAAATGGCCAATGACCTACTTTAGTGTTATTTATTAAGGGGTGTGGATATAAATGTATGTCCAAATTCTAAGCAATGTGCTTACCTTTTGATATGCCTAGATGTGTATGACGTGATGTCATCATGTTTGTCAACATTGACCGAGGATGGATATCAAGTCTTTAAAACCCAAAGGCATTTTCCTTTGATTGTCGAATGTTTGGACATTAGAAAATGAATAGAATGAAAAGTCAACTTGTGCCACATGGCACCATCTGATTGGTTAATGGAAACTATGAGTTTTGGTCATGGGGGATGAGGGTGTGGATATTAAGAAATACCCAGACATTAGTATTTGCAAAATATCCCTAAGCCTAAATGTGGTGATGATGTCATCTTTCTTAATGTAATTCTACATCGGGAGTAATGTGACATCACCATCATATTTGCAAAGCTCTAGACATTAGCGAATGTCCAGACATTAAGGTTTGCGAAATGTTCCATTCGCTTATTATCTAGATGACATCATCATATTATAGTATTCCTTTGAGTTGGGATCATATGATGTCATCTAGATGTTAGGTTAGGGTCTAGATGTTAAGTTTCTATGCAGAATGTCAAGGGACCGATGTGCTTTTGAAAAGTCAACATGACACGTCATTAGGTATTGAAAAGGTTAGGACATTGAGTTAATGTCTGGATGTTAAGTTTTGTCATGATATTATAGCAAGTAGGGGAATTAACGAATGTTTGCATCTTGAGATTGAATATGCATACTTGTGAATATCAATGTATTGTGTGACCATGTGCCTAACGATTTATTACATCATGAGTTAAAATTTGACATGCACACATTTACGAATGTCAGTACATTTGAATGCTACTTAATGATTTCTTGGGTCGAGACATTGAGTTAATATCCATATATTAAGACAATGTGAATGTCCTTGTGACCTGTTGATCAAACTTTGACTGGGTATAACTTCTTGGTTTTGAGGAATTTCAAGGTGCTTCAAAAAACAAACCTTCTTAGATTTTCATCTTCTTTCATTTTACAGGGTTCATGATGAGGTACTCAAGGTCCTAACATGCCCATGATAAGGTCTTGACATTCATCTACTAATGTTCTACCATACCACCGAAAGCCAAAAATGTGCAAACAAAGCAAGCAAAAGCAAGGAAAAAGGTTGGGTCCCTATTTTGCTAAGGCAAAATGGGGCATGTTGATTAACCACACAACAACTTGCCACCAAAGAAAACAACCAAAATTCCAATAATTCAAGGGAGGAGGACAAATTAAGACATAATATTCTAACTTTTATAAAACATAAGCATCATGACCTTCCTGAACGATATCATATTCATCAACATAACAATGCAATGAGAAGGAATCAAGTGTGTGCATGTTGTTCATTTCCTTCGTCTTGAAGACAAACTAAAAATACCAATAATTAGTGTTAATCTACATAGTTGAATTTAACCCTCTAAGCCAACCTTGGATAGAGCCTTAATGCAGGCAGGTGTCCATAGCCCCAACAAGGTTATCTTTGCAATTCTCCCAAGTAGAGCCCCACTTCCAGTCAGGCCTCCATAGCCCCGGTAGACTTACGTAGATGACCTAGAAGAAATTCTTTCTTTTGATATTCAATATATTTCTTTTCTTTTTTTTTCAATATTCATAAGATGTGATCTTGTAAGCTCATTTGGAAGGTTTAGGCACTTGCTTGTTTACGCTAAGAATTGCAATGGTAGCAAGGGAAAACCTTTAGATTTTTCACTTAACACAGATACTAGTATCTTCAACTAATCCAAGGCTATTAGGCGTATTCTTGTGAGGATCTCCTTGAACAAAAGAGTTACTACTAATGAATATGATCTCACAGACCTAATCAAAAGTACCTAAACTAATAGGAGCTACTTGACCTATGTAGGAACTTGTAATCCCTTCTTGAATTCTAACAATTTCACTAGTTTTCTGAAGTGGAAAGGTGGTTTATCTTGCCTATTCAAAACAAGGACTCAAAAACACACAAAAAAAGCTATACAAGAAACTGTACAATATATACATATAATACATGATTCTGTTCTGACCTACCTAGTATAGGGAAAAACTATGGAATGAACTTATCAATAAAATTATCTTCATGGTTTTGTCTTAATGGGTAAATCAATCCTTAGGAATCTCATGATTTCCTCAATTTATTCCTATGTGTGTCAATCCGGGAATGTAGACTTGTGAATAATGTTGCGACAGTTTACCTAAGGGTTGAAACTAGCAAACCAAGTGGGGATGGATGCAACTTAGTACAATCTATGTTTGTCCAAAAATATGGTTTACAAACCTCCCGTCACCTATGTGATAGGAAGCTGTGCAACAGAAAATAGATTACAAACACACAAAAAATTAAAATTGACAAGTTTTTACTGAAACAACATTACCTTTAAGATTAAACTGAATTGAATGTAACTAAGATTAAGTATCTAGATGAAAACACAATCAAGGTAGATTCTATAACAACCACACCGATTAACACTTTGCGAACCGTAATACCATCTAATAGTAATTCAATAATTCAATTAATAACAACCTTTTCTTTACTAACCCTTCAACAAACTAACAAAGACTAAACACATTGATAGAGATTAAGCATACTGATAAATTTCAAAACCCAACACTTAGAAAAGCACAATAGTTTATATGAAATAGATTAAAATAATCACAAAAGTAAAATACACATTACCACACAATAGATTCCTACTGCAAAGATCACCAGTTAATTGTTGAAGTGGGCCCTGCCTTCACCGATTACTAGGTGATGAAGTTCACAAGCACAGGTTACGCTACCTAAGCATTCAATTGTGTTTTAGAAATTTGAATTATGAGCAAAATAATACCAGCATGTATTATTTCTATTATCTGAGTCTCGGCTTATGCATATATATACATTGCAGACCGTTTAAACTTATAACAATTGATAATTAAAAGGAAAATAATAGTTTTGGTTGTGTTGGCATAGGGCCAACAACTTCAAAAGATAATAAAAAAATAGTTTAAAGTCTTTTAGCACCAGTTCAAAACAACATAACAACCTAGAAACAAATTTGCTAATCTCGACACAAACATGGCCAAAGTATCAAAACGTTTTCAACTGGCTTGTACTCTGATCCATTGATGCCCTCGCACTTAGATGTCATTCGTTAAGTACTTCCTGCTATCAAGATCACATAAATAATTAATAAACAATCAAAGGGTTTGATATATTGATGAATTTTTATCTTCCCTTATATTTTATAAAATACCTTTAGTCCATTAATGAAAAGTGACAGGAACTATAGAGAACACTAGGTAAACGACAAATATCAAAGGCAAATGAAATGGTAAATAGAGACATATTTGGCTCCCATCATTTCCCCCCTAGCTTAAGACTTTGCATGTCCTCATGCAAACAAATATAAAGTACAAATAGGAGGAGAAGGGGCTAGCTTCTGCATTGTGTCAGCGACCTCTGTAACCCACAACTGATATAACTCATGTACCTATTTTTTATGTTCCTAAATGGTCATCATAGATGTATCAAAGGCATCTATCTACTCAGGTGCTATACTGAGTTTACAAATCTCTTTTACATCACAAACCTATTGTTGGTAGGTGGCGACTGATCAGGAAAGTACTGTACACTAGCCATGTATCCTCGCTAGGGTTCGGGGCCGGGCCGGGCCCCGAGCGGGGGTTCAGGGGTGGCAGCCCCCGAGAAACGGGGGTTCAGGGGCGGTAGGTATTAGAGCCAGGCCAGGCTAGGAGCCCCAAGCACATGAGAGGTGTGGCTTAAGGGGGGGTGTTGGCGTAAGCCACACCCGGACCGACAATGGACTAGCCCAAGAGGGGCCAATAGCTCAGTGGTAGAGCACTCCAGCAGCAAATGGAAGGTCCTAGGTTCGAGTCCTAGCTGGTCCATGTCTAAAATCCTAGGGCCGACTTAAAAAATCCTATTTTTTATGACCGACATAAGAAAACCCTAATTTTTTGTAACCGACAAAAAGGCTTGATAAAAAGTGGCCAAGGGTTAGGGTTTGAGTATTGTATTGTAGCATTTGCAGCGGTATTGAGTTGTAGGGATTGCTAATTGTAATCGGTTTGATTTACTGGATAATAATATTGGACTCTCTGTTTGGTGGATGTAGCCCGAGTTTGGGTGAACCACGTTAAATCTTGTCTCTCACTGTTATTAATTCTGTGTATTTCTATTTCTCTGTTTAATCTTTATTTGCATTTAATTGATATCTTCTGCCGGCTAACCCTAACAAGTGGTATCAGAGCGGGTTGTGTTCGATTATCGTCTGCAAGAAAGTCTCATGGTTGAGTGGGAGCAATGGCGGATGAGGGTAAAACGAAGGTTGATAAATTCAATGGGCAGAACTATCAGTTATGGAAGATGCAGATGGAGGATTACCTCTATCAAAAGGATTTATGGAGGCCGTTGGAAGGAGTAGCCAAGAAACCGGCAACAATGTCTGATGAGGATTGGAATCTTCTTGACAGAAAGGCACTGGGAACCATTCGGTTGTGCTTGGCATCGTCGGTGGCATTCAATATAACGGAAGTGAAGACAACAGATGGTCTGATGAAAGCTTTGGCTAAATTGTATGAAAAACCCTCAGCCTCAAATAAGGTATTTCTCATGAAGCAGTTGTTTAATTTGAAAATGGTTGAAGGTGGATCTGTGACAGGTCATTTAAATAAATTTAATACGATTGTCAGTCAATTGACTTCTGTAAATGTAAAATTTGATGAAGAAGTTAGAGCTCTCTTGATATTATGTTTATTGCCTGAAAGCTTGGATAGTTTGGTAATGGGGTTAGTAACTCTGTTTCTGGTTCAAATACCCTAAAATTTGATGATGTTGTTGGTGTTATTCTGAGTGAGGAAATTCGTAAGAAAAGCTCAGGTGGATCCAAATCAGGCAGTGTTTTGAATGCAGAAAGCAGGGGCAGATCAAAGGAGAGAGGAAAAGGTTCTGGAGGTCATGGGAAGTCACGAGAAAAATCAAAAGACAAAAGATCCCAAACCAGAGGACAGAAGGATTGCTGGTACTGTGGAAAACCAGGTCATCTGAAGAAAGATTGTTGGTCTCAAAAAAATAAAGAAGGAGACAAACAAGAAGACAATAAGGAAGCAAATGTGGTAAGTAATAAATCTGAAGATGACGCTTTGATTCTTTCCCTAGATAATGCTGATGATTCATGGGTTTTAGATTTAGGGGCCTCATTTCATGCTATGCCCCATAGAAGTTATTTTCTTGATTATGTCCAAGGGAATTTCGGGCTGGTTTATTTAGGAGATAATGAACCCTATCAGATTGTTGGAAAAGGAAGAATCAAGATTAAGTTGCAGAATGGGAATCATTGGCTACTACAAGAGGTAAGGCATGTTCCAAGGCTCAGTAGAAATTTAATTTCAGCAGGGCAGCTAACTGAACAAGGTTGCACTGTTATATTTACTGATAAAAATTGGAAGGTTTCAAAAGGTGCCTTAGTAGTAGCAAAAGGTGTGAAAGTAGGCACCTTATATCTTTGTACAGGTCATACTGTTCCTTCTACTTTAGATGTTATAAAGGAAAAACAAACAGGTTCAGGAACAGTTGCTGCAAGTTTGCAGGAAGAGACTCGAAAAGTTGCTGCAAGTTCTGAAACAACACTGTGGCATAACAGACTTGGGCATATGAGTGAAAAAGGTATGAAGGTACTTCATTCTAAGAAAGTTTTACCAGGTCTGAAATGTATTAATATGGATTTCTGTGAAAGTTGTGTGTATGGAAAACAAAAGAGAGTCAGTTTTCTCAGAGATGGGAAGCAAAAGAAAAATGAAAAGTTGGAGCTTGTGCATACAGATGTATGGGGACCAGCTCAGGTATCTTCTTTCGGTGGCTCTCAGTATTATGTTACATTCATAGATGATGCAACTAGGAAGGTCTAGATTTATTTCCTCAGATAGAAATCTGATGTATTTGAAACATTTAAGAAATGGAGAAGCTTGGTTGAAAATGAGACAGGTAAAAGTTTAAAATGTCTCAGATCTGATAATGGCGGTGAGTATTGCAGCAAAGAATTTAAAGACTGTTCCTTTAATGGAATTCGTAGGCAGAAAATGGTTCCAGGGACTCCATAGGAAAATGGAGTGGCTGAACGCATGAATAGGACAATAATGGAGCGTGCAAGGACCATGAGATTGCATGCTGGGCTGCCTTTAAACATGTGGGCAGAGGCTGTCAACATTGCTGTATATTTAATTAATAGAGGTCCTTCAGTTTCTTTTGGGCTGTAGTATTCCAGAGGAAGCATGGACAGGTAAGAAGGTGAGTTATTCTTTTCTGAAAACCTTCGGCTGTGAAGCATTTGCACATATAGATTCTGAAAATAGAACCAAGCTAGATGCGAAATCAAAAAAATGTACCTTCATTGGATATGGCATTGATGAATTTGGTTATAGGCTTTGGGATTTTGAAAATCAAAAAATTGTGAGAAGCAGGGATGTTATATTCAATGAGAAGGTGTTGTACAAAGATCAGTTGCAGCAGCATGAGAAGAAAGAAAAGGATTATGTGGTACTGGATGATACTCCAAATAGTGATGTTCCAGTGGCTCCTCATGCTCCGCAACAGCAACCAGAAATACCACAAACTCCAGTGAATGTTAGATGGTCAACAAGGATAAGTAGACCTCCTGAAAGGTTTTCTCCCTCTTTGTATTCTATTTTGTTAACAGATGCTGGTGAACCAGAAGGGTATGATGAAGCTATGCAAGTGAATACACAAGTTCAGTGGGAGCTTGCCATGAAAGAAGAAATGGACTTCTTGCTGAAAAATCAGACTTGGGAATTATGTAAGTTACCTGCAGGTAAAAAGGCTTTACCAAACAAATGGGTTTACAGGTTGAAAGAGGAAGATGGAGGTAAGAAATGATTTAAGGCCAGGTTAGTTGTAAAAGGATTTGCACAGAAACAAGGCATTGATTTTGATGAGATATTTTCTCCAGTTGTCAAGATGACTTCTATTCGTACTGTTTTAAGTATTGTGGCTGCTGAAGATTTGCATTTGGAACAGCTAGATGTGAAAACTGCCTTTCTCCATAGTGATTTGGCGGAGGAGATATACATGGTACAACCACAGGGCTTTGAGGTCAAAGGTAAGGAGAAACAAGTGTGCAGATTGAAGAAGAGTTTGTATGGCCTGAAACAAGCACCTCGACAATGGTATTTGAAATTTGATAGTTTTATGGCTGAGCAAGGCTACAGCAGGTGTAATTCTGACCATTGTGTTTATTTTAAGAGGTTGGATAATGACAGCTACATTATTTTATGTTTATATGTTGATGACATGCTTGTAGCTGGGTCTAACATGGATCACATCAGAGAGTTAAAACATCAGTTATCACAGTCATTTGATATGAAAGATTTGAGGGTAGCAAAACAAATCCTTGGTATGAAAATTTGCAGAGATAGGAAGAACAGAAAATTGACTCTATCTCAGGCTGCTTATGTTGAAAAGGTGTTGCAGAGATTCCATATGGAGAATGCAAAAGCTGTCAGCACACCTTTGCCTAGTCATTTGAAATTGACTAAGGAGATGTGTCCAAAGACACAAGAGGAGGAAGAAAAAATGTCCAAGGTCCCATATGCTTCAGCTGTAGGAAGTTTAATGTATGCCATGGTATGCACAAGACCGGATATTGCACATGCTGTCGGAGTCATTAGTAGGTATATGAGTCATCCCGGATTTGAGCATTGGAATGCGGTAAAATGGATTCTCAGATATTTGAGAGGTACATCTAATAAACACTTATATTTTGGGGGCTCTAATACTGATTTAGCAGGTTATGTAGACTCAGATTTGGCAGGGGATATTGATACCCGGCGGAGTACTACAGGTTATGTCGTTACTGTAGGAGGAACATCGGTGAGTTAGATTTCCAGGTTGCAAAAGGTGGTTTCTTTATCCACCACCGAGGCAGAATATGTAGCTACAACAGAGGCAAGCAAGGAGATGATATGGCTGCAATCTTTCATGGAAGAATTGGGTAAACAATAGGCTAACAGTTCTTTGTATATAGACAGTCAGAGTGCCATACATCTTGCAAAGAATTCTGCCTTGCATTCAAAGACCAAACACATACAGTTGAGGTATCACTTTATTCGGTCGGTGTTGGATAATGGATAGTTAAGGCTGGCAAAGATACATACAGATGAAAATCTAGCGGATATGTTTACAAAGGCAGTGACAAGGGAGAAGCTGAGCTCCTCTTCAGCTTCGGTTGGTCTTCTCAACTGATGACAACAGAAATACAACAGTAGAGTCCAGGGTGCTTATTTCCAGTGGGAGCTGCATGCGCAGCGGTGTTGTCCAGGATCAGTCTCCAAGTGGGAGGTTGTTTGGTGTGGAGCATGATCAGTCTCCAAGTGGGAGATTGTTGGTAGGTGGCGACTGATCAGGAAAGTACTGTACACTAGCCATGTATCCTCGCCAGGGTTCGGGGCCGGGCTGGGCCCCGAGCGGGGGTTTGGGGGCGGCAGCCCCTGAGAAACGGGGGTTCAGGGGCGGTAGGTATTAGAGCCAGGCCAGGCTAGGAGCCCCAAGTAAATTTTTTTTAGGGCCGACTTAAAAAATCCTAGGGCCGACTTAAAAAATCCTATTTTTTATGACCAACATAAGAAAACCCTAATTTTTTGTAACTGACAAAAAGGCTTGATAAAAAGCGGCCAAGGGTTAGGGTTTGAGTATTGTATTGTAGCATTTGCAGCGGTATTGAGTTGCAGGGATTGCTGATTGTAATCGGTTTGATTTACTGGATAATAATATTGGACTCTCTGTTTGGTGGATGTAGCCCGAGTTTGGGTGAACCACGTTAAATCTTGTCTCTTGCTGTTATTAATTCTATGTATTTCTATTTCTCTGTTTAATCTTTATTTGCATTTAATTGATATCTTCTGCCGGCTAACCCTAACACCTGTTTCTAGAGAGCCTGATTTTCTTCATTCATTTTGGCCAGTGAATTCTTTCGGGTTTGATTCTCTTTTGTTAGCTTAGTCACTAAATTCTGCAAACCATGAACTTCCTCATTTTTCAATAGAAGATACTCTTCTTCAAATTCTTCCTCTGCTTCAGATTCATGTTCTCCTTTTTGTTCATGGTGTGGAATCTTAGCATTTTCCTGCCCTTGATCATCCAACTCATTCACCTCTTTTTCTCTTTTCTCTTCTAATTCTTATTCTACTTCCTGATCCCCCTTTGAGGGTCTCTCCATCTGTTCTTGTTCATTAGTAATTGGCACATTCAACTCCTATTTTTTCCATTTGGAGAGATAATTCAGTGGTCTTTTGTTCTGCCAAATTGCCAACACCTTCATTTACTAATTCATTTGGAGAGCCTAGAATATTGGTGTTGTTAGGAACCTCCTCCTTCCGTGACATGAATTTCTCATTTGTAACCTGTGCATTCTCATCAAAGGGTTCCATTATTCTCCCTTCTTCTGTGGCTATCACTACTCCCGGTAAAACTAAATAATAGGACTGAAGGAGTTGGTTCTCTTGTTCACTCCCAGTTTTATTTTTACACCCAATTTCATTTTCATTAGTAGTTATAGGTGCCTTTCTAGTCTTCCTTCTACTGCTCCTTCATGGTTTCCTAGAAACATTTACTAACCTACTGGTCTTGTGATATAGAGCACCTATGACTGTGAGGTCATCCTCCTCTTTTGACTATTCAAACCCTAGAACCTCATTAGCTACATTTGCTAAATTTTCCAATTTTTCAACTGTAGAAGTAGGTGATTTTTCCTAAGTGGGTGATTTCTCTTTGCCACCGAAAGGACTTGAAGCTTGTTTCTTTGAAGAGCCAAGGCAGACTGAGGGTATCTTACTTTGCCTTTTCTACTTACCCCTAGGTGTGTTAGTTGTAACATATTTACTATGAGTAGGAGTAACATGGGAGCTCTTGGCCAGTTTGCTATCTGAAGCTAGGGCTCTCTTAGTACCTTTTCTAAAAACCCTCTTCTTTGAAGGACTCAGAGAAACATAAGAATCTTCCTTTGCTTTCTGGTCTTCACTAGCCTTATATGAAGAACTCGTATTACTACCAACATTTGATTTTGTGCTTGCAGACTCTTCATCTTTGGAGGCACTTGGTGGGTTCTTTGGTTTAGGAGATTTTTCCTCTTCAGAATCATCTGGGGTATCTTCACCAAGTAATGAGTCCAAGTCCCTAGGGTGAGATAATTTTTTCAATTCTCTTACAACCAATAACTTGATAAGACCATGATGGGCTAACAAATTCTTGTGCCCTTTTTGAACTGCTTTACGCATTCGGTTAACAAAAGAATAGAGAAAAAAAAGGCACATTAACAAGCATTCCCCACTATAAATGCAACATGAGATAGAAGTGTTAGCATATACATACACATGTTGGCCTTCACAGGTGATATACTAGATGATGAATTACACTACAATGTTCTAGGGACTCAAAAGTGAAGATAGTCGAGTACCTTGGCTTGTCACTATTTCAACGGATTCTCCTTGCTCTAAAAACTTCTAACGCAAAGGTTCAAGGTCCACCGCGCACTGGGAATGGTCAGGGAAGTATTTTTCTCCTAAAAGGGGTAATCCAGTAACATTGGCAATTGCTTCTAGCATAAAAGGATTAGGTATCCCTTAGACTTTAGCCTCCTTCTTGTGACAGGTCATGGCAAACACCTGTGCAATTTTCTCATCATATCCTCTTAACTTTTTAAAGTATACATCCCATCCTTCATATTTGAATATTTTGTAGGCTTTTGCAGCCTCTGGTTTCTTCAATTCATCCATTGATAAAGGCTCAAACTGATGGTGATGTTCTCCTACCATAATATTACCTGGAGGTTTTGCAAACTAGAATATACAATCAGAGACCACCAATGCATGCAAAAGCTGCCACTGTAATAAGAATAGTGTTGGGGAATAGGGATATACTAACCAATAGTAGGAGGGCTAACTGAGGCCAATTTTAGTTAGCAATAACAATTTTAGATAGCAGTTTGTAATAATGGTTTTGCATGCTATCTCATTAAGGCGGCGAATGGTTACACAGGTAGAAAGACAGGTAATAATGGTAATAAATGGGTGAGATCAGGTAATAGTAGATTATGATGGATATGAATACTAATGGTAATAATGGTAATAAATAGTAGAGATCTAATGGAACAGTGGAAATGACATGGCATTCGATAGGACAGTTCCCCCTAGCTAAGGATGACACCCGTCCACGGGTGACATCACCAATCGTTAAGTGAATAAGAAGATATTAAATAAAATAAGAAGGAAAAGAAAAAAATGTCAAATACCAGTACTGATGACCACCTATCATACAAAGGAATGATGTGTAACCAAAAGAATCTAATGCTAGAGCTGAGGCGAGCGCTAATCTGTCAAAGTGATCATCGAATGATGAAAAGACATGGCCGCTAACTGCAAATGACAAGACAACAAGAGCAATGTGGTACGGCCAGCGGACGAGCAACGCGTGTAGGAGGGACAAAAGAAAATGACATCGAAGGTACAGAGTGAGGACGTGGCTAGGTTGTCAAGAAGGTGATGATGGAAGCAGTATAGGTAAGTAGATCACCCACTGGGGAAGAATAAGACCAATAGGAAAGATCCAACTGGAAATCAACCATATGTGAACAGAGATAGCCAATGTCACCAAGGATGTGTAAATAGAGCATGGAACCAGCTCCAGAGAAGCACAAAATAGAATCTAACACCTTTGTATAGACATAAATAACAAAGGCTCCTTACGAAGAAAAGACACGAACCCAGACCAGAGGATATCTTCAAAGATCATACTATAGATGAAAAGGAAATTGGTGAGAACTTTTTCACACCATTACAAAACTTCATATTGGTTAGTCTATAGGACTCAGGGAAGATCTAGTGGTAGATTGTTTCAATATAGTTTCAACTAGAGGCATGGTGTGGCTAAATAAATCTTAAGGTGCAACCCATTGTCTTAAAGAGACATCAATAGTGGAATGAAGGCACATTTTAATCATGACACTACCTAATCAAAAGGTATAATCTTAATGGTTTAAATGGAATTACAAAGTAATGCAAGATGTCATGCCTCTAGATTAGGGTGCTGCCTTTTGAGCCTCACGTACAATGATTAAGAATGAAGTCACATTCCGTATCTTAAAGATAGCCTAAATAAAATTAGGGTACAACCTTGGATAGAAGGCACTGCTTGCATAAACATAAAAGGGTGCCACATTTTCAATTCATAATGCAGCCAATCCATACAAGGCACCAGCCTTCAGGACAAAGTACACATTCAATACTAAGGCCTGCATGTAAAAAAGAATGTACTCATCCTTGTATTAACGACACACAACCAAGGTCCTCAATACTGGCTTGACCATAAGACGTGGCACTGTCTAATATAAATCAAGTACCAAGCCATGATCATCACTCAACCATAAGAAGTCATTCAAGATCAAAATAAGTGTCTTACCATTCAAACCAAAGCAACTCTCACATAGTATATAGGATGCAAGTTAAGGTCAAACTCTTAACACCAATTGTAAAGCTACAATTATAAGAGATGGCATCATTACAAAGGAGTAGCCACCAAGAGAATTGGCTTGGATTTGCTAACTAGAAGTAGCTCAATCTTACCAGGAGATGAGAATGTGGTAGTCAAGATTAAGGAACAAAGTCTATCAGGGAGAATTAGCCTGTGTGTATAGTGACACATCAGTTTGAAGTTCAAAAGGGACTTTTCATCAAAGCCAATCTATCATAATACATGGTGTTGCCATGCTAACTTGCAACTATCAAATTGAAGACAAAGTCAGCTAAATATAAATCACAGCCAATGTTTAAAATAAGCTCACACTATCAAAACATGGTAGAATTCAAATAAGAGAAATCAGCTTGTCAATTGGATTTTCCATTTCAAAGGCTTCACCAGAATCAAGCAATGGCATATTTTATCAAATAATTGGTGGCTCATCAATGGATCCATGTCCATGACACAGTCACAAAAGAGGAGATGTTGTCGAAGGTTTTAATAGTGTCATTCAAGTAGCAGTGATAGTTAGATACAAGGCATCGCATAGAGAGTAACAAAGCCATCGTCGAAGGTCCGTAGTCTCAGTCTTAGTGCAACGCCATAAAAAATGAGACTCAACAGATAAACATCTCATAGCCGTTTCACAATATGGTGTGTTAGATTACCTCAATGCAGGACTAGGTAACTAGTGCAGAAGCTTATGTGATCACCACAACCATTTATAGAAGGGTTTGGCCTACTAAAACAAGGCATTTATGCACCAACTTTTTAGAAAAGGTGTTGCCTCTTGAAACAACAATTTGAAATAAAGGGGTAGAAGGTATACAAGAAGTGACATGATAATATTGATGGCACTACTCATATTAGTGAAAGGAAGACACAAGACACAGTCACGGTACCATGAAGTTGGCATAGTTAAAGCACCAGATGGAGTTGCCATTAAGAATGGTAAAATATATACTAAGAAAAAGGCATCGACGCAACAAGAATCGGCCTTGGTGCAATATGCCAAGGTAAAGGCAAGGCACTCGGATCTAATGGATTGCATGGTTTATATGGATCAGCCAACATAAAAAGAGAAGCTCGGCCTATTTTATATGTTGACAGCAATATTAAAGAGGTGTATTAGTGGTGGTCATCATTCAAAATACTCCACCATTATTTAGATGGCACTACCATAATGAGGTGCAACTCAAAAGTTTGAACTCACAGCTACAGCAAGACACAGTCATGGGATTGAGAAAGATGTACAAGATGCTTCATATAGAATAGAGCAGCTACATATAGATGGTACACAATTAGCATAAAGATAGAAACATCATAAAAACTCCATGATAGTCAGAAGTGGCCCGTTATAAGATAATGACATAGGATCAGTTTGAGATAGGCATTCGAATAAGATGTGATGTTGTAAACTTCAAATAAGATAGTTTTTTTAATGCCGCCATTAGAGAGAGTAATTTAGAGGACCCTCGGAGACTACCAAATGGCACAGTAGCAGGTATTTAGGTAGAAAAGAGGAAGGCACCAGAGAGTACCACGTGGAAGCTATAGAGTTTAAGAAAGCAAGGCACTGGAGAGTACCACGTGGAGATAGCGGAAGTGAAACAAATCAAACATTTTGTTTCCTTTTAATAATGCATCAAATGGATCATGTGAATCTTTAAAGGAGATGATTAAATGTTGAGTCTATTCAAGTGGTGGGGCCCTCTTCCAAATAGGCTGAGTTAAATGTTTTAAAAAATAAATCAGAGTCTCTCAGATTTCATAGCTCACAGGAGTAAAAGATATATTTTAAGTAAAATATAAGTCTTTTCTTACAAAAACATATGGGTCCCTCTATTATTAAATATGAAGAGTCTTATAAACTCTCTTACCTCTCATTTGACTCTATACCACTATTCACAGGAAGTTAAAAGAGATGCAACCCCAACTTTTCATGACATTTTTTCATGGAAAGCTACAAGAGATAAAGAAGATGAGTAGGAATTATTTTCTCACATAGTCAAAGAGATATTTTCCAGCCATGAGGAAGTTGTAGTTGCAGTTACACAGTCAGATTTTGTGCCAGATTTTGTGGGTAGTTACAGAGATTTTCTGAGCAGTTCAAGATATTTTCTTGGGTTTTTGGCTATAAATATACCAATCCAAGTCAGATACAAAGAGTTCCACACATAGAGATCAGATTTTTGAGTAGCAGAAAGAGATTTTTCTTTTACCTCAGCAGTTGCCTCTCAATGAGGGATTTGAATGTAATATTTTATGCAAGTGATTTTTGCCTTTATATTTCGTTCTCCTTTCAAATAATGAAGAGAGATGGTGTTTTTGTGCATATCTGAGTCTATTTCTATTCTTACTTCTTAGTTTATGTTTCCTTTCCTTTGTTGAATCTATTTACAAATTGGGTAATCAATCATGCACTCTACTCTTTGATTTTCAGTTTAATCATTTAGGGTTTGACATTGCTTTCTGGGTAGTTATTTAAATCTGGCACATCGCCATAGGTTTAGATTTTATTTCTATTGTATCTGTAATCTTGTTTCTTCTTCTCCCTTTCTCAAACCCCCACTGAAAAATGGAAGAACCAACTTCCCTAAAATTTAGAGGTCACTCTGAGAAGCAATCCCACGTTTTAGAGTTTCCCATGTTGATTGTTGGATTAGACCCACAAACTTATACATCAACAATTTTTGGCATGCCTAATGGGACTGGAATCAAAGACTTGGATCTTTGTTTTCACTTAATGTTTGCCTTGTATTTTGTGGTTTTGGTCGTAAATCACAAAAATATATGCTCATTAGAGCATGAATCTTCCATCTGGTGACTCTACTAGCAGATCTTTCTTGAATCTTTGCTTCTGGTGACCATGGCAGCGCTTGCTATCTATGTGCATCTGAATATTCAAAGAGATCTACCTTTTTGTGACTTGGGATTCAAGTCCTCTTTTTCTTCAGCTACAGGGTCAGGTTCCTAACACAGCATGGAAGGCACTGCCTCACTTTCTTGGAGATGGCTTATTTTTTGCTATAGATCACATTCAAGCTATTGCAAGTTGATGCTCCATTTGCAATGTCACAATTGAGAATCATGCTCTCCTATTGCTGGCATCTTCTCTTAAAGGAAAAGAAAAAGAATGGTACAGAGGATTGCAACCTAGTTCAATCATTGGATAGGATCAGCTTGGTGGGCTCATCTATAATCAGTTCAAAGATAGGACGGATGTTGGCACTCTCACCTAGAATCTCATCACCATCAAAAGGCATCCAATGGAGCCCATACATGATTTCAATTCAAGATTTGACAAGGTATGGAAAAACATTTCTATCGATATGAGGCCTCCTCTAGTATTTGCATTTCCTTATTATTTAAAGGCTTTAGACCCTAAAATATCTCTGATGATCCAAGCCTTAGAAGGTGAAACTCTACCCCACTTATATGATCTTCCTATTACAGTTGAAAACAATCTCATAGAGGCTGGTAAACTATCTCCTGTGCCCTTAGCACCACTAATGCCCCATGTAAATAACCTATCTCAGACTCTTTCTTCTAGCTGAATGCATACTTATTCAAAGCCACCCACCCTCCCTACGGATTTGCCAAATCATAAGGAGATGTTGGAGATAAAAGAACTCATAAAATCCTTCACCCATGAGATGAATGAGTTAAAATGTCAAAGATTGTATCAATCTAATCCATATTTCATACGCCAAAGCCCTCATGAACAATAATACCAATGTGGTTAGTTTATAGAAGAAATTCTCCCTCATACCAAAAGGCTACCCCACTATCTTAAAAATTACTCTTTACAAGCTGTTATAGTTGCAAACCAGTCCATAGGAAGCATAGATCAAGTTCTTTGCCATTTTGATAGCCAAGAATAATCAAATTTCAAGAATCAAAATGCAAGCAAGAAGGTGACTCTTGTTCATTCAGTGTGTCCCTATGATCATGAGCATCATGTATCCATGGCAATGAATGACTCAGAAAGTTAGATAACAGATGAATCAGATTCAGAAGATGCTTATGAGGTGACACTTCTAGAAGCTGAAAAGTACTTCAAGAGGGGCTTTGAAGCTCAAAAGTACTAGGTCAACAGTGATGCACTGTCTGTGCCTTATCTTAAGGAAGAAGTTGCAAAGGAAATTTCTGCATCTGCAAATCTAGAGTGTCTTTATTTCTTCAATGAAGTTTCACATCTGGAGGAATATACCACAGAGATGCATGGGTAGCAATTGTAGCAATGAAATGAAGATTTATTCTTAATATTGCAACAAGGCTATCAGCTACTGGATGAGGGAGATCCTATAATTAAGCAAGTGCATGGTTCATTTGCAAAGCCTGTTGAAAGTGATCACAAAGAAAATTTTGAAATAGAGGTAGATGCTAGAGATGATTTGTTTTATATTTTTGAGGATGGTTATTCTCTTCTTCTTGATGAAGATTCACAGCTACAAGATGATGAGAACCAAAAGGACATTTGCAAAATTCAAAAGTCAGACACTGAGTCACATTATACACCCTTCTTCTTGCATGAAGGAATTCTAATTAGATTCAAGGTTGTTATTGGCAGCTTTATCACCTACACATTTGGTTTTGATGATATCATAGGTCATCATTCTATTAGAGAACCTACAAAAGAGGTCACTGGTCAAGTTATGTCAACACAGGCCTCCAAATGCAAATAGAGTAATGAACTTCAATGCTTTATTTTCCGTTCACACCCTCTGCTAAAGCAAGAATAGTATACAAGTCAGCCTAACTAGTTTTTTTGTGCAAAAGAAGAACCTCCAGAGTGTAGAGGTGCCAAAATGTACAAAATCTTGTTATACTTTCTTATGTATTTCATCTAGTCAATTATCAGTTCATTGTGGATAAATTGGAGAAGCATAATCAGATACGATAGTTATTTTGCCACTACCACAAATGGGCATGTCCTTGTGTGTTCAATATATCAGTGAATTAGTTTTGATATTTAGAATAAGCTACAACTGTAGCACTAGTTTTTAGTTTTAGTTGTTTTGTTTTCAATAAGTTTCTGCTGCTATGAAGATAAGGTCAGTTTTGTGTCTTAGTTTCAGTGATATTTGTTGTGGTTTCAGTTTTGGGATGTATCTAGTTTAGCAGTGTCATGGTTTCAACTTTATGCATCTTCAAAGTAGTTGTATCACTTTGGTTGCAAGTGTTAAATATTAGACTCTTTGCCCAATGGACAAGGCTTGGTTTCTGCAAAGCCAGAGATTCTGGAATTCGCAATGGGTAGACCCATTTTCCTAGCATGTTGCCAGAATTGGTGAGAACTTTTTCACGCCATTTCAAAACTTCATATTGGTTAGTCTGTAGGACTTAGGGAAGATCTAGTGGCAGATTGTTTCAATATAGTTTCAACCAGAGGCATGGTGTGGCTAAATAAATCTTAAGGTGCAATCCATAGTCTTAAAGAGACATCAATAATGGAATGAAGGCACATTTTAATCATGACACTACGTAATTAAAAGGTATAATATTAATGGTTTAAATGGCATTACAAAGTAATGTGAGATGTTATGCCTCTAGATTAGGGTGCTGCTTTTTGGGCCTCAGGTACACCCATTAAGAATGAAGTCACATTCCATATCTTAAATATAGCCTAAATAAAATTAGGGTGCAACCTTGGATAGAAGGAACTGCTCGCATAACCATAAAAGGGTGTCATGGTTTCAATTCATAATGCAGCTAATCCATACAAGGCACCAGCCTTCAAGATGAAGTACAAATTCAATACCGAGGCCTGCATGTAAAAAGAGAATGTACTCACCGTTGTATTAACCGCACACAATCAAGAGCCTCAATACCAGCTTGACCATAAGATGTGGCACTGTCTAATATAAATCAAGTGCCAAGCCATGGTCATTACTCATCCATAAGAAGTTGTTCAAGATCAAAATCAGCGGCTTACCATTTGAACTGAAGCAACTCTCACATAGTCTATATAAGACTCAAGTTAAGGTCAAAGTCTTAACACCAATTGCACAACTACAATTATAAGAGATGACATCATTACAAAGGAGTGGCCACCAAGAGAATTGGCCTAGATTTACTAACTAGAAGTAGCTCCAACTTGCCAGGAGATGAGAATGTGGCAATCAAGATTAAGGGGTAGAGTCTATTAGGGAGAATCAACCTATGTGTATAGTGGCGCAGCGGTTTGAAGTTCAAAAGGGACTTTTCATCAAATCCAATTTATCATAATACATGGCATTGTCACGCTAACTTGTAGCTATCAAATTGAAGACACAATCAACTAAATATAAATCATAGCCAGTGTTTAAAACAAGGTCACACTATCAAAACATGGCACAATCCAAATAAGAGAAATCAACCTATCAACTGGAGTTGCCATTTCAAAGGCTTGGCCGGAATCAAGCAATGGCACATTTTATTAGATAATTGGTGGCTCATCAATGGAGCCATGTCCATGACACAATCACAAAAGAGGAGATGTTGCCGAAGTTTTTAACAGTGTCATTCAAGTAGTAGTGATAGTTAGATACTAGGCATCACATAGAGAGTAACAAGGCCATCGTCAAAGGTCCATAGCCTCAGTCTTAGTGCAGCACCATAAAAAATGAGACTTAAGAAATAAACATCTCATAGCCGTTTCAGAATATGGTGTGCCAAAGAACCTCAATGCAGGCCTAGGTAAATAGTGCAGAAGCTTATGTGATCGCCACAATCATTTATAGAAGGGTTTGGCCTACTAGAAAACAAGGCATTTATGTATCAACTTTCTAGCAAAGGCGTTGCCTCATGAAACAACAATGTGAAATAAAGGGGCAGAAGGTATATAAAGAAGTGAAATGATAATATTGATGGCACTACTCATATTAGTGAAAGGAAGACACAAGCCACAATCATGGCATCATGAGCACCAAATGGAGTCACCATTAAGAATGGTAAACTATATACAAAGAAAAAGGCATCGACGCAACAAGAATCGGCCTTGGTGCAATATGCCAAGGTAAAGGCAAGGCATTTAGCTCTAATAGATGGTGCAATTTATATGGATTAGTCAACATCAAAAGAGAATCTTGACTTATTTTAAAATTTGGTAGCAATATTGAATAGGTGTATTAGATTAGTGGCGGTCGTCATTCGAAATACTCCGCCATTATTTAGATGGCACTGCTAGAATGAGGTGCAACTCCAAAGTTTGAACTCACAACTACAACAAGACACAGTCATGGCATTGAGAAAGATGCGCAAGATGCTTCATATAGAATAGAGAGGCCATAGATAGATGGTATGCAATTAGCATAAAGATAGAAACATCATATAAACTCCATGATGATTAGAAGTGGCCCATTATCCGATAATTGAGAAGGATCAGTTTGAGATAGGAATTCAAATAAGATGTGGTGCCACAAACTTCAAATAAGATAGTTTTTTCAATGCCACCACTAGAGAGAGAGAGATTCAAAGGACCCTCAGAGACTACCAAATGGTTCAGTAGTGGGTATTTAGGCAGAAAAGAGGAAGGCACCAGAGAGTACCACGTGTAAACTGTAGAGTTTAAGAAAGCAAGGAAGGCACCGAAGAGTACTACGTGGAGACAACAAAAGTGAAATAAATCAATTATTTTGTTTCCTTTTAATAAATGCATCAAATGGGTCATGTGAATCTTTCAATGAGCCGAGTAAATGTTGAGTCTATTCAAGTGGTGGGGTCCTCTTCCAAATAGACTAAGTTAAATGTTTTAAAAAATAAATAAGAGTCTCTCAGATTTCATAGCTCACAGGAGTAAAAGATATATTTTAAGTAAAATATAAGTCTTTTCTTTTAAAAACATGTGGGCCCCTCTATTATTAAATATAAAGAGTTTTATAAACTCTCTTACCTCTCATTTGACTCTATGCCACTATTCATGGGAAGTTAAAAGAGATGCAACCCTAACTTTTCACACCATTTTTCACGGAAAGCTACAGGAGATAAAGAAGATAAGCGGGAATTATTTTCTCACATAGGCAAAGAGATATATTCCAGCCATAAGGAAGTTACAGTTATAGTTACACAGCTAGATTTTGTGCTAGATTTTGTGGACAGTTACAGAGATTTTCTGAGTAGTTCAAGATATTTTCTTGGGTTTTTGGCTATAAATATACCAATTCGGATCAAATACAAAGAGTTCCACACATAGATCAGATTTTTGAACAGCAGACAGATTTTTCTTTTTCCTCGGTAGTTGCCTCTCAATGAGGGATTTGAATGTAATATTTTGTGCAAGTTATTTTTTCCTTTGTATTTCATTCTCCTATCAAACAATGAAGAGAGATAGTGTTTTTGTACATATATGAGTCCATTTATGTTCTTTCTTCTTAGTTTCTATTTCCTTGCCTCTGTTGAATGTGTTTACAAACTAGGTAATCAATCATGCACTCTGCTCTTTGATTTTTAGTTTAATCATTTAGGGTTTGACACTGTGCTTTCTGGGTAGTTGTTTAAATATAGCACATCGCCACAACTTTAGATTTTATTTCTATTGTATCTGTAATCTTGTTTCTTCTTCTCCGTTTTCTCAAACCCCCACTGAAAAATGGAAGAGCCAGCTCCCCTAAAATCTAGATGTCACTCTGAGAAGCAATCCCACGTTTCAGAGTTTCCCATGTTGATTGTTGGATTAGACCCACAAATTTATACATCAACATCAGTAAAAAGAAATGGCTGAAATAGTGGAGAGGAACAAGAGGGTCAATAAGGAGACCCCATTTGGTTGAGGGAAACTCAGGCATGCAACACAATGAACAAACAACCGCAGTAGTTCCTAGCACAAAAGTGATAGGAAAGGAGAGCAGGTGCTCATCGTTTATGGTTTTTCCTCATTTTATTTTATTTTATTTCTCAACAATAGACTACCAGTTGCCCAGTTTTCAATCTACCACCACTTAGAGGTGCCGAAAAGATGGTTTTGACCACTAAGTTTATTCAACAGTTAATACCTATCAGAAGCCAATTTTCAAGCAATAACTAGCCAACAACACCCAAAGGTTTTCTTTGTTGGTTCTTTTATTGCAATTTCTTTTTTTATTGGAAGTACCTAAGAGGCACAAGAAGAGGCAACATGGACTCTATTAAGAATATTGAGTTCCTTTCATAGACTTGAGACAAAATCCTCCTTTGAAATAGGGTGCTTATATAGCTTTAGATGGTGTCCATTAATGACAAGGGCCATGCGATCAGAGTCCATAGTGTGAAGCTTGACTACACCATTATCGTAGATGACTTCAATCTCATAAGGCCCAAGCCATCAAGTGTGGAACTTGGCTTTGAAATCCTAAAATCTGCTATCATACAAGAGTGCCCAGTCACTTAGCTGAAAGGATTGTTGTCGAGTGAAATGATCATGCTAGATGGCTTGTTTCTTTTGAACTATCTTGGCATGAAAAAGACCTTCCTGACATAATTCATCTAAGGAATGTAGTTGAGAAATACACTCTTTCTATGCATCAAAAAGACTCATACCTACTAGAGTGCAATGTGAAGATTGTTCACCTCAAACTCAATAGGAAGAACATTGGAGTCAAACCCTTGGTGGTCTTCCATGTTGTACGATAGGCCCACATAGCTTTAGGAAGTCATGTGGCCCAATCTCGCTTATGGAGAGAAACTATCTTGGTTAGAATGTTCTTGAGTTCTTAGTTGGTGACTTTAACTTGGCCTTTATCCTAATGGTGGTAAGGTGAAGACTTGCGATGCCACATCTCATACTCACGAACCAAAGCATAAATGAGCTCAGATGTGAACTATGTACCTTGATTTGTGACTATCTCTCGTAGAACACCAAATCTTGTGAAGATCTCAGGATAAAGGAAATCATCTACCTTGGTATCCCTTGCATGTTTTAGAGCAATGATTTCAACCCACTTCAACACATAATCTGTGCAGACAAGGATGTATTCCTTGTTCTTGGATGGTGGATTGATGAGTCCCATAAAATCAAGCCCCCATTTTTTAAAGGGCTCAATGGATAGCTGAGGATGCAGGGGCATTTCATCTGAGCACGTGGGGTGGCCCATATGTTGACACTTGTCTCAATGATGAACATAGTGCTTATAGTCCTTATGGATTGTAGGCCAATAGTAGCTGACATTCAATATCTTCTCGGCAGTCCACTGAGCAGTAAAGTGTCCACCAAACGGTTATGTATGACATGCACGAAGTATATCGAAGACATCGTCTTCAGGTACACAATGACGCATGACATTATCAATACCAATGCAAAAGAGAAATCCATTGATCCACATATACTATCCACTAAGTCCAACCAATTTTCGATGTTCCCTTAGAGAGAAATGAGGTGGAAACTTGCAAGTGACCAGATAATTTGCAATGTCAGCAAACCATGGACTTTTTGCTAAGATAGCAAATAGATGTTCATTTGGGAAGGCATCATCAACTGGAATTGGTTCATTATCTTGTTGTTGTATCCTAGACAAAAATTCTACAACCACATTCTCACGACCAGGCTTATCAAGTATAGTAATGTCAAATTCTTGAAGCAAAAGTAACCACCTAATAACTCTACCAGTTACAATAGGTTTATTCATTAAAAATTGAATTATAGAATGATCAGTATGAACAAACACTTTGTATCTAGTAATATAATGTCAGAACTTATTAATTGCATATACAATAGCTAGAAACTCCTTTTCAGTTACCGTATAGTTTACCTCAGCACCTATGAAATTCTTGATGATGTAGTAAATGGAGTAGAAAAGGTTATCTTCCTTTTGTCTGAGCATAGCTCCCATAGAATAGTCTGAGGCATCAATATGGATATGAAAAGGTATTTCCTAGTTTGGACCTCTAAGAATTAGTGTGGTTACTAGCTTAGTCTTAATGGTTTCAAAGGCTTCTTGACATTCTGGTGTCCAAGAGAAAGTGACATCTTTTTCTAGCAAGGCAAACAAGGGGGAGGCAATCTTACTAAAATTTTGGATAAACCTCATATAGTACCTTGCATGGCCTAAGAAACTACACACATCCTTTTGGATGGAGGGTGTTGGCAAGTCTTGGATGATTTGTATCATTTTGGGATCAACTTGAATACCCGTAGAAGAGATATAATGACCAAGTACTATCCTTTTTGTCATGAGCATATGGCATTTTTCATGACTCAATGATAAATTAGTATCTATACAATGTTTAAGCACCTTTTCTAAGTTTGTTTTAGCCTCTTAATAAGTGTTACCATGCACCGTAAAATCATCCATATATACCTCTACACAATCATTAATGAGAGCTACAAAAATACTCAAAACTGCCCTTTGAAAAGTGGCAAGGGCATTACATAGCGCAAAAGGCAGAACGTTGTAAGCAAAAGTGCCCTAGGGACATGTAAAGGTAGTCTTGCCCTAGTCTTCAGGTGCTATGTGAATCTAGTTGTAGCCACTTAACCCATCCAGAAAAGAAAAGAACTTTTTACCTACAAGAGTGTCCAACACTTGATCAATAAATGGTAATGGAAAATGATTTGTTGTGATGGTCACAACACACCCCATTTTACTCCTTAACAAAATGAGGACCCCTATTGTGGCTTTACTTTTTGCTTTTGTGTGTGGGTCTATTGGGTGGTAAAAGGGAAAAGAGAGTGAAAGTTACAAACTTTGTTGAAAATAGAGAAAAAAATTGCATTGAGTACCAGAGCTGAATATGGGTGAATTCCTTGTCAAAAATGAGTGAGGGTTGCTTTTTGAACCATGTGAAAATTCCATGTATTTTGCAAGTTATGAGTATTTTGGTAAAATGTACAATGGAAGGGTTTGTATGTTGCATAGACAAAGTCCTTTGTATATCGGGATGCATATACAAGGTCAAAGCATAGAAGGTCGCCAATATACAAAGTCCTTTATATATCGGTTTGCATATACAAAGTTGTTTGCATATACAAGTCGCATATAGAAGTCATTGGGTTTAGATACATTATTGTACTTGTATGCATTTTCTAACATTTTATCTTCATGTACAAGGTGGACCCGACAATGTTCAAAGTTTAAATGAATATTTCGGTCAAGTCCATTGCATGCATTTTGGTTTGTATGTGTGAAAAGTGAGAAATATACAAAGTGGACATACAACGGGAATATGCATTGCACGGAACAACAAAAATTATGAAGTAAAGTTTTATTGTTGTATATTTCAGTCTTTGTATGTATATTTCAGGACATACAAAGTGAAATATACAAAGCTTTATGCTAGTAGCAGAACCGAAAAGTTATGAAATAAGATGTAATTATTGCATGTTTTGAAACATACAAGGAGGATATACAAGGCTTTATACATGCAATGCAGAATTGAAGAAAGATTAAAATTTGTTTAAACCAATGCATCCTGACTTAATGTATATCAAATGATGCATTGCACTTTATGTAGGTTGTGGAGCCGAAACTTGAGTGAACTATGGTTTATAAAAGTTGAAGTCAGAAAGGTGGGACATACAAAGGATGTTGTATGTATATCAGGCTTGTATGTAGGGGTTTGATATAAGTGTTATTGCATCGGATGGATATGTATCATCAGAGGAAGAATTTTAGTTCATATCGACAATATGGGTTACGCTGATGGCAGAGATAACCAGACCGATAAGGAGTTACATCGGCTTGAGTGAGGTGATCGGTGGAAAATTGTTGGATCGCTCTGACGGAAGATAGTTACACCAATGATCAAAAGAAATTCAAATGACAAAGGATGCATCGGTGTGAGTGGGGTGATCGGTGGAAAGCTTTTGGATTCTCTGACGAGAGAACGCTATGCCGATGGTGAAGGGAATGCAAAATGATAAAGTTACATCGGCAAGAAATGAATATCAGAATAAGAAATTAAGAGGTTTTCGATGATATGGTGTCTCAGTGATTGATGAAAGTGTTTTGGTGTAAGTCATGCTGACATATATATGAACCATTAGCGAAAGCGAATGAATCAACAGAAAGTTTGTAAGTCTGGCCGAAGCAATACTCATAGCGATGTCAGCAGCATGTTGTGGAGGTCTCTCCAATCAAAGGATATGAAAGGCTATCAGGGAAGTGAATGCGATCGGGTAACCCTAAATATGTTACCCTGATGACATGGATCTCCCCGATAACAAATGATAGTAACATTCAACTGCGAGACTCTCACAGATAACTGTATTGGTGACACTTGAGAGATCAAGGATGAGCATTATTCTTATAACAATGAAGGAGGTCATACCAATAAGGAAACGAGTATGTCTACATAGTTTAAACTAACAGCAAAAAGGGAAGTTTAGAAAGCGCATGAACACTGCAACTGAAGGCCGAGTTGGTAGCGCATTGATTACTGTAATTAAGGCCCACCAAACATTCTTACGAGTAATAAATTGAGGATAGCAACATGAATTTTAAATCTTTTTTTATGTTTATTTTATAGGTATTTAGGTGGATATAAAGGTGGAGCTGTAATGGCGATGACATCACAAAGGGCGGATCAGATCATAAACAAAGCAGGAGGAGTAAAGGCTTTCAATGAGAAGAGATATGCAGATGGAGGGAACATTATTAAAAGAACAACAGAAGATATTTTGGTGGGTGTTAGGGTTTCCAAAAGGCATCCTTTATGCTCAGTATGGGTATGCCACTCAGAGTATTTTGGCGGGATTTGTTTTCCACCAATTGATGCTGCACTTGGGATGTAGATCGTTGATTGACTAGGGTTTTGTGGCTGTATTGGGGTTAATCAAATCTATATTTTGAGCCCTTCTACTCTGTAATAAGTTACATAGGGATACGGGATTTTTAGGAGATAGCTAGCAGTTGTAATTGATTCAAGCATTTTAGAAGGAGTAGTTTAGTTTAGAGGAGGTCACCTGTGTCTACAATAAGGAATGTGTGGAACAATCTAGCTTCCTTACTGTATTTGTAAAGTGTTGTAAGTTTTCTATAAGTTGATAAATGAAGCTAAGAGTCATTCATACATTGTAAATCATATATGACTGTTTATCTTGAATACAAATGAATCTAGAATTTTGCGTCTATATTTAGAGTGTCTTCTGGCTCTTCTTTGTATTTGAAATAATATCTCTTAAAGCTTGCAATCTTTAATGTATGTTCGTGAAAATACTCAGGGCTTACATTTAAAGGTTTAGTCTATGGATTTAATCAGTTTTACTGTAATTCTTATAACATGCATAATAGAGAATTTAGATCCTATAGTAGAATGAAGTTTAATTTAGATTTCTCTAACTTTTCCCAAACCATTTGAAATACTTAGCTAAAACGCAGAAATTTAAAGGAGATTGTCTGATATTTGAAGGAAACATGAACAACTGAGTTGATATCTGACAGTTTTCATACTATTTAAAAAGGAAAGCTTGTGTTAATATAAATCATACAGAGCTTTGAGGTACAGTAACAAATTTATGCAAAGGAATGAATAAAATGTTGATATTTGAGATATTTTGCATAATTAGAGTCTAGTGAATCATCAAAAAACCTTAAATCAAGTAAGGCACCTTGCATATTACAACTTCACATTTACCTACTGAATTGTCCAATAGGTCAAGACCTAACCATACATAAATTTGGGATTAAGCAAATCTTAATTGATTTCTTCATATCTTTCAAGGTAGTTAGGTTCATTTTTGTGAATTTTAACTTTTATTATGAATGTGTAAAAACAATCATCAACAGTTTTTGGTGCTAAAATGAGGGCCTGATTGGAGTTAGGGTTTTGTTCTAAATAAAGCTGGCTCACAACAGTAATAGAGTGAATAGGTCTAGATCTAGTTCAGAAGATATATTTGTGCAATTACCTAATAAAATGCAAAGAGTCCTTTGATTTGGAATACCAGAATATCACATGCAGGAGGTTCATCTAAAATGCCTCCTGGATCACCTTTTAGTATCCATAACATTGTGAGTCCTAACAGTTCTTCATTTAGATCTTTGAATCTTGGTTCAGGTACTCCTAGAGGTCCCAGTCCTCCCAAGAATCCTATTCCACCAAGAAATCTAGGTATTTCTATAGGTCTAGGTCAAGCACAAATACCTGCAATGGCTTATTTTAATGTCAACTCTCCCATATATTTCATTGATTATCATGAGATGCCAAAATTTTTTGGAAAGATATGTCCTAAATACCAGTTTCATCAGGATCCAGAAGATCACATTAGAATATTCAAAGAGGCATACTTTAGGGCTAGGTTAGAATATGAGGATGTTGTGTGTAGATTGTTTCCTTACACCTTCAATCAGCAGGCTTCTAACTTGTATGTTAACTTGCCCAATGGTTACATTTCTTCTTGGGCACTTATGGAAGAAACATTTTTGTCTAGATTTAGAGGACCAATAGATCCTTCCACCTTATATCACAAATTAGCTATAATTAAGAGAGGTGAAGGAGAGCTGATTGATAATTTTAATGATAGATTTCAAAAGGCTTATTCTAGGATAGTAGCTCCTTACACAATAAATGTAGATACATTGTTAGCCATGTATTATGTTTCCTTAGATCCATCAACTACTATGTTTGTCAAAAGAAAGCCTGACATAGATACAATATCCAAAGCTTATAAGGAGGCAGCCTTAGTAAACTAGGAGATGAGGCAAACATCTTATAATCCATTTCCTAATGGAGGAAATCTTGGGATATAAAATCAAACACAACCTTGGAATGGAGTCCGTACACATAACACTCCATTAGTGAATCTAGTTCCTACATACACACCTATGTACAATTCTACCTCAATCTAGACCATAGCCCCTTATACTGGTAACACTGCCAATAATAATCAGAGTAGTGGTCAATCTTTCTTCCAACCTCCTCGGGATACATTTGTGGCAAAGGCACAAGAGGAAAGAGAAGAAATCAAGGAAATTACTACACACTTGAGAAGATTGACTACTGAAATGACACAACTGAGAAATGAAAATTTCTATGGCAGAAACAACCAAGGATACAATCAAAACCATAAATAGAATCACAATCAAAATTATAACCAGGGTCAAAATTCAAATCAAAACCAGAATTACAATCAGAATCAAAGTCATAATCCAAGACAACCAATGTAAAATAGAGGACCTGCTATAGATAACAGAGCTTAGGTAATAACAACAGAAATCAAAATCATCCAAGGCCACTTAAGACATGGAACACAGAGCCAAATAATGGCACTCTAGCTTCTCCATTTGAGAATTTAGATAATCAAGATACAAAACAAACAACTAGAATTCAAATGGCTAATACAACATTGAAGAATTGGTGCAGATTTCATAATACCAGTGCCCATGTTGAACTAGATTGTCCTCAGTTCCATTTAGCAGCCAGTATTTTCAATGTAGAGGTACAGGCCCCCACTTATGAGTTTCTCATTCCCAAAGGTAATGAAGTAGTGCCATTAGGATATGACATTGCTTTAGTCTTAGAGACTTTTACCTTTGCAAATGAAGAAGAAGAAGATCAATTGTTAGAGGATGAACCTTATTTTTGTGAAAACCTATATCCTGAATCAGCCTTTGTACTAAATGCATTTTAGTTTCCCTTTGAAAATGAGAATGAAGTGTTACATGAAACAGAAGAGGTACAGGCTTTTCAGTAGTCAAACAAAAATCACACCTACAATTTGAGAAATAACACTAGGCCAGGAGGTCCTTTCACTACTTCCACTCCTCCTAACAATTTCAATACTCCCCCAAATCAGAATGCTAGTAATAACCCTGCTATACTGAAGGCTAATCATCATGCAAATAATGGAACGGTAGCACAAAAGGTCCAAACAAGTAAAACAGAGACAGAAGAAACGATGAGGTTGATGAGTTATTTATCTGAAGAGATAAAGAAAATTAAGGCCAGTATACCTTTGTGTGAATTATTGAAAAGTCCAGGGGTTACAAATGCTTTCATAAAATCCTTGGATACATCTGTGACAAGTGAGGTTTCTGATGATGTGAGTGTTCCTAGTAGAGATTTACAACCCAAAGAAAGGAGTAAGAAAATTGAGCAGCCCTCTAACACTAATGTGGTAATGTATGCAGATAAGAAGGATGCTCCCCCTTTCTTGTTAACCATTAGAATGTTTGGAAAGAACATACATAATTGCATGGTGGATTCTGGTGCATCAGCTAATGTAAAGCCTTTAGGAATATGCAAAACTTTAGGGCTGACTCCTACTAAATCTGCTAAGGTTGTTACACAGTTGGACAAAATATAAGTTAATGTGATAGGAGAACTAATGCATATTCAAATGTAATTAGCCTCAGATCCTAGGGTGAGTCAGTGTGTTGACATTCAAGTAGTAGATATACCTGTGAATTATGGGATGTTGTTGAGTAGGGATTGGTCTAAAACATTGAATGGATATATGGCCACTAATTTTTCACATATGTGGTTACCTTGGAGAGGAGTTCCAAATCAGATTAGGATAGAAGTTGAACCTAGATTGAAACACATGATTATAGAATACAATAGGACTAATGAGATATTGTATGCTTCTATTGAACCCAGTGTTTATAGAATTACTGACAAAGGAGTACAAATTGAAGAAATCCTGATCTTAAATTTTAGAGAAAAGCATATCAGTAAGGAAATAGTATTGTTCGTTGAGTCTGATGGAAATTCTTCTAATGAAGAAAACAATGCAATGAACAATTTTGATCAGACCATTAGACAAGAAATGGAAAGGTGCATTAAACAAAATCTGCTAGTTCAGTGCAAGTTATGTAAAAGCATGTGTAGAGTCCATAATAAGCCACATTCTGAAGAAAAATGTGGAATATGTAGAGATATTATAGAATATCAGTACATAAAATGCATAGAGTAGGACTGTAAAAAAGAAAGGTTAATCCTAATCAACCAGAGAAGTACTTTTAGAATAACATAGATGTGTTGATCCCAGACTTAAAAGAAGAAACAAAGGACAAGAGTATTTGTCTTTCTGATTTACAAACTGAAAGTATAACTGTGCAAGTAGGTCAAAATGAATTGCTTATTAATGAACAAGATAGCACCACACATATGATAGAAAAAGCAAAACATGCCAAAGTAAAGGGTCAAAAGAATAAGGATAGCATGTGGACACTGAAATGTGATAGATCTAAATCAAAACAAGGTGCAGGTACAGGTGTAGAACTTGTAGATCCTCATGGTAAGTCATATTTAGCAGCATACAGGTTACAATTTGCTTGTACTAACAATGTGGCAGAATATGAACCTTTAATTTACAGACTAGTCATAGCCATCAAGAAAAAGGTAAAAATGATTAGAGTGTTTTCAGATTCTGAATTAATAGTAAGGCAAGTAAGGAAATTGTATGCATGCAACTACAAAAAGATGGTTAGTTATAGGCATAGGGTGTGGGATTTGATAGATTAATTTGATGCTTTCAATATAGAACATATCCCTAGAGAATTGAACCATAGACCAGATGCATTAGCAGTTGCTGCTAGCTTGTTAGAACCCTTAACACTGTCAGGTTTAAAAAGATTTGTTGTTGAGTTAGTAAATGTGCCTAGCATACCAGATAATGTTACTCATTTTCAAGTATTTGGAGGGGATCAACAAATTGTAGATTTTCTAACTTGTAATGTGGTCTTTGAAGCTCAAATTATTGATGAACAGGAAAGGCCTGATGTGTCTTGGGATGAAGAAGACATAATCAACTTGAAAAGAAATTTCTTACCTAAGGGGCTAATCGAGTTAGAACATATCTTTGACTTTGATGGGGTAGTAAGACAGAAACATTTGCCCAAAACTGAGGGAGATAAGTGTGATCCATATAACCTTGGAACATAGCAGAGTCCACAAAATGTACTTATTGGAAAGCCTTGCTTTGGAGAGTTGAGAAAAGAAATTGTGGATGTTCTGAAAGAGTACAAACATGTCATAGCATGGACGTATGAAGACTTGAAAACATATGATAAGTCCATCATAACCCATGTGATACCCTTGAGACCAGACGTTAAACCATTTAGATAGAGACAAAGGCCCATGAATGCCATTTTAGAGCCTTTAATATTTGAAGAAGTGAAAAAATTGTTGTTTGCCAAAATAATTTTCCTAGTCAGACATTCATCCTGGGTAGCTAATTTAGTACCTGTGAGAAAGAAAAGTGGAGACATTAGGTTGTGTGTAGATTTTAGAAATTTGAATAAGGCAACTGAAAAAGATAATTATCCTTTGCCTCCAATAGATGAAGTGTTGCAAGCAGTGAATGGAGCTAAAATGATGTCTTTCTTAGATGGATTCTTAGGATATAACTAGGTCTTAATAGATAAAGAGGATAGATTAAAGACCACTTTTACTTGTAAATGGGGAAATTATGAGTATAGAAGAATGCCTTTTGGTCTAATCAATGCAGGTGTCACTCTTTAGCGAGCCATGGACATTGCATTCCGTGGATTGTTAGGTAAGTGCATTGCTGTTTATATGGATGATTTAACTATTTACTTTCAAGATGCATCCACTCATGCTGAAGATCTGAGAAAAACATTTAAAATATGTTAAAGGTACGGGATTTCCCTTAACCCAAAGAAATGTTCATTTGGCGTAACTGAAGGAAAATTATTAGGACATGTCATTTCTGAAAATGGGATATCTATTGATCCTGATAGAATAGAAGGAATAAAGAAACTGCAATTACCAAATAGTAGGAAAGAACTAAAGTCATTTTTTGGTAAGATTAATTTTGTCAGGAAGTTTATTACAAGGTTTGTAGAATATGTGCAACCATTGAATGCCATGCTAAAGAAGGATGCAAAGATAGAATAGACACCAATAGCTAAAGCCTCGTTTGGAGATATTAAGGAGGCCATTTTTTATGCTCCTGTGTTGACAAGTCCAAATTATACAAGGCCATTTTTCATTTATTCTTTTGCATCCTCACATTTAGTTGCAGCTGCTTTGACACAAAAGGGAGAAGACAATGAAGAAAAACCCATAGCTTTCATGAGTGCACCTTTGAAGGATGCACAGTTGAAGTATCTTGATACAGAAAGGAAGGTGTTTGCATTAATAAGAGCAGTAAAAAAATTCAGACACTATATCTTATGTAGTTAGGTTAAAGCCATAGTGCCAGATGCAGCCGTGAAGATGCTACTGATGCAGAATGAGCTTGGAGAAAGAAGGGCTAAATGGATTATAACATTACAAGAGTTTGATATGGAAATTATCCCAATGAAGTTGGTCAGAGGACAAGCAATAGTGCAGACCATAGAAAACATAGACCCAAATTTGGTGAAACAGCAGTATGTGTTGAATTCTAGTGATGCCTGAGGGTGATATGATGATTTGAACACTTTTCTAATATCAGGAAAATATCCAAATAAAATAAAATCTTCTCAGAGGAGAGCTTTAAAGATTAAAACATAGAAGTACATGGTACAAGGAGGTCTTCTGTTCAAGAAGAACCATGATGGAATATATTTAAGATGTTTAAATAGAGTTGAAGTAGATAAGGAGTTGTCAGAATTACACAAGTATGGAATTGCTCATGGTTCTCATTTAGCTACAACACATAAGATATTGAGAGCGGGATACTATTGGCCTACAATGTTTAAGGATACAGAGAGTCACATTAGAAGTTGCCACACCTGTCAAACTACAATAGATAAAGGAAGGAATCACACTAATCCATTACAACCAATAATTGAGTCTAGACCATTTGGTCAATGGGGCTTAGATTTCATTGGGGTCATAAATCCTCCATCATCTATAGGACATAAGTTTATACTGACAGTAACAGACTATTGTACAAGGTGGACTGAAGCCACATGTTGCAAGTTCTCTACTAATGAGGTCATTATCAAGTTCCTTGAAGGAAACATTATTACTAGGTTTGGAACTCCATATTCATTGGTATGTGATAATGGCCCTACTTTTTCTTCTCTAAAGTTTTCTAAATGGGCATTTGAATATGGGATAGTTTTAAAGTTTTCTTCAAATTATTATCCTCAAGGGAATGGGTTAGGTGAGTCTACAAAGAAAATTTTATTGGATATAATCAAGAAGCTAACTAAAAAGAATCCTAGAGAGTGGAACACATTGTTGAAATATGCGTTGTGGGTAGATAGGACTAAGGTTAAATCATCTTTAGGCAATGCACCTTATCACTTAGTTTATGGGACTGATCCCATACTTCCAGTGAATTTAAGAATACCAGTCTGGAAGTTTGCCAATGAATATTTAGGCTTTGATGATCATAGAGAGGCCAGAATAATACAAATGTTACAATTAGATGAGAAAAGAGATCAAGCCATTGAGAAATTTGCCAAACATTAAGTAGTAGTCAAGAGATAGTTTGATAAAAGAGCAAGAGTCAAAATGTTTAGAATATCAGACTTAGTGCTATGCTGGAATAAAGCACATGAAAAGAAAGGGAATCATGGAAAATTTGACAAATTATGGTTAGGTCCATTACAGGTCGCAAAAATATTTAGAGACAATACTTTCAGGCTCAAGACCTTGACTGGGGAAGATGTGCCATTACTAGTTAATGGCCAACACTTGAAACATTACTTTCAGGCTTGAGGTGAGGACAGTTAGTTTCTGTGTATCATAATATTAATAATGTACAGTTTTTCTTTTTTTTGGGTTTTTTTTGTTTTTGTTGCTTTGTTCTGTTGGTTGTTTGTACAGTCCATTTGTTTTGCTAGCTTGTGTGTCATTTTCTTGTGTGCTGGGGTCTTTGTTCTGATTTAGAGTATGCAGGAGCAAACTGACAACCATTGAAAATAATAGGAAATTCAGAACATTCAGGTTAATTATTTGAAATTTATACATAACTTGTTGTGACTATCATGAATGTAGAAAGTTGTTTGACTTATGAAAATTTGTATTCAATAAATATGGGTTGAGTATTCTAGGAAAGTTTTTCACAATGACACACCTAAAATCTTAGGGTTTGTTGAACCTACCAGTGTAGATATTAGGTGAAAAATCAGAGGTCACCCTTGCTACCATTACAATTCTCAGCTTAATTTCAGCAAGTGATCATTCCTTGCATCATGAAGTTACAACTGCAATATCTTATGAAATCTCTATCAAATACAAAAAATATAAAATAATAAAATAGATTTTACTGAAAATCCAAATTAAGCCATCTAAGTAACTCTACCGGGGCTATAGATGCTTACTGGCAGTGGGGCTCTGTAGGAGTCAAGGACAATACTGAGAGGGGGGGTGAATCAGTGTTGTGTGAATTTTCAAATCTTTTTCAACTTTAACTTGCAGAGCATAAAGGTGAGAAAGTTATCATTGAATTGTCAAACACATATGCACATAACTTTGTCAAACACATAAAAAAACTCATGAGTAAAACATACAATCATAGAGAGATGATCAATATGAATCAAAACACAAGAATTGCATGAGTGGAAAACCCTCTAGGGGTAGAAAAACCACTCCAGAACTACCTCACTGGCTTAACTGATAAAACATGCCTCACTGGCTCCAATACGTGTCTCACTGACAAATGTTAAGGTCTCACTTACCTGTAAGCCTCACTGGCATACTGTTTAGAAGCACCAACTTCAAGGAGCACCAACCCCTAATACAAAACAAACTGAAAACAAGAATTCAGAGGGTTTCTCTATTTCAATACAAAACATTTCTTCTCTCATGTGTCTGTCAAATGTCCATTCTGTTCAAAATCAATCCTACATCCGGATACACTCAACAACACTGCATTTCTCTGTATGTTTCATCTCTATCTCACAAGTCATACATATCAATGCACCTGAAAAACTATTATATGTAAATTGGATGTCTTTTCACCTTTCACATTCTGCATAGTCATTTGCTCTCACTGAAGATCATTTTGTCATTTCACCTTCTCTTTTTAATGTCTTAAAAAACAATGCATCTTATATTGTCACCTGCAAAAATAAAAGAACATATATCTAATCCCCAAAACCTTTCACATTCTCCAGATTCACGAAACCACAATCCCATTTATATTTCCTCTTAGAGATGAAAGAATATCTTTTCATATCTGAGACCTTTCATTTCAATTCTCTTCAATTTCCTGATCATTTGCCATACAAAATAATATCAAAATGAGCCTTCAAATTAAATGAATTAACTTTTCATTTTCTCTCATATTTCAATCTTATCACTTCTGCAAATTTCAAATAAAATCTTCTTCAAATTCTTTTCTCAAAATGTCTTCAATAAATCATATTGCCCCTGTTTATTTTTCTCCTCAGATCCAAAAGAAATTTGTCAATTTGCCTCAAATAAAATAAACTTTGAGATCATCATAAACTCTCCATAAAAAAACTGACATGATCCTTCATCACAAATCTTCCATAAAAAATCTTCAATAGACTTTTAATCTTCTCAAAAAAATTATGTCCACAAAGAAATTTTCTTCAAGGTTTTGTATCAATCTGCCATAAAAAATTGTCGTTCATTCTTTTCACTTCTCAAAAATCATCTTAAAAAAAAATATCTTTCCTTAACAAAATAGGAAGAAAATAAAAAACTTTCTCTTTTAATTCTTTTGCCATGAGAAGATATAGAAATAAATCCTCTTCTAAAAGCAACTATAGGAATTAAAAAATTCCTTTCCAATCGGACATAAACTGCACCTGTTAAAAGAAACTTTCTAACATAAAAATCATAACATTCAATAGCAAATACGTTCTTTGGAATGTCAAAATAAACCACGGGAGTCGGGCCCAAGATTAAATATTAACCATTTGATTTACCCTGTGCGCCCTTTGCAAATTCAAACTTAACCTTTGATTTAGACTTTGCTGCCCGATCACTTGTGAGAGAGACCGATGGAGTCGGTTAGAGATATGAAGTGGGCCAGTCACCACCATGTCTAAGGACCCCTCCAAATGGTGATACTTAAGTTGCAAACCTTCCATTGTAAGTCACCTTTCAAACATAAGAAAAGTGTAATATGCACTAGACGGGCAGAGAAGGTAAACAAAGAGTATGCTTTAGATACATAATAATTATCTTCTAAGCCTCCAACTTCAACCATACCTCCTTCTTGCATAGTGTATAAACTTCCATTTCATAAGAATGATATCCAAAAGATTAACAATGCTTTACCAACTGAACATTATGAACCAATCTTACTTTGACCATCGGTGACAATACATATGAACTAGTATAACTCCTATGATCACTTCTATCAATCCTTGATATAGAGTATGCCACACAAAATGAAACCAATCCTTACTATAGAGAAAGTCAGACAACATGATGAAGACTACTGAGATCAAATGACCAAGTCACTACCACTACAAGTCATTTGTAAAGATCATGACAAAAACAACACACAAGATGATGTAATCAACAACATATAAGATGATATAAACTCTACACAGGATGATGTGAACTCTTGCTCCTCCTGATCCTTTAACAAGTATGTACCTCTACACTGCATAACCAAACATGATATGCACTTGCCAACCATATTGAAGATCAAAACTATGTCTTGTCATGACCAACAGATGATGATGATGATCATGAACAACATAACCTCCACTGAAGTAATATTGAAGATCCTTGCTTGAACAAGCATCTTGTGAAAACATCCTGATACATGATCAACACACTTATCCTGATTGAATGAACAACTTGTGAGAATGCACAACAACTCAACTCTCTCAATACCTTTTGACATCAATGACAAACTATCACCATCAATCTCCCCCTTTGTCATTGATGGCAAAACCATCTGATTGTAATTTTTCTTTCTCCCCTTTTTTGACATCTGATGACAAAGACTCAAAAACTATTTGCTCCCCCTGTGTTGAATACCACAAACAAATCATTATTCATAAATGTCACTGGCAATTGTCCTGACAAGAATAACCATTACTTCTTGACACAATACCAATATGGGGATGAAGAAAACATATCTCTGTAACCAAATACCAACTTTATAAACACATCAATACACTTGATGAACCATATTGCAAGCAAAAATCATGAAGATTCCTTAACACATAGTTCCCAACTCAAAATGACATGATGACCACTTTTGATAAGATCTTTTCAAATCTCCCATGATAGAGACAACTCAATCCTCTGATTAACTCCCCCTGAGAACAACTCAAACTCCACAGAAAAAATTGCTATAGCATGATCATAACAATTATAGTCACATTAAATTATGAACACTTTGAAGGCATAAATTCATGTTAACCTTTCAACATATGACCAACTTTGCTGAACATTATCATCTGCTACTGCTGATTCAAGACATACCTTTAACTTCCTCTGAAGAAATACAAGATATCACCATCAATGTCATAGCTTGAAGAACACTATCTAAAACAAATTAGAGAGGAAGATCATCAATGAAACATTAGAAACTCCTTAATATATCTAGTTTATCATCTTCTTTTGACATTATCTTCAAACCACCTGAAAGCTCCAAGACACATGTCATAACTCAACAAAGTAATAGATATAATCATCAAATTATCATCCTGCAACCAAACTATTCTGACACCTTTTCTAACCTCCTGTTTTGCACAAGACATTTGTCAATTCTGATACAAAACCACATCTGATGAGAGTTCCTTGAGAACACCTTTACTTAAGCAACATGACAACTTAATCATGTAAGTATCAAACAAAATACAAATAGGATCAATGTCACAACATCATCAAACTCTTTGTGTAGAGACCTTTTGAACACTTTATATGATCCACTAAACATGTCACTGATCATGAACACCTAACATACACTAAAAACTCAAAAACATCAGAAACTTCATTTCAAACATTTCAGGCAAGCATGACAAACAAAATAAGATCAACTGATCTCCTCCTGTAACTTCTTGGGGATAAAAGATAGAACAAGAACAACTCCTCCTCACATCATGCTCTCAGTTATCCAACTAATGATGTAACTTGTGCAAGATGCACAAGTTTAGGATCCTTCTTGTCCTGACTTTGTTTTCTTCTCCAAACCTGTATAAACCTTTTCTTTTCTTTGCTCAAGGTGTCTGCTCTAGATGTCTTCAATCTATTCTTGTAAAACTGTGCCTTATGCCCACGATTATGACACTTAAAGCATGTGACATTATAACCAATTAGAGAAGTAAAGGAATCATATCTCTTTGACATGCCAAAAGTACTTCCATAATCATATCTTCCATGCATCCAATAGTCTCTTTCTATGTGACCAACTTGGTTACAATTGTAACATATTATATTAGAACTCTTATTTGTCATTCTGGAAAGACTCTTGTTCTTATGCCACTCAACATTATTTCTGGCATAAGTCTTACAATATCTAGCTCTATGACCATAGATATGACAAGAATAACAATATCCATGAAACTAAGAATAATTATACCTTATTGTATGGTATTGCCTAACAGGTGGAGGTTTGTTTGTTCTTTCTCTTGCACCATCAGGAGCTTTATCTTTTTCTATCTTCTTGTCTTCCTTAGGAGAAGCAGGAGGATTTCTGACTTTGGAACACTCTCCTTCTTCAATACTCTTTTCAAACAATAGATTTTTGTGCAACTTAGAAGAAGCCTTTTCTAACTCCTTTCTTAAAGAGACTATTTCAGATTCATACTTTTCACAATCAACTTCTTTCACCTTTAGCTGATTATTAACATCTTCTTTTATTTTCTCAACTTATGCAATTTGAGCCTTCAAATCTTTTATCTATTTTTCTGCATCTTGAAGATTTGAAAGAATTTTTGTCTTGGATTCCTTTTCCTCTTGAAGTTGCAACATTAACCTTTTGTTTTCCATTCTGAGTTTTTTTATCTCATCAAGGGCACAAATGAGCTCACCTTCCATATCAATCTCACAATCATCTTCATTATCAATCTCAACAACAAAATTTTCATCAAGCTCTTGTCTTTTTACATTCATATTGAAGTCTTCCTTTTTATCACAATTCTCAACTGCAGGATCATTCTTTTTGCTAATCTTAACTGAGACTTGTTTTTGATCATCATCAATCTTTTTTCTATTCAAGACCTCATTTCTATTCTTCTTACCCAGTTTACTCCACACAGCTCTGATACCAATTGTAGGAGTCAAGGACAACACTGAGAGGGGAGGTGAATCAGTGTTGTGTGAATTTTCAAATCTTTTTCAAACTTTAACTTGCAGAGCATAAAGGTGAGAAAGTTATCATTGAATTGTCAAACACATATGCACATAACTTTGTCAAACACATAAACAAAACTCATGAGTAAAATATACAATCATGGAGAGATGATCAATATGAATCAAGACACAAGAATTGCATGAGTGGAAAACCCTCCAAGGGTAGAAAAACAACTCTAGAACTGCCTCACTGGCTTAACTGATAAAACATGCCTCACTGGCTACAATACGTGTCTCACTGACAAATGTTAAGGTCTCACTGACCTGTAAGCCTCACTGGCATACTATTTAGAAGCACCAGCTTCAAGGAGCACCAACCCCTAATATAGAACAAACTGAAAACAACAATTCAAAGGGTTTCTCTGTTTCAATACAAAACATTTCTTCTCTCATGTGTCTATCAAATGTCCATTCTATTCAAAATCAATCCTACATTTGGATACACTCAACAACATTGCATTTCTCTGTATGTTTCATCTCTATCTCACAAGTCATACATATCAATGCACCTGAAAAACTATTATATGTACATTGGATGTCTTTTCACCTTTCACATTCTGCACAGTCATTTGCTCTCACTGAAGATCATTTTGTCATTTCATCTTCTCTTTTTAATGTCTTCAAAAACAATGCATCTTATATTGTCACCTACAAAAATAAAAGAACATATATCTTATCTCCAAAACCTTTCACATTCTCCAGATTCACGAAACCACAATCCCATTTATATTTCCTCTTAGAGATGAAAGAATATCTTTTCATATCTGAGACCTTTCATTTCAATTCTCTTCAATTTCCTGATCATTTGCCATACAAAATAATATCAAAATGAGCCTTCAAATAAAATGAATTAACTTTTCATTTTCTCTTGTATTTCAATCTTATCACTTCTACAAATTTCAAATAAAATCTTCTTCAAATTCTTTTCTCAAAATGTCTTCAATAAATCATATTGCCCCTATTTATTTTTCTCCTCAGATCCAAAAGAAATTTGTCAATTTGCCTCAAATAAAATAAACTTTGAGATCATCATAAACTCTCCATAAAAAAACTGACATGATCCTTCATCACAAATCTTCCATAAAAAATCTTCAATAGACTTTTAATCTTCTCAAAAAAATTATGTCCACAAAGAAATTTTCTTCAAGGTTTTGTATCAATCTGCCATAAAAAATTGTCTTTCATTCTTTTCACTTCTCAAAAATCATCTTAAAAAAATATCTTTCCTTAAAAAAATAGGAAGAAAATCAAAAACTTTCTCTTTTAATTCTTTTGCCACGAGAAGATATAGAAATAAATCCTCTTCTAAAAGCAACTATATGAATTAAAAAATTCCTTTCCAATCGGACATAAACTGCACCTGTTAAAAGAAACTTTCTAACATACAAATCATAACATTCAATAGCAAATACGTTCTTTGGAACATCAAAATAAACCACGGGAGTCGGGCTCAAGATTAAATATTAACCGTTTGATTTACCCTACACGCCCTTTCCAACTTCAAACTTAACCTTTGATTTAGACTTTGCTGCCCGATCACTTGTGAGAGAGACCGATGGAGTTGGTTAGAGATATGAAGTGGGCCGGTCACTGCCATGTCTAAGGACCCCTCCAAACGGTGATACTTAAGTTGCAAACCTTCCATTGTAAGTCACCTTTCAAACATAAGAAAAGTGTAATATGCACTAGATGGGCAGAGAAGGTAAACAAAGAATATGCTTTAGATACATAATAATTATCTTCTAAGCCTCCAACTTCAACCATACCTCCTTCTTGCATAGTGTATAAACTTCCATTTCATAAGAATGATATCCAAAAGATTAACAATGCTTTACCAACTGAACATTATGAACCAATCTTACTTTGACCATCGGTGACAATACATATGAACTAGTATAACTCCTATGATCACTTCTATCAATCCTTGATATAGAGTATGCCACACAAAATAAAACCAATCCTTACTGTAGAGAAAGTTAGACAACATGATGAAGACTACTAAGATCAAATGACCAAGTCACTACCACTACATGTCATTTGTAAAGATCATGACAAAAACAACACACAAGATGATGTAATCAAGAACATATAAGATGATATAAACTCTACACAGGATGATGTGAACTCTTGCTCCTCCTGATCCTTTAACAAGTATGTACCTCTACACTACATAACCAAACATGATATGCACTTGCCAACCATATTGAAGATCAAAACTATGTCTTGTCATGACCAACAAATGATGAGGATGATCATGAACAACATAACCTCCACTAAAGTAATATTGAAGATCCTTGCTTGAACAAGCATCTTGTGAAAACATCCTGATACATGATCAACACACTTATCCTGATTGAATGAACAACTTGTGAGAATGCACAACAACTCAACTCTCTCGATACCTTTTGACATCAATGACAAACTATCACCATCAGGCTCTACTTAGGAGAATTGTAATGATAACCTTGTCGGGGCTATGGACACCTGCTGGCAGCAAGGCTCTATCCAGTTGGCTATGAGGGAATGACATCAACTATGTAGGCTAATATTAGTCACTAGTTTGTTCAACTAATTTTCAAGATGAAGATTATTAATCACGTGCACCCACTTAAACTGAAAGGATGATTCATGCACCTTATCGAATGCATTAAGTCTCAAGTTGGATAATGATTTATAGAAAAGATAGTTGGAAGTTATGAATTTATTTCATTTAGTTTTCTTTAATGGTTTTAATTTGATTGTTTTGTTTGGTTTCTAGTTTTTGTGATGCTCACAACATGCCCCATTTTACTCCTTAGCAAAATGAGAACCCCTGCTGTGGCTTTGCTTTTTGCTTTTGTGTGTGAGTCTGTTGGGTGGTAAAAGGGAAAAGAGAGTGAAAGTTACAAACCTTGTTGAAAATAGAGAAAATATTGCATTGAGTACTAGAGCTAACTATGGGTGAATTCCTTGTCAAAAATGAGTGAGGGTTGCTTTTTGAACCATGTGAAAATTCCTTGTATTTTGCAAGTTATGAGTATTTTGGTAAAATGTACAATGGAAGGGTTTGTATGTTGCATATACAAAGTCCTTGTATATCAGGATGTATATACAAGGTCAAAACATATAAGGTCACCGATATACAAAGTCCTTTGTATATCAATTTGCATATATACAAAGTTGTTTGCATATACAAGTTGCATATAGAAGTCATCGGGTTTAGATACATTATTGTACTTGTATGCATTTGCTAACATTTTATCTTCACATACAAGGTGGACCCAACAACGTTCAAAGTTTAAATGAATATTTTGGTCAAGTCCATTGCATGCATTTTTGGTTTGTATGTGTGAAAAGTGTGAAATATACAAAGTGGACATAAAATGGGAATATGCATTGCACGGAACCAAAAAAATTATGAAGTAAAGTTTTATTGTTGTATATTTTGAGCTTTGTATGTATGTTTTGGGACATACAAAGCGAACTATACAAAGCTTTATGTGAGTAGCGGAACCGAAAAGTTATAAAATGAGATGTAATTATTGCATGTTTCGAAACATACAAGGAGTATATACAAGGCTTTATACATGCAATGTGGAACTGAAGAAAGATTAAAATTTGTTTAAACCAATGCATCCTAACTTAATGTATATCAAATGATGCATTGCACTTTATGTAGGTTGCGGAGCCGAAACTTGAGTGAACTATGGTTTATAAAAGTTGAAGTCTGAAAGGTGGGACATACAAAAGATGTTGTATGTATATCGGGCTTGTATGTAGGGGTTTGATACAAGTGTTATTGCATCAGATAGATATGTATCATCAGCAGAAGAATTTTAGTTCATATCGACCATATGGCTTACGCCGATGGCAGAGATAACCAAACTGATAAGGAGTTACATCGACATGAGTGAGGTGATTGGTGGGAAATTGTTGGATCACTCCGATAGAAGATAGCTACATCAATTAACAAAAGATATGCAAATGATAAAGGATGGATCGGTGTGAGTGGAGTGATCAGTGGAAAGCTTTTGGATTGCTCTGACGGGAGAAAGTTACGCTGATGGTGAAGGAAATGCAAAACGATAAAGTTGCATTGGCAAGAAATGAATATCAGAATAAGAAATTAAGAGGTTTCCAATGCTATGGTGTCTCGGTGATTGATGAAAATGTTTCAGTGTAAGTCATGCTGACATATATATGAACCATCAGCGAAAGCAAATGAATCGACAGAAAGTTTGTAAGTCTGGCCAAAGCAATCCTCATAGCGATGTCAGCAACATGTTGTGGAGGTCTCTCTGATCAAAGGATATGAAAGGCTATCAGGGAAGTGAATGCAATTGGGTAACCCTAAATATGTTACCGCGATGACATGGATCTCCCCAATAACAAATGATAGTAACATTCAACTGTGAGACTCTCACCGATAACTGTATCGGTGAAACTTGAGAGATCAAGGATGAGCATTATTCTTATAACGATGAAGGAGGTCATACCAATAAGGAAATAGGTATGTCTGTACAATTAAAACTAATGGCAAAAAGGGAAGTTTAGAAAGTGCATGAACACTGCAACTGAAGGCTGAGTTGGTAGCGCATTGATTACTGTAATTAAGGCCCATCAAACATTCAAATGAGGAATAAATTGACGACAACAGCATGAATTCTAAATCTATTTTTATGTCTGTTTTACAGGTGTGTAGGTAGATATAAAGGTGGAGTTGTAATGGTGATGACATCACAAAGGGTGGATCGGATCGCAAAAGAAGCAGGAGGAGTAAAGGCTTTCAATGAGAAGAGATATGCAGATGGAGGGAAACATTATTAAAAGAACAGCAGAAGATATTTTGGTGGGTGTTAGGGTTTCCAAAAGGCATCCTTTATGCTCAGTATGGGTATGTCACTCAGAGTATTTGGGTAGGATTCATTTTCCACTGATTGATGTTGCACTTGGGATGTAGACCGTTGATTGACTAGGGTTTTGTGGCTGTATTGGGGATAATCAAATCTATATATTGAGCCCCTCTACTCTATAATAAGTTACACATGGACACATGGGATTTTTAGGAGATAGCTAGTAGTTGTAATTGATTCAGGCATTTTAGGAGTAGTTTAGTTTAGAGGAGGTCGCCTGTGTCTGTAATAAGGAATGCATGGAACAATCTAGCTTCCTTACTATATCTGTAAAGTGTTGTAAGTTTTCTATAAGTTGATTAATGAAGCTAAGAGTCATTCATACATTGTAAATCATATATGACTGTTTATCTTGAATACAAATGAATCTAGAATTCTGCGTCTCTATTCAGAGTGTCTTCTAGCTCTTCTTTGTATTTGAAATAATATCTCTTAAAGCTTGCAATATTTAATGTATGTTCATGAAAATACTCAGGGCTTACATTTAAAGGTCTAGTCTGTGGATTTAATTAGTTTTACTATACTTCTTATAACATGCATAACAGAGCATTTAGATCCTGTAGTAGAATGAAGTTTAACTTAGATTTCTCTAACTTTTCCCAAACCATTTGAAATACTTAGCTAAAACGCAAAAAATTAAAGGAGATTGATATTTGAACAACTGAGTTGATATTTGACAGTTTTCATACTATTTAAAAAGGAAAGCTTGTGTTAATATAAATCATACAGAGCTTTGAGGTATAGTAACAAATTTATGCAAAGGAATGAATAAAATGTTGATATTTGAGATATTTTGCATAATTAGAGTTTAGTGAATCATCAAAAAACCTTAAATCAAGTAAGGCCCCTTGCATATTATAGCTTCACATTTACCTACTGAATTGTCCAACAGGTCAAGATCTGACCATATAGAAACTTGGGATTAAGCAAATCTTAATTGATTTCTTCATATCTTTCAAGGTAGTTAGGTTCATTTTTGTGAATTTTAACTTTTGTTATGAATGTGTAAAAACAATCATCAACATGATCCTTTTTAGTATCTTTATTAAGTGCTCAATAATCGACACAAATTTGCCACTTAACATTTTTCTTATAAACCACAACCAAAGGAGAGACCCACTAACTATCTGAAATAGGATATATAAATCCAACATTTAACAATTTCTGTAACTCCTCTTTGACTATATCATGCAGGACTGGGTTGAACCATCATTCTGGTTGCCTAACTGGACGACTACCTTCTTCAATATAAATATGGTGTGTGCAAGTGTCAGGATGAATATCACGCATGTCTTGGTATTCCCAAGTGAATGCATCTTTATAAGTTCTTAGCATGGCAATGAGATCTTAGATTTGTTCAGGGCTTAATTGTGGATTGATATTGAGTGTATGACTAGGTAGAATTTCCATGGCCTCTGACTATGCAGGTGAATTGAGGGCTAGTACTTGTGAAGTGGACAGTGTATTGTTGGACGTTTTAGAGTGTAGATATGGACTAAACAAATAATTATGGGGTAGCAACTGATGTAATGTAACAAAGTGTGAGCTACCTACCAAAGGAAAAATACCTAAAGGGCAAGGAGTATTGATACCTAAATGAAGAACCGTGTTTTCCAAGATTTCATCAGACACATACCTATTCTAAAGAATGTTAACAAGACTATTATCTTCATTAGGTTCTTCGATGTTAGATGCTTGATCAATCGTGAGGATTGGTAGGGACTCATCCAAATCACTATCCACCTAGACTGGATCCTCTATTTCTAACAGGGGTTGTGTTGGTGGGTATAAAGTCAATTGTTTCATGTGCTCCCCATTAGAAATGACCATGTTTCTTGAATGACAGTTGATGAATGCATTTACAGCCGCCAACTAAGGTCACCCCAAGATTAAGGGGTACTCCCCCAGCTTAATTTTTGGCTGCAAAATCATAAAGTCAGTTGGGTATTCCCACGAATCAATAGAAAGAATTACATATTCAATCATACCTTCTGTCTTGACTAATGCTCTGTCTACCATTTGCATAACTATGGGAGTAGGTCTAAGCCCCTTAAGTGATAATTTTTCCTTTGTTTCATTTGTCATGACATTAATTGTAGCACCTAAATCAACAAGTGTATTAGGAATAGTAACCTTACTGATACGCACCTTGATAATAGGACTCCCTAGATCTAAGTATTTAGGAATGGTTAGATTCCAAAGAATAAGGTCTACTAACTATCCAATGACCTAGATAGTCTTCGGATCTTGCTTTTTCTTTTGCTTTTGAGTACAAAGATCCCGCATTGTTTTTGTGTATACTGGGATAGCCTGCAACAAAGGAATCTTAATGTTAACATTTCATAACTCATTAACAAAATCAAACTTAGGTTGGGAGACTTTCTTATGTATAGCTTTTGAATGAAATCTATTGGGAAATGGAGGTTCTTTGACTAGTTCCTCTTTAGGTTCTTCATTAATTTCTGTATTAGTGGGCCCTTGAAGGGCCTTTCCTGACCTTAATTGGACTTCATCTATTTCTACAATATTTACAAGATAAGTAGGGTAACCTATTGCCTCATTATTATATACAAGTTGTGTTGCCTTATTTTTGGGATTTGGGTTTCGTTGGGTTGGCATTGGTGTGGGTCTTGGTGGTTGTGGTGGATTGGCTGACTGGGCTGACGATGATGGTATGGTTGAAGAAATTGTTGTGGTTGTGGATATGGGTTAATCATAGGAGGAGGTGGAAATTGTTGTGGATATGGCTATTAGTATGATGAAGGTTATGGTGGTTGTGGCATCCATGTCTGTTTCCATGGCTGTGAAGCATACGGGTATGACTGCATCCATTGAGGGTATTGTGGAGGTTGTTGCCAACCCCCATACCATCCTGGTTGATTGGAGAAAGAGTTGGATTGACTAGGTCTAGGAGAAATATAGTCATTAGCCATTCCTAGATGCATCACTCGAGGTGGAAAAGGTTACCTTGGGGCCATATAGTAGAAAGGTTCCTTTGAATATTCCATATCTGTTACACCTACAGGAGGAGGCCTTTAGCTAGAACTTTTGCTGGCTTCTTCTAAAGATGAAATATTTGTCCTATTATAAGGACAATCCTCACTACTATGCCTTTTATGATAGGTCAGATAGAATACAACCAAGGCCTTTTTGACTTCCTCTCATTTTCTATGAGTATATAGGGTGTCAATCTACTTGCCCATATGATTTAATAAATCAGTTTTAAGATCTTCAAGGAAATTACCTATTTCATACTTAGTTATACCTAAGGCATTTCCTTAAGTAGAAAGCTTACTTGAATAATTCCTCCTTGATCATTGAGACCTTGATTAATTCCTACAACTATCACAAATTTCATCAAAATTCAATTTAGAGATGTTACCTTTACCTATTAAATTCAATGCATCCATAGTATCATCTTTTACTCCCCTGAGAAACAACATTTTAATAGTATCAGGAGTTAGCCCTTGATGTCATGATCTTTGCAGGCTAAACATGAAGCATTCAAGATAGTCTTCCACAGATTCATCTTCTTTCTGTGTCATTCAAAAAATCTCATCCGAAACCTCTTTTGTTTTGCAATAATCCTGATATTTTATCAAAAACATTTCTTTCATGTCATCCCACGTTCTAATGTTTTTGAGGTTCATGAACCAGCATAGGGCTACATCTTTCAATGTGGTTGAAAATAACTTGAGCTTCTGTGCATCGCTCAGATAGTCATAACTGTGGCACAACACATCAAACTCAAATAAAAACATATCAGGATCCTCAATAGAAAGACCACAAAAAATGGGCAAGGATGAATGAGGAATGTTTTTTATAGGGGCATTATCATTAGGATGTGTAATTGGAAATTCAAAAGTGATTGGATTATTTTGGGCCAATGCCCTCTCATCATTGTTGTGATTATTGTTGTTGTTGTGGAGATTGTTATTGAGGTTAGCCATAATTTCAAATGCCCAAGAGGAGTAGAAGGTTTTAAATGGCTTTTGATCTTCTAATGATAGACCAACTTAAAGCTCATAAGATTCTTTGAATAGATTTGTAACCATTTTTCACAACTCTTCTAAAGGCTTAGGATGAACTCTAGTAGGAGTCTCAACAGTGGTAGACTCAATAACACACTTTTCAATATCAGGTTCAATAGTCTCTTTCTCAGGTGATGTGTATACAACTAATGGTTATAGTTTCTCTTTCAATTTTTCTTGTTGTGAAGTTTTTCTTTCAACAGATGGTTTTGATTTGATTTTCAGATTTTCTTGTTGTGAACTTTTTCCCTCAACAGATGGTTTTTGTTTACTTTTTGATTTTTCTAATTGTGCACTACTTTCTTTCTTCTTTTCAATAAATCTACCTCTACTATCTCTAAATCTACCTCTACTATCTCTACTATGATTTATGCACCTATATTATTTATAATAGAGCAAACCAAGGTTAATTGTCTAGCCAAGGTCGATAATTATGCAGACTTCTGCCTTAACGCATTGGTCCTAACTTAGTTCACTAGGCTAATAGGCCCTTAACAGTATTCCCCGACAATGACACCAAAAATGTAGGGAAAAACTATGGAATCAAATTATGAATAAAATTATCTTCATGGTTTTGTCTTAATGGGCAAATCAATCCTTGGGAATCTCATGATTTCCTCTGTTTATTCATATGTGGGTCAATCTGGGAATGTAAGCTTGTGAATAGTGTTGCATAAGTTTACCTAAGGGTTGAAACTAGCAAACCAAGTGGGGATGGATGCAAATTAGTACAATCTATGTTTGTCCAGAAATATGGTTTACAAACCTCTTGTCACCTATGTGACAGGAACCTGTGCAACAGAAAATAGATCACTAACACACAATAAATTAAAATTGACAAGTTTTACTGAAACAACATTACCTTTAAGATTAAACTGAATTGAATGTAACTAAGATTAAGTATCTAGATGAAAACACAATCAAGGTAGATTCTATAACAACCACACTGATTAACACTTTGGGAACCATAATACCATCTAATAGTAATTCAATAATTCAATTAATAACAACCTTTGCTTTAGTTACCCTTCAGCAAACTAACAAAGACTAAATGCATTGATAGAGATTAAGCATACTGATAAATATCAAAACCTGACACTTAGAAATGCATAGCAATTTATATGAAATAGATTAAAATAATCACAAAACCAAAATACAAATTAACACTCAATAGATTCCTACTGCAAAGATCGCCAGTTAATTGTTGAAGTGGGCCCTTCCTTCAGCAATTACCAGGTGATGAAGTTCACAAGCACAAGTTATGGTACTCTAATCATTCAATCATGTTTCAAAAATTTGAATTATGAGAAAAATAATACCAGCATATATTATTTCTATTATCTGAGTCTCAGCTTATGCATATATATACATTGCAGACTGTTTAAACTTATAATAGTTGATAATTAAAAGGTGAATAATAGTTTTGGTTGTGTTGGCATACATACAACAACTTCAAAAGATAATAAAAAATAGTTTAAAGTCTTTTAGCACCAATTCGAAACAACATAACAACCTAGAAATAGATTTGCTAATCTCAGCACAAACATGGCCAAAGTATCAAAACATCTTCAACTGGCCTATACTCCGATCCACCGATGCCCTCACACTTAGATGTCATTTGTTAAGCACTTCTTGCTATCAAGATCACATAAATAATTAATAAATAGTCAAAAGGTTTGATATATTCACAAATTTTTATTTTCCCTTATATTTTATAAAATACCTTTAGTCCATTAACAAAAAGTGATAGGAACTATAGAGAACACTAGGAAAATGACAAAGATCAAAGGCAAATGAAAAGGTAAATAGAGACATATTTGGCCCCCATCACCTAGTCTTGAAAATAGTGCTTGAGGAATTTTGTATTGACTGGCAATGGGACATCCTCACATGTTAAGCTGTTAAGCCTATAGGTGCTACCTCCTAATATTTCTGATATTTGGAAGGGATGATCGACAGTTTGTCAAACTTTCCATGATCACCCTTCCTCTCATGGGATTTATCCCATGATAGGAGCAAATCTAAGATCCTAAATGCCTTTACTTTGGCTCTTTTGTCAAACCAGCATTTGACAATAACTGGATGCTTGGCAAAATGATCAATTACCTTATCTCTTTTCTCTTCTAAGTGCAACAATTGCAACAATCTAACTTCCATTTTATTATTAATTCCTAGATACTCTTGGGCAAATGGTAGGGTTGGGATTTTTACGTTGACAGGGAAGATGGGATGCACCCCATACACTAGTTGATCAGGAGAATTGCCTAAGGCAATCTTAACTCTCGTCCTATCTACCCATAGGGTATACTTAAGCAAAGTATTCTATTCCCTAGGATTCTTTTCAATTAACTTCTTAATGATGTTCATCATATTCTTGTTGGTGGATTCATCTAGGATATTGCCTTGGGGACAGTAATTTGATGAGAATTTTAAAATTATCCCATGATCAAATTCCCAACTTGAAAACTTAAGAGATGCAAAAACAGGACCGTAGTCAGAAACTAAAGCATATGGAATTCCATAACTTGTGATGATATTGTTCTCCAAAAACCTCATCACATCATCTGATATGCATGTCTTGATGTTGATGGCCTCTTTCCACCTAGTGCAATAATCTATAATAGTCAGCACATACCTGTGTCCTGCAGAGGATAGAGTATTCATAGGTCTAATGAAATCCATGCCCCATTGTGTAAATGGGTGCATCTCCATCACAAGTTGCAATGGTTGAGCTGCATACTTCTCTCTGTTAGAAGTTGTTTGACATGTGTGAAAAAACTTGATGTGTTCAGTTATATCCTTGAAAATGGTGGGCCAATAATACCCAACCCTCAAGATGGCATGTGTGGTAGCTAGATGTGATCCATGTGCAGTACCGAACTTATCATGTAACTCAAGAAGAACCTTGGTAGCTTCTTGTTTGTCTAAGCACCTAAGGTATATCCCTTCATAAATCCTTTTAAACATGATTCTTCCTTTAATTATGTATCTTTGTGTTTTGATCCTCAGAGCTCTTCTCTAAGATGCATGCATATTGGGTGGACATTTTCCTATGATTAGGACATGCCTTATGTTGGAGTACCATTCATCATGCATTTCACAATCTATTGCATATTGTTGGCTTGTTAAGTTAGGGTCAATCTCTGCAATCATCTAACTGAGAGCTTGTCCCCTAACTAATTTCATAGGAGTGATGTCCATATCATACTCTTGTAATATAGTAATCCATTTAGGTCTTTTCTCTCTTGGTTCACTTTACATGAGGAGCATCTTCATAGTTCAATCAGGCACTACTGCTATAATGCCTAAACTTCTTTACTACTCTAGCTAAGGTAAGAGCCTATCTCTCCATGTCCATATACCTTAGCTTGCCATCTCTAGATGGGGAACTCATGAATACAATTGGTTTTTCTTCTTTTGCCTCACTCCTCTAAGTTAAGATAGTTGTACATGTATGTTTTGATGCAAAAGAGTATATGTAGAAGTCCCTGGTGTAGTCAGGACTAATCAGCACTAGGTTATATGCAATGGCTTTCTTTCTATCTTCAAATGCTTCCCTTTCCAATGGAGTCCATTTGATCTTAGCATCTTTTTTTAACATAGCATTGAGAGGTCTCACTATCTTGGCAAATCTAGTGATAAACTACCTAATGAAGTTAATCTTATCAACATAAGACTTCAACTCTTTTTTGCTTGCTGGAAGTCACAACTTCATGATTGAATCTACCCTAGTAGGGTCTATGGTTATTCCATTCTTAGATATGACATGGCCTAGCAACTTGCATGTAGTCACTCTAAAAATACAATTCTTTGGATTTAGGGTATGCCATATTGTTCACACTTCTTTAACACTTTCCCAAGGTCCTCAATGTGATCACCTCTCTCTTTTGAAAATACTGTTAGGTCATCCATATGTATCATGATGAATTGACCTACCAGCCCTCTGAATGCTATATCAATAGCTCACTAGAAGGTTGCTCCAACATTGATTAAGCCAAATGGCATGTGCCTATAGGTGAAGATTCCCCAATTAGTGGTAAAAGTCATTTTCAATCTATAAATTTTATCAACTATTACCTGGTTGTAACCTAAAAAGACATCCAGGAAGGACATCATTTGTGCACCATTCACCATTCAGAGAACCTCATCTAGAGAAGGTAACAGGTAGTTATCCCTCTTGGATGCTCTATTTAAGTTCCTAAAGTCTATGCAAAGGTGTATATCTCTATTTTTCTTCCTTATAGGGGCCAAATTGGTAACCCATGTAGAATGTCTCACTATAAAGATGATCCTTGCAGCAAGCAACTTCTTGACTTCCTAAAAAATTAATGGTCTTTGTTTCTTCCTGAATGGCTTGGCATTAGGCTATAGGGGAATTGTGTGAGTTATTATGGATGTGTCATAGGTATTTAACTCATCATAAGTCAATGCTATGACATGGAGATAATGTTTTAAAGCTCGGACTATCCCTGCTCTTTCTTCTTTAGAGCAGACCTTGCCTATCGGGACATTCCTCTTATCTTCATCTTGTCCTATATATTAACATGTTCATATTCTCCTCCATCTATTTTAGAGAGGTCCTTTTGCTTGATCATATTATCTAGATCTAAAGCACTTTCCAATTCAATCATTCCTTTCAAAATCTTATTGCTGGGTAGATCAATTATCTCTTCTTCATCCTAGGTATGATCCTCCAAGTTCTTTTCATCCACTATTTGGGCTTCAAATACATCCCTATTAGTAATAAAGTCTAACATGTGCATATCGTCATCAAAAACTTAAAAATTGGTGACATTGTCAGGAACAGATGGTGTTGACACCAACTCAACTAAAAACCTCTTCTTCCATGATATGGACAAAGGATCCAGTGTACTAGTAGCTTGTGCTAGTGTGTCTGCATGGTGATTGAGTTCTCTTGGAACATGCATGATGTTAAAGGTATCAAAACTCTCTATCAAGTCCCAGGTACTGTCTCTGTAACTAGATAATCTATCATAATTGCATGCATAAATGCCTCTTACTTGCTTTACTACAAGTCTTTAATCTCCAAAGACATGTAGAATTTTCACTTTCTTCTTGAGGGCAAACAATAGGCCATGGATTAGAGATTCGTATTCAGCCACATTATTTGTGCATGGGAATTATAGTCTATAAGCTACCAGGAATGATTTTCCTTATGGATTAATGAGATCCACTCCTACTCAATCTCCTTTTTTTGATTTAGAGCCATCAAATCTTAGTGTCCATGGTTTAATCTGTCAAGGATTTATCTAGACCTTCCTTTTTTCGTCTAGCACGTGCAGCTACTCCTGCAGATATCCGCTTGATCTTATGTGGTCCATTCTTTACCACATCCAGATGCTTCTATGGAACCAAAACATCCACACCTTTCTTCTTTTGAGCATCATCTTTTTGAATATTTTCTCTTTTCACAAACTTGATGTCATCACATCTCCTATCAGGGGATATTACAACTTTTCTTTCTGACTCTTCTGGAGCATCCCTAATTTTATAAAATTTGTCATTTGAACACAACCTTCTTTATTTGCTCACTATGTCCAGACATAGAACACAAGTTGTTTCTAAATGGGGAGCATCATGTGGCCTACACCATCCCTCAATTAGTACCTAGCTAGGTGAGATTCCTTGGAGAATATGCCTTTTGAACTTGCTTGGGTAGAAACTCCTCAAACTATGTTAAATGACTTCCCTTGTCTTCATCAGACAACTCATAATCTAATTCAATAAAACAATTTACCCCTGGGGTGATTTTCTTACCTTATCACTACAATGTATATCATTGCATACCAACACTTCTTATGTACCAAGCATTGGGACTTGCATCTTGCACATTTCTTGTTCATATTCCTCTGCATTTGGAGGAAACAACAAATGATTATGATCATCAATGTTAAATATTTCACTTACCTTTGGGTTAGACTGCTTGTCTTCAATACATATTTTTCTACCCTCTCTATTATATCCAGAGATGCTCAACATGTATTCTTTGAGTGTGCATCTTCATGCAATCTGTACCAACCTCCCATGAATATTTCCTTAATGGATGTCCCTATCAACTAACTTTTCTGAACTTCATTAGACAAATACCTTTCAAACTCAAAGACATGATTCTCTTCATCTTCTTCTAAAGAACTATAATAAGATTCCATCATTGATTTTGTCTCTAGTACAATTTCATTGTTTTTACAACCTTCATGCGTATGCATGCACATCAGTACCTCTTCTATTCTGACTTCCTAAGGCCTTAATGTATATACCCCTAGCTCAATGTCCACATATAATATCTCATTGTTTTGATTGTACTCAATTATTATATGTTTCATTCTGGGTTTGGCTTCAATTATGAGATGATTAGGGATGCCTTTCCATGGCAGCCACATGTGGGAGAAATCAGTAGCCATATAACCATTTAAAGTCTTGGACCAATCTCTATTGAGGAGCATTCCATATATATCAGATATGTCAACAACTTGAATGTCTATGCAGTGTTGCACCCTTGGATTAGATGCAAGTTGTATGTGAATATGTGTCAATTCTCCTACTACACTGAACTTAGACTTGTCTAACTAAGTTGCCTTCTTGAGTGACTTTGCAACCTGGTGTAGACCTAAAGTCTGGAAAATGGATAAGGGCATAGAATTGGTAGAAGCACCTGAATCTACCATGCAATTGTGTAAATTCTTACCAAAGATCCTAAGTATGAGTAAGAAAGGGGATGAATTAGATTTCTCTTTGTATAGGGTCATATGTGTTGCATCTGTAGTATGGACTGAAGCTTTGTCTTTTGGCTTGATAAGAGTATCCCTAGGTATAGGATCTCTAACAGAGATATGACTAGGAACATTCTCCCTTGCTATAGGTTCATGTAATGAATTTAAGAAAGCTTTCTTAACGACAGGGGTCTTTAATAACTCTGATAAGGATAAGCTAATTTTTATCTTCTTCATCTCCTCAGCAAGGTAAGAAACAAGTTTGTCAGATTCAAGCAATTGGCTCCTGCCTTTTGCTACCATTTCTTGTGGTGTGAAATACTACGGGTTCACCTTTGGAGGTCTAGGATTATTCCTGGCCTTGGGATTCAAAGGTGTATTGAAATTGTTAGGAGGAATAGAAGTGGTTAGAGGACCAGTGGGGTGATTGTATTGCTCCTTAGATTGTAATTGTGTCCTCTCTGATATTGCTGATATGCATGAACTTCTTTAGTCTCCTGCTCATGCTCATTCTCATCTTCAAAGGGGAAGACATGAGTTCTTTCAAAGGCCATGGCTAACTCTTCACATATCAAGGTATAATTTTCATGTATTGTGCTCATCTGATGATGCTGATGATTCTCAGAACTCTCAAGTACCATAGAAGACTCATTTCCTAGAGGCACTATCTCATTTCCCTCAGGGAAAGATACATCTCCTGTGGTGTTGGAAACTTCTGCTTGGAATATGCTGGCTACAATTTTAAATTGTGGATAGTCCAACTTAGCATGTGTGTTTGTATTGTGTATCCTACACTAGTTGTTAAGTGCAGCCTCTATGAAATTGACCCTAGTAGTATGCTTATATTTAGGAGGGGGTTCGTTATCTAAGGGTGAACGTAAGGAACCATTGTTTGGTCTCGTGTTCTAGACTCTTGGTGGCCTAGGGGCATTGTTATTACTATTGAAGTTCCTCTCATTGTTATAACCCCTATCATGAAATCTGGATCTCTCATTGTTATTACCATAGCCTCTGTTAGAATATCCCCTATTTTGTTGGTTCTGTGAATTGGACTGGGAGTGGAAGTTCTAAGTTCTCAAGTGAGTGACTTTAGTAGTAAATTTTCTTAGTTGAGAAAATATCTCCTTGTTATCATCCTTTTCTTCCTATACTTTAGCTACTACATTATCTTGATGTGGTTGGAAGAATGAGTTGGCATTACCATTATGTGCAGCATCCTAAGGTGCATGGCCAGGATGTGGTATGATTTGACTGTTTCCCTGAGGAGGCATAATGCTAAGTGGAGGCACTTGCAAAGGATTAGTAGGGGGCATCAAAGCTCCAATAGTTTGTGTCTAACTAGGAAAGGCATGATATCCTAAGTTATGTGGAAGACCTAGTGTCAACTATAGGTTAACCTTAACAGCTTCAACAAAGGTACCTGACAGAGATGTGATTGCAGGATGGGTCCTCCTGATGAACATTGATGTTAGAGGATCCAAGGCTGAGTGATAAACTAACCTAGCTACCTCATCACCAACATTATAAGGAGTTGTTAGCTTGAAGTACATCTTCTAAAATATAACATTAAAATTAGATATCAACTCTTCCTCGCCTCTTTTGATTGTGGCAAAGAGATGATACATGGTGGCTAAATCTACAAGTATCTTGAACTTGGTTTGGAAAGATTTCTCTAGCACATCGCAAGAACCGATAAAATTTTGAGGAAGGCTAACATACCAACCATATGCTTCTTCTCCTAATGAATAAGGAAATAACCTACATACAACATCTTCATGCTGTATTCTTGCCTTGAAATAGGCTTCCTTGAAGGTCTAGATGTGATCATCCACATCTTGATAGGGATGATACTTAGGACAAATCTTGCCTAGATTTTTAGGCAGATCATTATATGAATTGAAGTGGAGTGGTGACTTAATAGAAAAGAACAACATTGCAGGCCATGTTGGGGGTACTACTAGAGATACTAGTGGATTAAGGACAACAACTCTAGGCTAACTGGTTGAGCATGTTCTAGGTATAAATACAAGAAATTCTTCCAAAGGTCCAAAAGATCTTGACCTCATGTGAGTAAAGATGTGAGTAATCTGTTCACATGAGTGGATATTTATGGATAAATGTCCCAAATTGTGAGGTATTTGTAGAGTATTTGTAGAGAATGCAAATTCTTGACTCAAACTTTTTAAATCCAGACATCTGTCTGTAATATGTGGATGAATATTCACAGGGACATGATATTTGTGATCAAATTCCTCAAATTATCAAAGGTAGATAGAATCTTTACAAAAATACACAAGATTTGGAGTATTCTATGAAATTGAAAGTACTTAGATCCACAAGAACACGGGAAAGTGTGTCAGGATGATAAATCCTTATGAATCTCAAGTGATCGAGCCCTCCTTCTAGCACCAAAAACTATTGATACAACTGTTAGTCATATTAACAGAGAAAAAAAGGTATATAACAAACATTTGTCCTCTTGAAGAATACAATAAATTTAGGATAAATTTATGATTCCAAGTCTCCATTGATCAGATCATGATCTTATGATAATCTCTTAGTGGTTTAATGTGAATTTGTTTTTAAACATTTTGGGGCCTTACACATGAAATTTTATGTGATTTGTATCTAGATATGTAAATATTTGCTATGTTTTACTTGTTCTATATAAATCTCAACAAATTGTGTTAAATCCTACAATCTCTAACTAGACTATGTAGATATTTATGTTAATTTTTTCTAAGCTTGATTAATTCTTATGATCTTCATTCTGATTAATATTGCTCATAATGATTGATATAACTTTGATTACTTCTTCTAAATTTACTTAAATTTGAACTAATCTTCACTTAATTTTGCTTTTGCACTTTAAATTCTTCTAAAGACTATACCTTTAAGCTAATATTTTCATGATTCTTATCCTTAGTTCAAGTATTTGCATGATATTTTCAATCTTACATGAAATTTACTCAAATATGTATAAGATGTTCAATTATCTACGGTTGTTTGCATATTTACTATATTCTACTTATGATGTATCAATCTTTGTAGTTGATGATGATGATTGATGAAATTTAGAAGAAACAAACTAGAATTTTAAAATTATGTGAAATGAGTGTGTTTCAACCATTGATCCATATGCACAATTCAATATTCATGAAAAGAGATGAAATCAAACCATGCTTCGCTAGGATGTTCCACAACTACACACAGTTGATACTAGTCTTCAAAAGAAATGGACAACAACAACATTCACAAGTTGAAACGCATGCCAAGGGACACAATGAATCACAGTGACATGTCCAAATATCATCCACAAAAGATTACTCAATATTTACAATTGATTTGTAACCTAAATCTCTATTTCATTCAATATTCAAAATGTATTCATATACACAATTGGTCTCAAGAAAGAACCATGGGGAAACACTAAGTCACAAAATGTACACTTAGAGTTCACAAATCTCAACAATTATCTCTTTATTAAGATCCTAATAATGTACAAATGGCAATCCATCTCCTTTTATAGAACAAGGAGAGGATGCAGTTACAATAGATCCAATGATCAAGATCAATTCAACATCAAACAATCGTCAAGATGAAATGTGGCAAATGATTTCACTTGGAAATCAATCTAGTGGAGTCCAACTAGAATTCTAGAATATTTTGGAATCTTTGACTTGGTTAATGTGACCCTTTCATTTTGCATTTCCATTTGATTCCTCATTTGTGGACAGCTCTTCCATTATTCTGCATCTGATACCTTGGATGAGCTCGTATGCCTAGATAGCCTTATCCATTTCCGCTCTATCCAGTGCCTTTTCCTTTGCAATAACATGTTCTTGATCCTTCAATTGTTCCTACAAAGATATCCATTTGTTGGTCCTATTATCTGGCTCTTTATTATATTCATCAATCTTGTATCTCATTAACATGGTCTGATCAATTGTATCCTCTGAGAAGTGTTAAACATGATCTTCTAGAATTGAAGCAAAATTATCCCTGAAGGCCTTGATAGCAAACTCTTCATCTTGATTCTCAATTTTACCCTCAACTTCTCCTTCCAAAATTTCCAAAATTTCTAACTCCTCAGCCATGAGCTCATGTGCTTTTATACTGATGTCAGTCATTCTAGCATTGCACCTTTTCAATATACTGACCTCAAAACTTATGTCCTCAAACCATGTATCCAACTGTGGTAATGTTTGGGATGTCAGGACATTCTCTGTCATAAGGGTCCTTACATCTACCCTCATGATATCTTTCAATGTAATCAAATCTTGACTACTTTTGATTAACCTCTTACCAACCTCTTTCTTCAATTCATCAGCTTTCTTCTTCATGTTACTCAGCATGTACCAATTTGATAAACATGTCTTCATTACTTCATACCCATCATGTAAGAACTTGCTGAACCAATCATTCATCACATGTGTTTGGTGCTTCAAGGCATCTAATCTAGTGATTTTTGTTGAGACACTAAGCCCAAGGGTGTGGTTGGTGTAATCTCTACATGAGTAGGGGCTACCAACCCTTTGATGAACATTTGCAAGTGAGCAAATTTCTCTTTATATTCTTCATTTTTATCATTTTCCTTTGATATTCTTGCAACCAGGGTGTCTATACTTTCTTTGGCCTCTTGACCCTCCTACTCAACAGTCACAAACCCTAGGTCTACCATGGTTATTTGAAATTCATTAGCCTTTCTTTCCCACTTTGTCTTATCCATAATAAGCATAGCTACCTAAGTTGTCCTCCTTCCTGTGATGGGGTCACTTTTCACCAATGAAGTGGTCCTAGCTCCGCGCTTGGGTTTTGCAACCTCTACTGAAAACAATGAAGAAATATCAAAATTTGAAGAATCAAGAATTTGACGCTGATTCACCTAATGTGTAAGCCAATGTGGTGGACTAGTTCTAGACCCTTCTTGGTCAGTTTTGTCAATGTGATCATCATGTCTTTCCACATTCATATCCTTTGGAATGTCTGGACTGACATTCTGTTGTTGGTTTTCTCTAGTAAGAAGTTCCTCATGCATTGGTTGCTGATCTTGGTTCTTGGCAACATCTCCAAATATCTCATCCCAATCTCCAAACATCTCTTTAGCAGGCTCCTCATTCATAGGCACATGTCTCCAGATATCCTCATCTTGTTTATTTGTGTCAATATGCATATCTTGGGATGTCCTTACATTCTGACATTATAAATGTTGATCATTTTAAGTTTGAGACGTGTTCACATTAGGTTCTTGATAGATGGGATTTTGTATATCTCGGTGGACCTCTTGGTCACTACCATTCACTACCTTCTCTACTTTATCCTCATCATCTTTATTCAATAGACCTTCCTGCCCAGATCTATGCATCTTTTATTCCTTCTCATCTACCTCAAAATCTCTTTCATCAATATCATGAATCTTATGTTGTGTAGGCACTCCAGTGTGGATATCTATATCCATGGCTGAGTTATCTTCAATCTACACATGCTCCATGGTTTTATCCTTTTCTTCATCCTTAGCTCCATCATACGTCAAATCAATTGCTACTGGGCTGGTGACTTTTCCAATCAACTCCTCCAAACCAATGTTCTTTGCCACCATCTTTAGATCTTCAACTTCCTCTTCATTTCTAATGGTCTTTTATACTTGGAGTGTGCCTTCGGGCGCCAATGTTGTAGTCTTGACTAGGTTCTCAATAGGACTTGATGTCACCTCCTTCATCACATCATCCTCTGTGAGGTCAATTGTATCATCTAGAGGCAAAGAAGGATCATTCATTCTCTTCTTTTCTCCTACTTTATCTTCCTGAGCTAGTTCAATTTTGAACTTCACAATTGTAGGGATGGGGACACTATGTTGAAAGTCCTTTTGTATTGTCCCCTCATCCTTATTCTTAGGCATCATTAGATTTGCATCCATGTCTAATGTAGACTACTGTGAAGACAACATTTGTCCCATCTTGGTGAGCCCCTCACCTCCTTGTTCCTGGAGTAGGACACTTGATTGCATGCTAGTTGACCCTCTCATTGTAGTCCCCTGTCCTCTCTTTTGTCTCAAGATATTAGCCCCTATTAATACATCTCTAGATTTTCTCTTCAATGGCTCTTCATCCTCCCCCTCTTCCAAATCCTGATAAGTAACCTTAGGCTCTTCTTCATCTGCATGTTCTTCTATCGGCATCTTGGACGTTGTGCCAGAAGGGACTGGACCTTGTACTTTCTAAGGGGATGGCCTTGGGCATATGTGGATGCCTATGTCAGCACTTTTCTTAGTTTCTTTTGATGAAGTTAATTTAGCCTGCTTTGCCTCTAGGCTTTGCCTCTTATCTTCCAAAAAATCATCATATTCTTCCTCAGGCAATTCTTGCTTCTTCCTCTTTTTATCTATTCTGATGACCAGCCCCTTGGCTTTCAAAGAAGCCACCTTTTGCTCCACCCATGCCTTGGTTAATGTCATGACCCTTGTTATGACGTCAAGAAAGGTTACCTCTGGCTAGTTCAAATCTGGAGGAGAGATAGTCTTATTGTAGATCTTCTTATCTTCATATTCTTTTGATATTCTCATGCTATCATCCTAATGCAACTTTGTGTAGGAACATCAAAGAAATCCAATGTTTGGATCTAATTCAATGTCAATTGAACATTGATTACTCCTTCTTACCTCCACATTATCTGGGTAATCTACCTAGTAGTCTTCTAAGTACACCTGATGCACTGGCCTCTTGCTTATGTGTTTCTCCATTGTTTTGTAAGGATCATATGGTTTTGGCTAATGGAAAGGGCTGCAAGTTTAGCATCTATAATCATCATTCTGACTCTTTAGATGACTCTATGTCAGGACACATACACCATCCAATATAAATGGTGAAACTACCATTAGTCTTCTTATTCCTCTTTGTAAATGCTTCATAGGAGGTAATTATCTATCTAGTTAGCCCCATGAGGATGACTATGTCTATAGGATATCTTGGCAACATCAGAGGTTGCCCACTGAATCCTTCCATTCTTATGTGGGTGAAGGTCAAGAACTGGATGAACCAAGTTCCATTTTTGGCTATGACCTCTTGAGCATCAATGCTTAATCTTTTAGCTCTATGATTGTCCATTAACCAGACCAAATGCATAACAAAATAGTCATTCACCCTTTTGTAGTTTTGGATGGAGGACCTCTTCTCCAATTGTGGCTAATAAACCCATATGTTCACACCCCCAAGGTTTTTCCCAACTCGTCCTACTGTTTGTAGGCCGACAAATGTAGATTGTACATGATAGACATAGACAACATATGATGACATGTGAAACATATAATTTTCCTTCCCCCAAGCCTCTTCATGTCATCGCTCAGGCTATCACTAATAAGAGATGCCCATTGTAACTGTGTGTTTGTAGTTTCCACCATTCTGATGAGCCCATACATCCAGGCTCAAAGTTTCCAGTGTGAAATCTTTCTCTCATCTGGCTCAACATGACTATCATGTATTGAACCTTAGGAGTAAAGTCAAATTTGTAGAGCTTGACTGGCAATTTTGTTGTTGCCTTATGATTGCTACCCTAAGCTCTCCAGCATGAGAACATTATTTTTCTGCAGTCTATATATTTACCCTTATATTGATTCTCTAAGGCCTTCAAATCTATCTTATACAAATTAGGGCCAGTGAAAAGTCATCGTGATCCTCAAGATTGAGAAATCTGCATAAACATGACCATGCTTTTCCAACCTTCTAGTTTCTCTATTGTAATTATCTATACATGCCACCACCAGCTCAATGGCCTCTATTACATAGGGAAATCCTCCAACATGCCACATTCCAGAGTTATAGATTTTTATTTGGATGGGGCTCCCACCACCCTAAGTTGATGCAGCCATCCATTCCTCTAGGCTAGTATTTTTGATGTGAGTATCCCTAATATGTTCATATATGAAACTAGGACCACTGGGTTGCGGAAACATGGGGGTCATGAACTCGGTTTCACTTCGATTCTTGCACTACATACATCACATCCTACAATTTCAAATGTATACATCTCAAAACATACCCTACCCTTTCAATTTATTTAATTAACTTTCATGCATCTGGACATTTTATAGCTCATGAAGCATAGCATATGTATGTGTAACTAAACATTTTACCCTAAGTACAAATTTACCTTTTACTACACAACTGTAAATGACAAAACCAAGGATTAAACAGTCCATACATGTTTTACGACTCGTAAACCTGATTAGCAGATATCTGGATGGTCACTTCACACTATAAACTCACAATTTGCCGTGTATCCATTCACTACTCAAATGTTTCGTTCGGGATGAGGATCTGCAACAGTCAATGTCAATATCACCAAAGCTTTGTAAATTGGATTTTTGAGTGCTTTGTGAATGTAAAATGATGTAAAATCTAGCTTTATGTGTTAAAACTAGGGAATTAGGGCATAATTAATGCTAAATTCATCGTATATGGATATCCGGTTTAAGTTCATGAGAGATTTCTACAGGCGGCATCATCTAGTTTGAACTTCAAATGGCCAATGACCTACTTTCGTAGTATTTATTATGGGGTGTGGATATAAATGTATGTCTAGATGCTAAGCAATGTGCTTACCTTTCGATATGTCCAGATACGTATGACATGACATCATCATGTTTTTGAACATTGATTGAAGATGGATATCAGGTCTTTAAAACCCAAAGGCATTTTCCTTTAATCGTTAAATGTTTGGACATTACAAAATGAACAAAATGAAAAGTCAACTTGTGCCACATGGCACCATCTAATTGGTTAATGGAAACTATGAATTTTGGTCATGGGGGATGTGGGTGTGGATATTAAGAAATACCCAGATATTAGTATTTGTGAAATATCCCCAAGCCTAAATGTGGTGATGATGTCACCTTTCTTAAGGCAATTCGACATCGGGAGTAATGTGATGTCACCATCATATTTGCGAAGGTCTGGACATTAGCGAATGTCCAGACATTAAGGTTTGTGAAATGTTCCATTCCCTTAATATCTAGACGACATCATCCTATTATAATATTTCTTTCAGTTGGGATAATATGACATCATCCATATATCGGGGTAAGGTCCAGATGTTAAGTTTTTATGCAAAATGTCATGGAACCGATGTGCTTTTGAAAATTCAGCATGACATGTCATCAAGATATTCAAAAGGATGGGACATTGAGTTAATGCCCAGATGCTTAGTTTTCTTGTGATATTATAGCAAGTAGGGATATTAATGAATGTCTGCATCTTGAAATTGAATATGCATACTTGCAAATATCCCTGGATTATGTGACCATGCGCCTCACAGTTTATTACATCGTGAGTTAAAATTTGACATGCACACATTTGCAAATGTCAAGACATTTAAACACTACTTAGTGATTTCTTGGGTTGGGACACTGAGTTAATGTTCGGATATTAAGACAATGTGAACATCCTTGTGATTTGTTGACCAAACTTTGACCGAGTATAACTTCTTGGTTTTGAGGAATTTCAAGGTGCTTCAAAAAACAAAACCTTCATAGATTTTAATCCTCTTTCATTTGATAGGGTTCATGATGAGAAACTTTAACCTTGAAATTTTGACCTAGATCTCAAGGTCTTGACTTGCCCAGGATAAGGTCCTGACATTCATCTGCTACTATTTTACCATACCACCCAAAGTCAAAAGGTGCAAAGAAAGCAGGCAAAAGCGAGGAGAAAGGTTGGGTCCTTGTTTTGCTAAAGCAAAATGGGGCGTATTGTGTAACCACACAACATGCACCACTAATTTTGAGATAATTTGATAGGTTTCTATCTCAATCACATTTTGTGGGTTGTTAAACTTTCACTAACTTGGAATGTTGGCCTCACATGTCTATAATATTTAATACATGAGAAAGACTTTGTAACTTTGTTTTTTATCCACAACATATCCTTTCAACTTTAACACACATGAAGGTCCTTCAACTAAAGTCATTTTCCTACAAGGATCAGATTTAGTACCACTCATTTTGAGACAATATGATGGGTTTCTATCTATTCACATTGTGTGGGTTCTTCAACTCTCACTAACTTGGAATGTTTACCTCACACATCTATAATATTTAACACATTTAAAAGGATTTGTAAAATTTTTATCATCTACAACATATCCTTTCAACTTTAACACACATGACACTTTAACCAAGATCAATTTCCCCCTAGCATCAGATTTGACACTGCTCATTTTGAGAGAATCTGATCGATCTTCGTCTCTTTCACGTTGTGTGGCTCGTTCAACTCTTACTAATGGCCTCAGACATCTGTAATATCAACACACCAGAGTAGACAGTTAAGTCGGCCAGGTGATGGTGGGATATGAGTATAGACAAGGGGCGATTGGACAAGTTGGGATAACTTCAATCCTAATTTTCTTTGGTAAATAGCACTTAGTGTTTCTCTTTCTATCATTCAATGAGCATACCCAATTGTTCAGACTTTTTGTAGAATTTCAGGATCTTCATTACAACTTTGATGCAATGTGATTTAAAAGTGGGAACATCAAACTAAATGCAATCAGGTAAGTAGTGTTTGTCTTCTGCGAATGAAATGAAAAGTTATATTGCAGAAATAAGAAGGTCCTTGGTTGTAGGATATTGTCCTTTATGATAATAAAATAGGTGTATTATTAAAAAATATTATTCAAGTTAATATGTAGTAAAAAAAAAATTTCCCAAAAAATAAAAAAAATTTCAATATAGTTTTTAATTTATTTATGTATTTGTTGTAGTTTAAACAAATTTTAATATTTTGTTTTCATATTAAAAAAATCTTTAAAATAATAATCAATTTTTATTAAATTAAAAATTTTTATTTTGTATTTTTATGGTTTTGATTTGTCTTTTATTAATAAATCTCTTACTATTTTATTTCTTACTTTAAAAAAGTTATGTACTTCAATTTTCTTAAAAATAAATAATTTGTTTTGTTTTCATTGAACTTTTTGAGAATTATAAACAAAAAAAAAATTCAAGTAAAAATATGAAAAAGAGAGAAATTTATAAAATTGTTTTTCTTTAAGTGAGAATTGGAAAGTTATTAGGGTTCATATACCTTAATAATATTCTCTTTATAATTTTTGGGCTTGTTGTTCCACATTAGGGGTATTTGTCAAGATTTGAACACACAACCATTATCTATGTCTTCCAATAACTTAACTATTTGGATTATATTATGGTTGGCAATTCAACAAGCAACTTATTAATTAGTATGTATAAGAAAACATAAAATAAAAGGCTAAATAATAATTTAGAAAATGTTAGTAACTAACATGTATAATGATGAAAAGTATATTCTTGGCACTTTCTTTCACAAAGTGGTGCATTGGTCTATTGTGCATATGGCATATTTTTGCATGACAAATTAGTATTTCTCCTAAGCCTTGATTGAACTTAGCTCCATATCCAATCTTCAAATTCTTTGTTCCCTATTTTGGATAAAACTTGCAAGTTCATTACTAAATTTGATTAAAGACTTCATGTGTAGCGTTGACCCCAAATTTTTCAATTAAATTTTAAACATGGATTCAAGCTAATCTCATCCCAACTAGTAATTACATGCTAAATTAAGTCACCTTCCGTTTGTAGGTCAACATTTTCTAATAGTGCTTATGTTCTCATGTGATTGGTTGATCCCTTCTAAAGAACATAAGATGATCTCTTATGATATGAAAGTGTCATACCATGTTGTCTTTACAAACCCTAGATATACAATTTAATTTTTTTTTTGTTTCTTACACCAAATGAGAGATGATAATATCATAAGATTATTGACCTTGGAAAGCAAGAATTTCAATTTAAAAATTAAGGACATACTCGTATCCATGTAGTCATGCCCATGATCTTATCTTGAAAGCAAAGAATATTAAAAATTGAATAAAAGATAATTTAAATTGAAAAAATTGAAATAAAAAACTACTAATTTTAAAATTAAAATCAATAATTATACTTAAAAATTAACTTTATGTACCAAAATTATACACCACAATTATCCAAAGAAAATTAGAAAATAAAAAATAATCTCTGAAATAATAAAGTATTCCTTCCAAATACACTAGTAAGTTTTGATCCGTTCAACCATTAAATTATACATATGAACGTGTTTACTGATTTTTCGCTAACGTTAGCTTCTCTTGAACCACTAAAAAGAAGGCCACCCTAACACCCATGAACTTATACCAGATATTTGTCGAGAAAAACTGATCATTGATTGTGATTTAAAATCACATAATTGGATTTAGACCATGTCGCCATCCTCGCATTTATAGAATTCGATAACAATACACACAATTAAAAGAAGTTTAACTTAACTTGATATGACGTGGGCAAGTTTGTATGGCGAGTGCAAAAGCAAAGTTGCCAAGATGATTTTAAGATGAGGCATCTCAGCTTCACGTCATCCTCATGTCTTGCTTTCGGTCATTGAATGTTTTGAAGAGACTGTGTAGAATTTGAGAATCTGTAATAAAACATTGATGTAACGTATGGTGTGAAAGGTTGCATGCAATAAACGTGGTTACCTTTATAAATTCGCTCTAGATAATGTAGAGGCATATGTCTTAGAGTTGAGAGGTGCACGCATTGTGTTGTTGCTTGAGTATATTTACAAGATTATCCTTATGGCAGAATTCAAGAAGTGCAAAAGGGATGCAAAACTATTATTAGATGGTCAGTGGCTTAAATGGCGTTTGGCTTCTGTGGATGAAGTGAAAAGCAATCTTTCAGAGATCAAACGAATGGGAATCCTTAATTCGTGGGATACTGTACGCCTTTTGGATGGATGTGTGGAGGAAAAATATAGATGTCTCAAAGAGTACAGGCCCAACATGGAGGACGTGATTCTAGTTGAAACAAAAATATCAAGATCACTAGGTAAGTTGCATCACTCCACCGCATCATTTCCTTTCATTGTGCTTAGATAGAGAAAAATGTTGGGCACGTGGCTATTGAAGCCCAATTGTAACGGCAATCTCTGTGCTTTCAGATTCCTTGTAACTGCTCGTTTTGTACATTGCCTTACTTGGCATGCAACTGCTTCCATTCTGTGTGGTTCATTATTCCAGATGGAAGGCGGTTGGTGTGTTGGGACAGTGTAGAGTCTTTAGCATGTAAGGGAAATACGCTGCTGTGCTGAAGTGATACACAGTGATGTATGTAATACAGGAAGTGAGAGAGATGTATTCAGATAATAAAATATTGCCCTTCATTGTGGATGCAGCCTGAAATGGTGAACCACGTTAAAGATCTTGTTCATTCTGTATATGTTGTTTTATATTTTTCATTCTGAGCATTGTTTTGATTTTGTTGTTCTTTATTTCTGATTCTGTTATTCTAGAATTTACAATTGGTATCAGAGCTCTGTGTGTAGCTCGGTTCAAGAGATAGCCTGTGAAGTTGTTTAGGTACCTGTACAACAAACAAAATGGATGACTCGGAGAAATGGAAAATAGAGAAATTTACAGGCCAAAACTTTGGTCTTTGGAAAGTGCATATGGAGTCTCTTCTTATCAAACAAGACTTGTCACTCGCCTTACGGGGGAAAGCGAAAGGACAAGGTTCTATGAAGGACGAAGACTGGGACATACTGAACATGAAAGCGAAGGCAACTATTTTTCTCTCATTGTCTAGCAATGTATTATTTAATGTCTCAAATGAGAGTACTATGCAAAAGCTCTGGGAAAAGCTCTCCAGTATGTATGCAATTGCTTCGGCTTCGAACAAGGTATTTATTATGAAGAAATTATATAACCTGAAAATGAAAGGTGGGGTTATGTCAAATCATCTGAATCAATTTAACACCTTAGTTACTTAATTAGCTTCAGTGGGTATCAAGTTAGATCCTGAGATTAAAGAGATTTTACTGTTGTGTTCATTACCAAATAGCTAGGAAGGTGTTGTCATGGATGTGAGCATTTCTATAGCAGCCAAGAGTACATTGGTTTTTGATGACGTTGCAGTTACTCTTCTTAGCGAAGACATGAGAAGGAAACATCAGGAACCTTCATCCGGCGATGCTCTAATATCTGTATGTATAAACAATAGGGGAAGAAGCCATGACAGAGGTAGATACAACAACCAAAGAAGGTCACAATCTGGTCCGCGATCGAAGTCTAGGGGCAGAACCGGTTCATGTTCATTTTGTAGAAATCCTGGACATAATAAGAAAAACTGCTGGAACTATAAGAAAGCTCAAGGCAACGTGAGCACAAATAATCAAGAAAACACTGCAAGTGATGGTGTTTTGGTCCTATCAGCTAGTGATACAAATGTAGATTCATGGGTCCTTGATTCCGGTGCCTCTTTTCATGCCACTTCATGCCGTCAAGCTTTCACAAATTTTCAAGAAGGCACATTGGTAAGGTGTTTCTTGGTGACAATAAAGAATGTGACATTTTAGGAAAAGGAGATGTAATATTGAATCAGAAAAATGGAGACAAACTAACTTTGACGGATGTTAGGTATGTACCCATGTTAAAAAGAAATTTAGTTTCTGTCAGTCAGCTTATAGGCAACGGATGCAATGTTAAATTTTCTCTTGATTCATGGAAAATTACAAAGGGGCTTTAAGTAATGGCAAGAGGAAAGAAGCAAGGTAATCTCTATATTTTAGACTATTTTGGTGAAGTGGGAGTTGCTTTACTGGCTATGGATAGTGGGTCTGAAATATGGCACAAAAGGCTCGGTCATATGAGCCAAAAAGGTCTTCAAGTTATGTTTCAGCGCAATCAGCTTCTAGGCCTAAACTCCATCGATTTAGAATTCTGTGAACATTGCCTTTATGAAAAACAGTGCCAGACCAGTTTCGTGAGAATGGGGCATGACAAGAAAACTACTCTGTTGGAACTTGTTCATTCCAATGTATTCGGTTCAACTCGAGTAACTTCTTTCAGTGGAGCAAATTATTTTGTAACCTTTCTAGATGATTGCACTCGAAAAATCTAGATTTATATGTTGAACAAAAAATCTGAGGTATTTTCAAAATTTTAAATTTTTAAAGCTTCTGTTGAAAACCAAAGTGGGCACAAAATTAAATACCTACTAACAGACAATGGTGGAGAATATTGCTCTTCAGAGTTTGATTCTTTTTGTGCAGACCATGGTATTCGACAGATCAAGACCATCCCTTATACACCTCAGGAGAACGATGCAGCTGAGAGGCTAAATCGCACGATACTTGAGAGAGCTAGATGCATGCTCTCCAATGCCGGATTGGGCAAAGAGTTTTGGGCAGAGGCATGTAATACTGCTATGTATTTAATCAATTGAGCTCCTTCGTCTAGGATAGATTTTGAAATACCTGAGGAGACATGGCTTGGCAAACAAATTTCCTATTAGCATTTGCAGGTGTTTACTTGTGCTGCTTTTGTTCACATTCTAAAAGAACAGAGAACTAAGTTAGATTTCAAGTCAAAAAGGTGTGTTTTTCTTGGCTATGGTGAAAATCAGTTTGGCTTTCATCTTTGGGATCCCATTGCAAAGACTATAATCCATAGTCGTGATGTTGTGTTTAATGAGAAGGATTTTTCAGGTTTGCAACCATCAAATTTACCTCTGACAGAGTATATTGATGTGGATTTGTTCGATAATGGTAAGGTGAGGCAACCCACCATTACATTTTCTCAGCCTCTTGTTACATCTATACATTCTTATATATCCAAAGCTCCTATTTCCAACACTATTTTACCTTTTGTTGGATGTACTTTACCTATGCAGACTTCTCACATTTCAAATATGCCTCCAATGTATCAAATGCAACCTCCCATAAGTGATATGCTGCCTTCTTCAGATGTTTCGTTGCCTTTATATACTCCACCGCAGCCATTGTTTGGTCATTTGCTGCCCTCTAAACAGACTACACAGCTATCACAAAGTTTAAAGTTGCCTACTTTAAGTTCAACGCAGCCTTTGCTTGGCCCATCACTGCCTATTCATTGTTCAACGCTGCCCTCTCTAACTTCAATGCTGTCCACTCCCTGTTCAATGCTGCCATTGCTTACTCCAACGCAGCCTGGAATAAATGCACAATCTTCATTTAGTCAAACACAGATAGGAGATATGTGGCAGGACAGTGTAACTGGGCAGAGTACTCTGGGTGCACAAATACAGAGGCAGGGGAGCTTGCCACAAATTCCTCTACAATCAAAGGTTGATGATGTTCAGAATTTATTACAGAGACTCAATATGGACTCAAACGTACAGCCAGAGCAAGGACCGACATTGAAGAGGTCTACCCGTGAGAAGCGGACACTGGCAAAATATGATGACTATGAGTTATTACTCTCTGATTATGCAGAGCCGACAACATATAAACAAGCCTGCAAGCATGAAAATGCACACAATTGGATGGTAGCCATGAATGAAGAAATGGAGTCATTGAGAGTTAATCACACCTGTGATTTGGATCCTCTTCCGCCAAATCGAAAGCCTCTCAAGAACAAATGGATTTATCGTTTGAAAGACGAAGACGGAGGAAGTAAAAGATACAGGGCCAGATTAGTCGTCAAGAGGTTTGATCAGCAAAAAGGTATTAATTTTTCTGAAATCTTTTCTCCAGTTGTCAGAATGGACACAATCCATGCTATGTTGGGTTTGGTAGCCATTTGGGATTTAGAACTTGAGCAACTCGATGTGAAAACAACATTTTTACACAGAGACATTGATGAGGATTTATACATGGAGCAGCCTAAAGGCTTTGCTCAAATAGGTAAGGAGCATTTATTTTGCAAGTTGAAGCGGAGTTTGTATGGGCTGAAGCAAGCTCCAAGACAATGGTATTTAAAATTTGACCGCTTCATGACTGATAACAACTTTAATCGGTGCGAATCAGATCCTTGTGTTTATCACAAGAGGCTCAATATTGGTGAGTTTGTTATACTTTTGTTGTATGTTGACGATATGTTAGTAGCTGGTACTGGTGTTCAGATTATTGCTCAGCTAAAACAACAGTTGGCTCTTCATTTTTCCATGAAAGATCTAGGACCAGCCAAAAGAATACTTGGGATGTATATATTTAGAAATAGAAATAAAATAGAACTTAGGTTGTCCCAAGCAAGCTACATTGCCAAAGTATTAGACAGATTTAATTTGTCTCATGCTAAACCAGTAACTACTCCTTTGGCTGATCATTTTCGTCTATCTTCAGCTATGTGTCCAAAAAGTTTACAAAATTTTTTTTCTATTCAACTATTCTAGAATTTACAAAACACAATTCCAGAAGGCTGAATATCAATTGACTTTGACTAGATGGTCCATTCGCTCTAGATATGTACTCTGAAGTTAAATTGTACTTTAAAGGAGGAGAGGTCGCTCTATCATTTGCCTGTGAAGATAACATCACTGAGGTTATGTGTTTCATCCTAGACTGTATGGTCAGCGCGGAGCGTAGAATGTCTGCAGGATATATAAATAAGTTAAAGAAAAGCCTCATAGAGAAATTTGATACTGGTGGAAAGGTATTGCAATGTGCAGTAGAGCAACAACACAACCAGAAACATCCCGTGGAGGTTGTTGAGTTTATGATGGAAATTTTCAAAGATAAAGTATTGCTATTGCTAAAAGATGCAGATATATACGGGAGGAGTGTTCTTCATTTTGCAGCTCTTCGTGGGAATGTCGAGCTTTGCCAATTCCTTATCAAAAAGTGGGAGATGAGAGTGGATAAAATGGATATAAACAAGGAAGAAGTACTGCACTTTGCTGTAAAGGGCAAACAAAAGGCCGTATTTGATTATTTGTGTGCGTTGCCTGAACTGCAAAAAATATTTGGTTCACAAGACGCCCAAGGGAAGATGGCTCTACATAAAGTAGCTGCTCAGGGTAGTAAAGAAATGATCGAAACTTTACTATTAAATATAAGCAAGTCCAACAACAAACAAACATATATTTCACAACCACATCTAGAAATTGGTGAAGGAAAAATTTGTCTCGGCTTTATCTAGCAAGCTGATTTATTTGGGCAAACAGCTCTTCTAGAAGCAGCAAGAGGAGGCCATGTACAAGCCTTGGAGCTCCTTTTGAGAAAAGGATCCAACCCTCTCCTTTGTTGATGTTGGAGGAGTAGCGTCGGGCTCTCACTTCCAGCCAAATTCTTGCATTATTTTGAAGACATAACTTTTGGTGGACGCCGACAGGGAGATTGAAGAGATGCGTCTCTTCACTCTCACTTGTATATATAATGATTCCTCATTATTCAAAACACACATTCGAATATATTCAATCACAAGCATAATTCACAAGGCAAAGCAGACTTCTAAGGAGCAGATCAAGTTATTTCAAGAGCAAATTAGATTTATCAAGTGTGAACTTATTCATTGTGCTTCAAGAAGTGAAGCTATACCTGTAGGCCTTGGATTTGGCCATTGTAAAGTAGATTGTTGTTCTTATCATTCAATATATAAGAGATATATTGTTGTTAGGTTTTTCCCCTCAAGTTGGAGGGTTTTCCCAGGGTATCTTGTTGTGTTCATTGTTCATTGTGTTGCACTTTTTGATTGCTTTAATTCTGATCATAAAAACAACATGGTATCAGAGAGGGTTTAAGAAGATTGTGATCAGAATTCTTTAAAGCAGCGAAGTTCTCCTTCATTCCTCTCCATCTAAGTGTTGTCTTGTTCGTGCCCGGAATTAGGAGGAACCTTGTATCTATTTCAACCTTAGAGGACAAAGGTTATCAAGTAGTATTCTCTAAAGGAAAAGTTCTTACATGGCCAAAGAACTCTAGCATCAAGACTACACATGTGATTGGGAATCGACATGAGAGTTTCCATTCATCCAATTCAAGCCCTCCTACATGAATCTTCCAGTCCCAGTGAGCTATGGCATAGAAGGCTTGCACATTTTGCACTACAGGGCTCTTCCATCCTTGGAGAAAATGGTTAAAGAGCAGTGAGATCCAGGAAGAGCAGGTCAAAGTTTGAGGATTTGAATTTCATCTTCAAGCCACCTAATACAGAAAGGAAGTTGCCTGGATTGTTGGAAAATCATGGTCAAGTCACTCAGATCAAAATAGAAGGTGCTTAAAACTAATAGATGTCGTAGCGGGGAGGGTTGCTGATGAGGCAGGGTTCGCAGAGGTGTCCATTAGAATTTTCAGTGTAGGTGAGGCAGAGGAGCATGTGAGCGGAAATAGTTATGATTTCTGGTAAGAGCAAGGAGCCACGCAGCATTACCAGTTTCAGGCTCGACACTCACAAATAAGATTTTGTCAGGACTGAATAATAGAACCAAAGGCTGATCTGTGACTGTGAGGTAGCGACGGGTCTTTGTAACCCTAGAATTGCAGTGTATGATGTATGGAAGGGTGCGATCAGCACTAAAGTTCATTCAACAATGACGGTGACACCATTACCTCTTCCACTAACTTCACCACTCATTTTTAAATTCCAAATTAAATGTATTCGCACCAATGACAATAAGTCTATTGATCATGGTGGCGATGGACCTACTTTCTTCATGGCTTCTCCTTATTCTGGTTATCTCGACTTGTATAGAGGAGATGGTGTTTGTAAGATCATTGGCATTGGTAAAATATATTGGTTTATCAAACAAAAATTTAATAGTACCTATGAGAGGCATGATGGAGAAAGGGTAGTAACTCCTCCATCATGCGACTAAGGCAATGATCAGTTGCGAAAAGTCTTAAATCGTGTGATCAAAGGTTGGTTGCTAGGCAAAGGTTCTTCTTTCACACGAATATGTAGGTTTTAAGTGGCAACCACTTACATTTTTTGCGGCAGTGAGATACAATGATGGCAAGACATCTAAATCCATGCGATGAAAGCTAGAGCGTTGGTTATGTCCCCAAATAACGCGAACAAGATATTTTTGCTTAGTGAAGTAAAATCACATGAATGGGCAGTGAAGCACTATGCTCACAAGGTTGACATTATCGGCAATGCTGGGCATTCATGCGTATATATCATTAGTGTTCATTGGCATTGATATTGAATAGGAGGCACGGTCAACTCTTAGGAGGCTAATTTCATATTTGAATACCTGGACATTAATATCTGGCATACTCATAAAAGGTTGTGGGAGTTTATGAAGTTGCGACCTCTGTCATCATCGTGTCTAGTTGGTGTACTGACGAGAACAGCCACAAGCCTAGCTCATTGGTGTACCAACAACTCAATAAAGAGATAAGTATTTCTCCTTGTTGTTTGTGCCCTTGAAATCACTCTTATCTAGGCTAGAGATCTGAAATGTCGATGGTGATTAGTTGGTCACATCGATATCATTCTCTAATGCATGAATTGTGATAGAGCCTTGACTCTTTGAGAGGGTTGGTTCTACATGCTAAATGCATTTAAGAAATTTGTAGTTAAATGCATATTGTCTTTTGTTGTGCTGAGTTTAGCACTCTCGAAAGGAGTAAAACATGGAAGAAAGAGTTATATCAGATTTCAATAAAGATAAGTTTCTTTATCCCTTCATTTTTTATCTTTTGATATTTGCTACATATTTCACTTATAGGTTGATTTCATTATTCATGTTTTAATATTGTTCATAAATTCTTATGTATTCATGCTATAACTTGAGATAGTAAATCTTGTATGATTCTAGTCTTGATATTTCTTTGGATAGTTACAAACTGTTAGTAATCTCTCTCTAAAATGGTCCCAGGATAGATTGAGGAGCATGAAAGTAATCAAAGATTGCACTAGGAGGAAGAGCTTCACGCACCTTGTGAGGAAGTCATGTCGACCAAAGAAATGATCAAGCATGGAGTCACAACTTGCATCTATGGAACTGAGTTGGTGGCTAGAGGGAGTTCACTTTCAGAAGTCTTCTTTGTAATCTCTGAGGCAGGGGTCAAGAGGGAGTTCTGTGACTCACTGAGAAGAAGTGAAGGTTGCAGCATTGCAAGGCTGATGATAAATGTCCTTGGAAGACCTCTTCATCTGTTGAGAATAGAATTACACAAGATAATCTATCCGGATTTGACATTGATAGCTCCTCAAACCTATTCAGAATAGAGTGATCTAGGTTGGGGTCGAGGAGGACAATCCTGAACTCTCTACAATATCAGAGATGTGCTCTGGAAAATTTTCTCTAAGGCAAGCATTGCAAGCAATCTTGGACAAAGAGGTCAGAAGATTGATGCAAGTACTGAAAGAGTCAAAGGAAGCCTACTGAACCTGAAGAAGATGGTAATCTAGTTGATCTTGGTTCCTTATGGTGATTTATTTCTTACTGGAGAAGATCACCTCATTATCAAATGTAAGGTGTTAGCTTCTGAATTGGAAATGAAGGATCTTGGTTACATGCACTACTTCCTTGGTTCAGAAGTATGGTAGAAGCTTGATGAGATCATTCTAAGTCAAGGGAAGTATACCATTGATATTCTAAAGAGATTTGGTATGATGGATTGCAAACCGATGTCTACACCGATGGAGACAAATTTGTTGATGTTAAAAGAGTCTGTAGCTAGTTCAGATCTGGTGGATCCTAGCATGTACAAACAAATGATTGGATCATTGATGTATCTAGTTAATACTAGACTAGATATTTGCTATGCAGTGAGTGCACTTAGTCAGTTCATGTGTGAACCACGGCAAATACATCTAGTTGCAGTGAAGCATATCCTAAGATACTTGCGTGGCACAGTTGGGTATGGCTTGAGATATTCTTCTTGTGTAGACTTGAAGCTGCATGGATATACTGATTCTGATTGGGCAGGGTGTGTCAATAATTGGAAGAGCACCTCTGGATGTTGCTTCAGTTTGGGATCTGCTATGATTTCCTGGTGCAGCAGGAAGCAGTCATCTGTAGCATTGAGTACAGTAGAGGCAGAGTATATTGCAACTTGTATGGCAGCTTGGGAAGCAGTATGGCCTCGTAAGCTCCTTGTAGGATTGTTTGGACAATCAATGGAGCCTACTATCATTCATTGTGATAACTAGAGCTGTGTGAAGCTTTCTGTCAATCCAGTGTTTCATGACAGAACCAATCATGTTGAGATCAAATACCATTATATCAGAGATATGGTATTGAGGAAAGCTATAGAGTTGAGGTATATCAGCATTGATGAGCAGACAACAGACATTCTCACTAAGCCTCTCTCCAAGTTAAAGTTTGTGTACTTTCGAGATAAGCTTGGTATAGTGGAGAATACAGCCTTAACTAAGAAAAAGTCTCAGTATCAGTGATCCCTTGATAATGAGTTCTTCTCTGTGAGAGAAGTTCGAGGTGAAATCCCTTGATAACGAGTTCTTCTCTGTGAGAGAAATTCGAGGTGAAATCCCTTGATTCCACCCTCTGGGAGAGCCATGGTGGATGTCATGTAAGTGATGAACACTTGTACATACTATACATTGTTGTAGCCATTATGGTTGATATCATATTGAGGTGATATCTAATATCACAATGTGGTGGTATCTTTCTTTTCACATATGAGTGTAGCCATTGTGGTTGACATCACGATGAGGTGATATGTCTTATGCAGCTAGAAGTATCCTCCCTAGCTGAGAGGGAGTGTTGATGTTGGAGGAGCAGCGTCGGGCTCTCACTTCCAGCCAAATTCTTGCATTATTTTGAAGACATAACTTTTGGTGGAGGCCGACAGGGAGATTGAAGAGATGCGTCTCTTCACTCTCACTTGTATATATAATGATTCCTCATTATTCAAAACACACATTTGAATATATTCAATCACAAGCATAATTCACAAGGCAGAGCAGACTTCTAAGGAACAAATCAAGTTATTTCAAGAGCAAATCAGATTTATCAAGTGTGAACTTATTCATTGTGCTTCAAGAACTGAAGCTATACCTGCAAGCCTTAGATTTGGCCATTGTAAAGTAGATTGCTATTCTTATCATTCAATATATAAGAGATATATTGTTGCTGGGTTTTTCCCCTCAAGTTGGAGGGTTTTCCCAGGGTATCTTGTTGTGTTCATTGTTCATTGTGTTGCACTTTCTGATTGCTTTAATTCTGATCATAAAAACAACATCCTTGAACACAACTCTGATGGTAGAACTGCTCTGCACTATGCTGCGCAACTCTCAAACCAAAATGACGAAAAAATATGGCTAGGTTACTGCTGGAACATTGCAAATCTGAGAAAGAGAGATCCCTTCTGCTGTGGGCTTCCGCAACTGGCCGTAGCGGTACAGCAGAAGCAGCAAGTCCAAAGTCTTCACAAATTAGGATATATCTTAAAAAAGCGAGAAAATGCACTGCCCGATGCTCGGAGGACTTGTTAAGTAGCGCGATTGAGCTGCGACATGAGAAGATGGCATGGGAACTTGTCACCAGATGTGCTAATACAACTCGCACAGTTCAGATAGCTAAATGCACCTGTTGTTGTGAAAACCAGCAAAGCGCCAAGAATCGTATGCTCTCATCCAAACCCCTTTCCTCTTTATATGTTTACAGCTATTTCCTATTTCATGAAATTCTAAATTGTGACTGTTGATCTTTCATAATTAACTTCTAATTTCATAACTAACTTCTAATTTTAATGCTGGTATGAATAGTACATTATAACTCGTATGAATGCTGTATCTTTAAACCATATGCAATGTAACAAACATATTGTTTCTTTCAATGAATGATGTAGAGCGATTCTCAGGTTTCATAATAATTATATTCTGATAAGACATTTAGTATTTGTTTAAAAATTTACGGCCATGTATTTTATGTATTATATAAAGACATTAGACCTCATTATCGAAAATATCGGTACTGATGATCTCCTCCGAACGTTACAGTGATTGAGCAGTTATATAAGATAGAGAAGATGCCGGAACAAGGCAGAGATCAACCAGCCATCTATGATAGTCTCGGTAATACTGAGTTTCTTGTAGATATCAAATCAGTGTCTTTGCTAATATTGAGGCTCTTCATTTAAAAAAAAAAAAATTGTTGCCGGGCTGTTAGTACTTCTATATTTTCTTTTAGATAAATATACGACTACACGAAAGTGTCCTCTTTTAACGTGAGATATAAATATAATGGGGCAGGAAGAAAGGAATTTGCCCAAGGATTGGCCGAACTATTTTTGAACCCATACCTTAAATCACCACTGACTGTTGGCATCTCCGGTGAATGGGGAATGGGAAAGTCCAGTTTAATGATTCAGGTACGTTTAAAATATCCATTAACAGCAGCTAAAACATATTTTTATCTAATATCTAAGTTTGCGAAAATGGCAAATCATTGACGAATTAATACAACAGACGGAAAGTATTCTAGTGAAGACGGCAGCTCAGCTGGCGTTTCCAATTTTTTTAGCGACAGAGCAGTTTTCAGGGTGCAGACAAATTGAGCAAAGTCCAAAAGGTCGACGAAAATACGAGGAGATGAATAAAACGGTGAAGAATTTGGTTCAATCCTCTGCTTCTGTAAGTAGACGTTCCAATTGGTGATGTCTTCAAATTAATAATAATGAAATTTATATGATCGACCTTTAACCATCGTGAATCCCATTAAATTTGTGCACGTCAGAATGATTATCTACTTCTGCACTTTCTAGAGGACGACTCTCAAGAGGAACACCGCGATATATATAAATCGTTAGCACTCATGGACCGCAGTGAGATGGTAAGTTTTTCCATTTTCGAATTGGTGTAGATTTGTGCATTTTCTAAAGGCTTGGCTGCATTCATGAGAGATGTTATTGTTTTTTGTTAGTTTGAGATGAAAGCTAAAGATGAAGCAGCGGATTGGAGCAGCAAAGAACATCCCCTAAGAAAGATTCCTACCATTCTCGCAGTTCGCTATAATGCATGGCATTACCAAGATCAATCGGAGGCATGGGCAGGTCTAGCAGTTGAAATAACAAAGGCAATAGAAGAATCAATGACCACTGCGCAGCGAGTGAGGTGTCACTGGAGGTACGCCTGGAGGAAATAGAGAAACAAAATATGGATGGAATTCTTTCTACCGTTTCTCTTGGCATTATTTCTTGCAAGTTGGGTTGCGTTGGTGGTATGGAAATTTATAAGTAGATCCAAGAACAACGAACTGGTGCAGCTAACGTATGGATCCATACCTATAACTATACTAGTAATTTTTTAGAGTGTAATGAGACAATTCGTTTCTTTGATCAAACCAATAAGTGTTCAGGTCATGGGATATTTCAGCAAACCGGACCATACAGAAAAACTGGGTTATCAGCATCAAGTGATCTTTGACATCAGTTTTTTGAAAGAAGAGATTGGCGAGAAACCCTCATTGAAATGGAAGCTTATTGGGTGCATATGCAATTTATTACATCTCTATCCAGAATATTCCGACACCGTTAAGGGCACCTCCATTCCTAAGTCCCCCGCACCCGGCAAGGATCGTATTTGCATGATCGTCTTTGTTGATGACTTGGATAGGTGCGAGGACTCCGTTATTTTGAAGGTATAATTTTTTTAACCTCTTTAATTCCTTTAGGTTCCTACTTCATGACCAAAACGATCTGATATTGCTCAATGTCAAAATCAGGTACTGTCTGCAGTTAACTTGGTGTTGGCAGCCTGTAATATCAACGCCATTCTTGGAATGGACGAGCAAATGATCGCAAGAGCAATGAAATGCATGTGTCGAGACAATAAGGATCCGGAAGAATTGGCAAAAAAATATTTAAGCAAAATAGTTCAGCTGCCGTTGGCTTTACCAGATACCAGCGAAGATGAAACAAAGAAATTCCTGCACGAGCTAGGACAGCCATTCCTAAGTAGGTCTCAGAACGTTGAAGCAAAAGTTCCACAACAACCTTCGATGGAGGAGAGTGCAAGTGACAATCAATCCTTAGCAGGTTCTACAAAATTAGATTTTAACACTTTGATAATGATATCCTTTTACTTCTGCATCAATTTCTTTAAATTTTTGATACAGATCAAAGCCGGGATCATATATGTGTGGAGGTTCGCGATAACGTTCCAGAGAAACGTCAAATCCTCTTGTCATAACTTCCCCAACTCTTTAAATCAATTGGGGGGTTCAAAAATTGCCTACTGTGTGGTAATAATTCATATTTCTGCCCAAACCCTTTTAGAAAACGAGTTTGGCATCATAAACATAGACACACATTCTAATTTCTAAGGTGTTTTTGGCATTTCATCAGGCTTGGAAGAGACAAAGGGAAAACTAAGAACCATGCCATTAAATTTCCAGAGAATCATCCCGAATTACAGCGACGAGGAACGGAAAGCACTGAATGACTTGAGTGAAGTAGCAACGGGTGAGAGAAAACTTCCGCGAGAATGGAAACGATTCCTCACCTACCATCGTGTGGCGTGGAACATCCTTTCCCAGAGCGAGAAAGTGAAAAAGACGCCAGGCTGGCAGATGCAACTGGTTGTATGGTTATTTTGTTGTTGGCAATGGGAACATCAAATCAACGATATAATCATGGTAGTTTCGATACCTATATTTCTTCTTCACATTACCTAGTTTACAGATTTTGGCTCATAGATCTATTTTACGACACGGCTCATGTGCTTTTCAGGATTGGAGTAAGCTTGTAAAAGGTTTCTTTGCGGACGGCGACGATTGCTTTGAGTCAAACAAGCCCTCGCTTAGTAATATTACTGAGCATTATCCGCCGCCTCAAGAGGATGACGAGGACGAGGACGAGGACGAGAAGAAGACGCACAAGGCCCAGAAGAAGAAGTTGGACGCCCAAGAGATTAAGGATGAGCAGGAGCGGAATCAGGAGTTGGAAGCCCAGAAGAAAGCGGAGAAGGAGAAGGAGAAGGAGAAAAGAGAGAACTGGTACTCCTTGAAAAAGATGCTCAACACATATACATATGAGACTTATACATACGATGTCTCCTTGGATTGTATGCTAGCGTTTCAAAAGTTTAGATTGCACTGCAACATTGGGCATCTCTCTTCACCTAAAAGCAATGGTAATAGGAGAGATAAAGCGTCTAACTGAGACATGCCACATCCACAGAGGAAACATAAGAATGTTTAAAATCCACTCCCATATTTTAAGTTTGCATTATACTTCCATCATAAGGAGACTGACCAAGTGTATTGGCATCACTTTGTAACTTAAGTATTTGCACTATTTTACTTATTATAATTAGAAAAGAAGTATCTATTATTATTTGTTTTATAACTTTAAATGTTTGAAATATTATAGTAATTAATATCTTCGATGTACATAAGTTTTAGTCATTATAATTATTTATGATATATAATTATAATCGGCTTATAGTTTAAGTTAATACTAACACTTTCTAGTGTTGTGTTAAGGTTGATAGCAATATTTAAAATTAAATATTTTATCAATTTTAAGTGTTTGTTTTTCATTTAGAGTTGAAAATTCAACTTTTAGTTAGGGTTTGTGTAATTAATTATTAGAAAATTTGAAGTATATTGTGTGACGTAGAAAGATTTTATTTATACAAGATTTTTTTTCCCTTAAGCATGTTAAACTATGGAGACTTTTTTCAAATGTAAGCTAGCTTAGTTTTTATATATCATTTCACAATATTATCCAATATTATTTTAATGGTGAAAAGTGTATAAGTTGTATTTTTTCACTTTATTTTATGCCATTGCATGGGTGTCTTAGCTATGTACAAACATAACAAAAAGGACAAGAAAGCCATGAACCTAAAGATTTAGCACAAAAACACAAAAGCACAACACTTACAACCAATGCCATGGAGGCATAGAAAGAAGTCCAAGTGTTTTTATGGCTATAAATAAATTTGAAAATAGGTTGCAAGTAAGGCTTACAAAGAAATCCTACAATACATCACCATAGACAAAGTGAAACATATTGTTTCCCTCTATTAAATATAACCTCTATGAAGGGGCTAGATCATCTTGAATTAGAATGGTCTCCTCTACTTAGCTGTAATATGAAGCATTTCTTAGACACATGCATGAACATACCACTAATGCTTGAGCTGCCAAGGTCAAACCCACCACTTGAGTCATTAATGTAATCTAACCATAAGAAATAAAGGCACGATTCATGCCCACCCATGTCACAAAGCACTTTCTCAAACTCCATACTAGCATGATATAAATTATGATCATTGAAGTCATATATCCAATGCCAATGCTAAGGAGAGTGAAAACACTAACAACCAATGACAACAATGTCCATTTGATTGTAGACTTCCTAAATTGGGTCAAGACATAAACAAAGCTCAGTTTAATCTCACAAGACATATATGAATATACCCAATCATAACATTGATCTAAACAAAAGAAAGGTTGCCTTAAATTGAAACATTACATCTTCAGGCATACAGTTAAACTAAACCTCATCCTACTAGTCTTCAAGTTGATTCAATATTGGAAACTCAACAGCTCTTTTCTTTGCATCCATGTTTCACACAAAGGACTCACAAATACGTGTAATGCCATCTTCTATAAATGAACCATAATATTCAACAAGCTAGAAGGTCTCACCTCTACTTCTATACTCACTAAGATCTTGGGACATTGACAACGTACATATATTACCATCATCAATGTTGATATAACCCTCTATTTCTAAACCATAAGTATCACCCAAACCATTAACTATATGATCAATATGCAAACCATCATGAAGCACTTAATGAGAAGGACCATGCTCTTTAAGTTGTAGCTCTATTTTAGTCTCTTTTTGGAAACCAATTGAAAAATAATTGATACAAATAATTGTATTAATTATGTTATTCCTCTTCTTCTTGTAGACAAGTATTTGAATCCCACTCAGAATAGATGAGTTCAACATCAAAATATTTAACCAATGAACTTAAAAATGAACCCTCAATATGGTTCTCATTTGCAAAATTCAATGCCTCCAAACCAAGCTCCATAAACTTGTTGATCATGGGCATTCAAATCATACACATTTTGATAAGTAACTTGATCCACATCAGCTACTGAATCACCATCAAGAAGAGAAAAAATATGAGGCATATCATTTATAAGATCTTTCTTATCCATATGCAAGCATATTTCTATATTAGAATTTATATCAACACACTCATCTTGTGAAGTAGAATCTTCCACCTCACACTCATGAGAGTAAACACTTGCACCTAAGCTAACATCACTAGCATCCTCAAAAGAAATTAATCTTTGAAGTTGATCAAGTAAAGAGCCATGTTCTTCATATTTATCATTAGCATACACACTCTCAACATTGCCATCTTCAAGATCTAATTCATCTAATTTAAGGTATGTTCACACACTATCATCATCATTCACATAGCCATCATATGATGTAAAGTCATAAATTTTATCCACTTATAGCATGCATCTTCATCATTGTCCTCATTAACATCATTCACATAATATATACCTTCAAATTGATCAATGACCATATGCTAACCAACAACAATATCATCCTTTAAAAGAATTGTATCAAGTTGAAGGTTCATGCATACACATTACTCTTTTTCACATGGTTATTATAAAATGTAGCATCACATACCTCATCCACAATAGAGTGTTCATCTAAGTATTTGTCTTATAAGCCTCACTATCACAACAAAAATATCCTAGTTGGTTATTTAAAACACCTATCCCACCATTACTAGTATTTGTATTTGATGACACTAGGCTACAAATAGATTATTTTCTCATCTCCTCAAGGAAGTCAACCCACCCATAGGCATGCTCAAGATTTTGAGACTTCACTTTTTTGGGTATTGAAATCAAGCTAGCCTCAAAAGCCTTAAATAATAGGTCAATACATGAATACATATTAGGCCAACATTACTTCAGGATTTTAGAACATCTAGTTGCAATTCTATTGTTAGTTTTGAAATTGATTCTCTTTCTTTCCTCTTAATTATTGGAAGCCCTTAGACAAGAAGGGAAGAGTCAATGGAACATACATATTGTTTGTTAAAAGCAACAATTAGACTACCCCAAGAAGAAAATGGTAAACATGGAAACCATTTAGCCATTCTATTGCATGACAATTTAGGAATCTAATAAAGGTTTTCATTGATATAGCCTCATGGTTTACTTTAAACTCATTCATGAGATCAACATAAAAATCAATGTGTGCTTATCCTTGTGAAGTGTCTATCTTCTCAAACTTAGGTATTGAAAGTTATATATTTCTATTGGCATGGCGTACATGCTATTGGCTACCCAAGATAAATATAGTTGTTTGAAATCACTAGCAATAAGGGGAATGTTAGGAGGTTTATCCTTTTCAGTGTTTAGTGCTTACAAGCTAGGCCTAGTGTAAAGTAAATCAATCTCAAGATTTTTTTTATGGCATTTGAGTTCATTGAGTTCTTGAATAGAAGCTTGAATACTTTGAAAAGAATTTGGGAGAGGTAAAATAGTCTTGACATCTTGAGTCTATCTTTCATCTTTTTAAGCTCGTGATTGCATATTATACTCAAGAATTATTATTTAAACTTGAACATATATAAACTCTTACATGGATGATTATAGGATTTAAAATAGACTTGGAAAAGATATACAATTATCTTCACAACAAGAAGACATGTCACTCCAATAGTCAGATTGGTAATTTTCATTATAGCTAGGTCTTGAGTCATAATAGGAACATGCGAGGGAACAAACCTCCCGTAATCATTCTACAAAGATCCCATGTTTTATTATCTTACAATATAAACGAACCAATAAAAGAAATTTTTGAGGGAGCTCTAGGAGAGGTGGGGAAGATGAAAAGTCATTCTCCATTGTTTCTCTTAGATGCTCCTGTGCTCACACATGGCGATCCAAATTAATATCATTCATTGATCTTGGTTTCCTTTGTCATCTCTTGTTTTTGAATTTGTTATAAAGGATTTTGTGTTGGTGTTGTTAGGCTTGTGTGTCTTGGAAAATCTAATTTTTTGAATTGTCACTTCTTTTCCCCTTCTTGTCTTGTGTTTGTTGTTTTTGATCCATAATATTACACGCTGGTCCTTCCAGGTTCTAGTTGATAGGTGGTCAATATGTTACCATTGGTTGTGAGTGGTGGGTTACATAGGAATGATTTTAAAAAAATGTATTGGGGATTAGGGAATTAATTTCCCTTGTATTAGTGAGCTTGGGATGTGTTATGAATTTGTAGGTAGTTATTATTGGGAGTAGTAGAAACATTGATGGTTATTTTGATGAAAATGTTTTAAACAAAGGTATTGTGGTGATAAGTCTTTATCACAAGAAACTTCAAAGAAGCCTTGATATATGGATGAGTTGGGAGAGAAGGATATAGTGATTCCAAAGTCAGTTGTGTTTCTAGTACTTGAATATGGCAGTAGAAATGGAAGTGTAGATTGAATGGGAAGGGTTAGCCACATCAAGGTATGAGCCCAAAAGAGGAAATAATGGTAAGGTGTCTTCATTTCCTAGAATTCTCTCCATTTCTCCTAGTCTTGATATGGTGCATGCTATTAAGTGTGAATAAAATAGGCTAAGAAATATTGTGGTGTTGATTGTTTGTTTGGATATTAATTTTCTACCTTCTAGAAAATTCTTTGATAACTTGTTGGGTAATGTTTGAGGTAAAAAAATGGGTATCTACATGAGTTTTTGCAAAATGATTTAGAAGGGTCTCTTTGTAATTTTCTTCAAAACTCATAATATATAAGATATTGTGGTTAAAAGAAACATTGGGACCTTGGTCAATTTATTTTTAGAACTATCCCTTCGTATGTAGAATCCAAGCCAAAGGAATTCCTAGCTAATGTGGCTTCCGGGGGTGTTGCCCCTGGACCCCCATCGGGGTGCGTGGCCCTTGGACCCCCATTAGGGAGGCCATCTCCCCAGACCCTACAAGGGGGTACCCAATCTACAACCCCCCCGAATAACCTACATCTGTCGAGTACCAAGATCAAACATGCGGCTGAAATAAGATCACTACTTGGTGAATACTTCATCGCTTATGAATTATTTAAAAATAATATTAGGAGTAATTAATTACATAGGATTTACAAGGTTGATTGCACCTTAATCCTAAGAACCTACTAGATGTTGCCTCTAGAAACATACCATTTTGTCATTTATGCCTACTTTTTCCAAGATGTTATTTTGTCTATGTAAGAATGTATTGAAAAGTGTTAGGGTAAATAGATTTTACCTATTCTTAAGTTTTACTTAGGCTTAAATAATTAGTTTGGGAAGGTATTCTTCTTAGGGTAGTTTTATCCGTTAAAATATTACCTGTCATATTTCTCTTACCTTTAAATAGGCATTTGTACACTTGTAAAAATCAATCTTGAGCAATAATTATTTTTGCATAGTTCACACTTTATCTCCATTGCATTTCACTTGTGGCTTTCTTCTTCTAGTTGGATCCTGGCTGCCCTATCCCAACAAAAAGTGTATTTTGTCCCTTTCTACGAAGTTAAAGAGACAAACAATTGTGTCCATTAGATCCAAAAGTTAGTTGGAGATGGATGATGAATATTTTGCTACCCCAAATATTTAATGATAATTATGTCTGAACCATTCGTGAAGGATGAATAATAGCCATTCATTATATAATAAGTGCTCTTACCTCATTCATAAATTGGCAATCACTCCCTTTTGTAAAGAAGGATCAAGAATTGTTGAGACTTGGCATAATTTAAATCAATACAGATAAAAATCATTTGATGGTGCTATTATAATTTAGAATTTTTCCATGCCATTCTAAGTTTGATTGTTCTATTCATAAATATTGTTTGTATGGTTCCTCTTCCTTATTAGTTAAAGTTTATTTATGGTTGTGAGAAATTATTTCAGATATTTGATGGATCTCATGTTCATACCACTCGTTATTTGCTAATTGTAAGTCACTTTGTGTGGTTAATATGAACACTTTATTAAGTTTGATCATGGAAATTTCATTAATCTATGCCAATACCTAGGTGTTTAATGAACCTATTTCATAATTTAAAAGTTATTTGTTTCCTTTGAAGATTACACTATAGATATGTAACTTTGTGGGTTCCCTGATTAAGAAGAGATTAGCTTTATTTGAGATCTATGTATTTGAAAAAAATTTCATTACTATGATTGTCCCTAGTCTTCTGAAACCCTTTTATATCTCACCCAACTTTTGGATCCTTTTTGAAATCAATTAAAATTTATGCTAAGACAAAGCATCAAATACACTCTTCATATGATGATAAAGTTAGTTTTCAAACCCTTGTCTAAAAATCATCTTGGGCTTGCAAGTCTCTAAATTGTATTTCCTTAAAACCCTATTTTTTGAATCCATAAGTGTAAGGACCCTTGATTATAACAACAAATATATCAAACTATTGAGTTATCTCACAAGGCAAAGACCTAGCTTGTATAGACCTTGGCATAGTCATTTTCCCCTTCTTTGGGATTTGACTCATTTAAGAATAAATAAGATACTTAGTATTTTATCTAAGTTGTTGCATGAAAAAACACACATCAACAAGTCTCCTCGGGCTCTTGCAAGAAGAGAAAGACAGTGGAAAAGAAGAAGAAGAAGAAGAAGAGTACTATTGAGGACTCTAGTGGTAATTTTAACTTTCTATTGACTAAGTTGCACCTTATATTTCTAAAGAAAGAGATGCAGTGTCTAGTCTTTAGGAGATGGCCATTTCTCATAAGGCCTAAGTGGCCCCTATATTTGGCACCTTGTGTTTTATTCTCACTCCTGTTTGTTGCTATTTATGTTTTTGGTTATCTAATTTTTGTTTAATTTGTTATTGTTGATTCCTTCCTTAGAATCCATTCTCTTTTTCACTTTTTGCCCTTTGTAAGGGTGGGGACCCTTGTTATCCCCTTTAATATTATAAAAAACAAACGCTAAACAAGGGATTAAAACACAACTTAAATAAAGAATGAAAATTGATGTAAAACATACTAAAAGAGTTGTAGAGTATGAAATTTCTATTATGACACCATACACCTAATCCTTTCCTTAAGATTTTGTATGCCCTATCCTCGGTCAATCTTACAACATGCATGAGTGATCCTACATGACACAAAATTAATCTCAAATTCAAATATTAAAATTTAAAATTTAAAATTTAAATTGTAAAATTGTTAACTCCCACCCTTTTGTACTAGTCATTAAGAGTTGACTTGGAACACATTTGTTTAACTATTCATTATGTCTCAGTATTTCAAGACATTCATCAATGCGTTTATTCATTAGTGCATTTAAACATAATCAAGTATCATCTAAAAATCCGAAGCAATTATAAGGAGCACCCATGGGAACATTTTGGTTGAGAATTCTTAAAAGGAATAAGCATTTGCCTCAGATTCATCTAGGACATTACATGATTAAGTTTGTTGTCTTTGATCATTCACTAAATGCTGTAAAGCTAGAAAATGATGGGGTTGTCTAAAGGGAACATGACCCTCACAATTCAACAACTTCCCTTAGGTGTCTTAAATATTGCTAGCCCTTACACAACAGAGTGGGGTGAATCAAGTCATTAAAGTACATAGATATCTAGATCATTCTTGTGGGTTATAGATCCTATCCATTTCAAGAACATTTCAATAAATTACAAGGTTGATTATGCACAACACTCACTTGTTCAAAATTATGTGATTATCACAATTTTCAAATAACAAACACATTAAAGACACTCATATTTGTACGTAAATAAATGATTTTTACACTAGAATGATTTTTCATCATAATTTCTAAAATGAAATACCTCAGTTCTCCCTATTAAATTTCCAAATTTTTATAACACACTTTATCATTCACCACTGATATTACTTAATCCAAATTAATTGTGCTTTATACATTAGGAAAAGTATATTTTACTTTACCCCAATGTTACTCTCGTGCCTCCACCATAATTCATTACACAATATGAAAGGGAAGGTAAGATAACCTAAGGTAAGTGAATTTATTAGCCGATAGGCTTTTAGTGGGAGCTTTTAGCTCCCAGAAATCGTCGGACGTCAGGAAATGTCGAACGCTAGAAATTCTTTTCATTTATTAGCAATTATTGTCATCTAGTGTGCGCTAATATGTTATTCACCATAACAGAGCAATATGGTGGTGAAATAATCTGAGAAGCTTTAAACCCTTCTCTAGAAATAATACTTTTACTACCTAAAGGTAGGCACGTTTTTGAGAGATTTGTTGATAGATGAAATTATCAAATTGATAGTCTTCAAAAAATGAAGTGACTATGGTAACAAAAAACTGTAAATATGGTCATTACATTCTGTGCTCAGGGCATTGTAGGAGGAGTGTGTTTAGTGTGAGGCGTCATTGTGTTAGGTTAGGTTTAGGGCTACATAGAGGGATGAATCTCATCCCTACCATCCCTTTAGGTCATGTTTTGTGTGAATCATAATATATGATATTGGCAGTATGTTTTTATTTAAAAGGGTATCATGTAGGAGAGAAAAGAAATTAGGTCTAATTTAATACTCCTACCAATATTAGATCATTATTTTGTTACCTTCCTAAGGTGGCTTGTTGGAGGCGAGTTTAATCCCATCATGATAGGGAATATTGCCTACTTTAAATTCTTTAAAATTAATTTGTACTTTGAGTCATTATTAATGTAAAACAATGAAAATTTGTATTCACATTTAAACTTTAGAAACTAGGCAAAAAATAAATAAATCATTTTAGAAAGTTTTATGTATGGTGAGTGTCGGGGCTTAAATTTGAAAGTTGACCTTACTTGTCAAGCAATTTTTTAATATCACAGTTATCTATTCAATGTTGCCTTTCAAATACTATGCCATGTCTTAGTATAAGTAATCATATAAAAATTAAATATATATATCATCATAATCCGATATAAATTTTGACAGTTTGTCCAAAATCTCTCCTTTCATATGATACAATCTTTTTAAAATTTAGATTCTATTGATTATATGATTGAGTATTTTATTTCCAACCTTTTACCAAACAAGTATCTACAATGTCATTGTGATTGAAGGCATCTCCCCAAATAAACAACTTTAGTAAAGAAATAATTGTTTCGAAGTTGCTTATGTAGAATGAACATTTAGAAGGTCCATTAAAGCCCCTGTGGATTCATGCTTCATATCTCAATACTATTCCTTAATGTAGTAAACCACAGAAAAATCTTTGCTTTAGGAAGGTCGTACTTAAAATCATTTATCTTATTAGTTGGAAATTATTTTTCAGAAACCAAATGGATTTTATCATATTGAACCTGTGTACAGTATTATATACTTTTGTACTTGGTAGAGATATTGAGCTATTTCCTCTAGTTTTAGGCCATAACATATAATTAGGATTTAGATTTCTCTTTGGTTGCATATAGAGGGAATTTCCATGCCACTGAGTAAATTTTGAAAAGAAAAATTTCCTTGATATAGTTTCATAGAGTATATCATCACTCATAGTTTTTTTTATTAAAACAACAATAAATTCACAACATATGTGTTTTGTCAACATAGATTATATATGACTGATAAAGCATCCTTTGTTTGAAGAAACTCAAGCTACTATTTTGAATTTGATTATTATTATTTGCCTATTCAGTTTCTTAACCATAATTGTTGAACATGTTCACAGCTGTTCTTTCTTGTTAGAGGCTTCTTTCCTATTTCAGGCTTCTTTAGTTTGTCTGAAAAAGGTATGCAAATAGTCTTACAATTTATATGTAGCTTTGCAACTTCTAGAGAAAATGCCACTCTTGCATACACTTGTGTTGTTTCCAATCAATTTTTTCACAATGTTTAATATGTTCAAACTTCTAATACAATGATGCTAATTAAACTGCCTCTTTTGCTTGTGGTATTTTAGTTTTTGAAGAAACTCAAGCTACCTTTTTGAATTTGATGATTGTTATTTGTCTATTCAGTTTCTTAAGCATATTTGTTGTTGTTCACAGCTGTTCTTTCATCTTAGAGGCTTCTTTCCAGACCACACTTTTAGTTTGTCTGAAAAAGGTATGCAAATAATCTTACAATTTGTATGTAATTTTGTGACTTCTAGAGAAAATGTCACTCTTGCATACACAAAGGGAATATGAGCTAAAAAGTTAATTTTGATACCTGTTTATTTTAAAGATTTTTATTGAAAATGGTGCAATCTGCTTTGTTCTTGGAAAATTGAAACTTAATATATCAGCTGGCTCTGTTATAAACCAGAGTTCCTTAATTTTTTGAACCCTTACAAACTATATTTCTTTTTCAAGCATATATTGTGGCTTTCTGTTTTAGTAAATGTTAGGGCATATGGGTGAGTGCTTTCGTAATTAATAGTTATTAGTAAATAAGTATGAATTCACAATAGAGAGTTATGAATGTGTAGATATGTTAAGACCCCCATGTCGTGAGGCAGCGAAAACATTTTCCTATTAAAAAAAAATTGAAACCATTGACTAACACTTTTCCATCATGCATTTGAAACTTTAGAAATACCAAAAAGTATTTGTTTCAAATCTTTTTCTTATTTGACCTTTGTTGATTTGTTTTCTTCTTATAACTTGACAACCAGTGTTTTGTCCTTTCCAGCAGATGGAACTGATGCTAACTCCAAATGAAATACAAATGATGAGTGCCGGAGATGTACTTACATCTCCACAACTATAGATTGTGTCTTTCAACAAGCTCACCACTCTTGGCCAGGTACCCGAGTGGTATAAAGTTGTCCTTTCTAACAGGGTCCACTTGCACTTGGCCATGCTTCCTGGAAACTTTAGTGAACTCTTTTCTTCCGGAAGCATAATAAATGGGTCTATAGTGTGTCTGATGCATTACCTCTACATTTATAGTAGAGGTACAAGGTAGGCTGCTATTGAAATGTACAATTTGTTTTCCTAACATTATGGAGATACACTATATGTTGCATAGTCTTTGAACTTGTTTTTTTCTCCTACCCTTACAGGACCATAGTAATATTTGATATGGATATTACTCACGCTGATCATCGGTTATTTGGTGAGCCTAGATTCCTCTTTAGATCACATGAACAACAAATGGAATCATCTACACAAAACCTACTAGTTTACTGAAGCCTCACATGTTGTATAAATGTGCCTATATGACAATAAGCTCTCCCTAAATGCATAATGCCTATTAAGGGATTGAATCCCTATCAAGGGAGATGGACAATAAAGGGTCATGTTACGGCTAAAAAACAAATTCACAAGTTTAATATAGTGAGAAGTAAGGGACACATTTTCATCTTTGACATGATGGATAGTGAACAAACTGAAGTTCACGTAACTTGTTTTAATGATATTGTGGAGATGCATTATGGTAGGGTGCATATAGGTTCGGTTTACACACTTTATAGAGGTGTAGTCAAGGGTGCAAACAAGGCCTACAACAAATTAAACACTGATATAGAGATTACATTGGACTAGGGTTCTGTCTTTAAGTTATGCGAAGATGATCTTTCACTACCATCACAGACTTTCTAGTTTATACCTCTTAATACACTTAAGGAAAAGGAAAAAAATGTTCTTATTGATGCCATCAAGGTTGTCTTGCATGTTACTGATACTTCAACAATAAGGCAAAGAGATGGGACATTAGTACTTTGTCGTACGGTCTATTTACAAGACATGTCAGGTTGCACTGTTGCTGTTAACTTTCAGGTCATGTTTGCCAAAAAGAGGGGAATGAACCCAAAAAATTAAAGGACTCTCAACAAATAGTTGTTGCATTTAGGAATGCTTGTGTTTCCAATTTTAATAGAAAAGTCCTTAATACAACTTTCACAACTTCCTTGCTTGTAGAGCCGCAAATTTTGGAGGCAGAAGCCCTAAGGCATTGGGCAGCTACATAAGGGACAAATATCACTTCCTCCTTGATAGGTTCTCTATTGCTATCCAAATTGCCCAAGAGAATGCTAACTTCATCGATTTTGCAACATTTTGAGTCGGCTGCACAACCTTTTCAATGCATTATCAGGGCAACAATAAAATATGTAAAAATGAGTGCACTCTATTATCCAGCCTATCCACTCACAGTTAATGGAAAGGAGTGCAAAAAAATGCCTTCAAAATGATGACGGTACTTGGTATTGTGGAACATGCAGGGCTTCAGTTAAGGACTACAATTATAGGTACTTGCTCCGGAGACTACAAATTAAAGACCCCATTATTTGGGTTGTTTCTTTTGATGATGCAACAAATGCACTATTGCAAATGTCTGTAAAGGACCTTTACATGCTCCAGTATGAGGTTCATGTAGATTAGAATCTCAATGTTATTATTAATAGAATTCGGTTCAAGCAATTTATTTTCACACTATCAACTACGAATGAACTATTCAATTCCGAATCGAGGGTTAAATCAACAATTGTGAAAGTTGCAGAAATTGATTACCAATCTGAATGTGCTAACTTTCTCTCTCAGATATCAGAAATGTCAACACCTGCATAGATCAGTTGTACTATTTGTGTTGTGATTAGATCATAAAGATACAATTTTGCTGGCCACATGTATATAAGTGATATATGTTTGTTATCCATTACTACCTCTAATTTTTGTCTATGCAGATCAGTTTTACTTTTGTCTATTTTTTATTTAAAAAATGTTATATTCTTTGTTTATATACACTCACTGTTAATTCCTTGGTTTGATTTACAATTTTGCTTACTCTGTTGACTTGCTTTTCCACCATTCCTCTTGAAGTTGTCGTCGGCAAACAAGTACAATCAAATGTATGCACGTGCTAAATATGATCCCTGCTCATCTATATTTTCAGCTCTTTGTTTCTACAGCCTAGTTTTCTTTCTATGTTGTGTTTGAGCTTAAGTATAGTCCATTTGTTTGTTTTTAATATTGTTAAATTCTTTTTTTAAATGCACTTAGTCTTATTTCTTTTGTTTACATTTGTGTCTTGTTTACTCACATGACTTGTTAATTCGTTGGTTTCTTTTCCTAGCTTGCTTATTAAGTTGGGTTCATTGTTTTTTTGTCTCTAGGCATGTCATCATTGGGTGGCAATCGTAATGATAGTTATTCGTGTGACCAACATTGCAGACACTATTTTGACATAACTTGTGATATGTTGGTCACCAAGGCTATATATGTTGTAACTGAGTGAAACAAGTTACACACAATGGCATACCAGTTTGATAGGTGTACATTCATGAGCACTTCCCCAATCTACAAAAGTGTTGTTTGCAAGATTAAAGACATACAAGACAACATTTCTATAGCAATCGATGCCTTGACGATTACCAAAGAAAACTTGGATGGCACATATTTCTTGATGTGAGACAAGTTTTATGTTGACTACTATGGCAATGATGTGCATCTTAACATGTTTTGATTCATCAACATATAACATATTAGCACTGTGGCATTTTCTCTTTGTATATGTGTGAATGAAGAGGTACACAAATTTTTTTTTCTTGTGTATATTGGTTAACCTTCAAACAAAGATTAAATTGTACACCTTTTATGTTGACTTGTGCATTTCTGTTAATAAAATAACTTTTTAGAAACATCCATTATTTTATTGGTATATGTGTGTATTCTCTCACTCTGGGTTTATTTTTCCTTCTGTTTGGCTATGTTGATGATTGCATTGAACTTTTGGTACCTCTTTTCAAGTTATTTTGATGGCTTCTTTACAGTTAATACAGGGCATTTTGCATGATGAACACAATAGTTGCTTACACTTCCCAAGAGGGGCCTGTGTGACAGACAAATAGCAAGATTATTTTATAAGCTATTGGTTATTTGTAACTGTGTCAGTACATATAGATCAATTATTATAACCCATAATAGAGTTTCTTTCTAAATTAAAATTGTGTAAGAGTTTTTTTATCACATTTAATTCCATTCCTTAATCTATTAGTAGAATGAGTTCTTAAAAAAATTAAAAGAACTCATCTTGATGATGAATGAGAAAGTGTGATCAAGTGATAGCATGAGAAAGTGTGATTGAAATGTTGATGAAGAAGTCTTACACAGTTTTAATACAGAGGCTTCTGTATGTAAGATATTTGTATGTTTTCTTCTGGTTTAAATGTATGTTTATCTATATAATCCAATTATTTCTACAAAATAATAATAATACCTATACCCAAAGTCAATAAAAACGTGAATTGCAGGCATCCAAATCTCATAATCTCATGTCATAACTTTAAAAGAGACATTTGCGGATAGTGGGTGTTGGCAAAAATGTAACCTTGACAAAGAAACTGACTTTTTCGGAGGTTCTAACTGTGAATTGTTCCCCCTTTTTAAAGTGCATAGTAACTCTAGATGGAGTTGGTTTGTATCATTTTTAGTACACCCACTAAAGGTTTATTGTATCTGTACATTTTCATTCTGTTTGCCTATGCTGGAGGTGACCTGGTTATTGTCAAATTGACATATTAGCACTGTGGTGTATATATGTATATATGATTTTCTTATATTGGGCAATAAGCCTTAGAATACTCGATTTCATGTTCCTATTTTCTGGGGATTATCTCTAGTTGCTTAATAGCACCATTCCTATGTTCTGGGAATTATCTGTTGTTGCTTAATTTCATTGCTATGTTCTGGTAACTATCTATTGTTGCGTACTTTCATAATTCCCATTTTCTTGGAATTATATCTAATTGCTTAGTTTCACTGTCCCCATTTTCTTGGAATTGATTTTCTACTGAGTAAAATCATTTGCATTTTTTATCTTTGGAATATGGTTCATCATAATTGCTTGCTTGCTTTCAATGTTTTTGCTTGCACATAGGATATCAATGTTCTGATAGAGATTAAGCTATCTAACTTCTCACGTATCAATAGAGAAAACATGTGAATGCTGTCATGTAGCTTTAGCCTGAAGAATGTCACCTTGTTTCAATAGAGTTAATGATTATGGTTGTAGTTACCTCCTTTTCTATTGTTCAAGAAAGGCTGTGACAATCACTTTGGAAAGTTCTATTCCATTTTGTACAAAAGAGAATGTTGTTGCATAGTAGAAATAATTAGGGCATACAACAACGACCTTTAAAATACACATTTAATCAAATGTGAGTGAGAAGATGTGCATTTACATTGCCTACAAGGCACAAGTGGTTTCTTATTAACATTGTGAAGATTTTTTTACTGTTTGTTCATATATCTTTTTGTTTTGAGATATGTTATCAGGTTACATTAGTTTGGTCTAATTGAAAGGGATTTTGATTGATTATCCTTTATCACTGTCGGTGGAATTAATTGAGATTTGCATAAGCGAATATGATTTGTTTTTTATTTCAAGTCATCTTGTAAACTATAGTACTATTGTTGAATATGACATTTTTATAACTATCCTTGAATGAAAATTACTGCTAAAAATGTTGTTACCAATTACATATTAGAATAAAGAAGAACCACACATACTCTTAGTGCTTGACTAATTGCCCCTTCCAGTCACAATTGGGCCACAATGTCATTTATTTTTTTATACAATTTGTCAAACATACTAATTAACATTGCATCTGCATCAATTTGTGATTTTGACATTTTGGATGTTAGGCTTTATGGATAGGTGCTGCATTTCCATTTTTTAGTTATACATTTAACAAAGGATTTTTTTTTATCCCCATCAGACATAATATTACATGCCCATACTGATGTCTTGCAAGCTAGATTATGAGAATTCCAATCCCTGAGTATACAGCTCAAACATTGTACTTGGAATCCATCAGTGCATTTCTAAACAAAACATATGCATGATTCCAGTGGTTATACAAACTATGGACAACACAATTTATACCATTAAGTTGCTCCTGACATAGGCAGAACCAAAGGTAGACATGGAAGTGAATAGATCAAACTATAGGCACAAAGTGCTACCTACATTCAATGTTGGGTTAGGGAGTAGCTTCTAAATCTAGTGCTTCCAGCAACCACTATCAGCACCTGCATTTGAACATTTTCACCCTTGTATATTAGTATCTATAAGATGCAAATTAATGTTTGATGTTTAACAGATTAATGCATCTATCTATTATCCTCGGTTTGTAAATTTGAACCAAGTTTTTGGGTTCCTTGAGTCTGCAAACCAGGTATGGTGATGTCTTGCCACATGGCAATTGTGAAAATAGGATAGAAATTCTTCTTAATTATCATCACTTCAGAGTTAATATCCTCTCAGCCACAAGACTGAAAGGAATTAATGAAAGCAATATTCATGTTGTGATTGCAAATTGAAATGGTAGAGAGTTTGTCAAGGGTCTCTTCAAATAGGTTTAACACTACAAAGCCAAAGTCTACAACAGTGGCAAAAATAGGATCATCTAAGGTGGGAAATCTTGTTTAATTCAAAACCATACATTATCTTTTCATTTCAATTATATCATCATGTATTGGGTTATTGTTTAACTATTTTTCCTTCCTGGTTTAGTTTCTATACTAGAAATACCTTTAGTTTCTATACTTAAAAATGTCATTTATATCAATAGGCAAGCTTAATATGTTGTTAAGTTATTTCCAATACTCTTCTAAGTGGTTTTTGTCATACATCACTATAGAGATTCAACATGGAAATTATTTCCTTGGCTAACTTCAATTACAATTTATATTCAATTTATGTCGAATCTCTTTGTATATTCTTTTTTGCAATGTATTGATTTATTTTCAAGATTTTTTTTTTCTTTCAAAGGAATGGACACCCAAAGCCCAGTGACAGACATTGTAAGATGGAGGAAAATAAAAAATGAAAGAAATAAATTATATTACAGCTAGCATAGGGACCAAATCTATGCTCGTCGCTGCTTGTAAAACTTGCAAAACACCCCACCAACTTTAATACCAACATCATTAACACAAACATAAGTGCCAAAATTTTTAGAAACAAGTGGAGAGACTATTATAGGTGCAAGCAATACATTAGAGCAAATATCCATCCCATCACAATACAAGACATATGGGGAAAGCGATAAACAAGCAATAACCAATCTCAACAATTGAAATGAAGTTATTATAGTTGAGAATTCACATTCCATCCCTAGCCAAATTCCAACAAGGGAGGAAATCTCAATGAACAACATTGAAAGACAGATGAAACTAAAAAATGAAAAGAACAAATCATATTACAACCAACATAGGGACCAAATCCATGCTTGTTCCCGCTTGCAACACCTAAAAAACAAACCACCAACATTTTTAGAAACAAGTAGAGAGACTATTATAGGTGCATGCAATACAATAGAGCAAATATCCACCCCATCACAATCTAATCTCAGAAATACAAATGAAAGTATGATAGTGAAGGCTTTGTGTTCCATCCCTGGCCATATTCTAACAAGTGGAGAACTTTTCCCTCCCAAATACTTTGAAGCAATGAAATGTGTTAGACAAAGAATTGATGCATTATCAAACTTAAGAATGTGTATTAAATGTAAAGAAGTTTATACTAGCATGTGCACTCGCATGCTTGGTGTACATGCAATTTGTACTAGATGTCACACAGAGAAAGGGGTCCACCATTTCTCTACAGTAAACAACATAGATCTAGGTGAACAACCCAAGGTATTAAAAGTTCTTACATAGGTAGAGGAGATACTTATAGCCCGTGTGACACCAGTTTTACAAGTAACCCATGCCCGAGGAGGCCAATACAAATATAGTGGACACATCATAAGTTTCCCTCAAGATATTACAACAATTACAAAACTCTTGCCATGAAGGTTAGATGAACCAACACTGAAGAGAAGAACTATGACTGTTACGTAAGTAGAACACATGTTTTGGATGCTCTTACATATAAAATATAGAACAACCCATACTATAGATATGTTCAAATAGATATGGATTCACTCTCCATGCTACCTGAAACTAGCATAGATGTTTCCCACATGATGTGTAACTTCAAACAAGATACTCAACAACCAACAATGATAGTTGTAGAAATTAACATTGATGATGACAGTGTTTATGATTTCACACATTCATCTTCCTTTGTTCTAAATTTGCCTAATCAAACACGAGAGTTGGATGCCATAAAACAAATTCTCCACCTAATTAACATAGACCCAAACACTATTCCATGGCCTACTATTGATTCCTCACCAATTAATGAGTACAACACTGAAGGGTTGCTAGATATGGCTTTTTTGACCCTCTTCCCCGAGGGGATGCACTTCCCGTCTAGCCTAGGCCAAATAGGTCCACATGCATAAATATTCTCTACATTTAATGAGATACCATGATAATAGATTCGACCAACATGTTAGATTCCACTATTTCCTATATAATCTCATAATGTATGATCATAGCCAGCAAGCTACCACAGTTTTCCTTAAAAAAAATATAGAAGAAAACATGCCAACCACTGTAGAAGGGCTTCAACATCGTTTACACAATTTATAGGATGACCAATTGACTGAATAGCTAATGCACTTTGGTACTTCTTTATGCGGCACACATTCTTACTAGAACAAATGTTGATATGATCTAACAACCATGATCAACCAATTAGGTTATGTAACACTATTCTTCGCATTGAGTGCCATTGATATTAAATGGCCTACCCTTCATATACTATTTCCATGAAATGACATTGTCTGTTTGCAATATGAGAGAAGTTGATTTACAAAAAATGTCATTCAAAACCCACACACAACCTCCCTATACTTGCATCAACACTTCTCAATTTTTTGAGAAGAGGTTATTGAGAAATTGTTGGATACAAAAGACTATTGGTATAGATATGAATGGCAACATCGAGGTTATGCTCATGTACATGGATTCATATGGTTAGAAAATGCACCAAACATGGACACACTTGATTGGGACAATTATAATGATATCAAAAGAGCTAGACTTTTTTTTGATAGGTATGTCTCTGCTTGGAAGCCTCACACCAAGAATCAGAGAACTAACATAGCCCACTGAGCTCTCTCAGATGACCCATGTTTGCTAGATACTTCCTACATATTTTCTACAGATGCCTTAGTAGACTACAAAGAGTTGACAAATACTGTCCAAAGACACACAAAATGCATAGAACAAACATGTTCAGGAAAAAGGGGTCAAAGCACTGAGTACCATTATAAAGCTCCATGGAAAGTATAGAAAAACTCAACCTTGAACTATGACAATGAAGGTCATAAATATTATAAGCCAACAAGAAATGATGATAAACTAAATATCCATAGCCCTAAAATCCTAGGTATATGGCATGCTAATGTTGACTGCCAACCTATTGCTTCAAAAGAACTTGTTCTCAAATACATAGCCAAGTATGCATCAAAAGCTGAGAAAAAATCAGAAAGCTGCTCAGAAATGTTGAAACAAATAGAGCACATTGTCAACTCTAAAGAAAAGGCTTTGGTTGCATATAGAAAATTCATGATGGAAATGATTGCAGATCATTACATCAGTGTGCAAGAGACTTGCCATATGCTACAAAAATTGCCTCTTGTCTCTTGTAGTTGAACCTTTGTCTCTCTCAGTGTTGGTTGAAAAGTTCTACAACGCATAACAAGAACAATCGATGAATCCAAATTGGCAACTACCTACATAAGATCCTACATGCAAAGACCTTCAGATTTGGAAACAATCTCCCTCATACAAGTTGCACAGTTATATTCATTTTGCGCACATCGCAAAGGAAACAAATGGCGAAAGAGAAAAGGAAAGGTAATTGTCACCTCGATTCTATAGTGTTCCAACAAAAGACAATGAACATTTCAAAACATTCTGTTGGAGTGAGCTACTACTATACAAACATTTTCACGACATCCCAACAAACATAGGTCTCACCAAATAAGAAATAGTCACAAATTGGAATTCGATGAAAGAAAACAATTACTCTGCTTGGCATGTCGACTGAACAACACAAAAGAATGAGCTGGAAGAAGAAGACCTTGATGAAGATGATGAGATACATAGAAAAGATGGCCATGACCTATACGAGCGGGAGTTACTAACACATATGGCTATCCCTGCTAGCTTCATAGTGGATGAGTTACAGTTCGTGGAAGATGAGACTTTGACATCAACTACACATGGAATAGAAGTGATGTATTACCACATTTGCACAAAAATGCTATTGATTTCATATCGAGGGGTAAACTATCAAATGAACATGTTTACTCTTCGACACCTTCAAATACAATAGCTTACCAGCTATCGCCTAAACAACAACTAGCATTACACATCATTACTCAACATCAAATGAGACCATACCCGAAGGAACCTTTACCTATTATCATTCAGGCGACAACAAGCACTTGCAAATCATACTTAATAAGCTACATTAGAAACACAATAAATGGGTGCAACATAAACAAAAAAAACATTGTTTGTACTTGCACCTACAAATGACAAGTTAACCATGTGATAGAAATAGACAAGTTCAACACATCCATGCATTTATTTCCAACTAACAATCTAGCTTTTCTACATAATAGGAAAATGCTCAAACTTTTGAATGTTCCTATAGCTGTTAATGTTGCACAAAGAACTCAACAAAACACAAATTATTATATTGATGATGAGCAACTACAAGAAGAAGTGCTTCTTTGCATAGGCCAGTGGGTAATGTTAACAACAAATCTCTGGATTAAAATTGGTCTTGTAAATGGGTCATTAGGACAGATTAAAGGTATTGTTTACAGTGATGATTGCAGACCCCCTAATTTTCCATTGTATGTTGTAATCAAATTTTATAGCTACATTGGTCCAGCATGGGATAAAGATAATCCACAAAACATTCATGTCCCACCAGTTACACGTGGCAATCATAGGCAACTTCCACTATCCATGGCTTGGCCCATAACAATCCATAAGTCTCAAGGCTTGACATTAGATAGAACCACAATAAACATAGGAGAATTTGAGAGGCAAACACTTCTATTCACAACAATTTATAGAGTCATGTCCATAAAAAATCTCTGCATAGAACCTACTTTCTCTTTTGCACGTTACTCTAAAATGCAAAACAATCATTATACAACAATCAAGAAGAAAGAAGAGGTTCGTTTACAAATACTATCTTGTAACAACATCCAGGACATGTGTATGCTTACAGTTTTGCTGACATTTCATGTTTCATCAATTCCTATGATCTTAACTATTGTTTTTATTTATATGCAAATTAATGGAGACAATGAGGCGGTAATGGAAAACAATCTTACAGGATCCTACAACCTACATACCATTTAGCTCGATCAACACAACCGATAAAATCCTTATCATTTGTTAATTTCATATCCTCTGCAACTTGATATCCACTTTACATATTTTCTTCATAATGTAGATGATGGAAGATGAACATTCCTAATTCTAGAGAAGATCATACTCGGGATATTCGAACTGCAGATCCCCTACCTACTAGAAGAAAAAAATGTCAAAGAGAATACGAGAAATGACTCCACCTGTACTTCAACATAACTTAAAGTTCTACATAGAGAGAAAAAAGTGCATATGTATCTTGTAAATAATAAAATTTACTATTGTTGTTGTCTCATGCTTTGCACTTACAATGTTCAATATAGTTGTTCTATAGTTAGTGTAAATATGATGCCACATATACTTGCACTTAAGTTAAACTTGTACATAGAGAGAAAAAATTGCATATGGATCTTCTAAATAATAAAATTTACTATTGTTGTTGTCTCATGCTTTACACTTACAATGTTCAATATAGATGTACTTCATTCATTTACTTTTGTTTTTGGGTTCACCATTTCTACCTTTTTACCTTTCTACTCTCCATAAGAGCAGATGCCATCTATGTTGTATAGCAATTGCAAGAGCTTCAAAGCTTTCAAAAAACAATGAACATGAATGAATAGGTACCTACTATTGACATTTCGAAGCAATTTTATTGTTTAAATTCTATTGACATCCTACCAAATCTATTGAGCACATCCACTTGCAACAATGGAATTCATATTTGGTAACTTAGTTTGGTTAAATTTTATTGTTTAAATTCTATTTAGTTTAAATTTGATTTGGAATAGGATTTTAATTTTGAATTGAACTTGAACCCACAATCTATCACTTTATTTAGACCTTTGCTTCTATTTATTTTGGCTAATAAAGATGATAATGTTTTGAAGTTGCAAGAAACATTTATGTGTTATTAGTCTCTCTTCATGTTTTGTAGGCGTTTGAACATTTCCAGCCATCAAATATGTGAAAATCCATCTTCTATGGTGCTGTTGGTAAGTGTCCTCTGCACCTAAATGCTTATCAGGTAGAATATTTCATTAGCACCACACATCTCAAGAGACATCACTGTCATCGTTGTTGTAGTATAATGGTGTTGCTAGACATACCTAGAAATTTGTACTTATCTTTTGAATTCCATGTGACAATTTTAATATTACATTTGGCCTTTTGAGGACTCATTAAAAGCACTCTGTAACGCTATGGTATAATGTAGATAATTATTTGACTATGCAGTGGTAAATAAACACTATGTAACAATACTATGTCCGACCTATATAAACTTTCCTATTGGCTACTCTGTTGCGCACAAATTCAGTGCAACTGCTAGTATGAGTTGGGCAAATTAAAGGCTCTGACTTTTTTTTAATGCCGTCAGGTAAGTTAGTTTACATTGATTTATGCAATAGTCCAATCTGTATGGTCGGCATTTAGGGCACCGCCTTTCCATTGAAAAGTTTCTCCACCTACTCTCATTTGGTTTTTCTTAATAAGAATGTGACAACGAGTATCATCGACTATTTTAGGTAAGCTTCAAATTATTGAATTTACCTAGACAGAAAAAATGTTGAATGCGATCAATTTGAGCTCTCTTTCTTTACTGCTAAGCTTAACCAGCCGGTGCATTGTAAGTGACTGTCTGGTCGACATTGGTATGGCAGGCTGCTGTGGTTGAAAACTGGTGTACGGCAGGGTGAAAACTGGTCGACGTCGAAAAACTGAGCCGAGTCATTAATAAAGTTTTATCGACCACGCCCATCGACTAGATTACCGTACAGCCGGTGAGTTACAACTCACTAGCTATTTACGGTGGGCGGTCCTCATGATAGTAAGGGTGATACTAGATCATTTGTACACCATCTTACTCAATGTTGCTTTTAAGTTGTACATTGGAAAAGTAGTGCCATGTGGAAACCGTGAGTTAGTCTGATTAGGATTCGGCATCACGTTCCCTCTTTCCCACTCCATTAATTTGCATAATCACTATTCAACAAGGGTGATTGCTCTTATTTTGTCACTCCATGTCCAACACAATGCTTATCAACTTCAATCCTCCTCCTCTTTGGTAAATAGCACTGGGTGTTTAGCTTTCGATCAGAGGAATGGGAGTCCTTAATTCGTGGGACGCAGTACGCCTTTTGGATGGATGTTTGGAGGAAAAATATAGGTGTCAAACAGTACAGAGCCAACATGACGGACATGCTTCTAGTTAAAACACAAGAATCAAGACTATCAGGTAAGTTAGTTGCTCCACTCCGCATCACTTCTATTCACTGTACTTGGTGAAAAACAATTTTGGAATGCTGATTGTCAATTGACTTTGAGCAGATGGCTCATTCGGTCCAAATATGTACTCTGCAGTTGAGTTGTACGCTCAAGGAGGAGAGGTCGGTCTGTTGTTAGTCTGTGAAGATAAAATCACTGAAGTTATATGCTTCACTGTATCGTCAAAGAGAAGGGTGCAACGCGTCCAAGAGATATAGATCGCTTGAAGAGAAACCTCAAAGAGAAATTCGATAATGGCAGAAAGATGTTGCATTGTGCATTAGATCAACCACACAACCAGGAACATCCCAGGCAAGTTGCGAAGTTTATGATTAAAATTTGGGAAGATAAAGAACTGATAGACGCTGCAGATATATACGGGAGGACTGCTTTTCATTTTGCCGCTCTTCGTGGGAACGTCGACCTCTGCAGAATCTAGATTCCTTATCAAAGAATGCGAGATGAGAGCGGATAAAACAGATATAAACAAGGAAAATCTACTGCACTTTGCTGTAAAGGGCAAACAAAAAGCCGTATTTGAATATTTGTGCGAATCGCCTAAAGTGCAGAGCATTATTGGTTCACGAAATGCCCAGGGAAAGACAGCTCTGCATAAAGCAGCTGCTCAGGGTAGTAATGAAATGATCATAATTTAATAACTCTACTGTCAAGTATAAGCAAGTCCAAGGACAAACAAATTTATATTTAAGTAGGGTGCAATCAGAACGAGATCTTGATGATGAAAAAAAATCCCGTGCGCTGTTATCCGCCAACCTGATTTATTTGGTCAAACAACTCTTCTGGAAGCGGCAAGAGAAGGTCATGTAAGAGCCGTGAAGATCTAGACCTCTTCATGAACAAAACTCTGATGGCAGAACTGCTCTGCACTGTGCTTTGCAACTCTCCAATGGCGAAAGAGGGGAAAATGCAAAAGAGATTGCTGGGTTACTGCTAAAAACATGCAACTCTGACGTAGAGAGATTGTAAAAAATAGCCCCAAGACAATAAAAAATAGAACAGAAATAATAAACAGAGAGAAAACAGGGCAAAACGGAGTTAGATAACTCAGAAATATATTTATCTATCTTGCATTACATCCAAAATGTTGTCCAGCAGCTCTGTACAATCACACATATATATAGCTATAGAAGCTTCTGACTTTCTAGATAACTCTAAAATCCTAGAAGAGCTGAAAGCTTCTCTTTGGAAAGTTCCTTTCTAGAACAGCTGGAAGCTTCTCCTTGGAAAGTTCTTTTCTAGAACAGCTGGAAGCTTTTTCTTTTCTAGATAACCTGGAATGTTCTTTAGAAGACTTCTAGAAATATTTTGTCTTTTTCTAGACAATTTTAACTATCCCTAACATCCCCCCTTAAGATTGGCTAGAATAATACAAAGAGAATACAAAGGAGAGGGGAAATACAAAGGAGGGGAACATTATACTACTATCCCCTCTTAATGTTCACTTCTATCATACCAAGCATTCCTCTTAATTTTAAGAATTTGGCTTCAGTCATACTCTTAGTGAATATATCAGCTACTTGTTCTTCACTTGGACAAAATTGAAGATTGAAAATGGATGCTTGAACAAGATCCTGAATGTAGTGAACATCAATCTCAATATGCTTTGTTTTACCATGAAAAACTGGATTGTTGGCAACCTGTATGGTACTTTGATTGTCACAATACACAGTGCTGGCTAAGCTTTGTAGAAAACCAATCTCAAATAGAAGATTTTGAATCCAAACTGCTTCCTTGCTTGCTTCTTTTGCTACTCTATATTCTGCTTCACATGAAGATAATGATGTAGTTGTTTATTTTTGCTGCTCCATGTAATAGGGCCTGATCCAAGATTGAAAACATAACCACGAGTAGATTTTCGATCATCTATATGACCACCCCAATTTGAGTCGGTAAATCCAACCAAAGAAATTGAAGACTTATAGCTATAGTAGATTCTAAAGTGTATGGTTCCATGGATGTATCGTAAAAATCTTTTAGCAGCCAACCAATGACTTTGTTTAGGTGCCTGCATAAATCTAGATACTAGATTGACTGTAAAACAAATATCTGGTCTAGTATGAGTTAGATAAACCAAGCTACCAACAAGCTGTCTATATAAAGTGGCATCTACACTCTTGGAAGTACATTCTTTAGTAAGCTTGACTCTAGATTGAAATGGGGTATATGTTGGCTTGCATTCAAGCATGTTAAACTTTTCTAAATGATCCAAAGCATATTTTGATTGTAAGATGAACAATCCATCATGTAATCTATAAACTTGTAATCCAAGAAAATAATTTAGTTCACCCAAATCACTCATATGAAATGTCCTCTTAAGATCTGATTTTGAATCATTGATTAACCCAATATTCAGTCCAGTAATGAGTAAATCATCTACATAGACTACAACAAGAAGAATATCATCTTAAACTTTCTTCACATAAATATTTGGATCTGACTTACATCTCTTAAATCCATGAAGCTGAAAATACCTATCAATCTTCTCATTCCATGCTCGTGGTGCTTATTTAAGACCATAAAGTGATTTCTTTGACCTGCAAACAAGATTAGGATGTTCCTGATATACAAAATCTGGTGGTTGATCCATATATATTTCTTCATATAAATCTCCATTTGATGAATATGCCACCCAAGACTTGCAGCCAAAGAAAGAATTGTTCTAATTGTATTCATCTTAATGACAGGAGCAAATGTGTCTTCATAATCAACACCCTCTTTTTGATTGAACCCCTTAACAACCAATCTAGCCTTGAAGTTTTCTATAGCACCATCTAATTTAAATTTTATTTTGTAAACCCATTTGCACCCAATAACATTCTTACCTTGGGGGCGGGGTACAAGTTCCCAAGTGTTATTCTCTATCAATGCATCATATTCCTCTTTCATTGCTTGCTCCCATTCTTTCTTCCCTCTAGCTTGCTCATATGAGAGTGGGTCATTTACTTGTAATACTTTGGCCATGAGAGCACTACCATTCCTTCCTTGGACCTTTGAGCCTTGTCTATATATTTCTTCAACACTCCGTGTCTTTTGTCTAGCTGAAATGTCACCTTCTTCATCATCACTACCTGCAGAATATGGCTGATTACAAGCATTAGTAGTTTCATTTTCAATAATATTATTTTCATCAGTAGTGCTCACCTCATCCTCATCAATATTGGCTTCATTTCTTTCTAAAATATCTGAAAAATTAGAAACATTTGCTATTGTAGAGTGAGAGGAAGTGGATGTAAGTTGTGAAAGCTCATCAAACTTTACATCTCTACTAACAAAGACCTTTCTTGTTGTCAAATCATATAACATGTAAGCCTTTGATTCTTCACTATAACCCACAAACAAACACTTATGACTTTTTGGTTCTAACTTTTTCCTCTTTTAATCAGGAACATGTGCCTAAGCAGTACACCCAAATACTTTAAAATACCCAATGTGGGGCTTTCTACCACTCCAAGCTTCTTCAGGGGTGATATTTGGGAGGGATTTAGTGGGAATTCTATTCATGGTGCAATATATGCAACACAAGAAATAGCCAAACCCCAAAATTGATTATGCAAACTTTTAAAATGCAACATACAACGAGCCATTTCTAATAGAGTTTTATTCATTCGTTCAGCCACTCCATTTTGTTGAGGAGTATAAGGAACTATTTTTTGCACCTTAATACCATAATTTTCACAAAATGACTCAAATGCATAATTGCAATATTCACCCCCATTATCCGTCCTTAAACACTTAATTTTTTTTCCACTTTAATTTTCAACTAATGCCTTAAACTTTTGAAAAACTTCAAATACTTCATTTTTTCTTTCAAGAAAATAAACCCATACTCTCCTGCTGTAATCATCAATAAAAGTCATAAGGTACCTAGCACCTAAAAGTGAAGGATATCCTAGTTCACATAGATCACTATGAATGAGTTGCAATGAATAATTAACTCTCCATGCTTTGCCTAAATCAAAAGGATTTCGATGATGTTTTCCTAACACACATCCTTCACACACACCTTCAGATGCTGAAATTTTTTTCAATCCACTAACCATATCTTGTAATTTTCTATAATTTATATGTCCAAGTCTAGCATGCCAAAGCTTTGACATATCATCAGTCTGAGCAATAAAAGAATGAGAGAGTGTGTATTCACCATCAACAAACCCCACAAATTTAAATAGACTCTCTTTATGATCAACTCTACCAATAGTAATTATTTTGCTTGGGTTTTTTCTATCTCTAATAATAACTTGATCAGTAGTGACAACAAACTGATATCCAGCTTGGGCAATTTTATATACTGAAATAAGATTCACCCCTAATCCTTCAACCAACAAAACATTTTTTAAAGACCCATTCGTTACATCAACAGTCCCTGTTCCTAAAATTGGAAGTCTCATTTTATTGCCAATAGTAATTTTTTGATCTAAATTCTTCCCTTCATAAAAATCAATAAACAAAGATCTATCCCCAGTCATGTGATATGATGCCCCTGAATCTAAAATCTATTCTTTATTAGAATTTGAAGTAAAGTATCCCCCCTTAACACTACTTTCAGGTCTAGCAATTACCTCCTTATTTGATTTCTCTTGCCTTTTTAGAGAGATGGCTACGAAGCTATGCCTATCCTTCTTTCCATCCTTGAACCTTTCTTGGTTGGGTTTGTAGTGCTGTCTTTCATTATCCCTCTTCTTCAAATAAAATTTCTCCATATGATTTTCACCTCCACAATACCTGTAAATAATTGATTTTTTTTCAACTTGCTTTTCTGCAACATCATTTCTAGAAAAATGGTTAAAACCGTCATTATTTTGAAATTAATAATTTCCTTTCCAAGTCTTCTTTCCATCATATCGAGAAAATTTACTCTTGGCTGCATATGCATGATTCTTCTTAATATGTCCTTTAATAAGCTGAACCTCTTCATCTAAAACAGACTTACAAAATTGATCAAAAGTTTGATGGGGAGCATTAAGAGTTAGTTGGTTTTCCTTGATTCCTTAAATACCTTGTATGGTTGGGGAAGCTTACTTTCAACCATTGCAATCAACTAAAATTTTTTTTTGCATATTCAACACCTATTTTCTTTAACTGAGCATTTAAAAAGGCAACTTCATTAAAGTAATCAATCATTTTTTTAAAATCAGAAGGATCTAAATTCACCAATTTTTCTTCTATGCTAAACATGCTAGCAATATCTACATCTTTATAATTTTTTTTCTAAACTCTCCCATAGCTCTATTGAATTATCAATATCAAAAAATCTTCTATTGAGATTGAGACTTAAAGCTTTACCAATAATACCTCTAGCTTGTTCCAACTTACATTTCCATAGCTCCTTTTCTTTTTCACTTTGGGGTTCTCCAATTTCCTTATTCACTATCCTCCATAGAGCCTTTTCTCTCAAAGCATTCTTGACTACAATCTTCCAATCTACAAAACCACTTCCATCAAATATTGGCAACACTTCATTTGTATAGCTCATGTTAGCCAAAAAATTATTCTTCAAACAAGTATCACTTTGCAAACAAATATCACTCCAACAATATATTAGCCCTATAAACAAATCACTTCAGGATTATATTTTCAACTGAGCCTCTAACTGAATCTCTAGTTGAACTTGGAAAAAAAATCTAGCTGAACCAGGCTCTGATACCATGTAAAAACAACCCCAAGATAATAAAAAATAGAACAACAATAATAAATAGAGAGAAAACATGGAAAAATAGAGTTAGATAACTTAGAAATATATTTTTCTAGCTTGCATTACATCGAAAATGATGTCCAACAGCTCTGTACAATCACACATATATATAGCTATTGAAGATTTGAAGCTTGGACGCTTCTGGCTTTCTAGATAACTCTAAAATCATAGAATGTTCCTTTCTAGAATAGCTGGAAGCTTCTCCTTGGAAAGTTCTTTTCTAGAACAGTTGGAAGCTTCTTCCTTTCTAGATAACCTGGAATGTTCTTTGGAAGACTTCTAGAAATATTTTGTCTTTTTCTAGACAATCTTAACTATCCCTAACAGAGATCGCTTCTGCTGTGGGCTTAAGCAATAGGTATTGGTATAGCTAAAGCAAGTGCCAACACACCAGAAGTAAAGAAATATCTTAAAGATAAGAGAGAACACATCGCCAAGACACAACGAGACACCATGCCCATGGACTTGTTAAGAAGCATGATTGAGCTAGGGCATGAGAAGATGGCATGGGAACTTATCGACAGAGGTGCTAATACAACCCATATAAAGAAACGCCCGTTGAGTGACCATGAGGAACAATGGTGCTTGGACAATTGTATAGCTTACTTCAAATCCCTTTCCCCTTTATATGCTTCAGCTATTCCTGATATGTAGGATTTATGGCATGCTGCTGCTTAGCTTATTTTGGTTAGTAGTCGCTGTTCAATTTTTTAGGAGATATTTGTGGAGCCAGTGAACCCATGAAATTTTATTTTTCTGCTTAAAATAAATAGTTATTTAATTGTAGTTTTTTATTATATAAAAAACAAAAAGTAAATTATCTTAATTATGTTAATTTAGAAGAAAATTAAAAAAGAAAAGAGGGAAGGAAATGTATATAGCCACATGGCATATTTCCAACCCCCCCTTTTTTCCATTGCTTATTTGCAATTCCTAAACAATAGCTACTTCACAAAAATAGGGAAAGATTCTATATTATCCTTTTCACACAATTATAAATTTCTGTGGGGGCACTCCAACTGCTTAAATTTAAGCAAAAATTGAACTTAAGCAGCCACATGTGGACATGGGGTTAGTCTCCCTCAACAGTTAAGAGCAACTTAGAAATTGATCCCTATAAGGAAACATGTAAAGTGGCTCTCATTGGAATATTTAATCCCAGTCATCTTTAGATAAGCATATAAGAGATGAGCCTAACCCCATGTCCACATGCGGCTGCTTAAGTAAGTTTTCTGCTTAAATTTAAGCAGTTGGAGTGGCCCCATGCAAATTTTAAATATGGGAAAAGGATAATATAGAATCCTTTCCAATTTTAGTGGAGCAGCTACTATTCCCATGGGAGGGGGCTTCCTAAATTATCTCAGTGATGCTACTGAGAGTTTTTAGGTGCATTTTATAGTCATGGTCCAATGAATTTTGTAGTTGCTACTATGCTTAAAATTTTAAGCTCCTAATTTTATGGAAGCTAGTGGTCTCATGAAATTTTTTTAACAATAGTTTATGCTAGATAATTTATGGTAAAAAATTTCCTTCAAATTTCCCCTAAACTAATTGGCAGGAATAAGAAAACTAGTAGTTAACTCCCTAAGTTGGTGGGGGAAAGTTTTAGGCCCACCCCATCCGCACTTGCTAAAAAATAACCTCCTAAACATTAGCTGCTCCTATTTTGGAGGAAAAGACTTGTATTTAAGCATTAGCAATTTTTTTTGAGTTCCATAGGACTGCTTCTAAGTTGGGTAAAAAAAGGAGGGCTGCAATTAACCAGCAACTGCATAATGGAAAAATTGTCATGTGGCCGCGCACATTTCTTTCCCTCCTTTTAAAAGGTAAGAAAAGGATAAAATAATAATAATTAGAATGCATAATTCTGTAACTTCATAGAAACAATTTAAAAACGAATTTGAAATCTGAGACCTGAATTTGATGCCCATTATAATTAGATAATAAGCTACTTGATGTTATTCTGATACATCGACAAATTGCAATAGTATGTCTGTTGTGTTTAAACATCAAAGTTAGATATTGAGAATTGTAAAAATTTTGTTTTCATAAAAGTTATGTTAAAAAAAAATTAAAATCACTACTTAAAAATAAGTAGAAAAATTAAATATCCATGGGGCTAGTAGCAAGGCTAATTCATGTTGTTGAGAAAAAAATTAGTGTTTAATTATTTAAGTAGTCTTTATTATGTAACTATCTTTTTTTACTAGTTTAATTTTATGCTTTCTTTTTAAAATTGTTTTAAGTTGTTATGTAAAAACTATTTTTAATTTTTTTATTTAGTTTATTTTTATGCTTTCGTTTTAAAATTGTTTCAAGTTTTTATATACAAACTATTTTTAAAGTAATTTAAAAAGAAATATTTACTATTAAAAAGATATTATCTTTTGGATGTAAATAGCTAATTTATGACAAGAGAAATACATAGAAGTATTAATGCTATTTTACAAGAAATGTTCCTTAATATGAAATTTTTATGAGTAGCGGCTCTCTTTGTTCATCTTTGTAAGGTTAGATATTTTTTTGTTTCCTTCATCTGGCTAAGTCTCACAAATCCCCAAATTCCTTAGTTTATTGGAAGGAATTATGAGTATTGGTCAATCATAATGAAGGCTTTATTTAGTTCTCAAGATATATGGGAGCTTGAGGAGAATGGATTTTTTGAACCTACAAAAGTAGCAAAATACAATATGTTATCTCATGCAGTGAAGGATGTGTTCAAGGATAATAAAAAAAAGAATTCCAAGGCTCTCTTCTACATCTTTTAGGAAATGCATGAAAATATTTTTCCAAGGGTTGTAGCACCAACAAAATCAAAGAAATCACAAAACATTCTCCAGACTGCATATCAAGGAATGCATACAATAAAAACAACAAAGTTACAAATGTTAAGAAGAGATTTTAAAAATATGTCTATGAAAGATTTTGAATCTATATATTTATTTTTTACATAAATTATTGGCTTAGTTAATCAAATCAGATCTCATGGTGAGACTTGTGAAGACAAGAGAATAGCAGAAAATATTTTGACGAGTGTACCCACAAAGTTTGAGTCTATTGTTGTTGCTATAGAAGAGACAAAAGATTTTTCATAGTTTTTTGTAGATAAGTTTCATGCATCTTTAATTTATCATGAGCATAGGCTATTTCCTTCTTCTATTTCTTTGGAGAATGCCTTCAAGTTACAAGTTTCTATTAGTAATAGTAGAGGTAGATGAAGATCTAACTTTAGAGGTAGAGGAAGAAATTTGTCAAGAGGTGGAAAAACTAGTCCAACAAATTCTTGTGGAAGAGGCAATAACCAAGATCTAAGTCACAATCAATCTTATGGTCAGAGGTATGAAAAATATCAAGTTCAATGCCATTACTATAAAAGAGAATGACCATTATGCAAATGAATATAGAAAATAACAATTTGATTTTAGCAAGCCAAGTGTAAACTTTTGTAAAGAAAATCAAAAATAGAGTAGTATGTTTTCAGCATGCAATGTTGCTCAAGAAAGTCCAAAAGATGTTTGGTTTTATATTCAAGATGTAGTAATCACATGACATGCAATTTAGACATGTTCTTCGATTTGGACAAGTTAGTAAAATCAAATATTACTTTAGGCAATGACAATAGATTGTCAGTTTGTTGTATATTTATAGGACATTAAATGAAAAACACGATTATAGAACAAAACACAAGTTTTTAACATGGTTCACCATAAAGCCTACATCCATAGAAGCAAGGGAATCTCTATATTAAACCTTGTATACTTTGTTACAGTACATCAGTAGCCATATGCTATATTCTATTTTGTTACATAGTTCATATATGATTAGAAGTCTTCAAAAGAAGGAATGTGAATAGACAAGAGAATGACGCCAATGAGAGAAGTTGAATATTCAGCGTTAGTTGGACTTCATATTCCAACAATCTCCCACTTGAAGTCCAATCACTACTGTAAGAAGACTAGTCAAAGATATCCCCCACTTCAGGCTTATTGTCACATCTTGACAATGTCGAGAGAAGTCCTATAGAGCTCAAACTTCTCCCTTGGTACTATCTTCATCAATGCATTTGCTGGATTCACCTTTGTATCAATTTTCTCCACTTTCAGTTGGCCCTCTTCAAGTACATTCTAGATGAAGTGGTATCATAACTCAATATGCTTAGTTCAATTATGAAAGGCAAAGTTCTTTGCCAAATGAATAGCGTTGTTGCTATCACAAAAAAGAGTGAAAACAAGTTGTTTGAATCCCAACTCACCCAATAGTCACTGCAACCAAATCATTTCTTTCACACTTTCAGTGAGAACAATATATTCAGCCTTGGTAGTGGAGAGTGCAAACCACCTGTTGCAACCTTGAAACCCAACTGATCATTGCCCTGGTGAATGTGAAAACATAACCTGTTGTGGACCTTCGTTTGTCCAAATCTCTAACCATATCAGAATCAACATAATCTCATAGTTGTGCATCTCTCCTTCCAAAACACAAAACATAATCTCAAGTGCCTTTTAAGTACATTAATATCCACTTCACCACTTCCTAATGAGATTTACCCAGATTACTCATATATCTTCTTACTACTCCCAGTGCATGGGAAATATTCAGTCGTGTACAAACCATGATATACATGAGACTACCAACAACTAATGAATAAGGAATACCCTTCATATTTTCTTAGTCTTGCTCGGTGTTTTGGGACACATTTAAGATGACAAATGAAAATGATCAGCAATAGGAGTACTCATAGGCTTAGCATTCTTCAAGTTGAATTTGTCCAAGACTTTGTCAACATACTTTTCTTGTGACAATTTGATTTCCCTCTTATGTCTATCCTAGATTATGGTCATACCAAGTATCCTCTTTGCTTCCCTTAAATATTTCATTGCAAAGTTTTGAGCTAGCTATTGTTTCAAATCATAAACAACTCTCATGATAGTGTTCGTAACTAGCATATCATCACCATAAAGCAACAATAAAACAAACTTGCAATTATATAATACCTTGTAGTAGACACATGGACTAGATTTGCTTAGCATATCATCACCATAAAGCAACAATAAAACAAACTCACAATTATTAAATGTTGCTTAGCCATGAAATAGTCAAATTTTAGATACCACTACTGTGGCACTTCTTTGAGCCCATACAAACTTCTCCTCAACTGGAAATACAAATCCTCTTGACCTTGTCGCTGAAAACCTTCAAGCTGATGCATATACAACTCCTCATCAATGTTGCCAGCAGCCTTCACATCTAATTGTTCCAACTCAAGATCATATACCACTACCAATCCCAAAACCACTCTAATAGTAGTCATCTTCACAACCAGTGAGAAGATTTCATTGAAATTGATGCCTTTTTGTTGATCATATCCCTTCATCACCAATTTGGCCTGATAACATTTTCTACCTCCTTCTTCCTCTTTTAACCTATACACCCATCAATTCTTCAATGCTCTTCAATTGGGTGGAAGCTTGACCAAATGCCATATATGATTGGCCATGAGAGAATCCATTTCTCACTGTTGATATCTTTGCAGGCATCATGGAAAGTAGTTGGTTCTGCTAAATCAGAAAGTAATAATTCATAATCCTCAAATTTTGCTAGAGGTCGACACTCCCGGGTAGACCTCCACAGTTGAGGTGCTTGTTCCCTGAAATTACCTTGTTCTGGAAGAGTACTTTCTTAAGGCAAATTGCCTTGTGTTGAATTTTGTGATTTTGAATTCTTCAAATTTTCTAATGCCAAACTTCTTAAATTTGCCAGTACCAAACTCGACACAGTTCTTACTTCCATCATAGGATGAGTTAAATCCTTTGCAACCTACGTAGGAAATGAAAACTAAGGCAATGAAAGCAACATGGGAGTTGCATTAGACTATTTATAAAATTGCAAGGGAAGCAATGAAATTACCATAAGTTGTGATGAATTTGTCACAGGCATAGGTAGCATTGAATGCAAAGAGGACTACGTTGAAATTCCTAAATTCTTCCTAGCACTTTGAAGAGGTTGCACAGACTTTTCAAAAGGAAGCATTGTATTTTCTAAATGCTACATTGAGCTTTGCATTGGATTTTGTAAATTTTTCTAAGACTTTTCAAATGGTAGCGTGGGAATATTCAAAGAAGATTGTAGAGTATATGGAGGTTGCGTTTCATAAGGAGGGTGTGTAGAGTTTAATCCATGCAGTGTAGCACTTTCAAAAGACTGTATATTAGTCTTTGAAGGCTGTGTTGTGTATGAAGCATGCACAGTATCTAAAGAGGGCTGCGTTGAAAGTAGAGGAGGTAGATTCAAACAAGGTTGCATAGCATTTGATCTCCCCTATGCCAAGTAAGGAGTACTTGAATGCATATCATTGCTAGTTTCAAAAACATCAATAGACACATGTTCTTTTTCTCTTGTCCCCTATTTGTGCAAACTTGGAAACACTTTTTCATTGAATATCACATCACGACTATGCACTATCTGTTTGTCAATTGGATCCCACAACCAATAGCCATACTGCTTCTCTCCATAGCCAATGAAAATGCATTTTTTTAATTTGGAATCCAGTTTTGTTCTCTTTTCCTTAGGAATGTGAGCAAAAGCCTTGCAGCCAAAGACTCGTAAATGATTGTAAGAAATCCTTCTTCCCAACCATCTCTCCTCCAGAATGTTAAGATCCAATCAAGATGAAGGACCTTGATTGATCAAGTATACCACTGTATTCACTGCCTCTGCCCAAAATTCCTTGCCCAAACATGCATTAGAGAGCATACTCCTAGCTCTCCCCAAGATTGTTCAATTTAGCCTCTTAGTTGTACCATTTTCTTGAGGGGTGAAAAGAACAATCTTAATATGATGAATACCATTATTTGCACAAAATTGTCAAACTCCAAAGAACAAAACTCTCTTACATTATCCATTTTCAAATACTAAATTTTATTCCTAGTTTGATTCTCAATAGTGACTTTGAAAACTTTAAATTTGCTAAATACTTATGATTTTCTATTTAGCATATAAACCCAAACTTTATGAATGCAATCGTCAATAAAAGTAAAAAAATAATTTGCCCCTCTAATGGAAGTTACCCCCATAGGACCAAACACATCCAAGTGCACAAGCTCCAAGGGCCTTGTCTTCTTGTCATGTCTGATTTTAGAAAAGCTGGTCTGCTTTTGTTTGCCATAGATACAATGCTCACACAACTCTAAATTAGAAGATTGCAAACCTATAAGTTGATCCCTTTTGAGTAAAACTTCAAGTCCTTGCTTTCTCATGTGCCCTAGCCTCTTGTACCAAAGCTCTGCCTCGCTATCCACAACCACCATTATAGCTCCCACTTCAGAGTGATACTCTAGCACATACAAAGTCCTTAATTTGCTACCTCTTGCAATGACTAGAGCTCCTTTGGTCATGTTCCAAGTGTTTGAAGAAAAGGTGATGCTACACCCTTGAGCATAAAGCTATCCCACTGAAATTAGATTCCTCTCGAACTTAGGAACATGTCACACATCCTGCAACAGCCACTTGTTTCCATTCTTTAATCTCAACATTACATCACCTTTGTCAATGATATCACATGGCTCATTGTCACCAAGGTAGACTCTCCATGTTTACCTTCATAGTTTTGAAAAACTTCCCAACAAGAGGTTACATGAAAGGAAGCACCGGAATCCAATACCCATGAATCAATGGTAATTTCACTTGTTGTCAAGACTAAAGCCCCTTCATCCTCTACATATGTAGTGTTAACCTCATTGTCTTTTAGTTGATTCTGTACCTTCTTATATGACCAACAATTCTTCTTCATATGGCCTTCCTTTCCACAAAACCAACAACCTCCATTTCTACCCCTAGACATTGATCTTTTCGCCAATTTAGACCTCCTTTGATTGTTATTTCTACCTCTATCTTGTTGTCTACCTCTATTTCTAAAAATCAAGGCATCACCGGATGCAGTTCCTTGATTTTTTCTTTGCATATCTTCACTATGAAAAATTCCAGCAACATCATCGAATTTGAGTTTGGACTTTCTGGATACGGAGGTGTTGATCACCATCACTACACTTTCTCAACTATTTGGAAGAGAATACAATAATAAAATATATTTGATTTCATCATCCAAATCAATTCTTACTGAAATCAATTGTCTAATTAGAGTGTTGAATTCATTCAAATGATTGGACATAATACCTCCTTTCATTTTTAGATTGTACAGCTTCTTCATGAGGTAAACTTTATTGGAACCTAAATCCATCTCATACATATCATTGAGTTTGTCCCATAATGCTTTTTAAGTCTTTTCCACTATGATGTTGAAGAGGACATTGCTGGATAGTGACAACAGAATTGTAGCTCTTGCTTTCTTGTCCAATCTCTCCCAATCTTTGTCATCCATCTTGGCTGGCTTCTTGGCTTTGCCTTACAACATGAGTGAGAGCTCACCTCTAATTAGTAGTGACTCCATATGCACCTTCCATAATCCAAAATTCTGCCCAAAATTTTTTTCAATCTTCCATTTATCTACTTCCTCCATTTTTGCCAAAAATTGTAACAATTTCCTAACCATATTTTAAACTTGGCTCTGATACCAATTGTTCTATATTTAAAGAAGATTAAATGAAAGAACAATGCAAAAATATAAACTCAGAAATACAAAACAAAATAGAAAAACATGAATACAGAATACAACATGACCTTTAACATGGTTCACCACAAAAGGCTACATCCACAGAACCAGGGGAATCTCTGTATAAGTTCTATTATAGTACATCAGCAACAATATGCTATATTTTGTTTTATAACATAGTTCATATATAATTAGAAGTTTTCAAAAGAAGGAATGTGAATAGACAAGCAAATGACACCAACGAGAGAAGTTGAATAGTCAGTGTTGGTTGGACTTCATATTCCAACACAATCATGGGAAAAGGCAAAGTCAATATTTTAACTAAGCAGGAGGAGAAAAATATTATTTCAGATGTTTACTTGGTTCCCAGTTTAAAGCATAACTTGATGAGCATTGGACAACTTGTTTAGAAGGGGTAAAGAGTGTCTTTCAAAAATAAAGAATGTGTAATTTTGGACTAATTTCCAAGAAATTACCTAATAACCAATGTTCAAATGACCAAAAATAAAATGTTTCATTTGGGGTTGAAACCATATTTGAGGGTTGAATTCGCTCAAGAAATATCACATTCAACCCAAAAAGATATCACCTAATCCATACCTTTTCAAGACTTTAATGAAGCAATACAATAGGTAGCTTTTCACTCAACAATAAAAGATGAGAAATGGCTTTGGCACTTACAATTTGGACACTTGAAGTTTGGAGGTCTAAATTTGTTATATAAAAAAATATGGTAAAAGGTTTGTCGCATATAGAAAATTGAGATAGAGTATGTGAAGGGTGTATTTGGGGAAAGCAGAACAAAGAGTCATTGCCAATTAGCAAGTCAATTAGAGCAAAGGAACTATTGAAAATTGTTCACTCATATTTGTGTGGAACAATGGAGACACCTTTAATTAGTGGATGTTTTTATTTGTTAACATTAATTGATGATTACACTACAAAAACATGGGTGTATTTTTTAAAAAATAAGATTGACATTTTTGAGATTTGTTGTTAATTCAAAGCTCTTGTTGAGAAGAAAGAAGACACTATATCAATGTTCTATGAATAGACAATGGTGCACAATATATCTCCAATGCTTTCTTTAGTTTTTGCAAGGATCATGGCATACACAAGTAGTTTACTGCCAAGTACACACCTCAGCAGAATGGTGTGGTAGAGAGAAAGAATATAACCATTATGGACATGGCTAGAAGTATGTTGAAGGACAAATATTTACCAAATGAGTATTGGGAAGAGGTTGTAACATGAGTAGTCTACATAATGAATAGATGCCCAACCAAGAGTGGAAAAAACATCATTCTAAAGGAAGCATGGAGTATAAGAAAGCATGGTGTTTCTCATATGAGAGTGTTTAGATGTGTGGCATATACACATGTCCCAGATACATTGAGAAAGAAATTGGATAATATGGGGGGATAATGTATCTTTGTAGTGTACAATGAGGATACAAAAGCTTACAAACTATACAATGCAATAACTAGAAAAGTGATAATTAGCAGAGATGTGCAATTCATAGAAAAAGAACCATGGGATGGAAGTTTGAAAAATATCATGAATATGCTAATAGATTTACCACAAGATGATAGTGAAGAATTCACTAAAATAGGTTTTCCTTCTGTGGTACCTCCTACACCCATTCAATCTCAACAAAGTGGTCCACAAGTGACACCTTCATCAAGTATAAGGACATCATCACATATTCAAATAAGAACTCCATCAAGTGAACAACAAAAAACATGACAAGGTACACTTGAAGCTACACATTCTTTAATAATCATTCTGGGTGTCGAAACATCAAGTCTAAATTCTACAAGATCTACTTCAAATGATATGTCAAATCCAACATTGAAAAGTTTAAGGAGAAGAAAACCAAGAAGTTTGAGGGATATCAATGATCAAACTGAAGGTGAAAACAATACTAGTATGATTTCTCTTTTTCTATATTTTCACAAGTATATGATCTAGTTCACTTTGAAGATGCAATTAAAGATGAAAATTGAGCACAAGCCATAGATGAAGAGATTGATTCTATATAGAAATATCATACATGGCCCGATTTAGTAGATCTTTCAAAAGGAAAATATGTGATAGGAGTAAAATTTGTCTACAAGACCAATTTTAATGTAATAGGAGATGTGTAGAAGCATAAGGCTAGAGTTGTAACAAAGGGTTGTTCACAACAACATAAAATTGACTTCAATGAAACATTTTCTCCTATATCCCGTCTAGACATAGTAAGAATAGTATTGGTAATTGTAGCTCAAAACTAATGACTAGTATATCAAATGGATGTAAAATCTACATTTCTAAATGGTTTCTTAGAGGAAGAGGTATATGTGGAGAAGCCACAAGTCTATGAGATCTTAGGCCATGAAGACAAGGTATACAAACTCAAGAAAGCACTCTATGGACTCAAGCAAGCTCCTAGAGCATGGTACAATAGAATTTTTCTTACCTCTTATAGAATGGCTTTAGTAGGCGCAATAACAAGCCAACACTATATATAAAGAAGAATGAACAAGGTCAAGTTCTAAGTGTAAGTATTTATGTTGATGATTTATCAATTGATTTTTTTAAAGGAGCCATGAAGAAGGAATTTGAGATGATTGATTTGAGTTTCATGAAGTATTTTCTTGGCATTGAGGTGATTCAGTCTAAAAATGGGATATTCATTTCTCAAGCTAAATATGCCAAGAGTATTTTGAATAGATTCTATATGGTAAATTGTAAGCCTACATCAACACAAATTGTAATAGGCTTGAAGCTAAACACGGATGACAAGGGATTGGATGTCAATCCAACATTGTATAGAATACTCATTGGTATTCTAATGTATCTAATAATCGTAAGGCTAGACATAATGTATAGTTTGAGTCTTATTTCAAGGTTCATAGAGTCTCCAAAAGAATCTTATTAGTAAGCAAAAGAAATAATTTTGAGATATGTGACTGGAACCAAAAATTGTGAAATTTTGTATTCAAGGTTAGATGAGTTCAAACTCATAGGATATACCAATAGTGATTGTGTAAGTGGCATTGATGATAGGAAGAGAATATCTGATTATGATTTTTTATTTTAGAATAGATGCAATATCATGGGCATTCAAGAAACAACCCATTGTCTCTTTCATCGGTAGAAGAAGAATATGTAGCAGCAATAGGAACAACATGTCAGGCAATTTCGATGAGAAGAGTGTTAATAGATATAATGCATAAACAAGAAGAGGCAACAAAGATTTTTGTGACAACAAATTAGCAATTGCATTGTCCAAGAATCTTGTATGTCACAAAAGGAATAAGGATATTGACATCATAGACCATTTTATCAGATAATTAATCAACAATGGAGAGATTTATTTGAATTTTGCAAGTTTAAAGATAAATATATAAACATCTTCACCAAGCCATTAGGAAAATCAAACTTTGAGTATCTAAGAGATTGTTTGGGCATCCCAAATGGTGATAGTTGTGATTAAGGGGGAGTGATGTGGTATCTAATCCCAACCTCCTCTAGATAATAGATAAGCATATAAGAGATAAACCTAATCCATGTTGTTTAAAAAAGTTAATCTTTTAATTTTTTTAGTGGTTTTTATTTTGTAATTATCCTTCTTTATTTAGTTTATTTTTGTGTTTTTAATTTGTTTTTAACTTTCATGTAAAAACTATTTTTAAAGTAAAAATCATTTTTGAAACATCTTGTTAAAAAGATATTACTTTTTAGATGTAACAATTTATGACAAGAGAGAAATAAAGAGATGTATTAATATTATTTTACAAGAAATATTCCTTTATCTGAAATTTCTGTAAGCAGCAGAGCTCTTTGTTAATCTTTGTAATTGTTTTCCCTTCAGTTCTCTGCCCAAATGTTTAATAATAGTGAAACTAAATCTGAACCTACTGTAACCTTAAAATGTATATGTAGCCTTAGATGCGTGGGATATTAAAATTTTATGCAATTTATAGTTTGTGAAAAATAGTTAGTATTTATTTTAAACTTTATAGCCATTTATGTTTTGTTTGAAATAGTTGGCATTAACTAGGGAAATTAGTCCTTGATGTTGAAAATATCGGTGGTGATGGCAATCGCCCAATGTCATAGTGCTTGGCCAGTTACATAATATAGACTAGATGAATAAATACTTTGTTATTGAAAACATGGTTCCTAATGATTCCCTCCAAACGTTGCAGTGCTTGAACAAGTAGGTAACAAAGACCAAATTTAGGGACGAACCCGACATCACGTTGGTAATACTGAATGGAATCTTTTTTTTTCTAATTTTAATAATTGTTTTTATAATGGTAAGAAGGGATTTTGAAAGGGCCTTGACCCTTGTACAAAAGAGATATATCAATGAAGGCCACAAAACAACAAAGAGCAAACACAGGTACTAACAGCACATCAGCAGCACAACTACAGCAAGACAAACAAGAGGCGGAACCCCCCCCCAAAAAACAACCAACCTAGATTCAGGGAGGTTCGAAGCCAAAATGCTCCAAAAATTTTGAGTGAAATCACCCAACTTTTTGAAGTTCTGCTCAAATCTTCCTTTCTTGTAAGCCCTCTTTTCCCTTGACACCTCCATCAAAAAAGTTTCAGACATTTCTTTTGGGTCATTAGCACCCTTCTCCTTACTTCTCTCAACCTCATAATTTGTTATGGAACTCTTAAATTTTTATTTATTTATTTTAGTAACATATAACCCTAAAGAAAGAAATTTGTCCGAGCTTGGCGGCACTATTTTTAAACCCATACATAAAATCACTACTTAACTGTCGGCATCTTCGGTGCCTGGCGAATGGGAACGTCCAATTTCATGAATGAGGTGCGTTTAATCCATCTTCTGAAACATATATTTATCTAAGATTTAAAGTTGCGAAATGGCAAAACATTGACAAGTTACTACAACAGACCGAACATGTTATACTGAAAATGGAAGCTCAGCTAGCATTTCCAAATTTGTTAGAGACAGAGCATTTTCCTGGGTACAGACTGATCAAGAAATTTCCAGAAGGTCAACGAAAATACGAGGAGGTTGTGTTTCCGAATAAAAGGAGTTGGGTTCCCTAAAGAGGAAGTATAAGAAATAGGAGCAGGAGTTGGATGCCTTAAAAAGGAAGCAGGAGCAGCTAGGACAAGAGCAAGAGTTGGATGCACTAAAGGGGAAGGAGAAGAAACAACAGGAGGAGAGGTAAGAGGAGGAGAAGGAAAGAGAAGACTGGTACTCTTGAAGAAAGATTGTATACTGTCTTTTAAAAACTTTAGATTACACTGCGACAATGAGCATCTCTCTTCACCTAAAAACAATGGTAATAGGCAAGAGAAAGATTCCAACTGTGACATGCCACATCCATAAGAAGAAGCATAAAATGTTCTAAATCTGCCGCCATATTTTAAGTTTTGTATTATGCTTCCATCATAAGCATATTGGTTGTAGTAGCGACACTTATGTAAGTTAAATTGGGAATTTTGTTAATTCAATTACTAGTAAAAGCATCCAAGGTGCTATCAAATCGTTGATAGGTACAAATATTTATTGGCCTTTAATCAAATAGTATATATTTATATTTTGATATGCACAATATAACTATTCTTTGTATGTTTAAGCCATTTTAACATGCATAGTGTAACTATTTTTTGTATAGTATCATTATGATTTGATTATTTGATTAGTTGATCATTTTAATTCTTAAGCATAATTTTAAAAGGATGAAAAAAAATACTTACAATTCAACTCTCTTATTAAAATAATACTTTTTGAAGTATGCCTTAGAAACATGTGTTTGATGAATGTTATAAATTTTTTAATGAACTCTACAATATAGATTTACAATACCATTCTTGCATCCTACAAAATTGGAGATTCCTAATTCTAATCCTAAGCCTAACCTTAACCTTAATGTACTCTATGTGCATGCACATGTGTGTGTGTGCGTGAGTTAATTTTGACATTATCTTTGTTTGAAGTTAATTTTGGCATTCACTTTGTTTGAAGTGCATGTGGGTGTGTGTGTGAAAAGTAAATATTGGCATTCATTTTGTGTGTGTGTGTGTGTGCGCGCATGTGCATGCATGTGTGAAATGTTAATATTAGCATTCAATAGGTTTGAAGTGCATGTGTGTGTTTGAACCCTAAGCCTAACAAATATACTTTAACAATCACTTTGTCTAAAGTAGGCATGTGTCTGTATGGGCATGTGTTTGAAACTTAATCCTAAAAAAAATAATTTGAAGTTCACTTTGTGTTAAGTATATGTATAAAAATAATCAAACTTCAATAATGTTCATTTTAATTGTTTGAATGAACTTTGACTTTCATTGTGTATATTTACTTTGAAATTATTTACCTTCTCATATTAATTAAAATTTAGAAACATATTATTTTAAACTTTAATTAATTAATAAATACAGTCAAATGTGTATCACAATGGTGGATAAACAATACAGAATGGTAATGAGAGGTTTCTTAAAATATGAAACTCTTTAGCCAAAAAGCTGAAAAGTATCATTCATTTACTTGTTAAAACTTGAGGGCTATTTAAAGATAAAAGATATTTCTTAAATTTCAATTGTATATGAGTAATACTAAAACAATAACAATAATACTATTGTTAAAACTGTACAAGGAGTAGGACTCTATCAGAAGTCTCTTGAATAAGAAGTGTAAGATATTAGTCATACTCAAAACTTATCTGCTAGAAATTTAGTTGCAACTACAACAAAAGTATCCTTCTAATCCTAAGAATATCAAGTTAAAACAAGCAGAGAGTGTTCTCTTCCAAAGTATTTCATGAAGGGAATGCATTCAAATAGATGTTGATCTGGTCTACAAAATATGGTGTTTCATATCCTTTTTCACTTTTTTTTTTGGCTCAAGAAATATTTTATTGCAAGAAGAGCAAAAGTGACGAAAGTTAAATCTAATGAGCATACAATAATCAAGGTTCATATTCTATTTTTCTGGACATTTCCTAGAGATTGCAACCTAGGTCTCATCACACATGCATTTAAGGACCACTTACCCTAATATAGTATTAGGGGTAAAAAATACTCTAGGAAAGTAACAACTATAACAAGATGAACAAAACTCGAGGAAATAAACTCATTTTTCAAAAATATCCTAGTTTCTTGAACCACATTGTAAGAATGCTCAAACTTGCAATACAAGAGACACATGTGCAACAAATGACAAATACCATAGGCAAGATATCAAATCTTGCAGAGAGTATCACAAGTCACAATTACAAGCATAATTAACTAACAAACTCTTTTACTGTGTATGCCAGGATGACTTAATTGGGATTCTACTGTTAGCAAGAATAGGGGATAATTCCTCCTAAGGTCATTGATTAGTACAATAGCTGTGTATGCCAAGATGACTTAATTGGGATTCTACCGTTAGCAAGAATAGGGGATAATTCCTCCTGAGGTCATTGATTAGTACAAATTGACTGATTAGGAATTTTAAACCTGTGTCACCACTTTTACCACGTCCCAGTCACCAACCATGTCCCCAACATTTCTGTCCTGTGTCTCAGTCCTGAAGATATGTTTCTCAGTCCCTGAGCTATGTTTCTAATCAAATATTGTTTCTAAGATTTTCTAGGTAATTCTATTTCACATTGTCGTGTTTCCATGTAAAGTGGGCTTGGCGGAACATAGCTTTTAACTCAGGTGTCCTGAACTGCTAGTGCACATGCGTTTAGTTTCAACCCTAAAAAAAACATCATAACACAGTTAAATCCCCATAAAACATCATAATGATGGGTCTATTTTAAACCCTTAGCCTCTCCGGCTCAAAAACACAATGCAATATGCAGAGGTTTAGGAAATTTGGAAAAAGAGAGTACGGTGAAGATCACAGGTCTCGAAATATAGTTATAGCAGTCGAAAAGATTAAAAAATGCCCAATGACAACCATGAAAACTATAACCCCCGGCTCTCAAACCATAAATTAGCACATATCAGCTGCAGTACATAAAATCCAAAGCCCCACATGCCCGAACACATCTAAATTCATATCAAAACCATAGAAAAGTGTCGAATACATAGAGATTCAATTCAAACGTAACAAGACTTCGAATCATGCGAAAAGCAATTTGTGATCACAAATATTACATGAAAGCCAAAGGCATAAAGCAAATTTTGAGCATAGTGGAAAAAGATTTCAAAATGTAGGGAATTTTGAGCAAAAGAAATGCTGCAGAGTACCAAATTTGAGGTGGACATTGTCATTAACTAAATAAAAATCGCAAGGCAGTAGAACTATGAAGCTCTCCAATTAAATTTGAGCATTCAACTTTAAAGGAAACCAAAAAAAGTAAAGGCTAACTGTAGTTCTCGTAGTAAAGAGAACCTTATCATTATGCTCTTTATATTAAGGCCGCCGAGAATAGAAACCGTGACCTCTATATGCTCCAAAACCCAGAAAACTATATTTTCTTTGTTCCACATGCTACCGTCTATATTAATTTCAAATGAGATGAGATCAAACCCCAAATTAGCAACCTAAAATTCCCGATGCAATAAAATTAGTAAAATTTCTATAGATTCCACAATTTACATCATATTACACATGCTATCCAGTCAAAGATTCAAATCTTGTGGCCAATTGAATTGGAGAAAAAACAAGTCAATGTGAGCTCTATGCTCTTTCCCATGAATCCTTCTAGCGAGTTGAATATCCTTGGGCATAATGGTAACTCTTTTGTCGTGGATAACACACAAGTTGTATCCTCAAAGAGCCCCACTAGATATACTTGTGTTGCCTCTTGCAATGCTAGAATAGCATGGATCTGGAATGGCAGATTGGTCTACGAAAATCAAAATTGGCCAACATTAACCACGAAACAGAACTGCTAGCCATTAATGGATCTAAGAGCAACCATAGAAACAAATCTGTAAAATCACAAACTGCAAGTCTAGCTGGAATTTGGAATTATAAATAAAAATAGCAAGTAAAAGTGCATACCTTAAAATCCTATGAAATTTCTCAAAGCAGTCTTCTGAAAAAGCAGTTTTCGGATTAGAAGTCTAGTGCTCCTCTGATACTTCTGAATTTCACTGATGCACACAAAAATCACAAAATCAGATTTGGCAATATGAATCAACCAAGCAAATTTTAAAATTAGAAGGCCTACCATGTTTAGCAACATAGTGTTTAGCAAAATAACAAAACAAATTCTCGTAAAGATCACAAATTCAAACTCCTCAAAATAGGAGCTAGAGACAAATAAAAACATACATCCAAGGCGTATATCAAGGCATGATTTCTAGGAATTTGGTTGTTTGTGACACCTCTTGCACCAAACAAGGCAAGGATTTAGGAAAGATCAAGACAAGGGTTTATGTGTTATCAAGAACAATTTTAGGGTTCAAAAACAATATTACGAGTTTGATACCCACCACCAACATTTATCGTCATTGCCCCAAGCGATGGCCAAAGAATATGCAAATGCCTTCAAGCCTACTTTTCCTGTTGATTGATCCTGTTGGTGTTGGAAATAAGCCACACCCAGACCAATGATGGACTGGTCCAAGAGGGGCCAGTAGCTCAGTGGTAGAGCACTCCAGTAGTGTATGGAAGGTCCTAGGTTTGAGTCCTAGCTGATCCATGTCTCAACATGGTATCAGAGCCAGGGCCAAGCTAGGAGACCCAAGCACACGAGAGGTGTGGCTTAAGGGGGGGTGTTGGTGTTGGAAATAAGCCACACCTGGACCAATGATGGACTGGTCCAAGAGGGGCTAGTAGCTCAGTGGTAGAGCACTCTAGCAGTGTATGGAAGGAAGGTCCTAGGTTCGAGTCCTAGTTGGTCCATGTCTCAATAGATGCAACCAAACAATCTGTATTGTTTGGAAAAATGAAATAAATATCAATCGATTCAACACAAGGAAAAAATAGGAAATAAAGATTAGATTGCTCATGCATATTACCTACTTACCCACTTCTATCTGAATTGAATTGCAAAGGGTGACATAGATTTCTTCTTTTGACATACCTTAAAATTCCAATGTCGATGTCTTGGGTGCAAATTGCCTTTTGAATTGCCAATGCAACTTTATAAAGGTAGTTTTGAATATGCAATTGTTCCACAATCATCCTATAGACTGCACATCCACATCCACAGACATTAATTTGGGGATCTAGAAGTCACAAGAAATGCCGCTTGATGCTCAGACTTCTAATTAAAGTGTAATGATAATTTAATAAAAAATGTAATTTGAATTGAAGAAAACATTGCAGTGGTTGTTTAAACTATTTTTTTAATTTATTTATTTGAGATGACCAATTTTTTTAAATTTCTGGATGACCAAAAAATAATGGGACTACAAAATTTTTGGCACTTACAAGATGTGTGCACATATAGAATGGCATATCGACCAAGATATAATAAGGAAAAATAAAAATATTACACTTATTATAAATTAAAAATAATGAAGAACAAAATATTTTATAGTATGTAATAGCTTTGATGTAACTTTTTTATTTTAAAATTAAAATCATTACTATATTCATTAACTATGCTTATAACATATAACTAGCAATCACAATGGGTATGCTAAGATAACATGTAGAAAAAAATTAATTAGTGATAGAATACATGAAGTGAGAGAATTATAAAGAAAATAGGGAAAACAAAATGGATGGGCAATGAATGAGGAATCAAAATGGACACAAAAATGATTAAAAATATATGCTCTTATCCATCCTCTTACATTATATACTTCAACTTATGTGAATGAATAAGGATTTTAGTTTCCTTTTTTCCTCATAGGAATCTAGAGGGAGAAGTGAAAAGTGACAGAGAAAAAATAGAGAACGGGGGAAATATATATATATATATATATAGAGAGAGAGAGAGAGAGAGAGAGAGGAGGAATTGAGAAAGAGGAATAGATATATTTAGAGGGGGGAGGGAGGGAGGGACATATATATATATATAGAGAGAGAGAGAGAGAGATCTCCCTCCCTCCCTCCCACTCATATATATATATATATATAGAGAGAGAGAGAGGAGGAGGAGGAATTGAGAAAGAGGAATAGATATATTTAGAGGGGGGAGGGAGGGAGGGAGGGAAGGACATATATATATATATATATATATATATAGAGAGAGAGAGAGATATCTCCCTCCCTCCCTCCCACTCATATATATATATATATATATATATATACACCTTCGCTCCCTCCTCCCACTCATATATATAAACAGAGAGAGAGAGGAGGAGGAATTGAGAAAGAGGAATAGATATATTTAGAGGGGGGAGGGAGGGGGGGGCATATATATATATATATATATATATGAGTGGGAGGAGGGAGGGAAGGACATATATATATATATATATAGAGAGAGAGAGAGAGAGAGATCTCCCTCCCTCCCTTCCCCCCCCCCCTCCCAATATATATATATATGTGTGTGTGTGTGTGTGTGTGTGTGGGAGGAGGGAGGGAAGGACATATATGTATAAATATATATATATAGAGAGAGAGAGATCTCCCTCCCCCCCTCCCCCCTCCCACTATATATATATATGAGTGGGAGGAGGGAGGGAGGGAGGGAGGGAAGGACATATATATATATATATATAGAGAGAGAGAGAGAGAGAGAGAGAGATGTCCCTCCCTCCCTTCCCCCTCCCACTCTATATAGAAAGAGAGAGACAGAGAAAGCGAGAAATAGAGAAAAGAGAGAAAGAGATAGAGGGAGATAGAGACATAGAGAGGAGGAGAAATAGAGAAAGAGGAATGTATATATATATATATATATATATATATATATATATATATATATATATATATATATATATATATATATATAGAGAGAGAGAGAGAGAGAGAGAGAGAGGGGAATAGACAAAGATCTATAGGGGGAGATTCTATGAAAGAGATATAGAGAGGTAGAGATTGGTAGATAAACACCATCTGTGAAATAAAGAAAAAAATAGTGTTGATTTTAAGGAATTTTGTATGGATTTAAACTCCATACTTAGTGAGAGCATGGGTTATAGTGAAGATATACTAGAGAGAAAGAGGGAAAGAGTTAAACCAAGAGAGAGAGATAGAGATAAGAGATATAGAGGGAAATATTTATAGAGAAAAGAGAGACTAACTTTTGATCAATCATTCCATGCTAACAATCCAAATAGAGGATGTGTCCATGGGGAGGTACACTCAAGTCCACATGTCATTTGCATGGGAGAGGGAGATAAAGAGATATATAGAGATGGAGAGATAAAAAGAAGGAATAGGGCAAACCCTAGTAGGGTTCTTAAAAGAACAAGGTTTTCATAGTGCACAAGCAATAGGAAAACACATTTTTCTCTATCCTCCATTCATTGAAAGCAACAAAAAGGCAGTTTTGGCTACAAATATCCAAAGTGTAGAAAAGAACAACATGGTTTCTCTCAAAAAGAAAAGCAATAGAATGAATACCCAGCTTATTTTTTCATAGTTCAAAGCAAAATAAACAACGACATGATGAATAGAAAGAAGCATAGAAATAGATTTAAGCCTTCATCATTTTTCACAGTAACCATAAAAAAGGGGACATATAAAGTTTTACCACCATTCTCATGTTCTTACAGTTCTCAAGCAATTTCAAGTTTTAAAATGAAGTACCAGAGCCAAAAGAGCTAACAATGTAGAGTTTTCCTAAGATTTGAGGATGTTTGTGAAGCCAGAGCAACAAAAGATGAATAAAATCACTAGATGGAACAACATGAATCTTTTTGAAGCTATAATAGCCCTTTGAAAGTATTCAATAGAGAGCCAAACCCTTGAGTATGGCAGCAGATCAGAGCTCAATGAGATGAAAGAATGAAATGAAAGAGTTTAGGGTTTTCTTCATGTTTTACGAAGATGCCCTAGCCTGAGTTTGGGCGTCTTTTGACTTTGGTTCTTTTGATTTAAATAAAATCATTGCAAATCAAAGTGCCTTTGGGCAATGAATTTCAAGTCATTATGCCTAGAGAGAAATGATTAGCCATTGGTGTCCTAAGGGGTTAATAATGTTGTTTTTGTGGGATTAATGTTTCCTTTTAAACCTTAAAGTCAAAACAGAAATTAGTTCATGATTAAGGTTTAAAGAGGAAGGAAATGATGAATGTCTTTGACCTCATTATTTGAATAAGGAATTATTTGAATAGGAATGAAGGCTTTTTATAATCCAAGGGGGGTGCTCCCACAATAATGGGTTACACTTGTTGGGGCATCCTATTTTTTGCTGAAATCACATATTTTTAGAAAATATAATGATTTAAGCCTTGAATTCCATTTAAAAGATTTTAATTGAAGAGGGTTTGATCAAACCCCCTTAGATCAAACCCCCTTGGATAGAACCCCGCTAGTTTTAAACCATACCTATAATGGTGTCTCCTCTACACCTATCAAAATGCTGATAAAAAACCACTTTTGATTTACCTTTTGGGGCATCAAATGAATTCATTTAAAATTTATGTTTTGTAAGTATATACTTCCTTATTAGAAGCTTCCCAAAAGTATAATTTTAAATATATTTAATTTGATTATTATATTCATTTTTTATTTCTTGTGAATGTAGGTTTTTCAATGAACATAAAGGTCTTTGTTTCATACATACAGAAAAATAGGAAAATAAAGAAAAAAAATTCTAAAATATACACGTCCTCTAGGTATTGATGTCCTTATTCCAACAAAAAAGAAAAAAATAAATTCTGATACATACAAAAACATTTATGCTCTTTATAGCAGACCTATGTCTAAATTGTAATTGGTTTGACTTCAAAAAATAATTAAAAAAAAAATTCAATAAAAGATTATTAAACCAAATGCATCCTCTAGATATTGTAGTTGCAAATCTAAATTCAAAAAAATTACAATTTTATCCTTCATAGAAAAAAGTTATGTTTTACACAGTACACATCACTCTGTAAAAATGGCGTTTACTGTTAAAAACTAGTTATTGAAGGAGATGGAAAAAGAAATGCAATTTGATTCCAATTTTTTTTTTTAAATTATATATTTAGAATCTATAGACAAAATGTCACAAATCACTAGTTTGCATCATCTTCAAATTCCTCACGGTTTAGCAGCTATAGGTGTCTGAAAGTGAAGATTTAGTTTAAAATGTTAATTTCAATGTCAAATTTGGCCAAAAAGTGTAACCCAATATTGTGGGATCACCCAGGAGCAAAGGGGGCATTATTATAGCCCAAGTGAGCTTGTGTGGGGAAGGTAAATTGAGTGAAATAGAAATTAAGTAAGCCCCTTTTATTTTTGCATGAAGTCAAGGCAAAAACAATGTATTTAAACACATATTAAAGGTAATATTATACAAGTTACCTTAATATTTGTTATATAATGCTAAGAAATAGACAATCACATAAAACTTATTAAAGTAAATCATATTGATTATCTTTAATATTTGTCCAAATAGTTTATCCTTGTCCTAAAATCATGAACAAAATAGAGATTGGAGTTGAACTGGAGTGCAAATTCATGCAGGAGGGGTATCTTTTTCTATTTTTGACTTGGAGTCAAACTAGGCTAAATTTGGCATTATTTTGGGTCAACTATCTTTGGAGGAGGAGTTCTCAGCTATTTTTGCTCATCACGGGGCAGTTTTGGGGCCTTAGTTTTAGGCTTTTCACTTGTGTACACCTAGCAACTTGGAGTTGCTTTTTCAGACTCATTCATGCATATTTTGGAGTCCAATTGAGTTGGAGTTGACTTCCCTTTCACTTTTTGGAACAAATTTTGTATTATAGGGAAAAATCTCATGCTTTTTTCTTAGTTCTTTCTTTTTCCCTAGCTTTCCACATTACAAAGAGAGAGATTTAGACTTGTAACTCAACCATTTTTTTACAGTTTTATGCAGTAACAACAGTTGATTTTCAGTATTTTCATTGTTATTTTGCAGATATTCCTTCTATTATCAATACAATCATGTGTTCTTCTATTTAGTTTCAGATGTCTTGTCACATTTTAAGTGATTTGATAGGAATTTACTATGTTTTTCTTTAAAACCTTTGAATTTTCTATCTCATTTATTGGATGCAAGTACATAAAATTACAAGTTTATTGTAGGTTGCAGATTGTGCAAGTCATTTCATGCCTTTCTGTGAAACATTTTTGTGGTAAATTTGATTAGTTTGAGTTGTAAGAATAGATGTATTTGAAAGTAATAGTGAATCAAATTTCAAATTAGAGTTAAAACATTGATGCATCAACCCCTTAGGATAGATTTCAATTTTCAATTCAAAAATTTTCAGCATTTTTCTATCTCTTTTCCACAAAAGTATACAGATCGAAAGGGGCAATTAAAGGGAATCATCTTTTCTGTAGTTTCATTCTCGTAATAAACAAACCCATAGTATGACAATGTTCTGTTGGCAAGAGAAATTGCGTGGCTTCATAAGTGTTGTCATTGATGGAAACAAAGTCTATCCCACACATCTGTAGTACATAATATGTCTATACTAGAAGTCAGATTGGAGATTGTTTTGGTCTGATGAACAAGAACATAGTATGTAACATGGTCTAATAATCAGGTCTAGATCTCTCAGATGGTGTAACTCAGTAAGTTGCAAATTTGGACAAGTCAAGAGGGGTATCATGACTATTGTATTCTAGAGAATTAGCCTCTAGTGATAAATCTTAAAAAAGATATGAGCATCTGAGTGTTGGGTTCCAGTCAAGTAGAGCAGACAGAGGAAGAACTGATTAACAGAGTATCAAATTTCATTCCAGATATGTAAAAGGTATTGATCAAGAAATTTGTGGCATTATACATTATTGGCCGACATGATTAATAACTTCTATGCCTAAGTTTTTGATGCGCATCATTAATCAAGCATGGATTCAGCCGACAGATCAATAACTTGCAAATATCTCAAGTATTCATGTTGCCGACTAAGAAGTTGAAGGAAATTCTTAATGTAGATATATATATCTGATAGATTCAATCTTTTGTGCATGTGTGGATGATATGGTTGAAGTAAATAGGTGTGAAGAAAAGAAGAGATAAGTGTGTGGACAACAATTCAAGTCTGGAATGTGACAGAATAGCAGCACTAAGTAGAGGAAGAATGAAATGTGCTAGATCAGTATATTGTGCCTAACCAGAACTGCACTCTTGCATATGTAGATGCTTCTCATCACTTCAAATACTTGGATATCTTTAGTAAATTTTGTAGACAGTGTGTCTCTTGTAGGCAGTGTGCCTCTTGTGAGCAGTGTGCTCAGGTAGTGAGCCCTAATTGGCAAGTGCCATTTTGTACTCTTTTATTCTTCTAACAGAGAATACAATCTTGGGTTGGTCACCCCATGGTTTTTCCCTTAATAGGGTTTCCACATAAAAATCCTTGTGTTGTGTGTGTTAATTTCACTTCTATTCTTATGGTTGCTTAAGCTTTCATGTTTTGATATATCACTGAATATTGAGATGAGATAAGAAAATAAAAGTAAGGAAATTTTGAGATAACTGATTCACCCCCCTCTCAATTGTCTGCCTTGTTTCCAGCAATTGGTATCAGAGCCTAGTTCCTCATAAAAGTCTAACAGCTTGAGGAAGATCTAGGAATCTTAATGGATGAATATGGTATGAAAGAACAACTACAGTATGCCTTGGATGATCTTGAACAATCCTAGTTTTAAGTTAATAAATTGATAGAACAACTTAAGGAGGTTGATGATTTCATCAATGAGCTGAAAGAAAAACTCAGTATCTCCATGAAAAAGAGAAAGGAACTTCTTCAAAAGTTGGAAAATCAAAATGAAACCAATAATACTGATGAGGATCTGAATGAGAAAACTAAGCTATGTGAGAAGCTATCAAAAGAAGTCATTATGATAAGACATGAAATGGAATCAGGGGTTATAAAATTCACCCAAGGAATTGAAGAGAAGAGAAAGACTGAAGATAACCTAAAACAATCCCTCAAGGAGAAAATAGAGGACTGCCACAAAATGGAAAGAATAATCAGACATCTTGAATCTGATCTTGAAGAAGCCAGATACAATGAAGAACAACTTGAGAGCCAACTTGAGAGCCATCTAGTGTTAATAGAGCAATTTGATCTGATATGATCTATAAATACAATATTTTGATCTGCAGATTCAGAGGAAAGTCTTTTGTGTTATCAACAAACTAAGGTATTAATTTGAAGATCCGCAAGATGAGTCATGAAAAGCTCACTTGAGAAGTAGGGTAACCAGATGACTTAAAAGTTTGTGCATTTATTACAAAAGGGAATTAGATTTTGTACAAGGATAAAAGGGCTTTTTCACTCATTATTTGTCCACTTGCACTCATGGAGAAGAAAGAAGAGCTCTGAAGAGAGATTCTATAGTTTACTCAAGTTCAAGATGAAGATTAAATTCAAACATAAAATCGCTCTGACATCTGCTTCAAACCCTAAGGCATGAAAAGGTACTTCCCTTCTACAAATTCTCTCTGGATTTCTTTTTTAGAATGGCTACTCCAATGGTTGTTAATATCTTTGAAAGGCCAAGACCAAAATTCTAGAAACACCCTTACAAGTCACTAGAAGTTGATCCCTTGGGTGCGTTTTCCAATATTCTAAATAGTGTCCTACATGTAGAAGATATTAGGGTTTATATCCATGAAAACATTGAAGATTTTAGAAACTCCAAATTGATCGACATCTATGAAAAACAATTAATAAATGAGAATTTTGAACTCAGACCTGAATTCTAGACCCTAAGGGACAAACACTTCGAACATTGGATACATTTTCCATCTTTGGCAGAAGATGAATGGGTCTAGTATGTTCTAAGTAGGATGCATGATAATTTTATGTGGCTAATGAGACCATTCAAGATAACCAAAGATGCCATTAGGGCCGTGACCAGACTATACTCGAGTAGTGGGTTACCTGCACTCAAATCTGTAAAGAACCAAATGGTAATTGAAGCCACTGGGTCAAAATTTGACAAGAGAGCAATGACTATATATGACATCATAGATCCAGATGTCAAGTTTGCTTCAATGATAATTGGCTACAAAATCTACCACTCAAGTAGGGAAAATTCTATGTTTGGTACAACAATCTATGATGCATATCAGATGTTGAAAGAAAATGCAAATTATGATCTGTGTGAGCTTCTATTGAGTCAACTAATGGTAAACTTGCAGAAGATCAAGAAAGATAAGAAAAACTCTTCCAAATATGGTAGCCTAATATCATGTCTATTTTTCTACTTTATGAGTGAGCTACTCGGATCAAAGGGTTGGGTCTGGCAAAATGATAAACCTGTTGCAATTCAAAACGGAGATTACATGTATGGACTTGGTGATGTTCAAGCCAAAAAATCAGCTCTCTAGGGTTATTTCAAGAATTTCTAAAGCATGATGCAAGCCAGAGATAGAATACCACAGTCAATAGTTGAGAAATACAAAGACACAGTTTGCTTCATGGTTAACACTAATCAATGTCTAATGGAGGCAGTTGAGCCAAGAACTATGTGGATAATACCCATGGGGTATGAGGTCGATGAAAAATTTTTGGAGGTACATGTTGAGCACTTGCTGAGCCAACCTAAATAGACTGAAGCAGAAAGGTTTGGCACCTTTGAAGAACTAAGCATAAAAATACATGTTGAATTAAGATAGCTTGAGATAAAGAGAAAAGTAGAAAGGAAGTTGAAGAATTTGCCAAAAGATTTCATATGTCAAATGAGGTAGTAGATGTCAATAGAGAGAAAATAGAGAAGATAGAAAAAGAAAGACAAGAAGCAAGGAAAGAAAGTGTTCCGGTGCAAGCCTCTTCCTAGACTAGTTCTTCCAAGAGTTCTCTTCCTATCACTCCTAAAAGCTCAAAGACTACAAAACCGGAAGTCAAGCCATCTGGGAAAGGAGAAAAGAGAATGAAGACCAAAGCCACAAGGACATATATGAACCAAAAGAATGATGAAGAGATAGAATTAGATGAGGAAATCAAGAAAATGAAGAAGAAAAGAACATCTGAAAAGTCTTCTAGTAGAAGAAATGAGGAAGAGAAACAAGAGGAATTTGTTGAAAAACCCACTCTATCAATTGAAGACATCATCAAAGCCATCACTGTAGATGGAAACCTATAGCCAGTGACAGAATTTTATGATGAATACAATGATGTTAATAAGAGAATACTTGAAGAGGCAACTATCAGGTATTTAAACATTTACAACAAAGCTTTCATTGAAATAATTTCATTGATACCTAAGAGCCTAGAATAAGTACTAGAGCTGAGAAAAGAGAATGCCAAGGCAAAAGATTTGAAAATCTAGGAGTAGATAGTGATTTAGTTATGTCCTTCTATCACTCCAAAGCAAATGAACATGGTTTTCAAGGATAGTAAAGATGAGTTCCGGAGCAAGGCAAGAATGAATAAGCTCATGCTTGGAGAAACTGACCAAATAGTAAATGAAACAAAAGAAATTCTCTGGAATGCCTTGAAGAGATTTAATTTGCCTATTGTAGAGGCAATAGATGAAGATCTTTTTACCACGGATGTTGAAGGATTAAAAGTAATCAATGAAGAATTCTCTATCAAGGATGTCGAAGAATTAAAGAAAATAGATGGAGAGAGATTTGAGGACTTAGACTCCTCTGTTCTGGAAGAGGAAGATCACAAAGCAGTAGGCTTTGGTAATGTCACTTCTCTGGATCCCACAATTGCCAAGACAAATCTTTCAGGCACTGAAGAAGAAGGGGAAAGAAGAAGAGAAGAGAAGGAGAATCAAGAGAAAGAGGATAAGGTAAAAGAAGAAGAACAAGAAGAAAAGGTTGGTGATGACATATCCCAACCAGTTAGTCCTAAAGGAAAGAAATCTAAATCACCAGCAACAAACACTGCAGAGACAGTGCAGAATTTCCTGGACAAAGAAATGATGGAGCTGGATGAACCTAAATTGATTCAAGGGCCACTGAACTTGGACTCTCTCTCTCTAATTCAGATAATGAAAATAATATCCTTTGCTTAGGCCAAAGCAAGAGAAAAACTTCTAAAATCACACATGGAGGATAGTGAACTGTTAAATATTGCATCTGGTGTACTAGAAAAGATCATGCCTACATATCAAAAGGATGCATCTGCCTCTCCATCTGATAACTTGAAAAACTTGGTTAATTCTGTTAATCCTCACTTTGAATCTCTAGAAAAATCGGCAGAAACCAAGGTCTGAAAAGAGTTCTTTGAAAAATGATTCAGTGAGGTACAAGGCTTAATTAACAATGACAAAAGAACCTTAGACATTGGAATAAAGAGTATTGAAAAAGCTCTTAAGGATGGAGGAGATATATATAAATTTTGTTTATCTTGGCCTAAAGTTTCAGAGGACATTGAAAAGAAGATGAAAGAAGAAGAAGGAAAATTGTTAAGCCTGTACCAAAATTTTGATCCTCTTACTATCTCTCTGGTAAACCAAGAATGTCAAGCAGTTGTTATCATAAATGAGATAAAGAAACTGGTTAAGGAGGATAAAGAAACCGGTTAAGGAGAAGAGGAATTGGATGGATAGAATGGGTGAACTTAGGGGAATAATTCTCCCTAAGTTAGAGGTATTGCATGATGCTTAACAGATGCTCAAAGTACAGCCTAGACCAGTAATCCAACAGATTTGAAGAGGGCAGAAGCATATGCATTTTTTTTAAGTAGACACATCTCAATTTTGGATAGAATGAAGAGGAGTTGGGCCACAAAGATTGTACAGTTGAAGACGACCTTTGTAGATATACTTAAGTACATGTAAGTACAACATATGATTTGTATATACATATGCGGCCATGTATACAATAATTTTTGCACAATCACCCTTTGCCATTGATGTCAAAGGGGAAGTGAAGAGTAGTGAAAAATGAGAAATATAGCAAAGGGGGAGCACCGACAAAGTAGTATAAAGAAACAAAGCACAAGCAAAGGGGGAGCTACTGCGACACTTAGCCATTTTTCACTAAGTGTTGCCATCAATGCCAAAGGGGGAGATTGTTGGCAAGAGACACTATGTGGCTTCATAAGTGTTGTCATTGATGGCAACAAAGCCTATCCCACATATCCATAGTATATAATATGTCTATACCGAAAGTTAGATTGGAGATTGTTTTGGTCTAGTGAACAAGAACAGAGTATGTAACATGGTCCGACAATCAAGTCCGGATCTCTCAGATGGTGTAACTTAGTAAGTTTTTGATTTGGAAAAGTCAAGAGGGGTATCATGACTATTGTATTCCAGAGAATTATCCTTTGGTGATAAATCTTGAAAAAGATATGAGCATCTGAGTGTTGGGTTCCAGTTAGGCAAAGCAAACAGAGGAAGAACTGACCGACAAAGTATCAGATTTCATTCCGGATATGTAAAACGTATTGATTAAGCAATTTGTTGCATTGTACATTATTGGATGACATGATTAATAACTTCTATGCCTAATTTTTTGATGCACATCATTAATCAAGCATGGATTCAGCCGACAGATCAATAACTTGCAAATATCTCAAGTGTTCTTGTTGTCAACTAAGAAGTTGAAGAAAATTCTTAATGCGGATATATATATCCGATAGATTCAAGATTGTGTGTGTGTGGATGATATGGTTGAAGTAAATAGGTGTGAAGAAAAGCAAAGATAAGTGTGTGGATAGAAATTTAAGTCTAGAATGTGATAGAATAACAGCACTGAGCAGAGGAAGAATGAAATGCGCCAGATCAGTATATTGTGCCTAACCGGAACTAAACTCTTGCATATGTAGATGCTTCTCATCACTTCAAATACTTGGATATCTTTTGTAAGTTCTATAGATAGTGTGTCTCTTATAGGAAGTGTGCCTCTTGTGAGTAGTGTGCTCAAGCAGTGAGTCCTAATTGGCAAGTGCCATTTTGTACTCTTTTATTCTTCTAACAGAGAATACAATCTTGGGTTAGTCACCCCATGGTTTTTCCCCTAACAGGGTTTCCACGTAAAAATCCTTGTGTTGTGTGTGTTAATTTCACTTCTGTTCTTATGGTTGCTTAAGCTTTCATGTTTTGATATATCACTAAATATTGAGATAAGATAAGAAAGTAAAAGTAAGGAAATTTTGAGATAACTGGTTCACCTCCCCTCTCGGTTATCTGACTTGTTTCCAACATGTTACCATGTTGCACGAGATTGCCAATCTTGTAAAGGCTTAGCATTCAGGGTCCAATCCTTCCTGACAACAAGTAGTTTGCATCTTCATCATGGAGCCCTAGAGTTGAGAAGTAGTGTCCATCATGAGTTATAGGTCTAAGATGTCTCAATTAATAGAAAGATTTTGAGTGCTTGATTATTTACATAGAAGTGTGTAGATTTTTTCATTTAGACCATGGTTTTGGTGGCCATTAGTTTTTGAAATCACTTGTGGTTTTTTATTTTCTCATGTTCTATAAATTGGAGGCATGAGATAGAGGTTTGATTATGTTATGTAGATAATGTACTATTATGTTTCTCGAATATTGTTGGACTAGAAAGTTGAGTGGATTATATTGATGTAACTAATTCTTTTAGTTTAGTACAAGTTTCAAGTCACTTTGATGGTAGAGTTATTCTTGAAAGTGTTTTTTCACATACATCCAGTGTCATGCATTATTATTGAGTTTAACTGATGTAGGAGCATCCAAGTTCACAAGCAATCATATGTCACCCAAAAATATATTTTTAAGTTTCATTTTCTCTTTGTTTTTGTGTTGCAATTGTTTTTGCAAATCTTGCTTTAGGAGATTTTTTTATTTTAACTAAGTGAAGAGCATTTCAACAGTGTCTGAGGTTCATGAACGTCTCCTTGTGCTGAAAGAATTTGGTTTCTTCCTTTCAACAACTGGAATAATTTGCAAACTTTATTTTCTATCAAAAGCCTTTGTTTCAACCACTTTCTAAATTCACAAAATCCTTAGTTGACTAAAAGCATGAGTTCATGACGCTAATATATCACCTAAAAATCTTGTAGAGGAATGATGCATGAGTTTGTAAGTTCATGGTTAGGTGATTTTGTTGAAAGATATAGTTTCAATGAACATATAAGTTTGCAAACCAAATGAATGATTGAAAACATATAGTTTTGATGAACTAATAAGTTTGCTAACCAAGGATCTTCCCAAAGAAGAATAGTACGTGGGATGGTAAGTTCACCAAAAGACACTTCTATTGAAAAGAGTCTAAGTTTGGAATTCCATCTATCCAATGAAATGCCACGGAAGATTTCCAATAAAATTTAGTTTGTCGAGAGGTAATTCTACTGAAATGGTGTAGTTTTGGTGAACACCTAAGTTTGTGAACCACAAAGAGTGTCAAAAAAGGAGTTCATCATTATTTCAATTTTTCAAATGTCATTCTTGCCAAAAGTGAGCATAATGTCCAAGGTTCATGGAATGTCTTTTCCACCAAAAGGGCACTTGCAAAGATTTCATAAACTTGTTACATGTTTTGGGGGATATCAGAGTTAAAAAATTTCTCCCATTCCCAAAAGGAAACCAAAGATGTGTGATAAGTGATGTTTCGGCATACAAACTAGTTCACAAATCAGTATCAATGCTAAAAGGGAGTTCACGGAAATCAAACTTCACTAAAACATGAAAGATTCAAAGTTCATAAAAGTTTAAAATCATTGATGTAGAAAATATAAGGGAATTGATTGTTTGTGAAGGGGTGATTTCACAAGAGTGAACTTTCATTGAAAGACAATTTGAGCTAACAACTTGAGAGGATTTAAATACACTATAAAGGTATGAGTTTTAGGGAAGTCCTTCTACCTTATAGTTGTTTAGGTGATTGGTTGAAACATCAAGTGTTTCCATTGGAGGCACCTTGGTTGTTCATTTTCAATGACTCAAATGTGATCAATGGGTTCAACTTCTACTTGGGAAGTATAAAATATGATCCACATTATTTATTTAGAGGTTTGATCATTCTGGAGTGTAGTGTGGAGAATAACTGAATGTAATTTTAAATAAGAAAAAGATTGTACTCTTGGTTTATTCCATTGATAGCAATAAATAAAACATTCGTTATTCTTTTGTGAGTTATTAGTTGTGTGTATTTGAGTATTGTTCTTGTTGCTTATTCTAATAGTCTAATAAGGCTCTTAGGGTTTGTTTTGCACCAAGTGGTATTAGAGCCAGTTTTTGTTGTAGAATATGGGCATGTTAAAGAGAGGGATTCTAAAATTTTTGTTGTGGGTAAAGAAGAGTGAGTGCAAACCTACAACTATAGAGAATCTAGAGAAGACATGGCACATAGAGGATGCGGTCAAGTAAGAGCACCACATGATGGTGGTATGGCCATTGTATAAATGTTGAGAAGAATAATAACACGAGTAGATGCTATAGAGATGGCACAATGTGGAAGAGTACATGTTGAAGATGTGAGTGAGGATGAAGAATAAATATGAGTAAGATAAGATTATGCAAATGATGAGGGAGATGAAGAAAAGAGATTTTATAGAGTAATATCCAAGATAAGTAGTAAACCTCCATTAGATCCTCCAAGTTATATGGTAATGTGAATCTAGAAGAATTGATTGATTAGATATCAGAGATGGATAACTATTTTGATTTTGAATCAATTGAAGACCCCAAGAAAGTGAAGTTTTCCTGCACAAAATTGAAGGGTCATGCCTCCCTATCTTGGGAACATGTTTAGATGGAAATGTAGATAAAAGGTAAAGAGAAAATCAAATCTTAGGAAAAGAAATGTAGGAATGTAGAATATCCTAATGATGTGACCAAGTACACCATATATCTAAAAGATCCCCTACAAAATCAAGTGTGTGACATGCCCAGCGAGGCATGTGAGGAGATAAAGGAGGAGAATTCTCATCCTCATATTCTAAACTCTACAAAGAGGACTCAGATGAAACCTCTTGATCAACTCTATGAGTATATTTAGATGGAGGAAAATCCTCTAAGTCACTATTTGAATATGTTGTGGAGGAAGGAAGATGTGAGTATGAGCTAGGAGAGTTTTCCTTAAATTGCACACTTTACTCAATGAAGATTTCATGTGTCTCAGGATCCAAGAGCGAATATCCTTTGATACCATTTCGGTAACAAACAAAGATACAAGGTTGACTCTTAGGTTCAAAGTCCTCATGCTTCTTCAAAGGAATGTGAGCTGATACTAGAGAGCCAAAAAATCAAAAGTGCCAAAAAATAGGTTTCATGTCACACTAGGCTTCAAAGGGAGTGATGCCCTTCAATGCCTTATGTGGAACTCTGTTTTATATGTAAGAAGCATAGTTGATAGCTTCTGTCCAATACTCAGGTGCAAGTGAGTGAGCATGGATCATACAACTAGTTATCTCCTTCAGGGACCTATATTTCCTCTTGGCCACACCATTTTACTAAGGTGTATAGGTGATAGTATGCTGAAGATCTATCCCTTCAAGAGTGTAAAATTATTCAAAGTGGTAGTTTATGTTAGCTGTTGTTGCACCAAAAGATCAACCTTTTAATGCCCGATACAACCACTTGACTTAATAAGTATGAGAGGTGGTTAAGCCCTTGTCACAAACCATCATAGTGTAGCGCTGAACAAGGAGACCAAGGGTCACACCTTGCAACAATCCCCCCTAGCGCAAGCGCAGGATTTGAACCTGTGACCTCATCTCTGATACCAATTGTTAGTTGTCGTCGCACCAAAAGATCGACCTTTTAATGCCCGATACAACCACTTGAATTAACAAGAATAGGAGGTGGCTAAGCCCTTGTCGTAAACCACCACAATGCAGCACTGAAAAAGGAGACCAAGGGTCACACCTTGCAATAGTTTGAACACATTCTCTACCATTGTTAGTGTAGATGATCTTCACAACCTTTCCAAAAAATTTCTTAGCATGAGCTTTGAACTCCTATAATCTATCAAAAGCTTCTCCTTTATGTTGAGGAAAGTAGACCTAAGTGTATGTAGAAAAAATCATCAGTAAAGGTGAGTAAGTAGTGATTCTCATTGAAAGAGGATAAAAATGAACTCGCCACATCACTACGAACCAACTCAAGGACTTTTGAATCCCTCCAAGCCTTCCCTTTGTCAAACTTGTCCTCGAGATGTTTTCCTAAGGTACAATCCCAACAAACTCCATCTGAGAAACTAGTCTTAGGAAGACCCATGATCATATCCTACTTGTTGAGCTGCTGAAGATAGTAGAAGTTGAGATGGCCAAACCACTCATGTCATAGCTTGCTCACATATTTTAAATGGGTGATCAAAGCAATAGAATGTGAATTAGATACAAAATGCAAGAAATCATACATTCAAGACTAATGATCAGTGTTACCAGTTACAAGAAGTGCATTATCTTCAATATTCTTGATGGTGATGGAATTGGAGGTGAACTCAACTTTTCTACCATTCCAAGCAATCTAATAGATGGAGAGAAGGTTTACTGACATATAAGGGACATAGAAGACATCCTCAAATGTACCAGTTCTAACATCAATAGAACCTTTCCCGATGACTTCTATAGGAGAGTCATCCCCAATGAGAATGTGGGGCACCAAACAAGGCTCCAACAAAGAAAATAATTCTCGAATAGAAGCTATGTGATGTGATGCACCCAAGTCAAGAATCCACTATTGACACAAATCTAAAGTAGCAACAAGTGTAGATTCTTTCACTTTGTCTCATTTGGAAGGAGTTGGGGATTGTTGTAAAGAAGGCAATTTAATGTTTTTCTTTTTTAGAAGATGCTTTATCTCATAAATTTGCTTCTTGTGACAAGAGTTTTCCTTTTGAATAGGTTTCTTATAGTAACAACAATTTGTTCATTCCTTCTTCTAAGAGTTCCCCTTTGAAGAAGAGGAAGTAGAATCTACTTTAGGGAAGATGAAGATTGTTCCTGATCTTCTTGTGACTTCTGCTTGGACATCTTCAGTTTCTTGTCAGGGTAAGTGCAAAAAGATGGGGGGCCAAAAAATGGCCAAATTCTTAAAACTTTTTAAAAAGCCATAACGCACTTGTGTTATAGCGCACTCGCATTATGGCTTGGTGTTGTCGAGCCTTTGGCTCAGCAACACAAAACCATAACACAAGCGCACTATAACGTGAGCGCATTATAATGCGACCATAACTCACTCACGTATAACACGAGCATGTTATTGTTTTCTTTGCATTTTTTCTTTTTTGCAAAAGTTTTCCCAATGTTTAAGGGTCGAGGGTTTAATGGTTGAAGGATTAGGGTTTAAGGCATACTATCAAGGGTAGAGGGTTTAGGGTTGAGGATTTAGGGATGAGGGTTAAGGGATTAGGGTTTAAGGTATAGTGTCGAGGGTAGAGGGTTTAGGGTTTAAGGTTTAAGGGTTGAGGGGTGAGGCTTTAGGGATAGGGTTTAGGGTTTAAGTTATAGTGTCGAGGGTTGAGGGTTTAGGGATAGGGTTTAGGATTTAAGTTTTAAGGTTTGAGGATTTAGGGATAGGGTTTAGGGTTTAAGGTTAAATGAGAGACCTAGATGGCTAAGGACAGATGGAGAGGTAGACAAGGAGTGACTGAGAAACTTAGAGAGGGGAGAGGTAGAGGTGAGGGGGAGATATAAGTGAGAGATAGAGAGGTGAGGCAAGAGATAGAATAAAATGAGAGAGTGAAGTTGACAACTTCAGGGAAAGATGGGTAAGGAGGAGGGAGATAGGTGGAGAGGAAGGGAAATATCTAGAGAGCCCTGAGAGATATACAAGTGAGAGACCTACAACCTAGGGAGAGGGGTGAGAGAGATAGAGGAGAGATGGGAGTGAGGTAGATAGGGGAGGAGAGGGGTGGATAAGGGTTGAGGGTTTAAGGGTCAAGGGTTTAGGGTTTAAGGGTTAGGGGTTTAAGGGTTGAGGGTTTAAGGGTTGAGGTATTAAGGGTCTAAGGGTTGAGGGATTAGGGTTTAAGGTATAGTGTTGAGGGTTAAAGCCATAGTGTCGAGGGTTGAAGCCTAATCCCTCAATCCTTGACACTATACCTTAAACCCCAAGGTTGAGGGATTAGGGTTTTAAGGTATTATGTCAAGGGTTGAGGGATTAGGGTTCAACCCTCGACACTATACCTTAAACCCTAATCCCTCAACCCTTAGACCCTTAATACCTCAACCCTTAAACCCTCAACCCTTGACCCTTAAACCCTAAATCCTTAAACCCTTAACCCTTATCCACCCCTCTCTTCCCCTATCTGCCTCACCCCCATCTCTCCCCTATCTCTCTCACCCCTCTCTCCCTAGGTTGTAGGTCTCTCACTTTTATATCTCTCGGGGCTCTCTAGATATTTCTCTTCCTCTCCACCTCTCTTCCTCCTCCTTACCCATCTTTCCCTCAAGTTGTCAACTTCACTGTCTCATTTTATTCTATCTCTCCCCTCACCTCTCTATCTTTCACCTCTATCTCTCACTCACCTCTCTACCTCTCCCCTCTCTAGGTCTCTCAGTCATTCCTTGTCTGCCTCTTCATGTGTCTTTAGTCATCTAGGTGTCTCACTTAACCTAAACACTAAACCCTATCCCTAAAGCCTTAACCCTCAACCCTTAAACCTTATATCCTAAACCCTCTACCCTCGACACTATACCTTATACCCTAATCCCTTAACCCTCATACCTAAAGCCTCAACCCTCAACCCTTAAACCTTCAACCATAAACCTTGCCTCTAGACCCTCTACACTCGACACTATGCCTTAAACCCTAAATCCTCAACTCTTAAACCCTTAATCCCTCAAACCTTAAACCCTTAAACCCTATATACCCTTTACACTTAACCTTGAACATTATCCCTCAACCTTCAAACCTCTACCCTATACCCTAAACCCTAATCCCTCAACTCTTAATCCTTAACCCTAATCCCTTAACCCTCAACCCTAATTTTGATTTTCTTCCATTGATTAAACATCATTGTTGTTTTCCCCATCAGAAACCAATTCATTCAGCAACTTGCTTCCCATTGGTTGACTTGAACTGCATATTCTATTAGAAAAAGGGCATCTTTTATTTGTATCAATGTTGGTATTCATAAGCTGAAGAGCATTGATATTTTTCACACACCCTGTTCTTTGAAATATCTTAACCTTAAAATATGACTTGGATATGTACTTGAACATAGCAAAATCTCCAATCTCCAACCCATGATGATTCACAAAATTTTCCCAACCCTGCCTAAATTCTAGTTTATTTATTGTATACCCTCAACCCTAATCGCTCAACCCTAATCCCTCATCCCTAAACCCTAAACGCTATCCATATTCCTCAACCCTAATCCATCAACCCTAAACCCTAATCCCTCAACCCTAAACCCTATCCCTAAACCCTCAACCCTCAACACTATCCCTAAACCCTCAACCCTAAACCCTAAATCTATGTTTCTTTCTATCCACCCCAAACTTAGGGGAGGTATATTGTTATGAAATAGGCAAATAATCTCCCATTGTTTACTGGCTCATGCTTTGTCCTACTATAGATTGATCCATTAATATTTGTGCCTATCTCACCTTCGATAGCACCTTTACAATATCTCACCTCTAGTTCCATTAGCTCATGTTATATATCTCACTTATCTCTCCCCCCACCTCTCTGCCTCTCCCCTCTCTATATCTCTCAGTCGCTCCTTGTCTACCTCAACCCTTAACCCTCAACCCTCATCCCTATCCCTAAACCCTCAAACCTCAACCCTCAACGTCAAAACCTAATCCCTCAACCCTTAACTCTAATCCCTTGACCCTAAACCCTATCCCTAAAACCTAAACTCTAAATCCTCAACCCTCAATCCTCAATGTCAAATTCTAATCCCTCAACCCTTCACTCTAATCCCTCAACCCTAAACCCTCAACACTATACCTTAAACCCTAATCCCTCAACCCTCAACCCTAATTCGTCATCCCTCAACTGTAATCCCTCATCCCTAAACCCTAAATGCTATCCCTATTCCTAGACCCTCAACAGGCTCGATATTATACCTTAAACCCTAATCCTTTATCCCTAAACCCTCCAACCCTATTCCTAATCCTTATACCCTTGACACTCTACTTTAATCCTAGTCCCTCAACCCTCAACCCTATCCCGAAACCCTTAACCCTCGAACCTTAATGTACTCAACCCTCAACGTCAAACCCTAGTCCCTCAACCCTTAACTCTGACCCTCAACCCTCAATCCTATCCCTAAATCCTAAACCCTAAAGCCTCAACCCTCAACCCTCAATGTCATATCCTAATCCCTCAACCCTTCACTCTAATCCCTCAACCCTAAACCCTATCCCTAAACCCTCAACACTATACCTTAAACCCTAATCCCTCAACCCTAATCCATCATCCCTCAACTCTAATCCCTCATCCCTAAACCCTAAATGCTATCCCTATTTCTAGACCCTCAATAGGCTCGATACTATACCTTAAACCCTAATCCCTTATCCCTAAACCCTCCAATCTTATCCCTAATCCATATACCCTCAACAATCTACTTTAATCCTAATCCCTCAACCCTCAACCCTATCCCAAAACCCTTAACCCTTAAACCTCAATGTACTCAACCCTCAACGTCAAACCCTAATCCCTCAACCCTTAACTCTAATCCCTCGACCCTTAACCCTTAAAACTTGAAACCTAAACCCTTAACCCTCAACCCTCAACTCTCAACATTAAACCCTAATTCATCAACCCTAAACCCTAATCCCTCAAACCTAAACCCTATCCCTAAACCATCAACCCTCAACACTATACCTTAAACCCTAATCCCTATCCCTCAACCCTTAACCCTTAAAACTTAAACCCTATCCCTATACCCTCAACACTTGACACTATATCTTAAGCCTTAAACCCTCATCCCTAAAGCCTCAACCCTCAATCCTTAAACCTTCAACCCTAAACGCTATCCCTAATCCCTCTACCCTCAACACTCTAACCCTAACCTTGACATTAAACACTAATCTGTCAACCCTAAACCCTAATTTGTCAACCCTAAACCCTCAACCCTCAACACTATACCTTAAACCCTAATCCATCAACCCTAAAACCTAATGCCTCAACCCTCAACCCTAATCCCTCAACCCTCAACCCTAATCCCTCATCCCTAAACCCTAAACGCTATCCCTATTCCTAAACCCTCAACCCTCGACACTATACCATAAACCCTAATCCCTTATCCCTATACCCTAAACCCTATCCCTCAATCCTTAAAAATTAAACCCTAAAACCTATCCATAAACCCTCGACGCTCAACACTATATCTTAAACCCCAATCCCTTAACCTTCAGCCCTAAAGCCTCAACCCTCAATCGTTAAACCTTCAACCCTAAACCCTATCCCTAATCCCTCTACCCTCAACACTCTACTTTAACCCTAATCCCTTGACCATCAACCCTATCCCTAAACCCTAAACCCTCAACCCTCAACTCTCAACATTAAACCCTAATCTGTCAACCCTAAACCCTAATCCCTCAACCCTAAACCCTATCCCTAAACCCTCAACCCTCAACACTATACCTTAAACCATAATCCCTCAACCGTAAACCCTAATCCCTCAACCCTAAACCCTAAACCCTATCCCTAAACCCAACAAAACTGCTTTGCCTTATGTTAGGTTGTTAAACCCATCATTTTTGACACTCTTCTCTTAAAGATATTTGAGTTGCAAGAATATGTCAAAAAAATGGCTATGAACTTTTTTAATGTTAGTAATGTTATATGGCATGTTTTTCTGGCCCATCTAGGGTTCATTATACCAATAGGTGTACACACTATGAGAAAAGCTTTGCGTATGGTACATCCATAGTGAGTAATTAATAGTTGAAATCAAAAGGATGATCATTATGAGAAAGTCTTTGCATTGGGGTACATCTATGTTTCTTGCTGTCCACCCTGCACTTAGGGGAGGTATATTGTTATTTACTGGCTCTATCCACAAGATCTACTAAACTGTACCTTAAACCCTAATCCCTCAACCCTAAACTTTCAACCCTAAACCGTATCCCTAATCCCTTTACCCTCAACACTCTACCTTAACCCTAATCCCTCGACCCTTAAGCCTAAACACTATCCCTAAAGCCTCAATCCTAAACCCTAATCCCTCAAGGTCTTAAACTCTAATCCCTTATCCCTAAACTCTAAATCATATCCCTAAATGTTCAACCCTCAACCTTAAACCTTAATTGCTCAATCCTTATCCACCCCTCTCCTCCCCTATCTGGCTCACTCCCATCTCTACCCTCCTCTACCCTCGACACTATACATACATACATATAGGCATACTTAGATACATACATACATATAGGCATACATACATACATGATTAATAGCCTTGAACATAAAAAAATTTAAGTTCAACATAACGCGCTCGTGTTATTTCAAACATGAAAAATAGCACAAACTTTTGTGGAAAAGGCAAAATGCAAAGAAAAAAATAACACGAGCACGTTATAACGCGCTTGCGTTATGTCTTGCTTTGGGAATCCCAAGCCTTGGGCTTGGGATTTGCTTTGGATTTCCAACCCAAAGGCTTGGAGTGCCTTTTGAACAGTCACATAGGTGTTTTTCCATATTCTTCAAGATTTCACATAATTTCGTTCGTGCTAACCCTCAGATTTGCATGTGTTTCAAGGTCAAACAAATAGAACACATGGGTAATGTTAGGTTTTCTCTTAGCTATCTAACGATGTAATTTTTTTCACATTTTAACAATGTTAAGCCTTTCATCTTTAATTTCTGTTGTTTGTGTGTCTGTTTTTGGGCAAAAACAACTGTTTGGTCTTTTTTTCATTGTAAATTAACTATTCATTAAAATTTCAAAAACATTACATATTTAGAAACTAGACTCCATTCTACAAATATTAAAAAAAGAAAAAAATGATTTTCAATTAGTTTTCAAAATTTATAAGGGTAGCCCGGCCAAAATTCTATTTTTTAGGATGTGTCCACTTTGAAAATTAGTAAAAAATCAAATATTCATCAAAAAATTATCAGAAAAATCGGGCATAAACTACATGCTATTAGCCAATTTCTCACTAAAGTAATTTTAAAAATACAAAAAACAAGTTGACCTTTAGAGGGAGCCACAAAACATGCTATGTTATGTTTTTTTTGACAAAAACAACACCAATTTCTGTGGCTCCCTCTTTTGAACCCCTTAATCTATGCCATTTTTAAAAAAAAATAGTAGTTTAGAAAGTAGACTCGGAGCACTACGAACATTGTTTTGGTTGCATCTCTCAATTTTGAGTGTAACTATGCTCAATTTCTCATCCAAGGCTAGTATTTCCTAATTTCAGAAAAAAAGTGGCCACTTAAGACCCCTTTTTGGCCCCCCATCTTCTTGCACTTACCCGTCAGGTTTCCCTAGCTCTTTATGTCCCTTCAACTGACTAGTTAACAAAGCCTGAGACTAAGATGGCTTCAAGAGACCCATGAAAATAAGCTTTCATTGTTCTTGCATCAATAATTCAAAAAATGAAGCAAAAGAAGGCATTATATAAGAGTAGCCCATAGTTAATCTATGAGTATGAAAACTAGAAACAAAAGTAGGATATTTAGGTCCAAGTTTGTTAAGAGTACTCAAGACAAGTTAAATAACTTTTTTCTCTATGCCACATGATTTATATTGTGCTCTCAAATCATTACCTTTTGTTAGAAAGTCCTAGATGTTGTCAAAAGAGTTAGAATATTTGACCAAACAAGGACCTACAATATTCTACCTTGATCTAGGTTTGACTAGAGCACATAATCTTAGCTAAAAAGTAGGTTGTTAGGAGTGGTAAATATGTGTAATTCCTACCACCCACTATTTGAGTTAGTGTCCTCATAATCATACCTATTTTAAATAGGTTCTATGGGATTGTTGAGGACATATTTGGGGACACCATGGGTATCATAGAATTACTAGTATGGTAAGAAAGGAAAGAGAACAAGATGAATGAAAGAAAGATTGAAATGTAAAAACCTATTCAAAGGGATTTTCTCTTCACATCAAGTTCATTATTTAATATGTGATATTCTAAATCTACTCACCATAGAAATAAATGAGACGAACTCAAAATGGAACATGTATTACACCCACACTAATGAAATGGATCAAATGGTTCCTTCTCTTATGGAAAATCCCAATTAAGCATTGGAGAGTTGAATAGACTACCCTCTTTATAGACTAGGGGAGCCTAGCAAGTGATAGCATGATTTTTTATTGAGCGTGAATTACACCACTTGGCTCATTCATTTCATGAGGAAGGAGCTTCAAATGGTGAATTATATTGCTAAATTATGGGGTTCAATGTTGAGTGGTTGATGCAATTATGTATTACCTAGAAGCTCAGTGGAGCGTGATTGTAGCAATTCTTGCATTAATAATTTCAAGGAGTTTTTCTAAGAGAAAGAGGTATGTTGTACAAGTTTCTTCTCTTGCCTACTTTTGTTCATTTTTTCTTAGATTATCCTAATAATGGGTTGGTTTTGTTGAAGTTCATCTAAAACTACAATAGTTCAATTTTTCTTAATCCTCAGACACCTTTGGCATTAAACTCCAAGAGATAGGAAACTTGGGAGAGAGACTTTAGTGCACTTGGGAGATTGTTTTCTGTATTTGACGGGCTATGTTTTCTTTGATTGTTGAAAGTTCATTGAATACCTCATGATGGTAGGCTTTTTTCTTGTTTGCTTTTCTAAATGTTTTGAAAGATTTTAATCTAAATGGATGAAAAATGATCTTTACTCTACTTTTACCTTTTTGTGCTTTTTGAAATCAATATATGAATGAATTAACTACATGCAAATAGAATCTTCAGTATGAATTTTCACATGAAACCATCATATGGTTTTATTCTATTCTCAATTTTGAGAAGAGATTTTAATGAAACTACTAATCTAATTACAAGAAAAGAAAAATAATCTAAATCTAATCTAGCCAAGGAAATAAATGCTAAAGTAACTAAGAAGTAGTAATGGAGTGTTATAGTCCTTAGCCAAATATATGTTATTTAATTACTCAACAAATGAACCTTTGAACAAATTAAATTATTTTTGAAATAAAAGAACCTAAAAGAATGATGTAGGAGCATCCAGGGTGTAAGAGCAATCTTGCATCAACAAAAAAAAATGTTTTTTCTTTTTAATAAGGGCTAAATTTGGCAGGGTTACTATTTTTAGTAAGTTTGCATTTGTGCATGGTTGGATACAAGATCTTACACTGAGCTCCACAATGGTGAATTGAAGCTAATGATGAAGAAATCACCTCAATATCATTTGTCATTTGTGATATATTAAAATTTTAAATTCCAAAAATCCTATTGAAATATTCAAAGTCAAATTTGAGGCACTTAGAGGCTCCGAATTGGCTTGAAATTTGGTGGGAAACTCAAGCAGTCTACCTTTAGGTACTACTTGTTGACAACCGCCTTTTCGAGAGCTTTCTGAAAGGTATTATAATTGAAAATCCAATGGTCAAATCAAAAGTTGTGGCCCCACGAAGTTGACTTATTTTTGGAGGGAGATGCAAATTTTGAAATTAAGTTGGTGGCTGCCAAAAAGGGCTATATATGACCATTTTTGGGAACCCTTGGGGTAGTATCTAGTTAAGGGGGAAAGTGTAGAGTTAGAAAAAGGTGGGAAAATAGAAACTTTAGTTGATTTGGGGTTATAGAAGGCTGAAGATTCTAGAGTCTTGAGAGAGGGAGTTGTAATGTGTTGCAGCATGTAGGGGATTCATCCTCTAATTGTATTTAATCTTCTATAATGTAATTTTTTGCCCATATTAATAAAATATCATTCTATTTTCTGTGTGCAATTTCAGTTATTATGTGTTTTATGAATTACCCCCTTCATCAAGTGGTATCAAAGAAAGGGTTCTTGAGTGTGTAGATAGATCACTGACTGTGAGGCAGTTTGCACCAGGACCTGAGGTTGTGGGTTTGCTATTGAGATCAAGATGCCTCCACGAAGAAACCATGGTGGGAGGAATACTTTGATGGAAGAGGATTTTAGAGCCCTACAAAGAAAAATCGATGCATTGCAAGAGGAGCTGCGAAGAGGGTTCAAGTCAAAAAGGAGAGAGGAAAGCAAAGATGAAGCTAAAGAAGAGCTATCTAAGGAAGAACAAGAAGCTGCGAGAGATCCTGCAAAAGTTAGGTTGTTGAGGGTCATTTCAAAGATTGGAAAGAGGCCCAAGATTAAAGTTTCTACCTATTCTTGAGATTTGAATCTGGAACAACTTATTGATTGGATCAATGATATGGAGGAGCATTTAGACTATGAAGATGTGGAAGACCCAGAATGGGTCAAGTGTGCAAAGACAAAGTTGAAGGGCCATGCTAGTATTTGGTGGAAGGAGGTCTAGTTAGAGAGAAATAGAAGAGGAAAAGCAAAGATTACTAGATGGGATTAGATGGTGGAGAAATTGAAGAAGTAGTTCATTCCTATGGACTATGAGATGGAGTTGCTGAAGAAGCTGCAAGGATTAAGGATGGGTGACAAGTTTGTTAAGGAGTATACTGAAGATTTTTATAAGATCACTATCAGGACAGGGCATAGAGAGGCCAACAAGGAGAAGGTGGCCCATTACATTAATGGGTTGAGGCAAAGTATTCAAGAAGCGTTAAGCCCAAGGTCAGAATGACCACCATAGAAGATGCGTACCAGTTTTCCCTGAAGGTGGAAGAGAAGCTGAATAAAATATTTGAAAGCAAGCAAAGGGGAAGAGGTCAAGGTAGAAGGACTAGTGGAAGACCCTATGGAGGCCGAAATGAAGATCCAAAGAAAAGTGGAGAAGTCAGAAAAAGTCAAAATCAGAGAAGAGATAATATCTACCCCCTCGTGACCAGAATAATGGTGAGCAAAGAGGAAGAGGAAGAGGTAGACCTGGGCAAGGACCTAGAAGATGAGGTTTTAGATGAACATGTTTCCGATGTGGAGAAGAAGGGCATCGAGCATACGAGTGTCAGCAACATCAAGGAAGGATGAATAGAAGACCTGAAGGTAATGCACGAGTTGCACACGTAGATGAAGATGCATAGTTTGAGCATTTTGAAGATGCTCAAAGGGGTGAACCCTAGTTGTTAGAAGAACTTTGTTGAATCAGGAGAAAGAACCCAATAATAGGAAGAGATTATTCCACACAAGGTACAAATGTGAAGGTAAGTGTTGCGATATTATTATTGATAGTGGAAGCACTGATAATCTTGTTTTAGAGGAGATGGTTGACAAGTTGAAGTTCACAAGAAGAAAGCATCTGCATCCATATCAGATTGCATGGTTGCATAAGGACCATAGAACTTTGGTCAATGAGTAGTGTTTGGTGAAGCTCAAGATTGGGGACTACCATGATGAGGTGTTGTGTGATATCAAACCAATGGATGCATGTCATATGCTCTTGGGAAGGCTGTGGTAGTATGATAGAAGCGTTGTCCATGATGGACGTGCAAACACATATTCCCTTACAAGGGATGGAGTTCATCATAAGTTGAAACCCTTCAAGGAGGTGGAAGAAAAGGTATGTCGTACTGTCAGAATTTGCTTGGTAGATGGTAGAAAATTTTTGGAGGGTACGAAGCATGAGGTTTATTGGTTTGCATTGATTCCTAAGATTAGTCAAGAGAAATATGAAGATGTACCAGTAGAAGTCTCAGAAATGTTAGAATAATTTCATGATATTGTCTCTGATAATGTACCAGAAGGTTTACCACCAATGAGGAAGATAAGTCATCAAATGAATTTGATACCAGGAGCTAGTTTTCTGAATAAGGCAGCCCATAGAATGACTCCAGAAGAGAGTGAAGAGTTGAATAGACAAGTTCAGAAGTTGTTGAGGGAGGGATTGATAAGAGAGCCTAAGTCCATGTGCGGAACCTATAGTACTAGCACTAAAGAAAGATGGAGAGTGGAGGATGTGTATAGATTCCTGAGCCATCAACAAGATCACAATCAAGTATAGATTTCTATTGCCTAGAATGGATGACATAACGGATTGTTTGAGTGGAGACAAGTACTTCACAAAGATTGATCTGAAGAGTGGGTATCACCAGATTTGAATCAGAGAAGGAGATGAATGTAAGACAACCTTCAAGACAAAGGAGGGTTTGTATGAGTGGTTAGTCATGCCATTTGGGCTAACCAATGCACTGAGCACACTCATGCAGCTTGTGAATGAGGTACTGAAAGAATTTTTGGGAAGTTTTGTTCTTGTTTATTTAGATGACATTTTGATTTTCAGTAAGACTTGGGATGAGCATTTGATGCATATCAGAAGAGTTTTAGAGAAGCTGAGGGAGGAGAAGTCGTTGATTAATCTGAAGAAATGTAGTTTTGCAAAGGAGTTGGTATTTCTGGGATTTGTTTTCTCAAAGGTAGGTCTTAAGATAGACCCAGAGAAGGTGAGAGCTATCATTGAATGGCCTACGCCAAGGAGTGCTATAGAGGTAAGATCTTTTCATGGTTTGGCAAGTTTCTACAGAAAGTTTATTAGGAATTTTAGTAGCATTTGTGCACCCGTAACTGAGACAATGAGGGGATAGAAAAGAGTTTAGATGGACTAAAGGAGTAGACAAGAGCTTTGATACATTGAAGCAGAAATTCATGGAACAACCTATTTTGGCACTTCCAGATTTCAATAAGGTACTTTAGGTAGATTGTAATGCTAGTGGTAGTGGTATATGTGTTGTTCTGAGTCATGAAGGTAAGTTCATTGCCTATTTTAGTGAGAAGCTTAATGATGCCAAGAGAAAGAATTATGTTTATGATTAGTATTTTTATGCAATAGTTCAGGATTTGAAGAAATGGAGACATTATTTGTTGCCAAAAGAGTTTGTTTTATATACTGATCATCATGTTTTGCAGTATCTTAATAGTCAAGGAAAGTTAAATCAAAGGCACTTAAAATGGGTTGAGTTTTTGCAAAGTTATACTTTTGTTTTGAAGCACATGAGTGGGAAGTCCAAAAGCGTTGCAAATGCCTTGAGCAGAAGGCAAAATTTGTTGACAGAAATGAAGGTAGAGGTTGTTGGGTTCGAGAAGCTCAAAAGTCTATATCGTGAAGATCTAGATTTTGTAGAGGCTTGGAAAGCTTGTTTGGAACCTTTTACTTTGGATATGACAAAATGGTTCGATTGCATAATCCAAGATGGCATGTTGTTTAAAAGAAGCCAGTTGTGTATTCTGAGGAGTTCCATGGGAGAGAACCTGATTAATTTGAAGCATAGTGGACAATTGGCCGGACACTTTGGTCGAGATAAGACCATTTCTATTGTTGGTGAAAATTATTATTGGCCACAGTTGTAGCAAGATGTGAGGAATTTTGTGCAGAGTTGCAAAGTATGTCAAATGGCGAAAGGAGCAAGTTAGAATACATGTCTATATGAGCCACTACCTGTACTAGAGAAGCCATGGGATGATATTAGTATGGATTTTATTCTTGGTTTACCAAGGACACAAAGAGGACATGATTCTATTTTTGTGGTAGTGGATAGATACTTGAAGATGGCACATTTCATTCCTTGCAAGAAGACTAATGTTCTTGTTCATATTGTTGAATTATTTTTCAGAGAGGTGGAGAGATTACACGGTCTACCAAAGAGCATAGTTTCAAATTGAGATACCAAATTTGTTGGTTATTTATGGAGGACATTGTGGAAGAAGTTGAAGACATATTTGAAGTTTAGTTATGCACACCATCACAGATTGATGGATAGATAGAAGTGGTGAATAGGAGTTTGGGTAACCTGCTACGATGCTTAGTAGGAGATAAGCCCAAGGGATGGGATTTGGTTTTACCATAGGTAGAATTTGCTTACAACAATTCTATGAATAGGAGCATAGGTAAATCTCCATTCCAGGTTATGTATGGGAGTAGCCCAAGAACTGTTTCTGAATTGAGGAGGATGGATAAGGGGGAGAAGAGTAGTGCAAAAGTTGAAAATTTTGCCAAGCACATGAAGAATTTGCACAAAGAGGTAAGAAAGCATATCCATAAGATGAATTCTCAGTATAAGGCTAAGGCAGATCGGAAGAGAAGACATAAGGAGTTTCAGGAGGGTGATGAAGTCATGGTTCACTTGAGAAAAGAAAAATTTCTAGTTGGTACATATAAGAAGCTAAAGATGAGGAAATTTGGACCATGTAGAATCCTGAAGAAGCATGATTCAGGAAATGCATTCGAGGTAAAGTTACCTGATGACATCAATATTTCACTAGTGTTCAACATTTTAGATTTGACAGAGTATCATGATGGACTTGATAAAGCAACACAGTGGGACATTCCAGTATCTAATTCAAAGAACGAGGAGATAGAGGGCATTCTGGATAGCCGTGTGGGTAATAGTACAAGAAAGAGGAAGCATATAGAATACTTGGTGAAATGGAAAGGAAGCTGTGTTGAAGATTCATCATTGTTATCCGAGATTGAGGTTAGCCATTTTGGTTTCCCTCTAACTCATGAGAATTGATAGGGTCACTTTTCAAATTACCTCAGGTGTCTGATGCAGGAGCATCTAAGGTGTAAGAGCAATCTTGCATCAACCAAAAAGAATTGTTTCTTTTCAATAAGGGCTAAATTTGGCAGAGTTAATTTTTTTAGTAAGTTTACATTTGTGCACGACTGGATACAAGATCTTACACAGACCTCTAGAATGGTGAATTGAAGCTAATAGCAAAGAAATCACTTTAATATCATTTGTCATTTGTGAGATATTAAAATTTCAAATTCTAAAAATCCTATTGAAATATTCAAAGTCAAATTAGAGGCACTTAGAGGCTCCGGATGGGCCCAAAATTTGGTGGGAAACCCAAGCAGTCTACCTTGAGGTCCTACTTGTGCACAACTGTCTTTTTAAGAGCTTTCCGAAAAGGTATTATAATTTAAAATCCAACAATCGGATCGAAAGTTATGGCCCCACAAATTTGACCTATATTTGGAGGGAGATGCAAATTTCAAAATTAAGTTGGTGGCCATGAAAAAGGGCTATTTATGACCATTTTTGGGAACCCTTGGGGTAGTAGAGTTAAGGGGGAAGGTGTAGAGTCAAGAAAACATGGGAAAATAGAAATTTTAGTTGATTTTGGGTTACAGAAGGCTAAAGATTCCATAGTCTTGAGAGAGGGAGCTGTAATATGTTGCAGCCTATAGGATTCATCCTCTGATTATATTTGTGCTCCTATAATGTAATGTTTTTCCCATATAAATAAAATATCATTCTATTTTCTTTGTACAATTTCTATTATTGTGTGTTTTATGATTTACCCCCTTCATCAAGTGATATCATAGCAAGGGTTCTTGAGTGTGTGGATAGATCACCGACTGTGAGGTAGTTTGTATTAGGACCTAAGGTTGTGGGTTTGCTACAAAGATCAAGATGCCTCCATGAAGAAACCGTGGTGGGAGGAATGCTTTGATGGAAGAGGGTTTTAGAGCCCTGCAAAGACAAATCGATGCATTGCAAGAGGAACTACAAAGAGGGTTCGAGACAAGAAGGAGAGAGGAAAATGAAGATGAAGTTGAAGAAGAGCTATCTAGGGAAGAACAAGAAGTTGTGGGAGATCCTGTAGAAGTTAGGTTGTTGAGGGCCATTTCAAAGATCAGAAAGAGGCTCAGGATCGAAATTTCTACCTATTCTATAGATTTGAATCCGGAACAACTTATTGATTGGATCAATGATATGGAGGAGTATTTTGACTATGAAGATGTGGAAGACCCAGAACAAGTCAAGTTTGCAAAGACAAAGTTGAAGGGCCATGCCAGTATTTGGTGGAAGGAGGTCCAGTTAGAGAGAAATAGAAGAGGAAAATTAAAGATTACCAAATGGGATTGGATGGTGGAGAAATTTAGGAAGTGGTTCATTCCTGTGGACTATGAGATGGAGTTGTTGAAGAAGCTGCAAGGATTGAAGCAAGGTAACAAGTCTGTTAAGGAGTATATTGAAGATTTTAATAAGATCACTATCAAGACAGGGCATGGAGAGGCCAACAAGGAGAAGGTAGCCCGTTACATTAATGGGTTGAGGCCAAGTATTCATGAAGAGTTGAGCCTGTTTAGAATGACCTCCATAGAAGAGGTGTACTAGTTTTCCATGAAGGTAGAAGAGAAGCTGAATATGAGATTTGAAAGCAAGCAAAGGGGAAGAGATCAAGGCTGAAGGACTAGTGCAAGACCCTATGGTGGCCAAAATGAAGATCCAAAGAAAAATGAAGAGGTTGGAACTAGTCGAAATCAAAGAGGAGATAATACCTACCGTCCTCATGACTAGAATAATGGTGAGCAAAGAGGAAGAGGAAGAGGAAGAGGTAGACCTGGGCAAGGACTTAGAAGAGGTGGTTTTAGAGGAACATGTTTCCAATGTGGAGAAGAAGGGAATCGAGCATACGAGTGTGCACAACATCAAGGAAGGATGGATAGAAGACTTGAAGGTAATGCACGAGTTGTACATGTAGATTAAGATGCATGTAGATGAATAGGACTTTGTTGAATGAGGAGAAAGAACCCAATCAGAGGAAGAGTTTATTCTACAAAAGGTGCAAATGTGAAGATAAGTGTTGTGATATTATTATTTACAATGGAAGCACTGATAATCTTGTTTCAGAGGAGATGGTTGACAAGTTGAAGTTGACAAGAAGAAAGCATCTGCATCCATATCAGATTGCATGGTTGCAGAAGGACCATAGAGCTTTGGTCAATGAGCAGTGTTTGGTGAAGTTCAAGATTGGGGACTACCATGATGAGGTGCTATGTGATATCATACCAACGGATACATGTCATATGTTGTTGGGGAGGCTGTGGTAGTATCATAGGAGTGCTATCTATGATGGTCGTGCAAACACATATTCCGCTACAAAGGATGGAGTTCTTCATAAGTTGAAGCCCTTGATGGAGGTGGAAGAAAAGGCATGTAGTACTGCCAGAATTTGCTTGGTAGATGGTAGGAAATTTTTGGAGGGTATGAAGCATGAGCATCATTGCTTTTCATTGATTCCTAAGATTAGTCAAGAGAAATGTGAAGATGTACCAGCAAAAGTCTCAGAAATGTTGGAAGAATTTCATGATATTGTCTCTGATAATGTACCAGAAGATTTACCACCAGTGAGGAAGATAAGTCATCAAATGGATTTTATACTAGGAGCCAGCTTGCCGAATAAGGCAACCTATAGAATGATTCCAACAGAGAGTGAAGAGTTGAATAGGCAACTTTAGGAGTTGTTGAGGAAGGGATTGATAAGAGAGAGCCTAAGTTCATGTGCGGTACCTGTAGTACTAGTACCAAAGAAAGATGGAGAGTGGAGGATGTGTACAGATTCCTGAGCCATCAACAAGATCACAATCAAGTACAAATTTCTATTATCCAAAATGGATGACAGAATGGATTGTTTGAGTGGAGCCAAGTACTTCACAAAGATTGATCTGAAGACGGGGTATCACCAGATTCGAATCAGAGAAGGAGACGAATGGAAGTCAGCCTTCAAGACCAAGGAGGGTTTGAATGAGTGGTTAGTCATGCCATTTGGGCTAACCAATGCATCGAACACATTCATGTGGCTCATGAACGAGGTACTAAAAGAATTTTTGGGAAGTTTTGTTATTGTTTATTTAGATGGCATTTTGATTTTTAGTAAGATTTGGGATGAGTATTTGATGCATATCAGAAGAGGTTTAGAGAAGCTGAGGGAGGAGAAGTTGTTGATTAATTTGAAGAAATGTAGTTTTTCAAATAAATGTAGTCTTAAGATGGACCCAAGGAAGGTGAGAGCTATCATTGAATGGCCTATGCTAAGGAGTGCTACAGAGGTAAGATCTTTTCATGGTTTGGCAAGTTTCTATAGAAAGTTTATCAGGAATTTTAGTAACATTTGTGCACCCCTAACTGATACAATGAAAGGGGATAGAAAAGTATTTAGATGGACTAAAGGAGCAGACAAGAACTTTGATACATTGAAGCAAAAAGTTGTAGAACAGCCTGTTTTGGCACTTCCAAATTTCAATAAGGTATTTCAGGTAGATTGTGATGATAGTGGTAGTGGTATAGGAGCTATTCTGAGTCAAGAAGGTAAGCCCATTGCCTATTTTAGTGAGAAGCTTAATGATGCCAAGAAAAAGTATTATGTTTATGATCAGAAGTTTTATGTAATAGTTTAGGCTTTGAAGAAATGGAGACATTATTTGTTGCCAAAAGAGTTTGTTTTATATACTGATCATCAAGCTTTGCAATATCTTAATAGTCAAGGAAAGTTAAATCAAAGGAACTTGAAATGGGTTGAGTTTTTGCCAAGTTATACTTTTATTTTGAAGCACAGGAGTGGGAAGTCCAATAGAGTTGCAGATGCCTTGAGCAGAAGGCAAAATTTGTTGACAGAAATGAAGGTAGAGGTTGTTGGGTCTGATGAGCTCAAAAGTTTATATCCTAAAGATCTATATTTTACAGAGGCTTGGAAAGCTTGTCTGAAACCTGTTACTTTAGACATGACAAAATGGTTGGATTTCATAATCCAAGATGGTATGTTGTTTAAAGGAAGCCAGTTGTGCATTCCAAGGAGTTCCATGAGAGAGAACCTGATTAAGGAGAAGCATAGTGGAGGATTGGCTGGACACTTTGGGTGAGATAAGATCATTGCTATTGTTAGTAAAATTTATTATTGGCCACAATTGCAACAAGATGTGAGAAACTTTGTGCAATGTTGCAGAGTATGTCAGATGGTGAAGGGAGCAAATCAGAATACATGTCTATATCAGCCACTACTTGTACCAAAGAAGCCATGGGATGATATTAGTATGGATTTTGTTCTAGGTTTACCAAGGACACAGAGAGGACATGATTCTATTTTTGTGGTAGTGGATAGATTCTCAACGATGGCACATTTCATTCCTTGCAAGAAGACTAATGATGATGTTCATATTGCTGAATTATTTTTCATAGAGGTGGTGAGATTACATGGTCTACCAAAGAGAATAGTTTCAGATCGAGATACCAAGTTTGTTGGTTATTTCTAGAGGACATTGTGGAAGAAGTTGAAGATAGATTTGAAGTTCAGTTCTACACACCATCCATAGATTGATGGACAGACAGATGTGGTGAATAGGAGTTTGGGTAACCTACTATGATGCCTAGTAGGAGATAAGCCCAAGGGATGGGATTTGATTTTACCACAGACAAAATTTGCTTACAACAATTCTGTTAATAGGAGCACAGGTAAATCTCCATTCCAGGTTGTGTATGGGAGTAGTCCAAGAAATGCTTCCGAATTGAGGAGGATGGATAAGGTGGAGAAGAGTAGTACCGAAGCTGAAAATTTTGTTGAGCACATGAAGAACTTGCATGAAGAGGTAAGAAAGTATATCCATAAGATGAATTCTCAGTATAAGGCCAAGATAGGTCAGAAGAGGAGACATAAGGAGTTTTAGGAGGGTGATGAAGTCATGGTTCTCTTGAGAAAAGAAAGATTTCTAGTTGGTACATATAATAAGCTAAAGATGAAGAAATTTGGACCATTTAGAATCCTGAAGAAGCATGATTCATGAATTGTATTTGAGGTAAAGTTGCCTGACGACATCAATATTTCACTAGTGTTCAACATTTCAGATTTGATAGAGTATCATGATGATGGACATGATAAAGGAACATAGTGGGACATTCCAATATCTACTTCAAAGAAGGAGGAGATAGCTGGCATTCTGAATAGCCGTATGGGTAAGAGTACAAGAAATAGGCAGTATACAGAATAGTTGGTGAAATGGAAAGGAAGGCATGTTGAAGATTCATCATGGTTATCTGAGACTGAGGTTAACCGTTTTGGTTTCCCTCTAACTCATGAGAAGTGACAGGGTCACTTCTCAAATTACCCTAGGTGTCTGATGCAGGAGCATCTAGGGTGTAAGAGCAATCTTGCATCAACCAAAAAAAATGTTCTTTCTTTTCAATAAGGGCTAAATTTGGCAAGGTTACTATTTTAGTAAGTTTGCATTTATGCACGATTGGATACAAGATCTTACACGAACCTCCAGAATGGCGAATTGAAGTTAATAGTGAATAAATCACTTCAATATCATTTGTCATTTGTGAGATATTAAAATTTCAAATTCTAAAAATCCTATTGAAATATTCAAAGTCAAACTTGAGGCACTTAGAGGCTTTGAATGGGCCCAAAATTTGGTTGGAAACCCAAGCATTCTACCTTTAGGTACTACTTGTGAACAACCATCTTTTTGAGAGCTTTCTGAAAAGGTATTATTATTGAAAATCCAATAGTCAGATTGAAAGTTATGGCCCCGTGAATTTGACCTATTTTTGGAGGGAGATGCAAATTTTGAAATTAAGTTAGTGGCCGCCAAAAAGGGCTATATATGACCATTTTTGGGAATCCTTGGGGTAGTAGAGTTAAGGGGCAAGGTGTAGAGTCAAGAAAAGGTAGGAAAATAGAATCTTTAGTTGATTTCAGGTTATAGAAGGCTGAAGATTCCAGAGTCTTGAGAGAGGGAACTGTAATGTGTTGCAGCCTATAGGGGATTCATTCTTTGATTGTATTTGAGCTTCTGTAGTGTAATGTTTTCCCCATATTAATAAAATATCATTCTATTTTCTATGTGCAATTTCTGTTATTGTGTGTTTTATGATTTACCCCCTTCATCAAGTGGTATCAGAGCAAGGGTTCCTGAGTGTGTAGATAGATTGCCGACTGTAAGGTAATTTGCACTAGGACCTGAGATTGTGGGTTTGCTACAAAGAGCAAGATGCCACCATGAAGAAACCATGGTGGGAGGAATGCTTTGACAGAAGAGGGTTTTAGAGCCTTGCAAAGACAAATCGATGCATTGCAAGAGGAGCTGCAAAGAGAGTTCAAGCTGAGAAGGAGAGAGGAAAGCAAAGATGAAGCTGAAGAAGAGCTATCTGAGGAAGAACAAGAAGTTGTGAGAGATCCTACAGAAGTTAGGTTGTTGAGGGCCATTTCAAAGATCGGAAAGAGGCCTAGGATCAAAGTTTCTACCTACTCTAGAGATTTGAATCTAGAACAACTTATTGATTGGATCAATGATATGCAGGAGTATTTTGAGTATGAAGATGTTGAAGACCTAGAAGGGGTCAAGTTTGCAAAGACAAAGTTGGAGGGCCATGCCAGTATTTGGTGGAAGGAGCTCCAACTAGAGAGAAATAGAAGAGGTAAAGAAAAGATTACTAGATGGGATCAGATGGTGGAGAAATTGAAGAAGCAATTCATTCCTATAGAATATGAGATGGAGTTGATGAAGAAGCTACAAGGATTGAAGCAAGGTAACAAGTTTGTTAAGGATTATACTAAAGATTTTTAGAAGATCACGATCAGGATAGGGCATGGAGAGGCCAACAAGGAGAAGGTAGCTCATTACATTAATGGATTGAGGCCAAGTATTCAAGTAGAGTTGATCCTGGTCAGTATGACCTCCATAGAAGATGTGTACCAGTTTTCCTTGAAGGTTGAAGAGAAGCTGAATAAGAGTTTTGAAAGTAAGCAAAGGGGAAGAGGTCAAGGTGGAAGGACTACTAGATGACCCTATGGAGACCGAAATGAAGATCCAAAGAAAAGTGAAGAGGCTCAAACCAGTCAAAATCAAAGAGGAGATAATACCTATCGCCCTCATGAATAGAATAATGGTGAGCAAAGAGGAAGAGGAAGAGGTAGACCTAGGTAAGGACTTGGAAGAGGAGGTTTCAGAGGAACATCTTTCCAATGTGGAGAAGGAGGGAATCAAGCATACGAGTGTCCGCAATATCAAGGATGGATGAATAGAAGACCTGGAGGTAATGCATGAGTTGTACATGTAGATGAAGATGCAAAGTCTGAGCATTCTGAAGATGCTGAAAAGGGTGAAACCCTAGTTGTCAAAAGAACTTTGTTGAATGTGGAGAAAAAACCCAATCAGAGGAAGACTTTATTCCACACAAGGTGCAAATGTGAAGGTAAGTGTTGTGATATTATTATTGATAGTGGAAGCACTGATAATATTGTTTCAGAGGAGATGGTTGACAAGTTGAAGTTGACAAGAAGAAATCATCCACATCCATATCAGATTGCATGGTTGCAGAAGGACCATAGAGCTTTGGTCAATGAGTAGTGTTTGGTGAAGTTCAAGATTGGGGACTACCATGATGAGGTGCTATGTGATATCATACCAATGTATGCATGTCATATGATGTTGGGGAGGCCATGGCAGTATGATAGGAGTGATGTCCATGATGGCCAAGAAAACACATATTCCCTTACTAAGGATGGATTTTGTCATAAGTCGAAGCCCTTGAAGGAGGTGGAAGAAAAGGTATGTTGTATTTCCAAAATTTGCTTGGTAGATGGTAGAAAATTTTTGGAGAGTATGAAGCATGAGTGTCATTGCTTTGCATTGATTCCTAAGATTAGTCAAGAGAAATGTGAAGATGTACCAACAGAAGTCTCAGAAATGTTGGAAGAATTGCAAGATAATGTATGTGATAATGTACCAAAAGGTTTACCACCAATGAGAAAGATAAGTCATCAAATGGATTTGATACCACGAGCTATTTTGCTAAATAAGGCAGCCCATAGAATTACTCTAACAGAGAGTGAAGAGTTGAATAGACAAGTTCAGGAGTTGTTGAGGAAGGGATTGATAAGAGAGAGTCTAAGTCCATGCGCATTACCTGCAATACTAGCATCAAAGAAAGATGGAGAGTGGAGGATGTGTACAGATTCCTGAGCCATCAACAAGATCACAATCAAGTATAGTTTCCATTACCCAAAATGGATGACATAATGGATTGTTTGAGTGGAGCCAAGTATTTCACGAAGATTGATCTGAAGAGTGGGTATCACCAAATTTGAATCAGAGAAGGAGATGAATGGAAGATAGCCTTCAAGACAATGGAGGGTTGGTATGAGTGGTTAGTCATGCCATTTGGGCTAACCAATGCATAGAGCACATTCGTGCGGCTCATGAATGAGGTATTGAAAGAATTTTTGGGAAGTTTTGTTATTGTTTACTTAGATGACATTTTGATTTTTAGTAAGACTTGGGATGAGCATTTGATGCATATCAGAAGAGGTTTAGAGAAGCTGAGGGAGGAGAAGTTGATTAATTTGAAGAAATGTAGTTTTGTAAAGGAGTTGGTATACCTGGGATTTGTTATCTAAGAGGAAGGTCTTAAGATAGACCCAGAGAAGGTGAGAGCTATCATTGAATGGCCTACGCCAAGGAGTGCTACAGAGGTAAGATCTTTTCATGGTTTGGCAAGTTTCTACAGAAATTTTATCAGGAATTTTAGTAGCATTTGTACACCCCTAACTGAGACAATGAGAGGGCATAGAAAAGAGTTTAGATGGACTAGAGTAGACAAGAACTTTGATACATTGAAGTAGAAAGTCATAGAACAACCTGTATTGGCACTTCCAGATTTCAATAAGGTATTTCAGGTAGATTGTGATGCTAGTGGTAGTGGTATAGGAGCTGGTCTGAGTCAAGAAGGTAAGCCCATTGCCTATTTTAGTGAGAAGCTTAATGATGCCAAGAAAAAGTATTATGTTTATGATTAGGAATTTTCTAGAATAGTTCAGGCTTTGAAGAAATGGAGACATTATTTGTTGCCAAAAGAGTTTGTTTTATATACTGATCATCAGGCTTTGGAGTATGTTAATAGCCAGGGAAAGTTAAATCAAAGGCACTTAAAATGGTTTGAGTTTTTGTAGAGTTATACTTTTGTTTCGAAGCACAAGAGTGGGAAGTCCAATAGAGTTGTAGATGCCTTGAGCAAAAGGTAAAATTTGTTCACAAAAATGAAGGTAGAGTTCGTTGGGTTTGATGAGCTCAAAAGTTTGTATCCTGAAGATCCAGATATTTCAGAGGCTTGGGAAACTTGTCTAGAACTTGTTACTTTGGACATGACAAAATGGTTGGATTTCATAATCCAAGATGGCATGTTGTTTAAAGGAAGCCAGTTATGCATTCCAAGGAGTTTCATGAAAGAGAACCTGATTAAGGAGAAGCATAGTGGAAGATTGGGTACACTTTGGTTGAGATCAGACCATTGCTATTGTTGGTGAAAATTATTATTGGCCACAGTTGCAACAGGATTTGAGGAAATTTGTGGAGTTGCAGAGTATATCAGATGGTGAAAGGAGCATGTTAGAATACATGTCTATATCAGCCACTACTTGTACCAGAGAAGCCATGGGATGATATTAGTATGGAATTTGTTCTTTGTTTACCAAGGACATAGAGAGGACATGATTTCATTTTTCTAGTAGTCAATAGATTCTTGAAGATGGAGAAGACTAATGATGTTGTTCATATTGTTGAATTATTTTTCAGAGAGGTGGTGAGATTACACGGTCTACCAAAGAGTATAGTTTTAGATCAAGATACCAAGTTTGTTGGTTATTTCTGGAGGACATTGCGGAAGCAGTTGAGGATGGATTTGAATTTCAATTCTACATACCATCCATAGATCGATGGACAGATAGAAGTGGCGAATAGGAGTTTGGGTAACCTACTATGATGATTAGTAGTAGATAAGCCCAAGGGATGGGATTTGATTTTACCATAGGAAGAATTTGCTTACAACAATTCTGTCAATAGGAGCATAGGTAAATCTCCACTCTAGGTTGTGTATGGAAGTAGCCCAAGAATTGCTTCTGAACTGAGGAGGATGGATAAGGGGGAGAAGTGTAGTGCCAAAGCTGAAATTTTTGTTGAGCACATGAAGAATTTGCATGAAGAGGTACGAAAGCATATCCATAAGATGAATTCTCAATATAAGGCTAAGGCAGATAAGAAGAGGAGACGTAAGGAGTTTTAGGAGGGTGATGAAGTCATGGTTCACTTGAGAAAAGAAAGATTTCTAGTTGGTACATATAATAAGCTGAAAATGAGGAAATTTGGACCATGTAGAATCTTGAAGAAGCATGATTCAGGAAATGCATTCGAGGTAAAGTTGCCTGATGACATCAATATTTCACCAGTGTTCAACATTTCAAATTTGATAGAGTATCATGATGATGGACTTGATAAAGGAACACAGTGGGACATTCCAGCATCTGCTTCAGAGAAGGAGGAGATAGAAGGCATTCTGGATAGCCGTGTGGGTAAGAGTACAAGAAATAGGCATTATAAATAATACTTGGTGAAATTGAAAGGAAGGCATGCTGAAGATTCATCATGGTTACTGAGGTTAACCATTTTGGTTTCCCTCTAACTCATGAGAAGTGATAGGGTCACTTTTTAAATTACCACAGGTGTCTAATGCAGGAGCATCTAGGGTGTAAGAGAAATCTTGCATCAACCAAAAAAAATGTTGTTTCTTTTCAATAAGGGCTAAATTTGGCAGGGTTACTATTTTTAGTAAGTTTGCATTTGTGCACAATTGGATACAAGATCTTACACAGACCTCTAGAATGGTGAATTGAAGCTAATGGCGAAGAAATCACTTCAATATCATTTGTCATTTGTGAGATATTAAAATTTCAAATTCTAAAAATCCTATTGAAATATTCAAAGTCAAGTTTGAGGCACTTAGAGGCTCCGGATGGACCCAAAATTTGGTGGGAAACTCAATCAGTCTACCTTTAGGTACTACAGAGCTTTCCTAAAAGATATTGTAATTGAAAATCCAATGGTCGGATCGAAAGTTATGGCCCTGTGAAGTTGACCTATTTTTTGAGGGAGATGCAAATTTTGAAATTAAGCTGGTGGCCACCAGAAAGGGCTATATATGACCATTTTTGGGAACCCTTGGGGTAGTAAAGTTAAGGGGGAAGGTGTAGAGTCAAGAAAAGGTGGGAAATAGAAATTTAGTTGATTTTGGGTTACATAAGGCTGAAGATTCTAGAGTCTTGAGAGAGGGAGCTATAATGTGTTGCAGCCTATAGGGGATTCATCCTTTGATTGTATTTGAGTTTTTGTAATGTAATGTTTTGCCCATATTAATAAAATATCATTCTATTTTCTGTGTGCAATTTAAGTTATTGTGTGTTTTATCATTTACCCCCTTCATCAAAGAAGCTTTGAATCTTCTTATGCAATCATTGTAATTGTGTCCTCAAAGGATCCTACTTTCATAAATTATTCTCCTCTTCTAGCCTTGGTGTACTCTGCTTGATAAAAAGGGAAGATCTAGATTAGGGTTTTACAAGGAGAGAGTAAAGCTTAAAAATTTTCCTATGAAGAGGCTAGAGCTTAATGGCAAGCATTTGGGACTTGGGCTTTGTAATGTGGCTTGCAAACTTCTAAAGGTGATTCAATTCTAAGAGGAAGGATGAGAGCTTATGGTAAAGACTTGGTCAGGCAGCCTAAAATCCTTCTATTGTATTGCTAATACAAAGAATGTCTACTTTGACGTTGCTCAAAGATTCTATATTCAAAGGTTCTCTTTAGTTCTCCTCCATTCCCTATCCATTGTGAATAAGAGGAGGATTTAAATGGGCAAAGATGTGAGGGGATGGGTGGAAAATATAGCCAAGGAGAGAATAAAAGATAGAGTTAAAGTAGGAAAGAAAGAAAGGAAGAAAATAAACTATCCTTAAGATGAAAAGTTAAAGCTCAAAAGAAAAAGTAACAAAAATCAAGCAAATCTAAATGACTCACACCCATGCCAACTTATGAAAGGGTCACCTATCTCAGAAGGTGTGTCACGACTCCTACCAAGGCAATTTTCTTGAGTGACCCTACAACTTAACATAGCTCATTTGAGTTACCTAAATCTCTCCTAAACACCCTTCCAACTTAAGGCAAGCAATAATAGATTCAAAAAGTATGAGAATTCACAAGATCTACTAAACATAATGCAAGTATTAAATTGAAGTAAATTGGAAGTCAAAATGACAAGTACATATAACCTTGAGTAACCTTGAGTTAATGGGAGTCAATCCCTTAACTTAAGGAGATCTCAAGTAGATGTGGCAACCTGCAAAAGACAAGTGGAGTGAAAGAGTTTGAAGGACTCTTCATAACTACCACACACCCAATTGAGGTGTCTTATGCCATGTACAAAAAATGAGGCCTCCAAATGAGGCCAAATGAAAGCCAAATGAAGCCAAATGAAATATGTACACTAATACCCCCCCTTAAGGACAACTTAGGTGGGTGAAAAAACATGGGTCCTAGCAACAAGGCCTGATGAGGTACCCATATACAAAAGCATCTCTCATAAAGTGGAGAAAGAAAGAAAACCCAGTGGGAAAAAACTTTCCTCCAAAAAGAGAGAAAAATAAGAAAGTGTACTGGACATGACACAATTGAAGGTGATAGTCCTGCAATACTTGCAAGATGCATTTGTGGAATGCAATTGCATGCCATACAACTACAATTCAAGTCCAATGTGAAGTCCTGATTTGAAGATTATGTGGAAGCCTACTGTGAAGCAACTCTGAAATCTGTAGAAGCAAGGAAACTGATATCAATCTTCTACTATGATGAATCTCTAGAAGTTCTTGAAGAATCAACTCTAGATGCACATTAGCATTAGGTGATAGTGATGTTGTAGTGGAAGTGTTCGTGACACATCTCAATACAATGTGGGAAAAAAATGTTGAAGAATGATGAAGTAGTAGTGAAGTGCTCTTGACATATCACTATGGATGCACTCTTGGCACAACTCAGAAATGCTCTTGACACAACTCTATAAGCCTCCAGTAATTTAATATTTTAATCCCAGATGATATTTGTGGAACTTTATAAATTAGTGCATGAATAAGCCCCCATAACTGAAAAAATGGAAAGAAAGTGTGGAAGTGTTCTAGACACAACTCAATGAAGTGCTCTTTACATGATTCTATGGAAGTGCTCTTTGGTACAACTATGAAATGTTCAAGGCACATTCTATACACCCCCCTGATTCAGTATTAGGTGACCTCCCCTTGTTTGTGACACTTTATAACTTAGTGCATTATTACAATATAAATATGACCAATGTGTAGGAAATTGGAAAACATGCACTTTTGCAAAAAACGGTGCTCAATTCCGAGCTACCAAGAAAAAGTTATTGCAATAACATTTCCCATAAAATAGGCCTATTTTAACAAAAACTATACTTGAAGAAGAAAAAAAATGCCTATAACCATGAGGGAACCTAGCCTTCCAACTAGTCATTGGAATCACCATGAAATATAGAATACAATGGTTTTGATTGTGAGGGGGAATTGGCCTCCTACCAAATCTGGCCTCATCCTTCATCTTCAACAAGGGAAGATACAAGGGTTTAAATAACCATAGTTCCTACAAATTGATTTTGCCCCAATGTGTAAATGTCCTACCCTTATTTTAGCATCGTTGCCTTAATTGGAAAGGATTCACAATGCCTTCCATATTGTTTTACTCAAAAAGTATATTGCTGACCATTCTCATATTTTGAATTGGCAAAACCTACAAGTAGAAGATGCATAGGTGGTCCTCAAACCAGTCAAAATATTGGACAAGTGCACAACTAATCTAAGAAACAAGATAAATCAGCAAGTTTTGGTCTAGTGGGACCAAATGGGAGGATGACCATTTCATTAGATAACATTTTCCAAATTTGACTAATATGTTGTTGACAATTACTTTATGTTATGATGAAACTTCAAAACACCTACTAATGTTATTATATTATACCCTAGCACTGAGGACAATACTCTTTTAAAGGGGAAAGGATGTTATGACCGTCCCTAATAGACTATTTAAACTCATTGAATTGTATTTATGATGAGATCTTTATCATGATTATATAGGATATTGTTGTTTATTTTGCAGTGATCTATAGGCGTACATTTCACAATGCCACATGTCACCCAATTTTCCTTTTCATTTATCACTCTCTTTTCTTAAAGGGGTCGTGCCCCACAATATATCCTTACAAACATGCATCAAATAGAATCTTTTAGAGTCCTGATTTTTATTTGGCACCATCTAATCAAAAGAAATTTTAATGGTCGAGTGAACTTTGAGAGGTACAAACCTATATTTTTCCTTGAAACTCCATCCATTGTCAATACATAGAGTACATTATCTTTTGTACTTGGTATAAAGTACATTATCTTCTAGGCCCACCAATCATTAGATAGATCAAGATCAATGGCATGCACTCAATTGAGCCTATATTGATGTATTTGGGTAAGGTCAAGTCCACCAACTCTTTGAAACTTTAAGGCAGATGCCTTAGAAAATATTATGTTAAAGTTTTGACTTTACAATGGAGTTTTTTAACACTACACAAAGGAAAAGAGATGATTATGTGTTGGTGTGAATGAGAAATACTACCTAATTGGTTCCACATTAGGTCCTATTCACACTTGTCTAGTTAAGTTTACTTAGGGCACACTTAGGCTAGTTATTGTTTTGTCTCTCAAGTCATAAGATTAAGACACTTGTCATTATCTTATGTTGTCCTATGTTTCACCTTGGCCTATATAGCCAAGGGCTTCTCATTGCTATTTCAAATTCATGTATATATGGTATGCATATTTGCATCCTTTGATAGAATAGAATTATTAGATTTCATGTTGGGTCTCTCTTGTGCTTTCATTGAAACTCCTATAACACTGAAAATGTTTCCTATTTTGTTAACATTTTGAAAAGCATAATTTTAAATGCTTTTAAAAACAAAATTAGGTCAGATTTTTTTGAAAGAGTCAAGCCCAAATTTTAGGGCATAATAGAAAAGAATGGGGCGACCAACAAATGGTTAAAATAGGGCAAAGCTCTTTGTTCCTAAGTGACAACCTGAATTGGGGTGCCCAAAATAGATGACTGCAGGTCATTTTATGGTGATTTTGACTCCTTTCTTCCCTTCATGGCTTGTTGGGCACCTCTGATTTACAGCTCAAAACAAATGGGTGAATCCTTCCAGATTGACGCCTTCAAACAAAAACTTGCAAACAGAGACATTCATTAATTCTGATAAAATGCCTTCAAACATAAAACACCTTTTCTATAGGCGATTGAGTGACCTTCTCAAAATGGGCCTTCTTGTCCTGTAGTGCACCAGATTTGGCCTTTGGTATCCTTCCAAGCTACCTTCAATGCCTTTGAAGGGTGTTGGAATGAGCTGAGTTTTTCTACGAGCCTTTCTCCTCAAATCACCCTACACCAAATCAATATACTAGTGATCATGAAAAACAATGGCAACCAGGAAATGCAAGAAACCCTAGAACAATGGTGAATGAGGGAGGCCAAGAGGCAAAACAAGAACACCCAAATCTTCAAACCAAACATGAACACCCAAAGCTCAGCAGACTTCTAGAAGTCTAGGAAGAACATCCCAAAATAAGGCTAAACATGCCAAGAACTGATCCACGAGAGGCTCACTACCATGTCACAAATTTGAGGTCAGCGTTGAACACCTCACTGACAAGGGGGCAGCTCACTACCAATAATCCCCCCCTCAACGCAACTTGAGGGATTCGAACCCGTGACCCATGGCTCTGATACCAAACAAGAATTCACAAGATCTACTGAACAAAATGCAAGTATCAAATTGAAGTGAATTGGAAGTCAAAATGACAAGTACATATAACCTTGAGTAACCTTGAGTTAATGGGAGTCAATCCCATAACTTAAGGAGATCTCAAGTAGATGTGGTAACCAGCAAAAGACAAGTGGAGTGAAAGAGTTGAAGGACTCTTCATAATTGCCACACACCCAACTAAGGTGTCTTATGCCATGTGCAAAAAATGAGGCTTCCAAATGAGGCCAAATGAAAGCCAAATGAAGCCAAATGAAATATGTTCACTAATAGAATGAAATAAGGACAAGCAAGCCAAGACAAGGGCAAAAAATGGTGGACACCTCAAGGAGGGTACTAAGATGCTAGGAAGGGTTCCATCAAGATGGAAAAGGATGTCAAGATAAATAAGCATGTCCTGTGGGTCATGAGCTAGACCATCAAATCATCATTAGACTCATACATTGACCCATTCAATTTTGGGTGCTTGTAATCCTAGAAATGGCCATAAGATACCAATATTTGATGGCTTTGATTTGAAGGGCCATAGATGGAATTGGCTACTTTTACCTATAGACATATTGATTGGTTTTCATAACAGATGTTGAGTTGCTATGATTGATAGGTTTGAAAGTCAATGAGAGTATTTTTCATCCTTAGTGGTCAATGTAGGTGTTTCAAAGCCTAGCTTATGGTTGGGCCACAACAAAAGATGGTAGCCTCTTATCTTATGCTATACAAAAGGTAGTAAATTCATTCCAAATGATATGTATGTTGAATGAATATACACCATCTCATATTTGAGTGAAAGGAGAATGCAAGTTAACTTAATTCAAGACTCGTAAATTTGTATTCATGCACAACATATCCTTTCAACTTTAACACACATGAAGCTACTTGAAGTAAAGTGGTTTTCCCCTCAAGGATTAGATTTGATGCCACTCATCTTAAGTCAATCTAATGGGTTTTTGTCTCATTCACATTGTGTGGGTTGTTCAACTCTCATTAACTTGGAATGTTGGCCTTACACATCTATAATATTTAACACATGAGAAAGACTTTGTTAATTTGTAATTGTCCACAACATATCCTTTCAATATTAACACACATGAATCTTCTTCAACTAAAGTAATTTTCCCTAAAGGATTAGATTTGGCACCACTCATTTTGAGATAATCTGATGGGTTTCTTCTCATTCACATTGCATGGGTTGTTCGATTCTCAATAACAAAGAATGTTGGCCTCACACATCTATAGTGTTTAACACACAAGAAACAATTTGTAAATTTGTAATCATTACAACATATCCTTTCAACTTTAACACACATGAAGCTACTTCAACTAAAGTCATTTTTCCCTAAGGATTAGATTTGGCACCACTCATTTTAAGATACTCTGATGGGTTTCTATCTCATTCACATTACATGGGTTGTTCAATTCTCACTATTATGGAATGTTGGCCTCACACTAACATACGAGAAAGAATTTGTAAATTTGTAATCATCCACAACATATCCTTTTAACTATAACACACATGAAGTCACTACAACTAAAGTCATTTTCCCCTAGGAAAATTAGATTTGCACCACTCCCTTTGAGACAATCTGATGAGTTTTTGTCTCATCCACATTGCTTAGGTGATTCAACTCTCATTTAATATAGGAGAAAGACTTTGTAAATATGTAATCATCCATAACATATCTTTCAATGAAACTAATTAACCTAAAATCTTTTTCCCCTAAAAAAATTAGATTTGACACTACTCATTTTAAGACAATCTGGTTGGTCTCCATCTCTTTCACATTGCGTGGATCGTTTTAACTCTTACTAACTTGGAATGTTGGCCTCACACATCTGTAACATTGACACTCGAGCATAGACAACTAAGTTAGTCAGGTCGCGGTGGGATATGACCACACACAAGGGATGATAGGACAATTTGGGATAACTTCACTCTTAGCGAAAAATTACGGAAAATAAATTTATAAAAAAATAAAATCCTCAAGCATTCAAGTATAGCAGTATTAATCTTCCCTATACAAACCAAACTTATGGCTACCACAAAAATTGATGCGAGAAGGAGAGGAATACTTTTTTATTTTACTGTGTCCCACCGTGCAGCAAACGATGAATTATCCACAGAGATTTGGATCTCTTTCCCATCCTGTGCTGCAATGATTTGCATCCACTATGTATACATCAATGTCATGGGTACATCCACTATGCTGGATAGCCGCTACCCCAAATCTCTGTTGATAATTCATCATTTGTTGTAGTGGGACATGGTAAAATAAAAAAGTAATCCTCTCCTTTTCATGTTGATTTTATTTATGGTAGTCTTAAGTTTGGTTTGCATAGGGAAGATTAATACTGCTATAGGTGATCGATCGGTTGAGGGATTTTGTTTATTTTTATATTTTAAATCTCTGTTCCGTAATTTACTACTGAGAGCGAAGTTATTCCAACTTGTCCTATCATCCCTAGTGTGTGGTCATATTCCACTGTACCCTGATCAACTTAGCTGTCTACTCTAGTGTGTTGATATTACATATGTGTGAGGCCAACATTCAAAGTTAGTAAGAGTTGAACAGGTGCAACATGAAAGATAAAACTTATCAAATTGTCTCAAAATGAACAGTGCCAAATTTAATGGTTCTAATGGTTCAAGGGAAAATCAATTTAGTTGAAGTAGTTTTTATCTCTATTAAAGTTGAAAGGATTTGAAAGGATTTGTTGTGGATGATTACAAATTTATAGAGTCTTTTTCACATATTAAATATTTTTGACCTGTGAAGTTAACATTCCAAGCTGGTGAGAGTTGAATGACTCATGCAGTCTGAATGAAACAAAAACCCATCAGATTTTCTTAAAATGAGTGGTTGCAAATCTAATCCTTTATGGAAAAATGACATTAGTTAAAGTAGCTCCATGTATGTTAAAGTTGAAAGGATATGTTGTGGATGATTATAAATTTATGAAGTGTTTCTCATGTGTTAAATATTATAGACATGTGAGGCCATCATTCCAAGTTAGTGAGTTGATTGACCCCAACAATGTGAATGAGACAAAAACCTATCAGATTGTCTCAAAATGAGCGATGCCAAATAAAATCCTTTAGGGGAAAATGACTTTATTTGAAATAGTTTCATGTGTGTTAAAGTTGAAAGGATATGTTGTGGATGATTACAAATTTACATAGTCTTTCTTATCTATTAAATATTATAGACGTGTGAGGGCAACATTCCAAGTTAGTGAGAGTTGAACAACCCACACAATGTGAATGATACTAAAACCCATTAGATTGCCTCAAAATGAGTGGCACCAAATCAAATCTTTAAGGGGAAAATGATTTTAGTTGAAGTGGCTTCATGTGTGTTAAAGTTGAAAGTATATGTTGTGGATGATTAAAAATTCATGAGTCATGTAATAAGTTAACTGATATTCTCCTTTTACTCAAATTTGAGGTGATGTGCATTCATTTAACATACCTATAATTTCAAATGAATTTACAACTTTTTTATATATCATAAGATAAGAGGTTATTATCTTGTGTTGTGGCCCACCCCTAACCCAAGATTTTAAACACCTACATTGACCAGTAAGGATGAGGGTTGGACCACTATTAGATGTAAAATACTCCCATTGACTTTAAAACCCATAAAACATAGCAACTCAACATCTATTATCAAAACCAATCAATATGTCTACAGGTAAAAGGAGCCAATTCCATCTATGGCCCTTCAAATCAAAGCCATCAAAATTTTCTATTTAGGGCTATATCTTGGACTATAAGCACCCAAAATTGGATGGGTTAACATACGAGTACAATGATGATTAGCTCATGACCCACATGGCATGCATATATCTCCTTATAGCATTTTCCACCTTGATGGAAGCCTTCTAGCATCTTACTACCCTCTTTTAGGTGTCCATGACAAGGGTCATTGCTTACCTTGCATTTAAATAGAATGATTTTCTATGTTGTCAAATCTAGGGCAATGTCCGTGGCTATTTGCGGTAAAAATTGTTCACTAACAATTCCTAAACTACTCATAGAGAATTAAACCTATTTATCTAATCGTGCATTCAAGTACTTGAAAGAATCTCAATCTAGGAAATGGAAATATTATGACTACTGACACAAATCTACTTTATTAGAAATCTAAAAAGAGTGATTTAAAATGGAATAGAAAATTGATTTATGAAAACAATGAATCTAACTAAGCAATTTCAAAATTAATCAAGAAAAGAAACTTAAGTACTAAATACTAGTTTCTGCACTTTTGGTGGGAGTTGGTCCTTGCTTCACACCTCTGGAGGAAAGACCAAATCAATACTTCAGACTATAATTATGAAACTATCTACTTTATTTTTAGTGCTTCCAAAAATAAAGTATGTGCTTTTACAAGAGAAAGTATCCCCTTCTTTTTCAAAAATCAAAAATCTCTATCCTAGTCTATCTTCCATCCATATATAAGTCATAGGTCTGACAAAATATCTGTGGATTATTTTTCTACTAACAGTTTTTAATCAGATATCAAATCCTTATTCTACATTCTAAACATGCAATCTAATACTCAAAAAGTGAGTCATGCAAACTAAAATAAATGATTAAATTGGGATTGAAAATATCACTTAAAAAAAGTGTTTAACTAATTTTAAACATGCAGTGAAGGTCATTGATAAAAAAGTAAATAACTGAAAACAATTAGTTTTGGCAACTTCTATACACTCATGCAAAAATAGTCAATTGTAGCGTCTTTTCTCCAAAATTAGTGACATCAAGAAGGGTTGCCAACATATCTCCCAAGAATCTAGGTGGGATGTGAGTTTGTACATTAAACTACAACCTTCTCCAAAATCTTCGACATCTTCTATAGAACTCTAGAGTGCTAGAAGCATCTCTGAAGCTTTTTTTAATACCACTTCTATTGAACTCCAGAGTTGCTAGAAGGATCTCCAGAGCTCATTGGAGACCGCATTTTCTATAGTGGAAAGATACCTACATTCAAAATTGTGTTTCTACAAATATTTGTTAGTAAGAACTTATAACATGAAACCATTTAATCCCAACAGTTGCTACAATATTACATATACTTTTAACAAAATTAAATAAGGTTTTTATCAATCTTTAAGATACAATTAGCAGATACAATGGTTTTAAGGATAAAAAAGGGAATATGTATTTACATGTTTTGTGAGCTCTACCTGGCACTCATCATCCCCCAAGCTTAAGGGTTTGCAGGTCCTCCTACATTGTATTGGAGCCTTGACCTGTTCAGCTGATATCATTTTTCTGTGATGTTATAGTTGTTCTAGAATATTCTCTAATTCATTCTAGTAGTATTGGCATTGCCCTTAAATTCATCTATCTGGTGCAACCATTCCTAAAATTTGGTCTCCTTCAGCTGCTCAACCCAAATGGGTAGAGACTCAATAATTAAGGGAGGCCTAAAGCGCATCCCTACCAAATATCGTTTATATTTTCCTATTAGCTTTATCACAGCCTTGGCCTTCCTAATAAACTATTTTTGGTTGGCTGGGAATACCAGATCTCTCATTTTCTACTCTAGAGACAAGGTGGTCTACCTTCTTCTGCAAGCTGTCAAAATTTTATTGGCTGAGGAGTGCACAAATATGACAAACTCTATGACACATTCTTCCAAATTCTATTGATATAGAGGTAATAGATTAGGAGTATAGATGAATACCTAGAATTGAGTTTCAAAGGCCATTGGAAGGGGATTTTCTTGCCTAAGGAATATCCTACCATTTTCCATATTCAATGTATGCCTCCATCCTCTCTAGCCAGATTTCATGATTCCTCATCAAGGACATAAATGGCCTTAATTGGCATTCACCTACAAATAGGTTAATAAAAAATGTATTATGTTCAGATAAAAAGAAGCTATACTAAAATAGTTCACAGATGAAATAATTAACGTCATCATTACTGAGTATGTATAATCTAATGAAATCATGTCCATTTTCTATGGACTCAGTAATAACAGAGATGACCAGTGAGAGCATTCTCTAGAGCAATCTTTCCCTTAGAAATATGGTGTAACTTCCACTAGGTGGGCTGCAAGAGAGTATATTTGAAGATAGGGTAGGTATTATAATAAGTCTTTCTTCTATTTTTTTAACTTTTTCACTCAATGTAGAAACTGTTCTCTATTGTTGGAGCATTGTAGTAGTACTGGCCAAATCATTACACCTCTCCCAATTTAATAAATCCCTACAGACATAAAACTAGAATGTCCTTATTGAGACATCTGTTTGTGCACCCTAGTCAACTACATGCATTTGGACAGTTAATTCCTTAATTAATTCCTCCTAGTCAATAATTATGTTATTAGCTTTTGTTAATTCCTAGGCTTGACTATCCACTTTCTACTTTAAAGTTGTCATCAAAGTAATGCAGTTGTCTTTGGCTTTGGTAGACTCAAAGATCTGCATTTCTTTTTTTGTCATCTCTGCATCCTTTGCCAAAATTTCTTTTCCTTTTTCTTTGATCTCTACATCTTTTCCCATTATTTCTTTTTCTTTTTCTTTAATAATCTTTTCTTTTTCATCTATGTTTTTCTTCAGGTCACTGATTTCCTAATCTTTTGTGGCTTCTTTATCTTTCATCACCTTCTTTATGTCTATGATGATAAGGTTCTTACAGGAAAGCAACCTTCTCAAATTCTTAATTTATTCTTGTAATTCTTGTTCTTTGGGGACTTTAATATACCATTGGTTTGAGGATTGGGACTATCTCCCTTCCTCAAATCTTGTCCCCATCTCTGTCTCTCTTTCTTCCTCAACCTTTGTTTCTACCTCTAGTTCTATCCATGTTCCTGCCTTTGTTCCTTCCTCTACTCCTACCTCTACCCCTGTTTCTATTTCCTTTTCAACAAGGTCTTGGGCAAGTGAAGGCCTAGCTTCATCACCAACAATCTCATTGTCTAGGTGTTCTGAGGTAACATAAGGTATATTTAATGCCTAGAGTTTAGTGAGTACTTCAACAAGTAACTCAGAATCATTTTTATTTTTGGGTTTTATGTCTTTGACACTTGCTTCTATGGAGCTCTCATTGCATTTGTTATTGATGTATCTCTAGTGCTGGGTGGACTTCCTATGATTCACAGGAGTAGATGGTTTCTGGTTCAATCACTGTAACTTGAGGGGTGGATGATGACTTCTAGGTAGAGCTCACAAAACATGAACATACATCTTCCTTTTCTATCCTAAAACCATTGCATCCCTTGATTGTACATTAAAGATTGATAAAAACCTTATTTAAATTTGTTAAAAGTAGATGTAAAATTGTAGCAACTATTGGGATTAAATGGTTTCATGTTATAAGTTTTTACTGACAAAAATTTGCAAAAACATAATTTGGAGTGCAAGAATCTTTCCACTACAAAAAATGAGCTATTTAGGGAGCTTCGGAGACTCTTCTGGGAAATAAATGTTTAGAGATGCTCCTAGGTAGCTCTGGTATTAAGAGAAGCTCTAGAGATGTTTCTAGCACTTCGGAGTTCTACAAAAGATGCTGAAAATTTTGGAGAAGACTATAGCTTAATGCACTAGCTCACATTCCACCTTGATTCTTAGGAGATATGTTGACCACCCTTCCCGATGTTGCTGATTTTAGATAAAAAGAAGCTATAGTTGACTATTTTTGCATGAGTGTAGAAGTTTCTAGAATTGGTTCTTTTCATTTATTTACTTTTTTTATCAACAGCCTTCATGGTGTGTTTAAACTTAAGTTAAACTCTTGTTTAAAGTGATACCTTCAGTGTCACTTTAATCATTTATTTTAGTTTGCATGAATCTCATTTTGAGTATTAGATTGCATGTTTAGAGTGTAGAAGAAGGAATTGATATATGATCCAAAACTTTTGGTAGAAAAATAATCTAGAGATATTTTGTTAGAATTATGACTTATATATGAATGGAAGATAGAATAGGATAGAGATTTTCTATTTTTGAAAAAGAAAGAGGTACTCTATTTTGTAAAAGCACATACTCTATTTTTGGAAGCACCATAAATAAAGTAGGAAGTTTTATAATTATAGTCTAAAGTAATGATTTGGTCTTTCATCTAGAGGTATGGAACAAGGGTCCACTCCCACCAAAGGAGTAAAGGCTTGAATTTAGTAGTTAAGTTTCTTATTTTGATTGATTTTTAAATTGCTTAGTTAGATTCAATGTTTTCATAAATCAATTATTTGTTCCATTTTAAATTACTCTTTTCAGATTTTTGATAAATTTATTTGTTTCAATAGTTTTAGTCTTTCCAATTGCTAGATTAAGATTCTTTCAAGTACTTGAATGCATGATTAGATAAGTAGGTCTAATTCTTTAGGAGTAGTTTAGGAACTTCTAGTGAATAGTTTTTATCACAAATAGCCATGGACATTACCCTAGATTTGACAACATAGAAAATCATTCTATTTAAGTGCAAGGTAGGCAATGATCCTTGTCATTTTTGGCACCATTTCCAGGGAACTAATGTTGGTATAAACCCTAGTTAGTAGTTCTTAGAATATAATTAAGTCAAATTTTGTATGGTTAGACCTAGAGATTCACTAGGAAGGTTTATTAAATAGCAAAAAACCCAACCACAGTCTATAGGTGAAAGTAGTGAGGTAGATCTAGATATCCTTGCTAGAAAGGAAACCCTTCATCTAACACCTTGGAAGTACCATCAAACCCATTTGTTCCTCCATTCCCTAAGAATCACATAATCTCAAAATACATCCAATGGTTGTAGGAGAAGATTAAGGAAATTGAAACTAACATCTTAGAACCCTTTAATTCTCAGGGAAAACCACTTGATCCAATTACCATGGGAGAAAATCATAATGATAATGAAAATGTAGAGCCTCTTCGAGAAAGGGTTCCAAGGAGGACTTTGTACTATACTATAGTCTAAGATTATGAGGGCAGTGCCCCCATAAAGAATATTTCCCAATCTATACTTCCCACCTTTAGGGGAATTCCTTCAAAGGATCTAAACCAATTCCTATTTGAGTTCAAAGTCTTATGCCAAACATATGATTATGGATTTGATAATCAGAAGTTAAATTTGTTTCCCTCCACACTCAAGGATTCAACCATAAGATAGTTTATGGGATTAACTCTTAATTCCATCCATTCCTAGGATCAGATCTAATTGAATTCCTTGACAAATATCAGGACTATTGCAGAATTAGTGATAGAAAAGCAGAGCTTTTTAGGACCAAGAAGAAAGAGGAAGAGATTTTAGAATACTATCTAGACAGATTCAATTTTACCTTGCAGAGATATGGTAATCCCTTGGAACATGACCTTGCTAAATCTTTATTTCTGAGGGGATTGGAGAAGGAATCATAGAAACCACTAGATTTGATGGGAAAAAGAAACATAAAAAAATTGGACATGCCATTAATTGAGCAAATTTGTAGGAATTATGCAAGGACACAAGATATCTAGTTATAACCTCAAAGTCTCTTAAGGGAAACAATGAAGAGTAGTTGATAGAAGAATTTGCCAATTTTAAAACAAACATTTTGGTCCAATTAAACTCCACTCTATATGGGATTTAGGCAAAAATAGAACAACTAAACTACTATCTATTTACTTTCCAAGATGTATAAATAAACATCTTCTATGAGAATTTCCCTTAGATAAAACTAAAATATGTTGGATCTATGATAAAAGCCATCCTACCAACCAATGTGATAGCCTCCCAACCTTGAAGAAACTACCAAAGAAAAATGTTTAGGTTGTGGGGGGATTAAACTATGTTGGACAAAAATAAATTGGTAATTTTCCCTACAACCAATATTCAAATCAGCTTTCTTTTAGAGGTCCTTCAAACTAGGGAAATAATCAATAGAGTTCACAATGAAATGGTCATATGAATCCTCTTCAATGAGGGCCCCAAGAATAGAAAAACTAGCAATGGTCAAACTAGCAGTGGCCCAATCAACAATGAATAAATTAGCCATGGCCAAATTGACATTGGCCACAGTAGTTTTAGCCCTAGTTTGGACCACAATACATGCAACAACAGTGGGTTCCTCAACAAAATTATAACTAGTCATACCAATGCTGGCAAGGTGTTATCTAAATCAGCAGCAAGGGGTTTTAACTGGTCCAACAAATACACCAAATCAACCTCAAAATGATCAAGTTAGTCATCCAACCCTACTGTACAACTTATAGCAAAAATGAGACATAATAAACAAGAAGCAGCAATTTACTTGACTGATCAGGAAAATATGGTTGGAATAAATTCTATCTATTTAATAATCTCCAACTTCATTTAGGAAAGGATTTACCAAGACCATCTCCTCCTTTGATTATTGAGATTACTAATGATCAAGAATCCTCAAACTCCTCTAAACAACAACCCCAAGAAGAGATTACTACTGCTAAAGTGCCCCAAAAATAGTCTTCAGCTCACTCTAGAGTTCCTCCAAAGATTCCTTCTTGAACATCTCTGGAGATGCACTTTGGGTCTTCTTCCAAGCTACACTCTAGAGCTGCTCTAGAGACTAAAAAATAAGTAGCATTCCCTGAATGGATTTAAACAAAATACTCCTAAAAAATAAACCTCATCTAATGAAATTCATCTTATCACTGAGTCTGAATTAAGTATGCAAAAAATTAGATAGTTAAGCATTGAAATTTCACTCCTACATGCCATTAGAGATGTCCCAAAACTCAACCAATTTATTAAACAATACTATGTCAAAACATAGGGTAGAAAAAACTTTCCCAAAACTATTTATGTGGAGGGTAAGGTAGTTGACCTACTAGTTGGATAAATTCTCTTACCTAAGTATGGTGACCTTGAAAACCATGTTATCACAATCCATATTGTAGGGGTTGAGATATCAAACATTTTGGTTAACTTGGGAGTAGCAATCAATGTTATGATAGTCCAAACTTTAGATAAACTAGCTCTTACATGTATTCAGTCCACTTCCATACTTTTACAATTAGCTGATTAGTCCGTAGAAATGCCAAAATGAGTGCTAACTAATGTCCCAATCATAGTGGAGTTAAGGGAATTTCTAGTTAATTTTCTGATTTTAGAGCCAAGAAACCAAAGAAATGTTTATCCTTTTGTTGGGACCCAAAATAATGGAAACACAAAACTCTAAAACATTCCTCAATCAGGTCTAGGCTAGGGATTGTCATCAGGGTGATAGGAAGAGGTTTATCAATAGGTTTTGGGCAATCTTGGCCAACTAAAAAGAGTGGGTAGACTCCTCCACACTTTGAGCTCAACTTAGACACTAGAGGGATATTACAAGGGGTATACTTGAATAGGTATTGAGTTCAAACCAGATGAACAACTAAAAATATTCGACAACCAAACCCAACTCATCATCTTGACTCCAAAGACTGTCACTAAATCAAGAATAATTGGATGTCACATGACCCCTATATAGCTAATTCAACTGTACGAATGTACATGCATAGGAAAGATGGTTTTTACCCTCAAACACAGATGAATGATTTGTTTGATTTATAAACAGTGTTTGATCCCTATCGAATATAGACCGATGCCTATTCTATTTAGCAACAGAGTCATAAAATGCAAGGGGGAAAGGAAATACATAACAAAGGATCAATAGAACCATGTATACATTTGCATATATGACTTTTAGATAGATCTTCATACAATGGACATACTTAGTGATCCAAAAGAGAACTACAATGATTCATATGCAACAAAGAAATGCCGAATACAAAAGATTGTATGAACTTAGGGGCTATCACACACCTCCAAATCTCTATTAATATCATACCAACAAATGTGACAAAGGAAAATATACAACTATGATTAGATATGTACCAAAATCAAAACAAACTCCCATGGAGACATACCACTACATTCAAATCTACATTTACATAATCTTCCTATTCTATGCTGAAAAAATCCCTTCACTAACAAACTAGACCAAATCATGTGTTGATGCCAGAGAAACTCCTTATTAAGCTCTCCTAGACTAGACAATTGGCTCAGAGACCAACCCTAGAAACATCTTCATTTCATGTATATATAGCATTTTAGCTTCACTATAGCACCCATGCATGGAAGGGAAGAAGTCAACAAGAAGGGACATCGACCATGTTGCATTAACTTAAACTGGCATCCTTTGAAGCATGCCTTAACACATATCCATGAAATCCACTAAAACAAGAGGTTCCCCCATGCCATGGGTACAAGAAATTCATTTTTGATGAGGAACAATTGCATGAGGAAGTGGGAATACCATCTACTGCACAAAAATAGGCCCTTACAAAGCATTAATG